>OZ024818.1:65630067-66912567 GCA_964017055.1 Chloromyia formosa
TCCGTTTCGTGTTGTTGAGTATACTATATAAGGCGAAGTAAGATCTAGCCAATAGTCATTGATCTGGTCGCGCCCCTCCCATGGTGCGAGGCGCGAGGTGTGGAGGCGCCGGATGAGTTCGTGTCTTGCGCTTGCACTATGATATGAAACCAGACTCAGACCGATTTCTTACGGATTTTTATTCTGAAGATCCTACGTTGGACGCCATCATGTGTAATGTTGATACTTCGAAGTGCCACTTTGAGTGGATCCAATCACACCCGATAAGCTGCCTAAAAATAATGGTTTGAAAAAGCTAATTATATTTTGGCTTAAATAACGGACACAATTTTATAATAGCATTAAATAATTATCCTTCACATATGCTTTGATGAACGAAACGCGCCGGGAACAATCGCCCCAAGACAAAAATGAAAAATCAAGGTTTTGTTATGAGTTAAAGACGATTTTTCAGTATCAACAATTATCCCAAACTTGAGGAAATATTTTGCAAATTTTCAGTTTAAAAGTTCATTAAATTTAAGATAATTATTAAAAATGGATTACGCCCAAAACCGCCTTTTTATACCTTCACGAATATGATAGGATATTTTAACTTTGTCATGAAGTTTGCAACGCATAGAGAAAGCATTTCCGATCAAATAAACTATATATATTCTTGGTCAGTATGACGAGATGAGTCGATTAAGCTTTGTCCATCTGTGTCTGTCTGTCCGTCTGTTTCTATGCAAACTAGTCTCTCAGTTTTAACGCTATCAAGCTGAAATTGTACAAAGCCTTCTTTCTTTTGTACGTTGAATGTTTGTCGGAACGAACGGAATCGGAACACTGCGTCACCTAGCTACCATAGGAACGACCGGTAAAAAAGTCTGTTTTTGTGAGAAAAACTTTTTTGTTTCCAAAGATTTCTTCACCAAACTTCATATTTTTCAATGGTATTTATTGCCAAGCCGCATACCCAAATTTCGTTGAAATTGTAGTACTATATCATTTGGGCTTGAGAGGAACTAGAAAAACTTTTTTATTTCTAAATGTATCTTTACCAAATTTCATATTAATCAATCATAGCTGCTGCCAAACCACACTTCTAAATTTGGGTGAAATCGGCCTACTATTTCATATACCTTTCATAGGAACTTAGTGGAATCGGAACAATTTTTACCGCTAATTTCAAAGTGGTAAATGCAGAATGGTTGATCTATTCTGCATTTACCATTTACCGCTAACTAATGAAGGTATGATACCCTTCCGGCGAAGCTTGTTGTCTGTGAAACGGAAATTCACCTAGAAATATTTTCATTTTCATTAGAAATTTGCTATTGTCACTTTGTTTCAGTGGTTGCGAAGCAATTATTATGAAGTACAGTATGAAGTATAGTGGATTTCTGTGGGTCCGTGCTTCCGAAAGCAGAAATTCATTCTGGGATTTCCACTGATAGAGTATTCACTGCATGTTCGCGCCACCTAAAGCGAACATACAAATTCTAGAGCAGATTCCCCACGAAAATTGAATATGAAAAATCATCCCAAAATTCGAATCCTTTTTTTCGGGCGGCTGTTCTTGAGGAAATTTTTCATAGAGTCGATTGAAATACCATAAAATCGAAAAAGGACCATCCACATGTAACGGACGGTTTGGTGGGCATTCGAAGATGCCCGTGGGGACGGAGCCTAGGTAGCATAATGACCGTGAAGGTCGGGCCGTGCCATCTGGCGAAGAAAAAGGCCCCTCAACGAGCTAAGCAGCGGCCTATGCTTGCTGTAGCTCAGTTCGGGAGATGTGGGCGGGGTTTTCGCCGCTCGTTGCCCCTGTCTTTTACGTATTAACAAAAATTCATAGGCCTGGGGAAGACAACACAAACAGGGGAGGTAAAAATGGTGAATAAAAAAAAATAGTCGAGAAGGATGGAATGGCTGGCGGACGGATCAGACGACCACGCGGTCGCAACTGGACCCGGGTGTAATGGGATCCTCGACCTCTGGTTTCGTACCACCAACAAATCACTACTCATCAGGTGCTGCCTCGATCTGCCGGTGGGAGCAGTACTACCAGACCATAATATGGTTCATTACAGGTGGCTCATTACACACATTAGAAAGTCACAAAATAATACCACTTCAACTTCTGATTTTGTCACGATAATCACGCCCTGACAATCCTACTTTATGCCCACATACAATACACATTTCGAAGTATGTCTCACAATTACTGTTTGAAATGCTTTTTTTTATAATTTAACTGGTAGATACAATAATTTTCAAATAAAAACTTTTACCACAAATAATCAATATTTAACTTGGGAGCATCGACCATTCTGTCCATGTCTCAAGTTTGCCTACCCTATACTAAAATTGTTCAGCGAACTATTACCGTCGCTGATCTCATAGACTGCTGAAGAAACACCATTTAGTAAAATCTGACATTCGTTGCCCTTTCGCTTCAGGCTACACATATTCTCGTGAAGAGGACACGGAAGTTCAACTAAGAAATACACCTGCGGGGTACCAACTTTTTTCGCCCCTATATCTTGCATGTGTATTCGTATTGCGCAGCTATCCAACTCCACTGAATCAAAACAGAAAATGATGTAACCAATCTCGCGAAATATTTAGAAAAAATCCCTATACATAGCTGAAAACGGTTCGCCAATATCCAATTTATCATTCAGCCATTGTCAAATTAGTTACACCTCTGAGTTCCAAGAGGCTCGGCGATAATGATTTCCAATTAACTCCGAAAAGTTGTTAATAGCCACAACATTAGACCAATAATTTTGCTATTCAGACTGTCAAGTTTCATCAAATGTGAATATTCGTCTAATTTGAATGCCATTACAGTTATCGCAGCTAATAGGAAGGAATGCTTCACCATGTTTTCTGGCACCGCGATCCGATCCACTACCGTCCAGGCATAAGCGATTACCTACGATGATGCAGATAGAAATGCAAATTGGCAAATTATAGTTTTGCCTTATTAATTTCTTTCGATCGATTTTCTCATATCTTTCTCAAGATATGCTCTATGTATCTAGACAATGACGACGACGAGGTCAAAAAGAGACGAGGAAAGATCTTTGGCGACTACTGGGCATTATTCGCGTCTATTTTTTTTTTCGGCGGATACTGCCGAGATCAATGAACTTTTAGCGCGCCATGTTGTTTATATATTACTCGCAATAATGGGATCTTTTTTTTGTGCAGTCCGCGGTCATTTTTAATTTCTATGACAGGGAAAACGGTGGCTTCTTTTGCTCGATCTGTCGTTTCATTGCATATCACTATCGCACGATAAGCATGACCAATATCAAGAATTCCTCAGGAGCTCAAAACAAAAAAATCTTTCTGCAATCTGCAGGTTACAAGCTGGAATTTATGGTTTTTGCCTTCCGAACAAATTGTTGATCGTCATGATGGACTCTGAGAGTCAAGTGACGAGCGCCAGAGAAAAGAAGCAGCACACGGCGTGGCTTTGACAGTCCGATCGAAATGACCTTGCGTCCGTATAACGCGCATACAAAATAAGGTGTACCACGAAGCAGGTGCAACGGCCTTCAAATATTAAAGAAAAAAGATGATTGAGGTTGCGATAAGTTTACACATATTGTATATGAAGTTCGCGGAATATTGAGATAGGTACACAGGCAAAAATGCTATTGACCTTTGTTTTTAGTGGGCGTCATTTCGGGACACAAAGACTCAACGAATGGAGTGTTTTCGGAATTGGGGTAAGTTTGAGTAATCTGCGGTTCAGATTTAACGAAATTCTGACTCCTTTTCGGAAAGTGTCAGCCATAATGGCTGGACTGCAGTTTTTATGGATCCATAATTTTTTCAAGTGTCATCTCATTTAGTTGAATTCAGATAAGATCAACGCAGAAACACCTTATTACCATCAACATAACATGAGGTATTTGCAGGATGTTAACCAGAGATAAACATATATTTTCAAAACCAAGTTCGCTATGTCATCTTATCTTCCGAGTTCCTATGAATGTCATATCAACTAAATTTCTCAGCCGTTTTGAAAATATGCCATCTGAGGCAACGCAGAGATTCCTGCACTTAAAATGGTAATACGTCAATTGAAAGACCCGAGGCCCATGTCTGCTAAATTGAATGAACAGTAAAAACATGAATTCCATTATTATTTACGAGTATGTTAGATTAGCATATTTAATTAAAAATCTTCATAAAATCCAAAGAGATAAGGCCCAGAAATGTATGCGCACTAATACACTCCACACATAGTTAATTGCCCAAGATAGATACATAATTTATGGCCTAATATTATTTGTGTTTTCCTCTTTCACCGACTTAGCACACTTAAATTGCACAAATATTTTGCTCCGTTTTCAAACAGAAATCGTTTCGTCTTTAACTACAGCGAAATGGTTGGCGAGATGTTGTGTAAAGATGCTTTATTTCTCCTGTTAGTAATTTAGCTGACTGCGATTATCATTTTACGATTATTTCATGAAGTTGAGAAACGTTCTAAAGGTTCGGTTTAAGTAATGCGGGAATAATGTTGCATTCAGATAACGCTGATGCCGTCAAAGCAGCAGCTACGACGACGTAACGTTGTCCTATTTCAAGTGCTATTAATGATCACTTGAAAAGTGTCACTGTGTCACCCTTCACGAACGGTTTTATTAATGCAATAATGTTGTATTTCTATGCGACTGATTGCGAACAGTTAATTTTATGGATTTACATACAGAGTTTCTATAATATTGACTCAATGCAAGCCTTATAAGATTCCACCTATATTTATCTAAATTTTATCAGTAATTTATTGATCTATTGATTAAGGTTTAAAAGTAGAACGAACACAAACTAAAAAAATTCATTCAGCCGTACCTTCCATTTCTCACGTAGAAAACACAACCCACTTGAAATTGATTAAATCTTTCGCTTATTAACAAATCTTACATCATGACGTATGACAACATCGCCAGTCAGTGCGGCATACTATATACTCTGACATAACACTTACAGTTACCTGATTCAGTGGCCCTTCCTTATCAAGAAATATTTAAAAAGAAAAAAATCCTATAAGACATGCTCACAATTTCTTGTTCATAGTGGAATTAACATATCAATATTTAGTCATACCCCTTTATTTGTTTGTAATTTTTCACAGCTATTTATTTGATTCTCATTAAATGTCAATTTCAATCCAAATCCGAAACCGAATCGCCCATCGTAAAATTCATATGGAAACGAAGAGCTTGTAAAAGTCGTTAAAAGTTCAATTCAAATTAATGCAAATTTTCGAAAATCATTTGAATTAGTATGATTATTCATTATGGGTTAGTGGTCGTCTCTATTAGTAGTCCAGTCGGTGTCAGCGACTAATTAGAAACCTTAGGTAAATATACGATAACAACCGATTTCAGCCAGTAACCTGACTATTAAAAACACACAAAATGCGAATTCCAATAATTTTGTATGATAATGTTTTGCAAATGGCTGGGAAATAAAACACCTGCTAAAAATCCAGAAAGACATTCTTTTTTTTTTAGAAAATATTAGATACTATTGGATTGAAAAACGAAAGACTTAGGCCAGTAACCCGACATGAGTAAATACAAATTTAACAGAACAACTATTCCGTTGTGACTGACCAGGGAAATCTTCAACAATCAACAACAAATATAGGTTCTGGCAGTCATATAAAGACTGCCTAAAAATATAGAAAAAGGCCATTAGGGCGGCGAAAATCCAAGTGTGGGAGGACTTCTGCCAATCTTCGCATAATATCAAGAACACAACCAGGATTCGCAAGATCCTGTCCAAAGTGTATTACAATCTGTCATTAGTGGAGAGAACGGATGGTACTTGGACGTAACCTACTTCTGAATGCCTGGGGCTGCATTTGAACACGCACTTTCCTGGATGCAAGGAAACCTGTACGGGAAGCTCGTAACCGCGTAAGGCGGAGTGCGCACAAAATTAATTTGCACTTTCCATCATTACAGAGGAAAGAATATACTGGGCAACCAACAGCTATCAAGCCGGCAAATCCACTGAATACGCTCTCCACAGCCATCTTGGTTACACTGATGCGGCTTTGACAGCAAACGAAACGGCTCTTGTATCGAAAATGATTCGATTCCATTGATAGCGTTCTCATAGCAACAGTTGCCGAGGCAGTCTTGGTGAAACGCATGCTTTCCTCCAGAAGGGCTATCACTGAAGTTAGGGATATCTCTCTCAGAACAAATGTCATGCGGGGATGCCCTCAATGAGGTGTTTTCTCCCCTCTGTTGTGGTGCATCGTTGTAGATTAACCTAACTTGGATTCTCAACACAAGATACGCGGACGACCCGGTTATTAGTGTCAGGGGAAAATTTAAAGACGTTTTACCCGACATCATTCAGAAAGCTTTGCGTGTCGTCCAGGAATGGTTTGACACTAACGGACTTCGGGTCTGTCCATCGAAGGCCGTTATTGTCCCATTTACGAAGAAAAAGAAACTTAGGGCAACGAAATGCCCCACTTTGTACAACTCTCAAGTACAAATGGCAAATTACGTCAAATATTTGGGAGTCACACTTCATAGCAAGCTACTCTTGGCAGAACACCTTCGGGTAACATCTACCACAATGAACCCACTGTTGGTCTAAGTGTGCTTCGACACCTCACGATAGCCCCTGTACCTAACCTAACATCAGAAAAGGCCACAAAAGCCTGGATCTGCAGACAGTATGCAGGCAGAATGTGGGGAACCAAGCCCCGCATTGTCTTCTGGATTTACAAAGCTATTGTTCAGCTAATAAATAAAATAAATAAATAACTGGCGCAACAGTCCAATTTGAACCACGGCCTCGAGATGAGTTAGCATCATCTCATTTTCTAGATCGTGACGGTTTTTGTGCAGAGGTATGTGATCAGCAACACGCTCAACCGAGTTATTTACCCCATAATGGGTACTCATTTAACAGCTGAGTGGGCTCATAGTCCGACACGTAAATCCCCGGAATCGAACCGGGGCCCAGTGCGTTGAAGGCGAACGTGCTAACCGTTGCGCCATCCGGACTACTATTGTTCAGCTAATTATTGATTATGGAGTAGTCGTTTGATGGAAAAGAGCGACCACCTCAGTTGATAGGGAAATTCTCACCATAATACAAAGGCTTGCATGCCACATAATAATGGGAACCATGCGCTCCTGTCCTTGAGGCTTTGCTTGCCATTCCGCCACTGCATATTCACATTGAGGCAGAGGCGAAAATTGCAATAGCAAGGCTTAAAGCCTGCAATGCACAAATCAGACTGAATCCGGAACAAACTAGCTGGCTGCCAAGTTACAATACGCTCAGCATGCCATCTGATCACCTGACTAGGGAGCTATGCTTCGAGCATTCCTTCCGATTAATTGTGTGGGATAGAGAGCAGTGAGCGGAGTCCTTCAGCTTTCTTCATTCCGACACAGTAAAATAGTTCACGGGCGGGTCCAAAACGGATGAAGGATCAGGTGCGGGCATTGTCGGCCCAGAACACAGAATTTTCATCCCCATGGAAAACTTCCCACTGTCTTCACGGCGGAAATGCATGCCATTGAGGTCTGTACGCCACTGTGCCAGGCCATAGGCTACACTAACAAAAGTGGCCATCATGGCGCTGACTAGTCCATCGGTTCATTCGGGGCTAGTGAAGTCTTGTCAAGATATCCTTAACATCGTCGCAGTCTCCAACTACTTCACAATCTACCTGGGCACTCCAATGTTGTAGGTAATGAACAAGCGCACGAGCTTGCCAGACGGGCATCTGAGGTTTCCTACATTGGCCTAAACCCCTTTTTGCGGTATAAATATCTGCCTTGACAGGCAGCGGATTAGGGAAGCTCTCCCAGGTATGAGGCAATTAAAATTGTCTATTGCCGTCCACTCTCATAACCGGTTCCTTGATCTACTCAGCCTGAGCAGAAACAGGGTCAGAATTATATGTGGACTTCTCGCAGGTCACTCCATTCTCCGAGGTCACCTCAAAATAATGCGCATCGTTTCGGATGCAAGCTGTCGCTTCTGTGAGGCTGACGGCGAAACTCCAGAACACATCCTCTGTGAATGTCAAGTTGTTGCTTGTCGTCGAACTGTTGGCTTTGGCATCGCCTACTCCATAGCCGAGGACGTAGCCTCAAACTAGGCCATCTCAGTCGATTTATCGAAATGAGCTGATTGGATACGCAGATTTCGTCCTGCTGTCCAGGGTCCTGGCATAGCAAAATAGACTTATTGTCGTGGTGCTGGTGGATCCTTTATGGGCCACGACCCATCTATCGTCTATCCATCTAATCAACAGCTTCTCTCTCTACAAATCACCCGGGCCAGACGACCAGCTGCCCATTATGCTTCAGGAATTGCAAGATTTAGTAGTTTCCAGGCTGCTGGTGTTTTTCACAAGCTGTCTTCTACTCAACCACGTGGCTCAGTCGTAGCGACGTGTTCAAGTCGTTTTCATACCGAAGACAGGCAAGCGAGTGCATGGAATTAACATTAACATACATCCGACAAACCCTGGAGGGCTCAACGCTTTCAAAGGCGCAGTAGGCCTATCTGAAGGGTAGGTCCAGCTCTTCACGACGTGGTGAGCACCATCGAACAGAGCCTTCAGTATAAGCAATATACATTATCTGCTTTCCTCGACATAGAAGGTGCATTCAACAATGTTCTCATCGATACCTTATCAGACTTGGGAGTCCAGGCAGGGATCGGCAGCTGGATAGTAACTCAGCTAAGATCTAGAATAATTCATGCTGACTTAGGAAACAGCCATATACCCACACTTGCAGAGGGACACATCAGGGTGACGTCACACAGTGGGTCGAGCCAATGACCGAAGCCCTGCACTAGGGCTTCGGTCATCGGTCAGAAATCAAATTACCCAATTATCTCGAATTTTTTTTTCTATTTATTTGTTATACATATTGTCCTTTCTCGAAAAGATGCTTCATTCGACTAAAAAATATACGAAATGTATTTTATGGCGCATATTTAGGGGTGTTTTTTTTACTTAAAAAACTAAATTATGTATAATTTTAAAGTTAAGAGGCTTCTAAGTTAAAATTAAATACGTACTGGTGCGTAATACAATGATATTGCGAACAAAAATGCAAAAATTTAAAAAGCGCTTGTTAAGGGGGGTGTTTAGTACAATTTAAATTTTTAAGCTTTAACTCACGATATGATAAAAGTCCCGCAAAATCCTTGGCTGAAAGTTCCAAAACCGGAAACATATTTTATAACTGTCTACCTTTTTTCAATTTTTTTGCGACCACAATACTTTGGACAATATTTACATAGGTATTTATGCTCAATGGAAAACAGGCTTTAATAAAAATTCAATAAACTTACAAATATCTTGTGACTATGAGCTGTGTTAATTTAAATTTGGTAACAAGTGATCCGTAATATCGTTTTATTATCAATTGTCACGGATAACGATGGGAGAGCGGTTAGAGGATACATGATGATAAAACTAGAACGCAAGATTTCTATATGTAAGTCACTAAGTACCTTTATTTATGCAGTGTTTCAAAAAACGCTCCAATTATGAATGACTCTCTTGACTAATGAACTCAAGAATAAAATACAGTGAAAAAAAATAAGAAAGTACAAACCTAGTAACAGAAATAAAAAGGAAATTGTGAAAAGAAGCATTGGATAGTAATGATGAAAATCAAAATAGGAATTAAAAAGTATAAAGTATAAGGTTATAAAAAATATAAAGGGCCCAACAGCGAGAATGCTCTAGATCTAGCTCTCTACACGAATTTTAATAGCTATGAAATCCGAGACTGGAAGGTCCTGGAAAGACCCTCCTTCTCAGATCACCTGTATTATACATTAGCTTTAACATTGTACTTTAAACCCATAATCAGGTCGAAGCATATAGAAATCCAAGGAATACCGATTGGGAGCTATATGCAAAAATCATACGCCACACCGCCATCTACACTCAGTAAAGGCGATGGACAATGGACGGGAGGAAATGCTGACACACTGGAATTACTCCTTGTAACACACTTTCCAGACTGCGAGAGTCCGCCAACCCAACAACATACAACAACTTTTGAAACTAACTCGCGCGGCAGCAACATACCAGAACTCTTCACGGTCAGACGAGTAAAACGGGCCATTAATTCCTTTGACCCGTACAAATCAGCAGGACCGGATGAGATCATGCCTGCTTGCTACAAAAAGCTGCCGACTCCATAGCAATCTGGATTCAATCTGGATTGTTGCTATCTTCAAAGGCTGCATCCGAATAGGCTATGTAGCGTATGCTTGGCGAAAGGTCAGTGTTGTGTTTATACTCCAAACTGGCAAAAGCAGTCATGACAATCTGAAAGACTTTAGACCAATCAGTCTCACATCCTTCATGTTGAAAAATATGGAGAACATACTGGACGGACACATTTGAGAGTCACTCGTATATTGGGCTATCTATCAAACACACAACACGCGTATCTACAGGGGAAATCCGTGGAAACGGCCCTGCACGAGGTGGTCTCCACCATCGAAAACTCTCTACAGTACAAAGAATACACGCTCGGCACGTTCCTAGACATAGCAGGAGCCTTTAATAATGTTACAACACAAGCGATAATGAGGGCATCCATTACCTACAATGCAGGGGTCAACGCAAGCATAACAAACTGGATCGCAGCATTGCTATCTAACAGACTTATATCGTCTGCATGGGGCAATGCCACGGCTACTAAAGCGGCCAGAAGAGGAACGCCACAAGGAAGGGTACTATCACCACTTCTATGGATACTAGTGTTGAACACTCTACTAAAAACTTTCGAAGCGATAGGCATACACGCGGTGGCTTACGCAGATGATGTTGTAATACTTGTATCTGGAAAGGACACTGGCGTTCTATCAGATCTCACAACAATGGCCCTAAGTAGGGTACTAAAATGGGCAGGCAAAGTGGGGCTAAGTGTGAACCCTCAAAATACTGAACTGGTTCTCTACACAGAAGAATCGAAATTCAGGACTTACATCTCCCAAGGATGGGCATCACCGAGTTCACTTTGATGACTCACACAAAGTACTTAGGGTTGATCCTAGACAGCAAGCTTACTTGGAATCGTAACATCGAAGAACGTACCAAGAAACGAACCATTGCTCTGTACACCTGGAAAAGTTTGCTTGGTAAGACATGGGGGCTCAATCCTCGAATTATGCACTGGATATATACAGCAGTTGTTAGGCCAGTTCTATTATACGGAATTCTGGTCTGGTGGACAGCACTCAAAACCAGGTGCAATAAACTGAAAATGGAAAGAATCCAAAGACTGGGATGTTTGGGAATCACAGGAGCGATGAGAACCACGTCCACAAATTCCCTTAACACCCTTACGAACTTACCCCCACTGGACCTGTTTCTAATAAAGGCAGTGTCTAAATGTGCATTAAGACTTAGGGAAACGGGGCAATTTAGCACGAGGCCTTATTGCCATCGAAACACCAAACTGCCTTTCGAGAATACAGACCTCATCAAACCGGGAATTCTACTCTACAGGCGAGAACAGTCCTAAGAATTCCTTAAACCTCTGTACGGATGGCTCTAAGGCGGAAACGGGTGTTGGAGCCGCGGTTCATGCGCAATCTATCGCTCCGACTGCCGAACGAGTGCAGTATCTTCGAGGCGGAGGCGGTAGCGATACAAAAAGCTGCGGAGCTAGTCTCAACAACACGCAGGATGGGCAATATCTACATTCACTCAGACAGTCAGGCTGCGCTGAAAGCGCTGCAGTCAAACACTATCAGATCAGGGACGGTGCTTAACTGCCTCTCAATTCTTCAGAGATTTGGCACCTTAAGGAAGCTGGAACTCCGACGGATACCAGGCCACAGCGGCTGCCTTGGCAACGATATTGCGGATGGACTCGCAAAGCAGGGAGCTGCACTAGATGTCACAATGGCAATAGCAACTCCTATTCCAATACAATCACCAAGAACAAAAATGGACTGTAAGATGCAACTGGCCAACCAAAATTGGAACAGAACCATCAACTCCAGAATAACGAGAACACTCTGGAACTCATACAACAATAAGAAAACCAATGTACTCCTAGGGCTCTCTAGGGGTAAATGTGCAATGCTAGTGGGCTTATTAACGGGTCACTGCCAAATAGGTGAGCACGCATACAGACTGGGACTGATCACAGACAGCGGCTGCAGGAATTGTAAGCTGAAAAATACCAAAGAAACTTTGGAGCATCTCCTGTGCGAATGCTCGGCACTCGCAAGTACAAGACATATACATACATATATCTTGGAGCCTACTTCCCCCGCAACCTTAAAGCGATTGCAAACCTTAACATAATGAATCGTCTAAGATTCGCAAGCGCGACGGAAACCTTCGAGCTCAACAAGGACTTGTTGATTACGACTGATACCAACACCTAACGATCTCTGCTGTTTTCTTTGTGGCATCGCTATGGACCCAAGTGGTCTATGCGGGGCCGTGAGGCCGCCACCTAACCTAACCTAAGGTTATAAAAAATAATAAGACGCAAGAAGAAAACGACGACAAAAAATAGCAGTTATATATCCACAAAAAAGTCTCAGTTTTAGCAATAGCTTTCGTTTAAAAGCGAAAAAGGACGCGAGCAAAGGACCAAGCTCCAGTCTGTCATAATTCCTCATGCCTCTTATAAGTGGCTAATTAAAATATACCGAAAGCTTAACAGTGGGAAGATCGAAGATAGAAATAGTACGAGTATCATAAGAAGGATGCCTAAAAGCTATATCGTCTGAAAGTGATGAGCGTAAGAAGCCGAAGCATATCTTAAAAGGAAACCATTCATCAATATAAATCGTCTTCTTCTGCAAAGACGTCAACTTAAGAAAATTAAGGCGTTCAGAATAGGAGGAGTAGTGAAAAAGGTATTTGAATATTGAGGCCCGCGTAAATTTAGGTTGAACACCTTCAATGGCCAGGGATGAAACCGAAGTGGATGGGGACCATATAACCGAAGCGTATTCCAAGACGCCACGAACTATAGACACAAATAGGTTCACAGCAGTAAAGATAGAACAAAAGTCATGCGAGCAGTGCAAAACAAACCCGCTAGCTTGGAAGCTTAGTTAATTATATACGAATAGTGATCGGTGAATCTCAGCTCGGAGTCAAAAACAACACTAAGGTCATTGACCATATATACCTGTTGTATTTGACTGGAATTTATAAGGTAAGAGAATGAAATACGACAAGTTTTTAAGGAGTAAACTATGACAGAGCATTTGGAGACATTGAGGTGTAAGTCATTCGCTAAGCACAAGGAAGATAGAAGATCAGATCGTAATGCGATGCAATCGGATAGGCAGGATATGGAGGAGAAGAGATTACAATCATCCGCATAGAGTAGAGAGAGACAGGTAAAAATGGTTGGAAGGTCATTGATAAAATATGTATATGAAAAGTAGGGGCCCTAAAATAGAACCCTGTGGCACACTAGACCCAGGATGAAAGGCAAAAGAGATTGGTAAACACAACGCATGACAATCTATCACTAAAGTAGGAAGTAGCCCAAGAAATAAGAAAAGTAGAAAAATTGGGAGCTTTAGAGAAGTCGGTGTACTATATATCATATGAGGTGACCAAAATTATCATAAGTGAAATTAGAAACAATCTATTCAAGGAGTTTAGAGCAAAACAATATGAAAAGCAGGCCGAAGCTTCGCGTATATACCCTAGATTTGTACAGACCTAGTGGTGATACCAAAAGTACCAATTGGCAACGATCATATGCATATGCATTAAAAGTGGGTCTCTTATATGGCCAGTTCTTAGGGGACGTTGGCACTCATTCAGGAGGATGTTGACCATTCTCAAAATCAATTAACTAACCCATTCTACAAATATTTGTCGAATTTTTCAAGTCGCTAGCTTCATCCTATCTAAAGTTATTGCTTATTTGGAGCCTCACTTTTAGGGGTAGGTTTCTTTTGTCGAACGCGTATTTTTAGAAACAACCAACTAGACCCCAGTACAAACTTAGCTTCATTTTATCGAAAGTTCTCGCTTATTTGAAGTTTCATTTGTAGGGGAGGTAGGGGTTCCTTGGGTCAGATCTTGCCCATCATTGCCAATTAGATCGTGCTATGAACATTTTAGCAAAATTTCAAATCTCTAGCTTCATTCTATCGAAAGTTATCGTTTATTTGAAGTTTCATTTGTAGGGGAAGTAGAGGTTTGGTTGGCCGCATTTTTCGTATTTTCAATATCAGCCAGCTGAATCCTACTACAAACATATAACCAAAATTTCAAGTATGGGGTCACCCTTCTTAAAAATTGGAACAATTTAAGAAATTTTCCACTGAAAACACATCCCGAAATACGCTTATTGAATAATATGGCCACAGAAACAGATATAGAACTATATGTTTTCTTTAAGGAAGAGTTTGAAATCCCATCTGGATCAGAATATAAGTTAGCTTTAAGGGACAAGATAAAAAGGTCGACATATCTAGGTAGAATGACCGATGGTGGCATGGACCAACTGTGCTCACAAGAAGCAGAGGGCACAGAATCAGAAGCTTGACGAAACGTACTAGCAAAATATGAAGCAAAAAGCTCACATATGTCTTCAGGCTTATTCGCGGTTAAATTCTCATGGGACAGGGACGAAGGATGAGTGGAAGATTTTCGCATATTTAGGTGTGCAACTTTGCTTCCACCGTTTTCCGACAGACGGCTGCATCGGTGAGGGCTGGTCAAAATATGTAGTTCAAAAGTGTCACAAAGTGAGTTTGGACGTCTGTTTGGGGCGACCGGTAGCGCAGTGTGTTGAGGCATCCGTCTCATGTTTGACTACCGGCGTTTCGGGTTCGAGTCCCGTCCACGACGACTTTCGTGGCCATGGATGTGCAGGAGGTGCATGCTGGCAACTGCATTCTCTGAAACCAATTTATGCCAACGAAACGTCAACTGGGCCACACGGAATAGTTGACGCGCTATGCCCCACAAGGGGTTAGGGCAATTGAGTATTGAGTAGTATTAGTAAAAGTTGTTCGCATTTTTAATAAGATTCGCGATTCACAATGTCTGTTTTCGAGCCAAGTTCTCGTCATTTGCTGGAAGTTTTGATCTTCTGCTTCCATTTGAAAATAACTGCAGCTGAGGCTCAGCGAATGCTCTCAGATACTTACGGTGAGGTCGCTCTGAGTGACAGAACATGTCGTGAGTGGTTTCAACGTTTTAATAGTGGCGATTTCAATGTTGAGGACAAGCATAGTGGTGGGAGAGAACAATTTTTCAAAGACGACGAATTGGAAGCACTGCTCGATGAAGATTCGTGCCAAACGCAAGAAGAATTAGCTGAATCACTGGGAGTGACTCAGCAAGCCATCTCGAAACGCCTCAAGGCCATGGGCATGATTTAGAAACAAGGAAATTGGGTTCCGTACGAGTTAAAACCGAGACATATTGAACGGCGATTATTTGCATGCAAACAACTGCTTCAAAGGCAGAATCGGAAGGGATTTCTACATCGCATCGTAACCGGCGACGAAAAATGGGTCTGTTACGATAATCCCAACCGCAGAAAGTCATGGGGAATGCCCGGACATGCCTCAACGTCGACGGCAAAACTGAATATTCACGGCGCCAAGGTTATGCGTTGCATTTGGTGGGACCAGCTCGGTGTGATATACTACGAGCTACTGAAATCGAATGAAACTATCGCAGCAGATCGGTATCCAGCGCAAGTGATGCGTTTAAGTCGAGCATTAAAGAAAAAACGACCACAGTACCAAGACAGACACGACAAAGTCATCCTCCAGCATGACAATGCTCACGCACACGTCGCAAAACTGGTCAAGACATACTTGGAAATCCTGAAATGGGAAATCTTGCCCCACCCGCCGTACTCCCCAGACATCGCTCCTTCCGACTACTATCTGTATCGTTCCATGGCGCACGGCCTGGCTGATCAGAGTTTTCGTTCGAACGAGGAAGTCGAAAAATGGATCTAATTATGAATCGCGTCGAAAGACGCCTGCTTTTTCCGAGAGGAAATCCGAAAATTGCCGGACAGATGGGCGAAAGTTTTCGCTAGCGATGGACAGTACTTTGAATAATTCTATAAGTACTTTTTGACAATTAAGCTTTTAATTCCAGGAAAAAACGGCGGAAGCAAAGTTGTACACCCATACATAAGACCAAAAGAGCTTACCCTCATTGCTATTGACACTCTCTTCTACGTTATGAAGATAAGCATGATAGATGTCGCCAGTTCACGTCGGTCACGAGACATTGGCCTACAGGGAATCACGCAGTCAGGCTGGGTATCTGCTACAATCCGCATTGACGAGGCTGCGGGAATTAAGACGAGAAACAAACCCTCACTCACTTCCTTTGCGAATGCCCAGGCCTTGCTGGGATCAGACATCGGGCAATGGTCATGACCTTTTTTGGCATCCTAGAAGATATCTCGGGCTGAGGAATGGAGAGTTGCTTTACTTCTTTAACTCCTCCGGTTGGATCTAGACATCTCAGTATCCCCTAGATTTCCGACTATCATCCATATTTCACGAGGTTCGTGGCTTCAAAACGGCGCTTTCTGTGCAATTTGGGCTGTGGCAAATCTTGCCTCAGCCACCACTTATACCAACCACTGGGGAGACTGGTAGCTCAGTGCGTAGAGGCATCAGTCTTACGTCTGACTACCGGCGCTTAGAGTTTGAATTTCGTTCATGACGACGTTCGTGGCCATGGATGGTAGTGTTGTCTGCCGCCTGTGGTGCGGGGCGTAATAATAAGCCGGCGGCTAAATGGCGAAGCAGAAGATGCTTGATGGCAACCACATACTCCGAAACTAGTTCGTAAACTGGGCCACATGGAACAGTTGACGCACTATGCCCCACAGGGAGTTAGGACAATTGAGTATAACTATTTTAGTTCGTCGTAATTTTCGGGACTAATGCTTGACAAATACTTTAGGGAACTCAAATCCTAGAAATATGTATATATTTTTATTTTAAAGAGATAGAACAGACAGTATCAGTATATGGATGAAGAAAAATCACTCCAAGCTTATCGATTGTTAAAAGCAACAAAATTCGAATATAGCCAATAATTTTGGATTAGTAAGTGCGTTGGGAATTAAATACATTTGCCTAGAGTCCAGAAATATTTTTTTTTTCTAGAAATTACTGGATATTATTCGACTGAATAACGAAAGATTTAAGCCAGCAACCTGATGCGAGAATGTACAAATTTGACCAAATATGTATTCGGTCATAATTTTCTAGGCTAAGGTTTGATAAATACTTAAAAGAACCACGAAGGAAGGAAAAACCAAAAAACATATTTTCTAACGAATCAGAGTCAAGCAGTATCATCATTTGAGTCCAGGTAGGCTTATCACCAACAGCAGCCCTATGACGTGTGGAAAATGAATTTTAGAAAATCTTCCTAAAGTTCCAATGGTGAATAATACGAGTATATCTTTGCAAAGTTGCCTTTTTTATATATAGGAAAAAATCTGCGAAGCAAATAGCTCTATTCCAACCGAGCATCTTTAAGGAAGCCAACCTATAGCTTCCCGCAAAAGGCCAAATCAAATTGATCTAACCACAAAAATTGATTTCAGTAACAATTTGTATTCTACCCAGAAAAAAATAAACACAAAAAAACAACAGATGCTCACCATTATCTAACAAAAAATCTTAAATTTAAATGAATTTTCTTGATTATCATCGTGGGATATAAGCTGTGAAAACTGACAGTCTTGCGTTTCATATGGCAACGCTTCTTTGCTACCGAAAAAAAATTCTTGAAAATATTCTTTAAAAAAAAGAACAATCTCAGCATGTTAATACAATAAAAGCGCTGATACCATCGAATATAATTGATTGCATCCGATTTGTTTAAACTTATCACGGAAACACCTCACAAACAGCCTTCAACGTTGTGACAAACTGGGTAATAGCTTCGCAATGACCCAGCAAAATTTTTGCGCCAAGCCTCTACAAAGTAATCATGCGAATTTCTACGACTGTATCATGCGTAACAAAATATCTACTATAATATAAAAATTAGGAAGTAAGAATAACAGAAAAATCCATCATTTACAGCAACAACAAGAAAACGCGCGGCTACAAGAAACAAGCCTTAAAAAATAGCAACAATTTTCATCGGTAGATAATCAAAGAAAATATATTCTGCATAACACACGCCAATATCATCCATTGACCGCGCCGCGCCATGGTGCGGTACGAGTATGGAGTATCATCTGTTGTCAATTTACTGCAGACAAACTTGGAGTAATATTTTCTTGGTCAATTGCCATCGTAATTAATCAATTTGGGGCCTTTTGATTGTAAAAGTGTCCGCTAATTGATTATCAATGGTTTCGGCTAGTGGACGCGGTTTGGCGGGTACTAGCGATAAATTTTTCACAAGTTTGTTTTATTGGTTTATTGCACGCATTTGCTCCGAATAATTGGCTAATGAGATGTCTTGATCTGTTGTGGTCATCACCATATATTGAAATGTCCATGTGATATTGAGTATTTTATAATCTTTTTAAATATAATTTTTTTTTCTGGTTCTCCTTCATGATATGACAGCCTTATCATCACCTTCGTTTGTTCAAATTTCAATTAAGCAGATGAAATTACCAAACATTTTGTTAGTTTTATTCACCATGGTCAATTTAAATTCAAAGGATAGATAATGAACAGCGCAGTATGTGTGTAAATCGAATCAAACCTCGATATTTATAAACAGGCTTCATGAAATATTGCCGCATCACAAATTTCACCACGAAAACCGATGAACATTTACCGGAAAATTTTCGAACTATCATCGCCCCAAATTGGTTTTTTTCTTCCAGAATGACGAAAAATCGCCTCCAATTTTGGAACTGAGGTTGTACTATCTAAATCAGAAATCCACTCTGTGATGTAAGTCGATAATGCCTAAAGCGAAAATGTCCTGTGGGAATTCCCAGAGTAGATTTCAGCAAAAGATAGCACGATCCCCCGAAAATCCATATTCTAGAACATCTCAGCTCAGAGGGTATTTCTGCTTTTAAAAATATTCACACTGGGAAATCACAAACGGCATCTTTGCTTTAGGCAGTACCATCCCATGAAAATCTATCTATAAAGTCCCAAAGGCTATAGCTAAAGCAGTACTAATACAAATCCCAGTGTGAAAATCCACTCTAGATAGTACAAACCCACGGAAATTCACTCTAGAAAACCTCAGACATAAATTCCGTTTGTACACACAGCAAAACAGTTAAAGGGCCATTCAAAAAAGTTCAGAGTTCTTCCTGCTGAAAACAATAAGGAAGTCAAGACGGACATTTCATATCAGAAAGTATAGGGAGGGTAAAAGGTGTAAAACAATTTTCAAAATTAATTTCTAGCATAACGGTATATTTCATACAAATTTTACAAACTCTTCAACAAAAAAAAACGAATTTCTATTCTGTAATATTTTATTCTGTTTCAGGTTAGAAGCGCGTATCGCCACTATGAGCTGGAATAACAGCCTCCATTCGCTTGGGCATGCTTATTATGAGATGCCTGGTATCCCTCTGAGAAATTTTCGCTCATTCGTCCATCAGGGCTTGTTTCAGCTCTCGTAAGTTCTGAGGAGGGTTGAAACGGGTTCTGATTCCCTGCTCCAGCTGATCGCATAAATGTTCTATGCGATTTTAATATGGGCAAAGCGCTGGTCAATGAAAAAGGTCGATATTATTGATAATGAGGAACTCACGCACTGTGTTAGCAGTATGAGGGTGGTATCCATCTGGCATCTAAATTAAATCCTGTCTACCAGCACGTGCTCTTCCAGTAACTCAAAAACTTAGCACTTTAAAACTGACATTAGTGATCATAACTAAATCGCTTCTGTCATTTAAGGAAATAGCATCGTACACCATAATGGATCTCCCGAAAAAAAATGATGTGGGCTGAAGGGCAGACTCCAGACTCTAGCTCGACCATCACTACTACACAGGCAAAATCTTGAATCATCAGAGAAGGATACTATCCCCCGATGAATCATATTCCAATTGCAGCGGCTCTTGGCAAACTGATGTCGGGCGATTTTGTGCTTTCTTATTAATCGCGGTACTTTCACCGGATATCTGGAAACCGGAACACATACCTTTAAACGACTACGCGCGGTTTTTGTGGAAATAACGGTCCCTGTAGGGTGTCTGAGGTCACTTATGTAACATGGTAGCTGCCGTGTTTCGACGATTTCTGAGGGCGTTTAAGCATATAAATCGACCCTCGCTGTAAGATGCTGCTCTTGGTCGGCCCTATTCTCGTCTTCTTGTGAATTTTCCTGTCTCTTGGAACTCTGTGGATAACAAAATATCTCATAACAAGCATACGGCTCACTTCCCGGAATCCATACCCTTCATCTATAATAGTAATGTCACAGTTTCAAATTAAAATTAAAATTTCTTGTGAAGCATCCATCATTTGATAAACAATAGCAAACTTTCAAGAAAACTACACGCTGGTAAAGACTGGAGGTATGGGAAATGTAATGTAGCCACTTTCCGTTGCAATTTTGTATGTTTATGCCGCCGCACAGTGGGACGACTCAAACAAATTCTTGGACATGGACAAAAAAATGATTTCTTTTTATTCTGAGTTTTGATTATCATTTCGTAGACCCTTAGGGATGAGAAAATGTTAAGAAATTCGAAATACATGAAGAAATCACGTAGTTTTTGCGGCAAATGTTCATAAAGTCAAAGGCTTGAGGAATGAATTTGCATGAAATCATATATTCTATATTCATATATTCGCCATTCGATTCAGTAGGAAAAAATACATTAAAACGCATCCACATTTAATTTAATTTTTATAGCAAAGAATCTGGGCGAATAAGCCATGTCCAGAAAATCATAGATTTCGTCCCACTGTGCGCCGTCGCCATTTTGGATTCGACTCGGTACCACTCCGGCAAATTTTCTATGAGACAGCAAAACACCTTCTGGTAGGAGAAAGTTTAGTGTAATTATGAAAATATTATCGCATTCACGGCAGTGTTAGTTTTCATAAACCAAATTTTTGCCTACTGGACTGGCTAAACAGAATCCGGGGAAAAAATCTCTTGGCGACCAGAACACCAAAATGTTTTCCGACAGCGAACCCTATTACAAAAAGGACTGAGAAATTTTGCCAGCATGGTCGGGAACTCGTAATTGACCGCCAGTGGGGGTAGTCGTTCATGGACAGAATTGGTATCGGGTGTGGGCGAAAAAAAAATGTTACCCTAATTTCCTTGGAAAATATCCGAATTTTTCCAGTTGTGTAAAGTAAAATACAAAGTGAATCGCTTTCATTCATTACTACT
The DNA here is from genome assembly GCA_964017055.1 of Chloromyia formosa. Taxonomy (NCBI): domain Eukaryota; kingdom Metazoa; phylum Arthropoda; class Insecta; order Diptera; family Stratiomyidae; genus Chloromyia; species Chloromyia formosa. The sequence goes on from OZ024818.1 coordinate 65,651,420, forward strand.
ACTCAATTGTCCAAACCCTTGTGGGACATAGCGCGTCAACTGTTCCATGTGGCCCAGTTGGCATAAACTGGTTTCGGAGAATGCAGTTGCCAGCATGCACCTCCTTCACATCCATGGCCACGAACGTCGTCGTGGACGGGATTCGAACCCGAAACGCCGGTAGTCAAACATGAGACTTCTGCCTCAACACACTGCGCTACCGGTCGCCCCATCGCTTTCATTGCGAGACATACAGGGTGGACCAAATACAAGTTTCTTTTTGAAAATGCAATAAAGTGAACAAAATTAAATTTTGACATGGATATGTCTTATAGCTGGGGGTCATCCTAAAAATCTGTCCGTCACACGAAATATCTGTTTTTCTACTCGGGGGTCAGAAGAGGAAACAAGCCCATTGAACATTTTTCGAGTTACATATATGAATGTAGTGGCCGATCCTCAGTCAATCCGAGTCAGTCATCAAAGGGAACTCACGAAAATCGAAAAACATCGCGTCATGAACTGACTAAACAACCAGGCACCCATAACACAAGTCAACATCATTCAACTGCCATCCCCTCGTGATTCAAATCTGCTCACAACACCAGCCACATCCAGACAACCTGTCTCCCTCACTCGTGCACAGCGCTATGGCTTCTCCTTCACAACAATCTTTTTGTTTTCATCAATTAGTCACTAACCTGACTCAGTAAGAAAATCGTTGGGGTAGGTCGGGAAATAGCTTCAACTTCACACACACACACACACATACACACACACTCGTATGCACGCAATGGAGAGACGGTTGAGTGGAAGAAGTTCAATGGATGGGTGTTGCTTCGTCATCGGCGACAGTGCGAAAGAGGTGCTTGCACCACGGACCTTGGACTACACTTCCGCGGCGGATCCACCCCTTTCTTGTGATGGCCAATCCCATCCAGCCGACTGAAATCAGTGTCACCAAGGTCACCAACGTGTTTTTCCCGTGAGATGTAAGGAACTTACGACCGTACTTGTATCGCGCATACCGCGTACTATCACGATCGATGATATATTTTACCATAACCATCAACTAACAGTGCACAATTCTGATTTAGTGAGGAGAATAGTGCAAATGACGCAGTTTGTGCAGCGCGGATAACGTAAACGTTAATGCAATAAAATTGTGTTGTCAAGCTTACCGTCTTTAGACTTAGACGAGTACTATCTAAATATCTAATAGTAAGTGTGCTTAGCTAGACCGCGGCTTGACGCGATCGATCGCGGATTTACGTACTAACGAAGCACAGGCTCATATAAAATATGTAGAGTGTATGATCGCTTGATCCACACACGGGGCAACGGTTGGGTTAATTTGTATTCTCCTGTACACTATGCGGGACGGTATGTCTTGAAAATGATACAAAGTATCTACACTGCATGCAGATACATCGGTACATGGATATGTCTTATGCCTACCGAAAGCGTGGGACGTGTTTTGTCGAATGATTTCATCCAGTATAACTATACTGGGATCTTTATAAAACTTACGTCGCTATCTTCAACACAACAGGTTCCACGCAGTCGGTAGCCAAAGACATATCCATGTTCCGATGTATCTGCATGCAGTGTAGATACTTTGTATCATTTTTTTCCATGTTTATGGCTTCATTAGTAAGAGCAAGTATTCCCATTAATGATGAAACACAACTTCGTTCAAGTGGCTGCCTCGGCTGGCTTCGCAGTAGCGCATTCTGTCATTCCAGTTTTCCAAGACCATGTCAATGGTTTCGGGCAGTAGCTCACGGATTGCTTGGATGATATTGGCCTAAGTGCTTGAATCGTTTCTGGATTGTTGGCATAGCATCGGTCCTTCACGGTTCCCCAGAAAAAAAAGTCCAAAGGGGTCAAATCGCAGCCAATTGACATCACCAAGACGGCTGATAACACGATTTGGGAATTTGGTGCGTAAAAAATCGGTTGTGGCATGGGCTGTGTGGCATGGCGCGCCATTCTGCATGAACCAGAGGTAATCCAAATCCATGTCTTCAATTTCAGTAAAAAAAAAATCGGATAACATGGCTCTGTAACGTTAACCGTTGACCGAAACGTTGTTTCCAGCCTCATTTTCGAAGAAAAATGGTCCAATGATGCCACCACTCCACAATCCGCACCAAACTGCATTGGCTTCTCGACAATAACTTGCGGGTGTTCCAAGCCCCAGATGCGGCAATTTTGTTTGTTAACGTAGCCTCCGAGATGAAAATGCGCCACGTCAGAAAAAATGAAGTTTTTCGCCCAAAATCGTTGTCCAATTCAAGCTGCTCTAAGGCCCAAACTGCGAAGCGATAACGAAGCGGATGGTCATGCGCCTTCAATTGCTGAGTCAATTGGATCTTGTAAGCGAATAATCCGAGTTTTTTGTGCAGAATTCTCCTCAGGCTAGTGCGTGATATGTTGAGCTGTTGAGATCGATGGCGAGTTGATGTTCGTGGAGTGAGTCTCACACTCTCGGCTACAGCAGCCACATTCTCCTCTATGCGTACCGTACGACGACGGAGACCATGAGTGTTGTCCACTAGTATGCCAGTCTCACGGAATTTTTGCACAAACTTGCGTACAGCAGGCGCGGTGGGTGCTACATTTCGGCCAAAACTTCTTTTCAAAAAACGCACTCTTTGGGCTACACAGCACTCACTTTGGAAATAAGTTTTCCATATTTCCCAACGTTGTTCAAGTGTAAAGCGACTCATTTCGTTCTGTGGAGGAATGATACTGACTTTCTGTCAAGATTTCGAGCGGGAAACAGCTTTCTCTGTCAAAATAACCTATGATTTAAAAAGAAACCACTAGATGGCCTACCTTGTATAAACATATTTCGCATACAAGTGAGGCGCGAGTGGAATCTTTGCAAATCGGACATGAAAATACCCTTTCGTGAAATTTTCCCGAGTTCCACGTGAACAAATTTTACCATAGCGAAAACTCTTCCGGTGACGAGTAAATTCCGAGAAATCAGAAAAAGGACGTTGAACAATTCTCTGCCCGGGAAGTGACATTCGGAGTGACAAACGTCTGTTTCCTTATGCATCCTCCACAAGAAAAACTACTGTTACTGGAACCAACCAATGGCGGAACGTTTAATCTGCGATCGATTTCGATACTCGAGTCAGGAGTCGAACAAAATCTGCACATCTCCCCATCTCGTGCTTCGCAAAATAAGCGCTGAACAAGCAACAACAACAACGAAATTGCAACGGTACCGGCGATCAACTTGATGACGCTAATCTTGACTGCACGAATGTCAATTTCCTGCATGTTCCGTATGAAGGTGGATTATTGTAGATTGCCATCAAAAAGTGCTCGGGGTGGTGTATTACGAGGGCAATTGATCTTTTTTTGTTAATGTTTGTCCCTTTATGGATTGCAAAAACTCACATAAAATTAACCCGAAGAAAATATTAAAAAAAAAAACAACTAATTTGTTAAATTTCGAAATTTTTTATTTTTATTTTTTTTCTAAGTTAAAATTATAATATTGTATGCATTTCGAGGCAATTAACACCTCATCCTCAGCAAACGCGTTGCTAACTAAAGAAAATTCCAAATACAATTTTTAACGAAAACTAGTGGGCAATTGAGTTTAAAATTAGAACGTTTTCGTCGCCTAAGTGAGAGTTGTGTGCCTGGGGCTCCGATTGACTAGCCTGGTTAGGCCCTCAAGAGGTGTTTGTTTTTTTCCTCCAAAATAGAATCTGGTACCAGTGCAGACTGAGCAGAAAAGTTCCCCGCACCACTACCTACGCCCCCTCAAGTGCACTCGAAACCATTTCAGTGAGGAATGAGGTGCCGGTAGATAACAATCTTCCGATCTTAGATATTCTGTCTCGTGTGCAGTATAGATTCAATTTCCACGCGTAAAACGTTTGTGAAAGTGCAGCGACGGGCTAGCTAGCAGGACGCCAGTATAGTTCCGAAAAGCCGCTCTGTTGTTGTTTTGCTATTCGTGAAGGAAAGCGCTGGAGCCCGCATTTTATTTTTTTTTTCCGTGTGTGCCACGAACCATAGGCGTCGGGAAGCGTTTACAGGAAGACGAAGCACTCCACCACACACTACATCATCATCCCGTTGCCATTCGGTTTTTCTTGTTCTGCCGCCCCTTCGAGTACGAGTACCTGTCAAACCATGTGCGCGGTTTCTTGTCTTCCTAAATAGCGTTGTCAGTTGTGTGTGCTGCTGCCCAATTCGAAGGATCTGATCGCGTGCGCGAGTTCCTGAACCGAAATTTCCCATTAGTGCGTTGCAGATCAACTCGGCCCTACTTAATTCAATCCCAGTACACACGCATATCTGCATTGTTGTTGCGACGCGTGAGAGTAGCGGGCAAGTTACCCTGTAGCCTGTTTCGTGATCCGTGCGACTTGACATTCCCGTGACGTGATCTGCACGATTACCGGAATTGTTACAATTAGATGTCAGCTGGCAAACAAAAACAGGAGAGGTTCAAGGGCAACCGCAGTAGCGGCAGCAGTCGCGAGTGTCTGGAATTGTGTGTGTCACAGGGACAATTGTTTTCCGGCAAGCGAGCGACAATATGCGCGGCAGACAACCACCTTGTATTTCGCCTAACACTAGTCGGGTCGTGGTGTCGAATTGGAAAATCGTTGACGAGGAATTTCGTCATTTTGTTTACGATCCCTTCGGGTGTTGTGTATATTACGTGCTTCGTCGTCGTCTTGCGTTTTGGCGGAAAATATTAAACACGGATATTCCGACGACTACCACGGAGGAGAGGGGTCCGCCTAGGCGCGAGAGCCCCCAGGTAATTGGGTATAAAATTAGTGCCACATCCAAGTGTCGTGCGACTGTACGAAGTCAACGACACACAAACCAAACTTTACTTAATATTATTGTATTGTAGAACTAGGCAATGGCGGTGACTCATATGACTATATTATGAAGGACCAACCGAGAATTTAGCTAGAGAATATTTTCGGCAAATTGTGCGGACAATATCATACGGTCGTCAGTTACATATTATGCACAAGGATCTCAAGCCCGAAAAGGTAGTTTTTTTTGTTTTCTTTTTATTTGAGAAACATTCAAATCTACCGCATGTGTCGCAAGGATGTCACGATCTGATAGCTATTATGCTGATTCGTGAGCCACGAAAACGTGCCAATGTACAAACAATCGCCCTAACTTTGGATATGTTTACAGAATTGGCAAATGGGAAAGACTTTACTACACAAACACGACAAAAAAAGATTACGATACTTTAACACACTGTTTGCATGTTCTATCAACGCCTCTACTATAGTTTGGTATAACGAAAGAACTTTGCTTCAAAGAAGCAATGCTTTCTATAGAGTACCTTTTCTTTACTATTAATAGCAGCAATAGTGTTTTGGGAAGCTCATCCTGAAATAGGTTTAAACTTTGATGAAGAAGTTCTAAATATGCAATGGCTTGGCTGATCCTGAATGCATATTTTCAAGAATTCGGGTTTGTCTCCAGACTTATTAGTATCAAACCAATCCGAGTTGAGCAGTTTGCAATCATTATAATTTGCTACTATGCTTTCGGGATTATTAATTTCATTTAAGTTTTTATTAGATAAATTTGAAATTGGAAGCCATATATTTAACGGTTATTCGATTTATCATTTAACAATATTCATTTAAAAAGAAACAGTAATACATGGGTAGTTCTACGGTAATTGACGCATTTTGAGTCTCGAGTAGTATGTATTTAAGTTAATTTTTGATTTTATTTTAAGGAGAAGATTTATTTTGAAAGTACTGAATTATTTTTCTTTATAACCTTTTTTTAAGCTATATTAATAATACAATTTTTTCATAATTTTCATGTTAAGTTCTATTTTTGTCATTTCCATGGATGTCCCTCTTAACGAGAAGCAGCGAATACCTCTCTAGAATATCATAACCATGTCACTGTAACATATTTTCCGCGGCTGCATTTGGAGAAATCATCTCTTTTAACTTATTTGAAATTATCAAAGAGAATTATATTCTACGGTTTAAAAAAATCTCACCAAGTCTTCTGTCCCCTGATAACTGGCTAAGAGAAAAGTATCCCAAAGAACAGTTACAATATTTCCTTTACCATGATATGTTTTCCTTATAGGCGGGGAGAAGATAAAGTTGGGATTTTGGTTTGCCTGAATCAGCAAACAATTGGAGCTCAAGTAAAGTGGTCGTCAAAATTAAAATTTGTTAAAGGATCCTATTGAACAGTCATTTCCATGGCAAGTACTTTTTGATAATTTCGTATTAAATGCAGTTTTTTTTGTTTATATTCGCTTCAAAGTAATATTCGTTAAATTAAATACGTTAAAGATTTTAAACAGTGTTATAAAATAAAAGAAGAAATGCAAAGAAACTTAAAAAATGTCATTACCGTGGCATCATGACTGTCGATATTTATCCTCCACGGAAATGATAAAGTCCACGGTAATGATGAATGAATGTGATCTGAAGAATTATCTGTTGCAGAAAAGTGCTTGAGGACGATTATTTTTAGGGTTTTGTATTAAAAACAAAACCCTTATGAAATCGGTCAAATGTCTGTCCGTCTGTCCATGAAATATCTCACGAACGGCTGAAGCTACATACATGAAATTTTGTGGGAGTATGTAGAATTATTATAATTCGCCGGAGAAAGCGATTCGTTGTAATAGGCTGACTTTAAGGGGATGTCCCCATAGAGGGGAAATGAAGGTCAAAAAATTTTTTTCATCTGGTATAGGCTTGTGGGGTATCAGGAGAAAGGTAACACCGAGTACATTTTATTTCCGGTATTTTCATCAAATTTGAAGAAAGGAGAAAAGAGATAGAGGGGAAAATATGTGATCCGAGTTTGTCCCCCCCCCCCTCGCATTTCGATACCGTTAAACTTAGAAATATGAAAATTTGCAGGAAAGCGGCATTCTACTAGTACAGAAAACCGAAAATCGTAGAATTTTGATATCTCATCAAAAAAGGTTAATAATAGTACATTTCTATAGTTGCAGTTAGCATACCCCTGCACGCCTTAAGCACACCCGAGGTCAAAAATATTGATGGCCAATGATAACCAGCATCATTGGCAATAATATCTTTAAGTTTCATTACAATCACATAATATTTAATAATAGTACAATCATTTAAAGTTAGGCATTTTGACATCATCCGCACAAAAATTACACCTACCGGCCTCATAGGAGTGAGTACCACTCTCATGTTGTTTTTCGTAGTGCGAATTGCAGTTATTTAATTAATCATTTTTGAAAGGGTAAAGTTTAGTTGGGGGCGCTGCGTCGTAATTTGCAAACTTTACCGGGTGGAAGGGCGGAGGGGTCCACATAGAGGCGAAATTAAGGTCAAATTTTTTTTTATCGACTGGTATAGGCAAGTGAGGTGTCGTGAGAAAGGTAATGTTGAGTACATTCCATTTTTTTCGCATTTTCTTGGAATTTGTAGAAAGGGGAATAGTGGGGGAGGAGAAAATATTAGTTCGTAATTTGCTGATATTTATATACCAAAATAAGCGGTTGCTACAAAACCCTCGGATTGCGGGCGTAGCCCTCTATATTCCGGTTTCATTTCAAATTACATTTCTGCCGAAAAAATACACTTTTGCGTCAATTACTGTAGGTTAGGTAACGGGGCTGTCGTGCAAGAGCAAATACTCTCAACACGACTCACTTAGACCAGACGAACAGATCCGTTGTGATACCTAGAGTTCACTTTAAAAGAAACCGACCCAAAGAAAAACTACTCTGCGAACCAGCCTGAGCTTAGTATGAATCGTAGAAGACTATTGACATTAGATTCAGCAAGATCTCCCAGATTATCAAAGAAGAAGGACCCCAAGGATGACTTTCTAATAGACGCCAAGGCAGGGCAGCCACAGAGGAAGTGCGATACACTTTCCTCCTCCTCCTCCTCCTCATCCCCACAACTTCTGCAGAAGTCATTAAAATAAAGTCATTAGCATGCCCGTCGAGGAGGCAGTGCCCCGTCAGAACCCCCACTACCATCCTAATATGATGTTTTTTCAAGGACAAAAGACAAGTCGAGCGTTTCGCATTGATTTTGGGCCATAATAATCTTGTAGTTAGGCACGTGCCGCAGTTAGCCCATCTTAGATTAGCCTTCCTAACTGCCTCAGCTTTAATAGCAAGTTTGAGTGATGAAAGAGGCATACCAAAGCGACGATTGTCATCGTGCAGCACATCTTCAGTCCTGAGACGAGCTAATTCATCCGCCCTGCCATTACCCCAAAAACCCACAATGTCCAGGGATCCAGCACAAAACAATATTGAAAAACTCGCCCAATAGCCTAAGGGAAGTACGACACTCCACCACAGTGGTTGGAGTGGACACAACGGACTCCAGGGCCTTAATAGCCGCTTTACTGTCCGTGAGAATGGTAATGTCCCTTACAGACACAACGTTAGATCCTAACCAGCAAAGCGCCTTCGCAATGGCAGTAACCTCCGCCTGGAAGACGCTACAATGGTCAGGGAGACGAAACGAAAGCTCGATGTTTAAGCAGTCGGAGAAGACTCCGCCACCAACCTTGCCACGGAATCTTGAGCCATCCGTATAAATGCAGACATGGTCCAGTAAAGTCTGCCCGGTAGCTTCCCATAATGCCCTTTGAGAGAACGAAGTGGAGAAGTTCTTGTCAAACATATAATTCGGGGGTGAGTAATCAGATGAAGAAGGGAGACCCCTGTGTAACAGAATACGGGCGTGCCCAGTTCTGGCCGAGGTCCATTGTCGAGCTTCACAAAGCCTGATAACCGAGTTAACAGCAGATTGTTCGCCGAAAATATCCAAAGGAATCAGGTTAAGCAGCGTATCCAAGGCTGCGGAAGGAGTAGTTCTAAGTGCGCCACAAATAGCCATACAGGCCAATCTCTGCACCTTGTCCAACAAAATACGATTACGCACGGTATTGAATGCCGTCCACCAGACCACCACGCCATACATAAGAATGGGGCGCCGAATGGCTATGAATACCCAATGCAGTATCTTTGGCTTAAGGCCCCAAGTCGCCCCAATAGCCTTCTTACAAGAGTACAGAGCGACCGTTGCCTTATGCACCCGTTCCACAGTGTTTGCCCTCCAGCTAAGCTTTCTGTCCATGTCTTGCCAGAGACGGCATAAGCAATTACACGGCAGCCCAGTTTTTCCAGGTCCAAGAGCAGAGAATTAACTGAGATGATCCACAGGAGAGGAGAAAGCACTCCTCCATGAGGAGTGCCTCTGCACACACACCTCCTCCCAGTGGAAGCACCAAGGGTTGTCCTTACGACCCTAGATGTTAGTAGCTGATTGATTAGCGTAACTAGTGACTCTTCAACGCCCAGACCACAGAGAACTTCAGCAATTGCATCAGGTTTGATGTAATTGAAGGCGCCCTCAATGTCCAAGAACGCAACCAAGGAATATTCATCGTGAGAGAAGGACTTTTCGATAAAACTCACGATAGAGTGCAGCGCTGTGTCGACAGACTTGCCCTTCCAATACGCATGCTGAGATGTTGATAGGAGGTGCAAGGGGATGGAGCTCCGAAGATGGATATCAATTAGCCTTTCCAGCAGTTTGAGCAATATTGATGATAGACTAATAGGCCGCAGGTCCTTTGGGCGAGCATGAGAGCTTTTGTCTGCCTTCGGTATGAACACAACCTCCACCTCCCGCCACATATGTACATGGAATATAAACCAGTTCCAAACAGGCAGAGAAAATGGAGAAAATCCACGGATACACGATGTCCGAGGTGTACTGTAAATCAGCGGGAATAATACAGTCTGCACCAGCTGATTTGAATGGCTCGAGACTAGATATCGCCCCAAAGGATTTTATCCTTAGAGAGGATCGCCATTGAGTTGCATGGTACAGGATCGACAAGAGCGTCACTAAGGGTGTACGCAGGTGGAGGTGTCGCAACGGGAAGGCTATCCGGGAAGTATCTAATAAGATGTCGATAGTCTCCGTACTAGATGCCGTCCATGAGCCGTCCTGATTTTGCAAATAGCTGGGGATAGATGGATTAGAGGATAGAATTTTGCGGAAACGCGACGCCTCTCCAGACCCCTCAATACGCAAAAATCCCTCCACGACGTTCGTTTAGCCTTCCTAAGTGCCCTCTCATACGATCCGAGGTGCTCCTTATAAGAGGACCAATCCAATTCTAGACGCGAAGCCTTGGCTTAATTAAACGCTTTTCGGCAAACCACCGGGAGATGACTGATGGTAGAACTCCACCATGGTGGTTTTTTATTCCCCTTGATCCTGCTGACTGGGCAAGATTTTAACTTAGCAACATGGAGTGAGACAGCCAGAGTATTGACCATATCATCTAGCTCTACCCTATCCCGAGCCTGACTTGATAGTGGGGGTAAAACTTCAGTTAGCGTTTTCCAAAAGGTGGGCCTGTCCGTCCTGCGACGATTACGGAATTTAGGGTTAGCTTCGGGACGTATATCCAGGCTGAATTCAAGATATCGATGATCGGAAAGGGAGTGGTCAGCCGACACCCTCCAATCCTGGACGAGATGATGAAGATGGTCCGAGACAAGAGAGATGTCGAGAACCTCCTGCCTATTACGAGTGATAAAGGCCGGTTCACAGCCCCCATTACAAAGAAGAAGATTAGTTCCAATGAGGAACTCAAACAGCGCTTCCCCTCGAGCGTTAGTATCCGAGCAGCCCCATATTCTATGGTGGGCATTAGCATCACAGCCCACAATTAGACCTAATTTATTATTCTTTCCTGTAGAAATGACATTCTGCAGATTGTGCGGTGGAAAAGTGCCGATATGGCCATGTGCCAGATAGACCAAAGTAAGCCAGAGTCGATGACTACTCCGTTCCACACTGACAGTGACCATGTCACTATCGCTAAACGCTGGTAAAAGAAAGGCATTAAGTGACTTCCTGACGAGAATACAGGATCTGGGCTTGCCCTGATCCTTAATATAGAAAACAGTATAGTTTGCGGCCCGCAGACCTCGTACACAGTCTTTCACAATCCAGGGCTTCTGGATAAGGACCACGTCTTCCGCGGTTTGTGCAAGACGGAGTACAAGAGCAGCAGAAGCAGCTTTGGAATGATGCAAATTTATTTGTAGAAAATGAAATGGCATAAAGGTTGCTCGTGAGAGGAGAGCAACGTTACAATCGAGGAATCGACTCAATTACTGTAGAACAACCCACATCCACCCAACTGAATTGTCTTAGCAGGTGAAAAGTTTCCAATGAATGGATTTGATATTAGGTATGAAATGAATCCTTAAGTAAAAGAAAAAAAAAATTTATATTTACGCAGGTGGAGGTGTCGCAACGGGAAGGCTATCCGGGAAGTATCTAATAAGATGTCGATAGTCTCCGTACTAGATGCCGTCCATGAGCCGTCCTGATTTTGCAAATAGCTGGGGATAGATGGATTAGAGGATAGAATTTTGCGGAAACGCGACGCCTCTCCAGACCCCTCAATACGCAAAAATCCCTCCACGACGTTCGTTTAGCCTTCCTAAGTGCCCTCTCATACGATCCGAGGTGCTCCTTATAAGAGGACCAATCCAATTCTAGACGCGAAGCCTTGGCTTAATTAAACGCTTTTCGGCAAACCACCGGGAGATGACTGATGGTAGAACTCCACCATGGTGGTTTTTTATTCCCCTTGATCCTGCTGACTGGGCAAGATTTTAACTTAGCAACATGGAGTGAGACAGCCAGAGTATTGACCATATCATCTAGCTCTACCCTATCCCGAGCCTGACTTGATAGTGGGGGTAAAACTTCAGTTAGCGTTTTCCAAAAGGTGGGCCTGTCCGTCCTGCGACGATTACGGAATTTAGGGTTAGCTTCGGGACGTATATCCAGGCTGAATTCAAGATATCGATGATCGGAAAGGGAGTGGTCAGCCGACACCCTCCAATCCTGGACGAGATGATGAAGATGGTCCGAGACAAGAGAGATGTCGAGAACCTCCTGCCTATTACGAGTGATAAAGGCCGGTTCACAGCCCCCATTACAAAGAAGAAGATTAGTTCCAATGAGGAACTCAAACAGCGCTTCCCCTCGAGCGTTAGTATCCGAGCTGCCCCATATTCTATGGTGGGCATTAGCATCACAGCCCACAATTAGACCTAATTTATTATTCTTTCCTGTAGAAATGACATTCTGCAGATTGTGCGGTGGAAAAGTGCCGATATGGCCATGTGCCAGATAGACCAAAGTAAGCCAGAGTCGATGACTACTCCGTTCCACACTGACAGTGACCATGTCACTATCGCTAAACGCTGGTAAAAGAAAGGCATTAAGTGACTTCCTGACGAGAATACAGGATCTGGGCTTGCCCTGATCCTTAATATAGAAAACAGTATAGTTTGCGGCCCGCAGACCTCGTACACAGTCTTTCACAATCCAGGGCTTCTGGATAAGGACCACGTCTTCCGCGGTTTGTGCAAGACGGAGTACAAGAGCAGCAGAAGCAGCTTTGGAATGATGCAAATTTATTTGTAGAAAATGAAATGGCATAAAGGTTGCTCGTGAGAGGAGAGCAACGTTACAATCGAGGAATCGACTCAATTACTGTAGAACAACCCACATCCACCCAACTGAATTGTCTTAGCAGGTGAAAAGTTTCCAATGAATGGATTTGATATTAGGTATGAAATGAATCCTTAAGTAAAAGAAAAAAAAAATTTATATTTAGTTACACGCGCATATATTAGCGAATTTCCTTTGAAGATGCGCTTTAGTATTAATATCAAGGGATAAAATCCCATTTTCCCCCTCCTCCCCTCTCTCTGTCTCTCTCACCATAGCTTGTTGAATTATTTTGGAGGTTTCAACTTGAATTGCGCCCGAAACCCACGGTAGGGAGGGTAGAGACGCACCGGGCCCTTACCATCTGGTGCCCATAAATGAGCCAAACACCACCTTAGGCTCTTATGACCTGGGAGGGAAATGGATCTGTCCTGACTGGACGGTTTCCCTATTTTATATATTCTGTTGGCCTTGGTGCCATATTTTGTAGATTGGCTGATGCAGCCCCTTGTCCCTGAACGGGACTTCGTTGTTTCGAATCTTTGGGAGTTTGGTGCGTAGGCACCACCATTAGTTTTCTCATTTTTTTCTATCGATATCACTTATTTTTTCATTTTGAATTACGGGCAGACGTGCGATTATGTTTTTTAGAACATATGTAGAGAAGGCGGATGACTGCCGTGTACTATCCACCCCGCTACTCCCGACAGCTGAGCTGGTCTGCCAGCGCACATCACGGGTGGTCATCGGAGAGTGGTTTTTCGACACTTGGTGTTTTTAGGCCTTCACGACCATAGCAACCTTCGTCCTCCGGTCTCCATTGCTACAGAAATTATGGCAAAGAAACAAGTGACTCTATCAGGTATAATTATATGTAGCGAAATTTGCCGTTATGTTGCAAACTAACATTTGAAAATGTGTGTTATGTTTCGCTCATTTTGCACTAATAGCAACAACTATAATTCTCGGCTTCTTTATTCATATTAAACGGAAGAATTCGTCGTTTTCAAAGTGTCCCTTTAATTGTTCTGCTGTGTGTATTATTAAAAATGTACTTGTGTATGTATTCAACTTTTAACTACCAAACTCCGTTCATAACATTCAGCTAACCACATGACCCACTCTTTCCCTGGATTTACCGACACTATTAGCGTTCTGAAAACATCGTTTCCAAGGACGTTCGTTCAATCGTTTTACCCTAATTCCAATTAAATGACAAATTATCTGAACTAAATAAAACCGATCATATAGTATACGCGACCACTTCGAAGAACCGATGAATGGGTCAATTGGTAAGAATTTATCGTCTCACGTGTACGATACGAAATTGTCATGAAATTTTACGGCGCTCAGTGCATAACAGCATCAACAGCAGCTCATGAATAAAAGTACAATTTTTGGGATTTACAAAAACCACTCACGTAGAATGCAAACAACATCAGTGGAATGTCTGATCCATTTCTTTATAAAAAAAAAATCAGACTCGACGACTATTTAACATGCTTTCCTCCGATATGCTACATATGTACCTGCGATGTAGAAAACAAGCGTAGTGTGTGTTTGTTTGGAAGTAATAAGACAATGGCGCAAAGCTAATTCCATTCATGATTCAAGTCTTTCACATTTTTTCCGTAATCCTCATTTGCTCAGCTCGAGTGAATCTTTCTTTTTACTCACCCAGCAAACAATTGAAGCACCACTGCCCTCTCAATAGTCGCGTTTCTTTTTGCAATAGGGCAGAACAGAATAGCAGAAGAGAAACGTTACAGAACAGCTGAGGATTAATTTAAGAGAAAATGGAGTGTTTCCTTGGTTAAGTGCGTATTTTTGGTTTAGTTAGCCTTTAAACCTCATTGCATTATAAAAGGTGTTTTTTTTTTGTACTGAGCAGAGTAGAGCAGGATAATCGGCAAAAAACGCTATAGAGCAGATTAGAGTAGCAAAGACGAAAACGGGGCTTGTGTTTGCTGGGAGTGTGTCTTGGTTAAGTTTAGCATTCAAATGTCAACTCAAATTTCAATAGGAAACTTAAATCCTTAGTACAGACACAATCAGAAAAATTTCCTTTAGGCAGCAGAATCATTTTGTATGTTTACTATTCCATATAATTATGCAAAACGAACATTTTATTGACAGGAAATTAATGTTATGTGCTTCCCAAACTGTAAACTGCACGAAAACTTCGACAACTACGCCGCCTGCATTTCGAAGCATAAACTACTTAACACAGAAGAATTCTTGGACTAACATTCTATCCAGAGCAGCTCAGATCAAATTGTTAGTGTAATTGTGTGGTGTTAATCTGCTATGCTCTGCATGGCTGTTAAAGAAAAACGCGTCTACGAGTAATATATTCTCAGTGAAAGTATTATACAATCTAACTTCTAATTTTATGAAGGCTGCAGAACCACTTTTTTATTCCATGTGATTGCACAAATCAGCATTTTTTTACAGAAAATCGATATGCAGATGTTGCCTAAAATGGTAGAAAGCACATGTATGTAGACCAGACCCCGAAATGTCAACCTGAACAGTTACTTACAGAATAGGTTTCACACATTATTATTAATGTAATGTAGGAACTTGTTCTGTCCCGTTGTGCAAAGAAACGCGACTAATGATTAATTCTTGTTGTATTACATGCAATTTTCATGCAATATGTACCCAACTAATGGCTCTTTTATTCACATACAGTTGATGGGTTCTCGGATGACAAATGCAAAGTATATACTTTGAAATGACAAGATCACGTCCAAGAGTCACCGTTTGCGCGCTCCTGTATTACGATTTTTTTTGTGGGAATTTCTGGAGAATTGTTATAATAAACGTACGTACAAGTACAAATCGTTGTCTTATTAAATTCACATTATTCAATCAATCCGGCACCATTTGTGCACGACCTCGAGATTTTAACCTATCGCCACTGTTGTCTGCAATCAAAAGTGTTATGGGTCTTCTTTACTTCGCTTCAACTTTAATCGCGAATTTTTTCTTGCTTTTATTGCATTCTTTTTGTGGTAAAATGATGACAATTGCAATTTATTATTGGGTTTTCGGAGTTTTTATCTTCGAACATTGTGGTGACAAATGCCAAGAAAATTTATATGAATAATAGAACCAAATCGTCGAGAAGAAAAGAATACATAATTAATTAAGTTACCGTCAGACTCACTGATAAGGAATGAATCAAGCAATCTGTATTTTCAGACTGGACAATTATAGAAACAATAATTATCGATATCTTGACCTCAATTGTTAAAAAAAAATTATTGAATTTTTTTTAGCCATTTTATAGCCATCTTCAGAGTGGCACTTTCATGGAATTAAATATTTCGCTATAAGCCATTATGTAGGATGAGTCATGGAAATACCAATCAATTTGTTGGAATATTGTTGGCTGACTGGACTGAGCGGCTAAACTTTGAAAAACGATCAATGCATAAAGTCAAATGTCAATATCAGGGAAATTGAAAAGAGATACAGAGATACTTCTACCGAACTCTATCTAGTCTAAAACTTAATACATCTGATAACGGCAGGGTTTGTGTAATTATATTCCGGTTGAGAGAATTTCGGGTGTTTGACACAAATGTTACTCACAACGAAGTTAGGAGATACGCTTAAATAATAAATCTTTGGCAATAACTATATCACCAGCAGCTCAGTGCATTCGGTCGTCAGTCTGACGTCTTCATGCTAAATGAAACATGAAATTTTGTAGGAATGTGTAGAATAACTATAATTCGCCGGATGCGTCGTAATAGGTAAACTTTAAGGGGGGGCCTATCCACTCTAGCTCCGAAGGTGAAGGATATGAATTCAATTCCGATGATGAGACAGTCCTCTGATCCGAGCACTGACGTGATCCAAAGTAATCTACATCACGCCAAAAATGCCTCGGATATTTTAGTAGCCAGGTTCATAATAGAAGACCTAGGGGTGGCCTTCATTCAAGAACCATAGCAGGTCAATGGAATAATTAAAGGCCTAAGAGTAAGTAACACTACCTTAATTTACGACTCTGGTTCTACCCGACCAAGAGCCTGTATCATCTTAAAGAACACCATAAAACATATCTGCCTTACAGACTTCACTAGCTGTGATCTAGTGGCAGTAGCTATTGGATCGACCGATGGCAGTAAAACACCAGGACTTGTCATCGCATCGGTTTACCTTCCCGGAGATACTGACATACCATCTTCGGAAATACGTAAGCCCGCCGATTACTACAGGGGAAGAAAACTGCCCCTACTGACCGGTTGTGATGTGAATGCCCATCACACAGTCTGGGGCAGTACTGATACAAACCGCCGAGGTGAGTACCTTCTAGAACTTAAATAGTCTAGATTTAAACATTTTTAATAGGGGAGACAGCCCTACTTTTGTCACTAGAAACAGGCGGGAGGTCCTTGACATTACGTTTGGGACTTACAACATCTCAAATCGGATACAGAATTGGCATGTCTCGAATGAGCCATCTCTGTCCGATCACAGGCACATTTGTTTTGACATAGCCGCATTAAACCCAGCCAAAACAAGCAGAAGGATTCCCAAACGCACTGACTGATAAGGATATTCGGTCTCTCTGCGTGAGAAACTCGATCTGGTGGACAATAAAATCTCAGGGTGGCTCAGATTAGATTCCTTGGTATCCAACGTATCGGAGGCAATCACATCCTCCTATGAAGAAAATTGCCCTCTAAGTAGCTCTACTGACTCTAGAGGCGTTCCATGGTGGAGCTTCGAACTCTCTGCGTTACGCAAAAGTACTAGAAGACTTTTCAATAGAGCGAAGCGTACTGGTGAGTGGGAGCATTACCGAGCCTCGCTTACACTCTACAATAAAGGTATTCGCAGTGCCAAGAAACGCAGTTGGGTTAGGTTGTGCGAAGTTATAGATAATACATACCAACAATGCTGCCAGACTTCATCGTGTTCTGGCTAAAAAAGGCACCAACCAAGTCAACACCCTAAGGAGACAAGATGGCAGCATCACAGAGGATGCCGAGAGCACAGGTAATTTGCTTCTTGAAACCCATTTTTCTGGGTGTGTTAGCCTAGATGAAGATAACAGCTACTCGGTCGACATGGGGGTGCGCTATGAGGCATCCTGCTCTGACTGGAGTATTACCAAAAATATCTTCACTTACAATAAAGTAAAATGGGCCATTGACTCTTTTGACCCATATAAATCGTCTAGCACGGATGGAATCTTTCCCACTCTATTACAGAAAGGAAAGGATATACTAATCCCCTACCTCCTAAGTATATTCAAAGGTCGCTTTGCTCTATCGTTCGGTTGAAGTAGTCTTCATCCCAAAAATGAGCAATCGTCCCAAAGATGACCCTAAATCATATAGGCCTATCAGCCTGACCTCCTTTATGCTTAAGTCTATGGAGAAAATCCTTGATGCTCACATTAGGTCACCCCTTCTCACAAAATTCTCGCTACACTGTAAACAGTTTGCTTACCAGTCAGGTCAGGTCAAGTCGACTGAAACTGCTCTACACTGTTTAGTTAGAGAAATTGAGGCCACCCTGGCAGTAAACGAGACGGCAGTTTGTGCCTTTTTGGATATCGAAGGTGCTTTTGACAACACATCTTCCTCTTCCATTGACTCTGCGCTTAGAGAAAAGGGAGCGGATGAAACGACGGCACTATGGATAAAAAGGATGCTATCATCCAGAAAGGTCATCACAGAGATAGGAGACTGCACTTTAACAGCAGGTACTCCCCTCTTGTGGTGTATCGTAGTACACAGCTTACTGTGGAAGTTTACCAAGATGGGATATTCAACTCAGGGATATGCCGATTACCTGGTCATAACTGTTAAAGGAAAGTTTGAAGAAGTCCTAACGGAAATTCTTCAATCGGCATTAAACACATGTAATATTTGTCTTGTTTTCATAATAAGTAATATTGCTACTTCTTTAAACTAGACTTACATACACACCCTGTCAAGCCTTTCAACAGCGCCTTCAATAACAAGCCTTCATCAGACAGTCATTTCAACGTTCCGTTCAATCGCAAATGTTATTAGCATAGACTGTGTTGGCCTGTTGAACTATTAGATCATGGATGTATGCGTTGCCGGAACAGGGTAGTTATGGCGCTGTACATTCGACTAAGTGTGTATCGTGTCGTTGTCTAGTTTGTACCGCAACCATGTACATACAGTGTACATCGGGAGGGCATACCATAGTATGATACGATATCAAGGGCTATAATTGCTGAATCAGATATCTTTGTTGCTAGATTTAATGATGTTGAAATGAAACAGGTATAGGATCGCTATTTTGGCGGGAAAACTTCCAGTTTTCGCAAAAAAAAGAGAAGGGTGGGATTATGATAAGTTTTAACATGGATTGGGAGGTGTGGGTACTAAAAAAACGGCAAGTTCAAAAGAATCATTCGAGGTGTCCAGATCGTGTCACCCTGCCGTCATCATAAATTTAAAATAAAATGTAAATTATAAAGTTTCGAGTAAGATGTGAGTGTTAGTCCTTTTCTAGTGTAGTATTTCCTCATAAATTGGTTCCAATCCGAATTTTCAGAGTAGTTACCGGTGAGAAGGTTTTAAAATAAAATTATACATACGAGTATATTCTGTGCGGAATTGGAATAGTGGAAAAAATATGGCGATTTATTTAATCTTTTGATTCAACAAATGTGAGTATTTTAGTCAACCTATTTTTTTTTTATGCCAAGTTTCTAATACGGCGTTTCGGGCATTTTCTATAGAGTAAACTCCACATCGAAGAAGTGCAACGAAGCGGCCGTTCCGTCGGCCGGTCAGTGCAGGACCACTTTTATGGTTGATAATTCCCACGCTGTGATTTCAACTTTCCTTGCCATCAACGCTAAGTCCGACGCGCGGTTCGAAATTTCTCGGTTTGGTGATCTCCGGCATTTAATCGTTGTGGTGCGAGTTTATAACGCAATCTCAGAAACACGAATTCCACACCAACGTCGTCATCTGTGTGAATTCCGCATTTTTGCCAGTGCCATCACCGTGTATAAGCCAACCAAGTGCCAAACACTATATTGTTTAGTGCATCTTGTGTCGGTAACTGTAAATTTAAACTAAAACTAGAAATTAGCTGCAGATAGTTTTCAAACAAAAGATATTTTTCACCTCGTCACAGACGGGGATTGAACTCGGGGCTCCCGTGTGAAGAGCCACCGACCATATCATGAGCCCAAGCGAGTATATGGAGCCGCTGTGCTAATAAGCAATTTTGTGCGTTAGGAAAAAATGTAAAAGTCTTAGGTTTTGTGTACGAATAATTCATAGTTTTCTTTTTTTTTATTGTTGAGATTTAAAAATGATAGGTTTATAAAAAAAAATGTATGTTGATGGCCTGGTCTGCGAAACACCCGAAAATTGCTAAACTTTTTTTTCAGTCGGACCCAACCACGTACGCAACGGCCGTTCCGGACGTCGAATTGGGGTGAGTAAAGTATTATTATTGTTTGATTATTTCTAAACTAAATTTTTGAGTCTCTCGTGACCGGCTTTCTGAACAATATAGACATTGAATTGAATTTTATTTGAATTAAAGTAATGTTAATGTTATGTTTTTCACCCTAATGTAAATTGTATCAGGTTAATAGAACCGTGAAGTGTTAATTCTTTCTTAAATCCATAAATAGATAATTTAGCATCATGTTCGTTTAAAAAGCTTCGATTTTCCTGATTGGAATGCCTCTCCCCTCCCTTCGTGCGTGTCGGCTCGAAGTAGCCATGAAATAATTAAGTGGTAGTAACTTCTTGAGGATTTATGGGTGGTTCCCAACTCGATTTGGCCTTGGAACCAGAGGGTGGATGGGTGAAGTTGGTCTCAGTCCTTACCATCTGGACTGATCGCGTCCTCAAGAGCATGAGACAGTACAACCGGTGTAATTTAGTAGTTGTTCTTCCTTCGACACATATGTAGCTTCGTTCTTTCTTTCATATTTGGTGGTAATTGTATTGATTTTTTTAGGCATGTGAAAAACAAGTTGTAATGGGTATTGGAGATGCAGACAGGCACCAACCCCGCCCACTAGCTACCGAATACGAGCTCCGTCCAGCACATGCCGCCGCCTGCTCTGTACTTCAAATTGGCAGTATTCGACTGTCACCGTAACTCTCATTACACACAGTACAAAAATGGTTCAATGACAACGGCCTTCGAGTCAATCCGGCTAAGGCGGTTTTTGTCCCCTTTTCGAAGAAAAGAAATCTCAGACAAATGAGATGTCCTACAATGTACAACTCTCCAGTGCTCCTGGCGGATTCCGCCAAATACCTCGGTGTTACTCTAGACAGGAAATTACTCTGGTCGGAACACCTACAGACAATATCGGACAAAGCCATTAAGGCCCTATGAGTTTGTAGGTAGTTTCTGGGTAAGACTTGGGGAACAAGCCCTCGCATAATCCTTTGGATCTATAAGGCGATTGTCAGACCAATTATTGAATATGGAGCTGTTGTTTGGTGGAAAAAAATCAACCACCAAAGATGGCAAAATCAAACTGGGCAAGATTCAGAGACTAGCATGTCTCACAGCAACGGGGGCCATCCGCAGCTACCTGACTGTAGCTCTTGAAGCGCTACTCGACCTCCCGGCGCTTCATATTGACATAAAGGCGGAGGCAAAAATTGCATTAGCAAGACTAAAAGCTTGCCAGAATTTCCTCAAAGTAAACCCTGAGCAAACCAACTGGGTAAATGGGGACCACGTATCTAGGATGCCATCAGACCATTTAGCTAGGGAGCTTTGCTTCAAACTTCCATTCTCAACCGAAATATGGAGTAGAGAGGATTGGAATCTGAAGCTCGACACCCTCCCCTCAAACGCTGTTACGTGGTACACAGATGGATTTAAAACCGAAGAGGGTAAAAGGGCGGGCGTCGTAGGTCCGTCTCACAAGATATTCATTCCAATGGGAAAGTACGCCACGGTATTTCAGGCGGAAATTCACGCAATCGAGACTTGCGCGAACACATGCTTAGCAGCTGGATACCAAGGCAGGAATATTGCAATCTTCACAGACAGCCAGGCGGCCATCAAAGCACTAAGTAACTTCTCCGTCTCGTCGAAATTGGTGCTTAGTGGCCGTGAAGCCTTGCAAAGATTAGGCACCGTAGATAAGGCTACCATTTACTGGGTCCCCGGACACGCCGGTATCCCAGGAAATGAAACAGCTGACGAGTTGGCCGGGGGAGCTTCTGCAGCTCCACTCGTCGGTCCAGAGCCATACTGTGGAATTCCCTTGTGTAGTGTAAGACGGCACATCAGGGAATGGGAACACTCAGTAACCATCGCGCACTGGGACAATACCCCTGGTCTTAGACAGGCTAAGCTGTTTATAGCTGGCCACTCACGCAACCGTACCCATGAACTGCTAAGACTACGCAGAAACCGGGTGAGAATTATTTGTGGGCTCCTCACGGGTCACTATACCTTGAGGAGTCATCTGCATAGAATGGGAATTGTCTCTGATCCAAGCTGTCGTTTCTGTAAGAGCGAAGATGAGACTTCCCAGCACATTCTCTGTGACTGTGATGCATCATCTCCGCCGCTTGAAATGCTTCGGCGATGCATCCCCTGAAGCGGAAACGATTGCCTCACTAACACTCGAACAGCTGAGCAGATTTGTTGGGATGATTGGTCTCGAAAATTAGTCAGATCATAAATCTGCATAGACTCCACGGTGTAGCACAATAGACTTCCGGGTCGCAGTGCTTGTTGGCCCTTGGGCCAAATGCCCTCCATCTAATCTAATCTAAGGGGGGGAGTCCCCATAGAGGGGAAATGAAGGTCGATTTTTTTTCGATTGGTATAGGCAAATGGGGTATCGTAAGAAAGCTACCGTCGAGTACATTCCATTTATGAAATTTTCTTCAAATTTTAAGAAAGGAGAAAAGAGGGAGAGGGGAAAATATATGATCCGAGTTTGTACTCCCCCCTGCATTTCGAAACCGTTATATGATACTTAGAAATATGAAAATTTATAGAAAAGCGGCATTTTATTTTACTAGCATAGAAAACTAAAAATAATAGAATTTTGAAATCTCATCAGAAAAGTTTAATAATAGTACTTACATTGCCATAGCTGCAAATAGCACACCCCTGCAACCCTTAAGCACACCCGAGGTCAAAAATATTGATGGCAAATGATAACCAACATCATAGGCAATAATATCTCTAAGTTTCATTACAATCACATGATATTTAACAATAATACATTCATTTAAATTTTGACATTTTGACACCATCCAAACAAAAAATGCACATAACCGGCCTCTGCTACGTACTAGTACTACGAGTAGGGACTGCATACTTGAATATTGTTTATTGTTTTTCGTAAAGTGAATTTCTGAAAGGGTAAAGATTGGTGGGAAAGAAGTAGGAGGGGAGAGAAGTGGAGGAGGGAGGTAGGCTGGTTGATGCTTTAAGGGGAGGTTCCCATAGAGGGGAAATGAAGGTCAACATTTTTTTTCATCTGGTATAGGCAAGTGGGGTATCATGAGAAAGGTACTACCGAGCACATTCCATTCTTGGCGTTTTCATCAAATTTGAAAAAAGGGGAAAAGAGGTAGAGGGGGAAATATGGGATCATAATTTGTCCCACCCCCTTACCATTTCGAGACCGTTACACTTAGAAAAATAAAAACATACAGGAAGGTGGCTTTCAACTAGCACAGAAAACAAACAAATTATAGAATTTTGGTATCTTCTCTAAATAGGTTCATAATAGTTCTCAAACTCATCCGAGGTCGGAAATATTGATGGCCAATGATAATCAACGCCATGGGCAATAATATCTCCAAGTTTCGTAATAATCACGTAACAATTAACAGTAGTACATTCATTTAAATTTGGTTATTTTGATAACATCCAAACAAAAAATGCACATAACAAGTCTCTTGACTACATATTAGTAATACGAGTACAACATACTTGCATATTGTTTTTCGTAGAGCGAATTGGAGTTAACCATTTTTAAAAGGGTAAAGATTGGTAGGAGAGTAGGGAGAAGGGAGGTATGCTGGTCGCTGACTCTACTTTCAATAATTATTCAAACAATTTATTTTTAATATTTTTTACGCAAGCTTGCAATTTGCAATATGTCTTAACATGAATGGTTAAGCATCTCCAAGAGTAGGACAGTTCATCTACTATTGGGATGGGATAGTACAAAACCCTCGGATTGCGGGCGTAGCCCTCTATTTTCTGGTTTCATTTTTTTATTATTCGCTATTTCTGCCTATGAATTTTTATTAATACGTAAAGCACAGGGGCAACGAGCGGCGAAAACCCCGCCCACGTCTCCCCAACTGAGCTACAGCAAGCATAGGCTGCAAGCATAGACTCGTTGAGGGGCCTCTTTCTTCACCAGATTGAACGGCCCGACCTTCACAGTCATTATTCTACCTTAGGCTCCGTCCCAGCAGGCATCTTCGATGCCCACCAAATCGTCCACTTCATATTTGGCGCTCAACTGAGGGCCAATTTCTGGAAAATAACAGTACTAAAAAGGATCTCATGGGGCTCTTTTA
This sequence comes from Chloromyia formosa, assembly GCA_964017055.1. Lineage (NCBI taxonomy): Eukaryota > Metazoa > Arthropoda > Insecta > Diptera > Stratiomyidae > Chloromyia > Chloromyia formosa. Next base: position 65,675,496 of record OZ024818.1, read on the forward strand.
AGTCCTTCCAACGGTTTGCATCCCCACAAGCACATTAAAGCTACTTGATCTAAGTCTTAGAACTTAGCCACTTCACTTCACGTAAATGCCCTTCAACTGGCTGTGCTTTCCCCTGTAGCACCCCTTTCCTTCCTATAGAGTAGATTATCCTTATTGAGTCAGTTCAACAAGGCAATCCTGGTTTTGTTTGTCTTTTGTGGTTTAGCCACATACCTAAGGCCTCCATAAATGATGTGAACTACCGGAATTTTGAGCTTCTTTGGTGTTCAGATAAAGCGCAGAGGAGCCCTGGGTTCCTTTCTGTTTGCCAAGATTGTCCTTTCGCGTCAATTTAAAACTTTTGCCTAGTATTGCATTTTTCTATAATTGAGATGCGCAACAGTTTTCAGAAATCTTGATTGAATTATAGCAAGGAATACAGTGTCACGCTTCTGCTATTATCGCGATTCTCTGAGCTTGGGGGGCAAACATCCTCTTCCATAGTCCTCCTCGTGGGTGTGCCGTCCCCTGGAACGACAGTGTCAAGCAACCCCCGGAACGGCAGTGTCTAGCCGCCAGTAATAACGTTGGGATGATTCGGTTGAGGTAAACATTCCCTTTGTGGTGTGGGGCGTAAAAATAATGCCACGGTCTTTTCCTTTGATGGCCTGTCGATAAAACCGACAAACAAGGGACAGTATGTGTATGCCAGCAACTTGCACTATCCGAAATCTTTATATGCTAACGAAACGTCAACAATACCTCGGATAAGGACTGACTCAACGGTTACGACTTTTGGCTATCGTACAATGACAAAGATTAGATTCTGGAATGTGCGTACTCTCCTGGACAATGGATCAGGAGGTCCCCAGAACGCACGATTTCTTCAATTAGAAAGTGAATTTCTGAGGTACAAACTAAACATCTTAGGAGTTAGTGAGGTAAGATGGTGGAACAGCGGGGAATTTATCTCTCCAACGGGCAGCACTGTAATGTTGTACTCCGGTAAAGCTACCGGTGGTGGTCGTAGTCGCTCTTTTTAACCAGAGCCGCACGAAACTGTCTCTTATTTTGGGAGCTGGTCTCTGACAGAATTTTGACCGCCAGGTTCCTGACCAAAATGAGGAACATCTCAATAATACAATGTTATGCCCCTACTGAACCCGACAATGTCTTGGCAAAAGACTCCTTCTACGAAGAACTAAACGCCGTTCAGAGCAGAACACTCAAAGGTGCCATTATAATGGTTATGGGTGATTTGAATGCTAAAGTTGGCGCTGATTCCTATGGGCTCAGATATGTGATAGGGAGACACGGTCTTGGTGATCGTAATGACAACCGTGAAAGATTTGTAGAGTTCTGCAACTTTCACAGTCTCTTCATCGGTGGTACTAAAATATGTTTGAGCATAAGGACCACCACAAAATCAGTTGGTCTTCTGTTGATCGGCGCAGAACACAAAATCAGATCGACCACTTTGCCATTAGTATAAGATTCAAGAGTTGCCTACTGGACGTGCGAAACAAGAAGGGTGCCGATATGGGGATGGGAAGAGACCACTATCTTATGATCGCTAATGTTCAATTGCGTATTGCATCCGTGTGCCGCCCTAGCGACGAAAGATCCAGGAGCCGCAAATTCAACACCGCTCGATTAAAAAATCCAGCTGTCTTACAACAATATAATGACCATCTTGCGCAAAAAGGAGCTGAGATAACTAGTCACCCAGATAGTGACATAAACGAAAACTGGGATGCCATAAAAAATGCGTACATTGATAGCGCAAATACCATACTTGGCCCAAACCCGGATTCCCGGAATAAGCCCTGGATGTCCGACGCTTCATGGCAGTGGATTGTTGAAAGAAAAGAGCTGAAAGTTCGTTTGGCTGCTTCATCAGACGACAATCGAAGCAGCATCGAACTCCTTTACCGTCAGAAACCTTGAGAAGTTCAGCGTAGTGTGCGACCCGATAAAAGAGTTTATGCTAATTCTCTTTTAGCCTCAGCAAAAGAAGCCGCAAGAAGTAACAACTTAAACGCCGTATACGGTGTCATCAAGGAGTTTACAGGTGGTAGTACTTTCTGCCAACATCCGGTGAAGGATAGTGATGGAAAGCTACTTATCTTGGAAGAAGATCAAATGAGGCGGTGGAAGGAACACTTCGCCGCGGTCTTGAACCGTGTAACCTCTGGTGAAGTTCTCCCTTATACAGATAATTTAGCTTACTTTTTATCGATTTAGAGTAGGGTTTCGATAGTGTGAACCGGGATTCTGTATGGGCACGGGAGAGGCATACCTAAGAAGCTTGTGGCTATTATTAAGGCAACCTATGACGGCGCGAAATCTCGCGTTATGCATAAAGGACTCGGGGGTTTTTAAGATTCGCAGTGGAGTTCGGCTCCTCATGGTCATCGGCGATGTGCTTCATGCAACCCCATCCGGACTAGACACTAGACACGGGAGTTCAATGGACTTCAACATCTTATCTACAACATCTTGACTACGCTGACGACATCTGGGGTAAATCGTTTGGGGAGTTGCGCCCCATTGCCCAGAATAGAGTACCATGGCGCGCAAGGGTAGTTGGCGCGCTATGCACCACTAGAGGTTAAGGTAGAGTAGTACACTCTGTCCTCAGCCTATTCTTTTTGGTAGGTCTCGAAATAGAAGCTGCCTTATAATTACTCACCTGTAACAGACGATATCCTGGTGGTGCTGCTTCTACCGACAGATCGAAGGCAGTGTCTGATGACTAGTGAATCTGTCGGTGGTACGAAATAAGAGGCCGAGGGTCAAATTACACCCTGACTCCGATGCCAGCAGGAGGACATCTGCACCGTCCGCCAACCATTCCATCCATATCGCCCCACTTGTTTTATTATTCCCCATTTTTGCCTCCTGTTTATGTTGTCTTCCCCAGGCCTATGAATTTTTATTAATACGTAAAGGACAGGGGCAACGAGCAGCGAAAATACCACCCACGTCACCCGAATTTAGCTACAGTAAGAACTGACCGCTGTTTAGTTCATTGAGGGACCTTTTTTTTCGCCAGGTGGCACAGCCCGACCTTCACTGACATTATGCTACCTTAGGCTCCGTCCCCACGGGCATCTTCGGATGCCCACCACCGTCCATTACACTGATTCTGTCGGGGCTGATAACACGCTCCTGACCATCGACTCCATAGCTATCTTCACGGATGGCTCTCGGACCGATAGACGTGTTGGGGTGGGTATCTATTCGAAGGGACTGGGGATCAACTTGTCATTCCGTCTTCCCAATTTCTACAGTGCCCTGCAGGCGGGGGCTACGGATATTTTCGAAGCTTTGGCCTGGCTAGGAAATCATGTAGTGACCGCAAGAGATGTTACAATTTATGCGGATAGTCAGGCCGCAATTCGATCAAATCGAAACCATCGCAAAGTATCGCTCAATCCTTAAAGAAATGTGTGGTTTTCTCAACACTACGCTATGTTGGATAGCCATACTGACTTCAAAGGTAACTGTCGCAGATGAACGGACTCGAGAGGGGACTACCGGTGCTGTTGATGGAGACCGTTAAAACATCAAAATGCCAATCGCATTGTGCAAAATCATAATTAAAGCCATTGCGGTTGACAGAGTGGATATAAGATTAAGATGGTTAAACAGCGACACGTGCCAAACGACGAAGGTGATTTGGCTTTCGGCCTTGCCGCTCAGCCGCACTGCGGCGCACTGAATAGGAAGCACATTGGCGGGGTTTTTACAGGACACCGTCTTATTGGTGAGCTCGCCTGGAGGCTCCGTATTCCTCATAATGAGTATTGCAGGAGCTGTGAGCACTGGGATGAGGAGGAGCGCATTATGCATCTTCCTTGTCATTGGTTGCGTTGCGGAAGAAATTTCTTGGTTCCTAGTTTTTTCGAAATCTGGACGACCTTAAAAATACGAATGTCATACAGCTCTTTCGCTTTATCACCAGCACAGGCTGGTTTGGTGCCTAAGTTTAATTAGGTTACTTTGGTGATAATACAACTGACCAAATGATGTGTGCTGGGTGAAGACCCGGCAGCCCTAATATTGCTAATGAAACGTCAACTAAGCTACGTGGGAATAGTTGACGCGCTATGCCACAATAGGGACTATGGCAAATAGTAGTATGCATAATATGATTGATTATGAACGGTTTGAGAATACGAATGCGTTTTTGTTGTTCTTGTTTTCATAGTGAAAAAATTAGAGTGACAATTGTGTTCATTCAATGTAGAATGTTACTTGTATAACCTCGCTCTTGAGTGAGAAGTGTTGCTGCATCTGCTAATGCCAAAAGTGATCATATACTAAGAAATTGCATTTCACATAATAGCCATTTGTAGCATTGAATCCTATTTTTCACAACCATCAAACAGAATGGTCAATTAATTTCCCAAAAAATATTCTGATACAATCCGATCAATCGTACTGCAAAAACTTCATATCGGCATATTTTTCTTAGAAACACTATTCACTATCTTGTCTACTATAAATTCTACTTAGGTCATCATTATTTTATTTAACGACCTTGTCTTCGTTGAGTTGTAAACATGGTTTCGTCAAAACATAGTATCAATTTTCCGTATGAACAACGCTCCTTTTAAAACTAATGACGACTACATGCGGATTGTAATCAAAATACTGTTTTGTTTTTACGTATTTATCGAAAAAAAAAATATTTACTTCTTTCAATATTTTCATAGATTCATTATATTATTTGTGCCAATGGCTATAGTGATTCAGGCGATGCCAAATGAATTGAGACAGTAAAAAAACAAAAACGAATATAAATTGCAGATTAGAGGACTCATTGATTAAAATCGCATATTACGTCAGTATTGGCTAGGATTACAAATTTGATGGGAAAATAAGAGTCCGACTACGTATAATATGATAACAAGAATGTTGGCCATTTTGTAAACTGATGATTAACATCACGAATTAAATTGTCATTTTACTAACATTTCATTAATTTAGAAGGAAAAGAGGGTTCGACGTCATTTGATAAATTCTTACATGCCCGATTTCATGACGCATCATATATTTGAAAATGTATCGGAATTCTCATTTCACACAGTATGGTAATAAGTGAAATTGAAAATGACTAGTGGTCGTTGTTAGGGGATAAGAAAGCGAACAATCTGACGGATGTCAAAGATACTAATAGAGAAAAGTGTGTGATATCATTCTTTTGTTTTCCCAAATTCTGTTTATATTTACACCATTGCACTAAATCATATTGTTTTCTTTCGAACAATAATGGTACAATGGGGGTGATCTTAGATCATCGATATTTTTGGAAGAATCTGACTTCAAGAATCAAGTGTAAATTTCCCCCCAAATTGTTGAGATCCTCCAACCATTTCCATCAACATGTACATACATACTAAGTTCATTAAACTCGCGTCCATTCGAAACGGTTATTAATAAAAATATGTACAGATTTTTGAAATTCAATTCTAAGCACCGTGCTGCTAGTATCTTCTTCCGTGCATCTTAAATCAATCGAAGGTGAGCATATTAAATATCTTAGCTAAGAACTACACACACACAATACAAATAATTCGCTGTTGATAAGCATTAAGAGTCGGTAATTTAGTGTACTAATGGTCGGCTATTACATCGTCAATTGAAAATTTGATTTTGAAAATTGCCAGCAATTGTTGTGTGCGCTATTGTATCCGTACAATTTTTGCGAAAAAAGTCCAGACGTTTATTTTTTTCCCGAGAAGATATATCCAAGACTCCACGATTTGATTTGATCCTCCAGAAAAACAAAAAGAATGTTAACAAATCCTATTGTTGATGATACCACTGCGCATGGCTGACTAATGGGCCAGGTCGAGATGATGTTATTGTTGTAAAGCCACTAATTCTAATTATATAATTTTACTGGAAAGATTATCACGATGAATGGTGTAAGAACACGTAAGTCACTAAAAATAGATCCATTTCGATCGACTACCTGATTGCCGTCGTCGTGGTCAACAATAACGAGGAATCGTTGTTCTTTCTCAATAGGATGTGCGGTCACTACCATCATCTACCATTGCCATGACCACGGCTACTACTACGCGAGAATATACTACTAATTTATTGAAAATTTTGGAGAGGAAACAGCGAAGAAAAAAAATTACAGATATCGAACGTCCTATCGGAATATCCCCATAATTCTTTATATGGTGATGGCCATTTCTCTACGATCGTATCGCGTGTCTTCTTCAAGATTATGTTCTTGCTAGCTGGGAAGCTGTTATTGGCTCCACCAAAGATATATTACGCGGTTACGTCGCAGCACAGTGCTAAAGGAATGTGATAAGACATGTTCCGCATGGACGTGAAGAAGACCATCAGTCACATGTCAAGCCATACAATTTTAACACTTTTAGATGGCTTCCTTATCGTTAGTCAGACGATACAACAAATGCTTTGAGCACATAAATTCTTTGTTCTATTGGAGTCTTTTATAAAGAAAAATGCGAGAATTGTTATCGCATATAATTAATGGTTTCTACTCGAGCCCCATAAATGTTTGCCGTGAGTATTCCGACAGATTACTTTCGAGGAAATTACATCAAATATAATTTCATGCCTTTTTAATATTTTTTTTTCTTTATCATTATTTTATTGCCTTCTAATTGTTCGTATAATCGTTGGGATTTTTTTTTCGATGAGGTGAAAAAGTACATCGAAATATGAATAGCCCCCACAAGAACACTTGTTCATCAAAATGCTTTCGGGACTAAGTCATCGACTAGCTATTTTTCGATGATATTAATGATTGTGATGGTAGTCCTTTGTTTTCAATTGATATACGAGTATTATGGATTTTCGGTCTCTGATGCGCCTTCATAGGCTCTACCGACATTTTGCGTAAAGTACAGTTCCAAACACCGTCTTTGCTTTCTTCCTGGAAGTTCACCAACCACTGAAATCCTTGGGAATCTATACACTGATCCGGCATTGAAAATTATTTAACAACTTTCACAGTTTTCCAGTGCCGTACCAAGCTCTGCTGGCTTCTGATCAAAGATAATAATAATAATGATAATATTATTATTATTATTTATTATCGCCTTATACCCGCAACGGATGCAACGCATCAAGTTGACGGATATGGATGCTTTGGGCAGGTGTTATGCCGGCATCCTGAAACTAATATAATTTAGTGGAGGTCGCCGAGCACTTTGCGCACTATTGCACACGTATGCAAAATTACGTATTTTTGCATAACGTCAATGAGATTGTGCGGCAGGTTTAATTGGGTGAGGGAAGTCAGAAGGTCTTTGGGTATTATACCGGTAGCCGACAATATTACAGGCACTATTCGTACACTGCCAAGATGCCAAAGTTGTTTGATTTCTTGGGCCAGTGCACTATAGTTTGCCCTTTTCTCCGCATGCTTTCTCTCGATGTTGCTATTATGGGGGATAGCAACATCGATTATGTATGCAGAGCGACTCGTCTTGTCGACTAGGAGTACATCGGGTTTGTTGTGGGCGACCGGGTGATCAGTGTTTACCTGGCGATCCCAGTACATCGTGAAGCGAGTGCTGTCAAGCACTGCTTGTGGAGTGTACTGGTAGATCGGTACAGTTTCACTGACCAGCCCGTGCTTGTATGCAAGGTGTTGGTGGATTACCTTGCATACAGCATTGTGTCTGTCCGTGTACTCTACCGGCGCCATTACAGAACAACCAGAAATGTGATGGTCAAGTGTTTCCAAAACCGAACCACACATTCTGCACCGGTCGTCATCCACCCTTTGTTTGCAGATATACTTAAGATAAGCACGGGTGGGGACCACGCCGTCCTGAATGGCAACCATCGAACCTTCTGTTTCGGCAAAGAGGTACCCTGCACGAAGCCACCTGTTAGACAGGTGAAGATCGACAAATGGCTGCCAAAGGCAACTCGCATGTTTACCATGCATCGCCTTTGACTTCCATTTGTCGATCTTCTCTTGGTCTGACTTCACCAGACTCAAAGGAGCAAATGATTGATCCTTTAAGTTCAGTGGAGTCAAACCATCATCTGCCTTGCAGACAGCATCATGCAGAGCACTCGATGTTGCTTTGCCTCGGAAATAAGTGCGAAGTGAGTTGACTTGCTGATGATGTAAGTTGGCAATGTCAACTAAACCTCTACCTCCGATGTCACGAGGTAGGCACATTCGCTCCACTGACGATTTTGGATGTAACATTCGGAATTTGGACATCAAAACGCGTACCCCCCGTTCAATGTCCGCCAAAGATGTGACAGACCACGGGACTATTCCGAATGAGTAGGTCAGTGAAGGAATGGCATACAAGTTTATCGCACTTATTTTATTTCTTCCCGATAAGTTGGATTTTAACACCAATTTCAACCTGCGCCAGAACTCAACCAGCAGTCCTTCTCTCAAGTCATCAATGCTGGGATGTTCACCTTGCAGAATTCCTAGGTATTTATAAAAGTCTGCCTCCGACATTGCACCTATATGGATATCATCCAAGGTGAAGCCGGGGTGCGGTGCGTGAACGCCTTTGCGGATGGCACGGATTCGACATTTGTCTAATCCGAAGTCCATCCGAATGTCACGGCTGAAATTTTCTGTGATCCGCAGCAGACTTTTAAGATGTGCATAGCTTCCCGAGTATAGTTTGATGTCATCTAAGTACATCAGGTGAGTCAGTTCGAATTTGGAAAACATTCCAAGAAGACCATGCTTGATCGTATAGCCGCACTGTCTAGCCGAATTCAAAAGTGATGAAAGGGGGTTCAGCGCCAAGCAGAACCAGAGAGGACTCAAAGAGTCCCCTTGGAATATGCCTCTTTGGATATGTACCGGTTGAGAGAGCATATTGCCTTCGGTTGATGGCACTGATAGTGTTGTGCGCCATCCTTCCATCACTTTTGTCAAAAAGTTGATTAGGGCAGGATCTACGCGGTACATGTGGAGGACCTCGATTAGCCAGCTATGGGGGATGCTGTCAAATGCTTTGGCGTAATCAATATAGCAGCAATACAGATTCCTGTGATTGCGCGTAGCTTGTCCTACCACAACCGAGTCGATCGTTAGTTGTTCCTTGCAACCCCTAGATCCGACTCGGTAGCCCTTTTGCTCCTCGGCAAGGATATTGTTCTGCTCAAGGTGCGTATAGATCCTGCCACTAATAATGGCTGTAATGTATTTGTACAGTGTCGGCAAGCATGTTACAGGCCTCGTTTCAGCAGGCGTCTCCACTGTTTTCCGTTTGGGTAACAAGTAAGTTACACCTGCTGTGAGGAAAGGTGGAAATTCCTCAGGCCAATTAATCAACAGATTTATCTGTTGTGCGAGCTGACTACATATACTCGGGAATCGCTTATACCAGAAATTCTGCAATTTGTCAGGACCAGGCCCCTTCCAATTTTTGGACCGCTTAATAACTTCACGGACATCGGATTCAGTGACCTCGGCGAAAATCATACCAGGCAAGCTGGCATGGCGGGTGGTTTCGGCAGTGATCCACTCAGTATGTTGGGTGTGTTGAGCGGGAGTTTGCCAAAGTCCACCCCAATATTGTTCCGCGTCAGTCACTGAGAAGTTAATAGTGGGGCTGGCTTGTTGGTCCTCATTGATAGTCTTGTAGAAGTTCCGCTGGCTTTTAGTGAAAGCAGCGTTCTGAACACGTCTGGAGAGGCTCAGCGTGTACCGTCGGAGACGACTTGTAATGACTGCGAGCTTCTGTTTTAGTGTGTCCAGTACTTCCACTAAAGGAGTTCCGGAAGGAGTGGAATATTTACGGAGGATCTTTTCCACTTTTTTGTTCAACCGCCTACAGGTATTGCCAGCAACGTATTGAGTCAATGGGCCAATATCCTGTCGTAAGAAATCTCTCTTCCGCTCAAGACGAATCTTCCAGGCTGGTTCTTGTTTTTGTCTCACGCCGACAACGCTATCACGGATCCTCTGACCATGTAATCTGATAGCCGCCACTGCACCGCAATACACAAGTGATTGCAGTTCCAGTAACGTCGTATCAGAGCTGAGTCTGGATGCGATTTCGCCGTCGATTTGAGAAAGAATATCAGGTGTTGCAGTAGATGTATGTAACCTGGGAATGCCAGGCCTGTGCAGAGGATCTATTTCCTGATATTCCAAGCAAGCTCTTTCATATTCGTCGTGAACTTCAGAAGAGACTTCCACTTGGCGGTGAAGTAGTGTACTTCGTCTGGTGTTGTAGGTACTCCTGTGCGGGACAGAGTGACGTGATGGTGGTGGGGATGCCACATCCTGCCCCGCCGACTCTTGGTTTCGAGTTGCCTCTAAAAACTCAAGTCGAATTCTTTCCCTCGTCGTCTCCGGTATTGCACTCCTTCGCACAATGAAGCGGTATTGGTCTGAAACCCGCTGCATTGACACATGTGCAAATTGCGGAAATCGCTCGACGAACCTCTGATGTAGCAGGGGACGATATGATGTTGTCCCTTGTGAGAGTTCGATCTCGTAGTAGGCACGGATGATAAAAAGGTTCATTTCCTCTGTCCATTTCATCCGTTGCCTACGCGAGCCTGCAGCTGTGGTCGCCTGGATACCAGGCGAAACATCAACCACAGGTGAAGGAGGGCTCCTCGGTGGTGCTGGAGCAGTACCCGTCCTACCGGCTCGTGCAGGTGCACTCGCGGCAGTGTGTGGAAACGTAAAGTGTGCCCCACAATTAGGTGAGAAAGCTATGCCAACTGGTATCGCTTATACCGACGCTCGCCTGTTCCCACGCCATTAGTGAACCCCTACAGTAATTTTTGTGGTGTTTTGCTCTTTTGCTCCTGAGAACGGAGTTTTGTTACACGTGGCTAATACCGTAATTGTCTTTTGAGAGTTCTGCAGTGATTCCCCCTTACAGTGTGTGCTTAAAGAAATTTGTTAAATTTTGTTGTCATTTCCTTTTGCCATTTTTGTAAATTGATTTTTATCGACCCTGCTTCGCGATGGACATCGGGATGAACAGATAAGTCCGTTATATATTGTCTATTTTTCAGCGGGTGAAGAAGGCCGAGGTCCACCGCCATCTGGACTTTGGAGCATAAAGAAAGACGGTATCTGAGCTGGCGGAAGTCACACTTCCCCCTCATTATTGCCGAATTCCACTCCCCCTTGTTTGTGATGTCTTTCCCAGGCCTGTGAATTCCCTTTCAATATGTTTGGACAGGGGCTACGAGCGGCAAAAACCCAGCCCACATGTCCCGAACTGAGCTACAGTAAGCACAGGCCGCCGCTTAGCTCGTTGAAGAGCCAATTTTGGCAGCTGTCACTTCCGGACCTTAACGGTCAGAATGGCTCCGTCCCCAGAGCCTTCGGCTGTCTCCATCGTCCTTTACAGACCGTCAAATTCCAAAGTTAGGGAGACAGTGTGCCTCCTTGGGAGGTTCCGTTGCACACACGCCTGCGCGAAGACGATGTTCCCAAGGTTTTATGGATTAGTCTTGATCCCCCCGTGCATTTGTATCAGAGCTGCCGCACACAGTGTGATGCGGATTGGCATCACACCCGAGAATGAGGCCGATTCTTGTTTCTTTGCCTTCCTAATATTAGTAACAGGCAGCAATACTTCATCGTCATATGGAAGATATGCCGATATGAGCCAATATACCCTACCAACGAACTACACAGGTGTAAAAATATGGGAAATAGCCGCCAGAACGACGACGTTTCTTTTACGGTTAAACACCATCGACATCATACAATTATACCCTTATACACGGATATCTGAGGTAAACCACAATTTAGAGTCGATTCACACAAAAAAAAAAAAAAAATAAATCGAAAATTCGAAAGAGTGTCATTTTGGATAATTTCGTCGATTCGGAATTCAAAACTGTAAAGATATAAGTTAGAATTTTTATTGACAATAAATTATGTTTGAATCGAATATAATAATTCTCATATTTTTATTTTTTCTTAACTTTTTTTTTCAACTTTCTCAATTAGCAGTCACCTAATAAATAACCATCCTAATCGAATTGATACGTGCAAGCATAGAAGATCAGTTCAATAATAAAACTAAAAAAAGGGACAAGAATATTCTAGAAGAAGTCATCATGAGGGTGAAACTACACATTCAGACAATAAATTCCGCAAATTTCCATTAGAAAGAAACCAACGACATTAGTAAAATATTTTTCGATGATGGGGTATAATTAATGTTAATCATAATGTTTTGTTGTGTTCAATTTTGACTATGTTTTAGTCTCAAATTTACATTCTTTGCTTACTTAGTTTAGTATTTGTGGCGCCAGGTATTTCTTTGATAAGCGTACTGAAGTGAAACTGACAATTTAATGAATTAATTGCTAATAGATTTTATAAGAAAATAACACTCCTTTTGTAGAAAAAATCAAGAATGCATGGTACATTAAATTGAAATTGCAACCGAAGAAATAGAAACAAGATCCATCAAAAAACTATTCTCAAGATTCAAAGATATACGATATGGTAATTGATGAGAATGAATCACATTTAATTAATATCCTATCCCTCTGACTACACCCCAACGAAACGGAGATAAAAGATAATAATAATTAACATACAAAACATTATCTTACACGAGATAATATTCGTAAAGTGATTTTTATTTACGAACTTCAGATGAATAAACAAGTAAAATTGATTCGACCATCATAATTATAATGGCGCATCAAAAATCGTGATTCTGAATATTCGATTGGTAATTTATTAGTTCTTTTGTTTATTTGAATTCCGATTTTTATTATATTTTCAATTTATAGATAGCCGTCATTAGTGAATATGCATACATTATCATTTCATTGATTTGTGAGTTGAAATGTGTGTGTTTTTATATTAATTTTGCGAAATGCAAAAATTATTTGTTAACTAATTGTCATAAATCATTGACCTCGACGTGGAAGTACTCTTTTGGATGCATTTTAATTAATTGTGGTTGAGTGTATCACGTTTAGGACCTCCCGGAAAGAATGTAAACAGAAAACATGATCTTATTTGATTTAATGTACAATAACTTCCTTAAATGTCTATGTAAATATATCGGATGTCCATGGAATTCATGTCAAGACATAAGACGAAAACCATGATCTCAGCAGACATATAGCTAGGCATAGCTCTATCTTCTTGACTCACGGGTCCAGCTCGGCTATTGCCAACAAACTTAGTTAATAATAGTCACTCTCCTAAATATGCAATTATCGCCTGCTATCCAAGCAAATTTTCCCCTGAAAACCATCATAGACCGCAGGGGAGTCACTTGGCAGAATCCCGAACTATCCCGATTAAGAAAAGAATCCAGGAGGCTTTTTAAGACACCAAAGAAAACTGGCGAGTGGGATAAATATCGTGCTCTCTCTCCCTCTGAGTTACCAACAACACAAGGTCTTCCAAAAGATGCTCGTAGCACAAGTTTTGTTAAAGTGTCGATAACACAAAAAAGGCTACGAGATTGCATCGTGTCCTGGCCAAAAAGGACTCTGATCGGGTCAGCACTCTTAGAGCAGCGGACGGTAGCATAAAAACAGATGCCGAGAGTACAGGTAAACCACTTCTTAGTACGCCCTTCCTTGGGTTTAAGATTTTAAGTCACCAAGTACCTGAATCAAGTGGGCCATACAGTGCCGGCCCATCCGACTGGAGAGCGGCGTGATACATTTTTGCTCACGACAAGGTCAAATGGGCTATTGGACCTTTTAAACCACATAAGTCCTCTAGCATGGACGGTATATTTTGTTATGGACGGTTTGATGGGCATCCGATGAATGCTCGTGGGGACGGAACCTAAAGTAGCATAGTGACCGTGAAGGTCGGGCCGTGCCATCTAGCGAAGAAAAAGGCCCCTCAACGAGCTAAGCAACGGCCTATGTTCGCTATTCGCCCTTATCCGTTACATATAAACGAAAATTCACAGGCCGGGGGAAGACAGCACAAATAGGGGAGGCAAAAATGGAGAATAATGGGGCGATAAAGATGGAGTGGTTGGCGGGCGGTATTTGCCCTCGCGCTCGCATAGGGTTCCGGGTGTAATGTGACCCTCGGCCTCTGGTTTTGTACCACCGACAGATCACTACTCATCAGGTACTGCTGTCGTCAAAGCAGCACAACCAGAATATGGTTCATTACAATTTCCCGCCCTTCTCTGAAAAGAGCAAGAAGTACTGACACCACACCTTATGAGCGTATTCAGGGGAAGCTTCGCTCTCGGGCACAGGCCCCGGGCGCCGAAAGTAATATTTATTTCCAAGATGTAGTCCGGATGGCGCAACGGTTAGCACGTTCGCCTTCTACGCACTGGGCCCCGGTTAGATTCCGGGGATTTACGTGTCGGACTATGAGCCCACTCAGCTGTTAAATGAGTAAATGGGGTAAAAAACTCGGTTGAGCGTATTGCTGATCACATACCTCTGCACAAAAACCGTCACGATCTAGAAAATGAGATGATGCTAACTCATCTCGAGGCCGTGGTTCAAATTGCACTGTTGCGCCAGTTATTTATTTATTTTATTCCCAAGATATGCAATCGCCCCAAGGAGGATCCTAAATCCTATAGGCCCATAAGCTCAACATAATTTTTGTAGAAATCAATAGAAAAAATCATTGACCTGCATGTGCAGCAAACATTGCCAAAGGGCAATCCCTTACATGATAGACAATTCGCCTACCAGTCTGAAAAATCAACTGAGACTGCTCTTCACAATCTGGTGGAGGAAGTTCTATCGACCGTGAAGGTAAAAGAAACCGTTCTATGTGTATTTCTCGATATTAAGGGTGCCTTCGGCAATAACTCAATCAGTGCCATCGATAGATCATTAAGGCCCAAGGGAGCGGATCTCACCACCGTGAAATGGGTGAGTCAAATGCTTTCATCGAGAAGGGTTATTGCCAATATTGGAGATTGCACTCTTTCGGTGAGTGCACCCGTGGATATCCTCAGGGAGGGGTTTTACCCCCTCCCCTTCTGTGGTGTATAGTGAAGGACAGTTTATTGTGGAAATTCACCTCGTGGGGGTTCTATACACAGGGTTACACAGATGACCTGGTAATTACTGTCAAGGGTAAATTTGAAGAGGCTTTAACGGACATCCTCTAATCAGGACTGAGTATAGTGCATGAATGGTGCAACGACAACGTCTTCTTTAACTTCAGTGGGGGCATGCACATTGATGAGCCAGAGATTGAAGAATCGAGTCTTGATGCGAATCGTACATAGCCGCTCATTCATGGGTTTGAAGTCAGTAATGTACGGTTTGAGGTGATTGTTCACTATAAATGCTACTCCAAACTCCTTGCGGCCCGATGGTTTGCCACTTGTAAAAATTGTGTGCGATTTCTTGTCATTAATCTCGCTGCCAAGCCAATTTGTTTCCTGGACTGCAGTAATGCTCAGTTTGTACTTTTCGACCTGTTGAAGGCGGGCCTTTCCGGCCCCCGGTTTGTTCAGGGAGCGTACATTCAGGCTACAGCTATCTGCTTTTTTCCAAACTGTCTTATCGCTAAGACATTGGCCGTCAGCGATTTGATACACTGCCGTTACCAGGGGCGCCCACGGAGGACTATGGAAAAGGTCTTGTGCCCCCCCCCCCTTAGTACCATATGTGTTCTTCTCAGCGAACATTCGTGTCTACGTGACCATCTGAAAACTATGGGCTTAGTGAAGGACAGCAGCATTAGATTCAGTGAGGGTGAGGACGAAATATCAACCCACATCCTCTGCGATTGTATGGCGTTAGCATGTCGTCGGAAGGATAGCCTTAGGATCGCGTCCCCACTTACGCTTCTGAGTAACTTCATCAATGCAATCAAGCTTGATCGGCAGGCTGAGTCCTGATATTAGCTATTCGGGCTATAGCACAATAGACATTTGGTCTCAGTGCTTGTGAACCTCTTTGGTTCGCAGCCCATCGTTCTTTCTATTTATCTCCCTCAATTGCCTTAACCCATTGTGGGGCATAGCGCGTCAACTGTTCCATGTGGCCCAGTTGACGTTTCTCCGGCATAAACTGGTTTCGGAGAATGCAGTTGCCAGCATACACCTCCTGCACATCCATGGCCACGAACGTCGTCGTGGACGGGATTCGAACCCGAAACGCCGGTAGTCAAACAAGAAATTGGGGGCTCAACACACTGCACTACCGGTCACCCCCATTTATCTATCTCCTAAATATACATTGTGCATTTGAACACAACGTCATTATGTGGGAGCTCCTATGGTAATGAAGAAAATTTTGATGCGTGACCGGTAAGCTTTGTTCGAAATATTTTTCGCAAAAATATATTTCGAACAGATTGTACCGGTCACATACTAAAATTTGGTTCATTACAGATAGGGAGGTCCCCAAATTTAAAGATCGGCCCTCACGGACTCGACTCCCTGATGCATGCACGAGGGCACCTGAGCCACCCAACAATCTTCCCTCCATATCGCCCTTTTTTCAGACTCCCAATTTTTTTTCCTAATGTTTGTTTCGTCTTCCCCCAGGCCTAAGAATTTTTATGAATACGTACAAGGCAGGGACAACGCGCACGTCTCCCGAACTGAGCTACAGCTGCTTAACTCGTTGAGGGGCCTTTTTCTTCGCCAGATGGCACGGCTCGACAATCACGGTCACTATGCTACCTTAGGCTCCGCCCCATGGGCATCTTCCGATGCTCACCAGCCTGTCCATTACACTGTCTATAATAAATTATACAAAACGCTACATAATAAAAGAAGCCTTGAGGTAAGGTTTAAATAAGTTTTGGTCGACTCCACAATGGGCGCCATATAATTTCTGGGTTATCGACCATTTTACGACTATTTTCTACTGCAAACTTTTCACTGACGTAGGATAACAAAAAGCCTTACGTTGGGCTTTAGGTAACCTAAAAGTAACGTCTAAAAAGTTTACGGATTTTGCATCTTCTGACTATCGGTTGGCAATGGAGTGGAATATAGACAAGATGGGTGTCACTGGAATCGTGGTGAAGAAGCGAATGCTCTGGAGTAGTGTAAATAGCATTGCGAATCTTTTGGTAGGGAGAAAACGATATTCTTGATAATGGAGTTGGAATATAGGCAAGATGGGTCGCATAGGAATCGAGGTAAAGAAGCGAAATGCAATTTTCAGTACTCCAGAGCATTGGAGTTTACCGCACTAAATGAGCGGTAAGATATGATAGGTCGGGGTTTTGGTGTAAGACAGCTCGTCTCCTATTGGCATCGTACGCTACAAACCCCTCAGATTGCACGCGAAGCCTTCTACTTTCCGTTTTATTATGATACAATAATTTCTGGTACTGTGACAAAACGAAAAATGCTGAAAATCAAAATTTGCGTAGAAAAATTTCTCGGTATATAAAACTGCTCATAAAACTGTTTTCTTTTTTTTTGTTCTTCCCGCTATTTGAAGTAACAAAATAATCGATTAATCGAAAATAATCGATTATTTTGAATAATCAAACAGGCCTACATCTCGAGCACCTGATCGACAGTAAACAAGTTAACACCGCCGCCGCAAGGGTCTGATCTGGTTGCTGTAACAACATTTGAGCGGCATAGATCCACCGTTTGTTGACGGTCAGACACTATTGACAGTGGCTATATTATTTATAATCGGTAGCGGCGGAAAGTTGATCGCATTTGAATTCATGCTGAATTGTTTGTTTGTCGGCAGGTGGTTGGCGTTTCGGTTGCGATTACTAATTCTTTGGTGAATTGCTAGGTCAACTAGCTTTTCTTCTTTCGCAAATGTTGGTCTATGCAGTAACGTGGCCCTAGACATTTGATTTTGTGGATCCAAGTTATCATTCAATAACTCTATCATCTAATAGATCATGGATCTCCAATATCTAAGTAAAGCCAAGTTAGTTAGTTGCGTTGACCCCTCCAGGGGCGTGGGTATGTCAACATCTCCCGCATTTCTATGCCTTGTTGTTATCATATCTGCTTTGCGGACGTACAGTTGTTAGCACGTACCTCCTATCTGCAATGTCTTTATACTGACAAGCTCGGAGCTCAGTGGGAGTTCTATTAGTATTCACAGGCAGTTTTTGTTCGCGCCGAGGATCGATCCTCCATTCTCTAGATCGTAGAGCGGTGACCGAACGAACACGGCCACCGAGCACGAGTAAAGCCAAAGCTGCACTGAAAGATACCTAGTGATGTAATGATGTGTTCTTTTAGTCAAATTGCTCAATTTAGTAGTCATATTTATACTCTCTGCTCTGGTGGCCTTCGGGCAATTAAAGGGACTTCATCGTTTTCAGATAAGACTCTCTCGTCTACGCACCTCGGTTAAAAAGTAATTCCATCATTTCGCCCTGCTCCAATTATTCTGATTGTTCCAAACATTTCCAGAAAATACACAAAATGCACACCCGTACATTAAAAACTTCTTATTCTTACAAACGATCGGACAATTACAATAATAAATGGTAGAGAAACAATAAAAGTTATTGCTGTTAATGTACCTATACTAGTTACTTTACCTAAAGAATAAAAACCCATTTTCCGTCTAATCATTTGCCAGGGCTGTTTATGAATCGGTGTCTTGAGATAGTTTCAGTCTTTATGGGGATCTATATAGGTGTTCATGTAGTGTAATGGCCCATAGTGGAGTCTTTGAAGTTTTCACAATCAACCATCCATAGTTCAATAACACCGCCGTGGTGGCTCGCCTAGATGAAGAAACTTTTGCCGGTACGTTCTTACTATATAATACTACTGGACAAACGTCGTCGTTCAGACAACGTCTCCTCACGAAGATTCGAAGAAAACCTTGAGACGACAATGAACTCGTCTTCTACTTCTTCTTCTTCATCATCGCCATCATCATCATCATCGTCTTGGGCCCCGTAATAATTATTATTAATTACGATCGTGTGGT
This sequence comes from Chloromyia formosa, assembly GCA_964017055.1. Classification (NCBI taxonomy): domain Eukaryota; kingdom Metazoa; phylum Arthropoda; class Insecta; order Diptera; family Stratiomyidae; genus Chloromyia; species Chloromyia formosa. The sequence goes on from OZ024818.1 coordinate 65,694,345, forward strand.
CTGCACATAGAAGAATCGACCTGAGAACATAACACATACAGACACCGTCAACTCTGTTGCATACAAAATAGCCATCATGTCGTAAATCCTCGTTGATTAGTTTATTAAAAAGAACCTCATACAGTTGACTATGGATCGACACAAATTGTGCATTAAGCCTATCAATAATCTGTGGTAATAATGCTTGTTAGTTGGTGTTAATGCTTATGGGAATCTATCGATCTATTGGCGCTATTGAAACGCATGGTATCACATGTGGAGCCTATGGGTGCGAGGCGCGATCAAGTACCTTTCTTCATTCATGTTTTGCATTCATTAGATGACAATAATGTTAGAAATAAAATAGCGCGATACAACTTGTTGTTTGGTTGGGCATGCATTTGTTAAATGAAGAGACACCTGTCTCAGGAATACGGACACACAACACAAATGGCAGAGTGTTTATTCAGAAGTGTTCGGACGTATGAATTATGCGACTATAGGCCATTCATAGTCGTGTGGAATATGATGGAACAAACATGCGCTAAACTTAGGCAGACTTGATCGTAATAAACAATATGCAAATGGAGCATACCTAATATTTGCATATGTGATGAAGGACCTTTTCGGAATAGCTTCGTCACGACCGGGAAAGGGTGCAATCTTCAAAAGATGTTTCGGCGTACTTGTTGGACCAATATCCTACTATATATACGCGTTACCAGTAAGAAGCAGTGCTGTTCGTCACACTTGCAACTTCTGGAGAACTAATTCGGTATATCGGTGGAATGCGCTCAGAGTGTGTTGTGCACACCGAACAACAACAGATGAAGCTGCCTACGTGGTACCTGGAGTCGTCCCAATAGACATCCTGGCCAATGAAATGGACCAAGTTTTTCAAAGTCGACTATTTAACCCATTGGTGCAATGCTTTGATCTCCGAACTCAGAATGACTTGCAAAACGTTTTTTAATCATGCAAAATCATTTGACTGGAGCTCCTACAAGAAATATCTTGCATTATTCAAGAAGGAACTAAGGAAAGCTAAACGTAATTAAGGTTTTTTTTTGTGAGCGTATTGAAGGGTCTATAAGGTTCTATCCACAAATCCATCCTTTAGCAGTTATCTGTTGAAACAGGACGGTTCGTGGACATCTAGCAACGAAATTATTGAAGTCCTTCTTGATACACACTTCCCAGGTAGTTCCCCTTGTGTTTCGATGGAGCATAAGTCAGTGGCTGATATCGCTCCTTGCGACTGCACTAATATTTTATCAAGGGAAAAGATGCTATGGGCTATCACAAGCTTCGATTCCCTTAAATCGGCTGGACCGGGCGGAATCATTTCGGCTGATCGGCAGCACTCATCAGATATTATGGCTCCATGGATTGAGTTCATTTTCAGGGCCTGCTTGACACTAGTTTACATTCCAAAGCTATGGAATGAAAGCAGAGTGGTCTTCATATTGAAAGCAAGCAAAAGCTTGCACGAGCCGACCAGTGATCTCAGGCCTATTAGCTTATCGTCAATTTTTTTAAGGCTGTTTGAAAGACTAATATCTACTTGCGTGCTACCATTCCAACGAACCTTCTATCTGCCTCGCAGCATGCATACTGGAAGGGTAGGTCAGTGAACACGGCGCTACACTCTATAGTAAGCTATATAGAGAAATCCTTGAACTTCAAGGAGTACACTATGGTTGTTTTTCTCGACATAAAAGGTGCCTTGAGCAACATCAAGCTAAGCCACTGATGCACTCTCTAGTCTACAAATCGACAATTCGAGCTGCAGACTTGTTAACATGCTGTTAACAACTAGAGATATACAAACCTACTAGTCTGAGCTTATCGTCCGAGTGCAGACGAGTGAGTCGAGGTACCCCACCAGATCGCGTGCTCTCTCCTCTTCTTTGGAACTTGGCTGTCAATGAACTGCCTGGAAGGGCTGTGTTGTAAAATATGTGCTTATGCGGATGATACCGCCATTGCTATATCAGGAAAATTCCCTAGCGTTCTCAGTGGGTTTTTACAGAATGCCCTCTCACTGCTAACCACATGGGCTGACCACTGCGGTTTGACCATAAATCCGAACAAAACAAAACTTGTCCCTTTCACTAGGAAGTATAGAATACCTCCAGTCGAGCCTCCGATACTAAATGGGAGGAGGCTGGTTTTCACTGATAACGCAAGATTCTTAAATAAATAAATAAGGCCACTATCGCGTTATACTCTTGAAAGAGAGCTATTGGCAGGAAATGGGGCTTATAGCTGAAAGTGCTGCACTGGCTCCATATAGCTGTTCAGCGTCCCATTCTAAGTATGGGGTAGTTGTATGGTGGACTGCTCTAAGCACAGAGGCCAATCGTAATTTGCTAGGGACGGTGCAAAGACTAACCTGTGTGGCTATTTGTGGAACTCTAAGAACCACTCCATCTGCTCCTTTACTCAGCTCAGTTGCGCCAACCCATTCTGGGGCATAGCGCCTCAACTGTTCCATGTGGCCCAGTTGACGTTTCGTTGGCATAAACTAGTTTCAGAGAATGCAGTTGCCAGCATGAACATACTGCTCAATCTGCCTCCTTTGGACATTTATGGCGAACAGATGACTGCGAATACCGCCATATACCTTCGTGATACCGGCCACTGGATTATATTAGGCTATTCTTCTGGATATTCCAGCAATCACTGATTACACCATACCAAAATATTCACTTGACGTGAATTTTACAAGCCCAATCCCATCACGCAATCAATGGGAAGATAACGCGCTATCGCTGCCTGATTCTGTGGAAATATACACGGATGGCTTCAAGACTGACGATGTAGTGTGAGCCGGAGTCCATCCCGAAAGGCTGGATATAAACCTATCATCCCATCTCCCTAACTACTGGAGTGTGTTTTAGGCGGAGATCACGGCGATTATGGACTGAATTGGCTGGGGAGGCATCTTATATCCGCTAGATATATATAACTATTTTCACGGACAGCCAAGCTGTTATAAAATATTTCGAACTTGGTCCGACTACGTCAAAGACAGTAGGGGAATGCCGCCAATCTCTTACGAAGATGAGTAACTTTTTATACCCTAGACTTATAGTATAGGGTATATTTGTTTCAATATTATTTTGTGCTGGATTCCGGGTCATAGCGGCTTTGCGGGTAACGACAGATCAGATGAGCTCGCCAGACAGGGTGTAACTAACGAGTCATTACAACCTTACAACCTTGTCGGAATATTGGTATGCCCATTTCGGCTTGTGGGCTAGCACTGGAATCTGAAGCGATTCGTAGGACAAACAACAGACAAATAACATTCATTCCCACGGTAGCCGGTTCTACGCACAGGACCGACCCAATCTTCAGCAGTGGCCAAGTTCTGCCAAACCCGTTCAGCGCCAGTAAGCGTTGCTACAACAACAACAACAACAAATAACAGATGGAGAGACGGCGGCACATGCCATTTCATACGGGCTGGATTCGAATCATTCTGCTAGACAGCTCTCGTTTAAAAGACAACACGTCAGTGCGATCGTTGGAGTCATCACTGGTTAATTTGTGAACATGCCAGGAAGCTTAGACTTCCCTTTAATGACTTTTGTAGAAGCTGCGATGATGAGAACGAGATGGAATGTACTTTCCATTACTAGATGTACTCTGCACATGCTGTGCACTATGAAGCAGGCGTAGGGAAATTTTTGGTTCATACAATATTTCTTCGACGAACTGAAGGACCTAGCCAATTTCAATGTTGGGAAATTTCATCGTTTCATTGCCAGCTACGGCTATTTTAATGAGTAGGACGGCAGGGAGATTATTCCACGTGGTAACACAACGGACCTTGTCATGGTCTACGTGTGCCGGTGGCAAACACGGCAGACACTCTAACCTAACCCAACCTAACCAATCGGAAATACCCCTTCCTCCAGCAAACCAATAAGAACAAAAGAGAGGCCAGCTTTTTCATTATTTTCATTTTCTCATTAAAAAGTGTTAATTTAATTAATTAATAAACGTGAATTTAATGGATTTAATAATGTTTGAAGAGTGCTCATGAGATTGTTTCCATTCTATTCTTCTTCAAAGGAAGAAACACAATCTTCATTGATCAATTCAATGTCTTTTGATCGTATACTCCAAACCAGGACTCAACGGAATGCCCAAGTCTACATCGCATACCACTGTTTCGCTCATTTGTTCCACAATGGAGACAGTACCTACGCACAGCTATCCGAAAGCTTTGATCTTTATTGCCTTTCAACATCATCCCATCATCACTCAAATTATCCGCAAATTCTTTTATAATTACCCCCTAATCGTCTAATAGGTTCTATTAATCTCAACCTAAAATCGAGTTACTGCCTTACGCGAAGCATTGAACCCTTTTGTTTGTTCGCCCATAACATAGCCGCAGCCATGTTAAAGGTCGGGCGCAAGGGGCATTGATTAGATGTATTCTTCTTTCTTCACTCCAGCCAGCAGCATTGGTACACCATCAGTTGCGGCCGCTGCCAATTCGAAATGGCCAATGGCAATAGTTTCGTCGACTCTTGTAGGCAATTTAGAACCACAAATGTATAAGAAAAAAAAGCAGAAACAAACAAGAGAAAACACGTTAAATTAATTTAATCACGTTTACCGGTTCATGTGTGTGTACGGGCATTTTAGCCCAAGAGTGAATATAATACGAGTACACTTTCATCTCTCGATTTATTCGTCTAGATAAGTTTTCTGTGCAAATGATGGCCTCAATACGGATAGTGGCGGTGTGGCGACGACGACGGACGCAGAAGATGCGCGATGACCACGAAAAACCCCCATCCAATCAGCCAGCTATCCAGCAAAGTTTGTGCAGCATCCACTTCCCATCCATCCGTGGCCTTTCTTTCGCCCGTATGGCGTATCTTTTGTATGTGCATTTTATTTCGAAGCGCGTTCCAGCACTAATTCCACTCTATAGTCGACGCCAGAACATCATCTTTGCAATAAGAATCCCATTCTAAACATTCAGAACCGGTTCGAAAGAAAAATTTAAAGAAATCAAGTCGGGGGCATAGAAAGGAAGAAAGATGGCTTTGAAAAAGTTTTTAATTTAAAACAAGTCATCGTTCGCAATCTTTTAAGTCATCTGATGAATTCTGCACGATTTCATCACCAGAATGTATGAAGGTCGTTCTTTAATCGATGCTAGTATCATATATGAGTGAGTGTGTGTCAGTTTGAGTGTGTGTGCGAGCGGAAAAGTCGCCAAAAGATTGTAACGACTACTTCCAGTGGGAATGGTGAAAGAGGAAGCCCAAATCAGAGGAGCAACAACGATGAACATCTTGGACCCGTTGCTTTGGGTTAATTTTCCCGGAAAGCATGTTTTCAGTGGGAATTTCTGACGAAGGGTCAATTTGCTTCTGGCTGTCGGCCTACACTACGTATTGACTTACTAATGGTGTTACCATTGGCTAGACGTTAACTGGAAAAAGTTGATAATTTGTTCAAACGATAGTTCTTGGTAGTACTGACCATAAGTTAATAGCATATATTATGATCATCTGGTCAGCTCTATCATATGCGCAGAGCCGGGCCCGATGGCCATAAGATATGCTATTAACTCTGCAGTCCAGAATGTGGATTTGAACAGACTGTCATTATAATGGGGGTGCGAAATCTCCTGTCTAATAAATTAAACCATACGTGACATCTCGTAGCCTTATGCAAAGGTCTAAAAAAGTCTCGTTATTTTTTTCTGACTAACGGCACAACAAACCTATTCCATTGCCCATTGCGGATTCATTAACCAGATAAAATCAAAGTGACCCAATTGGGCGCCAATTTTTCGGGTTTCTTCAATCATTTTTCATTTGTAAATTTTCACTAACGGGGGGAAAAAAGTTACTTAGGTTAAGACAATCTAAAAATTTGCGATTAACAGTACCGCGAGCCTATTCAATTGCGCCTTTCGGTTTCATTGACTAGATATAATCACACTGGCCCGACCATTTTTCAATCGTAAATTGTCACTGACATGAAAAAAATCCCAAGGTAACCTCAAGATACTCTATTTTAGCCTAGCGTTTATAGAATCGCTTATTTTAGTGGTTATTTTCTATAAAAATGTACGGGATAGTGAACTAAGGGTTGCCTTTAAGTAGTACCTACATTTCGAAGCGGGAAATAAATAGGGCGCTAGATTTGTTAAAGTCGGCACTGATGGTTATTATGTTAAGCATAGAAAACCTATCACAACTTTCGACCAACAGACAGCCAACATGATCGTCAAATCAACAGCCAATAAATCAATTCCAAGTGAAACAAAAAGTGAGGTAACACTCAACACAATAATCAGCAAACATTGCAACAAATCGAACCTGAAATTGAGGTTTGCGCATTCTAAACATTACATTGTGCCTATATGAGGCGAATTGAACGGCTCAAACTCTATGAAAAGCCCTGAGAAAAGGAAAAGAAATGTGAAATGTGTTTGTGGCATCGTGACGGCAGCAACGTATGGCAGTGCGATGACCGATGCTACATGTTTTTTTTTTCGTCTACTTCTATGTTTCTTCTTGATGTTCTGCTTGTAAGACTTTTTCCTTGCCATACGTCTTCTTATCTGCTGTTTTTTTTTTAATTTTTTTTTTCTCGCTCTTCCATAAGAACCGAGTCTTTGATTTTCACGTCTCTGATGTATTTTTTGGATGAAATTTTTGCCAAAAAATATTTAATTGGCTGAAAATCCAATTCGATTTGTTCATAGGGTCAAAGGAATTAAAGTCTTCGGCAATGATTGGAATTAAAGGAATTATTGAATTGGGCTATGATTGTTGTTCATTTGGTTCTATCTGCCATTGTTATCGATTCTAACGTTATCTTGATGAAGACTTGAACAAAGCTCGACTGAATACGTCGCGCCGTCAAGTTATGTCTTCAGTTCTAGCAATTCCAGACATGAATGTTTTATTCGTATATAATGATATTGATTTGTGCGGAAAAATCCAATGACTTGATATTATTTTTAGATGTGAGTAATTTGATCTGATATTTGCTGGTTTCACGAGCAGCGGTTTGGCTTTGTCGATTCCTCAAGTGTCTTCTTCACCTTGGCGACAAGGAGGTGTAACCGAGGTAATTTACCATTTCATTTAAAAGTTATTGCCGTGAAGGTATGCACCAAGTCAACCAGGCCAACCACCGGAATGGGTGGATTATTCTAAAAATATCTCAACGCTCGGCGAAGAGTTACAACTATCCAATGTATAAATACTGGACACAATTGCATGAGAAATTCTGTCTATCCCTTCGAGCGATACGTTACGTGCATTATACTCAGCCATGCAAGAACATATGTGAAAAATGATAAAATTGAATAAAATATAACGACATGAGCTTCGTATTACATTCTAGGCTAGTGGTGAACATTGCGACTCATACGTGCGAGCAGATACTGTTCAATTTCCATCAGTTGCCCAGATGCATATAGTGCATATTATGATACAGTGAGTACCATAGTCGCGCTCAAAAAATGCAACTTCTGCGAAAGCAGCTAAAGGTGAATATAATTTTCTGAGGCGCCACTTGCTGCTGGATGGAAATTCCAATCATAGTCGTCGCAATGGAGGCATGCTGCGTTGTTTACAGTTCCTCACCAATGAAAGAAGGAATACTATACAATACAAGAATGTATATAAATATAGGAGCATTCATTGCAACGTACAAGCTGCGCGATTCTTCTCTGGACAACTGTGCAACTTCCCAATTTTTGTATGTCCCAGTTTGTTGCTTGCTGGACAACGTAAGGTCGAAGTACCCAAGCAAAGTTGTTAACAACATTATGCAATCATTCTTGAATAAACAGGAAATTATTTTGCTGACTGCTGTTCGAATAGAGGAGAAAATATTACTTGAGATTTTTTTTATTTACAAATTTAGCACCTGTAGGAGCAGAAGGACCTCTTCGGTGGACGAAACCAGGACCCCATTTGTAGCAATCGACATCTTGACGCAAACGATGGCGAAAGTTCTATTTCTATCTCATCAACTAAATTTGAATTTCAGTATAGCCTCCTCCCCAGCTTTATCCCCAAAATGAAAAAAAAATCTTCCCTGCGGATTAAGGAAACGTGAGCACCTTATTCATAAAATTGATCCTGGTTGCAGAGGCGAGTCCACAAGTCGAGATTGGACAAATACGTGTTCGTTTGTTACTGAGAGAGAGCTAACTATGCATGTCCGTACATATTCAATTTTAGGTCTCCAGAGCATGCGTCTGTCGAAACGGTGGATACATGCGTTCTTTAAAGACACATGCATGAACTCCTCTCTCGCTTAAGAAAAACCACCAGGAGGCTCTTCAACAAATCAAAAAGATCCGGTAAATGGAAGGCATATCAAACCTCACTTTAGGAATATAACAAAAAGATCAGGTCCGCCAAAAGCTACTCGTGGTTCAAATTTTGTGATAATATTGATAGTATACACAAGGCCGCGAGACTACATCAGATTTTGGCCAAAAAGGTCACTAATCAGATAAGTACTCTTTAAAGAACGGACAGTGGAATTACAACTGATGCCCCTACTGAATCCGACAATGTCTTGGCAAAAGACTCCTTCTACGAAGAACTATACGCCGTTCAGAGCAGAACACCTAAAGGTGACATTATAATGGTTATGGGTGATTTGAATGCGAAAGTTGGCGCTGATAACTATGGGCTCAGACATGTGATGGGGAGACACGGTCTTGGTGATTGTAATGACAACGGTGAAAGATTTGTAGAGTTCTGCAACTTTCACAGTCTCTTCATCGGTGGTACTATGTTTGAGCATAAGGACCACCACAAAATCAGTTGGTCCTCTGTTGATCGGCGCAGAACACAAAATCAGATCGACCATTTTGCCATTAGTAAAAGATAAAAGAGTTGCCTCCTGGACGTGCGAAACAAGAAGAGTGCCGATATTGGGATGGGAAGAGACCATTATCTTATGATCGCTAATGTTCGATTGCGTATTGCAGCCGTGCGCCGCCCCAGCGACGAAAGATCCAGGCGCCGCAAATTCAACACCGCTCGATTAAAAAATCCAGCTGTCTTACAACAATATAATGACCATCTTGCGCAAAAAGGAGCTGTGATAACTAGTCACCCAGATAATGACATAAACGAAAACTGGGATGCCATAAAAAATGCGTACATTGATAGCGCAAATACCATCCTTGGCCCAAACCCGGATTGCCGGAATAAGCCTTGGATGTCCGACGCTTCATGGCAGTGGATTGTTGAAAGAAAAGAGCTGAAAGTTCGTTTGGCTGCTTCATCAGACGACAATCGAAGCAGCATCGAACTCCTTTACCGTCAGAAAGCTTGAGAAGTTCAGCGTAGTGTGCGACGCGATAAAAGAGTTTATGCCAATTCTCTTTTAGCCTCAGCAAAAAAAGCCACAAGAAGTAAAATAACAACTTAAACGCCGTATACGGTGTCATCAAGGAGTTTACAGGTGGTCGTAACTCCTGCCAACATCCGGTGAAAGATAGTGATGGAAAGCTACTTATCTTGGAAGAAGATCAAATGAGGCGGTGGAAAGAACACTTCGCCGCGGTCTTGAACCGTGTAACCTCTGGTGGAGTTCCCCCTCATATAGATAATTTAGCTAACCATCAAAATGTGCGTATACGGTCCACTGCCCCGACTAAAGAGGAAATAGTCACTGCAATTATTGCACTAAAAGGAGGAAAGGCCGCCGGCCTTGACGGTATCCTCGCCGAACTTTATCAAGCAGCGCCAAGCGTAACTGCCGATTTGCTGCACCCACTTGTTGATAAAGCGTGGAATACAGAGACCTTTCCCACTGAGTGGAAGGAAGGTTTGATCATCAAACTTCCAAAGAAGGGTAGCCTCACAAACTGTAATAGTTTTGTGCTTCCTGCCGTTGCCAAGATAATAGCTAAAATCGTCCTGGAAAGACTAAAGGCCCACTTAGAAAGCACAATTGATGAAGAGCAGGCTGGTTTTCGATCCGGATTCTCCTGTGTCGATCACATTAACACCTTGCGAATCATCATCGAGCAATGCGCTGAATACGATTCTCCGCTTCACTTGCTTCTCATCGATTTCGAAACGGCTTTCGATAGTGTGAACCGGGATTCTACCTATATATGGGCGGCCTTGCGCAGGAGAGGCATCCCTGAGAAGCTTGTGGCTATTATTAAGGCAACCTATGACGGCGCGAAATGTCGCGTTTTGCATAAAGGTAAGGTGTCGGGGGACTTTGAGATTCGCAGTGGAGTTCGGCAGGGGTGCATCCTCTCACCGATCCTTTTCCTTATAGTGATCGGCGACGTGTTGCATGCAGCCCTATCCGGACTCGACAGAGGAATTCAATGGACTTTGACATCTTATCTACAACATCTTGACTACGCTGACGACATATGCCTACTCTCCCACAAAATCATGGATCTGTCCGCAATGGCGTTAGATCTCGAGAGGGAGGCAAGCAAGGTTGGGCTAAAGATTAATACCAACAAGACCAAGGTTCTTAGCCCGCCATTGCGAAAAAGAAATCCGACACCTATTGCCATCAATATTAAATGGCAGCCTGTGGAGAAGGTGGACAACTTCGTCTACCTACGTAGCATTGTTGCCGAAAATGGTGGTACGGAGCAGGACATCGGTCGTCGTATCAACCAGGCTAAATGCGCATACGGCATGCTGTCCAAAATCTGGCAGAGCAGTTATCTCAGCATCAAGACCAAGCTGGGCCTGTTTCGCTCCCTGGTACTATCAGTGCTTTTGTATGGGAGTAGTACATGGAAAGTTTCCGTAGGAGTTACCAGAAAACTGCAAGTTTTCGTCAACTCATGTCTTCGTCGAATTTCAAGAATTTTCTGGCCCGAAACAGTATCAAATAAAGAGCTAAGTCGGCGTGCGGGTCAGATGCCAATCGACGAATTGATACGCAGGCGAAAATGGCAGTGGATAGGTCACACATTGCGGAAGAGTGATAACTGCATTGCTTTGCATGCCATGAAGTGGAACCCCATTTCCAACCAAGGCCGACCAAGAGGGGGTCCTCGAATCACACGGCGTCGATCTGTGGCAAAGGAGTGTCAGGCACTGGGTAAGTCTTTTGGGGAGTTGCGTCCCATTGCCCAGAACAGAGTACGATGGCGCGCAGGAGTAGTTGACGCGCTATGCCCCGCTAGGGGTTAAGGCAAAGTAGTATGATCCTAGGAGAGAATGTTCCTCCTCCTATCTCAGATAGTCTACACAGGACACATCCGTTTGATTGGAAAGCTGCAAGAACCATCTTCACTCCCGATAAAGTCGAATGGGGCAATGGCTCATTTAGTCCATTCAAATCCCCTAGAACTGACGGAAGATTCCCCCCACTTCTCCTTATGAATACATTCAGGGGTAGCTTCGCACTGGGATACATTCCTGTCGCTTGGAGACCGGCGAAGGTAGTCTTCATCCCTAAGTTAGGCAACAACCCAAAAGATGATCCTAAATCCTACAGTCCAATCAGCTTAACATCGTTCATGCTCAGCGATGGAAAAGATTTTTGACGGACATATACTATACGTAAACTCTCCTCAAGATAAATTCACACGCAGTAGTCCGGATGGCGCAGCGGTTAGCACGTTCGCCTTCTACGCACTGGTTCGGTTCCTACTGAAAGCGGTAGTTTTCGATAAAAAAGGGGATTTACGTGTCGGACTATGAGCCCACTCAGCTTTTAATTGAATTCCCATTTATGGGGTAAATAACTCGGTTGAGCGTGTTGCTGATCACACACCCCTGCATAAAACATACTGTCACGATCTAGAAAATGAGATGATGCTAACTCATTTCGAAGTTATGGTTCAAATTGGACTGTTGCGCCAGTTATTTATTTGTTTTAAGAGAAATCCACTACACGGTAGACAGTTTGCCTACCAATCGGGAAAGTATACCGAGATTGAGTCGGCAATGGAGGCGAAAGAAACTGCCTTATATGCCTTCCTCGAGATTGAGGGTGCCTTAGACAATACTTCGCTCCCTGCTACAAACAGCGTTTTAAGGGCCAATGGAGCGAATACCACCACCGCGAAATGAGTGGGACAAATACTCTCATCGAGAAGGTCCATTACTACGATTGGAGACTGCTCCCTAGTGGCTAGTGTCACTCGTGGGTGTCCACAAGGAACTGTCCTATCGCCACTCCTGTGGTGTGTAGTGCATCAACCATATACGTCAATATTGGATCAATTTCGCTGGAAAATTTACAGTTTTTACAATTTTACGTGTTTCTTCGTTTCACGTCCGTCATCGTCGTAATTTTGTCTGTTTGGGGAGAGTGAACCATGGGGAATTCAATTGGCGCAAATGAATATAAGCGTCAACCAATGATCAATTAGATTGATATAAAAAGAGTCAATCGTGTAAACGGTTCGATTGTACGGTTGGCGGTTTACCCTATTTTTAAATTGTGTCAATCGACATTTTGGTGGACGCTGTTAAAATTGATGTGTTTAAGTCAATCTTATGACTCGGGGGAACAATCTATTTACGCTTCTGTCTAAAATACGCCAATCGAGCGTAAAACTATTGACGCAAGATTTACGCTTTTCCGTAAATCGTGTAATCGTAGCATAACGAAGCCCTCACTAAGCTGAATCCGGAACAGGAAAGCTGGCTCAATGATAGCTGCATAACCAGTATGCCATCGAACCATCTGGTGAAAGAACCATCCAGCAACAAGCTTTTCAACATTACAATTTGGAGCGGAGAAAACTGGTTGGAAGAACATTCCACTCTCCTTCCAGTGGTTCACGGATGGATCAAAGACGACTAATCGCTCAGGTGTCGGCATAGTGGGCCCTAACCAGGGTATTTCTATACCTATAGGAAGGTTCGCCACAGTATTCCAGGCAAAAGTACATACCATCGAGTCGTATGCGGAGCTCTGCCTGAAAGCCGAATTCGGTAGCAAGAATATGGCTGTATTTGCTGACAGCCATACATACTTACTGGCGCTAAGCAACTGGTCTGTCTCGTCCAAGCTAGTGCGTAGCTGGTAAAACACATTACAAAAAGTTGGGTCCTCCCATCATGGTAACGATATATTGGGTTTCTGGCCACGTCAGCATTTCTGGGAATGAACAGGCTGAGACTGGGAGTGAACTAAGGCCACCGTCCAATGGGACTATCTTCCAGACTTGAGGCCAGCCAAGATTTTTATATCTGGTTACTCGCGCAGAAGCACATATGAACTTTTAAAAATGCACAGGTTTAATGGACAGTTTGGTAGACATCAAAAGATGCCCGTCGGGACGGAGCTTAAGATTGCATGGTGACCGTGAAGGTCGGGCCGTGCCATCTTACGAAGAAATAGGCCCCTCAACGAATAAGGGAACAAATATCCATTGAAAGGTGCTTCAGGTGCTTTGCTTTTGGCCACTTCGCGAAAGGGTGCAGTAGCAAAAAAGACCGATCGAATATGTGTCGCAAGTGTGGCGAAGAAGGGCACAAATCGAAAACATGCGATAAAGAACAGAAATGCATGCTATGCTGCGAGAATAAGCAAATGAACAACAAACGTTCAACTGGAAGTGTTAACTGCCCCGCATATAAGAAGGCTTTTCAGCAATCTCAAAAATGAAGCTTGTTCAGATCAACTTAAATCACTGTCAAGCGGCACAAGATCTGCTGTCACAGACGATAAGAGAAAAGGGCGTTGACGCGGCTACTAAATCGGATAGTTTCAGTTCTCTTCCCGCAGCATGCGTTAGAAAACATTGAAAACCAGGAAATGGTCCATGAAGAGCAGATACCGGCATTAACTGACAGAGAGATTTTGGAGATCGTTTCCAGAATAGGTGACAATAAGCGCCCTGATGGCATTCTCAACGGAGTGTTGAAAATAGCAGTTGACACGGTTTCCGGGAAGTTTGTCAGTACTTTTGAATCCTGTTTGCAAGAGCGAGTTTTCACTGCTGTATGGAAAAAAAACAAAGATTGGTTCTACTACCAAAACCCACAAAACCGCCGGGCGAACCATCATATCGTCTCGTCCAATTTTCCTGCTAACCACCGCGGGGAAGGTGCTGGAAAGAATAATTTTAGCAGACTAGCTGCCGTCGTAGAGGAAAAGGAGCACTGTCGGACCGACAGATTGGTTTTCGAAGGGCGCGCTCCACGGCCGATGCCATCTTGACAGTGACAGATCTAGGGAAACAGGCACTTCGTGATGGCAATTGTTGCGCGATTGTGACACTGGACGTAAAAAATGCTTTCAATTCGGCAAACTGGAATTGTATTCATTTGTCTTTGTAGAGGATGGGTGTGCTTGACTATTTGACGCGACTTATACAGAGCTACCTTTCGTTTAGAATACTACAGTATGAAACCAGCGAAGGGCCAAGAGAGTACAATGTAACAGCAGGCGTTCCGCAAGGATCTGTACGCGGCCCTTTGCTGTGGAACACCATGTACAACGACATATTGGATTTACCTGTACCAAAAGAAGTAACGATAGTCGGGTTCGCAGATGACATGCTGTGGTCGTGGTGGCCAAGGATCCGGCATTCGCCGAAGATTATGCCACCGAAGCAATCACTACTATTAAGTTGTGGTTGGATAAAGTAGGACTGGAGCTAGCTGAGCAAAAGACGGAGGCCGTTTCTCAGTAACCGAAGAAAAAAGAACACTCTGAGGATCAGAGTCAGAAACACCATCATTATTTCTAAGCCAGCAATTAGGTACCTGGGGGTGATGATTGATGCGAAGCTGACATTTGGAGAGCATCTCAAGCTCATATGCAAGAAGGTGGCTAATGCTACTGTGACTTTAGCAAGGATGATGCCAAATGTGGGAGGACCACGACCGAGTAGGAGACTTATCTAAACTGATCCCCTCTATACTTCTGTATGCGTCACCAGTTTGACGCGCTTCGTCACGCCTGTAACAGTCGAAGAATCAACTCTGTTTATCGAAGGAACGCATTGGGAGTGTGCTGTGCATACCGAACAACATCAGATGAGGCTGCCTACGTTGAATCAGGTATGATCCCCATAGATATTCTTGCCGCCAAAATGGACCGATTGCACAAAGGCCGATGTTTGGAGCCACCGGACGTATCTAATACGCGCAAAAAACGAGAAAGGTGCGAGTATCTGAGGAAATGGCAACAGTGGTGGGATGAAACCCCGAAGGCAAGCTGGACACATATACGCAAACCGAATTGTGGCTGAACCGCAAACATGGAGAGGTGAACCACTATTTAACCCAATTTTTTATTGGACATGGCGGATATAGGAGGTACCTACACAGATCTAAGCTTGACGTTTCGCCCGACTGTCCGAGGTGCCCAGGAATAGCGGGAAACCCGGAACATGTATTCTTCCACTGTTCAAGGTTTACAGGAAAGCGTGAAGCACTAGAGGTCGAACTTGGCAGTGACCTCAATCCACATAGCATAGTAGAGCACATGATGAGATCTGAATCAAATTGGGAGGCCGTAACTCGCACAATTTGCGACATACATAGGGAACTGAGGAAAGAGGAGCGAATACGAAAAGGGGCGCAACGGCTAACTAGCCAAAACCAGCCTTGCGAAATAATACCGAGAGGTAGTTCCGTAGGGAGAATGGTGGAGAAAGAGGGTTGAAGGTTTTAATGGGTAAGTAGTGGCACACTGACGATGTAAGTCCCATATCGCTGCCGTACAATTGACACAAGTTGCCGGCAGTGTCTCCTCCAATGAGATTTCCCCCCTCTATAATAAAAATATATAAAAAAGGCCCCTCAACGAGCTAAGTAGCGGCCTGTGCTTGCTGTAGCTCAGTTCGGGAGACGTGGGCGGCATTTCCGTCGCTCGTTTCTCCTGTCCTTTATATATTAAGAAAAATGCATAGGCGTGACGAAGACAAAACAGACCTGGCAGGCAAAAATGGGGAATGATACAAAAATGGGGCGATAAGGGTGGAACGGTTGGTGGACGGCTCAGATGGCCTCGCGCTCGCATCGGGGTCCGGGTGTAATGGAGCCCTCGGCCTCTGGTTTCATACGACCGACAGATCATAACTCATCAGGTGCTGCCATCGATCTGCCAGTGGAAGCAGCACAACCAGACCAGAATATGGTTCACTACACAGGGTAAGAAGCATTTGTGACTTTCTAAATGGACATTCTGGCCTAAGAGGTCACTTAAAAGTCATGGGTGTAGTATCGGACGCCAGCTGTCGTTTCTGCGGGGTCGATGATGAAACGTCAATGCACCTTCTTTGTGAATGTGAGGTATTGACCCAACGTCGCCAAGTACACCTTGGCATCGCCTTCCCTGAAGATGTCACTGTTTCGATCCCGCTCACCCTGTTAAGCAAATTCATTAGCGCGATCGAACTTGATCGACAGGCCTAGGCCTGTTGCCAGACCTGGGACTGAAGCACAATAGACGGATTGGCATCGGTGCTAGTGGGCCTTTTGGCACCCGCAGCCCTTTTCTCAATCTAATCTAAGGTCTAAAAAGGTTTCGGTTTTTGTACCATGTGACTAACGGTACCACGCACCTAGTCGATTGTGGATTTCAGTTCCATCGACTGAATAAAATCACACTCACTCCACATTGCGCACCGAATATTTTTGTGCTTCATCGATCATTTTTCCATTTTTTACTGTAAATTTTCTCTGGCGTAGGGAAAAAAAATCTTAAGATTATTCTTAAGGTTAACCTTAAGGTAAATTACGATAGCCTAAGAGAGGTTTCAGTTTTTGTGTTTGTTTGGCGACTAACGGAACCACGCTTTTTTTCGGGGTAATCGACTAAATATAATCACACTGACCCCACATTGGGCGCCGAATATTTTCGTCTTTCGATAATATTCCACTGATAGATAGATAGATAGATAGATATGTGTTTTATTAAAATTCCAATTTTTTATAAATAAATACAATGTAACTTAACTAAAACAAGGATATGGCGTGGCTTAGCCGTCTGCCCGATCTGATTGACTTCCTACTACATATTAAATTACATTTATTTGATTTATTACATATTATAATTATTGTCTTAATTCGCGTTTTTTATTTATGTTGTTTTATCCTTACATTTATTTCATTTCATTTATTTCATTTATTTTTAAATCAGTATTTAATGGATCGATTATGCTTTATGTTTATACTTTCCTTTCATATCAAGACATCGATTATTGTTGCATTTCAGTATCACGGGAGTGCTGGGCGATGAAGTTCACACAGCTCCAGATTCTGCGTGTTCATCTACCCATCATCTCTATAACTTATTATTTACAATGGATTTTTTTATATGCTTTCATTAATTATTTTTTGTCTGTAGTTTATAGATATATTACAATATTCATATAATTTTTCCCAGTTTGAACCATTTAGAATTGTATCCACTTCCATTTCATTCAATGTGTCTTTTCCGAAACATGATCTCCTGACCTCCTTCAATATTGGGCATATGCCCAGAAAGTGTCGTGTGTCCTCTCTCGTCATCATATTGCATAAATTGCACAATAGAGGCAGATCGTCGCGATGTGGTATGTAATTCAGCGGCAGCAATTCACCTCTGGCTCTAAATATAAGAGATATTTTGTTGACCGAAAAGTGATTTTGGAAGTAGGTGTTAGACTTCAAGTTGTGATTTAGGCGGCAATAAATTTCACGATGCTGTGTCGTCGACGCTCTTTCCAAGGTTATTTCTTGTAACATTTGCTTCACGTTGCTTGTTAGTCTACGAAGTACGTAACCAGCTTCTACTGAGCCATTCCAGTTGAAGTGCGTCCCGCTCTCATTTGCTAGCGCTTGTAAATCAGTATAGAATACGTTCCTCGTAACTACTTCATGGGCCAACATTCTCTTCGGAAGCCGTTCATTACTCATAGCTGCAACCTTCAAGAGATAGTTAATGTGTGTGTGTTTCCAGAAACAATGGCGTAAGGCCACTTTCTTGTAGTAGCATGTAATTAGGCGTTGTCATTGGAAGGTGGAAAACTCGTTTTAAGTAATATCGCTGCAATCTTTCAACCTCTTCGAATCGTCTTCCACCCCAGACTTGGGCGCCATATAGTAGAACTGATTTAGAAACCGCTTGGTAGATGTTGTATTTAGCCGTATGAGATAAATCTGGGTTATTAAAGCAGTTTTTCCACACGGTGTTCATTGCCCATTTTGCTTCTTTAACCTTTTTTTTGAGATGTGGTTCCATTGATAGGTTGCTGGTTATTAAAATACCAAGATATTTATACTCCTTCACTACTTCAATTTTTTGTTCGTTGTATGTCCACTTCTCATCCTGAGATAGTCTGTAGCGCTTTTTGAAAATCATTATTTTCGACTTGTCTAAATTTATTGTTAGCTTCCATTGCGTGCAGTAAGACTCGATATGGTTGATAACTTTTTGCAAACCTTCTGGGGACTCAGCAAAGAATACCATATCATCCGCGTATAGTAACCCTTTTAACAAGATACCGAAGGCCTCCGCTCCACCAGGAATGTCGTCCAAGATATCATTTACAAATACTGCAAAAGCGTCTGGACTCAGTTTGCAACCTTGGCGAACACCAACATATGTATTAAATGGCGCAGAGAGTTGTTCCCCATTCCAGATCATCGCATTTGTATTCTCGTACAATTTTTCCAAAATATTTCCAAACTTAGATGACATGCCATTATTATAAAGTTTGTAAATTAGTGCAAGGCGGTCAACGGTGTCAAATGCAGCTTTGAAATCAACAAAGAAGGCGTATAGTTTTCGACCTGCGTTCATATAAGACCGAGCAAAATTTTGCAATACAAAGATATTGTCATTTGTGGAGTATCCTGGTCGAAACCCTGCCTGATTTTCTTTTATAATTTTCTCGGTGTTTAGCCATTCGGCAAATCTTCTCTGTAGCAGCGCTGTGAAGATTTTCCCTGAAGCATTTAGGAATGAAATAGCGCGGTAGCATGCCGGATCGTTTACGTCTCCTTTTTTGTATATGGGAAAAATGATTGAGTCCCGAAATTCGTTAGGAATATCTCCGCTATTAAAAATTCGATTAAACTCCTTAGTTAGCATGTCTTCAAGAGTTTCCGTCCCGTATTTGTAATACTCCACCGGTATTCTATCACTTCCTGGAGCTTTATCATCTTTGCACATTGCCAGAGCCGTTCGCACTTCTTCTACGGTAATTGTTGCATCTAATATTTGGTTAGTCCAATTAGGTCTTGCAAATTGTACTGCATTCTCACTGTCGACCCTCTGTAGAATTCCACTGAAGTGGGTTTTTAGCCGATCAACATCAATTCCATGTCCAATTGTATAGCTATCTACTCCGTTTAAGCGCTTTGCAGTTTTCCAAAAGTCTTTTGTAGTTGCACACTCGCTCAGTCTTTCTGCCTGTTCCTGGTAAAAATGTCGTTTCTTCTGTTTGCACAATATTTTGAAATTTTGATTTGCTTGATGGTACATATTTCTTGTAAACGTGTTATTATACTTCCTGAATAGTCTCAACCAAGAAAACGAGCGACTTCTGCTTTTCTCGCATTCGTAATCGAACCATGGCTTTTTGAAATTTTTTTTCTGATTTCTTGTTTTGTGAGAGCTCGTTGTGATGATTTTAGTTAAACCTGTGATATTTATGTTTGTATCTTGCGGGATGTTTCGTGTCAGATTCTCCTTGTATTGTGTCGCAAAGTCTTTTCTCCACACAATTTTTGGTAATAGGTTCATTTTTTTCACATTTGTCCTGCCGATGCAATCTAACCCAATCGTTGTTATAATTGGGAGATGATCGGAGAACTGTTTATCTCCAACCATGAAATCCACAATGAGAGGCAGCCAGTCGCCTCCGGCCAGGCACAGGTCAATGACGGAGTGACCTTGGTGTCCAACAAATGTACACTCGCCTTCCGCATCACTGTTCGTGCACCCGTTAAATAATTTCAGTCCAAAAGAGTCCATTAGATCCAATACTTTTCTCCCACACGCGTTAATTGTACTATCTTTCGTTTTTCTGGTTGATTTTTCCACTCTATTAGCTATTGGCTGCTCGTTCCCGACTCTAGCATTTACATCGCCTATGATAAGTAGATCATTGCTTTCTAATTTTATTAGTATATCAGTCAGTTTGTTGTAGTCATAATCCCAGCGGTTACAGTTGATATACGTAGGTATTATTATTAGTTTCTTATCCCTGATATTCAAAACAAAGTAGCTCCAATCATAGATGTCCTCAAGTGTGCAATTGATGAAATTAGATTTCAGTTCCTTTCTATATCCAAATAGGAATCCTCCACTCGGTCTCCCTCTCTCACTCCTTCTTTCTGCAGGAATCCATTTCAGCTCAAAATTTTTAAATTTTTTCTCATATAATTCATATTTATCGATGACAAAGGTCTCTAATATTCCACTGTAAATTGTCCATCAAATTGGATGTAAAAAAAAACTTTAGGCTAACCCTGTTTCTTGTGACTAACGTTACCACGCACTTATTGGATTACCTATTTCGATTTCATCGATTAGATAAAATCAAATTTACCCCCCTTTTTCAACGATTTCAAACGATTTCCAATTAGTTGAACAGGGCACTAAAACAGTTGCTCTTAGATCCAACCAAAATCCAGTGATTTTGGAGGCAATGCCCATTGCCTGAAGAGATGCGTTGTCAACCGAAAGCCACTAAGACAAATCGGTCGTGATTTATTAGGATCATCAATGTTCTTCACCGACCAACTTGAAATATTTTTCAATTAGCCGCTCAGCGCATTAAATCGGATTTCATACCATGTCTTCTTCTGCAACGATATAACATCCAAATCGATTACTTACACCCTCGTAAACAACCATGTATGTACCTGCTCGTACACATCCTCCTCCATTCGATTTTGCCTGAAGTCGGCTATTTCCAAGACAAAATACAACCTAAATGAAGAGTGCCGCATCCTCTATCTCCTTTGACATGAAAAATGATTGAATCTGAACGCAAGAAGGAAATAATGCATCTATTAACATACCTCTGTAATTTGCGGAATTATAAGTGCGGGAAATGTGTAAATAAGTAGAATAATCTCGGCAAAAGACTGTGATTGCAGACCGCGAGTAATTGCATTTAACAGTCATTGGAAAAATAATATATGACACATCATATTTTATCGAATAGAGGAAAAAGTCCGGTTGGAAGTTCTTTTTAAGACGAGAATGAATTTATCTATTTCGGATAAAACAAATACGTATGACTAAACTTGTTGGATACTTGTGTTAGGGTTGGATATGAAATCCCTAGTCACAAAATCCCCAAAACAAAAACGTCAAACTGAAAATACCAGTATCAAAAAATTTCCTAAATACAACAGAAACGGTTTTGTCACAGGAAAAATTGAATCGATTTGTAATCAACTCCCGGCACAATAGTTACAACTTACGTAAAAACCAGAAAAGGGAATTCTGCATTATGTATACAAGGGAGGTTCGTACCGTCGTAAGCGAAAATTCGAAATGTTTTCAGTGGTTTTCTTCTTTAGACGCAACCCTTAATCTAAAAATATTCGGTGTATATAAAGTTTCGAACCATTCAAGTTAGCTGGACCTGACGGTATCATTCCGGCAGATATGCAGCACGTATTGGATATTGCTTATCCATGGTTGGAGACCATCCTAAGCGCCTATCTGGAACTGATCTGCGTTCCTCGTGCATGGTCAGTGACCGAGGTTGTCTTTATTATTATTAAATTCACATTCGCGTCCAAATGACACCGGAGCCGTCCGAATGACCTCAGACCAAGTAGCCTATCTTCAACTCTGGTAAAGGTTTTGGAGCGCTTGAACGATACACACCTGCGTGCTACTATTTCAGCACACATTCTATCTACATCACAGCATACACACTGGAAGGGAAAGATCGGTGGCCAATGCCTTACACCCTCTGGTTAGTTCCATATAGAGGTCTCTTGGCTGTAAAGAATATACCTTGGTTGCCTTCTTGGACATTGAGAACGCTTTCAATTATGTCGCACCTGCCGGTATAACCAATTCTCTATCCGGTCTGAATGTATTTTAGATGGATCACTCTGTAGGTTTATAGACATAACTACTAACATCTAGGGTTATATGTACTCGTTTGGATGCAGCATTCGAGCGCAAGTGTGTCAGGAGGGAAACTCCCCCCCTTCTTCGGAATCTGCTGGTTAACAAACTGCTTTTGGATCTGAAGAAATTAATGGACGGTTTTGTAGGAATCAGAACATGCCCGTGGGGACGGAGCCTAAGGTTGCCATAATGACCCTGAAGGTCAGGCAGTGCCATCTGGCGAAGAAATAGGCCCCTCAACGAGCTAAGAAGTGGACTATGCTTGCTGTAGCTCAGTTCGGGAGACGTGGACGGGGTTTTTGTAATTACCATTACGGCGCGGCAGCTGTTCTTAATATGCCGCTGAATGCTCCCCTGCTTAACAGGTGGCCGCGAATAAAACCATCCGTCTTTGGGAAATTGTTCACTTCACTGTGTCAACCAGGGGACACTAATCTGCTCTTAACAGCTTGGATTTTCCCACGGAGACGGATTACACTCTCCCCAAATATTTGTTCGATAAGAAGTTTGTAAACCGAATCCTAATTCACGGGACCAGCAGGCGGCAAACATCTCTCAGCAGTCAAATCCTATAATTTTATGCACCGATGGCTCTGAGAAGGATCAAGGAGTGGGAGTGTACTCGTTGTAGACTGAATGTAAACATATCGCTACATGTCCCTTACTTTTGAAGCGTTCTTCAGTTCGAGATCGATTGCAGCTATTTGGGAGGCTCTCGCCTGGTTAGAGCATAGTGCCATAACTCCTAGAGATATTACCATCTTCACTGATAGCCAGTCGGTGATCAGATCCCTTGAGTCTGTTACTAGAAACTCGAATACTGTTGCGGAATTTTATACCTTCCTCCTGGGGATGGGGAAATTTTTTTTGTACACAAATTGTGATTTCGACGGTAACTGCAGAGAGATGAACTGGCTAGAGAAGGCACGATTGAGGGGGAACAGGCTAAGTCATCGCCATTTTGAGTGGTCCTCAGCAGCCTGTAAAATGATGGTAAATGCTGATGCGTCGAGTACTGCCGATGCCAGGTGGAGTAATGGTAGCACTTGTATTGTTGCTAAGCAATTTTGGCCTAAGCTCGATCCTTAACGCTCTGCGGAGATGTTGACGTTGAAGAAACCTGAGGACTCTTGTTGTAATTACAGGGCATTGCCTAATCGGCGAACATGCTAGAAGATTACTCAATTGCCTAGTTGACGCTTCGTTGGCATAAGCTCGTTTCGGAGAATGCAGATTTCATAATGCACCTCCTGTACATTTATGGCCACGAACGTCGTCGTGGACGGGACTCGAACCCGAAACGCCGGTAGTCAAACATGAGACTGAGACAACCCACTGCGCTACCGGTCGCCCCCACGAGATTGGGGCATCAACACTATGACTTCTGTGGGAGCTGCGGGGAATACGATGAGCAGAAGTGTACTTTTCACCTATTATGTAAATGTCATGCCCTCGAAATAAGAAGAATAAATACCCTGGGGTCCTTTTTTTACGATATGGGCGACCTTAACAAAGTTAGCAAGGGTCGGCTCCAGCGTTTTATCAACAACTCTGGCTGGTTCAATGAATAGTTAGGACTCGGGTGTGGAGTCGATGGTGGTATCACAATGGACCTAGTGGTGGTCTATACGTATATATGCTGTGTGCTTTCACGCCAGCCCCTTTAACCTAACCTACTCTTATTTATGCAAAATCACGAATTCACGAAAAAAAGAACTCCAGATTCGTTCAATTCAAACTTAAATTCATTAAAAATCACCAAAATTGTCGCCCGAGAAAGTAAAATTTTTCAAGTTTTAAGCTCGTGAAGAAATTAAATAGGGATGGGGATTTCGTATTTAGGGATTTTTATTTTGGGGATTTTGTGTTTGGAGATTTTTCCTAATTTGGGAGTTTTGTGACCCTTCGTGTTATATTAGCCCTTTTCCTTAATTCTTGCGGATATTTTTAAGTAACCTTGAAACAATATCACAATTTTAAAGCAACTATTTTAGTAGAATTGAATCTAGAGGTCTCACTACATGGTGAGCAATGACATTTAGGGGAAAAGAAAACTTTAGGAAGATATTCAGATCACAATCGTTTCTCGTCAGGTTTACATATCCACAGGCCACGTTCAAGCCGTCCTATTAAAGAGGTTAATCGTCAAAGTCTTCATATTGTCACGTAATTAACCTAACTTTGTGCTTATCCATGTATCAAAAATTGGCACTATGAAATTAGCCATTTGGAAATTCGCCATTTTAGCTGAATCCGAAAGTGGCCATACATGGCATTCCATGTTCAATTTCGTTTAAAAAGGAAAGTGAGTATGTAAATGGCTAGTTTCGCTTTCCTTCGCATATCTTATTCTTATTTGAAACCGAAATTGGAAACAGACCAAAATAATTCTGGAATCAAATATGCTACGACGAAACGGTTGCTGATATACATATTAGAAGAAGTGAAACGAGCGACAGCATATACCCTAGGGGCGGAGCTGGTGCAGCTTGTTCCAAACCGAAATTATCAATGCATACTTTGTGCGATACTGACGGTTGTGAATCAGTCCCTTGTGATGTTGAATTTACGAGTATTAAAGCCTTTACATAAGGTCAACGAACGTTCGGTATACTCTATGGTGTTTCTGCGGAGCTAGTTTATTAGTAGTGAAGTCATGTAGGCTGTCCATAACATGCCGACGCGTGGTCGGGGAAACAAGTCAGAGCTCAGCCACCCCAACGACAGTAGTGAAGGTCGCATACTAGGAGTCAAGCCCTTGACCATCCCACACAGGCTGGCAGTGTCAAAATATACAACATCGTCTACATATTAGATCATCTGAAACTTGACAAAAACTTGAATCAAAACAATTCACTCAAAACTAATACAATCCGACATGAAACAAAAGACCACTACGCAACTATTTAGCTACAATGGTATCAAGAGTTACCAATAAAATGTCCATTCAATTAAATGTTATGTGTTTATGCCACTTCGTAGACCGTGTGCGTATAGACACGCAAATGACGCCAATGAAATGATCAACGTGTGGAATTAGTTCTAGGATTAAGTTTCAGCTATTTTTAGAATTCTGTGAAAAACCCAATTTTATTCCGAGTTCACGGATAGGGAATGAGACGAGCGACTACATTAAAATTGCTGAAAGATGAAGCATCGACACAAGGAGTAATAAACATCTTCCAATATTATTTTTAATGAACTGCAATATATGTCAGATTACATACCTAGTTTATAACGTGCGTATAGCGTTAGGTTCTTAGGTTGTATCAGCTATATGCTAGTTGCTGCCTGACTGTCGACGGAGTGCCTCTATATCTAGCCCTTTGCGATGCATTCAAGAAGGTGGTTAAAATGTGCAATCAAGTGTATGCAGGATATCAGGCGACAGTCGTCAATAAAACGCATTCCTATTTCTGGACGAGAGGTCACAAGTAGGGTTCAATTGACTAGATAGAGGCGGCATCGTGCGAACGTATGACTATGCACAAGCTTCTTCTTCTTGGCCTTCTGCATTTCTTTAGTCTGCTGCTTTCATGTCTCACAAAAAAAGAGTAAACAAATAGCGTGCCTGTAACCAGTTCTACGCAAGTAAAGTTAGAGCATGTAATGAATCTTTTTACTTTGATATCCACCTTTGTACCTATGCTAATTTGCCTGAAGCCATTCTACAGATATTGTGCAGAATTGCATAAAAGACCAGAGGCATACGTATACTCTGTGTGTATTGAATAGTTGAAAAAAACTGGGAATCTCAGCACAACAGGGCCGCATCAAGACAGGAATCCTTGGTACGGGTGTGTAGGTAAGGGTAATTCATGGTCGACAGTAACACCATTGGGTCGTAAAAAATGTCTAGCCTATATTTTCGAGATATATAAAGAAAAGATTTGGCTTAGTTTCGAAAACGACCAAAGAATAATGCACTGATTGGATACTTAAACTGCAAACTTTAAAGTCACCCCTTCGCAGACATTTTTAACGAGCGCATAGATTACCTAAATCCAAAATATGTAATCCAATACTAAAGTAATAATAGTTCTGGAATGTTTGAATTAGGAAGTGATAAACTGAAGGCGGAGGTGAAGAAAATTAAACCGTCAATTACATTACCAAGGGGACTAAACTACACTCCTCCACAAAATGGGACAAGAAGAGCGATGATGGTCATGAACACTTTAAGTCCGTCCCATGCAAGTACATTTTAATTATAATTCATTTGCATTCAAGTTGTCTATGATTTGCTTTAAAAAATGTTGTCTTTATCGCCCCGATTCAGGAGATGATACACATATCTACCAGGCGAATGCACGAATGTCTTTATTTTCTGACCCAATAACTCAGAATACCATCAACAGTAGTCTAGTGCATTCGCCTCAACACCCCCGTTATATGCTAGCCATCTAGCATAGATATCACTTCATCGCCAAGAATGTTCTTTTTTCCATACTAAAGGACTCAAAATGCCTTCAACGGTACCCCAATACGTCCGCATCTACATCCGCAGTCAAATGATACCCATCTTGCCTAGATACCACTTCATTGCAAGGAACGTCCTTTTTTCCACACCAAAGAACTCAAAATGACTTCATTAGTAGTCTAGCGCATTCGTCTCGAAACTCTCAGTCATATGATACCCATCTCGCATAGGTATCATTTCATTGCCAAGAATGTCCTTTTCTCCTCACCAAAGCATTCAAAATGGTATTAGTCCTGCCCAAAGGACTCAAAGTGCCTTCAACTGTACTCGAGTGCACTGGTCTCAACACCACGAATCAGGAGATAACCATATCTACCAGGTTTGCTTTCCGTTTCATTTAAAGACAAAGAGAGGCCTTTTTGCTGACACACACATGTGTGAGGACCAAAAAACAGCACTTATAATGCTCAAGGAAGCTATGTTCAAAAATTGGGTGAAATCTGATCACGGGAAAGCATGAAGAAACAATCTTTAAATAGACTTAGGCGAGTAACTCTGGTTTAAGCAAAACAAAATACACCGTTTGTAATGACCCATACTCTGGTCTGGTAGTGCTGCTCCCACCGGCAGATCTATGGGAGCACCTGATGAGTAGTGATCTGTTAGTAGTACTAAACCAGAGGCCGAGGGTCCCACTACACCCGGACCCAGATGCGTCCGCGTGGGCGTCTAATCCGTCCGCCAACCATTCCATCCTTATCGCCTCATTTTGCATCATTCCCAATTTAGGAGCATTTTTCTTCGCCAGATGCCACGACCCGGCCTTCACGGTCATTATGCTACCTTAGGTTCCGTCCCCACGGGCATCTTCGGATACCCACCAAACCGTGCATTACACGTTAGTCCAGTCGATGATCAAAATTGCAGTCTCTGATTTATTTTCGGGGTGAACAAGGAACCTACATACCATTTGGTTAAAATCAGAACACGAGAAGTGCCCTGACAAACGCACAAACGAACAAACGTACAGCATGCATCGGACTATATGCCCGTGCATTATATTTATACCCTTAAAGAATGTGATAGGGTATATTAACTTTGTCATGAAGTTTGCAACGCGCAGAAGGAAACATATCTGACCAAATAAACTATTATATGTATTTTTGGTCAGTATGACAAGGTGAGTCGATTAAGCTTTGTCCGTCTGTCCGTCTCGTCTGTCTTTCTGGTTCTATGCAAACTAGTCTCTCAGTTTTGAAGCTATCAGCCTGAAATTTCGCACAAAGCCGTCTATTCTATTGCATGCAATATATATTGTATGTCGGAACCAACGGAATTGGACCACCACCTCATATAGCTGCCATAGAAACGACCGGTCCGAAAGTCTGTCTTTGTGAGAAAAACTTTCTTATTTCTAAATATACGAGTATCTTTCTCGAAATTTCATATTATTCAATAGGATGTTTTGCCGAACTACATTTTTGGAGTTGGTTGAAATTGGACCACTTTAGTATATAGCTGTCATAGGAACGACCGTCCCAAAAGCAAATTTTTGCTGGAAAAACTTTTTCATTTCTAAAGATACATTTACCAAAATTCATATTATTCAATCATATTTACCGCTCAACCACATTCCCAAATTTTGTTGAAATCGGCACTCTATTTCATATCCTTCTAATAAGAACAGTGGAATCGGAACAAGTTTTACTACTAATTTCAAGGTGGACAATGCACCATAAATCAAAATGCCGCAGGCTAGCTTGTTTTATATGAGACGGGCCGAAAAGCGACGCACCCATTCTTCCTGCTGAAAAGAACACGAAAGGCAAGATAGCAGTTTTTGTTACTACTACAGGAAGAGTGAATAGAGGCAAACATTTGAAAAAGTACATTTCCAATATAACGGTAAATTTGAGTCAATTTTATCATACACGGCAAAAACACCAAGATTCGATTTAATACTGTCGATCAAAAAACCTTCGAGAACCATCGAAAGTGTCACCGCCAATAACACACCAATCGTAGTGCAGGGGAAGTGCGAAATCATCTCAATTTAAAACCCACTATTAGTTAAATACGCGAGCCACTAAGAGTCGCCTCGGTGAAGTAGGAATGTTCTGATATGACCGTCTAAAAAGCCCATTAAACTGTTAGTAATAATAATAAATAATTGGATTAAAACGGGTCATCTGCACCGTCCGGGTGGTTTGCCGACTAGGCTCACAAGGCGTTTGTGTCTATGAGGTATCACAACAGACCTAGTGGTGTTCTATGTGTACTGTGTTTTTGCACAGCTGCTAAAACCCTGAAGGAGTCCTGACCCAAAGCTAACATCCAGAATCGACCTTCTGTTTGTATTAATTTCAGGCACGTGGATTCAAGTCCAACGTTGGTGGCTGAGTTTTTATTTCAAAAACAAAATTAATAATATTGTAGAATGGGGAAAAAATAATTGGCGCGCCGTGAAGGTTAAAGCGTGCGCTTCATACAGCTCACGTTTGGCATCGATTTTTTTTTCTACATATAAAAATGCTAAAATGGGGAAACACTCCTTTTGGTTGCATTAACGATGACCGTGAAGGTTAGACGAGTGTTTGGTTTCGATGCCAGTTCCCCGCAAACACTTTTTTTTCAAGCTCGCAGCCAAGTCTATATAGCACCTCCGCGTGGTGGGCGTTGGAAACTTCGTGAATTGCGAAGGCTGAGCGATGTGGCCGGTTGCGTGTACTATCACATTACGGGAATACCGTCGTTCTGTTGGACGAAAGCCACAGTCACACGCACTGTCAGACCAACTCCTGTCTCCTATGGTTTTGGCAAGGCAGCTCGTACGCTGTGTCAGATACTTCCTTAATCCACGGGGTGTTATACGCCCGTGCCCATCGGAGGAAGGTGACCAGGGACTCAAATGGTCATTAGTAATGGAGCTGGTTACTGCCATACACTTGTATTGGAAGTACAACTTTGCTTCCGCCGTTTCCGGGAATTAAAAGCTTAATTGTCAAAAAGTACTTACCGTGCCAACACCACAGGCAGAGCAACGCGAAGCCGCAGAGTGATTTGAACGGGCAAGGAAGAAGAAGTCAAAAAGTACTTACCGATGTATTATTCAAAGTACTGTCCATCGCTAGCGACAACTTTCGCCCATCTCTCCGGCGATTTTCGGATTCCATCTCGGGTAAAGGAGGCGTATTTCGACGCGATCCATGATTGGATCCATTTTTCGACTTCCTCGTACGACCGAAAATTCTGATCAGCCAGGCTGTGCGCCATGGAACGAAACAGATAGTAGTCGGAAGGAGCGATGTCTGGGGAATACGGCGGGTGGGGCAAGATTTCCCATTTCAGGGTTTCTAAGTATGTCTTTCCTTTAATGCTCGACTTAAACGCATCAATTACGCTCGGTACCGATCTCCTGTGATAGTTTCATTCGGTTTCAGTAGCTCGTAGTATATGACACCGAGCTGGTCTCACCAAATGCAAAGCATAACCTTGGCGCCGTAAATATTCCTTTTGCCATCGACGTTGAAGCATGTCCGGGCATTCCCCATGACTTTCTGCGCTTGGGATTATCGTAACAGACCCATTTTTCATCGCCGATTACGATGCGATGCAGAAATCCCTTCCGATTCTGCCTTTGAAGCAGTTGTTCGCATGCAAATAATCGCCGTTCAATATGTCTCGGTTTTAACTCGTACGCAACCCAATTTCCTTGTTTCTGAATCATGCCCATGGCCTTGAGGCGTTTCGAGATGGCTTGCTGAGTCACTTCCAGTGATTCAGCTAATTCTTCTTGCATTTGGCACGAATCTTCATCGAGCAATGCTTCCAATTCGTCTTCTTTGAACAATTTTTCTCTCCCACCACTATGCTTGTCCCCGACATTGATATCGCCACTTCTAAAACGTTGAAACCACTCACGACATGTTCTGTCACTCAGAGCAACCTCACCTTAAGTATCTGAGAGCATTCAATGAGCCTCAGCTGCAGTTTTTTTCAAATGGAAGCAGAAGATATTGTAAAAACGAGAACTTGGCTCGAAAACAGACATTTTGAATAGCGAATCTTATTAAAAATGCGAACAACTTTTACTAACGCGAGGATGTCGATACATTCACAGACGTCCAAACTCACTTTGTGACACTTTTGAACCACGTATTTTGACCAGCCCTCACCGATCCAGCCGTCTGTCGGAAAACAGCGGAAGCAAAGTTGTATGTACACCCAATACAACGGCCAGTTGTATGGGTCGTGTAAACAGTTTCCTCGACCACAACTGGCAGAGGGGCAACTATAAAACTCTCCGCATAGGTGACACGGAGACTATTTGTAGGTGAAAGGCTGGAGCTGGTGACTGAGGTGAAAGTTCACCAGCGGGGTTTCGGATTCAACACTGGACTTTGCTCCTTCCTTGAATGTAGTGAACCGTGGTCTATTGAGTAGCGACCGTTTAGACTAGGGGAGAAATCTTGATTGCTCTGCATCAAGGTAGTAGGTATAGCCTGTAGCGTAGCGTGAAAGTCTACGAAATTTTCGGGAGGTCGCTAAGGAGTCTGCTTAGCGGTCCGAAGAGAGAAAAGGACGGCCGTTATGACATTCCTATGGGTGAGGGGAGTAGCGGGAGGTGATATTCTGGCAATTGCCTCGGCTATGGTCCGAGAACGGGAAACCCAATTCAGGATCCAAAAAAAATAATAAACCAACCTTCCAGCCTGTACCTCCGTCCCCCAAAAAGAACCATTTCCAAAGGAGTTCTAAAATAACGCGGTCACCGGTACAGGGCCAGATGAACGAGAGTTCACTGACCCTGGAGGTGAACGAGAGCTCCACTCTGATGGTTGCTGTGAGTCCAATGGACGTAGCGGTTCGATCTAGCGGTGCGGTGAACCAGATGGACAGTTGGTCTGCATAAGTATTACTGAGAACCACTCCAATGGCTGGGCTGGAAATTATCCTGGGGCTTATGCTCTTGGACCGGCAGTATAGCAGCAATACGCGCTAAAAGTTCTGGCAAGTGGCGCGATCAAATAGAAGGCTATTCTCATATTCTGACAACATATCAGAGACAATACTGTCTCCATCTTGAGGATACGGATCATATGACCAAACAAACATACCACGAAAGGAACTTCGTAGTGAAGTTCCCTACACGTAGACACTGTGAGAGCAGAGAATCCATCAATGATGGTGGCATCCTGATTTATACCGATGCTTCAAAGACTGACACTAGAGTAGGCTCAGGCGTCTACTCGGCGGATTTGGGCCTGAGCCAGTGGTTCAGACTGTCGAACCACGCGACTGTATTCCAGTCGGAGCTACATGCTATAAGCATGACGGTAGAGTTCATTCAAGGAACTCCAAAGAGGATGACGACAATTTGTGTCAACAGTAGAGCGGCCATTCTGGCTCTAGCGTCATACAAATGCTCTTCGAGAACTGTAAACGTATGCAGAGAGGCTGCCGACAGAAAGGCTAAACATACTCCTATAACGATTATGTGGGTGCCCGGCCACAGTGGTGTCGGAGGCAACGAGAAAGTCGATGAACTGGTAAAGAGAGGTTCGGGAGCCGTGAATAACCCACCGGTACCTATGCCATGGTCACTTAGAGCTCGCGTAGACGGCAAACTTTTCAGTTCGCAGATAAACTGAATAGTTTAGTCAGAAAAATAGAGCACACGGTGGTTTATGACACCACGCACACATCGATTACTAAATAGTTTAGTTTACTGTGTGCGCGGTCTCATACATCGCTGTGTGTTCTATTTTTTTGACTAAACTACATATTTCGTTTTTCTGTGAACTAAAAAGTTTGCCGTCTGCGCGAGCCCTTACGGACATCACAAACGAAATAGATGGAGCCATATGGACTAAACTACAATCTGACTGGACAAACAGAACGGAATATAGGATAGCCAGGACCTTGTGGCCATCACTTATTATGAGCAAGAGCAGGATCTTACTCAAACTCAAAAGAAATAGACTGAGAGCGACTACAGGTCTACCCAGAGGACACTGCCTTACCGCATCTCAAACGAGAAAATTGGGACTGGCCTCCAGCAATTTAGGCAGAAGATGCGAGATGGAAGAGGACACTATCGAACATATTTTATGTAAATGTTCAGCTCTAAATTGGAAACGCTTCAACATCATAGGTGCATACAGCTTTCAAGACTTAGCAGAGGTGGCAGGTGTCGTCTCATTGAATCAACTGATTCACTTTAGCAGAGTGGTTACCTGGCAGCTGTAATTAGCCAGCGGAGGGTGGCAAATGGGCCCAAATCGGAGGCCTAATGCGAGCTGCGCTAGCGGCAACCCTCTTGCCTAAGTGTTTCCAAATAAACAGAACAACGGCATACTCAAGAGCCAAACAATTGACCGTTTCATTATTCAGTCCGTTGGGGTTTCCTATTCCTATACTGATACCTGGATCCCTTGCATGGTGGTTTCAGAGTACTTTCATACGCTCATTAACACTCTCATTATGCGATGAATGATCTGTTTTACTTTTACACATAAAGTAGTTACTAACTTTTTAACATGGATATGTCTTTTGG
Source organism: Chloromyia formosa (assembly GCA_964017055.1). Lineage (NCBI taxonomy): Eukaryota > Metazoa > Arthropoda > Insecta > Diptera > Stratiomyidae > Chloromyia > Chloromyia formosa. The sequence continues at coordinate 65,727,353 of OZ024818.1, forward strand.
TTGGGAGTCTGACTAACTACTAACGTAGACTGCATAACGGAATATCATGTAACAATCGGCACCACTCTAGCTAAGACAATACAATGGAAAAGTAATAAAATAGTCAAAGTCGAGCAATTTAAAACGGAAATCGGAAAGAGGAAAATGGAATGGTCCCGGCAACAATAACTTGACATTTACATTTTTGATTTAATGCAACTTCGATGACCCAAATTTACATTGACAATTTGGTGAACACAAATTCGATGATCCAACTTGACATTCGCAATTTGCAAAACATACATATCCATGATCCAATACTTTTCTCAATAAGGAAAAAGTTTCTGGAAGAAATGATAGGAACTGCAAAACTGACCGCCAAGGGTTGAGAGCTCAATAATCAATGTGTGTCCTTGCCAAATGATTCTTACAAAAGAAAAGAGCCAGCAGAGAAAAATCTAGCACAGCTGGTTAACCGACTCATACTTACAGATAAAAATATCACGTGTCTTATCTTTTCTGAATCCGACATTCAAGTCCGTTAAATTATCTAATTAATGACTGATTTATACATCCGACTATCTCCGAGCTATAAATAGAAATCTATAAACTATAGACTATAAACCGTATTTATATTTGGACTAAGATGCTCTAATCTCAAACGAGTGCCACAAGAGATGTAAAAAAAAGTATCTTTTTCGGTATGGTAGCCACACGTACCTATATGGCGCCCAAATACTCCAATAAGAATGCTAATATCCCCTCATAATCTATCATTGGAATGACAATATGTAAATTCCAAATGCAATGACATACTTTCTCACATTGAACGAATAAAAAATGTGATCTATTCCCCGAACTCTTTAATTCCATTTCGAATCAAAAGAAAGAACAGCACGACATCTCGCAGGTCCATTACTATAAGCGCCACAAAGAAGGAATTAATGGTGGCAATTTGTTTATACGCGAGTAGTGGTATCCATTGTGTCGTCATCGTCGTCGTGATTTTGAAGGCATACTCACTTTAACTTTAAGCCTATCGAATGTGCCAAGGGATTTGTTTAAGACCACGACTACCGTTAGCATCTTTCCGAATGTTTGAATCTTCAGCATTTTGACACTCTTAACATAAATTCCGTCGTCAAATGTACAACATTCAGTTTTTTTCCTCGATGCCTTTTAATTCTGTGCGTTTCATCATTGACTTTCTTTGAACTACTATAGGTCGCGAGTTGCGACTTGCTAGTAATGAGCTTGTGCGTACCACCGAATTATTATGGGACCGCTACGGTCCAACTGTGGTATATACAATAGTATGGATGATTTATCATTTTCAGACAATTTAATGGGCCCGACTAAAGTCAGATTCAGTTGCAAATTCTTCTGAAAAGAGTTCTTTTCGTCAAACCAAGCGTTAATTTTCTTGTTGTCATTCGTTCAACAGGTATGGGGTCTGATTTTTATACCCTTCACGAATGTGATAGGGTATATTAAAATAACTTTGTCATGAAGTTTGCAACGCACAGAAGGAAGCATCTCCGACCATATAAACTATATATATTCTTGGTCAGTATGATGAGACGAGTCAATTAAGCTTTGTCCGTCTGTCCGTCTGTTTCTATGCAAACTATTCCCTCAGTTTTAAAGCTATCGAGCTGAAATTTTGTACAAAGCCTTCTTTCTATTGCAGACTGTATATATGTCGGAACCAACGGAATCGGACGATTACGTCATAAAGCTGCCATAGGAACGATCGGTTCAAAAAATCGTCTTTGTTAGAAAAACTTTTTTGTTTCTAAAGATATCATTTTCAAATTTCGCATTGATCAATAATATCTTTATTCCGATTATATTCCCAAATTTTGACTGAAATTGAACTACTCTATCGTATAGCTGTCATAGGAGCGACCGTTCCAAAAGCAAGTTTTTGTTAGACAAACTTTTTTATTTCTGAAGATATCTCTTTCAAATTTCATATTATTCAATCACATGGACTGCCAAACCACGTTCTTAAATTTGGTTGAATACGGCCTACTATTCCATATACCTCTCATAGGAACAGTGAAATCGGAACAAATTTGACTACTAATTTACAAGTTGCAAATGCATTATAAGTCACAACGAAGGTATGATACCCTTCACGCTTCGGCAAGCTAGCCGAAGGCTAGCTTGTTTAAATTAAATTAAATTAACTGAATTGGTAGGGTCATTATCGCGAGCCGTCTTAGAAAGTGTATCCAATTTAATTTTTAATTTCTTTATCTAATTAATAACAACATCATGCTGCAATTTGGGATACCGGCAAAATTAGTGCGACTGACAAAGATGACGATGACCAACTCCGTCTCACAAGTCAGGATCCAGAATAGACTTACTGATCTATTTGAAACACGCACTGGTTTGAAACAGGGCGATGGACTGGCACCGACGCTCTTCAACCTAGCACTGGAATACGTTATTCGGGCCATGAATATGGACAACAGCAAGACGCTACTCATCAAGTCGACACAATTAGCAGCGTACGCCGACGACATCAACATCATGTCCCGAAGGTTGGCTGACGCAGAAGAACTTCTGCATACGCTCGATACCGCTTCAAAGGAAGTTGGATTACGTATTAACGAGGGTAAAACTAAAATAATGATGCAATCGGTGACAAGGACACCTGCACAACCGAGCATCAACGTGGGGGACCTCAACATCGAGTTCGTGAACAACTTCATTTACCTGGGTTGCAACTTGTCAAGGGACGCCAACGAAACTGACGAAATCAAGCGACGGATACAGTTAGCTAATAAGACTTTTTTCTCGGTTCTCCCCATAATGAAATCGAAGCATGTGCACAGAAACACGAAGCTCCGCGTGTACAAAACCATTATACGACCAGTGCTATGCTATGGCTGCGAAGCATGGACCCTAACTCAAGCCTCCGAAAACATGCTAGACACTTTCGAACGTAAGGTTCTACGGCGAATTTTCGGGGCTGTTTGCGATCGAGATGGATGGCGCATCCGGTACAACCATGAGTTGTATGAAATGTACGATGAGCTACAAGTCCCGAAAATCGTCAAACTACAATGACTCCAATGGGCAGGGCATGTACAAAGAATGGACGATGATCGCATGCCTAAGAGAGTAATGAATGCAGAACGAGTCGACGGAGCGAGACTGCGATGACGACCGAGATCTCGTTGGGAGAGCTCAGTAGGTGTGGACGCCGCGCAGCTGCTGGGCTCCCAAAATTGGAGGACGCGGTCACGTGACCGAGATAATTGAAGGATAATGATCCAGGCGGCCAAGGCCCGACGTCGGACTATCGCGCCACGATGTTGATGATGATGATCTAATTAATAAAAACACCCGTGATATAACAGTTTGAAAACCGCTATTTTTAGTTTTATACTTGTTCCCTCTTTGACAGGGCTACATCCCAGTAGGAAGCGTATCTTTTATCACGGATTAGCATAGGCTATAATTTGTTCTGATCCGTGTAGTAGAAAAAAACACATTAGGAGGCTAATTTTCAGTAATTTTTTAGGACTTATTTTTTGTGGGAAGAATTAATTAGAATTCAATAAAATTTCGACATCATTTTATTCACATTTCGAACGACTTTTGTGATTTTTTTTAATACTTTAAGCCAATAATAACAAAGTTACGCGCTGATGTCCGCTGAAGGCCATAACTAGACTTCTCCAATTGCGGGACGTGTAGCGATTCCAATTTTTATCCGAAATCAAAAATGTTTTAATTTTACGTTACTAATTTATTTTCTAAGAATATGAACCTCAATGCAGGTAAAAATAATGGAAACTAAAAATATTGCAGGAGGTGGACAAAATTAAATAATTCAATTTTCACCACTTTTTGTTCACTAATTATGCAAAAAAAAACACCCTTAAAAATATGATATCATCCCAAATGTTGGTTCCTGTTTTTCGTAATTTTATAAAGAATCATAATTTCAATTTTCATAATGATCGGTTCATTACTTTTTGAGTTAGAGTTCCCACAAATGTGAAAAAAGTCATTTTGAGAAAAAAGATTTTGAAAAACAGAAAATAATCGAAATAATCCCTTGGGTTGATGCTTCTAGTACCTTCTATACCGTTAATTGAAAAGAAAGATACTAAAATGGGGTTCCACTACAAGGCTACGTACGTAAATACATATATAAAACGACTATCTGAGGTAGTGCACCGCCCTAGCTGCTGTGCGCTCGAACCTGTAGATTATACCCGATGAACGTTCGGTTCAATGATTAAAAATTTAAATGAATGCGAACTTCGTTTTGGAATTTTGGCAGCGTATTCTTGGATAACGAAATAAAACAAAATTGGATTTTTTGAACCTCTTTATGTTGTTTCTCCCCTTAAGATTTCATAGAGTTTCTCCCTTAAGTCTTTTTAAAGACTTCAAAGAAAAAAGTCTTCCAAACATTTACCGTGGTCTGATTTCAATCAAATTTGGTACATAAATTCCTTGGCTTATTATAAGTACCTCGCGGTTATTTTTTGGTCCTGCTGCAGGTGTGAGTCAGGACAAAAGAACTTTCTTAATATTGAAATGAAACAGAAACTAAACCTGGTAGATATGGGTACTGATACCAAGGCAAGGTGGGTGTCATATGGCTGCGGGCTTTGAGCCGAATGCATTAAACTCCTTTTGATGGTATTTTGAGTCCTTTGGTGGGGAAAAAGGATACTTTTGGGAAGGAAGTGACATCTAGGCAATATGCGGACCATATGACTGGGGGTGTTAAGGCGAATTCAGTATTTTAGTTTTCTGGTTAGGAAAACTGCACCTATTTGGGCATGAATTGAAACAGAAACCAAACCTAGCAAACATCGGTAATTTCTGGATCGGGGTACTCAATTGCCCTAACCCCTTGTGGGCATAGCGCGTCAACTGTTCCTTGTGGCCTAGCTAAGGTTTCGTTGGCATAAACTTGTTTCAGAGAATGCAGTTGCCAGCATGCGCCTCCTCAATACTCTGGATGTAAGGGACGTATAGGATACAAGGGACTGAACAGACGTTAAGTACCAGAAGAAACAAACTCCTCAAATACTACTTTGCTTTAAAACCTGGTGGGGCATAGCGCGTCAACTATCCGTACTCTGTTCTGGGCAATAGGGCGCAACTCCCCAAAAGACTTACCCAGTGCCTTACACTCCTTTACCGCAGATCGACGTCATGTGATTTTAGGACATCCTCTTGGTCGGCCTTGGTTAAAAATGGGGTTCCATTTCATGGCATGCAAAGCAATGTAGTCATCACTCTTTCGCAATATGTGCCCTATCTTCCACCATTTTCGCCTGAGTATCAATTCGTCGATTGGTATCTGACCCGTACACCGACTTAGCTCTCCTTAAATATTGTCTCGGGCCAGAAAATTCTTAAGATTCGACGAAGACATGAGTTGACGAAAACTTGCCGCTTTCTGGTAACTCCTACGGAAGCTTTCCATGTACTGCTCCCATGCAAAAGCACAGAAAGTACCAGGGAGTGGAACATGCCCAGCTTCGTCTTGACTTGATGCTGAGATAACTACTCTGCCAGACTATGGACAGCATGCCGTATGCGCATTTAGCCTGGTTGATACGACGACCGATGTCCTGCTCCGTGCCACCATTTTCGGCAACAATGCTATCCAGCTAGACGAAGTTGTCCACCTTCTCCACAGGCTACTCATTAATATTGATGTCAATAGGTGTAAAATTTCTTTTTCGCAATGGCGGGCTAGGGACCTTGATTTTGTTGGTATTAATCTTTAGCCTAGCCTTGCTTGCCTCTCTCTCGAGATCTAACGCCATTGCGGACATATCCATGATTTTGTGGGAGAGTAGGCATATGTCGTCAGGGTAGTCTAGATGTTGTAGATAAGATTTCAAAGTCCATTGAATTGTCTAGTATGCATTCAACACATCGCCGATCACTATGAGGAATAGGATCGGTGAAAGGATGCACCCGCGCCAAGCGCCACTGCGAATCTTAAAGTCTCCCAACACCTTACCTTTATGCAGTCATAAGTTGCCTTAATAATAGCCACAAGCTTCTCAGGGATGCCTCACCTCCGCAAGGCCGCCCAAATATTTTAGAATCCCGGTTCACACTATCGAAAGCCTTCCCGAAATCGAGGAAAAGCAAGTGAAACGGAGAATCGTACTCAGCGCATTGCTCGATGATGATTCGCAAGGTGTTAATGTGATGGACACAGGAGAATCCGGATCGAAAACCAGCCTGCTCTTCATCCACTGTGCTTTCTAAGTGAGCTTAGTCTTTCTAGCACCATTTTAGCTATTATTTTGATAACGGCAGGAAGCGCACGAAGGCCTCTCCAATTATAACTGTTTGTAAGGCTACCCTTCTTCGGAAATTGGATGATCAAACCTTCCTTCCACTCAGTGGGAAAAGTGTCTGTATTTCAGACTTTATCATCAAGTGAGTGCAGCAAATCGGCGGTGCTTAATAAAGTTCGCCAGGGTACCGTCGAGCCCGGCGGAGTTTCCTTGTTTTAATGCAATAATTGCAACGACTATTTCCTCTTTAGTCGGGGCACTGGACCGTATACGCACATTTTGATGGTTAGGTAAATTATCTATATGAGGGGGAACTTCACCGACGTTACACGGTTCAAGACCGCGGCGAACTGTTCTTTCCACCGCCTCATTTCACCTCCTTCCTGCAAGATAATCAGCTTTCCATCACTATCCTTCACCGGATGTTGGCAGAAGTTACGACTACCTGTAAACTCCCTGATGACACCGTATACGGCGTTAAAGTTGTTACTTCTTGCGGCTTCTTCTGCTGAGGCCAAAAGAGTATTCGCATAAACTCTTTTATCGCGTCGCACACTACGCTGAACTTCTCGAGCTTTCTGACGGTAAAGGAATTCGATGCTGCTACGATTGTCGTCTGATGCTGCAGCCAAACGAACCTACAGTTCTTGTCTTTCAACAATCCGCTGCCATGAAGCGTCTGGCATCCAGGGCTTATTCCGGCAATCCGGGTTTGTGCCAAGGATGGTATATGCGATATCAATGTACGCATTTTTCATAGCTTCCCCGTTTTCATTTTTGTCACTATCTGGGTGACTGGTTGGTTATCTCAGCTGCTTTTTGCGCAAGTTGATCATTATATTGTTGTAAGACAGCTGAATTTTTTAGTCGAGCGGTGTTGAATTTGCGGCGCCTGGATTTTTCGTCGCTAGGACGGCGAACGGCTGCAATACGCAATCGAACATTAGCGATCACAAGGTAATGGTCTCTTCTCATCCCGATGTCGGCACCCTTCTTGTTTCGCACGTCCAGGAGGCAATTCTTGAATTTTTCACTAATGCCACAATGGTCGATCTGATTTTGCGTTCTGCGCCGATCAACAAAGGACCAACTGATTTTAAAGGGGTCCTTATGCTCAAACATAGTACCACCGATGCGGAAGTGCAGAACTCTACCAATCTTTTACCGTTGTCATTACGATCACCAAGACCGTGTCTCCCAACTCACATGTCTGAGCCCATAGTTATCAGCGCCAACTTTTGCATTCGAATCACCCATAAGCATTACAATGTCACCTTTGAGTGTTCTGCTCTGAACGGCACGCGTTTAGTTGTTCCTCAAGACATTGTTGAGTTCAGTTGTAGCATAACATTGTATTATTGAGATGTTCCTCATTTTGGTCCGGAACCCGGCGGTCATGATTCGGTGGGAGACCGGATCCCAGGATAAGAGACAGTTTCGTTCGGCTCTGGTTAAAAGGAGCCCCACACCTGACTCACGACCACTATCGGTAGCTCTACCAAAGTACAACATTACAGTGCTAACCGTTGGAGAGATAAAATTCCGCTGTTCAACCATCTTATCTCACTAATATTACGTTTACACTACACCCAGATTACTTCATCTGCGATAGATGATTTAATATGAAACTGTCAAATACATACAATTTTAAATTCACCACCACTGCCCATTAATATAAAGCCGACAAACTTAGTACAAAATTTTGAATTTCGCAGTATATACATACATATGTATGCGTAAAACTTGCAATTCATATAATCACGTACGCATGTAGAACGAATGTAGTATAAGTGTGAATTGACACAAAACTGTGCGAACAAGACAAAATCGATTCAAATCCAAAGGACATTAGTGAGAAAAGGATGCCAACAAAACAAAATATTTCTCCGCTCTCGGTAACCAATAACAACATGACTCCCTGTAGTTAGGCAGCTAATACATACAAAAAATTAAAAATTTCTCACTTATACAGTGACAAATGTAGCAATATGACAGCTACAGCGTTACTTTTGAGTTAGTATAAGTTCCCCATTCCTCTCTTAGCCCACTATGAGTATCCTTTTCTAACAAATGTATTCGAATGCAAGGATTTATGGACTACTAGTTGATATATTTGCACCTAAAATTAATGTGTTCCACTCTCAAAAATCAACGTTTATTCGAAGTCTGTCGGCTTTTACATTATTGGGCAGTGCTCACCACGCCCTAATTACGCCTTTGGGGCGACCTGTAGTGTGTTGAGGCATCAGTCTCATGTTTGACTACCGGCGTTTCGGGTTAAAATCCCGTCCACGACCACTTTCGTGGCCATGGATGTGCAGGAGGTGCATGCTGGCAACTGCATTCTCCGCAACCAATTTATGCCAACGAAACGTCAAATGGCCCACATGGAACAGTTGACATGCTATGCCCCACTAGCGGTTAGGGCAATTGAGTAGTAGTCAGATTACGCCGCAGATAAAGTAATCTGGCTATAGTGTAAATGTAATATAACTCCTAAGATGTTTAATTTGTACCTCAGAATTTCACTCTCCAGTAAGAAACCATGCCTTCTGGGGACCTTATGATCCACTGTCCAGGAGAGTACGCACATTCCAGAATCCAATCTTTGTCATTATACGATAGTCACAACTCATAACTGTTGGGACAGTCTTTATGCGAGGCATAATTGACGTATCGTTAGCATATAGAAAATTTCCGATAGTGCTGACATACACATTCTCTCCTCTGTTTGTCGGTTTCAACGACAGACGGTCACAGGGAAGGGCCGTGGTATTAGTTTTCCGCCCCACACCACTTCGGGAATGATTACCTCAACTAAACCGCATTACTGGCGGCTTGACTTGGTTAGCAATGGTCAATAACCACTGCCGTTCCAGAGGGCACCTACGAGGAGAACTACGGAGGAATATTTGCCCCCCAAATGTAAATGTCAAAAGCACATTTACTGAAGGAAGCGCAATTAAAGAATTAGTTCTTTGAGGATAACTTTTTTGAATGCAAATCATAGACAACTTGAAAGCAAATTGATTAAAATGAAATGCGTTTGCCAGTCCCATGTTTAAAGCGCCGATGAATTCATTGCTTTTCTGTGTCATTCGGGCCCAGCCCGACTTATTCTGATATACCGATTTTGTTTCAAGTTTAAGTAAATTGGAGTTTGGCATGGTAATGTAGAACCATTGTTGCCGCCGGTACTATGTGCCTGGATATAGGGTCTACTAGAATACACAGCCGAGCGTGTATTAGTGAGTCTCCTATTAGTATTGCCTCCTTATTGAATTTTCTGTATTAATGTACCAGTCCGAATTCGACCGACCGCCGGTGAAGACAAATTATTTTAAAGCTCACGCGCATCGTACATTTTGCTTATATAACTTCCTTTAATAACTTGTTCTAATAACTAACTAATAACTATTGTACAACTATTGTAAAAAATGAATTATAATTAATACAATAAAAGTAAAAAGTGTGATCGCAATTTGCTCTTAAAAGTTGTTTTTCACTCCAATTAAACCGGACTCAACGTTCATCGGAACAACCATAGTTCGGACAATTCTAAATCCACAGATTGATAAAACTTACAGAGGTAAAAATTTAAAAAAACTTTAGTTTTGAGGATTCGGGTCCCGGTTCTGTAAAAATTGAATTGCATTCTAAAGCAGTTTTGGAATTCAAATGCGGGTTCTTCCTCCATAAAATGCAAAATGATGTGGTATAGAAAAAAAAACAACCCGGTTGTAAAAAGTAAAAAAAAAAAGTAACAAGCCGTAAAAAAGCTCCCCGCTTTATAAAAGACTAGTTTTATTCGGCACAATCTGTTTAACTAACTTAATCTTTCAATTATAGTAAATAAAATCATTTCGTGTTCTTCAGATTTCCAACTTATCTGTTTTTACTTTAAGCAAGCTCCTCCTCAAACAGCGCTAAAAGAAATTAACTTATTTAATCAGGGTTCAATATGCATACCCTAGAGCGAGGCGCAAAGCTACAAGTACGTTGGCGAAATTATGTCCTTTTTGTGGCATTACATACCGAGTACAAAGTGGACGCTTACCAATAATCCCTTCAGCCTATATTTGGGCATTAGACGTATGAGCAGAAAGTAACGAGATCAATTCTCAGTAGTGGTTGTCCTCAATGGGTCTGGAAACAATGTCCCCCCCCCCCCCCTCACACAAAGGTTCTAATAATGTATACGTTGGGGTATAATAACGCCAAGTTGAATAATGTTGATGCTATTTCTCCTTCAAAAGTTAAATAACGTCAAATCGACATTCAGTCCTATTGCGAAGATCAATTACCAACGATTGATGATTGACAAATTTATCAATTAAAATTGATAACGGTTTTGTGAAAAGCAGTTGATAAGAATTTGAGGTATTGTGAATATTGAACAAAAAATAGTGTATTTGTGAATTCGAACTCAAGTTTGACAGTTTTCACGGAAACTCAAATCTAAAAGTTTTCAGACGTTCCTCATTAATAAACATAAAAGAACTACGATTGGGGTAAACCCCAATCATGCAATACTCTAGATGAATTTGAACCTGGTTAAAGCCAATAGATAATTTTGGTTGCAATCTCGGATGCATCGTTAAGACGTAAGACTTAAGTCGTTAAGACGTTAAGACGTATTTCATGAAATAGTGCAGTTTGTATGGGAGGGGGTAGAAGGAGGGTGAGGATTACAATAATTTTTTAATGTAGGTTACATTTATCATAAAAGTGATATATTCAAAATTTCAAAGCAATATGTTTTATAGTTTCTGAGAAAATCTGATTATTGTAAATTATCAAAAATGTGTCATTTTGTATGGGAGGGGGTAGACGGAGTAAGGGTAATCGATTAATTTTTTTGAATTTAACTGATATTGTTAATTAAGTGTTAAGTACAAAATTTCAGCGCGATAAATTGTATACGTACTGAGTAAATTGGCTTAACGTATTTCATGAAATAGTGCAGTTTGTATGGGAGGGGGTAGAAGGAGGGTGAGGATTACAATAAGTTTTATAACATAGGTTACAATTATCATAAAAGTGATATATTAAAAATTTCAAAGCAATATGTTTTATAGTTTCTGAGAAAATCTGATTATTGTAAATTTTCAAAAATGTGTCATTTTGTATGGGAGGGGGTAGAAGGGAAGGAGCGATTTAGCCCGTTCACGAACTTAGCCTTCATTTTTTGTCAAAAATAACGTGTGCAAAATTTGAACTTCATAGCTCAACGCGTTCTCGAGCTAGAGAGGTCACGGACGGACGGACGGACAGACGGACAGACGGACAGACGGACATCCGGTTTTGAGATATTCGAGTGATAATATGAACTTCTGTATCATTCATTTTTTTCTGCGAGCCTTATTTCTTAGCGTTACAAACTTTGTGGCAAACTTATAATACTCTCAGATTTCATCTAGAGTATAAAAATAACAATAACCGAGTTTGGCTACAATATGACATCCTCATCATCATCGTGGCGTGACAGCCCGACGTCGGGCTTCAGCCGCCTATATCGTTGTCCTCCAATTATCTCGGTCACTTGACCGCGTCCTCCAATCTTGGAGGCCCAGTAATTGCGCGGCGTCCGCATATACGGAGCTCTCCCAACGAGCTCTCGATCGTCATCGTAGTCTCGCTCCGTCGACTCGTCGTCCGTTCATCATTTGTAATCATCATTACTAATTTGTACGCTTGTCTGGTGTTCCTACTAGCTAAGTTTTCGCCGAAACTCGCCATATTTTTCTATTCTGGCTCTGGTTGCTCATGTCTATAGGCCTCGTTTTTCACGTCAAGTGAATTCTTGCATTCTTCGTCGAACCAATCATTTCGGGCTCACCGGGCTTTATTTCCCAGAACCCATGGACGCCTGTGTTGCTGATGTTGTGTAGCATAGGCGATAGTCGTTCCTCAAGGGCGGTAGTATACGCCACCGCCGTAGCTTCGCTCAGCAGTTTATCAACCGAAAAGATTTTGGGAGGGCTGATTCTCGATTGATACACTGAAGAAATTTTACATCTGTAGGTCGTCTTCACCAAGTGATGATCTGAGTCGCAGTTTGCTCCTTGGTAGGAGCGGACATCCATGACAATAGACGCCCATCTCCTGCGAATGCGGACGTGATCAATTTCGTTGACAGTATGTGTATCTGGAGACTTCCACGTCTGCTTGTGAATGACTCGATGCGGGAAACACGTAGAGCTTACGACCAGGTTTCTGCTGCAGGCGAAGTCGATAAGTCGCTGGCTGTTGTCGTTACATTTTTCATGGAGACTGTGGCCTGCAGCGTTCCCCCGGCGCCAACTTTAATTTCCGACTTTCACGTTAAAGTCTCCCAGCAGCAGTTTGACGTCGTTGTTGGAAGTGAGTCGAAGAGAGTCTCAAGGCGGGCGTAAAACTCGTCTTTTACTGTGTCTTCTTTAACTTCAGTGGGGGCGTGCACATTGATGAGCCACAGGTTGAGGAATCGAGTCTAATGTGCGACTTGAGGTGATTGTTCACTATAGATGCTACTCCAAACTCCTTGCGGCCCGATGGTTAGCCACTTCCAAAAATTGTGTGCTATTTGTTGCCATTGATCTCACTGCCAAGCCAATTTGTTTCCTGGACTGCAGTAATGCTATGTTTGTATTGTATATCACGACCTGTTGAAGGAGAACCTCCTTGGCCCCAGGTCTGTTGAGGGAGCGTACATTCCAGGATCCGAAAGAATAATCCTTTAATCGTCGTTGTTGATCCGTCCAGTTCGAGGCTTTTGCTCCAGGTTTCTTGACATGGAGTGGTTTTTAGAAGGACGAGTTGTCAGCACATCGCTTAACCCCATTCAGGGCATTCAGGGGGTGGCCTCGAAGATAGCTGCTTCAGATAGTTTAACAAACGTGCTGGAGTTCACACAACAATGTTGCAGGTTCAACTACATCAATCATTCCATCCTACTAAACCTGAGACGCTTAGGTGTTGGTCAGCCATTCAGCCATTCAGGCTACAGCTATACAATATCTCTCTTCTCTAATTGCCTTGACCCCTCCAGGGGGGCTACAGCTATACAATATCTCTCTTCTCTAATTGCCTTGACCCCTCCAGGGGCATAAGCGCGTCAACATCTCTAGCATTTCCATGCCTTGTTGACGTTTCAATAGCATATGTATCTACTTTTCGGAAGTGCAGTTGCTAGCATGCACCTCCTATCCGCGCCGTCTTTATACTGACAAGCACGGCAGGCAGTTTTTGATCGCGCCGAGATTTGATCTCCGAGCTCTAGATTACTATCGTAGAGCGGTGCCCGAACGATCACGGCCACCGAGCGCGACAAGAGTTATTTTTCGAAGACGATATACAAGAGAATGTTGATGTACCAACATTCTCCAATAAGGAGAAGTTTAAGAAATGCATCCAATCCTTTAGAATTGGAAAATCGAAGGTATTGGATTTCTTTTTAGGAGAATTTTATTATTATTCTTAGCTCAATTTCAGCTTTGTTGATAATTTTCGGCTACCCAAGGTTGCGTTTGTCGAACCCAAAGATCGGTTCCGAAAATCATAAAACTTGCAACTCTGCTTAGGTTTTATGCGCATGCAGTCTGGAGTCTTGGGAATCGATTTCAACCCTGGTCTTCCTCAACCAACATAAAGTTCGCACTGTCATTGAAAATCACATACATATGTCCAAAGTGGATAAAATTCAATTACACGAAGAAGAAAAGCGAATGGCGAAAATATATTGTGTATGATGGATGTGATAGAATGATTGGATAGGGCGCATATTAAAATTGTTGGTCCCACAAAAAAGATACGACACGCAAATTACAGACTTTTATATTCGTAATGCTATGGTGATAAATATTCTGATACATCTTACATTAGAAAAAGTTAACTAGTAAAATTATTAATTTCTGATTTGTGGTCTTTCGATGTATTGTATATACATATATATAAAATAATTACGAGCATTTGAGTCGTTCCCACAGGATATGGGAACGACTCAAATGCTTGTGAGTTCATGTTGGCCACGTAAGATTAGAGAAGGTAAATTTTTGTTGTTAGTGCTTTACAAAGCAATTTTTCAATATTCGGTGTTCGGCCCAGCGTTCACGTGTAAACGAAGCATTATGACCGCTAATGTTCCATTGCGTATTCTAGCCGTGCACCGTCCTAGCGACGAAAGATCCAGGCGCTGCAAACTCAATACCGTTCGACTTAAAAATCAAGCTGTCTTACAACAATATAACGATCATCTTGCGCAAAAAGCAGCTGTATTAATTAGTCACCCAGATAGTGACATAAAAGAAAACTGATAGATAGATACTATCAGATACCATGCTTGGCACAAACCCAGATTGCCGGAATAAGCCGTGGATGTCCGACGCTTCATGATAGCGGATTGTTGAAAGAAAAGAGCTGAAGGTTCGTTTGGCTGCAGCATCAGACGACAATCAAAGCAGTATCGAACTTCTTTACCGTCAGACAGCCCGAGAAATTGAGCAGAAGCCGCAAGAAGTAACAAGTTAACAGGTAGTCGTAACTCTGGTGAAGGATAGTGATGGAAAGCTGATTATCTTGAAGGAAGGAGGTGAAATGAGGCGGTGGAAAAAACAGTTCGCCGCGGTCTTGATCCGTGTAACGTCTGGTGAAGCCACCCTCATATAATTTAGCTAACCATCAAAATGTGCGTATACGGTCCACTGTCCCGGCTAAGAAGAATTAGTCGCTGCAATTACTGCACTAAAACCAGGAAAAGCCGCTGGACTTGACGGTATCCCTGCCGAACTTTATCAAGCAGCGCCAAGCATAACTGCTGATTTGCTGCACCCACTTGTTGATAAAGCGTGGAATACAGAGACGTTTCCCATTGAGCGGAAGGAAGGATTGATCATCAGACTTCCGAAAAAGGGTAGCCATACATACAGTAATAATTGGAGAGGCATTTGTATGATTCCTGACGTTGCCAAGATAATAGCTAAAATCGTCCGGAAAGACTAAAGTCCACTTAGAAAGCGCAATTAATGAAAAGCAGGAAGGCTTTCGATCCGGATTCTCCTGCGTCCATCACATTAACACTTTGCGAATCATCATCGAGCAATGGGCTGAGTACGATTCTCCGCTTCAATTGCTTTTCGTCGATTTCGAAATCGTGAACCAGGATTCTATTTGGGCGGCCTTACGCAGGAGAGGCATCCCTGAGAAGCTTGTGGCTAATATTAAGGCAACCTATGGCGGAGCGAAATGTCGCATTCTGCATAAAGGTAAAGTTTCGGGGGACTTTGAGATTCGCAGTGGAGTTCGACAGGGGTGCTTCCTCCCACCGATCCTACTCCTCATAGTGATCGGCAATGTGTTGCTTGTAGCTCTATCCGGACTAGAAAGAGGAATCCAATGGACCCTTACATCTTATCTACAACATATTGACTACGCTAATGACATATGCCTACTCTCCCACAAAATCATGGATCTGTACGCAATGGCGTTGGATTTTGAGATGGAGGCAAGCAAAGTCGGGCTTAAGATTAACAACAATAAAACCAAGGTTCTTAGCCCGCCGTTGCGAAAAAGAAATCCTATCAAATCAATAAATATTAATGTGTAGCTTGTGGGGAAGAGTGATATTTTTGTCTACCTGAGTAGCATTGTTGCCGAAAATAGTGGTACGGAGCAGGACATCGCTCGTCGTATCAACCAGGCTAAATGCGCATACGGCATGCTGTCCAAAATCTGGCAGAGCAGTTATCTCAGCATCAAGACCAAGCTGGGCCTGTTTCGCTCCCTGGTACTATCAGTGCTTCTGTATGGGAGCAGTACATGGAAAGTTTCCGTAGGAGTTACCAGAAAACTGCAAGTTTTCGTCAACTCATGTCTTCGTCGAATTTTAAGAATTTTCTGGCCCGAAACAATATCAAATGAAGAGCTAAGTCGGCGTGCGGGTCAGATGCCAATCGACGAATTGATACGCAGGCGAAAATGGCAGTGGATAGGTCACACATTGCGGAAGAGTGATAACTGCATTGCTTTGCATGCCATGAAGTGGAACCCCATTTCCAACCAAGGCCGACCAAGAGGGGATCCTCGAATCACATGGCGTCGATCTGTGGCAAAAGAGTGTCAGGCACTGGGTAAGTCTTTTGGGGAGTTGCGTCCCATTGCCCAGAACAGAGTACGATGGCGCGCAGGAGTAGTTGACGCGCTATGCCCCGTTAGGGGTTAAGGCAAAGTAGTATTCTCAATCCGGCGAGAACTTATTACACGTGGGGATGTTTACACATAGATCTAGATCAGGAATACTGTAGCTCGCTCGAAGTATGTGTGTGTTTTTCTGGTTTTAAAAATTAATCAGATAAAATATCTAAACTCGAAGTACCAACATGGAATTGTGAATATGCGCCAACTCCATCTCATCCATAGCGAAAGGGAGACTATCTATCGACTAAGAGGTGATCCCTGCATTACAAAGATGTCTACTTTTTCCACCAGCACATTCCATTTCGTTAGCACCCAAGTATTTCAGACCAATTAACAGAAAGCATTGAAATTTTTTCACTTCTAAAACAATATATTCCTGTCGCCAAGGTGTAGCACTTTCAATTAGTACTTATTAAAAATGTGAGTTGAATACAACAACTTTAATTATTGTAGTTCGCGCAATTAACTCTGCATGTAATTACCGATATTTGTATACATATATCGTAGTAACACTATCGCCCAGCTCGCATTTCACTTTTACCAGTGCATTGGACATTCGTGCGCTAATGTCTGAAACTAATGTGGTCGAGAAGGGCATAAGGAATTAGCATGTTAGCGTCGCAGAACGTTAGCAGGGCGAGACCCAGGCGAAGAAGTTTTTATAGAAAAGTTTTTAAAACAGTTGGCAGGCAACTCAAGACTCTGCTATTTTGAAGAGTACTCTCGTACGTGGCGTAATTAGTATGGTCAACTGGCGACGAATGCTAACGCCACTCTTACATCAACTTTGTTTACATTAGAGCAGAAATCGGTTTTGTCTTGGAATTGTTCCATACCGCCTGCAATTACCATAAATTCGACCACCTGGGACGAAATGGACAGAGATCGTGTCGTTTTGTATACTTCCACATTCTGAAAAGGCGTGTTTCTTTTTCTATTAAACCAACAGCTAATTATTATTATCGTTATTGTCAGCCTTTATCAAAAGTGATATGTAGCAATAGGGCACGTTCTAGACTCTAGAACCACAGTTGCGGTGTGAGAGATGGGATGGTCTTAAGTGAAGACATAAAATGACTCAGGGGTTATGCATTATTTTATGTTTAAAAGAAAGATGGGGGAAATATGCCAGTAAGTTCGACACTACGACGATGGTTTTACGATCAAGGAGCATGCCTTATTAGGTGGCAAATGGATTCAAAGCTGACTTTTTATTATAGTTCTCTTTGAAAATTGTTAGTTTGTTGTTCATGGTTCGGATAATGATGACTCACTGTAGCGTTTAGTGCCATAATCTTTAGTGCGTGTTACGAATCCAATTTTTATTTTTGTGGATATTTCCCCCACATTGCTGGAGAAAATTCTCCCTATATCCAGGACATCAACTGATGGCAGCTACCAAACTAATGGTGCAAGAAAATGTATACCCAAATGTTTATGTGTGTAGCTTTTTTACCGCATATTGGATGCCAGTTTTGCATAACATTGCTTCCCCACGTTGGGCGCCACGTATGCGTAGCTTTATATCCATTTTTGGGCCAATGTCATTGCAAAACTGCCCAAAGCGTGTATGGGGCTCAACGTGATATTGGCTCCAAAAGTCGTGATTGGCAGCAGTAGTGACCATACATGTGTTTGAATAGCTTCGCCGCCACACATTAAACGCCATATATGAGTGACTTTGCCATCCTACGTTGGGTGCAATATAAACGTAACTTTGCTGCCCCACGTTGGACGATAAATATGTACAGCTTTATTGCCCCACCTTGGACGCCACATATGCAGACCTTTGCAGCGCAACGTTGGACGCCAAATATACATAGCTTTGCTGCCCCTCGTTGGGTACGACATATACGTAGCTTTCCTGCACCACATTTGTCGTCTCATTCGACAGTGTTCCGAGTAGCAACAAAAATATTGTACATGACGCGTTGCGTTGCCAAGCTAAGCAACTAGGTTCGTATCCAGAATGAAACCAAGTAAACCAAACTTCCAATCTCGCTGAAACAAAATTCGCACCTGCGCATCGCATGACACTAATATAAAATATATATTGTAATGAGCCATATTAAGGTCTATGCTTCCACCGGCAGATCGATGGCATCACTTGATTAGTAATAAACTCTCGGTGGTACGAAACTAGAGACCGAAGGTCCCATTACACCTGGACCATAATGCGGGCGCGAAGACAACTGAGCCGTCCAAAAACCACCATTCCACCATTCCATCTTTATCGCCCCATTTTTTCTTATGTATATTCCCCATATTTGCCTTGTTTGTGTTGGCTTCCCCAGGCCTATGAATTTTTGTTAATACGTAAAGGATAGGGGCAACGAGCGACGAAAACCCCGCCTATGTCTCCCGAATTCAGCTACAGCAAGCATAGGCCGCTGCTTAGCTCGTTGAGGGACCTTTTTCATCGTCAGATGGCACGGCCCGACCTTCACGGTCATTATGCTACCTTAGGCTCCGTCCCCACGCGCATCTTTGAATGCCCACCAAACTGTCCATTACATATTTGGCGTCCAACGTGGGGCCCATTTCTGGTACAGAACAGGACTAAGAAGGACCTCATAGGGTTCCTTTTTAGTCCTTCCACCGATTTGTATCCCCACAAGCACATTAAGGCTACTTATTCTAAGTCTTAGGACCTTACTTAGCCACCTTTACTTCACGTATTTTCCCTTCAAGTAGCTGCGCTTTCCTCTGTAGCAACCTCATCCATCCTATAGAGTAGTTTTTCCTTTAAGAGTCAGTTCAACAAGGCCATCCTGGTGTTGTGTTTGTCTTTTGTGGTGTAGCCAAGTACCTAAGGCCTCCATAAATGCTCTGAATTGCTGACATTGGGAGCATCTTCGGTGTCCGGACAAAGCGCGGAGAAGAACTAGGTACCTTTCTGTTTGCCAGGATTGACCATTTACGTCAGTTTAAAATTTTTGATTGAGTAGTATTGCATTTTTGCATTATAATAATAATAAGTTTATTGCTCAAGAAAAATTACTACTTTGCCTTAACCCCTAGCGGGGCATAGCGCGTCAACTACTCCTGCGCGCCATCGTACTCTGTTCTGGGCAATGGGGCGCAACTCCCCAAAAAACTTACCCAGTGCCTGACACTCCTTTGCCACAGATCGACGCCGTGTGATTCGAGGACACCCTCTTGGTCGGCCTTGGTTGGAAATGGGGTTCCACTTCATGGCATGCAAAGCAATGCAGTTATCACTCTTCCGCAATGTGTGACCTATCCACTGCCATTTTCGCCTGCGTATCAATTCGTCGATTGGCATCTGACCCGCACGCCGACTTAGCTCTTCATTTGATACTGTTTCGGGCTAGAAAATTCTTAAAATTCGACGAAGACATGAGTTGACGAAAACTTGCAGTTTTCTGGTAAGTCCTAAGGAAACTTTCCATGTACTGCTCCCATACAAAAGCACTGAGAGTACCAGGGAGCGAAACAGGTCCAGCTTGGTCTTGATGCTGAGATAACTGCTCTGCCAGATTTCGGACAGCATGTAGTATGCGCGATTAGCCTGGTTGATTCGACGACCGATGTCCTGCTCCGTACCACCATTTTCGGCAACAATGCTACCCAGGTAGACGAAGTTGTCCACCTTCTCCACAGGCTGCCCATTAATATTGATGGCAAGGTGTCGGATTTCTTTTTCGCAACGGCGGGCTAAGAACCTTGGTCTTGTTGGTATTAATCTTTAGCCCAACCTTGCTTGCCTGCCTCTCGAGATCTAACGCCATTGCGGACAGATCCATGATTTTGTGGGAGAGTAGGCATATGTCGTCAGCGTAGTCAAGATGTTGTAATATAGATAAGATGTCAAAGTTCATTGAATTCCTCTGTCGAGTCCGGATAGGGCTGCATGCAACACATCGCCGATCGCAATGAGGAATAGGATCGGTGAGAGGATGCACCCCTGCCGAACTCCACTGCGAATCTCAAAGTCCCCCGACACCTTACCTTTATGCAGAGCGCGACATTTCGCACCGTCATAGGTTGCCTTGATAATAGGCACAAGCTTCCCTCCTGCGCAAGGCCGCCCATATAGATTCCCAGTTCACACTATCGAAAGCCTTTTCGAAATCGATGAAAAGCAAGTGAAGAGGAGAATCGTATTCGGCGCATTGCTCGATGATGATTCGCAAGGTGTTAATGTGATCGACACAGGAGAATCCGGATCGAAAACCAGCCTGCTCTTCATCAATTGTGCTTTCGGAGTGGGCCTTTAGTCTTTCCAGGACGATTTAAGCTATTATCTTGGCAACGGCAGGAAGCACACAATTATTACAGTTTGTGAGGCTACCCTTCTTTGGAAGTTTGATGATCAAACCTTCCTTCCACTCAGTGGGAAAGGTCTCTGTATTCCACGCTTTATCAACAAGTGGGTGCAGCAAATCGGCAGTTACGCTTGGCGATGCTTGATAAAGTTCGGCAGGGACACCGTCGAGTCCGGCGGCCTTTCCCCCTTTTAGTGCAATAATTGCAGTGACGATTTCCTCTTTAGTCGGGGCAGTGGACCGTATACGCACATTTTGATGGTTAGCTAAATTATCTATATGAGGGGGAACTTCACCAGAGGTTACATGGTTCAAGACCGCGGTGAAGTGTTCTTTCCACCGCCTCATTTGGTCTTCTTCCAAGATAAGTAGCTTACCGTCACTATCCTTCACTGGATGTTGGCAGAAGTTACGACCACCTGTAAACTCCTTGATGACACCGTATACGGCGTTTAAGTTGTTACTTCTTGCGGCTTCTTCTGCTGAGGCTAAAAGAGAATTCGCATAAACTCTTTTATCGCGTCGCACACTACGCTGAACTTCTCGAGCTTTCTGATGGTAAAGGAGTTCGATGCTGCTTCGATTGTCGTCTGATGAAGCAGCCAAACGAACTTTCAGCTCTTCTCTTTCAACAATCCGATAATGATAATGGTCTCTTCCCATCCCAATATCGGCACCCTTCTTGTTTCGCACGTCCAGCAGGCAACTCTTGAATCTTTTACTAATGGCAAAATGGTCGATCTGATTTCACTGTGATTTTTCTGCGCCGATCAACAGAGGACCAACTGATTTTGTGGTGGTCCTTATGCTCAAACATAGTACCACTGATGAAGAGACTGTGAAAGTTGCAGAAATCTACAAATCTTTCACCGTTGTCATTACAATCACCAAGACCGTGTCTCCCTATCACATGTCTGAGCACATAGTTATCAGCGCCAACTTTCGCATTCAAATCACCCATAACCATTATAATGTCACCTTTAGGTGTTCTGCTCTGAACGGCGTTTAGTTCTTCGTAGAAGGCGTCTTTTGCCAAGACATTGTCGGGTTCAGTAGGGGCATAACATTGTATTATTGAGATGTTCCCCATTTTGGTCAGGAACCTGGCGGTCGAGATTCTGTCAGAGACCGACTCCCAGGATAAGAAACAGTTTCGCGCGAGTAATACGAGTAGAAACGACTTACTTCAATGATGATCTTTATTAGAATGCGGTTACCTGGAACCTGTTTAGAACTTTCCTTACTACTACGACTACTACTCAATTGCCTTAACCCCTTGTGGGGCATAGCGCGTCAACTGTTCCATGTGGCCCAGTTGACGTTTCGTTGGCATAAATTGGTTTCGGAGAATACAGTTGCCAGCATGCACCTCCTGCACATCCATGGCCACGAACATCGTCGTGGACGGGATTCGAACCCGAAACGCCGGTAGTCAAACATGAGACTGATGCCTCAACACATTGCGCTACCGGTCGCCCCAAGATAAGATTAAGTAGTAGTACGTAGTGTACTTGTAGTAGTATCCCAACAAACAATTTTTCCGAACAACGGAATTCATTCCGGATTTCACAACACTTTTCCGAGAACAATTCCGAGACCGCACTAACACATGCAAACTGTTGTAAATTTTTTTGTTCGAGTTTGTACTTTTCCCAAAACGTGGAGACGGTCTCGGAATTGTACCGAAAAAGTATCAACTTTTCCGAGAAAATTCCGAGACCCTCTCCACGTGGAGACGGTCTCGGAATTGTTTCGAAAAAGTATCAAACTTTTCCGAGAAAACTCCGGGAGCACACAAACTAAACTGCATTCGCCGTTAATTGATGTTATTTTTCGATCGTATTGCATCAGTTTGAATGTGGAAGACTTAAGTGAGTTCTGTGTTGTGCCTGTTGTAATTTTTGAAAAAATAACATTAACCGAGGTAAAATTTCAAACAATAGCAGTTTGGTTCGTATTTTCTATTTTTTTAATCTATTCTGTAATAGTTGTGACAAATTTGGATCTATTATAGTATTAGAGATAATGTCCCGAAAATTCAACAGAGATGTTTCAAAAGCTGCAAAGCAGTTCCTCGGATATTCAACGTTAGAGCCTAGTTCTCACCGCATGGCACCTCCCATTCACAGTCCATTTCCAAAGTCCCCTTCTGATTTCCAATCCCCTGGTAATATTATAAATACCAATTGCGTATTGTGTAATGCGTAATGTTCGTGGTTCGGACTACATGGAAATAAAAAAGTCAAAGACTTTTTAATTTTCAAAATTTTGAAAGGTAACTCTACTCACTAATAAACACAAATTTGGAATCTATAGCTCATTTTTTTAGATGCAACAAAACAATGGTTTGAAAAGGCAAACGATACCGACATTGAAACTACGATTAAAAAAATTTTCAATCAAGCCAAGCACCGCCAAAGAAAATTGAAATAATTATTTTCATAAGCTAATGACTCTCAATTTTTTTTGTTTAAGAAAAATATTCGTTTTCACATTGAAATTAAATATTATTAAAAAATTGCTCTTGAATTTTGTGTACTCTATTTTATTTATTTTATTATATTTGCCCATGCCCTAAGAGCTGTGCAGCATGCATGTACCCTCGTCCATTATAGGGACGAGATGACCGTCCAATTCGGGCAGATCCTTTTTTCTCTCAGGATATTGGCTTACCATCAACTTTAGGTGTTGTTCGGCGAAGGTGGTGGACCTCAGATAGTTTTGCGTCCGGGTGCTTTACATACGCTCCCTGCCACGGGTTTCCTGCACCACAAAACTTCGGAAACCTCCACAATAAATTAAAATTCAACCGAATTTTTCCTTTTTTGAAATAGAAAAAAAAAATAATTACAATACAAAACCCTCGAATTGAGATCACCGCTCTGCATATTCCCACTTGTTATGTTCCAAAAGCGATACTCGATTCCGATCCAAATTCTCTTCAAAATCCGTATAAAATTCCGAAATGACCAAACCGAAATCTGTAACGATAACTGTGCAGAAAAATCTCGGAAATGTCTCTGCATTTTCCAAATTTGTCATTGTATGTGTCATGTACATATTAGTGCTCTCGGAAATGCTGGGACACTTTTCATATGACGAACTGTCAGTATTCCGAGATGTTAAGGCTTGGATTCCGACTCAGATCTACGGAAAATGGTTCCATATTCCGAAAGAATTCCCTCGGTGTGGTTTGTTGGGATAGTACAGGAAGTTTAAGTATAGATTTAGTAGTGCAAATAGTTTAAGTAGTTTTAGTAGTTACAGTCTTAGGAAGAAGTATGCTTACAATCGCATAAAATGCATGACTGATATAAATTGTTGATGTTGGTGGCTTCGTGTTATATGATGGTGAACACAGCTTATCATATATAACTCCTCCCCCTGTGAAGTAGAGACCGGAAATTACGTCTTTACGAATTTAATGGCTGGGTTTGACAAATTGGTGTAGGTTTGAGACAGCAAATATGTTTGACTGTTTTTCTTTAATTTTTGCTTTTATTCGTAGAGTTCTACTCGTATTTAACTCCAATACCTATTGAATGGTTTCAGGTTCGTGTATTTCGGGTTTGGATAGGAATATTGTGTGGTTAATATGAAATCTTACAATTTATACTATTAGACTTAACCTATGTGTACCATATTTCACAATTTTCGATTTTTTTTAATTAATAATAATATTAATGTATGATGTAACTGTAACATAAAACATTGTTACAATAACGATGCAATTCATCATTTCTTAAATTTCGATTGGTTTCTCTGTGATTTTAACATAATTTCATATACAAATAAAATGAAAGAAATAATAATAATAAATTCAAATCAGTCAAAACATTCCATCACATATTCTAGTTATTGGGGTACTTTCAATTTGTGGGATATGTGTATCAATTTCAACGTAAAGCTCATGATCCAGTTTCGCGAGTTAATTTTCTGTATTTCGAAGTTTGCGGTTCTTTTTATACCCTAGACTTTTAGTATAGGGTATATTGTTTTTGTCACGACGGAAATATGTAACACCTTAAAGGAGGCTCCGGAGGTATAGCAATGTATATATATAAATGATCAGGGTCACGTCCTGATTCGATTTAGCCATGTCTGTCTGTCTGTCCGTCTGTTTGTCCGTCTGTCTGTCCGTTCGCACGATAACTTTCGATAGAATGAAGCTAGAGCATTGAAATTGTGGTCAGGTGTTGGAAGTATGATCTAGTTGGTTGGTATTGAAAATGGGCATGATCAGGCCAAGAGAACGCCTACCTCCCCTACATATGTAAAATAATTAAATGTATTTATGACTCCCGATTAAATAAACATGAAAAGCTCTAGCTTTGGTAGATTGCTCGTGAGGGTAATCTTATACACTCCCGCCAAAATTAAATCGATCAGTTGAAAACTAACGGCAATTTTCTTACAAAGAGCCCCGTACTACCCTACTTTTCAGGTTTTTTGTCTATAACTCTTGAACTAATCGACGTAGACAGCTGATTTTTGGCATGTAACTCTGAAGTGAGAAGCTGCTTGGGTCCTAGTAAGTTGGGCATAATCAGATCAAAGGAACACCTACCTCCCCTACAAAATTTCAAAAAATTAAATATTACTTTGATTACGATAACTTTCGATGGAATAACATTAGCGAGTTGAAAATTCGGTAGAACGTTGGTAGTAGAATCTAGTTAGTTGGCATTGAAAATGGGCAAGATCCAACCCAAGCAACCCCTACCTCCCCTACAAATGAAACTTAAAATAAGCGATAACTTTTGATAGAATGAAGCCAGCGACTTGAAATTTTGGTCAAATGTTTGAAATGAGATTGAGTTAGTTGGCATTAAAGATGGGTTAGATCCGACCTAAGGAACCCCTACCTCCTCTAGAAATTAAATTTTAAAGAAGCGGTATCTTACGACAAAATAAAGCTAGCGACTTTAAATTTTAATCAAATGTTTGTAGTAGGATCCAGTTGGCTAATACTGAAAATACGTAAAATCCGACCAATGAAACCCCTGCTTCCGCTACAAATGAAACTTCAAATAAGCGATAACTTTCGATGGAGTGAAGCTAGAGACCTGACATTTTTTTTAAATGTTGGTACGGTGATCTAATTGGTTGGTGGCAATGATGGGCAAGATCCGATCCAAGGAACCTCTTCCACCCCTACAAGTGAAACTTCAAATAAGCAATAACTTTCGATGGAATGAAGCTAGCGACTTGAAAAATTTGACAAATATTTGTAGAATGGGTTAGTTAATTGATTTTAAAAATGGCCAAGATCCTCCTGAATGTGTGTCAACCTCCCCTATAAACTGGCCATATAGGAAACTCACTTTTAATGCATATGGTCGTTGCCAATTGGTACTTTTGATATCACCACTAGGCCCGTACAAGTCTAGGGTATATACGCTTCGGACTCCAAAAATATCCATCCATCCAAAAATATCGCGTCCTTTGTGACATTCCCATATCGCAGACCGTCGCGACGACCGCTGTGCCGCTGCCCGTCGCGACAGACCGACGGGTGTGTGGCCAGGCTTTAGGTATAGGAAAATTTTTTATAGCTTTTGTTTTGTCCGGATTTGGCCTTATCCCCTCATCAGTTATGATATGACCCAGAAATGCGATTTCTTTGTTTAGAAAATCACATTTGTCCAGTTTTATTTTGAGGTTGGCTTTCCGCAATTTGTCAAACACTTTGCGTAAATTTTCAATGTGTTCTTGTAGCGAAGTCCCGAACACAATGATGTCGTCCATATAAACTAGGCAGGCTTTGCCTTGCAGTTCCATCAGGACATTATCCATCATTCTTTGAAATGTCGAGGGAGCATTTTTTAGGCCAAAGGGCATTCTCGTAAATTCATAATGCCCGTTCTCCACTGTAAAAGCAGTTTTGCAAATATCCTTAGGACTCATCTCGATTTGGTGAAATCCGTTTTTAAAATCAATTATGGAAAAAAAAGACATTTCCCCAATTTGTCTAAGATTTCGTTGATATTTGGAAGGGGATATCGATCGCTGATAGTTTTGTCGTTCAACTTTCGATAATCGACGACCAAACGCCATTTTTGCTTTCCTGTGGCGTCCTTTTCCTTCGGCACAATCCATATAGGAGAGCTCCACGGCGAATAACTTTGTCTGATGACGCCTTGATCAAGCATTTCCTTAATTTTACTTTGCACTTCGGATTTATGAATGTATGGGTAACGATATATGTATCTCAGAGTATATGGGTATTTCGTCAGTTGTTCGAATTTCATGCTTAGTTTTGTTTGTAAATGTAAGCCTTTCACCTTCTTTATAGAATATATCGCTATATTGATTACATAATTTGGTTATTGACTTTCATCATCATCATCGTGGCGCGACAGCCCGACGTCGGGCCTTGGCCGCCTGGATCAATTATCCTCCTCCAATTATCTCGGTCACGTGACCGCGTCCTCCAATTTTGGGAGCCCAGCAGCTGCGCGGCGTCCACACCTACTGAGCTCTCCCAACGAGATCTCAATCGTCCTCGCAGTCTCGCTTCGTCGACTCGTTCTGCATTCATTACTCTCTTAGGCATGCGATCATCATCCATTCTTTGCATTGTACATGCCCTGCCCATTGAAGTCGTTGTAGTTTGACGATTTTCGAGACTTGCAGCTCATCGTACATTTCATACAACTCATGGTTGTACCGAATGCGCCATCCATCTCGATCGCAAACAGCCCCGAAAATTCGCCGTAGAACCTTACGTTCAAAAGTGTCTAGCATGTTTTCGGAGGCTTGAGTTAGGGTCCATGCTTCGCAGCCATAGCATAGCACTGGTCGTATAATGGTTTTGTACACGCGGAGCTTCGTGTTTCTGTGCACATGCTTCGATTTCATTATGGAGAGAACCGAGGAAAGAGTCTTATTAACTAACTGTATCCGTGATTTCGTCAGTTTCGTTGGCGTCCCTTGACAAGTTGCAACCCAGGTAAATGAAGTTGTTCACGAACTCAATGTTGAGGTCCCCCACGTTGATGCTCGGTTGTGCAGGTGTCCTTGTCACCGATTGCATCATTATTTTAGTTTGACCCTCGTTAATACGTAATCCAACTTCCTTTGCAGCGGTATCGAGCGTATGCAGAAGTTCTTCTGCGTCAGCCAATCTTCGGGACATGATGTTGATGTCGTCGGCGTACGCTGCTAATTGTGTCGACTTGATGATTAGCGTCTTGCTGTTGTCCATATTCATGACCCGAATAACGTATTCCAGTGCTAGGTTGAAGAGCGTCGGTGCCAGTCCATCGCCCCGTTTCAAACCAGTGCGTGTTTCAAATAGATCAGTTAGTCTATTATGTATCCTGACTTGTGGGACGGAGTTGGTCGTCGTCATCTTAGTCAGTCGCACTAATTTGGCCGGTATACCAAATTGCAGCATGATGTTGTATAGTACTCCACGATCGAAACTGTCGTATGCCTGCCTGAAGTCGACAAAGATTTGGTATACGTTTATGTTGTATTCCCAGCACATCTGGAGTATCAGTTTGACTGAGAAGAGCTGATCGGTTGTGGAGCGACCAGGTCTGAAACCGCTTTGATATTCGTTCTGCGTACGGTTTTATTCTATTCTATTTTCCAGAATTTTCGTCAAAATTTTATAGGACGTACAAACTAGTGAGATGCCCCTGTAATTCTCACACCGCAGTTTATCTCCCTTTCTATGAATTGGACAGATGATGCTTCTGCACCAATCGTCTGGGATTTCCTCGTTCTCCCATACGCGCAGGAGTAATTGATGTATGGCATCAACTAGACTCGTTCCACCGAATTTTAGCAGTTCAGCTGGAATATCGTCAGCGCCCGGCGCGTTATTTCGTTTTAGTGACCGCAAGGCGAGATCAACTTCCTCTACTGTCGGGGGTTGAATGGGTGGGCCTAGATCAACAATATCGTCGAGAGCTTCCTGTGTGGGGATGTTAGATGGTCGGTTTAGAAGCTCTTCAAAATAAGAGGCCCATCGCTTGTTAATACCATCGGTGTCGCTGGTGATGTTTCCATCCTTGTCCTTACAAAGGCTAATCCTGGGTTGGTAGCCGTTCTTAATTGTATTTATTAATTTGTACGCTTGTCTGGTGTTCCTATTAGCAACTGCTCGTCAAAGTATTTACGTTTCTTACGTCTAATTATTCTATTCGATATTCGCCGTAGCTCGTCATATTTTTCTCTTCTGGCTCTGGTTCCTCGTTGAATCCATTGTCTGTAGGCCTCGTCTTTCGCGTCAAGTGAATTTTTGCATTCTTCGTCGAACCAGTCATTTCGCGCTCGCCGGGCTTTATATCCCACGACTTTCTCTGCGACATCCTTGATGGTACCCTTGAGTTCTTCCCAGAACCCATGGACGCCTGTGTTGCTGATGTTGTGTAGCATAGGTGATAAGTCTTTCCTGAAGGGCGGTGGTATACGCCACCGCTGTAGCATCACTCAGAAGATTATCAACCGCAAAGATTTTGGGATGGCTGATTCTCGATTGGTGCACTGAGGAAATTCTACATCTGTAGGTCGTCTTCACCAAGTGATGATCTGAGTCGCAGTTTGCTCCTCGATAGGAGCGGACATCTATCACACTAGACGCCCATCTTCTGCAAATGAGGACGTGGACAATTTGATTAACGGTATGTGCGTCTGGAAACTTCCAGGTCTGCTTGTGAATGTGTCGATGCGGGAAACACGTAGAGCTTACGACTAGATTCCTGCTGCAGGCGAAGTCGATAAGTTGCTGGCCGTTGTCGTTACATTCTTCATGGAGACTGTGGCCTCCAGTGGTCCCCCGGTGCCAACTTTCATTTCCGACTTTCGCGTTAAAGTCTCCCAGCAGCAATTTGACGTCGTTTGTTGGAAGTGAGTCGAAGAGAGTTTCAAGGCGGGCGTAGAACTCGTCTTTTACTGCGTCTTCTATAACTTCAGTGGGGGCGTGCACATTGATGAGCCAGAGATTGAAGAATCGAGTCTTGATGTGAATCGCACACAGCCGTTCATTTATGGGTTTGAAGTCAGTAATATGCGGTTTGAGGTGATTGTTCACTATAAATGCTACTCCAAACTTCTTGTGTTATTGACTTTCGCTCTTCATTATTTAAATGCGACATGTTAAGTAGTTTGGAGATATCGTCTATCTCAGATGACTTATTCGAAATGGAACAGAAAATGGTTTAGTTTTAAGGGGTTGCTCTAATAGCAAAGCTTTATTTTCATTCGAGCTATTGATCACTTCGATCACACTCTGTCATTCTCTTGCTTTATATATTCCTTCCGAAATTAAAATATCTGAAGATACCTGTGTTGTTCTTAAAAGTATATCACCTTTACGACAATCTACTGGAAGTTTTACGAGCATTTTTCAATTCGCTGGTATAATATGTTTTTTAGACATAAGATTAGTCTTTAGGAGTAACGGAACTACAGCATTTTTAGTAATTAAAACCCTATTCACTACATCCACTTTAGCACCTAAAGTGACGAGTGCATCCATGCCGATAAGTCCGTCAAAATATTTATGAAACCGAAAAATTAAAAACTCTAATTTTCCAGGTTGGTTAAATTCGTCAAAAATTGGCAGTGTAGCTTTTTGTTTGATATTGTAGCTACTAAGGGCTGTAGTAATTATGACTGATTCTATGCTCCGAATGTGGTCAGGGTAAACAAGGCCAGTGCTAATAAATGATGAAAAGGCTCCAGTATCTACAAGAAACTTTGGACGTGTGGTGTAGCAATATTAATGTAAAGTAAAGTATGACCGTGTATATTCAAGTCTATATACCCTACTGGTTCATCGAGGCTGTTTGACAAAAATTTGAGTCATCGATTTCGATCGATTCATCGCAGTCTTGATTATCTGTAAAATATTTACTACAACTTGGTTGGTTTTGTAGTAGCTGTTCAGAAAGGTTTTCACTTTGATGCAATGAGTCTTCATGTAAGCTGATGTGATGCAACTCTTCGCTTATGAAATTCGGTGTGCCTGTAGGTTGAAAAAATGACTCTCGTGCAGGTCCACGATTTGCATAATTATGGCTACTGTGCCTGGATATAGTGTTGCCGGAGATATCCATTGGCTGTTGTCTTACTTGTGGGGGTTTCTTATTTTGTTTGAATTGGGGAACTTCGTTATATTGACGTTGACCTAATTGATTGGGCGACAGATTTCTATTAAACGTATTGTTTAAATTTGTGGTATTGAATTGACGATTAGGCTTAGATCGAAAACTTGAATCACATTGAGAACTAAGAATGTTCTGCTCACGGACACACAGTGAAATTGCTTCCGACAGTGTTTGCGGCTTCATTGCTCTTACAGTTGAGCTAAGTGGCTCCTTGAGACCAACGAGAAAAACATTCAAACACACTGAAGAATACAATTCTTCTTTTGATATCAAAACACATGATTTATTTTCATTTAAGCTCACAAGATTGATAATTAGTCCTTGTATTTCGACAACTTTTTGATAAAATATTGTAATACTGTCACTTTTTTGTTTTAAATTATGGAGATCTCGGATAAGTGATGCTTCGTCACGTTTGTCTGAATAATGAAGGGTTAAGTTAGATTTGATTTCGTCCCAATCTAATGAAGTTCCGTATATATGGAGGACTTCGTTTGCCTGGCCAACAATTTTATTTCTAATTGCTCGAAGTAAAATGCGAGCTTGAGGCGTTCCATAAATTGCTCTAATTACTTCGATTATTTCCTCAACGTTTGCTATAAAATCTTGTAGAACTCGCGGATTCCCATCGAATATGGGAAGATCTTTAATAGCGTCGGGCACACGAAGGGAATCGAAAACATTAGAAATTGATACATTAGCCGGTAGCGCCATTTGAGATTTGAAGTAAATTAATCTTACGCTAATGATCAAACGGATAGATTCACTGATAAATTTTTTTGCACTGATAACAATTTTTACAATACTTTGGTTCACTACCGTTATTTACTAGTTCTACTGTACGAGTATACGACTTCACTAGATATCTTTTCAATTTTACTTATTATAGCTACGAACTATGTTTATGAATTTAGGCTGAAAACTAATAAATGTATTTTTAAATTAATAGGATGGAATTAGGATAGGAATTTTTTGATGGGATACCATAGACTTACGTAGAGAAACGTGTTCTTCGTTTCGATTCTGAGAGATGCGATTCTAATATTTTTCCTTCCGATCTTGCGGATATTTTTCGCATTCTTCTCCAGATTTGTTCCAATAATCCGTCGGAACCTGCAGTTTGGAATGTTGAACGATATTCTCTCGTTGTTTTCCAAAATTGCAGGTTATCTGGAGTCCGTCGACTGCGCCAGTAATAGAAACGACTTACTTCAATGATGATGCGGTTACCTGGAACCTGTTTAGAACTTTCCTTACAGACTAAGATTAAGCAGTAGTAGTGTACTTGTAGTAGTATAGTACAGTAAGTTTAAGTATAGATTTAGTAGTGCAATAGTTTAAGTAGTTTTAGTAGTTACAGTCTCAGTAAGAAATATGCTTACAATCGCATAAAATGCATGACTGTTATATAAATTGCTGATGTTGGTGGCTTCGTGTTATATGATGGTGAACACAGCTTATCATATATAACTCGCGGTTCTGGTTAAAAGGAGTCCCACACCTGACTCACGACGACTACCAGTAGCTTTACCGGAGTACGACATTACAGTGCTGCCCGTTGGAGAGATAAATTCTCCGCTGTTCCACCATCTTATCTCACTAACTCCTAAGATATTTAATTTGTACCTCAGAAATTCACTCTCTAATTGAAGAAATCGTGCGTTCTGGGGATCTTCTGATCCAATGTCCAGGAGAGTACGCACATTCCAGAATCCAATCTTTGTCATTGTACGATAGCCAAAAGTCGTAACCGTTGAGTCAGTCCTTATCCGAGGCATAGGTGACGTTTCATTAGCATATAAAGATTTCGGATAGTGCAAGTTGCTGGCATACACATCCTGTCCTTTGATTGTCGGTTTTAACATTTACATGCCAATTCATATTACGTGATTTAACCGAAACTTAGAACATATTATTGCCTAAGGTGTTGGTTATCGGTGGCCATCAGTACTTTTGAGTGCTTAAGGCATGCAGGAGTGTGCTAACTGTAACTATAGAAATAAACTATTATTGACCTATTCTTAAAAGATATCTCTCTCTCTCTCTATGGCTCTAACCCGTTGTAGGGCATAGCGCGTCAACTGTTCCATGTGGCCCAGTTGACGTTTCTTGGCATAAGCTGGTTTCGGAGAATGCAGTTGCCAGCATGCACCTCCTGCACATCCATGGCCACGAATGTCGTCGTGGACGGGACTCGAACCCGAAACGCCGGTAGTCAAACATGAGACTGATGCCTCAACACACTGCGCTACCGGTCGCCCCAAAAAAAAAGATATCAGATTCCATTATTTTCCATTTTTTTCGGAGCCCACCTTCCTGTATGTTTTCATAATTCTAAGTATAACGGTCTCGAACTGCAAGGGGAAGGGGACAAATTACGAACTAATATTTTCTCCTCCCAAATGTTAACCTTTCTTAAAATTTCCAGGAAATGCGAAAAAATGGAATGTACTCAACATTACCTTTCTCACGACACCTCACTTGCCTATACCAGTCGATAAAAAAAATTGACCTTAAGTTCGCCTCTATGTGGACACCGCCCCCCCCCCCCCCCCTCCACCCGCTGAAGTTGTATTAGTCAGCGCCCTCAATCAATCTTTACCCTTTCAAAAATGATTAATTAAATAACTGCAATTCGCACTATAGTACTCACACCTATGAGGCCGGTAGGTGTATTTTTTGTGTGGATAGTGCCAAACTGCCTAACTTTAAATGAATGTACTATTATTAAATATTATGTGATTGTAATGAAACTTAGACATTATTGCCTATAGTGTTGGTTATCATTGGCCATCAATATTTTTGACCTGTGATGTGTTTAAGGCGTGCAGGGGTGTGCTAACTACAACTATAGAAATGTACTACAATATGTATTATCAACCTTTTTTGATGAGATATCAAAATTCTACGATTTTTGGTTTTCTATGCTAGTGAAATGCCGCTTTTCTGCAAATTTTCATATTTCTAAGTATAACGGTCTCGAAATGCAAGGGGGGGGGGACAAACTCGGATCACATATTTTCCCCTCTACCTCTTTTTCCCTTTTTTCAAATTTGATGAAAATACCAAAAATGGAATGTACTGGGTGTTACCATTCTCATGATACCCCACTTGCCTATACCAGATGAAAAAAAAAGTTGACCTTCATTTCCCCTCTATGGGGACCTCCCCTTAAAGTCAGCCTATTACAACGAATCGCTTTCTCCAGCGAATTATAATAATTCTACATATTCTCACACAATTTCATATATGTAGCTTCAGCGGTTCATGAGATATTTCATGGACAGACAGACGGGCAGACGGACAGACGGACGCATGCTCGATTTCATAAGGAAAGGAAAGGAAAGGAAACAAGAGAGCAACTTACAGAGTTTATGAGTGAATTACGGCAAGGTATGCAGTGTTGCGCCTCTGCTGGCCTTAGGATTCTCAGTAACCTGTTGATCATACGAATAATGGAGAAATGTAGTATTTATTTTGTTTTCTCTTTGGTAATTTTTCCCCTCTATAATGGTTGGCGGCTAACTCCGGTGCCAAGTTCGCCTTCGTTTTTTTATACCCTAGACTTTTAGTATAGTATGATCTAGTTAGTTGGTATTGAAAATGGGCATGATCAGGCCAATAGAACGCCTACATCCCCTACATATGTAAAATAATTAAATGTATTTATAACTCCCGATTAAATAAACATGAAAAGCTCTAGCTTTAGTAGATTGCTCGTGAGGGTAATCTTATACTCTCCTGCAAAAATAAAATCGATCAGTTGAAAACTAACGGTAATTTTCTTACAAAGAGCCCCGTACTACCCTACTTTTCAGGTTTTTTTATCTATAACTCTTGAACCAATTGACGTAGACATCTGATTTTTGGCATGTAACCCTGAAGTGAGAGGCTGCTTGTGTTCTAGTAAGTTGGGCATAATCAGATCAAAGAAACACCTACCTCCCCTACAAAATTAACAAAATTATATATTACTTTAATTACGATAACTTTCGATAGAATAACACTGGCGAGTTGAAAATTTGGCAGAACGTTTATAGTAAAATCTAGTTAGTTGGCATTGAAAATGGGCAAGATCCTACCCAAGGAACCTCTACTTCCCCTACAAATGAAACTTCAAATAAGCGATAACTTTTGACAGAATGAAGCCAGCGGCTTGAAATTTTGGTCAAATATTTGAACTGAAATTGAGTTAGTTAGCATTAAAGATGGGTTAAATCCGACTTGAGGAACCCCCACCTCCCCTAAAAATGAAATCTAAAATAAGCGATAACTTACGACAAAATAAAGCTAGCAACTTGAAATTGAAATTTTGGCCAAATGTTTGTAGTAGTATCCAGTTGGCTAATATTGAAAATACGTAAAATCCGACCAATGAAACCCATACTTCCCCTGCAAATGAAACTTCAAATAGGCGATAACTTTCGATAGAATGAAGCTAGAGACCTGAAATTTTTTTTCAAATGTTTGTAAGGTGATCTACAGTAATCCCTTGACTTACGTCTCCCTTGTTATCCGTTTTTTCGACTTACGTCGTTCATTACTTCGAGACCAAACCCTTGAAATTACGTCGTCCGTCCCTTGACTTACGTCGCCGTTTTCAGCGAAGATATTTCCAAACACTTTACATGATATTATTGAAAATGGAGAATATTGCGCACAGGAGGTGTTTAATGTTGACGAGACAGGCCTGTATTAGAAACGCATGTCCTCAAGAACATTTCTTTCGATTGAAGAAAAAAGAGCTCCTGGCTTTAAGGCAGAAAAATCCAGGATTACTTTGCTTCTCGGAGGGAATGCATTAGGTGATTTGAAACTGAAACCTCTTGCTGTTTATCAATCAGAAAATTGAAGAGCTTTCAAAAATGTGTACAAGGAAAATCTACCGGTTATTTGGAGGTCCAACAAAAAGGCCTGGGTTACTTCTAATATATTTTGTGATTGGTTCGATCAATATTTCTGTCCGACAATAAAGAATATAAATAAAGAAATATTTGGAAGCCAATAATCTTTCTCATAAAGCGTTACTAATCATAGATAACGCTCCAAGTCATCCCATAAATCTCAACAATGATGCCATTAAGGTGATTTTTTTGCCTCCTAATACGACCGCGATTCTTCAACCAATGGATCAAGGTGTTAATGCATCCTTTAAGGCCAATTATTTGCGGCGTACATTTCACCAATTAATTGAAGCTATTGAGTTGGGGGACAACAGTGAAATGTCAATTAAAAAACCAGGCCGAAGCTTCGTTTCGGCCCGGAGTCCGAAGCGTATATACCCTAGACTTGTACAGACCTAGTGGTGATACCAAAAGTATCAATTGGCAACGACCATATGCATTAAAAGTGAGTTTCCTATATGGCCAGTTTATAGAGGAGGTTGGCACACATTCAGAAGGACCTTGGCCATTGTAAAAATCAATTAGCTAACCCATTCTACAAATACTTGTCGAATTTTTCAAGTCGCTAGCTTCATTCTATCGAAAGTTATTGCATATTTGAAGTCTCACTTAAAGGGGAGGTAAAGGTTTCGTTTGGTGGACCTTGCGCATTTTTAATAACAACCAACTAGATTCCAGTACAAATATTTTACCAAAATTTCAAGTCACTAGCTTAATTTTTTCGAAAGTTATCGCTTATTTGCCACCAACCAATTAGATCACCCTAAAAACATTTAAAAAAAAAATGTCAAGTCTCTAGCTTCACTCTATCGAAAGTTATCACTTATTGGAAGTTTCATTTGTAGGAGAAGCAGGGATTATCGCTTATTTAAAATTTTATTTCTAGGGGAGGAAGGGGTGCCTCAGGTCGGATGGAACCCATCTTTAATGCCAACTAACTTAATCTCACTTCAAACATTTGACCAAAATTTCAAGTCGCTGGCTTCATTCTACCAACAGTTATCGCTTATTTGAATTTTCATTTGTAGGGGAGGTAGGGGTTCCTTGGGTCGGATCTTGCCCATTTTCAATGCCAACAAACTTAATTTTACTACCAACGTTCTGCCAAATTTTCAACTCACTAGTGTTATTTCTATCGAAAGCTATCGTAATTAAAGTAATATTTAATTTTTTTAGTTTTGTAGGGGAGGTAGGCGTTCCTTTGATCTGATTATGCCCAACTTACTGTAAGAAAATTACCGTTAGTTTTTAACTGATCGATTTTATTTTTCCAGGGGAGTATAGGATTACCCTCACGAGCAATCTACCAAAGCTAGAACTTTTCATGTTTATTTAATCGGGAGTTATAAATACATTTATTTATTTTACATATGTAGAGGAGGTAGGCGTCCTCTTGGCCTGATCATGCCCATTTTCAATACCAACCAATCATCAGATCATACTTCCAATATTTGACCAAAATTTCAAGGCTCTAGCTTCATTCTGTCGAAAGTTATCGTGCGAACGGACAGACAGACAGACAGACATGGCTAAATCGAATCAGGAAGTGACTCTGATCATTTACATATGTATATACATTGCTACACCTCCGGAGCCTCCTTTAAGGTGTTACATATTTCCGTCGTGACAAAACAATATGCCCTATGCCTATACTAAAAGTCTAGGGTATAATAAATACATTCATATTCAAAAAATGAAAGCTTATACATTTATCGCCTGAAGTTGTTTCTACCCTCGAGTTACGTCGTTTTCGACTTACGTCGCAAATTCTCGGAACCTAACTCCGACGTAAGTCGAGGGACTACTGTAATTGGTTGGTGGCAATGATGGGCAAGATCCGATCCAAGGAACCTCTACCTCCCCTACAAGTGAAACTTCAAATAAGCGATGACTTTCGATCAAAGTAAGCTAGTGACTTGACATTTTGGTAAAATATTTGTACTGGGATCTAGTTGGTTGTTATTAAAAATGCGCAAGATTCACCAAACGAAACCTCTACCTCCCCTACAAGTGAGACTTCAAATAAGCAATAACTTTTGATAGAATGAAGCTAGCGACTTGAAAGATTCGACAAATATTTGTAGAATGGGTTAGTTAATTGATTTTTAGAATAGCCAAGATCCATCCTGAATGTGTGCCAACCTCCCCTATAAACTGGCCATATAGGAAATTCACTTTTAAAGCATATGGTCGTTGCCAATTTGTACTTTTTGTATCACCACTAGGTCTGTACAAGTCTAGAGTATATAGGTATACGCTTCGGACTCCGGGCCGAAGCTAAGCTTCGGCCTAGTTTATAATTAGCAGCACTCTCTGTTCTCAGCTTCTACTTCTTGGCAGGCCTTGAAGTAGAAGCTGCCCGTAATGAACCACCTGCAATGGGCAGATCGACGGCAGCACCTGATGAGTAGGGATCTGTCAGTGGTACGAAACCAGAGGCAGAGGGTGCCATTACGCCTGGACCCTGATGCGAAAGCGAGGGAATCTGCGCTGTCCGCTAACCATTCCATCCTTATCGCCCCATTTTTACCTTCCCTGTTTGTGTTGTCTTGCCCTGGCCTATGAATTATGAAATTATGCCTATTATTAATACGTAAAGGATAGGGCAACGAGCGGCGAAAATTCCGCCCACGTCTCCCGAGCTGAATTACAGCAATACAGCAAGCATAGGCCGCTGCTTAGCTCATTGAGGGGCCTTTTTCTTCGCCAGATGGCACGGCCCGACCTTCACGATCACTATACTACCTTAGGCTCCGTACCGACGGGCATCTTCGGATGTCCACCAAATCGTCTATTACATATTTGGCGCCCCACGTTGGTGGGAGACGTGGGCGGGGTTTTCGCCGCCCACTGCCCTTGTTCTTTACGTATTAATAGAAATTTATAGGCCTGGCCAAGACAACACAGACAGGGGAGGTAAAAATGGGAAATAAAAAAATAAGACGTTGGGATGGAATGGTTGGCAGACGGTTCTCTTGCCCTCGCGCTCGCATCGGGGTCCAGGTGTCATGGGACCATCGGCCTCTGGTTTCGTACCACCGAAAGATCATCACTTACCAGGTGCTGCCATATATCTGCCGATGGAAGCAGCACCAGACCATAATCTGGTTCATTACAGGTGGTTCATTATGTTGCTCCACATTGTGCAGTGTTGCAATGATACTGCGTCGAATAAGTCGTATGCCCTATTCGATAAAGGATTCCCTTGAAACTCTCGCCGCCGAAAAGATTAGATTAACCACAATTTTGACAACTGGAACCGGGCTTTTGAATTGAAACGGGCCATAGTTACAACAACTCAAAAAGTGGTTAACTGCCGATGATCATCGCTTAATTCAGCTATAGATATTTAAGCGACTTATGGTAACGAAGACTATTGTTGCAATACTGTCGAATAACGATTCTTGCATTTTGCAAGTGAAGGTCAGCGCTAAATAACCAAACATTTGAGCGGGGCTTTCTTCGTGGATCATGGCCCGAGACCGAAACTGCAGTCTTATTTCTTTCTCCTGATTTTTTCATGTTTTTTCTTTATACTTTCTCCGTCCAGAAAACCTGTCCACCATTAATTTCTATTAGCCAAATTAAGAACATGTATTCGTCAAAATATCCAAAGTGAACAAGACCGTCTTACAGGTTGCCGGCCGGTAGTCCATCACGAACAATTTTTTATTTTATTTTTTCGTGCTTTTCGTAAGCATTGTAGTCACAATCATTGCCTAGTTGAACTTCTTTCCAAGTTTTCAGGGGCATATGGACGGTGGGCGGGGAGTGATATATGGGAAAAAGAGCGTGAAGCCTAAGATGTCTTGAATGGACCTGGATCTATAGGAAAAAGTCAACTGAAAAGTTACACATCTAAGAAACGCCATCCGTATTGCTATAAAATCAACACAAAAGAAACACTTTCGCGCCTTCAGGGCTCGACGACTTCGTAGAAATTCTTTTGTGCTTGTATGAACCGCTCAATGTTGCACTATGAGTGAGTACGACTATATGAGTATATAATAATAATGGCGTGGAATGGAATAGAGAAAAAAAAAAAACAGAAATAAAAAAAAATCGGCCAAAAATTCTATCCAAAGTGAAATTGAGAGATTGAGAGTGACTGCGGGTAATGGATAGCGCATTTGTTTGCTTATGGTCAGCCGATAAACCTCATCTGCAAGAGGAAGCCGCCAGATTGTGGAATCTGCATTCTTAGAATGGTAACAATACCTACACCAAAAAATTTCAAGTAATGTAGCACACGCGGTTTTTTTTTTGCCATTCGTTATACATGTGCTAGTCATTAATTTAACATTTGGTTCATGTTTTGTGTAGCACCTAATGAAGAGGGATTACACGATATTCGATTACACATGTGTCCACCTGGAACGACCATTGAGTAATTGAACAATTTAGTTTAAATCAATATTTCGAGTGTGATCACTGAGTGATTAATAGAGTTTTCAATTAGCGACTACGAATTGGGAGGGCCAAAAAGGAATTTTCACCGCAGGGTCTCCAGATACCATGAATGACTTCATTCACCTGTACTTTGGTGTGTTCTAAGAAAATCACTTTCAACGCTGGGCGAGGCTTTGACTAGATAAAATCACACTGACCCCACATTCGGCGCCATATATTTTTGGGCGATTTCCTATTAATTAAAAATGGTGGTAAAATAGATATGGCTGACGCTGGCTGGAAACACCGAACTGAACAGTAAGTTGAGACACATTGGACAGTAGGATCGTCCAATCAGCATATCGATAAAAAAATTACTTTCCCCGAAATTCATGCTACAGTATCTTGAACGCATGCTAAATCCACACCTATTATTTGCTGTTCGTCAAAAATAATTACCAGACATTATCGACAAACGGGGACAGTATACTGCCTCCTTGGCACAAAATGAATGAAAGCAAAAAAAAAAAGATCTGTGTAAAGTTCAGTATCACTAGTAAATACTCAGATATTGGATTATTCGTGTTAATATTTGCTATTTGCCGGGCAAACAGTTGAGGACTTCAGAAGCGCACGTTTCCATGGTAAAATATTTGATTGAATTCAAGAGGTGATTTTTTTTGCCATGGGCTGACTGCTTCGCGTCAATCTAGTACTGGACGAAAAATCTGTTCACCAGTTTATGCAAATACCATATATTATTATCTAAGGTGACTTCTTTTCTTGGAATGTCCACGAAGAAAAATAATAAGATTTAGCAGAGTCTTGAACACTGGAAAGAATATTTTGGGGATGAATGGATGGTGCATGTGTAAAGTAAATTTCACGGAGAACCTGAATCATTGGTGTAATTGGATGAGACAAAAAAAAAATGTCACCAATTAGTCTTCAACACTTTTCGGTCTCGATGTTGATTTACTGTACTTTGTAAAGGTATACTTATATACTTATATTTTTTTCTTCTGGAAAAATATTTGATTTACAACTGTTTCGACTCAGTAGACTAGCATAGGACTGTACGGCTGTCCTTAGAATAATTTGACTATGATAATTAGTAGTGTAAATATTATCTTTATTCATTTGTCTCGCGTTGAATTTTTAACAGTTTGCATTTTAGCAACCTTGTGGTGTGTGGCTTTCTATTTTTGTTTCCGGAATAAGAAAATATAGATATACCCAATGTAAATTGCGCAGATCGTAATGCCGATGATGAATATCCCAATATTGACCTACTGTTGATTTTTATGTTTTTGTACCGTTGCTTGACCAGTTCAGTAATCCGAGCTTTTCATTTGAACCCTTCTGCCATGTTTATTTGGATTGTCTTACACAGGACGGCATTTTTTTCTATTAATTTAGTTTAGGTGTTTTTGGCTTATTAAAATAATGACACAAAAAGAGCCATGATGTTCATCAGCAATTTAGGCCCGTCCCAAGCAAATACATTTTAAATTTGATCCGTTTGCCTTCAAGTTGACTATGATTTTCTTGAAAAATATTATCCTTATCCCCCGATTCAGCAGATACTCATATCTACCAGGCGAATGCATGCATGTCCTTTGATACTGACCAAAGAACTCAAAATTCCATCAACAGTAGTCTACCGCATTCGCCTCAACAACAACCTATATATCACTTCATTGCCAAGAATGTACTTTTTGTTATCACCAAAAGAATAAAAATGGCATTAGTCCTGGCTAAAGGACTTAAAATGCCTTCGATAGTACTCCAGTGCACTGGCGTCATCATCCCGAATCAGGAGATACCCACATCTACCAGGTTTCGTTTCAGTTTAATTAAAGAGTCTTTCCCGACTCACACCTGCAGCAGGACCAAAATATCTCGGTGATCTATGAAAGGCGAATAAATTTGCTTTTAACCCAGCAGAATATACCGTTAGTCCAGTCGATGGCCGAAATTGCTGCCACGGGGTCATCATTGGGATCATAAAACGAACCTACATACCGAATTCGGTTAAGATCGGACCACGCGGGAAGTGCCCGAACTAAGTGGCAATACCCACTGTCGAACTCGAACACGAACCTGATACAAGTGGACCAGTTTTCTTCACATCTATGTGAAGTGTGTGTATGTCAGAGGACATTTGTACCAGGTTCGTGTTCGAGTTCGAAAGTGGGCTGTGACACTAACGCATAAACGAACAAACGAACAACATGAATCAGACTATATTCCCGTCCGTCATATGAATATATGGAGTGAAGTGGAACAGGATTCATTTTCAAATCTCAAAATTTCCATAGATCCCTCAACGTGTGTGTTCCTAGGCCGCGACTGAGCGACTTGTGTTTGTGACTGGGAAAAAACTATCATAACGGAGCAAATTTACCCTTATAATAGGAGGAAACTTTACTTCCTTCTATTATAATGGCATACTCTGCAATCGAAATTTACAAATCGAATGTATTTTAACATAAAAAATATGCAAACAAGCACTCCAAAATATTCGCCAATCTGCACCCGGAAAATGTAAAAATACTCTGTAACAGTAGGAGCACAAATCAATTTGCGCCTAAAATGTGTGATATCACATATTTTCTCACCTCCTAAAAAGAAAAATCACTGGCTCAACAGTCCAATTAATAGATCAAGGCCTCCAAGCACCCCGAATGCGAATGTCATTTCATTTAACAGCTGAGTGGGCTCATTGCTCGACACGTAAATCCACTTTTATCGAAGAGACGAATGCCTTCAGTAGGAATTGAACCAGGGCCCAGTGAACTGAAGACGAACATGGCAACCGTTGCGCCGCCATCCAAACTACTTATAATCGCTAATTAGTGCGACTTTTATTGTTAATGCAGCAAAAAATTAGTACATTTCGTAAAAATGCACCAAAAGCCGAATTATAGTAGGTACACAAAATGTTGTAAAAATAAATTAAAAATACATCATTTTGAAATTTACACCAATTTTAGTGTAATTTTCCGAAGTTTTTAGACATTGTATAAATAACAATTCATGATG
The DNA here is from genome assembly GCA_964017055.1 of Chloromyia formosa. Classification (NCBI taxonomy): domain Eukaryota; kingdom Metazoa; phylum Arthropoda; class Insecta; order Diptera; family Stratiomyidae; genus Chloromyia; species Chloromyia formosa. Next base: position 65,770,552 of record OZ024818.1, read on the forward strand.
TGTATATGAGCGAAAAAATAAGTAAAATTAATCAAATTTGAGAGGAAATTTAAATCCACTTTTAGAGTGAGTCATACAACTACAGCCAGCATTCAACGACCACCTAAACTTTAAAAAACACAGGAATAGCACTCCATTAAGATAGGTGTTTTTTCACAGTGGCAGAAGCAACGTCCGTTACGCTAGCACCCCCACCACTAAGTATCGATATCAGGCATAGTGCATAATTAGGGGCTAATTAGTTGCTAATTAGTTGCTCTATTCCCGAATTTATTGCTCCTGCCGATCCGCCAGAATTGACGATTTTATGTGGGTGTGCTAGCGTAACGTTACGCTAGCACCCCCACTTTTTTATCCAACATCTATCGCACGCAAATTTGATGCAAAATGAAAAACAGAATTAATTGCTAATTTGTTGCTCTATTCCGGAATTTATTGCTCCTACCGAATTGCCAGGATAATGTTTTTTGTATGGTGGTGCTAGCGTAACGTTACGCTAGCACCCCCACTTTTTAATACGGCATATGTCGTCTCTAAATTTAATGCAAATTGAAAGCCATGATTAATTGCTAATTTGTTGCTCTATTCCCGAATTTATTGCTCCTGCCGATTCGCCAGGACTTCAGCTTATAAATGGGAAGGACACCACATTTGTACCCCCCTGTACTATCCCCACTGGCACAAATCTAACAAAAACTTGATGCAAAGCGAAAGCAATTAATATTTCCTAATTTGTTGCTCTATTCCGGAATTTATTGCTCCTGCCGAATCGCCAGGATAATGTTTTTTGTATGGTGGTGATAGCGTAACGTTGGCGATTCGGCAGGAGCAATAAATTCCGGAATAGAGCAACAAATTAGGAAATATTAATTGCTATCGCTTTGCATCAAGTTTTTGTTAGATTTGTGTCAGTGGGGATAGTACAGGGGGATACAACTGTGGTTTCCTTCCCATTTATAAGCTGAAGTCCTGGCGAATCGGCAGGAGCAATAAATTCGGGGATAGAGCAACAAATTAGCAATTAATTATGGCTTTCATTTTGCATTGAATTTAGAGACGATAAATGCCGTGTTAAAAAGTGGGGGTGCTAGCGTAACGTTACGCTAGCACCACCATACAAAAAACATTATCCTGGCGATTCGGCAGGAGCAATAAATTCCGGAATAGAGCAAAAAATTAGGAAATATTAATTGCTTTCGCTTTGCATCAAGTTTTTGTTAGATTTGTGCCAGTGGGGATAGTACAGGGGGGTACAAATGTGGTGTCCTTCCCATATATAAGCTGAAGTCCTGGCGAACCGGCAGGAGCAATAAATTCCGGAATGGAGCAACAAATTAGGAAATATTTATTGCTTTCATTACGCGTCAAGATTTTGTTAGATTTATGCCAGTGGGCATTGTACAGGGTGGTACAAATTTTGTGTCCTTCCCATATATAAGCTGAAGTCCTGGCGAATCGACAGGAGCAATAAATTCGGGAATAGAGCAACAAATTAGCAATTAATTATGTCTTTAATTGGCCATTGAATTTGAGGAAAATACATGCCGCATTTAGAAGGGAGGTGCTAATGTGACGTCACACTAGCTCTACCACACAAAAAACGTTATCCTGGCAAGTCGGCAGGAGCAATAAATTCCGGAATAGAGCAACAAATTAGCAAATATCTATTGCTTTTATTCTGCATCAAGCTTTTGTTTAATTTGTGCCAGTGGAGATAGTACAGGGGGGGGTACAAATGTGGTGTCTTTTCCATATATAAGCTAAAGTCCTGGCGAATCGGCAGGAGCAATAAATTCGGGAATAGAGCAACAAATTAGCAATTAAATATGGCTTTCAATTTACATTAAATTTAGAGACGAAATACGCCGTATTAAAAAGTGGGGGTGGTAGCGTAACGTTACGCTAGTACCACCATACAAAAAACATTATCCTGGCAATTCGGTAGGAGCAATAAATTCCGGAATAGAGCAACAAATTAGCAATTAATTCTGTTTTTCATTTTGCATCAAATTTGCGTGCGATAGATGTTGGATAAAAAAGTGGGGGTGCTAGCGTAACGTTACGCTAGCACCCCCACATAAAATCGTCAATTCTGGCGGATCGGCAGGAGCAATAAATTCGGGAATAGAGCAATTAGCAACTAATTAGCCCCTAATTATGCACTATGCCTGATATCGATACTTAGTGGTGGGGGTGCTAGCGTAACGGACGTGCAGAAGCAAGTCGCTCAGTCGCGGTTTAGGAACTCATCCCTTTCATCATCATCGTGGCGCGATAGCCCGATGTCGGGAATTGGCCGCCTGGATCGTCGTACTCCAATTATCTCGGTCACGTGAATTCATCCATTAATCTTAGAAGCCCAATTGCTCGGCGTCCGCATATACTGAGCTCTCCCAACGAGCTCTCGGTCGTCGGGGCAGTCTCGCTCCCTCATTTCATACAACTCATGGTTGTACCGGATGCGCCATCCATTTCGATCGCAAACAGTCCCGAAAATTCACTGCAGAGCCTTGCGTTCGAATGTGTCTGGCATGTTTCCGGAGACTTGAGTTAGGGTCCATGTTTCGCAGCCTTAGCATAGGACTGGTCGTATGATGGTTTTTTAAACGCGGAACATCGTGTTTCAGTGCACATGCTTCGATTTTGTTATGGGGAGAACCGAGAAAAAAGTCTTATTAGCTAGCTGTATCCGTCGCTTGATTTCGTCAGTTTCGTTGGCGTCCTTCGACAAGTTGCCACCCAGGTATATGAAGTCGTTCACGAACTCGATGTTGAGGTGCTCGATTTTGCAGGCGTCCTTGTCACCGATTGCATCATTATTTTAGTTTTAACCTCGCTGATACGTAGTCCAACTTCTTTTATAGCGGTGTCGAGTGTATGCAGAAGTTCTTCAGCGCCGGCCAGTCTTCGGGACATGATGTTCATATCTTCGCCGTACGCTGCTAAATGTGTCGACTTAATGAGTGCCGTCTTCCTGGTGTTCATATTCACAGTCCGAATAGCGTATTCCAGTGCTAGGTTGAAGAGCGTCGCCGACAGTCCATCGCCCTGCTTCAGACCAGTGCGTGTTTCAAATAGATCAGTAAGTCTATTTTGGATCCTGATCTGTGAGACGGAGTTGGTCATCGTCATCTTTGTGAGCTGCACTAATTTTGCTGGTAAACCAAATTGCAGCATAATGTTGTACAATACAGCACGATCGATATTGTCGTATGCCTGCTTACGGTCGACAAAGATTTGGTATGGTTTGACGCCTTGATATTCGCCAAAGATTCGTTCTGTGTACGGTTTTATTCTATTTTTCAGAATTTTTAGCAATATTTTATATGACGTTCAGACTAGTGATATGCCCCTGTAGTTCTCACACCCCAGTTTATCCGTTTTTGTTAATTGGACAGATAATGCTTCTGCGCCAATCGTCTAGGATCGCCTCGTAATCCCGTATTTACAGGAGTAATTGATGAATGGCATTAACTACACTCGTTCCACCGAATTTTAGCAGTTCAGCTGGAATCTCGTCAGCACCTGGCGCTTTATTTCGTTTTTATGACCGCCACGCGAGATCAACTTCCTCTACTGTCAGGGGTTGTATCGGTGGGCCTAAATCAACAGTGTCGTCAAGAGCTTTTTGTGTGTGGATGTTAGATGGTAGATTCAGAAGCTCTTTAAAATAAGAGACCCATCGTTTGTTAATGCCATCGGTGTCGCTGATGTTGTTTTCATCTTTGTTCTTACAGAAGCCAGTCCTGGGTTGACAGCCGTTCTTAATTGTATTTACTAGTTTGCACGCTTATCTGATGTTCCTTAGCTATGTTTTCGTTAATATTCGCCAACTGCTCGTCAAAGTATTTACGTTTCTAATATCTAATTCTATTCGATATTCGCCGTAGCTCATCATATTTTTCTCTTTTGGCTCTGGTTCCTCGTTGAATCCATTGTCTGTAGGCCTTGTTTTTCGTGTCAAGTGAGTTTTTGCATTCTTCGTCGTTTTCGTAATTTCGCGCTCGCTGGGCTTAATATCCCACGACCTTCTCTGTGACCTCTTTGATGGTACCCTTGAGTTCTTCCCAGAACCCATAGTCGCCTGTGTTGCTGATGTTGTGTAGCATAGGCGATAGTCTTTCCTCAAGGGCGGTAGTACACGCCACCGCCGTAACATCGTTCAGAAGTTTATCAACCGCAAAGATTTTCGGAAGGCTGTTTCTCGATTGGTGCACTGAAGAAATTCTACATATGTAGGTCATCTTCACCAAGTGGTCTGAGTCGCAGTTTTCTCCTTGATAGGAGCGGACATATATTACACTAGACGCCCATCTCTTGCAGATAAGGGCGTGATCAATTTGGTTGACAGTATGTGCGTCTGGAGATTTCCAGGTCTGCGGGAAACACGTTGAGCTTACGACCAGATTCCTGCTGCAGGCAAAGTCGATAAGTCGCTGGCCGTTGTCGTTAGATTTTCCAGGGGTCCCCCGTTGCCAATTTTAATTTCCGCCTTCGTGTTAAGGTCTCACAGCAGCAGTTTAACGCCGTTTGTTGGAAGTGAGTCGAAGAGAGTCTGAAGGCGGGCGTAGAACTCGACTTTTACTGCGTCTTCTTTAAATTCAGTGGGGGCGTGCACACTGATGAGCCAGAGGTTGAATAATCGAGTCTAAATGCGAATCGCACACAGCCATTCATTTATGGGTTTGAAATCAATAATGCGCGGCTTGAGGTGATTGTTTACTGTAAATGCTACTCCAAACTCCTTGAGGCCCGATCGTTTGTCACTTCTAAAATTATGTGTGATTTCTTGTCATTGATCTCGCTGCCAAGCTAATGGTTTCCTGAACTGTAGTAATGCTCAGTTTGTACTTTTCGACCTGTTGAAGGAGGGCCTTCCCGACCCCCGGTTTTTTCAGGGAGTGTACATTCCAGGATCCGAAAGAATAATCCGTTAGTCGTTTAAGTGGTTGTCGTTGTTGATCCGACCGGCCGGATTTGGCCCGCGAGCCAGCGTTTGTCGACCCCTGATCTATAGGAATGTTATCAAATTGAAGTGTGAGACGGTTACTTTCCATTTGTCAATGAATGAAGGACGAAAAAGCTGTTGTAGGACCTTCCAGCTCCATATTTTTTGACTCAAACCCATTTTCCTTATCTTCCACCTCCTACAGGTTACACCATCAAAAATTCATCGTGGCGCAACAGCCCTAAAGTTCAGCCTTAATGGAATTATTCGTGTTTCAAATCTTCGCATACTCGACAAAGTGCGCGCAGCGAATTGTGACACGAAACGATACTCTCTCAATTGCCCTAACCCCCCGTGGGGTACAGCGCGTCAACTGTTCCATGTGACCCAGTTGACGTTTCGGCGGCATAAACTGGTTTCGGAGAATGGAGTTGCCAGCATGCACCTCCTCCACATCCATGGCCACGAACGTCGTCGTGGACGGGATTCGAACCCGAACCGCCGGTAGTCAAACATGAGACTGATGCCTCAACACACTACGCTATCGGTCGCCCCACGAAACGACACACCGTGCTCTTTTTGAGCCCAGAGAAACTTTCCTGGGTCACACCAATTTTGACCAACCAGCCAGCAGCGCAGTGAAAAAAGAATGTTTCTTTAAAATAAATATGTACAGTCAATAGGTAGCCTGCTGATTTCAAATATGTTATATACAAGTATGTAACAAATTCCAAACCTTCCGGAACCGCATCATCACGTCATAACCCCAATCGACCAATAATCCGACACGATCGCAACAGTTCTAATTGTTTACAAGGAAATTTAAACATTTTCTTTTTTTTTCGAATCCACCCCGAAAATCTGACGTAATATCAATTTGTATCTTTTTATAACTCATTACATCCAACCTGCCAGAACTAGAAATGATTTCACCTGCTATCATCTTTCGAACAGAAAAAAGGCCAAGAAAAAATCTCGATATTTCCGTCTGAATCTTATCGTTGTTATCGTCGAATCTTCCAATACACCGCCACCATTCTTAGTCACAATAATTTCAATTGAAATCAATTAAAGTTCTATAGCGTTATGAAAGTGTTAACGCTCAACTCAAACATTGCATCGAATAATGCGCACGGTTCAAATAAAAACGGATATTTCGAATTACAATAATTACAGAATTAATAACAGCATCTTGTAAGCAGATAGTACACACAGATATCAAATCAATCGATCCGCTAGATATATTGTATGCGAAAGATGTGTGATGAGCAACACTCTAGAGAAGAAGAAAAAAGCGCACACACACACACAAATACTCATAAAGCGTTGTGAAAAATACAAAGTTTCGATTTGACCTCTTCGAAAAAGGCGCATCATCAACATCACTTTCTGGTTTTCTTCAACCTTATCTTGCTCATAAAGATTCAACGTCGCGTTTTTTGAATTATTGTTTTTGCTGTTGTTCTTACTGGTTAACGAAATTGTTCTTTTTTTTTATCTTTTCATCGTTTTCCTCCACCACCACTACTGTATCACAAGATTGCTAACGTTCTCAAAAGAATTTTAATGAAAGATAATGAGAAGGCTTTATTAGTCACGAGCTTATGCAGACAAACATTATTACGTGTGGCTTTAGGTACGCACAATATCTTTGGCAGTTTTCTCAATCAATTTTACGGAAACAGAATTTAATTTCGTTTTTTTGTTTTCATCTTCAGTAAAATGAAGATTCTACCCAAAAAAAAAGCTATATTATACGTTAGGCAGGTTGTTTTTATGACTTGTACGTCATCGTATTGCGAAAGAAAAAAAAATCTATGAAATTGGAAAATACGGAACTAAAGTGTCTGTCAGTAAATAAAGCTAAAAATTAAATGATTTAAGCCACCAACCCGATAAAAGCAAAACAAAATCATCAAATTTGAACCACATATACATATACATAACGTAATGTCCGTTAAGCTGCCACCCCCACAACGTAAAATGAAGATGTCAAATATCGGATAATTAGGTGCTAATTAAGTGCCCAACTCAAAAATTTAGTACTCCAGATGAATCTTCACAATTGGTTATCTTATATGGGGTACTAGCTTGACGTCACGCCAGCACTCCCACTTTTTTAAACAACGAAAAATCGAGGTGGAACATATCGCATAATTAGGCGCTAACTTAGTGCTAATTAGGTTTATTAATTTATCATTATTATTATTAATTTAGAGCTCTAGCCGAATCGTCGTGATTGATTATTTTATATGGGGGTGGTGACTCGACATTACGCTAGCACCCCCATATAAAAATTATCATGTCTGTCATTCCTTCAGGAGCACTTAATTCGGAAATAAACCACCAAATTAGCACTTACTTAATACTTCCATTAAACGCTTATTTAGAAGGTGATACATATGGTTTAAAAAAGTGGGGGTGTTAACGTAACGTTAAGCTAGCACCCTCATATAAAATAATCAATTGCGACGATTCGGCTGAATCACTACATTTTTGAGTGGAGCACCTAATTAGCACCAAGTTAACACCTAATTATGCGATATGTTTCATCTCGATTTGCCGTTGTTTAAAGAAGAGGGGTAAGCTAGCACACACACCTCGATCTTACGTTGTGAGGGTGTCAGATTAACAGACGTAACTATTTAACGAACGTAAATACTCGTATGTACCTAGTTCTGGACCAGTCATATTTTATGGAAAGATATATGGAAACAACTGTCATTTAAATAGACCCCCAGGAAGTTAGCACCCCAAGTTTGGAAAAGCTGAAATTTTTCAAGTAGCAGTAGTTGGTGAGTTCTCGAGGGGGTGGGCCGATAGTTCTAGGCTTTTAATGGCTTTCTTCAATAATTAAATTTTGGGGTGCCAACTTCACGCAAAAAATGTTATCGTGCAAAAATGGTTCCAATGTTTAAAATCGATGGATAATAAAGAGTTCTAGAGTTTCTGACTAATACAATAGTAGAAAAAGTTCTGCAAAAATAAAAATTTTATAAAAACAAAATTAAATTTAGGAGTTGCAACCTGACGATATGTACTTTAACCAATGCAGGTTGGTTCCCATTCATCAAATCCAGTTTCAAACTGCTTTCTAAATGCAAAAACTTCCTACAGGTCTCGAATTCTCAAGTTATGGTAACCTACACACCCCCACTCACCTCTAAAGTGATGTCATAGGGACGAAAATCTCCAAAAATGACATGTACCCATTTGGCACTATCAAAATCATCGGAATTTTCAAAATCTTCATAAATTGACCTAAAGACAAGCTCAGAACCCTGGGGCGTTGGTGTCCTCCATCCCCCACTCACGTGATAAGTATGAAAATTTGAAAAAAAAAATGCCCAACACTCGCTTTCATACCGCCAAACTCACCGGAATTTCCAAAATATTCATATATCTCTAGAGCACTCTTTAAAGGACCTAAAGCCAAGCTCAAAACTCTGGGGTGCTGGTGTCCTCTATCACCTCTAAACTGACGTCACAAGTATGAAAATTAGAAAAAAATTCCCCACACTCAATTCGATACCGCCAGACTCACCGCCGGAATATCCAAAATCTTCATAAATTTCTACAGCACTCTTTAAAGGACCTAAAGACAAGCACAGAACTCTGGGGTGCTGCTGTCTCCCATCCCCGACTCACCCCTAAAGTGACGTCATAAGTATGGAAATTTGAAAAAAGACTCCACACTCGTTTCGATACTGCCATATTCACCGGAATTTCCAAAATCTTTATAGAATTCTACAGTACTCTTTAAAGGACCTAAAGATAAACTCAGAGCTCTGGTGAGTGGGGGATGGGATGAGTGGGGGATGGATCCTCCACTCACCCCTAAAGTGACGTCAAAAGTACGACGTCCCTTAATTCAAAATTCATTTTATTCAGCTGCCACCAATAGAATTTTATTTCGATTCAATCGGATGTCAGACCATTTTCATACAAAATGACAGACCTGTTTTAATCCAGATCTCATATGGGATCTCATCGGAGCAAAGTTAAAAAAAAAATTAGTTGAACATCAACTTCTGTCGCCTCCGTCTAAATGTAGACTGAGTCCGCAATTCGCCAGCAACAGGAATTTATCTTTATGAATCCTACGTAATAGGTATTTATACCCTAGACTTATAGTATATAGTAGGATATATTGTTTTTGTCACGACGAAAATATGTAAAAACTTAAAGGAGGCTCCGGAGGTACAGCAATGTATACGAGTATATATAAATGATCAGGATCACCTCCTGATTCGATTTAGCAATGTCTGTCTGTCTGTCTGTTTGTCCGTTCGCACGATAACTTTCGATAGAATGGAGCCTTGAAATTTTGGTTGGTAGTATGATCTAGTTGGTTGAAAATATATTGAAAATGGGCATGATCCGGCCAAGAGAACGCCTACCTCCCCTACGTTTGTAGAATAATTAAATGTATCTGTAACTCGCGATCAAATAAACGTGAAGATGGCTTCAGAAGGTCAGTTTATATTCTCCTAGGAAAATAAAATCGATCATTTGGAAACTAACGATACTTTTCTTACAAAGATCCCCGTGCTACCCTACTTTTCACGTCTTTTGTCTATAACTCATGAACCAATTGACGTAGACACCTGATTTTATGATTAAATGTATCTGTAACTCGCGATCAAATAAACGTGAAGATGGCTTCAGAAGGTCAGTTTATATTCTCCTAGGAAAATAAAATCGATCAGTTGGAAAGTAACGGTACTTTTCTTACAAAGATCCCCGTGCTACCCTACTTTTCACGTCTTTTGTCTATAACTCATGAACCAATTGACGTAGACACCTGATTTTTGGCATTTAGCCTTCAGATGAGAACTTGCTTCAGTGCTGGTAAGATGGGCATCATCAGACCAAAGGAACGGCTACCTCCCCTACAAATTTCAAAAAATGAAATATTCCTTGAACTACGATAACTTTCAATAGAATGAAGCGAGAGATTTGAAATTTTGGTCAAATGTTTGTAGTAGAATCTAGTTGGTTGGTATTGAAACTGCGTTAAATCCAACCAATGAAACCCCTAGTTCCCCTACAAATGAAAAAAAGCGATGACTTTTGATATAATGAAGCTAGAGACTTGAAATTTTGTTTAAATGTTTGTAGCATGATCTAATTGCTTGGTGGCAATGATGGGCAAGATCCGACTCAAGGAACCCCTACCTCCCATACAAATGAAACTGGAAAAAAGCGATAACTTCCGATAAAATGAAGCTAGTGACCTGAAATTTTGGTCAAATGTTTGTACTGGGATGTTGGTTGTTATTAAAAATGCGCAAGATTCGACAAAAGAAACCTCTACCCCCCTACAAATGAGAATTCAAATAAGCGATAACTTTCGATAGAATGAAGCTAACGACATGAAAAATTCGTCAAATATTTGTAGAATGGGTTAATTAATTGATTTTGAGAATGGTCAAGATCCTCCCCTCTAAACTGGCCATATAAAAAACTCACTCTTAATGTATATGTTCGTTGCCAATTGGTACATTTGGCATCACCACTAGGTCTGTACAAGTCTAGGTTATATACGCTTCCGACTCCAGGCCGAAGTGAAGCTTCGGTCTGGTTTTAAGTTTATATCGTTTGCCGGTGATTGTCGGTCACTTTAAAACGTTTGTCGGTCGGTCCCTAGTTACCGACTTATAGACATATCAAATATTTGCGTGAAGTTAGCCCCTCCCGAATTTAATAACCGCCGTTAGTGAAAAGAACTTGTTGAATTCCGATATAAAATCGTTTGTCGGTCACGTTTGTCGTTTGTCGGTTCCGAAAAAAGAGTATTTGTGTGATAAATTAGCAACCAAAGTTTTGCTTACCAGCTGTCAAACGGTCTGTCGTTTGTAGAGCTTCTGGGTAGACGACGCATGGTTTGGATATACGCTATGGAGACTTTAATATGCTAAACTTTGGTAATTAGTTTATCACATAAATATTCTTTCCTCGGAACCGACAAACGAAAAACACAACCGACAAACTAGATATCGGAAATCAATAAGTTCTTTTCACTAACGGCAGTTATTAAATTTGGAAGAGGCTAACTTCACACAAATATTTGATACGTATATAAGTCAGTAACCAGGGACCGACAAACGTTTTAAAGTGACCGACAATCACGGACGAACGATTTAAACTTAAAAATTCGTATTTCGTAAGATTGGGGGGGGGGGGGGGGGGGTTAGCTTAATATCGCTCAATTCCCCCCACGATTGCGAAATATCTGTATGGTGGCTGTTTAAGTTCGTTCGTCGCAGAGCAGTGGCGTTTGTAACGCACGGTTTGGTGGACATCCGAAGATGCCCGTGGGGATGGAGCCTAAGCTAGTATAATGACCGTGAAGGTCGGGCAATACCATCTGGCGAAGAAAAAAGTCTCTCAATGAGCTAAGCAGCGGCCTATGCTTGCTGTAGCTCAGTTCGAGAGACGTGGGCGGGGTTTTCGCCGATTGTTGCCCCTGTTCTTTACGTATTAATAAAAATTCATAGGCTTGGGAAAGACAACACAAACGGGGAAGGTAAAAATGGAGAATGATAAAAAAAGTGAGGCGATTAGGATGGAATGGTTGGCGGTCGGTGCAGATTTCCTCGCGTTCGCATCAGGATCCAAGCGTAATGGCACCCTCGGCCGACAGATCCTTACTCATCAGGTGCTGCCATAGATCTGCCGGTGGAAGCAGCACAACCAGACCAGAATATGGTTCATTACACGTTCTTTTCGGTCTGTGAAGCCGGGCTAATGAATCGAAAGCGGCAGTTATTTGCTTTGACCGTCACCGCTTCAATTATCTTGATCTTGACACAGCGCCAGCCTTAACTTCTTCAGCGTTTTGTTCAATTAATAGAAAATCTCTCGGAACATTTTAGCATAGTCCTTTGAGCATAGTTCCTGCAAAGCTCCGAGGAAACACTTCATCCACAGGCTGAAATTCTACTGCACAAGAGCAAGTGGTGTAGTGGGTATGAGCTGCTCAGAAGTTTTGTTTTCAACCTGTTACCGGAGCAACTGATTTCTATCATTGGCATGAACAATGACACTAGAGGCCTACAGTAAATTCCACGCAAAAAAAATTGTACATGTAAGCAATGGTCACGGGCTGGCCGAATGCGACACAGTATAGGGTTGGATTAATGGATGGTTAACAGTCTCACATCCCATATTCTCGCTAGTGTTAATATGTCCGTATGTTTGCTACGATGGATCGGATGACTCGCTCAGAAGGATTAGCTTGTTGAGAGTAAAGGTCTTTGTGTACAGTGAAAATTGGGTTGGTGAGTTTGGTTTCAATCTGCATACCAACTTAGTAAGTTGCAACCTGTATCTTAGCTTGGCAACACGCAATGCATTTTCATTGCTACTCGAAACACTGTCGCTTGAGGCTCGAACCACTGACGGGACCAACATCTTTCCCTCTATTTAATTACTCCAAACTTAGTGGTTTCATACGGATAGAAGCACTCTTCAGGTCTTGCATCTTTCCAGTTATCCGTGTGCAAGACGACCACGAATGTATGAGAATTCTATTAGTAAAAGCCGTGAAGGTGTGATTTTAACTCGATCGTGCAGGTATACTAGATGATGTAAAGCAACTTATTAACTCATTAGAGGGGTGGAGAGATAGACAGTTACACCAAATTTATCCAGCAGTCAGTTGAAAGCGTGAGTAAAATTGAGTCACCAAAGTTGCAGGACCCTAAAGATTTGAAATATCAGAGTCTCATCTCAGCAGTAAACTATACATATATACATATACATATATAACTATAAGTCGCGCTGGGTGGCCGTGGTCGTTCGGTCGCCACTCTACGGTACTAATCTAGAGCTCGAAATTCAAATCGCGGCGCGATCAAAAACTGCCTATGGGTACTAATACTCACAGTGCTCCGAGCTTGTCAGTATAAAGACGGCGCGGATAGGAGGTGCATGCTAGCAACAGTACTTCCAAAAAGAAGATATACTACCGAAACGTCAACAAGCCATAGAAATGCCAGAGATGTTGACGCGCCCATACCCCTGGAGGGGTCAAGGCAATTAACATCAAAGGTGAACTTGGGTAAATGGTGTACAGAACTGTATAGTACTGCCTATTACCCACATATTCCGTGGCCCATGCCTTAAGCCTACATTGGTCTGCCGAAAAGCCCGAAAATATTGGGCGCCCAATGTGGGGTTGGTGTGGGTTCATCTAGTCTAGACAATGAAACTGAAACGGATAATCGAATAGACGCGCGGTACTGTTAGTCGAATGGTTATCTTATGATTTATATAAGAAGTTATGGATTCATCGCCAATAAGCTTGAAGGCTTTCCGTTGAACTTTATCTAATGCGGATAGGGCAGTTCGACCTGCGCCTGCCCATATGTGGGAAATATATTCAAGTCTCGGTCTTATGTGGGCCTTAGAAATTTGTGCCAAATCAGATAGTGTAAATTATTTTTTACAGCGATTCATGAAACCCAGACACTTCATTGCATTTTTTGCAATGTTGAAGATGTGGTCAGACCAATTTAGCTTACTAGATATGTTTATACTGAGTACGGTCAATGTGGGTGAATCAGTAACGCTGACACCATCGACAAGAATGGGTTGGGCGTAGATGGGGCACGGCGTTTATTGGAAATAAGACAACATTGAGTTTTGTTGGAATTAAACTCTACTCGATTCGCTTACCCCATGCAATAATTTTTGAGATATCTCTATTTAGTGAGGCAGACATGCGATCTCGGTTGAAAGATGTAGTATTTTGGCAGGAGTCAGCTGCAGAGTTAAAAGTATAAATAGAATCAAGAGTGCTGTCATCTGCAAAACTGTGAATTGGGTTTGATGTCACACTTAAAAGATCGTTGATGAACAGAAGAAAAAGCGCTGGTGATAGGACGATACCTTAAGGGACCCCTGCGTTGGTGGTATGTCAATTCGATTTAACTCCATCAAGGACGACTCGAAGCGAACGGCCGTGGAGGAAACTTTCAATCCATACTCGTATAACTAATTTTGGGTCCAGACTAAAAGCCTGGATTTTATCTAAAAGAGCCGGATGACAAACTCTGTCAAAAGCTTTCGAAATGGCAAGGGCAATGGTTTTAGCTTCACCAAATTGATGAATACATCGATTCCATCTTTCGGTGAGATATGTCATTAAATATCCGGTTGAGCGCAAGGAACGGAAACCGTATTGTCGATCGCTGATGAGATGGTGTGAATCAAGGTAGCTCAAAAGTTAGTTGTTGACAAGGGTTTCAAAGACTTTTGACAGGACCGAAGTCAATGCTATTGGTTGATAGTTAGAGGGATCACATGCTTCACTTTTTTTGGGTATTGGTTGGACATGAGCCAGTTTCCATGTTGATGGAAATACTCCTGTCGAGTAGGATAGATAGAATAGTTTTCGAAGAGGTTTCGCTAATGAGGAAGCGCAATGTCTGAGAACTAAAGGGGAGATGCCATCAGGTCCAGCCGATTTTGATACATCGAGTTTTGAGAGTACTTTGAATACTTCCCTAGTGCGGAAATGTAAAGGCCTCTGGTGTGATTCGCATAAGGGTCTAGCTGGTGGATTTTGCGTAGTGGGCAGTAGCCAAGAGTTTGCACCGAAGATTTCAGCAAACAAATTGGCCTTTTCTAGTGATTCACTATATATTTTTCCATCATGTACAAGTGGTGGAATGGAAGAACAGCTGAAGTTATTCTTCACAGCTTTAACAAGGGACCAGAAGCCTTTGCTACCTTTTCGCTCAACGAAAACTTTTTGTCTGATTTTACTATCGAACTGAAATTTAGCTTTATTGACAACAGATTTGCAAGCGTTCCGCGCAGAGTTGTAGACCTCTCTCAGTTCGACACCAACCCCCTTGTGTGTACGGTACGCCGCTTCTTTTCTCCTAATAGCCTCTTTGCACTCTTTGTTAAACCAAGAGGTGGTAGTTGGTTTGATGTTCTTAAAGCTATGCGGGACGAAGCAGTACATGGCGTTTTGGCCTTCGATATCAGGTATTCTGGTTGCGAAATCTACTAATTGGTTGTTGTTGTTGTATGATTCACAAAATAACTCAACCAGTCTTCCTGCTGGGCTTGTGGACGAAGAGTACTTAAGCCATGCAGTATTGTGTACATTAAAATCGCCTGCCAAGGCGATTTCTGATGAAAGGAACTTCTCTAACAACTCATCGATATTGCTGGAAAGTATATCGAAGTAGTGTTCCGTATCGGAATCAGAAGTCCCAGGGCTCCGATATAGAAAACACAAGAATCTAATGTGTTTTTTAAAAATTGAATCTAATCCAGGTGTAGGTGAGTTCTGGAATAGATAAAGTGAACTGGGGGCTGATGGTTGAATAGACTACATTATTTCGAATGTAGATTGCAATTCCCCTCTGGGGTGAGAAGACAGGCAAGTAACGATATCCAGGGACGTAATATTGGTAATTATGTCGGAATCGCTAGAAACTTTCGTTTCGCTTAAAGCCATAACTGCTGGATTATGCAACACCAAATGAGCATGCACCGCAGTATGATTCGCCCTTATTCCACGAATATTGCAGAAATCAAAAATGAATTCTTGCATGTTTCCGTGTAGGAGTAACGAAACGTACAACGTTACGGGAAGGATGGTGGATTTTCTCACTTAATAGTTGGACCAAGCAGCAATGATCCGATCGCAGCTAACAGTAGTGTTATACCTACTTGTTAGTTATGATTGGATCGACGGCTACCTATAGTCGCACTTATTACAGTGATTATTCTGAATTTATTGTATTTGCATTAAATTCAGAAAACGGACAGGTTTTTAAGGAACAGACTCACCGAGACCGTGCTTTGTTGACACCAAAAGAGTCCTTCGCCACGGCACACAACACATACACACACGCACACTGTTTAAATTCACAGTCTGCACATAGGGTAGATCCGGGCCTGCCTTGACTTATATCATTCTTGGGGTCATACTGATGAAGACAATAACTCGTATGTACATGTTAGGTGCGCATTTGCCACCTTCAAATAAATATATATTTTTTTTAATTACATTTTTTTCGATGTTGGGAACGCATTTGCCTACTTCATATATACCCTAGACTTTTAGTATAGGGTATATTGTTTTTGTCACGACGAAAGTATGTAACAACTTAAAGGAGGCTCCGGAGGTATACTACTTTGCCTTAACCCCTAGCGGGGCATAGCGCGTCAACTACTCCTGCGCGCCATCGTACTCTGTTCTGGGCAATAGGGCGCAACTCCCCAAAAGACTTACCCAGTGCCTGACACTCCTTTGCCAAAGATCGACGCCATGTGATTCGAGGACACCCTCTTGGTCGGCCTTGGTTGGAAATGGGGTTCCATTTCATGGCATGCATAGCAATGCAGTTATCACTCTTCCGCAATGTGTGACCTATCCACTGCCATTTTCGCCTGCGTATCAATTCGTCGATTGGCATCTGACCCGTACGCCGACTTAGTTCTTCATTTGATATTCTTTCGGGCCAGAAAATTCTTAAAATTCGACGAAGACATGAATTGACGAAAACTTGCTGCTTTCTGGTAACTCCTACGGAAACTTTCCATGTACTGCTCCCATACAAAAGCACTGACAGTACCAGGGAGCGAAACAGGCCCAGCTTGGTCTTGATGCTGAGATAACTGCTCTGCCAGATTTTGGACAGCATACCGTATGCGCGTTTAGCCTGGATGATACGACGAGCGATGTCCTGCTCCATACCACCATTTTCGGCAACAATGCTACCCAGGTAGACGAAGTTGTCCACCTTCTCCACAGGCTGCCCATTAATATTGATGGCAAGGTGTCGGATTTCTTTTTCGCAACGGCGGGCTAAGAACCTTGGTCTTGTTGGTATTTATCTTTAGCCCAACCTTGCTTGCCTGCCTCTCGAGATCTAACGCCATTGCGGACAGATCCATGATTTTGTGGGAGAGTAGGCATATGTCGTCAGCGTAGTCAAGATGTTGTAGATAAGATGTCAAACTCCATTGAATTCCTCTGTCGAGTCCGGATAGGGCTGCATGCAACACATCGCCGATCACTATGAGGAATAGGATCGGTGAGAGGATGCACCCCTGCCGAACTCCACTGCGAATCTCAAAGTCCCCCGACACCTTACCTTTATGCAGAACATTTGTAACATAATTAAATGTATCTATAACTCCCGATCAAATAAACATGAAAAGCTCTAGCTTTGGTAGACTGTGAGGGTAATCTCATACTCTCCTGGAAAAATCAAATCGATCTGTTGAAAGCTAACGGTAATTTTCTTACAAAGAGCCCCGTACTACCCTACTTTTTACGTTTTTTTTTATCTATAACTCTTGAACCAATTGACGTAGGCACCTGATTTTTGACATGTAACCCTGAGGCAAGCAGCTGCTCGAGTTTAAATAAGATGGGCATAATCACATCAAAGAAACGCCTACCTCCCCTACGAATTTCAAAAAATTAAATATTCTTTTAATTACTATAACTTTCGATATAATAACGATAGCGAGTTGAAAATTTGGAAGAATGCTAGTAGTAATATCTAGTTAGTTGGTAATGAAAATAGGCAAGCTCCGATCCAAGAAACCCCTACCTCCCCTACAAATGAACCTTCAAATAAGCAATAACTTTTGATAGAATGACGTCAGCGACTTGAAATTTTGGTCAAATATTTAAAGTGAAATTTAGTTAGTTGGTATTAAAAAGGGGCCAGATCCGATTCAAGGAACCCCTACCTCCCCTACAAATGAAACTTAAAATAAGAGATAACTTTAGATAAAATGAAGCTAGTGACTTCGAATTTTGGTCAAATGTTTGTACTAGGATCCAGTTGGTTGTTAGTGAAAATGCACAAGATCCGACAAAGGAAACCTCTACCTTCCCTACAAGTGAGACTTCAAATAAACGATAAGTTTCGATAGAATGAAACTAGCGACTTGAAAAATTCGACAAATATTTGTAGTGTGTTAGTTAGTTGATTTTAAGAATGGTCGAGATCCTTCTGAATGATCGCCAATTTCCCCTATAAACTGGCCCTGCAGGAAGCTCACTTTTAACGCATATGGTCGCTGGCACATTTGGTATCACCACCACAAGTCTAGGGTATATACGCTTCGGACTCCAGGCCAGAGCCGCGAAGGTTAAAGTAAATAATTACCGATTTTCTTATGCTTTGCCAAGGTTGCCATTTTTTCTGACAATTGTCCATAAAGTGGCCGACGAAAATCGTAACAAAAATGGATGACACAATGTGGTCTATAGAGGTTCCACTCTACCATATGTAATAAATGTTGAGATTGAGCTGGGCTCAAATGAGGACGAAGGTTGAGGCCTTGGTCGTTCATACCATGCCGGACACCTACTCGTAAGTGTCAAAACCTCCTCAGCGAGTGACACATTTGACACGCGCTTGATAGCTAGCTCGGCTACCGGTAGTGTGAGTGGGGTTGAAGAGTGTCACTGTTGCATCTCAATGTTACAAAACAAAAATATCGTGCGTCGGCCCGAATCCCGAAACAAGGCGCGATGTCCCTAACAACCGATATACCACAAAAAATTTACCGAAGAAGCCCTAAGTTATCTCTAGAAATAACACGGGAACGGCCTTATGGCGTTGGGGCTCCACGCTTCCACCACGACCTTGGGCTTGGTTGCGCATTTTGCCTATCCCCCTTAGCGAAAGCAGAGTGACTACGCGACGAGAGGAAAAAAAGAGGAGGGGGTCCTATTAAGGTCTCATGAAACAAAAACGATGACTCTAGCTTGACTTTCTCTTTCTCTTTTTTGTTTTTTCTTTAAATTTTCACACTATTTTCACGCATTTTTTTTTTTACTTAACAAATTCAATTTCTAATTTTGCAAAAATTTATATGAATACTTCATATCATAGCTAGTGTTTCGAAAATGAAAAAAGTATGGAAAATCCATATGGCATACGAGTATCTTATATACGCATTTCATGTTTGAGCCCTACAACATCATTAAGATCGAATTAGTAAATTTTCAGCAATAAAGATTGCTCATAGATGCAACTATAAAATATTTACATAAAACGAAATTGGAAAAATATCTAGGATCCATAATAGACTTACTGATCTATTTGAAACACGCACTGATCTCAAGCAGGGCGATGGACTGGCGCCGACGCTCATCTTCATAAATATGGACGACAGCAATACGCCACTCAGTAAGTCGACACAATTAGCAGCGTACGCCGACGACATCAACGTCATGTCCCGGAGGTTGGCCGACACAGAAGAACTTCTGTACACACTTGAAACCGTTGCAAAAGAAGTTAGACTACGTATCAACGAAGGTAAAACTAAAATAATGATACAATCGAGGACAAGGACGCCAGCAAAGCCTCGTCACAAATGAAACATTGAAAGGATTATTCGGCGTGTGAGACCGTACACGATTAGCAATGCGGACATTCCTTGAATGAGGCGAATATAAGCCGGATCTGCTGGCCGAAAATGTGGAGGCTTCACTGGCTGGGAAGTTGCGGCTCCGCTGGCCGGAATGTGCGGCGAGCGCCCGATGTAGCTCGCCCTTCAAAGCATCGTTAGATCCTTCGCACGTCGTTGCTGCAGAATTGGACAGGAACGGCCGACGACCCTATACTCAGTCAGCAGGAGCACCCTACGCCTGTTCGCTGCCGTTGTTCACTGTATATTTTTTTTATATATATCTTTTTTTTCTCTTTCTGGATGTGGTGTATTTCCCAGTGAAGGCACGCACGGAGGTTATGTCGTAAGCGGACAGTGCTCCTGCCGACTTGTTTCCTGCGGTACGTACTACTCAATTGCCCTAACCACCTGTGGGGCAGAGCGCGTAACTTTTCGATGTTGCCCAGTTGACGTTTCGTTGGCATAAACTAGTTTCAGAAAATAGAGTTGCCAGCATGCACCTCCTGTTCCCCTATTTAGCGGCCTACTTGCGACAAGTCGGGAGATACTGTGGCTTATTATTACGCCCCACCCCAGAGAGGAAAGACAGCACAAACATCCATGGCCACGGACGTCATCGGGGACGGGATTCGAACCCGAAACGCTAATAGTCAGCCATGAGACTGATGCCTCTACGCACTAAGATACCAGCCGCCCCAAATCGCAATCGCTCTATGCACCCAATTCTAATTCTCATGCTTCTCCGGTAGTTCGCCGCTGCTACCTTTGACTCAATGCCATTCAAAGAGTCCGTTCAACGTATGCACTCGGGGCCCGAAATGAATCATACGGAAATTGTGCATGCATGCCCGAATTTTGAGTTGAAATTTTCGGGCTTTTTCGACTATTTTGTATTGAAATAGGTATGTAACAGATGGCAGATGACTGACGACGGATACAGGATGTCTGATGACAAGTGATTAGCCTAATTCAAGTTAAGTTTCTGAGTTTAGTTTAGTTTTTAATGATGGTGAGTTTTAGCGCACTAGAATAGGCCGGCATCCGGAATTTCATTGGAATGGAAGCTCAAACAAGATGCACTTTTCTCCTTCTGCGAAAAATAGTCCGGAACAGGATATGAGCTCAATCGAAGCCTTTGTCTAGAAATCTTTTACAAAATCGAGGTCATTATAGCCAATGACTTTTGCGCTCCAAATTAATCGTCATGCATTTGCGGTACCATTGATGGATTTTCAGTCTGATTAATTGCACTATTCTTAAACAATAAATACGAGAAGGCCTTTGTAAATCTCGAGAGTATGAGACAGGATTACCAGAATTTCCATATCATCGTAAAAATGGTTTCGATTGGGCGATTAAACATGCGACAATTTTGAATCCTCCAACACAAATTTCTACCCTATGCCTTTTTTTCAAACCTCGTCCGATTATTGTGCACGTGTTTGACCTTGCATCAACTAATATGTGATTTTCTTTTTTCTTCTTCATTTCATGGTACATTACAAATACGCAAACTCCATTTATCGAACAAATGTTCCCATCGTAACAAAGAAGGAGGGTACATACTTTCCTAATACACTAATACCAAATATTTTCTATCTCCAAACATTCCGACATTCGATTTCAAATCAATCTGGAGCAACCAAGCCTAAAAATATCTCTCACACATTTGATTAATGACTGTTATTAATTTATATCTTGGGAGACGCAGACTTAAAGTACACACTATATCCGCACACTGTATTATTAAAATTTTGTTAGCAGAATTATTCTGCTCTTCGGCTTCGTGAACCTGGATGATGAGTTTAGAGTGCCTGCCACGCGGTGCCCACTCCTCTCCATCTGAACAGGTAAGTATAGTCGTTTGTCGATTAGATATGCCATAGAGGTCCGTTTTCAATTGATAATTTCAAAGTACAAGACAATGGTCAAAACAAGTAGGAGCGTTTGAGTCGGAACGACGACTATTCAATAGAAAGGTCCATTTGCAGTTGAGTGAACTACTGTACTGTGCATTGATAGGGGAAACGTTTGGTGCATCTTATCGCCTGGAATGATAAGTGGTCAGAATTGATGTAGTGAGAGAGAGAAATGATAGCGTACGCAACAAAGAAAACCCACACGAAGAATTTAATTTATTAAATAGCTTTTCTAACTAAATCCTGATAAACGTGATGTGCACTTGAAGGTATCTAAGGCCGGTTATTTTAGAATTACTTCTGACATTTGGGTCATATTACATACAACATGGCCATAGTAACTCGATGAGTAGAGCTTTGGACTATAAAGCGAGAGATAGCGGGTTCAAACCCCGTCAAGAACATATTCAAATTTTGGCATGTCTCACCGGTACACTCAGTCGACTTAATTAAAAATGAGTACACTGAATTGATAAAACTTACTCTATGAACATAAATGTTTTGGTGTCCAGCCCACTGGCGTTTTCGTAGTTTAACGAAATTGGAGATCTCTGGTTTGCCATATATTCCGTAGAGCTCGTTGTTATACCTTTTTCGCTATTAGTCAACATCGATCCACATGCCCAGCTCACTGCCGTTTTCGTAACTTAACGAATTTGAAAATTTCTGAAACGGCATAGGTTAGGTTCAGGGACTGTCATGATGTATCACGGTTCACTTAGACTAGCATTGGATCCGTTGTGGTACCATCAAAAAAATCCTCCGTTGGAACCTACGTATTAAACCAGCCTGTGCTGGCGATGTAACTGCTGAGCCTTATGGCGGTCATATTTCTAAGGTCATCCAGATCATAGAAGACCCGGGAACCCTAAAATTTCCCTCTCTACCCACAGAAGCGATGTTTATCGCCATTTTGCACATGCTAGGTGGCATTTTAATGTCCCTGCGTCTTTCGTCAACCACCCCAGTTGCACCCTCCCGAGCCAATTCATCCACCTTTCAGTTTCCCACAAAACCACTATGGCTGGGGATCCAACAGAGAGTGATACTAAAGAAGCCACCCACCTTTGCGAGGGCTGAGCGGCAGCTATCAATGGGAGACGGACTCGAGTGAGCGAATCGCCGCCTGACTGCCAGTGCCAATAGAGATATCCTTCACAGTATTAACATGATTGCCCAGCCAAGAGAGGACTTCTGAGATCGCCGAAACCTCTGCATGTAGGACACTGCAATAGTTGGCAAGACGGAATGAGAGGTTAATTCTGAGTCTTTCCGAATAAATGCCCACTCCGGCCCCTCGCCGGTTCTAGAGCCATCTGGATAGATGACCATGGAGTCGGTATTTAATCTCATATCCCCCGTCCATAGACTCCTCAATGGAATCAGACTGAAGAAGTTTCTGCCAAAATGATATGATACCCTGGGGAGATTCAGGTTGTTCAGTATAGTAGAACGTCCCGCACTCAGCGCACGCCATTGGCCCGTCTCGCAAAGGCAAAAACCGTGTTTGCTGCCAGTTGTTCGCCAAGAATATCAGATGGAAGCAAGCCTAGGATCACGTCTAGTCCGGCAAACGGAGTTGTTCTAAAAGCGTTGTGGCCAACGCAGCTAGCCTTTGTAGGCCACTACTGTGAGTGCTGTTCACCACACACTAATACCGCACAATAATATAGGACGTCCAACGGCTCTGAATATTCAATATACCATTTTCGGCTGTAAGCCCCAGTTCTTACCTATTGCCCTCCTACACGAGTAGAGTGCAATGGTAGCCTTTCTTACTCGTTCTTGAATATTAAGCTTCCACCTTAGCTTCCTGTCAAAGATAAGAACAAGAAATTTAGCTTTATCAGTGAAAACCAGAACGGTCGCTTCGTCCGCTCCGCATATATCAGCGGTAAGCCTTCCTAGCGTATCATCGTCGAAGACATTTTCCAGTTCAGGGAAAAGAAAAGCAGCTCCTGGAATGTGCTACAAAAGGTGAAAATTCACTCTGTACACCCTCAAATCAATTTCCGCTTTAGGCAGTAGAAACGTCCGTGTTTCAGTGTGCAACTATTTTTATGATGCACACACACAATGACTGCTTTAATGTCGTGTAGACCGATCTACTCGACAGGTCTAAGACAGATTAAACATACATGGTGGTAACTGTAGACGTTCGCCACATTTAACTCAATTTTAGTCGATTTTGAAGTCGATCAGACTGCATTTATACTCGAGTAGAACGAGTTTTCATTGCCATATATGGACTCCAGTCGATCGGCCTGCTCGGTGTAAAACAACTCAAAGTTAACTGTCTGCTTCAGACCGGTTAATTAGATTAGAATGGGCTCGCAATCCGTATTTCCTAAATCTACTGGATTGCGAGTCCAAAGTAAATTAAAAAAGCAAGAATAGCGATTACAGTGCCGAAGGTATGATACCCTTCACGCTTCGCTTCGCGTGAAGGGTATCATACCTTCGTTATGTTTTGTGGTACATTTGCTTTTTTGAAATTAGTAGTAAAGCTTGTTCCGATTTCACTGTTCCTATAAGAGGTATATGAAATAGTGGGCCGATTTCAACCAAATTTAGAAACGTGGCTTAGCAGTCAATACGATTGAATAATATGCAATTTCGTAAAGTTATCTTCAAAAATAAAAAAAAGTTTTACTGACAAAAACTTACTTTTGGGACGGTCGTTCCAATGACAGCTATATGATAGAGTAGTCCGATTTTAACCAAATTAGGAAATATGATTTCACTAAAGACACTATTGCTTATTGTGAATTTTGAAAACTATATCTTTAGAAATAAAAAAGTTTTTCTCACAAAGACGAATTTTGGAACCGGTCGTTCCTATGGCAGCTATATGATGTAGTGGTCCGATTTCAACCAAATTCAGGAATGTGATTTATATAAAGATACTATTGATTAGTGTGAAACCTGAAAACGATATCTTTTGAAATAAAAAAGTTTTTCTCACAAAGACGAATTTTTGGACCAGTCGTTCCTATGGCAGCTATATGAGGTAGTGGTCCGATTTCAACCAAATTTGTGAATGTGATTTAGCTATAGATACTATTGATTCCTGTGAAATTTGGTCCCGACATATATACTGCGTGCAATAAAAAGAAGGCTTTGTACCAAATTTCAGCTTGATAGCTTCAAAACTGAGGGACTAGTTTGCATAGAAACAGACGGACAGACGGACAAAGCTTAATCGACTCGTCTCATCATACTGACCAAGAATATATATAGTTTATATGGTCGGAGATACTTCCTTCTGTGCGTTGCAAACTTCATGACAAAGTTAATATACCCTAACACATCCGTGAAGGGTATAAAAATATCACATCATGGTGGAAGGTCTACCATTCTGACGAAGGCTAATATGTATTTTGCAGCAGTATTCCTGATATCTGCACAGCTTGTGGCGATCCGTTCGAAGAGCGTAATTTTGCCCATGCAATAGCTGGACATTCACATAAAATGTGATCTCATCGTCATTCAAACAGAGACGACATTCCGTCTTCCTAGATAAACCCATCTTATTTAGATGATATTTATCCAGTGATGGCCGGAAAAGTAGCCCACAAGCAGGTCAACTCTACTCATGTGGGTAGTGTCCCCATAGTCGAAGGGTCTCAGTTACTCCTTCGATTGCAGCTTTGGAAGGTTATCCCAGTAGTGCTGTCATAGCCTTTCAGACTATTCGTTTGTTATCGTCCTGGCTGAAGCCAGGCCTAAGCCACAATATCGGTGGACGAAACCAGTCGGCTAGTGCGATCGGCTTTAATACTGAGAAATTTTTGTGTGGAGTGCATTGCCAACTTAATATTGTTTCATTGAGTTGGTAGTGATACACTCCATTCATTCTTAAAAACTTATAGGAAAAAAAAGCGCTATGCGTGAATATAATGATATTGATTTTAAACCACAATATGTTTCTGGTTCGATAAAATTTTACGTTGAGCATTGCCTAGCAAGTTCATCCACTGATTAATTTCCCACAATGCCACTGTGACCTGGCCACCAGTATAACAGTACTTGGTTGTCGGTCAGACCAGGAGACATTGAAGATATTCATGACATTATCTGACCAGCCTTGAAGAGAGTTTGTGTAAAGATAGAGCCATTATGGCTGCCTGGATACCCGTGCGGAGAGCGCCTCTAAGTTTCTTTTTAAGAATTATCATGCCGCAGACTTCATTGATCTCGGCTTGAAAAAGCTGGGCCGGACACCCATAGCGATTGAAATTCTGGTGTTAGGTTCAAAGATGCCAGCACCAGGGAGATGGTGCTGCTCAGTCTTAGACCCATCAGTGTACCACATGACACACCTGGGGTCTAAACAGGGATTGGTCTGGGATACTCATTTGCCCTAACCACTAGCGGGGCATACTACTACTCAATTGCCCTAACCCCTGTGGCCTAGTTGACGATTCGTTGGCATAAACCGGTTTCGGAGAATGCAGTCGCCAGCATGCACCTCCTGCACATCCATGGCCACGAACGTCGTCGTAGACGGGATTCGAAACGAAACGAACGCCAGTAGTCAAACATGAGACTGATGCCTCAACCCGAACTCGAACTCGAGCACGAACCTGGTACAAATGTCCTCTGAATAGCTCAACACACACACACTTCACATAAACGTGAAGAAAACCGATCCACTTGTACCATGTTTGAGATCGAGTTCGACAGTGTATGCATGCGAATTGTCCAACATACACATATTAGTTCAAATATGGGAGGTTAGCGTGGAAGTGTCACCACAGACTGTCGAGCTCGAACATGAACCTGGTACAAGTGGACCGGTTTTCTTCACGTTTATGTGAGATGTGTGTGTTTGTGTGTGTGCCAGAGGACAGAGGAAGTTTGCGTTCGAGTTTGACAGTGTGTCGTGACACTAAAAGGTGCGGTAGTTCTGAATTTTTATTATGTTGTATGGGTCGGTAGGGTAGTAAAAAAAACAAGTTTGTGTGACTCTTTAACTGTGCTCCCACCACCAACTTGCAAAAACTGGCACTTTTATCAGCATTTCACCGTTAACTTCGTTCCAGTCCTTTTTAACGCAAAATATGCACAGTCCAATTTTTGTAGAGCACAAAATTTCCTACAAATTTCATCTCTCAAAGTTTTTTCTACAACCAATAGCAACAGAGCTAGTAATTTGTAATTTGAAAAACATTTTATGTGTTTTTTAACTAAATAAGCTTTAATTTGAGATAAGTCATATGCCCGTAGGTATGACAGTTACGTAGCAAAATGGGAAAACCCTATTTGTAAAAAGTTTATGATTTTTCCCTTTTCCTAGGTAACTTCCGCGTAGCATAGCATCTATCCATGTGATAGTGGCAGATGGTATTCCCCCAAGCTCTAGGGCTCGGGATATGCATTCATAGCCAGTGTTATCAGAAGCACCCTCTCTGTCAAGGAAGGCAAATAATGCAATTTCCTTTTAATCGGCTGCGTTTTGGCAAACTTCATAGGATCAGACAATTTGACAGTGAGTAACAGAGATGTGAAGTATTGTACAATATATCCATAAGTGGAAGAGAGAATGTCGCTTATCTGACAAGATCTTTAGAGGGAAAATAGACCGGATTTCTGGTTCGTTTCTCTAGCCCATGATTTCTAAACAAATACATCTACCGGCCTCTCTGTCTATTTCGCTCTAGTACAATTACTAAAAGTCAGGGGTAACGCTATCATTCTGTTCTCGGGATTTGTGTGTAGATGCTTCGGCATGAGTCGTGTGCGTCGAATGTGTGTATGCATGAGTCGAATGCGTCCCTTTTTCACTTACGGATACACAATGGTTGCCATCCCGGTTGTTCACTGTCATTTACTTGACCAATGGTAAAATATTCTTCGATATTATTGGCTGCGTTCTGGGAAACTTATAGGATCAAACAATTTGACAGTGAGTAACAGAGATGTGAAGTATTGTATATCCGTAAGTCGAAAAGAGAGTGTCGCTTATCTGACAGAATCTTTAGAGGGGAAATTTACCGGAAAAATTTGTTGGTTCGTTTCCCCAGCCCATGATTTCTAAACAAATACATCTACAACCATGTCTGTCTCTTTCGCTCTAGTGCAATTACTAAGAAACAGGCTTAACGAAAATTGGTTGGTTGTCATCCTGCTCTCGGGATTCGTATATTATATAGGTATAGATGCTTTGGCATGAGTCGTGTGCGTCGAATATGTGAATGTATCAGTTCAATGCGTCTCTCTTCCACTTACGGATACACAATGCCTTGCCGTCTCTGTTGCTCACTGTCATTTCCTTAACCGGTCAGGCTTCCAGGGCCGCGACCATTACCTATAAGATTGTGTAGGACAGTCACCGTAGATTTGCCCTTTGAATAGGCGAATTGTGTTCGATGCAGAGAAGTCGAACAATACATCAAATTCCTGATATGAACGTTGAGCAGCCTCTCGATAATTTTAAGAAAAATGAGGTTAAACTAATAGGCCTGTAGAATTTGGATAAATTCTCCGCATTTTCACCATGTTTGGGTATAAAAACCACAATGGCTGTGTTCCTAAAACGCCAGCGCTGAGTCAGCACTAAGAAGCGATTAGTGCTGCATGGCAATTCGTCGTAGAAATGCTGCGCTGACACTAAGAGCTTGCACTTTTAGTCAGTATAAAATTTTCTCGATTTCTGACTCATCGTATTTGCAACAATTGTCAAACTTCGATTCTAACCTCGGTTGTGTTGCGTATGGTCGCTGGTCATATTTGAAACATAATTGTTAAATCTTATTGTGGGAAATAAAGTTGTTACCATATCTTGTGTGTCACCTGGGACTCATCAAAGCAAAAAATTTCGAGTTTTCTGTCAAATGCCAAACTGAACATGGCATTTGACAAATGAGACAGACGGTGTGCCGTTTCTAAAACACGAAAATAATGGTCGCGGTCCTGGAAGCCTGACCGGTTAAGGAAATGACAGTGAGCAACAGAGATGGCAAGGCATTGTGTATCCGTAAGTGAAAGAGAGACGCGTTGAACTAATACATTCACACATTCGACGCACACGACTCATGCCAAAGCATCTACATACGAATCCCGAGAGCAGAATGACAACCAACCAATTTTCATTAAGCCTGTTTCTTGGTAATTACACTAGAGCAAAGAGACAGAGAGTCCGGTAGATGTATTTGTTTACAAATCATAGGCTGGGGAAACGAACCAACAAATTTTTCCGGTAAATTTCTCCTCTTAAGATTCTGTCAGATAAGCGACACTCTCTCTTCAACTTACGGATATACAATACTTCATATCTCTGTTACACACAGTCAAATTGTTTGATCCTATAAGTTTCCCAGAATGCAGCCAATGATAATGTGCTGGCAAGCAACTCTGAAACGCTGACTCAGCGATTTTTTTTTTAGGAACGCAGCCAATGACTATCCTTCATAACTGTGGTATGCACCCTAAGTATAACTTGCGTTAAAAAGACTAATCAGCGGAGTGATGATTGTATCAAAACAATTCTGCAAAAGCGCAGAAAAGACAACATCCGCCCCAGAAGCCTTAAATATGGCTCGAAGGACTACTGCCCACTTTTGTTCGAAGATCGTCTATGATAGGCTAAATAGCTCATAATTCGACACACGGTGGATATCAGGTGTGTGATCCGGATATTGTCCTGACAGGGCCGACTTCGGAAAATGCATGTGTAGTAGTAGCAGTTGCGTAGATAAGGTGATGAATTGACTTATGACGGGGGGCATGAGTTCTTATGTAAAAATTAAATGAACTCATAACTTAACTATCTCATATCTCTATAAAAATTAGGTCCACATAAATAGAATAATGAAGAAAAGAAGTGTCGATGGGCCGCGCACATGCTTCTCAAACCCGTTGCACTGCGCTTGTGGACAATTATTTATAATTTACTACCCAGTTAAGCAGTGCCGGCCTAAACTATTGATGTGTCCTATTCAACTAATAGGAGGTCGCTTCTAATCTTTATTATGGACGATGCCCTTGGGGACGGAGCCTAGGGTAGCATACGGACCGTGAAGGTCGGGTCGTGCCATCTCAACGAGCTAAGCAGTGGCCTATGCTTGCTGTAGCTCAGTTCGGGAGACGTGGGCGGGGTTTTCGCTGTTCGTTGCCCCTTTCCTTTACGTATTAATAAAAATGCATAGACCTGGGGAAGACAACACAAACCTGGGATGGGAGTAATAAAAAATAGAGCGATATGGATAGAATGGTTCGCGGACGTCGCCGATGCCCTCGCATCGGGGTCCGGGCGTAATAGGCCACTTGACCTCTAGTTTCGTACCACCGACAGATCATTACTCATCAGGTGCTGCCTTCGACCTGCCGCTGGAAGCAGCACAACCAAACAAGACCGAAGCTTCGCTTTGGCCTGGAGTCCAAAGCGTATATACCCTAGACTTGTACAGACCTAGTGGTGATGCCAAATGTACCAATTGGCAACGATCACATGCATTAAAAGAGAGTTTTTTAAATGGCCAGTTTATAGGGGAGGTTGGCACTCATTCAGGAGGATCTTGATCATTCTCAAAATCAATTAACTGACCCATTCTACAAATATTTGTCGAATTTTTCATGTCGCTAGCTTCATTCTATCGAAAGTTATCGCTTATTTGAAGTCTCACTTGTAGGGGAGGTAGAGGTTTCTTTTTGTCGAATCTTGCACATTTTTAATAACAACCAACTAGATCCCAGTACAAACTTTTGACCAAAATATCAAGTCACTAGTTTCACTTTATCGAAAGTTATCGCTTATTTACAGTTTCATTTGTAGAGAAGGTAGGGGTTTCTTGGGTCGGATCTTGCCCATCATTACCACCAACCAATTAAATCATGCTACAAACATTCAAACAAAATTTCAAGTCGCTAGCTTCATTCTATCAAAAGTCATCGCTTATTTGAAGTTTTATTTGTAAGTGAACTAGGGATTTCATTGGTCGGATTTTACGCATTTTCAATATCAGCCAGCTGGGTCCTACTATACTACAAACATTTGACCAAAATTTCAAGTCGCTAGCTTTATTTTATCGCAAGTTATCGCTTATTTTAAGTTTCATCTGCAGGGAAGGTAGGGGTTCCTTGGGTCGGATTTGGCCCATATTTAATACCAACTAACTCAATCCTACTTCAAACATTTGACCAACATTTCAAGTCACTGGCTTCATTCTATCGAAAGTTATCGTGCGAACGGACAGACAGACATGGCTAAATCGAATCAGGAGGTGACCCTGATCATTTATATACATTGCTATACCTCCGGAGCCTCCTTTAAGGTGTAACATATTTTCGTCGTGACAAAAACAATATTCCCTATACTATAAGTATAGGGTATAACCAGAATATGGTTCATTTAACATAGTTTTGAAAATGCATATTAGACATATACAAGATATTACGTTTCGAAATGTTTGCACTTCTTAAAGTCTACCATTAGTTCAGTCCTCTTCATTTGTGGTTAAGTACCACTAAAATTAACAATTTATCCAAATATGAATCGTACGCACCTGTCGCAACAGAAGATGGTTGTTATTATACATAAATATTATAAAGATAAACTGTGCGAGAAAACTAGAACTTTACAAATACTGATTATTGACAGTGGCGTGCGGTAACATATTCATAGCGAACGTTGGGAAAAAGCCTTTAACCAATCCAACCATTACAGGCAAACATTTACAACAGCCGTTAATAGTCCAATTAAACCTACAATTAAAGTTAATAGTCCACGCCCAATTCGGATGCAGTGTGATTTTACCTTATCAAATAACACGAAATGTGTAATCAACTGGCGGCGCAATGCCTTTAGTCACACAAGACACCAAGACACAAACCGAAATCCTTTTAGGCCTTAACATAAGCTACCTTTAAGACTTAAGTTTTCCTTTTTCATTCTACACCAGTGAAAATTTACAGTAGAAAATAGATGGAAAATTTTGGAAAAAGCCACAAAATATTTGACGCTCAATGTGGGTTCGGTGAAATTTTGGCTAGTCAATAAAACTGAAATAGGCAATTAAAAAGGCACGTGGTACCATTAGTCAAAAGAAACAAAAAACCAAAACTTTTGAGAACCTACATTCAGGCTACCTTAATCTACCTTACCGCAAACTAGTTTAAGAGAACCTCGGGCGTCAGTGAACATTTACGATAGAAACTATGTAGTCGAAAAAACTTGAAAATATTCGGCACCCAAAATGGGAAGGGAAGGTCCCCATAGAGGGGAAATGAAGGTCGAAAAAAAAATTCGTCTGATATAGGCAAGTGGGGTATCATAAGAAAGGTAACTCCGAGTACAGAGATTGGTGGGAGAGGAGTGGAAGAGGGGGGGGGGAGTAGGCTGGTCGCTGACTTTTTTATGCAGGGTTTCAGTTTGCAATGTCGTCTTAACATGAATGTTTAAGCATCTACACTACAAAACGCTCGGATTGCGGGCGAAGACTTTATTTTCCGGTTTCATTTAAAATGTAATGTGTACAAATGACACTCTGTTCAAATGTACAGCACAGTGCATATGATAGAACAAGGGCTGCTTCTATGTGCTAAGCTAAAGATGAGTGTCTGAATGAATAGCCGTGTTTCTTTGGAAATTTATCGCGTGTAGGGTAAAATAACACACGCCTTACACCAACAACATTAACCGGGATAGCTTATTTGGGTGGCTGCCCTACACGCTATAACCCCTAAAAAAAATTCCACATGCATGACACACAGATGGCTCTGGTGTCGTGTAGAACGTAATATGTCGATGTTGGCACGCTTGTGTTTCTGTCACTCAGCCAAATTCATTGATAAACTAATATTACGTCTTGCTCTGATGGGCCCATGCCTATTATTAAATAATACATTTCCAATAAGATTACTAAAAATATCAATGGAATAAAAAAAAAGCCAAAAAAAAGATAAGAATTTGCTGGGGATCGAACCCGCGACCCATTTGGATAGAGTTGCACTTGTAGCTGTCACTGATAAATAACTCGTTTGAACGATGTTTGTTAAGTTAGAGCGGTACGCCAAGTTTATAAATGTCCGCTGTCGCAATAAATAAACGATCCGACAATCAAAATGATATTTCATTCGAATTTTTAATTTGTTTCCACCACATATGAAGCGCACCACTTGACGTCAGTGTAGACAACTTCACGATTCGGAATTTAACCTGGATGCTGCCCTAGAGCGTTTTTTTGCGCAGCCAGGGCAGGGACCCTACACGGCTATGCAAAAAACACGCCTAATGTCACTTATTTTCTTTCGAGTTATACATAGACAATAGGAGTGTTTTTTGTACTGCGGTGGAGGCTAATTGGGGGTTATCCGGGTTAACTTACACACATTACACAAACAACATACTCTTGTTGTTTCTGTAATATGTGTAAGTTAACCCGGATAGCCCCCAATTAACTTACAACGCAGTACAAAAAAAAACACACCTAATATAATTTTGCTACCACGTCACTCTTCCACGACAAAAATTGTTTGTTGTTTTATTAACGATTTCAGTACTATGCTACATGCGTGTCATAAATTTTGACTTTCGGTATTGGTGTTCTCCTCTAAGAGTCACCATACACTGTCGAACTTGAACTTGAACTCGAGCACGAACCTGGTACAAATGTCCTCTGAAACACACATACACTTCACTTAGGTGTGAAGAAAACCGGTCCACTTGTACTAGGTTCGTGTTCGAGTTCGACAGTGTATGGTGACACTTAGTCCAAGTGAAGAAAAGCAGCTGCATCAATAGGATTTTCCCATAGCGCAACAGGTGTTAGACGAGTAGAGGCTGTAGGACAGTTGAAGATGTGCTCAACATCATGCGGAGTGAAGCCACAAGCTGAACAGAAGTTTTGAATGCTGTCGTCGATACGGGACAGGCACGAATTCAGACGAGAACACCACCCTGAGCGTAGTTGAGCCAAAGTAGTCCTGATCGCTCGGATACTAGTGCGCGACATAGAAAACGTCTTTAAGTTTATGCAGGCCGCAGAAAAGTAAAACTTCAATCTTCATATCTGGTTTCAAATTCATTTCTTATGATCGCCACACACGACAACCATTTTGGTCGCGAGCCACCCTCAAACTACGTGAAAATCAATAGAACAGTGAAAATAAGGAGATTCTTTATTCCTCACGTTCTATGCATTTTGAGGTGATTCGATGGTGGCTCGCGACCAAAAAATGGTTGTCGTGTGTGCCGAGCTTGAAGATTTGCACTTTCTTCAGCTTTCAGCTGCTGCTCCAACGGAACTACTATTATTTCTTCTAACTAGTGAGACATAGCGCGTCAACTACTCCCATGTGGCTTACTTGACGCTTTGTTAGCATGAACTGGTTTCGGTCGATGCAAGTTTTCCAGCATGCATTTCCCTTCCACAGAGCTAACTTGCATTTAAATTCTTGGACTAATTCACATCTGGTTGTTATAATCTGATTCTGCTTTTTTAAGTTTCAAGTTCAAATCGGATAATTGTTTGGTTATGTCAACTATGAAAGATAAATCTTGTAACCATATTTTACTAAAAAGCAGGGTCGTGTCTTGATTGTAAATTTTGAAGAACTTGGTTGGTATTAGTGGTGGCAGAAGCACAACTTGCCAGAGCCCAATTAGCGCGAAAGAGCTATTTTATCCACATATCTACCTCGTAAAAATCTAATGTAGGAAGATGGTTGAACTTACAGGGGATGCTGAGACACCTAAAATAGATCCAACCGGAGGAGTTCAGGAAGTATTGCAGCTCCCCAATCTTCCCCTCCTACTTATCTTCCAGGATATGAAGAGAGGCCTTGCCCAATGCTCGATGTCTGGCCCCGGCAAGGCCCGGGCACTCGCAAAGGAAGTAATTGGGGGTTTCTTTTTCATCTTCATTCTCGCAGCTGCGGCAATATGGATTGTAGGGGATGCCAAGCATTCTTGCATGTTCACCAACAGGCCAATGTCACCGCCGCCGTAAGCCTGGCAACATTTCTACTTGATTTGGTCAAAAGCTCATATGTTTTTCTTCTGTCATAGGAGGGCCATAGCTTTCTTGATACGGCGCAGGTGGACAGATTTCGCCATTTCGAGTCCGCAACATTGAGGTAGTGAGAGGAGATCTTGCACTTAACGGCCCCTAGCGGAATGCAAACAGGTTCCACATAAGAGCTCTCTAGGATGGCACCTCTTCTGGTCAGCTCGTCGGCCTTTTTGCTGCCGTCAATGTGTCCAGAAACCAAGAGCAGGGTAGTATTGAGCCGCCTACCAAGGAAAGTTTGACCCCTAGAACTTATCAACCTTTTTTTAAGATTCAGTCATCAAGAATATCATCACAAACCTTCAGATGACTTTGTTAATGACACTCATCAAATATTTCATTAGCTACTCGTTCTCAATACTACTACTTTGCCTTAACCCCTAGCGGGGCATAGCGCGTCAACTACTCCTGCGCGCCATCGTACTCTGTTCTGGGCAATGGGGCGCAACTCCCCAAAAGACTTACCCAGTACCTGACACTCCTTTGCCACAGATCGACGCCATGTGATTCGAGGACCCCCTCTTGGTCGGCCTTGGTTGGAAATGGGGTTCCATTTCATGGCATGCAAAGCAATGCAGTTATCACTCTTCCGCAATGTGTGACCTATCCACTGCCATTTTCGCCTGCGTATCAATTCGTCGATTGGCATCTGACCCGTACGCCGACTTAGCTCTTCATTTGATATTGTTTCGGGCCAGAAAATTCTTAAAATTCGACGAAGACATGAGTTGACGAAAACTTGCAGCTTTCTGGTAACTCCTACGGAAACTTTCCATGTACTGCTCCCATACAAAAGTACTGATAGTACCAGGGAGCGAAACAGGCCCAGCTTGGTCTTGATGCTGAGATAACTGCCCTGCCAGATTTTGGACAGCATGCCGTATGCACGTTTAGCCTGGTTGATACGACGAGCGATGTCCTGCTCCGTACCACCATTTTCGGCAACAATGCTACCCAGGTAGACGAAGTTGTCCACCTTCTCCACAGGCTGCCCATTAATATTGATGGCAATAGGTGTCGGATTTCTTTTTCGCAACGGCGGGCTAAGAACCTTGGTCTTGTTGGTATTAATCTTTAGCCCAACCTTGCTTGCCTCCCTCTCGAGATCTAACGCCATTGCGGACAGATCCATGATTTTGTGGGAGAGTAGGCATATGTCGTCAGCGTAGTCAAGATGTTGTAGATAAGATGTCAAAGTCCATTGAATTCCTCTGTCGAGTCCGGATAGGGCTGCATGCAACACATCGCCGATCACAATGAGGAATAGGATCGGTGAGAGGATGCACCCCTGCCGAACTCCACTGCGAATCTCAAAGTCCCCCGACACCTTACCTTTATGCAGAACGCGACATTTCGCGCCGTCATAGGTTGCCTTAATAATAGCCACAAGCTTCTCAGGGATGCCTCTCCTGCGCAAGGCCGCCCATATAGAATCCCGGTTCACACTATCGAAAGCCTTTTCGAAATCGATGAAAAGCAAGTGAAGCGGAGAATCGTATTCAGCGCATTGCTCGATGATGATTCGCAAGGTGTTAATGTGATCGACACAGGAGAATCCGGATCGAAAGCCAGCCTGCTCTTCATCAATTGTGCTTTCTAAGTGGGCCTTTAGTCTTTCCAGGACGATTTTAGCTATTATCTTGGCAACGGCAGGAAGCACACAAATGCCTCTCCAATTATTACAGTCTGTGAGGCTACCCTTCTTTGGAAGTTTGATGATCAAACCTTCCTTCCACTCAGTGGGAAAGGTCTCTGTATTCCACGCTTTATCAACAAGTGGGTGCAGCAAATCGGCAGTTACGCTTGGGGCTGCTTGATAAAGTTCGGCAGGGATGCCGTCAAGTCCGGCGGCCTTTCCTCGTTTTAGTGCAATAATTGCAGTGACTATTTCCTCTTTAGTCGGGGCAGTGGACCGTATACGCACATTTTGATGGTTAGCTAAATTATCTATATGAGGGGGAACTTCACCAGAGGTTACACGGTTCAAGACCGCGGCGAAGTGTTCTTTCCACCGCCTCATTTGATCTTCTTCCAAGATAAGTAGCTTTCCATCACTATCTTTCACCGGATGTTGGCAGGAGTTACGACCACCTGTAAACTCCTTGATGACACCGTAAACGGCGTTTAAGTTGTTACTTCTAGCGGCTTCTTCTGCTGACGCTAAAAGAGAATTGGCATAAACTCTTTTATCGCGTCGCACACTACGCTGAACTTCTCGAGCTTTCTGACGGTAAAGGAGTTCGATGCTGCTTCGATTGTCGTCTGAGGCTGCAGCCAAACGAACTTTCAGCTCCTTTCTTTCAACAATCCGCTGCCATGAAGCGTCGGACATCCAGGGCTTATTCCGGCAATCCGGGTTTGGGCCAAGGATGGTATTTGCGCTATCAATGTACGCATTTTTTATGGCATCCCAGTTTTCGTTTATGTCACTATCTGGGTGACTAGTTATCTCAGCCGCTTTTTGCGCAAGATGGTCATTATATTGTTGTAAGACAGCTGGATTTTTTAGTCGAGCGGTGTTGAATTTGCGGGGCCTGGATCTTTCGTCGCTGGGGCGGCGCACGGCTGCAATACGCAATCGAACATTAGCGATCATAAGATAATGGTCTCTTCCCATCCCAATATCGGCACCCTTCTTGTTTCGCACGTCCAGGAGGCAACTCTTGAATCTTTTACTAATGACAAAATGGTCGATTTGATTTTGTGTTCTGCGCCGATCAACAGAGGACCAACTGATTTTGTGGTGGTCCTTATGCTCAAACATAGTACCACCGATGAAGAGACTGTGAAAGTTGCAGAACTCCACAAATCTTTCACCGTTGTCATTACGATCACCAAGACCGTGTCTCCCCATCACATGTCTGAGCCCATAGTTATCAGCGCCAACTTTCGCATTCAAATCACCCATAACCATTATAATGTCACCTTTAGGTGTTCTGCTCTGAACGGCGTTTAGTTCTTCGTAGAAGGAGTCTTTTGCCAAGACATTGTCTGGTTCAGTAGGGGCATAACATTGTATTATTGAGATGTTCCTCATTTTGGTCCGGAACCTGGCGGTCAAGACCCTGTCAGAGACCGGTTCCCAGGATAAGAGACAGTTTCGCGCGGCTCTGGTTAAAAGGAGCCCCACACCTGACTCACGGCGACTACCGGTAGCTTTACCGGAGTACAACATTATAGTGCTGCCCGTTGGAGAGATGAATTCTCCGCTGTTCCACCATCTTATCTCACTAACTCCTAAGATATTTAATTTGTACCTCAGAAATTCACTCTCTAATTGAAGGAATCGTGCGTTCTGGGGACCTTCTGATCCATTGTCCAGGAGAGTACGCACATTCCAGAATCCAATCTTTGTCATTGTACGATAGCTAAAAGTCGTAACCGTTGAGTCAGTCCTTATCCGAGGCATAGTTGACGTTTCGTTAGCATATAAAGATTTCGGATAGTGCAAGTTGCTGGCATACACATCCTGTCCTTTGATTGTCGGTTTTAACGACAGGCCCTCAAAGGGAAAGGCCGTGGTATTTTTTTCACACCCCACACCACAGGGGTACCTCAACCAAATCATCGCACCGCCATCACTGGCGGCTTGACGTTGGTTGGCAATGGTCAGTGACCACTGCCGTTCCAGGGGGCGCCCACGCGGAGGACTATGGAAGAGGAGTTTTTGCCCCCCCCCCCCCTCGTTCTCAATGACTGCTTCGAATTATCATATATTCAGCTAACTTATTAGATATATGGTTTGATATTCACTAAATTTTCTTATAGAATTACAGTTGTACAGTAGGTCTATGTGTTGATTTTCACTCAAGAGGAGACGGTTCGAACCCTGCCTCAATCACAAAAAAACAGACGTCATATCCCCTCCCTCCGCTAAAAGCCATCTACACGACTGAGCAGTAGCTCAAGAATTTCTACTGGGCTTCAGTGTAAGATCCATCTGATCTTTTCAAGCAGGACATTCACGGATGGTCTAAAGCCAAATTTCCCTTGGTCGAAGGCAAAAACTCCCTGTAAAATGCATAGTGCGACCGGGAAAATTTTAGCTTCGACCAGGGAAAATTTGGCAATTGACCTTCCGTGAATGTCCAGCTTCAGAAGCCATAATGTGGGATACGGTCGAGAGGGTTTTCGTTGTTGCTATATTGGAAGCTTTTCTATCGTATTACGTATGTATTTAATTGAGATTGAACAGCATGAGTAAGATAAGCTAAGATGAAAGACCATAAAAGATCTACTCGTATTGTGCCGTAACCCATTAATTCAAAATACCGTCCATCTTTTTAATAAAGAGCAGTAAGTCTTTAGCAGGAGTCAACCTGAAATCTGCAGTACTGATAGTAGCCTGCCCGAGGAGGCCGA
This sequence comes from Chloromyia formosa, assembly GCA_964017055.1. NCBI lineage: Eukaryota > Metazoa > Arthropoda > Insecta > Diptera > Stratiomyidae > Chloromyia > Chloromyia formosa. The sequence goes on from OZ024818.1 coordinate 65,809,197, forward strand.
CATTCTAAGCCGCTCCATGACGGGACATTCACAAAAGATGTGTCTAGTCGTTTCCACGTCCTCCAGACAGAGACGGCATTCAGTCTCGCTGGACAGACCCATCTTGTTCAGGTGATATCTGACCAGGTGATGGCCAGATAAGTACCCCACTAGGAGTCTTAGGTGGGTTCTACTCATTTGAGTAGTATCCTTGTGAATGAAGGGCATTATCAGTTCCTTTGATTGACGTAGCCCTGGAAGGTTATTCCGGAACTGATGAATAGTGCAAACCAATCTGAGATTCGCAATTTGGCCGAGGCCACCCCAAAGCCACAGTAAGGCTAAGGTCCATGAAAACGACTGGATGATCTTTGTCTAGCAAGTTCATTCGCAGCCTCGTTTCCCTCAATGCCCTGGTGGCCTGGCACCCAACACAAGAAGACTCGGTTTTTGGTTGCCAAAAGTTGAAGGAGTTCGTAACACTCCTTCACCAGTTTTGATCTGAGTAGATAGCAATATGAGCGCCACGAAGTCCAGTTTCCAAGATAACCCTGGCGCAGACCTCATTGGTGTGGATCTCTGCTTGAAAAACACTGGGCGAGACTCTCATTGCGATCGCGATAATGGTGTTGTGGCCAAAAACACCTGCACCAACACCCTCTTCTGTTTTAGACTCATCGGTGAAATACTTAATACATCTAGGGTCTAGCTAGACAGGGTGTGCCATTTACCCATTCAGAGCGGTCAGGGATGAGGGCTGAAAATTTTCTGCCTAAGCAAACCTCCGTGATCATGTAATCTGATCTCAAGCAGATCTGCACGTCAGGAAGTTGATTCATAATGCTCATGTGACCGCTTTCTTCACTACGTACGTCGGAAGTTAAACAAAACAGCATTTAGAAATGCTGATTCTTGAATGAATATATGCAACGAGTTAGTCCAATAATCGCCTCCAGAGCTGGCATAGGATAAGTGCACATAGCCCCAGTGATGCTAAGGCAAAGCAAGGCGTTGAAGCTTATTGCACTTCAGTAAGACAAAAGATTGCTGAGTTTTCGGCCACCACTTTTTGTACGAGATAAAAACATAATTTATATTTACTTAATTTTCTTCCCATTAACTAAAACCCAATTATGACTAATTGCTTTGTTCATTCCAGAATTATCTTTTTTTCCTCCCCACAAAAATATTTTCATTTCTTCTTTATAGTAATACGTATGCGCATTATCTCATCGATAAAATCAAAATATGCCGCAGTAACTTATTTAAACAATAATTATAATTAAAAATGGCACTTGATTCAAAAGACAAGCGACTGAGTCATTAAGACCGGAACTCGATCAAAAAAAATGCAAATTTCTTACGGATGAACACTGAAAAAACGCGAAATATACGTACATTTGCCTCGGAGAGTACAGGTACACTGTAGGTGTCTTGTTGAAACAAAAATTAAGGCATTTGACCTCGCCGAAAAGTTTTCCAATGATTTAATCGAAAATCAACTTGTCTTCAACTTCAAGTATCGAGAGTGAACTTTACGAGAACGATGATGCTTTTACGTAAAAAGTATCTGAAGTATCTCGACTTGACTACGATAGAACAAATCCATGTTAAAATTTTAGAAAAGATTAGATGTTGGCATGGTTGGATTTGTAGAATGTGTGTGTGCTGTGATTCACGCGCTCTGGTCATAGACCACAAAATTCGTAAAACCCGGATTTAAGCACATCATCAGGCTCTTGATGTGTTTTTTCCGGCATTTCACTTTATCCAAAGATTCAATCATACGCTTTGCAAATTTAGAGAAGAACAAAAGCATCGGAAAAAATGTGAACTCCAAGAAATTGATTGGATTCCGAAAAAAACTAAAAGAAGAAAATACGAAAAAAAAAAATAATAAGAAATACGAAAAATAATCTAATGAAAAACGAGGTGTACAAAATTTAGGTAAAAAGTTAAAGATCAGAATTTGTCTTTAATTTTGTTGCAATCCAAAATGTCTGAAATTCATTAGTGTGGCACCTCGCCACTTGAAGGGGCAACGAAATGGAAATCGGCACCTTCTTAAGACCAAGTCTGGAATGTTTGTTTGTCGGTCCACTTTTCCGATCTTATTATTATCATTAGACAAAACAAAACATATTCAAATTAATAATACATACATACACAATTAATCAAAGAGAGAGAAATAAAAAGTATGTGAACTGTTCCAGATCTGTCGCAACATCTAATGCACACGTTTCCCCTTTCTCATCCAAATAACGAGTTGATGAAACATTTTCAGTGTTTCACCGGTCAAAGTTTTTGATTTTTTTTTTATGCATTCAGAAAAATTCAAATCGTCGTTAAGTGAAAGACTTTCGCACAAGATGTTTCTCAATTTTATACCATACTTATGACTATCGCTTTTTATTATTATTATATTGTTGTCCATCGTGTGTTGAGTGTGTCTGTCTGTCTGTCTATCTATTTGTATGTTGTCCAAATGACCCCAAAAACAGAACAAGAAATGCTTTTAATAAAATCGGATTGCTAAGAAGAAGTCATTATCAAGCGCGCGGAAGCGAACAACAGCGTTCCGGAATCTTTGAAAGTTTTTTTTTGCATCGTTTTGTTTCAATTCGGGTTAAGTATTGGAAAATTCGTGAAGCCAATAGGAAATTTAGGAAACGATAAAGAGAAGAGGGCCTCTTCGACTATGGACAGCCATTAGTGTGGCATTTCAGACAGTCAAGAATGGATGCGCGAAATTAGGGTGCAGCAAAATTACAGAAGATCGCTTTAAGCTTGTTACGGAAGAATACACATATGATCAATTCGGACTTTTTTCAAACTGTTCTTAAGCACATTGTTTCACATAGATGCAATAGGGCTGAGGCAGATTACAAGATTACTTATGCCTTTACGGTCAGACGAGTAAAATGGACCATAAACTCCTTTGGCCCATACAAATCACCTGGGCCTGATGAGATCATACCTGCAATGCTACAAAAAGCTGCGGACTCAAAAGCAATTTAGATTGTCGCCATCTTCAAAGGCTGCATCAGAATGGGATATGTGCTTCACGCCTGGCGAGAGGGTAGCGTTGTGTTCATACTCAAAACTGGAAAATGCAGTCAGATTACAGGCCCATCAGTCTAACCTCATTCATGTTTAAAACCATGGAGAATATACTGGACGGGTATATTAAAAAATCGCCAGAGACCGGCTATCTATCATATACACAACACGCATACTTAAAGGGGAAATCGGTGGAAACCGATCTGCATGAAGTAGTTTCCACCATTGAGAATACTCTGCAATACAAAGAATATACACTCGATACTTTCCTGGACATAAGCTGTCAGAGCTACGGCGACGTTAGATGCTCTTAGCAATGCTGGGATTAAGAAAGCCATACGAATATGGATCGCATCGCTGCTATTTAACACAGTGGCGGATCCAGAGCGGGGCCATGAGGGCCCGGGCCGCCCTCAGCATGTTTGCCCTCCAATTATTCGAGGAAATACTGAAAATAATTTATGAAAATGACAGCTAATACAAACTATACCCGACAAGGGTGGATTCCTTTGGGCTGCGCGTTCCTCTTAGATTTTGTTCTCTTCAGAAATATAGGATACTTCCAGTCGACCCTCTTGACCTATATGGGACGAGCCTAGTTTTTCCTGATAAGGCGAAACTTCTATATAGCTATTTTACTCATGTTTTTGAGGTAGTTTTTTGGTGGACTAAGAGAGCCTAACCGTAGCTTGCTGGGAAAGATGCATAGATTGGTCTGCCTTTCGTTTTGTAGTCTTCTTAGGAAACCTACTTTTTCTGCTTCGAACATACTGTTTAAGCTGCTACTTTTAGACATTTTTGGTGAATAGATGTCCGCAAATATGATCTCCCAAAAAGAACCCTGTTGTAAAAAAAATCCCCGCCAAGAAAAACTCTTCAGCCGCAAAAAGGATTGATATGAACACAATACCGCCAAAGTACTCGTAGCTTCGCGCCTCGCTCTAGGGTATGCATATTGAACCCTGATTGAATTAGTTAATTTCTTTCAATGCTGATTGGCGGGGAGCTATCCATCATTTTGTCGCAACAATATCGTTGTCATTATTATTGCCATTTTGTCATAAATCCCTTCGGCGGTGAGTTGATGCGTCCAACAAGAAGCACATATATGTAGTTCCATTCGCGCGAATTTTACGTTTTCACTAGTAAATTTGAGCGATGATTTCAGTCCCGACCGACAGAAAAATTGAAATTAGCCCTCTGTGCCAGGTAGGGTGAAATGGTATGGAATTGTCATGAAAAATCCCACTTTTCGTTCAATTTGTATAGAGTGTGTCATGCTTATTGCACATGAAATGCGTGCAATGAATGGACTTAGCCTTGCCGAGGTATGCCTTGCATACCCCACCCGGTACACAGAGGGATAAATTAATTTTCCTTTCAGTCGGGATTAAAATCATCGCTCGAATTTACTAGTGAAAACTTAAAATAGGCGCGAAAGAAACCGTATGTGGCTGTTGTTGAACTCGTCGAATCAGTGACAATGATAAAGACAACGATGTCGTTGCGATAAAATGATGGATAAGTAGTTGCGCGCTTAAAGCTTTTATGCCACGTACTGTTGTCTTCTCGCCCGAATCTCGTTATAAAGCTCCGACCTTATAAAAGACTAAAAATGCACTTCAGTCCAGAAGTGATTAATAGACTATTTTCTACTCCGTTCTTCTTCAGATTGTTCAATTTATTTTTGTTTGATGGAAGCTCCCCGCCAAACAGCGTTGAAAGAAATTAACTAATTCAATCAGGGTTCAATATGCATACCCTAGAGCGAGACGCGAGGCTACGAGTACTTTGGCGGTATTGTGTTCATATCAATCCTTTTTGCGGCTGAAGAGTTTTTCTTGGCGGGGATTTTTTTACAACAGGGTTGTTTTTGGGAGATATCACGTCTTTTTGCATAGTAGTAGTAGTAATCCAGATGGCGCAACGATAAGCATGTTCGCATTCTATACACTGGACTCCGATTCGATCCGATTCCTACTGAATGCGGTAGTCTTCGATAGGAAAAGGGGATTTACGCCTCGGAATATGTGTACCCGTTTGGGGTTAGTAACTTGGTTGAGCATATGTATGAAAGTGTTTTACTTTCGTGTAGGTTTTTATTTTTTTTATATGTGATATGTTTGCGTTTTTAATAAAACTATTTAATATTTAACTATTTATTAGTTACATATTATTTATTGAAATTTGTTTGCGACGTTAGTCTACTCCGAATAACCGTTTCCCTAAATAAATGTATTCAATACAGAGATATAATTAAGAATAAGAAGGAAAACTCTATCAGTTGGAGAGAAGGCAGTGAAACATTTTTCGGAAAAACATATTTAAGTAAATTAGTAAAAAAAAATCACTATTGCCTTATTTCCATCCAGCAGGACCACGAGGAGATTGGAGCTATATTAACACTTAATTTTTGTAGGCCTGTATGTTAATTCACTGGCTAGTAATTAATTAATAATTAAACAAACGACATTTTTCAACACACAAAAAAAAACATAAAACGGTGTGGATGAAGATACAAACAGGTCATAAATTCCGGAATTCTTCAATTACACCTTCTGTCCCTAAAATATACAATAGTTGTTGTCATTGTTCTGCTTGTAGACTTTGTTTACGTTAAAAGTGCACTTTTAGCGTATTTTATCACTTCTAATAGAACAGAAGGATTCCCTCATTAATGATGCTTCCTTTATTAGTATCTTATTCGTGAACGCAAATTTGGGGCAGATATGATTTTGCTTAATGCTCGATAACAGATCTCATTTAATAATTTTTCCATTAGATTTGCTATGCAACAGTTGCAAGAATCGCGTTTCATATGCTGTACATTCCATTTTCCCATATAAATCATCATACACCATAAAATATTCAGATGGCTTAAAATTATTGTTTTAAACAATTAGCACACAATTCTTTCAATTTTCCTTTTCCGCCTTACAAAAATCTTAACATGACCCATCATTTTTCGTTTATCTTTCAACTATTTATATGCAATAATTGTAAATACCTGTATTAACATCTCAATAAGCCCTATCTTTAATAATTAAAGAACCCACCTCCTCGAAGTACTTGAAATATGAACGTGTGTTAAGTCTATTGAAGATCCGAATCATTTCAAAAAAGTTAGTAGGGCGCTTCCTTGCCAAGAATATCATTTTTCTAGTTCAAAGGACTCAAAGTGCCTTCAACAATAGTCTACTGCATTCGCCTCACCACCCCCAGTCATATCATACCCATCATCCCTTGATATCACTTCTTTTCCAAAAATGTCCTTTTCCTTCTCCAAAGGACGCAAAATGCCATCAGTCGTGGTCGAAGGACTCAAAATGTCATTATGCCATTAACAGAACTGCAGTGCATTGGTCTCATTACCACGACTTAGAATACACCCTTACCTACCAGCTTTGGTTTTTGTTTCATTTCATAATAATAGAGTCCTTTTATCCTGACGCACATCTCCAGCAGCACTAAAATATAACCGTTTTGTACTTAATAGCCATAGCAAGCTATGTACTAAATTTAGTTGAACCACGGACAACGGCTAATACCTGAAAGATTTTTTTTTCATTGAATTCATTAAAAAGACTTCGAGAAAGCGAGAAACTCTATATATTTTTTCATATTTTTGGATGTATCTTTTTATCTACTGCACGGATCAGAGCAAATGAAAAAAAGGCACACCCTTGGGACACAGTCAATCCGTGAGAAAAAAAACCAGACCTCGATACGCTCCCTACGAGGCTGTAGCCCTGTCAAGGAACAACAAGATCAACGAGAACAAGAATATGTAATTTGAAAAATAGCGATTTTCAAACTGTCATATCTCGGTTGCTTTTCGTCATATCGACATCAAATTTGCAACACTTCGTAAGACGGCCGGAGAGAATGTTCATACTAAATTTAAGCCCCACAATCACCTGGAGTCACAGCTACAGAGGTCCGAAAACCCGTACTTGTTGTGTCGCGTAAACATAGTCTTGGTCACTTTTTCGATTTTTTTTTCACGATTTTTTTCGTTTTTCTTCGGCGAGCGGGACGCTCCCACGTCCCTAGATAATTCTACTATCGACTCTATGACACTCAGTGGCATAGTTAAAGCTCTAGACACGCTACTATTCTGCGCTACTCAAATATTCTAGCAGCAACTAACTACGATATGAATGCGCTTGGCAGGTATTTTGTCATTCCGATAAAATTACACAGTCAGTGGGAAAGGAACGTGCTTCTCTTGCCTACCTCTGAGGGATTAGGGGTTGGAGTTTTTTTGTGATGGACTTAACTTAATCTTATCTTTCAGTCTCCCTGAAGACTATAATGCTTTTAGGCCGAGGATAATGCGCGGCGTTTACGCAAACTCTGACCTGGCTGGGATATTACGTGACTGCGTCATAGACCGTTAAGGAATGTCGCTCAATACTTACAGAAATGACACTGCTTCCACACTACCTTTACAATTTAAAGCAGGTGCTAGGATTAACTCTAAATGGGGAAATATCCGTAGTTATACAGTGAAACCTCTGCTAAGGGACACCGCTCTCTAGCGGACACCCCTCATTACGGGCAATTTTGAAAAGTCCCGAACGTAAGGTATCGGAAACTGATGCATATAAACCCCCTCTGCAACGGACACCCCTATTAACGAACGTGGGCAGCCTAAATTTCGACACTAAGAAATAAATTTACCTCTCCTGAACGGACACTTCTATAACTTTCAAAATGAAGAAACTCTAATTTAATGTCCTCTATTGATTAACTTTAACATGCAAATTGACAAGACAAGGCCGCTCAAAAGGAATATCAATAAGTGGCGACCAATTGATGTGGCTATAAGCCTTCAAAAATCGTGAAAACACATCTCTTATTCGCAAAAATGATTGTGATTTCGACTCAAGCTACTAGTTGAGGTAATGATGCTTATTTTGCAAATGTCCGCTCAAATGGCTGCTATTGACCACAAGGCACGAATCGCAAGACAACAGTTTACAGGGGAGTCGCTTTCCACACCATGATTCATCTGCCGTCAGATGACAATGTTTGGTTGAACTGCACAGAGCAGAAAACGTTCGTTTTCTCTTCTCCACGCTCTTCGGAAAATGTTTTCCGGTCGCTTTTTGTTTTAAAAGGTGGGGATCAATTTATGTGGCTGTTTCCCTTCAAAAATCGTGAGATCATTTTTGTTAATGATTTTTGAAGGCTTTTTCTCCACCCTTCCTACTAGTGTAAAAACTGCAATTTTGCCTTCCCTCCTCTCTTCAGTAGGAAGAATAGTGGGTGGCTCACTTTTTTCTGAGCAGTGTACACATTGCTGAATCAACGTTTTCGTCCATCTCTCCATAGCGGACACCCCTCTGCAACAGCCAATTTTGTTGGCACCGTGACTGTCCGTTGTAGAAAAATATTAAAAAGTCAATTTGTAATTATTGTATATTTGTACGAGTAAATTTAACATTTTACTGTACATACTTTTCAACAAAACCGTGGTCCTGATTGAATTCTACCGCACTAAACTAAACTATTGTCGCTAAAAAAAAGCTACCCATCTGAGGTGGGAGTCATCATTGGACACTACATAGTTGGGGAGCACGCTATGAAACTTTGCGACTCCTGTTATGACTGCTGTAGAAACTGCGGTGGCGAGAACAAGAAGGCGCACCTTTGTCTTCTCTGCACCTGTCCTACACTGACAAAAAAAATGAAAGACACTTCTTTGATCCAACTTTTTTTTACCGAACTAGATCACTAAGCTTATGTAGGCTCTTACGACAGCCGGTTCTACGCATCGGAGCGACCCGTTCATCAACGACAGCCAAGAGCTGCCAAAATCTCTCAACGCCAGAAGGCGATGCTACTATTGTAGAACAACAACCAGGCTTATGTTGATGGTGGGAAACTCCATCGTTTTATTGGAAGTTCTGTCTAGTTCAATTATTAAGATTGTCGAGTGTTAACAGAGCAAACCATTTTGCTGTTCATGTGTGCTGTGGTAAGCACAACAGCCCTTCATGGTTTTATACGTTCATCAAGGCTGGTCAAAGTCTAACTTAAGGCGCAAGCAACGAAATTTTCATGCATTTGGAATCGTTGTTGCGTTTTTTTTTTTTTTCAAGTTCCACTTTTGCCCAAGCAGTTTCGCTTCATACTAATATCGACGCTGCTTGGATAAAATTGGTTTTGAGAGCGCCATTTTTGTCCGGGCGGTTTTGATCGTCGATAATGGTCAGACACACAATCAAACCAAATGGTTTCCAATTACGACAAAATCAAGTCAATTTCATTGAACGTACGGAAAAAAATCTCCCAATTTCCACCGCGTTCCGCGAGCCATTTGATTCGACTTGTATGTATATTCACTCTCACTGGAGAATGAAGATCAACATTCGAAATGGAATCGTTCCGCGTGTAAATTTGAACTTTGAGAATTTCATTAAATCGGATAAATCGTGAAATATTTATATCTAAATGGAATTATATGTATTACATTTACCTGTAAACTCACAAAATTCACTCTCAAACTTGGCTTTCCTCCTGGCGCTTCCTTCGACGCCCTTTCAGAGTTGGTGCCCCAAGCGACCGCCTGTTTCGCCTAAGTCGGCCCTGACGTTCATCATTGCATACTTCTCTCCAATGAGAAAATCCGTCCTCGCTTTCCATAGATGCATGCCTCTTGAACACCGAAATTTCGATAAATGTGGATATACCGTTAGCTATGCAGGTAACAATCAAAGTCGGGCCCCCTCCACACTAGATTTCTAGATCCGCCACTGATCTAACAGACTCATATCGTTTGCCTGGGGCAGGCTACTAAAACAGAAGGGGAACGCCACAAGGGGGAGTGCTATCATCTCTTCTACTATTAATCAACACTTTTAACTCCTGAATCGATTGATATACGCGCGGTGGCATATGCAGACGCTCTAGTAATACTGGTATCTGGAAAAGTCACAAACGTACTATCGGACCTCACAACAATGGCTCTAGGTAAGCTACTGAAATGGGCAGGCAAGGTAGGGTTAAGTGTAAGCCTACAAAAGACTGAATTGGTTGTCTTTACAAGGAGACTACAAGACTTCAGCCTCCCAAGAATGGGTGTCACCGGTTGACTTTGGCGACTCATGCAAAGTACTTAGGGTTGATCCTTGACAGTAGACTAAACTGGGATCGCAACACAGAAGAACGAACAAAGAAAGCAACCACCGCTCTTTACACCTGTAAGAATTTGCTCGGTAAAAAGTGATGACTGAAACCAAGTGTGATGCACTGGGTGTACACAGCCGTCGCTAGACCGATTCTAACGTACTGTACGGTGGACACGGCCTGGTCTAGTGGACAGCACATTCTCTTATATCTACCCCCAATTGATATCTTTCTAGTAAATGTAGCGTCCAAATGTACCCTGAGACTCAGGGTAACAGGACAATTTAGAATAAGACCATATGGCCATCAAACTATTAAACTACCAACCGAGACCACTGACTACATAGAACCGTTCCTACTCGTATGGCAGCCGGTTCTACGCACCGGAGCGACCCGTTTTTTAACGGCCAAAACCCCTCCAATGGAGAAGGAAGTACGAGTATACGTGTGTATCATATTTTCGACGTGTCCGTTTTTTTTTTAATTTGGGAGCTTCACATCTCACCGCAGCTGCTCTCAATCTTCCTCCACCGCGCCGGCATTGAACTCAAACCTGGTCCATGGACTTGCTGCGCCTGCAACAGAATGCAAATTGCATTTGCGTTCAGCGTTCTGTTCTCAGTAAGATGTAACTGTTGCGGCGAGTGGTGTAATCTCAAGGAATGCTGTGGGTTAAGCCACCTTTGACAGTGGAACGCATCATGTATAGCTGGTCTCTTCAGAAATAGGGGACAACAAACATCTATCTCAACTAACTCACCTTCAGTTACGGCGAATACGCAATCATCTGTCTCCGGTTACACCTGTCAACAACCCCGCACGACTTATTCTGAGTCAAAACAATCTGACTCCTGCTTCACCCGTCGCTAACTTCAACAGCCTATCGATTGTCCAGCTGAATATCAATGGGCTGCTGCGTAAAATAGTAGAACTCACCGCGTTCATGAATAGACATCACATCCTAATTGGAGCTATCCAGCAGACAAAACTAAATCACAACTCGTCCCTCAACTCCTATGGCAACTTTAACATCGTAAGAAAGGACAGGCTAACCAATTTTGGAGGGGGTTTGCCATCCTCGTTCATCGATACATGCCATATCGTGAGATGATCGTCCCAGCGGTTGACAACACAATGGAAGTACCTAAGTCCCTTCCTCTATAGCTAATACCCCCTCCTGCTGGGAGACTTTAACGCTCATCACCAGTTATGGAATTCCAATCTCGAAAATGACGCCAGAGGTGTTGTCATAACGTGGATGCATCAGATTTATGTCCCCTGAACGATGACATTCCCACTCGCTTAACAAGAAACTGTTCTTGTTCCCCGCGATATATCGATTGCAAGTGCGGGTCTCATCAACATTGCCCAATGGGAACCGACTCCCACGCTGTCATCTGACCACCTGTCAATAGTGATCAAGCTCGATAAACCATCCGAGGTGATTCATGCTGACCACCGCACCTACATAAATCACAACAAAGCCAATTGGGATTTTACGAATTTACGAACGCGGCCTTTCTAGCCTCACCCACACCTTCTGATGTTGAATAGCTGAGGCCAACCTAAGGCGTATCATTGTGAAGGCAGCAGCTAGATTCATCCCGGCTGGTCGATTCTAACAGTACGGCCTAATTTTCTCACCTCAGCAGCAAGATTGGCGGATGAACGCGATAGAATTCGCAGCACTAACCCTGATGACTCCAGGATCAAAGATCTAAACCTAGAGATTCAAAACCATGTAGGGGAACATAGGAGACAAAAGTGGAATGAAAACTTGAGCAATTACAACCTAGGTTAGGTTAGGTAAAGCGGCTGCCATGCTGCCGCACAGTACACATAGACTGACTCTGGGTCCGTTGTGATACCACCAGTGTCCTAATTAAACCTAGGCAACAAGCCAGCCTGTGCTAGCAATATAGGGATTGATCTGTATTTGACTCGTATCCTTAAGGTCCTCCAGTTCTCGGAAAAAAATAAGAACCCAGAAATTTCCTCCGCCTCTCACCCAGGGCCGGACAGTAACAAAGAAGATGGAAAAGGCTCTCCTCCTCATCCACGTCATCACAGCTCCTGCAAAAGTCATTGTGAGGAATACGGAGCCTCCACGCAAGCTCTATTTATTATTTAATATTTACTCCTTATCGGAGACAAAGGGCGGTAACCACGCACTGGCCCTAGGTTGCGATGGTATTTCGTCCTTTGTCACTACATCCAGACCTCCCCCACCCTATTGATGCCGAATCTGAACATAGATGCAGACCGCTCGTCTGCAAACTTCATCATTTTTACTCGGCCGTGAAACCAGCCCCCGTCCTCACAGTCTGGGGGTAGTCCCGGGTAGGCCTCCATAAAACTTCCGAAGTTGACGGACAAAGTGCCTTCGACCTTTCTCCAGTTGTCCATCGAAATGCCCCCGTTGGCGTCATTTCGGTCGATAGCCGCCAATACAATCCAGCTCATAACCGCATCCGCGTAGGAGTGGGCTGTATTATTGGCCCCAACAGTCTTCCGACGTTTCGGGGCCTCCACCTGCTCTTCGGAAGATCTTTGCTGCTTAACGATCCCGCTAACTTCTGGGATCTCAACGATGATGTTCAGAGCCCTCTCGAGGGACTCATTTTGTTTCGCGGTCCTTTACGATACATCAATGGCTGAAATGTAATCGCGGACACGAATTGCGTTACGCCTCATTCGAAAGCGGGTTTTAGAAGGAGTGGCACGCTTTTGCAAGCCCACCAATCTACTAGATTTGCTCAAGCAAGCACCTCCCGGTTTATGCGACGCAACTCTACTTGGGCCCGGTTTTGCCAAAGCCAGATAACGGTGGGGGGAAGCCCTTGACGAGGCTTCCTGCGTGACGCAATCGCAGGATGTATTAGCTACACCCTTGCTAGAGCTAAATTTGCCAAAAGCTCTAACATCGGGCGTTGCGTTCTTAGAGGAAGCTCTCGACGAGTCTTCCTGGCAGCTCGCAGGAGTACGTTTCGACGGACCAGGCGCATTCATTTATTCACTCCCAATTGCAACCTAACAACCGGAGTTAGCAAGCTATGGTCCACGCCACTGTAAGAGCCCTTACTAACCCAACAAAGCAGAAAGGACTGGTTGCGATTCAATTTGGTGGTACTACAACTAATAGTTCTGTACAGTGCGCTAGCCTATTTAACAAACAATTTATTGAACATCCGCCACCAGACGGGCTAAATCGTAAAATATGCAGAACTATATTTGCAACCATACCAACGACCATACACTTCAAATCTCGTCGAATGAAGTTGGTTCAGTCATAAAAGTGCCAAGAACTACAAAGCCCCTAGGGCTTTGTAGTTCTTGGCATATCGATGGTCATACTAAAGCACCTTGGCATGCCTACAATTGACTACATTACGGAAGCCTTCAACCTCTCCGTTTCATCGTTCATTGTTCCCGAAATATGGAAAAAAGGTAGGGTGATTCCAATATTAAAACCCGGGAAAAAGCATACGCAAGGCGACTGCTACCGTCCCATCACCCTATTTCTCCAAATGCAAAAACTCTTGAAGCTATCTTACTTCCTACAAATCAAATCAAAGCTCAGAAGGGTTAAACAAGGTGTACCTCAAGGAGGAGTCTTTTTACCGACCTTGATTCATATCTACCTCGCTGGAATTTCCACCTCCAACAGGAATCCAGATTGCCTGTATACTGACAACCTCGGAGCATTGTGAGATTTATATTAGTACCCAAAGGGAGTTTTTGATCGCGCTGAGATTTGAACTCCGAGCTCTCAATTAGTATCGTAGAGCGGTGACCGAACGACCACGGCCGCCGAGCGCGTTTTTTGTCATTATTTTTGATACTTGTTGTGTAGTTTTCAATAAAATTTGGTATTGTTTAGCAAGCGACGAATCCTCTACAAGGTAGTAGAAGACATCTCAACGTATTTGCAATGTGTAGGGTTGTGACATTAATAGAGAAAGGTCATGGATTCCGGGAAGTGACCCGTCGGCTTGGAGTGAGTTATTCTGTAATTAAAAGAATCTGGGAAAGGTTCCAGGAGACAGGACAACTCACCTGACTGTGCGTAATCGTTTGAGGGAAAGTAGCCTGCATTCCCGATATCCAGTAAAAGTGCCAAAATTGTTTCTGTGCGGAAATGATGGTTGAACCATACTGCAAACGAAGTGCGTGTGTTTCTCACGGCCAATAATGTCGACTTTCTTGACTGGCCAGCGTGCAGCCCAGCGTCTCATAATAAGCATGTCCAGGCGAATTTAAGCCACAAGCTCGTGGCAGCAATGCGCGCTACTAAGCAGGCGATGAAGCAAAATAAAAAATGATTTTCCATAATCCTCCGCGTGGGCGCCCCCTGGTAACGGCAGTGTATCAATTCGCTGACGGCCAATGTCTTAGCGATAAGACAGTTTGGAAAAGGCAGATAGCTGTAGCCTGAATGGCTGACAAACACCTAAGCGTCTCAGGTCTAGTAGGATGGAATGACTTGCGTAGTTGGACCTGCTACATAGTTGTGTGGGCTCCAGCACGTTTATTAAACCATCTGAAGCAGCTATCTCCGAGGCCATCCCCCGAATGGGGTTAAGCGACGTGCTGACAACTCGTCCTTGTAAAAACCACTCCATGTCAAGAAACCTGGAACAAAAGCCTCGGATTGGACGGATCAACAACGACGACCACGCAAACGAATAAAGGATTATTCTTTCGGATCCAGGAATGTACGCTCCCTGAACAAACCGGGGGCCGAGAAGGCCCTCCTTCAACAGGTCGAAAAGTACAAACTGAGCATTACTGCAGTCCAGGAAACAAATTGGCTTGGCAGCGAGATTAATGACAAGAAATCGCACACAATTTTTACAAGTGGCAAACCATCGGGCCGCAAGGAGTTTCGAGTAGCATTTATAGTGGACAATCACCTCAAACCGCGTATTACTGACTTCAAACCCATAAATGAACGGCTGTGTGCGATTCGCATCAAGACTCGATTCTTCAATCTCTGGCTCATCAATGTGCATGCCCCCACTGAAGTTAAAGAAGACGCAGTAAAAGACGAGTTCTACGCCCGCCTTGAAACTCTCTTCGACTCACTTCCAACAAACGACGTCAAATTGCTGCTGGGAGACTTTAACGCGAAAGTCGGGAATGAAAGTTGGCATCGGGGGACCTCTGGAGGCCACAGCCTCCATGAAGAATGTAACGATAACGGCCAGCGACTTATCGACTTCGCCTGCAGCAGGAATCTAGTCGTAAGCTCTACGTGTTTCCCGCATCGACGCATTCACAAGCAGACCTGGAAGTCTCCAGACGCACATACCGTCAACCAAATTGACCACGTCCTCATTTGCAGGAGATGGGCGTCTAGTGTCATGGATGTCCGCTCCTATCGAGGAGCAAACTGCGACTCAGATCATCACTTGGTGTTCAAGTCAAATTTCTATTTCGTTCAAAGATCGAAAAGACGAGCGAAAAACTAAACCAAATTCAAAATTCTCGACGGACCAAAAATGAGAAAAAGCGATTTTGTAAGTTCGTTATAAAATGTATTTGAAATAATATAATCACTTCAACTTCAACAATTCAAATTAACAAAATGCAAAAATATTAAAAAATACGATGTCTAACACGGTCAAATGTTCGAAAGCGAATGTTTGATAGAACAAAGGATCGCGAATAATCCCCCGGGAAAAAATACAGGAATTTTCCAACATTGAAAATTCCGGTATTCTTCCCAGTGAATTATTCGCGCCTTACGAATACTACAGAATATAATTTTACAATTCAGCCAATGATTAATGCCGATTGATACAATACAGCAATCAGCTGATGCTCTATTACAATGCAATAATCTATTACAATTACAATTTCAAATGTAGGTCAAGTTCAAGTGTCAAAAATGTTCAAATAAATATAAACAATGTATTGTATATAGTGTGGTTATGTGTTGTTGTGGTGTATCTCCGATGTTTAGTGCGATGTCCAGTGATTTCCCGTGGTTCAATAGCGATGTCAGATAAGTATTTGTAGATATTCTATTGTTGAATTTGATACTTTGTGATGTCTTGTATTTTCCTTTGCAGATGATGGACACCGATGGCGACTTGCGACAAATGGAGATTCTATGGTCGCCAACTTTAAACACTTGGTGAAGACGACCTACAGATATAGAATCTCCTCAGTGCACCAGTCAAGAATCAGCCCTCCCAAAATCTTTGCGGTTGATAAGCTCTTGAGTGATGCTACAGCGGTGGCGTATACTACCGCCCTTGAGGAAAAACTATCACCTATGCTACACAACATCAGCAACACAGGCGTCCATGGGTTCTGGGAAGAACTCAAGGGTACCATCAAGGATGTCGCAGAGAAGGTCGTGGGATATAAAGCCCGGCGAGCGCGAAATGACTGGTTCGACGAAGAATGCAAAAATTCACTTGACGCCAAAAACGAGGCCTACAGACAATGGATTCAACGAGGAACCAGAGCCAGAAGAGAAAAATATGACGAGCTACGGCGAATATCGAATAGAATAATTAGACGTAAGAAACGTAAATACTTTGACGAGCAGTTGCTGAACATAAACGAAAACTTAGCTAATAGGAACACCAGACAAGCGTACAAACTAGTAAATACAATTAAGAACGGCTACCAACCCAGGACTAGCCTTTGTAAGGACAAGGATGGAAACATCATCAGCGACACCGATGGTATTAACAAACGATGGGCCTCTTATTTTGAAGAGCTTCTAAAATAAACCGACCATCTAACATCCCCACACAGGAAGCTCTCGATGATATTGTTGATCTAGGCCCACCCATTCAACCCCCGACAGTAGAGGAAGTTGATCTCGCGTTACGGTCACTAAAACGAAATAAAGCGCAGGGCGCTGACGAGATCCCAGCTGAACTGCTAAGATTCGGTGGAACGAGTCTAGTTGATGCCATACATCAATTACTCCTGCGAGTATGGGAGAACGAGGAGATCCCAGACGATTGGCGCAGAAGCATCATCTGTCCAATCCATAAAAAGGGAGATAAATTGCGGTGTGAGAATTACAGGGGCATATCACTAGTTTGTACGTCGTATAAAATTTTGACAGAAATTCTG
Organism: Chloromyia formosa; assembly: GCA_964017055.1. NCBI lineage: Eukaryota > Metazoa > Arthropoda > Insecta > Diptera > Stratiomyidae > Chloromyia > Chloromyia formosa. The sequence goes on from OZ024818.1 coordinate 65,826,468, forward strand.
GAAAATAGAATAAAACCGTACGCAGAACGAGTCATTGGCGAATATCAAACCGGTTTCAGACCTGGTCGCTCCACAACCGATCAGCTCTTCTCAGTCAAACTGATACTCCAGAGGTGCTGGGAATACAACGTAAACGTATACCAAATCTTTGTCGACTTCAAGCAGGCATACGACAGTATCGATCGTGGAGTACTGTACAACATCATGCTGCAATTTGGTATACCAGCAAAATTAGTGCGACTGACAAAGATGACGATGACCAACTCCGTCTCACAAGTCAGGATCCAGAATAGACTTACTGATCTATTTGAAACACGCACTGGTTTGAAACAGGGCGATGGACTGGCACCGACGCTCTTCAACCTAGCACTGGAATACGTTATTCGGGCCATGAATATGGACAACAGCAAGACGCTGCTCATCAAGTCGACACAATTAGCAGCGTACGCCGACGACATCAACATCATGTCCCGAAGATTGGCTGACGCAGAAGAACTTCTGCATACGCTCGATACCGCTGCAAAGGAAGTTGGATTACGTATTAACGAGGGTAAAACTAAAATAATGATGCAATCGGTGACACCTGCACAACCGAGCATCAACGTGGGGGACCTTAACATCGAGTTCGTGAACAACTTCATCTACCTGGGTTGCAACTTGTCAAGGGACGCCAACGAAATTGACGAAATCAAGCGACGGATACAGTTAGCTAATAAGACTTTTTTCTCGGTTCTCCCCATAATGAAATCGAAACATGTGCACAGAAACACGAAGCTCCGCGTGTACAAAACCATTATACGACCAGTGCTATGCTATGGCTGCGAAGCATGGACCCTAACTCAAGCCTCCGAAAACATGCTAGACACTTTCGAACGTAAAATAATAATAAATAAATAAGGACAGGCTAAGGTACCCAAAGGTGGGAACTGCGACCATGAGATCTATTGTGCCTTATAGCCTTAAACTAATCCAAAAGACTCTCAATCAGCCTGATGAAGGCCAGAAGGTCCTTTGTAGGAGCGCTCTTAACGACCGCGGAGCTCACGATGGAATCTCCAAGAAACAAGAACCTCGAACGAGCAACCGCGGGGCATTCGCAGAGAAGGTGTTTGGTTGACTCAGTGTCCTCCAGGCAAAGTCTGCATTCCGTTTCAGTAGCCAGACCCATTTTGTTGAGGTGATATCTTACCCAGTAGTGTCCCGTGAGGTAACCAACGATTAACCTCAGGTCCGCTCTGCCCAGGCGGCTAGTTTCTTTGATACCGTATGGGTTTATAAGATCTTTCGACTGACGAAGACCAGCGAGATCATTCCAGTGACGCAACCTTTCATTTGCAGACCATTGCTTAACCAGCTGTCTGGTTGTAGCCCAGCTCAGGCCACAGTACGGATCAGGCCCGATAAATTTCACAGATGAGCTCTGCCTAGCGAGTTCATCCGCAGCTTCGTTACCTTGAATGCCCTGATGGCCTGGTACCCAACATAGAGTTACCCGATTGGTGTTTGTGAGACACTGAAGGGTATCAAAACACTCTTTCACTAATTTTGAAGAAAATTTGTATGAAGAAAGAGCCTTAATAGCTGCCCGGCTGTCCGTGCAGATAGCAATGTTTGCGCCATTAAGTTTCTTGTGCAGAATTTCTCTGGCGCAGGTCTCAATGGCATGGATCTCTGCTTGAAATATGCTGGGCCAGACGCCCATGGCGATTGAAATCCTGGTGCTCGGTCCAAAGACCCCAGCACCAACTCCCTGATCAGTCTTTGACCCATCCGTAAACCACATGGTACAGCTAGGGTCAGGACAGAGGTTGGCACTATCCCATTCCGTGCGGCATGGAATTGAGACCGAGAATTTTCTATCGAAGCAAAATTCCGTAGTCATGTAATCTGATCTCGAACAGATCTGCAAACCCGGAATCCGCTCCAGGATGCTCATGTGGCCCTGATTGTACACATGAGCATCATAAGTTAAACGCACTCGAAGAGCGCTAAGAGCCGCAGATTCCTGTATAAAAATATGCAGCGGAGTAAGACCAACAATCGCCTCAATGGCCGATGTCGGACATGTACGGATGGATCCTGCCATACCAAGGCATGCAAGACGTTGTAGTTTGGTACACAACTGTATGGTGCAACGCTGCTGCGTTTTGGGCCACCATACTAGCGCAGCATATGTCACGACTGGTCGTACCAGCATCAAATATAGCCACTTAGTCATTTTAGGGGTGAGTCCCCAGGTTTTACCAAAGAGCGATCTGCAAGCCCACATGATTCGAGTGGCCTTATTAATGACAGTCTCGACGTGATTGCTCCAGTTGAGCCTCCAGTCCAACGTAATGCCCAGACACTTGACTTCAGTGGAAAACTGAAGTACCGTCCTGCCTAGACTGACCGAGCTTAAGTTAAGAATTTTCCTCCGTGTGAATGAGACCAAGACGGTCTTTTGAGGGTTAACACTCAGGCCAACTTCAGTGCACCAACGAAGGACTAAGTCAAGTGCAGCCCCATCACCTCAGTGACGGTCGTTTCAAACTTTCCTCTGATTATAATAGTTATATCATCGGCATATCCAATAGCATGATAACCATAATCACATAGCCTAGCTAGTAACTCGTCTACGACTAGTGACCAGAGAAGTGGGGAAAGAACTCCTCCCTGAGGACAACCTTTAACAGCATTAACACAGGAGAAGGCGCCACTCAACGTTGAGTAGATCTCGCGCCCGCGAAGCATGGCATCGATCCACATAATAGTGGCTGTGGGTATATCTCTGAGCTCAAGTGCTCTAGATATGCAGCTGTAGCCAGTATTGTCGAAAGCTCCCTCGATGTCAATGAAGGCGCACAAGGCAATTTCCTTGTCATTGAGGGTTTTTTCAATCGTTCCTACGAGATTGTGTAAGGCAACCACTGTTGACTTACCTTTTACGTGGGCGAACTGGGTACGATGCAGGGGTGACGTGCATTCCATTTTCTGTCGAATATGCAGATCCAATAACCTCTCCATAGTTTTTAAAAGAAACGATGAAAGGCTTATCGGTCTGTAAGATTTAGGTAGCTCTTCCGGCTTGTTTCCGTTTTTTGGAATGAACACCACGTTGATCGCTCTCCATAAACGCGGTATGTAGCTTAAGGTGTAGCTAGCTCTGAATAGGGCAATCAATGGATTGATAATGAAACTAATGCTGCGTTGCAGAAGAGCAGGAAATATGCCATCGGCGCCAGGTGCTTTATAGGGTTCAAAGGACTCCACGGCCCATTTGACCTTTTCTTTGTCGAAAATGACCCCAGAGAGGCTTCTTAACAGGCTGACCGGAACCCGATGGTCAGCTGGTGGAGCAGGCACGCGGGGTCCACGTAAGGTTCTACGGCGAATTTTCGGGGCTGTTTGCGATCGAGATGGATGGCGCATCCGGTACAACCATGAGTTGTATGAAATGTACGATGAGCTGCAAGTCTCGAAAATCGTCAAACTACAACGACTTCAATGGGCAGGGCATGTACAAAGAATGGACGATGATCGCATGCCTAAGAGAGTAATGAATGCAGAACGAGTCGACGAAGCGAGACTGCGAGGACGACCGAGATCTCGTTGGGAGAGCTCAGTAGGTGTGGACGCCGCGCAGCTGCTGGGCTCCCAAAATTGAAGGACGCGGTCACGTGACCGAGATAATTGGAGGACAATGATCCAGGCGGCCAAGGCCCGACGTCGGGCTGTCGCGCCACGATGATGATGAAAACCTTAAAAAATAGATATAAGAAACCATAAAATATTGCTGGATGTTGGTTTTTTTTTGAAGAGTTTGTAAAATTTATATGAATTATACCGTTATTTTAGAAATTAATTTTAAAAAAGGTTTTATACAGTTTCCCCTCCCTACACTTACATTAAAAATAGTCGCCTTGGCTTCCTTATTCTATTCAGCAGGGAGAATTTTGGTTACTCTATTCAGCAGGAGAATTTTGGATTTTTGCAAGTTGCCCTTTAATTGTTTTGCGGTGTGTATTTAAGGCCGACAATGCACCGACGAAAATAAGTACCTAGGAAAACCACCCGGACAAAAAGGCACTCTCACAACCGCTTTTCTCCAATCGGTGTCGATAATACTAAAAAGCGAAACCGCTTAGATTCGGCTTTAGTTAGACCAAATAGTATAGATTAGAGTTTGACCAGCCCTGGAATGCGGGACAAAATGGACGCACTCCGAATGTCAAGTTCGATGACGAACTCAATTTTCAGTTACCCGATTTAATTTCACGTACCGTCAATTGCAGCCCCCATGTCCACAAAAAAGTTAAGAGAGCTTATATTAACTTCAATAAAATCCAGAACATCTTATCAGGATTGTCGAGAAAGGTAAAGGTAATCACGTACAAATCCCTCATCAGATCTATTCTTACATATACCTCACCAATTTGGCTCACCTACTTCAAAACAGCAATTAACCGACCACAAATTTTTGAAAGAAAAGTACTACGCCTTTGGAAAGCGCCGGCGCTTCTGGACTCCTAAAAAAAATATTCCAAGAACAGTGAAGTAAACAGCTGCGCCCAAATTGAAAATATTGCAGACAAAGTTGTGACTTACTCGGCGATTCTACCAAAATGCAGAGCAACACCCAAACATTAATATAAGCTCTTTATTCAGGCAAGCCATGAACCGAGAAAGCGTCACGGTTACTTCGGATCCATCTTCATCGATGAGCCTGAGGCCTAGCGCCATATTGAAATCCACTAATGATGCGATCTTCTGCGACCTCTATAATTATAGTGGCCGGGAGCATCGCTGACATTTGTGGACTGCACGCACAACGTGACTGACATGACTAGACTGACGACATGACCGATAACACGACTGTCGACCTACTGGTAAGAAAAAAGGAAGAAAAGTCGTGGCTCTCCAAAGAAGATGTAAAGGAAGAGCTTCCTTTTATACATATCTACTTAATTTTAATAATTAATTTTAAATAGAAAGTCAGTCACAGAGAAAGTCGTGGGATATAAAGTCCGGCGAGCGCGAAATGACTGGTTCGACGAAGTATGCAAAAATTCACTTGACGCGAAAAACGAGGCCTACAGACAATGGATTCAACGAGGAACCAGAACCAGAACCAGAAGAGAAAAATATGACGAGCTACGGCGAATATCGAATAGAATAATTAGAAGTAAGAAACGTAAATACTTTGACGAGCAGTTGCTGAACATAAACGAAAACACCAGACAAGCGTACAAACTAGTAAATACAATTAAGAACGGCTACCAACCCAGGACTAGCCTTTGTAATGACAAGGATGGAAACATCATCAGCGACACCGATGGCATTAACAAACGATGGGCCTCTTATTTTGAAGAGCTTCTAAACTGACCATCTAACATCCCCACACAGGAAGCTCTCGACGATATTGTTGATCTAGGCCCACCCATTCAACCCCCGACAGTAGAGGAAGTTGATCTCGCGTTACGGTCACTAAAACGAAATAAAGCGCAGGGCGCTGACGAGATTCCAGCTGAACTGAAATTCGGTGGAACGAGTCTAGTTGATGCCATACATCAATTACTCCTGCGAGTATGGGAGGACGAGGAGATCCCAGACGATTGGCGCAGAAGCATCATCAGTCCAATTCACAAAAAGGGAGATAAATTGCGGTGTGAGAATTACAGGGGCATATCACTAGTTTGTACGTCGTATAAAATTTTGACGAAAATTCTGGAAAATAGAATAAAACCGTACGCAGAACGAGTCATTGGCGAATATCAAAGCGGTTTCAGACCTGGTCGCTCCACAACCGATCAGCTCTTCACAGTCAAACTGATACTCCAGAACTGCTGGGAATACAACGTAAACGTATACCAAATCTTTGTCGACTTCAAGCAGGCATACGACAGTATCGATCGTGGAGTACTGTACAACATAATGCTGCAATTTGGTATACCGGCAAAATTAGTGCGACTGACTAAGATGACGATGACCAACTCCGTCTCACAAATCAGGATCCAGAATAGACTTACTGATCTATTTGAAACACGCACTGGTCTGAAACAGGGCGATGGACTGGCACCGACGCTCTTCAACCTAGCACTGGAATACGTTATTCGGGCCATGAATATGGACAACAGCAAGACGCTACTCATCAAGTCGACACAATTAGCAGCGTACGCCGACGACATCAACATCATGTCCCGAAGAATGGCCAACGTAGAAGAACTTCTGCATACGCTCGATACCGCTGCAAAAGAAGTTGGACTACGTATTAACGAGGGTAAAAGTAAAATAATGATGCAATCGACGACAAGGACACCTGCACAACCGAGCATCAATGTGGGGGACCTCAACATCGAGTTCGTGAACGACTTCATTTACCTGGGTTGCAACTTGTCAAGGGACGCCAACGAAATTGACGAAATCAAGCGACGGATACAGTTAGCTAATAAGACTTTTTTCTCGGTTCTTCCAATGAAATCGAAGCATGTGCACAGAAACACGAAGCTCCGCGTGTACATAACCATTATACGACCAGTGCTATGCTATGGCTGTGAAGCATGGACCCTAACTCAAGCCTCCGAAAACATGCTAGATACATTTGAACGTAGGGTTCTACGGCGAGTTTTCGGGGGCTGTGTGCGATCGAGATGGATGGCGCATCCGGAACAACCATGAGTTGTATGAACTGTACGATGAGCAGCAAGTCTCGAAAATCGTCAAACTACAACGACTTCAATGGGCAGGGCATGTACAAAAAATGGACGATGATCGCATGCCTAAGAGAGTAATGAACGCAGAACGAGTCAACGGAGCAAGACTGCGAGGACGACCGAGATCTCGTTAGGAGAGCTTAGTAGGTGTGGACGCCGCGCAGCTACTGGGCTTCCAAAATTGAAGGACGCGGTCACGTGACCGAGATAATTGGAGGACAATGATCCAGGTGGCCAAGGCCCGACGTCGGGCTGTCGCGCCACGATGATGATGGTGATGAATTTTAAATATTTAGATTTGTTTTTGATATTTTTTTTAGTTTGTTAATTTTTTTGTTGCTATTTCTTTTTGAATTCCTTCTTCAATTTGGGAATAGTTTTAAAGTGCTATGAAAGTTCTAGTTAATAAATTTTATCATAATTAAAAATTAAAAAAAATTAAATCCAAATTTAAGAAAACGGTTTAGGCAAATAAAAATATCGAGTACTTCTGTATAGTCAAGATTATGACAATAATCACGCCAAAATTTAATATAAAATTTAAGAATTAGGCAGGCCAAATGGAATCAGCCGCCCGAAAATAACTAAGACTTATTGTTAAGTTAGGATGTAAGCTCAGTTAACAATGTGTTGAAAGGCTTTGAATACGCAAAGTAAAACCTTCAAAATGAAAAAATACACCGTCAATTGCATTGCAAAAGATTTTCATAAACACCCTGGCGGTCACATTCACGTAAAAACGTTTTCTTTGTTGCTATTGAACACTGAGAACACAAAACATAAGCTAGCTCCGTTAAGTTAGGATTTTGCACACAAACGTCGCGTCGGGTGGATTTTGGGTAAGTTGAATACCCAACATGGATTGCGGTGGATTAATTTGAACCTCACACACTACGGATTTTGGATTGGACACGGGACAATTTGGGTTTCGAGCACAAATGTTCATCTAAAGGTGCACACACACTTGCACCCGAAATCCAGATTTTCCCCGATCGAATCCCAAATTTCCCCGCCAAATCCATACATCGACCGCGGAAAATCTGGATTCGACCGGGGAAAATTTGGATTTTGAACGCAAGTGCGGGTCACTCACCTTTAGGTATCTTGATCTTTTAATCTGTCCTTTAATCTAACATGAAAGATGCCCTGGTCCGATCGAGCCTCATATCTTGAGGGATTAACGTACATTGATTAAGTCGAATGATTCTAAATCACATGTCTGATAGTGCATGTTGAAGAAACCGTTTGTTTTTTTTGAAATCTTCTTGGGCATCAATCACAATCTGTACTTAAAGGTCACATCACTAATATCTACTCATATATGTAATTGTTCTCCTAAGAAGATACCACACAATACGACAATAACTTGGGAGGAAAATTATGCTAATATTTGGTTTTGACATTGGAATGTATCTCTGATTAGCATCATTGTAAATAATTTGTATAGATGCTCATCGGATAAGATGCTGATAACACCAATTCCCAATATGATTGATTACTCAATATATTCTGAGGAAGCGGATTGTGTCTATATTTATTTGTAATTAATGCTAAAACTATCGGTAGTTAATTTTATTTGGCACTTATTGGTTTTTTATTAGTTTCCGCATTAATTTCTACGTTTTGGAATATTAATGGAATTTCGTCGATTGATTTTGTTGATAACTTTCCTTGAACTTGGCAGGGTTGGATGTTATGATTATGTGGTCAGCGATAAACTCCCCATTTAGTATAGGGTGATCAGACATCCACGTTTACAGGGGCGCCAGGGCCGTAGCTAGACAATTTTCACCTGGGTTTTTGCTGCTTCCACCGGCAGATCGATGGCAGCACCTGATGAGTAAGGATCTGTCGGTGGTACGAAACCAGAGGCCGAGGGTCCCATTACGCCTGGACCCGATGCGAGCGCGAGAGCAACTGAGCGTCCGCCAACCATTCCATCCTTATCGCCCCATATTTTTATTATTCTCAATTTGTGCCTCCCATGTTTGTGTCTTCACCAGGCCTATGCTTTTTTGTTAATACGTAAAGCAAAGGGGCAACGAGCGGCGAAAACCCCGACCATGTCTCCCGAACTGAGCTACAGCAAGCATAAGCCGTTGCTTAGCTCGTTGAGGGGCCTTTTTCTTCGCCAGATGGCACGGCCCGACCTTCACGGTCATTACGCTACTTTAGGCTCCCTCCCCACGGGTATCCTCGGAGGCCCACCAAATCGGCCATGTGCATCTTATGACACGCGTGTGAATTACTTTCCCACATTAATCACGCTTAAGAGGCTATACCAGTGTGAACGCTGAAAATTTGGGTGATTTTCGAGAGAAAAGTACTCAAGTAAATATTCCTCCACTGCTGACATGACTCCGGCTAAAACCGAAAAAGGAAAAAATGCCATTAAACTGGAAGGTATTTCCTGTACAATGACGTAGGAATTTCGAAAAATATGAAAATCTAAGAAAATGGCGTAGGTATGAAAAAAAGTCTGGTTTCTTGCCTATAAAATGGTCGTTTTTTCAATGTCAAATCATCAATTTTCATCCAATCAAAAATAGTCTACGTCATTGTGGAGTAAATACATTCAATAGTACTCAGTACAAGTTTCAAGTCAATCGGATAATTGTTCTTTGAGTTACAATCTCAGCAAATTTGAAAAATCTCATTTCGAGAAAACGCATTAAAGATTTAACTAACGAACTGCGTTGAACGACTCCAGAATACCTTTTAAATGGCGACGCTGTTCTCAAATGGCCCTATAGATATATTTCTAGCTTAAATAGTGCCCCCTCTTAATTATGTGACCGAAAGATTCAGGTAACAACACGTCAGAGCTCCACCTCCAGGCAGATGGATCATTTTATACCTGCGAGCAGTTGCTCTTTAGAAGGCTGCCATTCGGGGAGTATTAGAGATACGGCCTTGGAGGTTTTACAGGATATTCTTGAAAGTATAAAGATAAAGACAAAAAAAAATCGATTTTTTTCAAGTGTCACAGTAGCCGCTTTCGATTCATTTTCCGGCTTCACAGACTGAAAAGAAAACAGCCACCATACAGATACTTCGCCGTCGTGATGGCGAATTGCGTACTCAGTATACATTTAGACGGGGCGAGGGCGAGAGGAATTGATGTTCAACCAATTTGCTTTCAACTTTGCTCCGATGAGATCCCATGTGAGACCTGGATTAAAACCGGTCTGTCGTTTTGTATGAAAATGATCTGAAAATTGGTTGAATCGAAAATGGCTACTGATATAGCCCCTTAACCATAACCACCTTTGAGGAAACCAGAGACAGTAAAATAGTTGGCTTAATGCTGATCATTTTTGTATATGTATATAGTGTAGCCACTCTACCCAGGGGCACATTACGATTTAGCTCGGAATATCAACAACTTGACTTGGTCGAGCTGCTTCCCTGTTGTAATTAAGAGAGCTGCAGGAAAGTGCAATCCATCGTGTGAACGAAACCGGGGACAGTGGCAGAGTTGGCTTAATGCTGATCATTTTTGTGGTAGTGGATAGCTAAACTACCTAAACGAATTGGTCCACCTTTTCCAAAAGCTGTCCATTAATACTGATGGCAATTCGACGAGTTGGATTTTGTAATGGACGGGTTGGTGGGCATCCGAAGATGCCCGTGGGGACGGAGCCTATGGTAGCATAATGACCTTGAAGGTCGGGCCGTGCCATCAGGCGAAGAAAAAGGCTCCTCAACGAGCTAAGCAGCGGGCTTGACCAGAATATAATGCATTACAATTTCTTCCTTTTCGCAATGGCGGACGAAGAACCTTGGTCTTGTTGGTATTAACCTTTAGCCCGACCGCGCTCGCCACCCTCTCAAGATTTAAAGCCATTCTGGGAGAGCAGGCAGATGTTGCAGATAAGATGTTAAGGTACATCGAATTCCTCTGTGTGGTCCAGATAAGGCTCCATGCAACACATCGCCAATCACTATGAGGAATAGGATCGGTGAGAGGATACATCCCTGCCGAACAGATCTCAAAGTCCCCCGACACATCGTGTCATCGTAGGTTGCTTTAATAGACACAATCTTTTCAGGGATCCCTCTCCTGCGCAAAGCCGCCCACATAAAATCCCGGTTCACACTGTCGAAAACCTTCTCGAAATTAATGAAAAGCAAGTGAAGCGAAGAATCGACCTCAATGCATTGCTCGATGATGATTCGCAAGGTGGTTATATGATCGACACATGAGAATCTAAATCGAAAGCCAACCTGCTCTTCATCAGCTGTGCCTTCTAAGTGGGTCTTTAGTCTTCCCAGGAAAACTTTGGCTATTATTTTTGCAACGGCAGGAAGCACGCAACTTCCTCTCCAATTATATTACAGCCCTGCGTATTTTGCGACTGAACAGAACGCGAGAGCCTTTGTCGCTCTTCCCATGCGAATGGTGTGAATGCCGGCACTCCTCGCTTTGCATTTATATCAAGAGCCGCGACGCACGGCTCGAGATGCACGAGCCGTATCGGCTCTCACTCGCGCGACGTAAATGCTCGCGCTCCCCGTGTGAAAGCTGCAGTGTATTCTTTGCATTTCAGTCTTAGTGTCACCATACACTGTCGAACTCGAACTCGAACTCGAGCTCGAACATGGTCTATACAGGTTGAAACAAAGTCTCTTTGAATTTTAATGTTTGTGTCGCCGGGGTGGTAAACGTGTTTCAAATATTTCGTAGATGCATTGAGTTTTTGAAACACAAGAAGATCTTGTTGAAAAGGGATTTCAGGTAGTGTGAAATTTGAGGGTATCCGAAATGGAATATACACAGTAGTTGCGGGTGGTGTATGAGATAAGAATGTGTGGTTTATGATGCAAGGTTGTGTGAGGATTTATATTGATGCGTATATAGTTTTGGTTCTGATAATAATAGGCGGCAAATGATGTACTATATCATTATCAAGTTTCCGAATTGGTCGGAATGCGGTTAATACTCTTATATTATATAGAACTAGGGAAAGGCGCATATGATGGCAATGATTAAAAATGTACAGTGTGTTCGAAGGAGTTTTGTGCAACGATAGAGGGTAAATGCATCGCATCGAAATGTTATAATGTATGACATGATATACATTATCATTAAAGAATGTATGTGGGATGGGATTTCTGGCATTACATGATGTGTGGAAATTTATTTGATTTTTATATACATAGCAAAAGTGCATAAGTATTAAGACAGAGAATATATTCTTTATTGATTGGTGCAAATCATACAATTATCTATTATCAAAGTCGTAATATGTTTGTCAACAATTTAGTATGTACGAGAATTATATTTTTTTTTTCACTATATAATTATTGAGTGTTTATATTGTTATTAAATTTCACGCAATTATCCTTTATGAGATATTAAAGATTACGGATTGAAATGCGTTTCAATGTCACCATTTACTTATTCAATTACCTGCAACAAAGTTTGCATCCTTACCTGTTGAGCATTCAGTTGGTACAAATTACAGGCAATACGTAAATTACCCGACTCCTAAAATATTAAATGACCTATTTTATGGACTACAATTAAGGGTAGAAATCAGTAAATGTTGACATTGAGACGCAATTCGTAAAATTTCAACATTGGTTTTAAAAGATCATTAGTTTGCAAATTGTGTTTATTATGTACCTACCGCATTGAACATTCCACATTACGAATGCACATGAATGACAGGTATTACGTGAACAGTTGATTTCGAAAGAGGTATTGAAAATACTCTTGGATTTGGCGGGTTGAAAGGAACACGATCCTTATAGTAGCCACGCAAGATCGAGCTCAGTCACGACCAAACCATCAACGAAATCGTGTGTGGCCACCATTAGTAATACAGAACCATTAAGGGTCATAAATTTTTCTACATTGCAACATTTATCACGATTTCTGCGTATAAATTAAGTGTAACAAAAAATATCCCTTCTTGAATGAGTTACCTTATCTCTTCTGGGGAATTGAATGGTCAATTGAATGCTCTACACGTAAGGACACAAAATCGTATTCCAGGTAAATGATCCATTAAATGTGGACACATGACACTGAAATGGATTCCTATGCATATATCTTACAATCGGTAATTGCGTTGCAAAATGAATAATAGAGAGCACGCAAAAGAACCTCTGGATTGTGACAAAACTACATTTAACCCCTTTCTATAATTAATACCATGCATAACACACACCTATACCTACTACGTATATCGAGATCCTACATCATATAACATTTACAAAATGCCAAACACCATACTCCAATTCACCATACATCACATGCTACACACGAGTATGTTAATGATAATGTGCATATATCGGACGCCATACTTTAAACTATTTGCCTGCAGATGCACTTACCCTCTTAGTTATCTGAACATTATTATTTTAAGATACGAATATTTCACACGTTCCCTAATTATTAAAAAAAAACATTGCAATCAAGTTTCTACTACTCTATATTCGTTTTCGTATACCAATATTATGCCGGATATATTCGCATCTGTGTCCCCGAGCGTTTCCATCATGCATCATGCATCTCCTCCTACTATTATCAAAATCTTATCCACCATATTTCATTCATTCATCATATTATATCCATCCGAATTCCATGAATTTTGCATCTCCGTCAATTTCAACTCAATTGCCTGAAATTGCCTTCTTTCCAAAAGCCACAACGAAAACGAACCTTTTCATAATTTTCCTATTACATTCGATGCAATGCAATCGTTGCAAGAAACCTGTATTCAACAACACCTTCTGACCTACCACATTGTCTTGCCTTTGAAAGAAAATCCCTTGATCACTACTCTTCAAGCGATGTGTTAAAATTTCGTCCGAATGACCCAAGATACTTCGCACATATCTGAAGAAAATTGTCTGTTGAGACCATGTTCGAGCTCGAGTTCGAGTTCGACAGTGTATGGTGACACTTACGCGCCCCGCTCTCACTCGCGAGCGAGAGCCCTGCGGCTCTTCGTGTGAAAGTGCACTAACTCAAGCCTCCGGAAATGATAGACACATTTGAACGTAAGGTGCTGCGGCGAATTTTCGGGGCTGTTTGCGATCGAGATGGATGGCGCATCTGGTACAACCATGAGTTGTATGAACTGTACGATGAGCTGAAAGTTTCGAAAATCATCAAACTACAACGACTTCAATGGACAGGGCATGTACATATTTCATTAGCTACTCATTCTCAATGACTGCTTCGAATTGTTATATGTATAGTCAGCTAACTTATTGGGTATATGATTTGATATTGTATTCTATTCTTTCTTATAGAATAACAGTTCTACCAAAGAGGATTGATAATTCTACAAGAGTTATCACTCCATATAACTTTCCCCTCTGCCAGGAGATTTGAATGTATTGACAAATTGTATAGACTTTACAAGAAACCTAACTCCGCCTCCGGCGGTAGATTTGTTTGTATTGATAAGATAATAATGCGATTCCCCAGCAAACAATTTCTATCTTCCGCGATAAGAATGCGATTCGCCTTGGAAGATAAATTTATAGACGGGGATATCGCCATCTTATCGCGGGAGTCACCCCCTTCGGGAGGAAATAGTTACCGAAAGCGAAACTTCCTGGAGAAACTTTGCCGAAACAAGTTGGCAACAAGAAAGCGAATCGCGGCGGGGATAAATTTACGAATTGACAAAATGACGCGATGAGAGTCAACTAAAAAAAAAATTATTATCGCTTTTTTATAAATCTTCATGCTTTTTTATCTTACATATTCTTTGATGCTCATAATTCATATTTCATCCTTTTTCACAATTGATATTTGTAGAATTCGAACCAGGTTCCCATGTTTGCAAGTCCATAGTGCTAACCGTTGCGCTATCTAGACTACAAACAATGACAATGACAAAATCGTCGTTTCGTATTTATTGTGAATTGACAAAATATCATCTTGGCGATAAATTGGCGAATTGAAATCCTATCGCCATTCTTTCGCCTGAGGGATATTCCCTAATTATTGAAAAAGCGATAAATAATCTACAAATTTATCGAATGGAAGAATCGCCATCTTATCGCGATTCTTTCGCCTGAGGGATATCCCCTAATTATTGAAAAGGCGACAAATAATATATATGTAAATTTATCGCATGGAAGAATCGCCATCGTATTATCTGGGCAATTTATCTTTCAAATGATACGAAATTGTTTGCTGGGTGTGTATCTATACTGTGTAGTTTATACTATGTTTATATAATTTGTCAATACATACAAATCTCCTGGCAGAGGCGAAACTTCTATGGAGTGATAACTCTTGTGGAATCTGTACTATTTGGTTGTACAGTTGCGTTGATTTTCACTCAAGAGGAGACGGTTCGAATCCTGGCCCAAGCACAAATGAAACCGGAAAATAGATGGCTACGCCCGCAATCCGAGGGTTTTGTAGTATCCCATGCCAATAGTAGATGAACTAGTCTACTCTTGGAGAGGCTGAACCATTCATGTTAAGACGACATTGCAAATTGCAAGCTTGCGTAAAAAATATTAAAAATAAATTGTTGAATAATAAATTATAGAAAGTAGAGTCAGCGACCAGCCTACCCCCCCCCCCCCCCCTTCACTCCTCTTCCACCAATCCGTACGCTTTCAAAAATGGTTAACTCCAATTTGCTCTACGAAAAACCATATGCAAGTATGTAGTACTCGTAGTATTGTACTACTACGTAGTACAAGAGGCCTGTTATGTGCATTTTTTGTATGGATGATATCAAAATGTCCAACTTTAAATGAATATACTGTTATTAAATATTACGTGAACGTTACGAAACTTGTAGATATTAGGTGCATTTTTTTCGTACAGAGCAGAGTAGAGCAGGTTAAGCGACGACGATCGCAATCTCCAACTGATGCACCGATTGTATATTATATTGGCAGGAAATGAACCTTATGTGCTTCCCAAACTGCAAACTGTTCTAAACTTTCGACGCCTGCATTTCGAATGTGGAACTATTTAACAGAGTAGAAATCCTGCACTAACGTTCTATCGAGAGCAACTCATATCAAATTGTTAGTGTAATTGTGTGGTCTTAACCTGCTCTGCTCTATATGGATCTTGAAAAAAATGCGCCTACTATTACTAACCTATTTTGAGGAGATATCAAAATTCCATTATTTTTAGTTCTCAATGCTAGTTGAAAGCCACCTTCTTGTAAGTTTTCATATTTTTAAGCGTAACGGCCGCGAAACGCAAGGGGGTGGGACAAATTATGATCCCATATTTTCCCCTCTACCTCTTCTCTCCTTTTTTAAAATTTGATAAAAATTACAAAAATGGAATATAGTCGGTGGTACCTTTCTCATGATACCCCACTTGCCTATACCAGATGAAATAACAAACCAGGTTTTGTTTCGCAAGAAGCTTGTTGTGGTCCCTTAGAGACATCATCCTTGTTTCCTGATGCAGATGGTCCTGGGATGACATCAGGAGACAGCCAGTCACAGTACGGAGAGTGGCGTTTTGGCAAGCCTGAATATTGTTCCATTGTGTGTCACAGAGATTCTGTGACCACACTGGAGCCGCATTGTTGGCTACTGACCTTCCGACTGCTTTGTATGTGACCAGTAGGGTTTCTTTATACTTGCCCCAGGTGCTATCGGTCAAGGCTTTAAGGATTTGATTCCTACCGCGCATCCTGTTGCACACAGTGGAAGCATGCGGGATGACATGGCCATGCTCTTCAAGGTTACTCTTAGAATTTTAGGATGATTCACGGTCGGAATAGGCTGATTGCCAATTGAGATCACAAGTTGAATCTTGACTTCCTTCGTCCAGGTGGTAAAGTGAAGAAGGAGTTAAGTTCTTCCAGGTAATCATTTATTAGTACGCACATTTCCTTGATTTTGTTTCCTGGTGCCAAAATGGAGCAGTCGTCGGCGTAGGAGATAATTTCGATTCCTTCAGGTAAAGTTGGAATTCCAGATAGGTAAAGGTTGAACAAGAAGGGAGGCAGAACTCCTCCTTGTGGCATACCTTGTTTGATCTTCCTTAGCTTCGATTTCTTGCTCCTGAATTCGGTGTAGGACTGCCTGGCCGCAAGATAATTGGTAATCCATTTTGTAGTTTGCGTTGGAAGAGATGCATTATACAATATAAGTGGGACAGAAGTGCTGAGTGGCTAACTGTGTCGAAGGCTTTCGACAGGTCAAGTGCCACCAGAATTGTTTTGTGACATGGACGAGGTTGATCAGGGAAATTGTGGATACGAGTTGTAATGGAATCCAGGACCGTCGTCGTACTGTGCATCCTTCTGAAGCCGTGCTGCTGGTTTGCAAGCTGGATGTAGGCCGCAAGAACAGGGTGGATTATGCTTCGAGCGCTTTGGCAACTGGTGATAGAAGTGTGATGGGACGGTAGGACCCGCCGAGTGTCGCTTTTTTCACAGGTTTCAAGATTGGGATTATTCTCCCTTTCTTTCAGAGTTCCGGAATGATCAGTGATGTGATGGATAGGTTGGCCGTGAGGTATTCGATAGTTGGTGAGTCGAGTTGTTTTAGCATTGCCATTGAGATGCCATTAGCTTCCAAGGCTTTCGAGTTGTTCGCTTTCCTGATTGCTACAGCCACTTCGTCCGCGGTGAAGACAGGTATGTTGTCTGCAGTTCGGTTATGGATCCTCCTGCGGATTATGCGATTTTGTCTGTCTGGTGGAGGATATTCAATAAACTGCCCATTGAAGCGACTTGCGCAGTGGGCAGGGTTGCTGATTGAATTTTCTCCGAGCTCGATGGCGACATTCCCTTTCTGTTTCGGTGGATTAGAGGCACGGACTGTCGACCATAGTTTGCTTATACCTGTGGTCAGGTTGCATTCATTCAGATTCGTACTCCTATTGTATTTAACCTCTTCAGTTCGGCTAATTGTCTTTGAATTTCAAATTTCACAGTTCATTTCGTGAATTCTGGGATCGTCTGGGATTGTGGGCTGAGGTGAGAAAGTTGGGCCGAATTTTTGGAATGCGTCCTGCAGGAATAAATGTCGCAGCCGCTTTATTAAGGACTTTCCTGATATTTGACTCGGCGTTACATACGTTACGTCGGTGGGGGTTGACAGGACGAGGAATTAAGCACTAGTATATTGGGTGAAGCTATTCCAGTCAGTCTTGTTGTGGTGGTTGACAAAAGTGCGATGTTCGACAGATACGATATCTGTCGGTAGGTCAAGCCTTATCACGATTGGTAAATGGTCCGATGACAGTGTAAGGACCGGCTCCCATTGTGTTTCATTTATGAGGCCAACACTGGCAATCGTGTGATGTCTGGAGAGCTGGAGCAGGTACCGGCAATACGGGTGGGCGTGTCGTCATTTAATGTACAGAAATCTGAAGCGTCAAGTTGTTCTGCAATGAAGACACCTCTAGCGTCGTTGTTAAGATGTGAGTGCCAGAGTTCATGGTGAGCGTTAAAGTCACCAGTGAGGAAAGTGTTGATATTTACATGGTAACCTGACGGACAACTGGATACTGGTGGAATATACAGGGTTATTGGTTAAGTCGACCTATTCCTTGTAACACGTTATAATAGGGTCAAAATGCAACAAAATGAGGCCATAAATGTTAGACCGATTTTCAATGGTCACTGAGATATTTGAATTTTTAGATTTTTTTGAAATAACCTAGAATTTTGCCATTTAAAGTAAAGATAAAAAAAACTACTAAGGTAATGGGTTAAAACTTATTTTTGAATTTCAGTCAACACTATAGCTGACATTTCTTAATCATTTAAAATTTTAAAAACCCATCACAATTTGAAATTTTTAATTTTAAATAAAAAAAAATTTTCTTAAATTTTTTTTAAGTTGATTTTTAATGTAGTATTACTAAAAAAAATTATATGGCACGGAGTCTGCAGACCACTGAAAAAACATACTCGTATTGTCAGCTTTCCAAAAAGGTGTCAATGTCAATACAAATATTTCAAATGATTGAAAAAACTAGCTGCAACTTGTTCGGGGACCATCATTTCGCTTGATAAAAAATGTAACAGAAGCTATGGTATTATCAGAATTCTTATAAAAAAACGCATCATATGATGTAAGCAGATATGAACGAGACGAGTGATTTGATGGTCCCCGAACAAGTTGCAGCTAGTTTTTTCAATCATTTGAAATATTTGTATTGACATTGACACCTTTTTGGAAAGCTGACAATACAAGTATGTTTTTTCAGTGGTCTGCAGACTCCGTGCCATATAATTTTTTTAGTAATACTACATTAAAAATCAACTTAAAAAAAGTTTAAGAAAAATTTTTTTTTATTTAAAATTAAAAATTTCAAATTGTGATGGGTTTTTAAAATTTTAAATGATTAAGAAATGTCAGCTATAGTGTTGACTGAAATTCAAAAATAAGTTTTAACCCATTACCTTAGTAGTTTTTTTTATCTTTACTTTAAATGGCAAAATTCTAGGTTATTTCAAAAAAATCTAAAAATTCAAATATCTCAGTGACCATTGAAAATCGGTCTAACATTTATGGCCTCATTTTGTTGCATTTTGACCCTATTATAACGTGTTACAAGGAATAGGTCGACTTAACCAATAACCCTGTATATGTTGTAAACTTCAATATCAACATTGTCTGATTTTTTGTCGATAGCTTGCACTTCCATGGTGATGTCGTTGTTGGTGACATCCACTTCCCGGGATTGCACGGAATGGTGAATGATGAAGGCAAGCCTCCTCCAGCGTTGGTCAACCTGCCTTTCCTGTTGATGATGTAGTCTCCATGAGTTGAGGGACGAATTGCGATGCAGTTTCGTCTCCTGGATGGCTCCAACTTGAATGCAGTGTCTGTCCATGAATGAAGCGAGTTCGGTGTTTTTATTTTGCAGACCGTTGCAATTTAGTTGGACGAGTGGGAGCGTATCGAAAATGGCGATCGGTGGTGCAGGCGTAAGGTTGTATTGTTGGTGAATCCTACTGGGTCTATTCGCAAGTGTCGTTGGGGTTGACTGAAAACTGAGGCGTGTTAGACGAGCTCCGCTGCTTGTGGTACTCGATTTCTGCACTGACTGGCAGTAAATGAAGGATTCCAGTGCCTGTGATGGTTTAGTCCGGAGCAGTTCCTCAGGTGACACCATTCGTCGCAGCAGTTGCATCTCACTGACGTCGCATTAGGATGCAGTTCTGTTGCATACGCAACAGATCCATGGATCTGGGTTGCTTTCAATGCCGGCGCGGAGTAGTATTGAGAGCAGTTGCGTCGAGATGTGTTGCTCCCAATAAACACAAAAAACGAGTACAGCATGTAACACGTAGACACACATCCTTCTTGCATTGAAGGGGTTTGGCAGCTCGTGGCCATGGCTGATGAACGGGTCGCTCCTGTGGGGGACCTCAACATCGAGTTCGTGAACGACTTCATATAGCTGGGTTGCAACTTGTCAAAGGACGCCAACGAAACTGACGAAATCAAGCGACGGATACAGCTAGCTAATAATACTTTTTTCTCTGTTCTCCCCATAATGAAATCGACGCATGCGCACAGAAACTCGAAGCTCCGCGTATACAAACCCATCATACGGCCAGTCCTATGCTATGGCTGCGAAACATGGACCCTAACTCAAGCCTCCGGAAACAATTCACATTCGAACGCAAGGTTCTGCGGAGAATTTTCGGGGATGTTTGCGATCGAGATGTATGGCGCATCCGGTATAACCATGAGTTGTATGAACTATACGATGTACGACGTCAAACTACAACGACCTTAATAGGCAGGGCATGTACAACAAATGGACGATGATCGCATGCCAAAGAGAATAATGAACGGACGACGAGTCGATGGAGCGAAACTGCGAGGACGACCGAAAGCTCGTTGGGAGAGCGCAGTATATGCGGACGCCGAGCAACTACTGGGCTTCCAAAACTCGACGGGGGGGGGGGGGGGGGGGGGGGGTCACGTGACCGAGATAATTGGAGGAGAACGATTGAGGCGGCGGGCTGTCGCGCCACGATGATGATAATGATCTCCTCTTTGGTCGGGGCAGTTGACCGTATACGCGCATTTGGTATATCCCAATTTCCTGGGCGACGCATTGTGGTAGGCGCCTTGGCTAATAGTGGGTTTACCACTGTGGGATATAGAGCAAGCGCAGCGAACGTTCTACGGCGGTATACTGAGGGTTGCAGCCCCTTAAGCCCACGCAAGGGGAGTAAGAAATCCACTCAAATTAAAACCCACTATTGGTCAAAGACGCGAACCACTATGCTTCGTCCGATCAAGTACGAATGTTCCACGCATTTTGATGGTCAGCTAAATTCACCGGATGTTGATAGGAGTTACAACCACCTTTAAACTCCTTCATAACACCGTATACGGCGTTTAAGTTGTTGCTTCTTCTGCCGAGGCCAGTAGAAAGTTTGTATACTCTCTTTTATCGCGTCGCACATTACGCTGGAGTTCCCGAGCTTTCTGACGGGAAAGGGGCTCTGTGTTACTTCGATCATAGATAAACAGTAGTAGTCTGTTTATCTATGCTTCGATTGTTGTCTGTCGCTGTAGCTAATCGTGCCTTCGGCTGTTTCCTTTCAACAATCTGCTTTCATGATGCGTCGGACATCCAAGGCTTATGCTCGCAATCCGGGTTACTGCCAAAGATGGTATCTACGCTGTCAATGTACGCTGATTTGAACTGAACTGCGAAAAAATTATGCTTTGCGTTAAAACACAGTGATCGCTCGTCTGACGACCACACATTTAACACCAAGATGCATTTTAAACCGAACTAATGTGCCGAATTACAAATTTGTTACCCCTGAGAACCATTGTTCACTTCGTATGGGCAATTAAAAATACCCGAGTTTCCGGCAGCTACTACATATCGCCGGTCCAATTTCGATACCTCGTAAGTCTGTTTAGACTGATTTCCCGGGACAGCGAAATACTTTTTATGGTGCTACCTCGTAAACTTCTACCCTTATTCCTTGGAATATTGCAATAAGGTTTCACATGACACTCGAAATAATTTTATAATTTTCATTTCTAATTTACACAACAAAATGCTACATGTAACTTATGCGAATAAATAATAGAACATCATCTATATCTGAATCAAATAACAAATGTTTTGAACGAGCTCGTTCCATCTAAGCACTTTTCTCAATGACAAGTTTATCCGTCGTGTAAAGATTTCCAACAATTACCTGATAGAAAAAAATAGAGAAAATGAGAAACGTTAAAATATAAAATAAAAAACACATGCATTTTGAAAAAAACAGACCTGTCTTTTAATAATTCCTAAATTCTTTTCGGCATAGTTGATTTCTGCTTGTATCTTCTGTTGATCGGTTAACGATTTCTTCTCTCGGAATTCATCACGAACTTTTCGCCGGGCGTACATTCTGAAAAGGACGAAAAGAAGATAAGAATAAAACGCTGGAAATATTTAGGAGAAGTGTAATTTATCAGAATATATTGAACTCTATGGTTATGAATTAGGGAACATTCCTGTTTCGTGAATACACGGGGGAACAGCATTTTGTTTATTTCGATTTGATATTCATTTCTAGCTAATTTTTGGTCGTAGAATCCGGAAATGCTAACCGTTTTTCTCCTATACGTCCAGTTTTTGAGATACAGGGGGCTCAAATTTTGGCCCCATACAAACCTTCCCTTCATTGAAATCAAAACAAACGAAACTCGTTACAATTTTTTTATTTATAAATTTTGATTTTACATCTTAACAATATTACCTAAGAACTAAAAAAAAATTATGGCAAAAATTTTCGTTTGTAGCTTTTCCTGGAGTGTTCAATTTCAGGACAGTCCCGTTTTATGCTCCAACAATAGTCCGCCATCATATTCGCATCCCATCTGCCTTGATATCGAGTTTCCATGATTTTTAAATCTTGATGAAATCGCTCTCCCTGCTCATCACTCACAGCTCCAAGATTTTCCGGAAATTCATCTAGATGACTGTAAAAAGTGGACTTTGATGCTCATATTGCAGCCAAGCCTTTGAAAACTGTCGTTCTGCTTTCGTCCAGGACCTTAAATGTGTGACACAGCACCTGCACACTTTATGAGGGACCCACCATTTATCCTGATTGCAAATTGGAGTTTTGAAGTAGGCAAGATATGCCTGGTGAACAAAGGGGCCTATTTTTGTCCTCTGACTTAGAAATGTATAACTGCCACATATATAGCAAAATGAGTCCGGAGCGTTGAGACACTTTCGACGAGGGATAGTAGAGGCTTCCATTACACAAGTTAAGAGCACAATAATAGAGTAATATACTGGAACAGAGGCTTTTAAATACATTTTTTTACATAAAAGAGCCTTAAAAATGGCCGAAGAATTTCACAACTTTTAACAAACAATCCAGGTAGCGAGAAATTACTTTTTTTATTACTTTTAATTTTATTGTATACAGGTACTAGAAGGTCCTGCACAAGGATGCAGCCCCGTAGCTTTTAAAAAAAGTTGTTTTTTAAGGGGGCCTTTTGTAATTTCCCGTAAAATTAAAAAACAAACGATATCTCGAAAACCTGACGTATAGGGGAAAAACGGACTGCATTTTTGGAATCAGCGAGGCCGTTTTACTATATTATAGGTGCAAAATTAAAAAAAACAGAAAAAAGTGTCAAAATTGTTCTCCCGTGTAATAGGAGACTTGTGGAACTTTTACCACTCAAGGAATTCTGAAAATTATATTGCGTTTGAATTCAATGTGAATTTGTAAAGCGCGGCGGCTAACGCAGATTGGATAAACGCGGCCATATTGGAAGGTAGTTCGACCAGATATTCGGGTCCATCCATCTTCAGCACTTCTTCTGCTATTTTGTCATAACACCTTGTTGGGCATAACGCATTAACTACTCCCAAGAGACCTAGTTTATATTTCATTAACATTATAAAGGATTTAGGATGTTGTTGTTGTAGTAGCAATTTCGGAACTCTGCTACATGCGTGTGTTTCGGTATTGTTGCTCTCCTCTAAGTCCAGGAGGAGAAAAGCAGTTGCCTCAATACGGTTTTCCAATAGCGCGATAGGTGTCAGGCGACTAGGAGCTGCTGGACAGTTGAAGATGTGCTCAACATCATTCGGAGTGAGGCCACAAGCTGGACAGGAGTTCTGAATGCTGTCGTCGATGCGGGACAGGTGCGAATTCAGAAGTGAACACCACTCAGCGTAGCTGAGCGAAAGTAATGCTGTTCGCTCTAGGTAGTCGAATTTCGTCCGAAGATATTGCAGGTGGTTGTGCATCAAGTACCCTATTTGGTTTGAGGCCCGCTATCGGAGAAAACACCTTTTCTCTCCGCAGTGTTGACATAGCTGACTTGTAGCTGGCGTTATCGAAGGGAATTCTTTAGAATCTCTGGATTTCTCTCTCGCGGTCCTTCCTATTGCGTCTTACGTGACGTGATGGTGGGGTCTATGGTTTGGATGGTCATTCCGATAACAGCCAACTAAGTACTACTAGGTAAGAAAAATGTTGTGGCTTCTTATAGGCAATGTTCTGGTTTCCTGGTGATCAAATGACGACATCAAGTGGCAGCCAGTCACAGCCATAAGAGCAGCATTTTGAGAGGACTGGATATTTTCCCACTGGATGTCGCTCAGGTTTTCAGACCAGATAGCATAGCATGTCGCTAGTAGGGTCTCCTTGTCCTTCCCCCAGGAACTGCCAACTAAAGCTTTGAGGACTTTGTTCCTGCTTCTCGTCTTGTCACTAATGGTTGACGCTTGGGTCGAGGAGGTGGCCTTGCTGTCAAGGGTGACACCGAGAACTTTTGGATGGTTAATGGTGGGAATAGTTTGACCATCTACTGCGATATTCAACTGTTGATTCTCTTCTTTGGTCCATGTGGTGGTCGAGGTAGGTTCGGAGCTGATAAACTTAAATTTTTTCGACGAAGAAATTGTTAAGTTCGCCGAGATATCCGTTCGTATGATCGCAAATTTGGGTGATATTGCCGGTTGCCAAGATCGAACAGTCGTCAGCATAAACTGATGATTTGGAGTCCGTCAGGTAGTGTTGGGAGTCCTGACATGTATAAGTGAAATAGGGTGGCTGTCGGCAAAATGGTTACTACTTTGCCTTAACCTCTAGTGGGGCATAGCACGTCAACCTGTTCTGGGCAATGAGGCCTTAGTTGGAAATGGGATTCCATTTCATGGCGTGTAAAGCAATGCAGTTATCATCTTTCCGCAATGTGTGACATATCCACTGCCAGTTTCGCCTTCGTATCAATTCGTCGATTGGCATCTGATCCGTACGCCGACTTAGCTCTTCATTCGATATTGTTTCGGGCAGACATTTTTTTGAGTTTGTAATGAACCACCTGTCATGAACCATATCCTGGTAGAGATGCTTCCACCGACAGATCGAAAGCAGCACCTGATGAGTAGTGATCTGTCGGTGGTACGAAACCAGGGGCCGAGGGTCCCATTACACCCGGACCCCGATGCAATTGCGAGGGTATCTGCGCTGTCCGCCAACCATTCCATCCTATTTGCCCCATTTTGTTAATTATTCCCCATTTTTGCCGGCCATGTTTCTGTTGTCTTCCCCGGCCCACATCTCCCGAACTGAGCTACAGTAAGCATTGGCCGCTGCTTAGCTCGTTCAGGGGCATTTTTCTTCGCCAGATGGCACGGCCCAAACTTCACGGTCAATCATGCTACCTTACGCTCCGTCCCTACGGGCATCTTCGGATGCCCACCAAACAGTCCATTACAAGTTCGATAAAGACATGAGTTGACGAAAACTTGCAGCTTTCTGGTAACTCTTACGAGCGAAGTCCTACTCCGTACCACCATTCTCGGCAACGATGTTACCCAGGTAAACCTTCTCCACAGGCTGACCATTAAAATTGATTCCAATAAGTGTAGGATTCCTTTTTCGAAATGGTGGGCTAAGAACCTTGGTCTTGTTGGTATTAATCTTTAATCCAACCTTGCTTGCCTCTCAAGATCTAACGCCATTGCGGACAGATCCATAATTTTGTGGAAGAGTAGGCATATATCGTCGGTATAGTCAAGATGTTTTAGATAAGATGTTAAAGTACATTCAATGCCTGTCTAGTTCGAATAGGAAAAGGATCGGTGAGAGGATACACCCCTGCCGAACTCCATTCCGAATCTCGAAGACCCCCGAAACCTTACCTTTATGCAGAACGCGACATTTCGCGCCGTCATAGGTTGCATTAATAATAGCCACAAGCTTCTCAGGGATGCCTCCCCTGCGCCAGGCCGCCCATATAGGCACCCGGTTTGCACTATCGAAAGCTTTCTCGAAATCGATGAAAAGCAAGTGAAGTGGAGAATCGTACTCAGCGCATTGCTCGACGATGATTCGCAAGTTGTTAATGTGATCGACACAGGAGAATCCGTATCGAAAGCCAGCCTGCTCTTCATCAATCGTGCTTTCTAAGTGGCCTTTAGTCTTTCCAGGACGATTTTAGCTATTATCTTGGCAACTGCAGGAAGCACACAAATGCCTCTCCAATTATTACAGTCTGTAAGGCTACCCTTCTTCGGAAGTTTGATGACCAAACCTTCCTTCCACTCATTGTCAGTGGGAAAGGTCTATGTATTCCTCGCTTCATCGACAAGTGGGTGCAGCAACTCGGCAGTTACGATTGGCGCTGCTTGATAAAATTCATCTTCCTCCAAGATGAGTAGCTTTCCACCACTATCCTTCACCGCATGTTGGCAGGAGTTACCTGTAAACTCCTTGATAACACCGTATACGGCGTTTAAGTTATTACTTGTTACGGCTTCTTCTGCTGAGGCTAGAAGAAAATTCACATTAACTGTTTTATCGCATCGCACACTACGCTGAACTTCTCGGGCTTTCTAACGGTAAAGGAGTTCGATGCTGCTTCGACTGTCGTCTGATGCTGCAGTAAACCGAACTTCCCGCTCTTTTCTTTCAACAATCCGCTGCCATGAAGTGTCGGATATCCAAGGCTTATTCCGACAATCCGGGTTTGTGGCAAGGATCTTATCTGCACTCTCAATGTACGCATTTTTTATGGCAACCCAGTTTTCATTTATGTGACTATCTGGATGACTAATTATCTCAGCTGCTTTTTGCGCAAGATGGTCGTTATAATTCTTGTAGGACAGCTGGATTTTCTAGTCGAGCGGTGTTTAATTTGCAGCGCCTGGGTCTTACGTCGCTAAGACCGCGCATGGCTGCAATACACAATCGAACATTAGCAATCATAAGATAATGGTCTTTTCCGATCCCAATATCGAAACAAATCTTATTTCACACATCCAGGAAGCAACTCTTGAATCTTTTACTAATGGCAAAATGGTCGAACTGATTGTGTTCTACGCCGATCTGAACTGATTTTGTGGTAGTCCTTATGCTCAAACATAGTACCACCGATGAACAGACTGTGAAAGTCGCCGAACTCTACAAATCTTTCACCGTTGTCGTTACGATCCCCATGACCGTCTCTCCCCATCACATGTTTGAGCCCATAATTATCAGCGCCAACTTTTGCATTCAAATCTCCCATAACCATTATAATGCCACCTTTAGGTGTTCTGCTCTGAGCTGCGTTTAGTTGTTTGTAGAAGGAGTCTTTCGCCAAGGCATTGTCGGGTTCAATTAGAGCATAACGTTGTAATACATATTGTAATGTTCCTCATTTTGGACCGGAACCTGGCGGTCATGATTCTGTCCAAAACCGCACCCCAGGATAAGAGACCGTTTCGTGCGGCTTTGGTTAAGAGGAGCCCCACACCTGACTCACGATCACTACCGGGGTACAACATTGTGCTACCCGTTGGAGAGATGAGTTCTCTGTTGTTTTCTCGCTAACTCCTAAGAAATTACTCTCTAATTGACAAAACCGTGCGTTTTTGGGGACCTTCTGATTCACTGTCCAGGAGAGTACGCACATTCCAGAATCCAATTTTTGTCATTATACGACAGCCAAAAGTCGTGACCGTTGAGTCAGTCCTTATTCGAGTAGTTGACGTCTCGTTAGCATATAGAATATTTCGGATAGTGCAAGTTGCTGGCATACACATCCTGTCCTTGTCACTTTCTACGACAAGCCGTCAAAGGGAAAAACTGTGGTATTATTCTTACGACCCCCGTGGTGTGGCCACGGGGGGAATGTTTACATCAACCAAATCATCGCACCGCCGTTACTGGCGGCTTGACTTGGTTAGCAATGGTTGTTGTTGTGGTAGCGATGCTTCGAATGCTGCAGTTCTTCTTGCAACTAGGGGGTTTGGCAGATCTTGGCCGTTGAAAAACGGGCCGTTCCGGTACGAAGAACCGGCTGCCCCAGGAACGGGTTAGCAATGGTCAGCGCGACCACTGCCGTTCCAAGGGGTGTCGACGAGGAAGAGGATTTACATATCTTCCTTCTTCCATTGAATTGAAGTGTTATGGCAGCCGGTTCTTCGCACCGAAACGACCCGTTTCAATACGGCTAAGAGCTGCCACAACCTTTTCAGTGGAAGGATTTAGGTTGATTCAAATTGTTGGCATACTGCCTATTTAGTAGCCGCCTACGCCGGGAAAGCCTGTGGCTAATTCTTACTATTGTACTATTTGCCCTAGCGTCTTAGTTGACGTTTCGTTAGCAAATCGCTGGTTGTTCCGGACGCTGCATGTGTAACTGGTTTCGGACGATGCATATGTTAGCATACACCTCCCCAAAACAAATTCATAAAAATTCTAAAGTGATCATGCAAATCAACCGTCTTTTTATAACAATACGAAATGCAAACAATCATCAGCTGACGATACATTTCAAGGGGGCGAAATTATTAACGGACCACAGGCCGAGAAACAAGTAACTCACCTGAAATTGTACGATGAAAACTTTTCGGATTCACGTAAAAGTGTCTTGTAAAGATTTAGGACCTTCGTTCGGGCGGGAGCACTTGCCATTTTGCCTTTAAAAATTACTCAACCTCCTGCTACCCAACGGAAGAATAGGTTAGGTTCAGTTTACGTCTAATTTGGTCTAATTAGATTGACAGTTGGAGTTGACCGAATTCATATACGGACCGGTGTCACTGAAGACGCAAACCAACAGCCGGATTTGTCAGTTTGGAAAAGGAGAAGTGGCTGAGTTCAGGATTTGAACAAATAAAATTGAGTAGCTGAATAACTTCTACATTTGAAAAACTGAACGCAGCCAATATTAAATAGAGATGCTCCTGAATTCAGTTATTTTTTCTCAAGTAAAGAATCCAATAAGGTGCCAATTATATTTAAAACTGCATCTGAATCGATTAAATCGCCAAAACCATGAGCAAAACCAAAGACTCACACCGAAGTGTTACTAGAAAGTTGTGACTCTGACAGATGAACATGTTAACACCGGGTGTCACTTGTACAGTATGGCCCGGTGAGGTTATGTACTGTTATGTTAATTCACATTTCTCTTACAGAGTCGTCTAACTTTGTTAAAAAGAGGTTTAGCGCGACGCGCCGGACATTTTCGATATATCATCACTGGCTGTGTGGCACATTTTCGCGATTCTGTGATGAGAATATTATTATTAAACGCGACCACGATAGATTCAACCTGGCTACGAATTGCATCATTCCCTGTTGTCTCGTGTTACATCCACACTACACCGCTGTAGAAGAAGACGTGCTCGTGCTTCTTGCCGTTGGCCTTGAGCTGGTAAGTCGGAAGTAGTAACCACCTGGTTACCTGGCCACGAAGTTGTGCTAAGAAATTGTTTTTTTTTTGCTTCCAGGACAGTATTCCTATTTGCGATGGCCACCCACGACCTCCCGTCGCCCAGTGAAATGGCACTTATTACACCGCGGTCTGAGACGGCACCTTCAGTGCCTGGTGGCAGTGAACAGGACCAAAAGGTGCACATGAAGAAGCAGCTGGGACTGCTCGAAGGAGTTGCCATTATTCTGGGAATTATCCTGGGCTCGGGAATTTTCATTTCTCCGAAAGGTGTGATCCGGGAAGTTGACGCAGTAGGCACATCACTCGTCATTTGGATCCTTTGCGGTTTACTGTCGATGATTGGTGCCCTGTGCTATGCCGAGCTGGGCACTTGTATCCCGAAATCAGGCGGCGACTATGCCTACATCTATGAAGCATACGGACCGATGCCGGCTTTCTTGTTCCTATGGGACGCGATGATGATTTTTGTGTGAGTTTCGTCATTGCCATCGTTTCGTGTGTAGAGAGCATATGTGCTTTGTTGGGTGCAATGAGCCAGAACGAACGGTTTACGTAGTTATTAACGTGTTATGTATTTTTTTCGGTTTCATGCAGACCATCGACCAATGCGATCATGGGACTTACCGTGGCCAGTTACGTGCTGCAACCGTTCTTTCCGGACGACTGTAAAATTCCACAAGCCGCATTACAGTTGTTGGCGGCATTTCTGATATGTAAGTATTGTACATACATACGTACTCGTAAATATTATGGTCAGCGTATCAGTTCAGTAGTGCGCAATCTTGGGCATGTGTGCGCTTACTGAAGTTATATGGAAAATGCACTACATACAGTATCGGCCAAAACCCTCAGTACATTTTTTTTAAATGATAATTTTTTTAAGAAAACAAAGTTATTAAATATTTTTTTTATTTTTTTTTTTTTATTTATTTATATCTTTATTAATGAAAAACACAAACTTAAGGAATTCAGAATTTAATAAAAAAAAGCTAAAATTCAAAAAACATTTTATTGTAAGTCGCAAATATAAGCGGACTAAACTAAAGCACCCCCAATTTAAGGTACAAAAAAAAACTATTGAAATCAATATTTCGTTGCGAATCCTTTATTCTGGATGACACACGCACATCTTTTAGGCATAGAGGATATTAAATTATTAATTATTTCAGGTGATATTGCTTCCCAGGCTATTTTTACGGCTTCAAATAAATCTTCTTTGGTTTTGCAATTTTCTCGGTTGATTTTGAAGTTAACGATCTCCCACAAGCTCTCGATTGGGTTAAGATCGGGGGATTGGGCAGGCCAGGGGAGAACTTCTATCAAATTGTTCAGGAACCACTCCTTAACCACTTTTGACGTATGTTTTGGGTCGTTATCTTGCTGGAATGTCCATTTAAGTGGCATCTCTTCTTCAGCATAAGGCAACATCACGTCTTTTAATATGTCACGATACATGAAACGATCCATAATTCCATCAATCTTGTGAATTGGCCCAATCCCTTGCCCAGAGAAACAACCTCAGACCATTATGTTGCCGCCTCCATGCTTTACAGTGCCTTTGCAATATTTAGGATTCAACCGTTGCCCATTTGGTCTGCGTACACGCCTTATGCCATCTGAATCCTTTAAATTAAACTTAGAGTCGTCAGAAAACAGCACAGTCCTCCATTTTTGGACACTCCAGTTGAGATGGGCCTTGGCGAATTCAAGTCTGCCTTTTTTTATTTTTTGACGATATGAAAGGTTTTTTTGCTGGTCGTCGACTGAATAATCCGGCCTCTACCGCCCTTCCGCGAATCGTTCTTTCGCTAATTTTTAAATCTAAGCGGTTTCGTATGTGACTAGAAGATACTGTAGGATCATTTTGGATTGTCCTTTCAATTAAGGAGTCTTCATGTCGCGAAGTTTCACGTGGCCTTCCTCCAGAATGAGTAGGAGATGTGCGACCAGTCTGCAAAAACTTTTTAATTAGCCTAGAAATAATTGATCTGTTGATCGAATATTTTGCACTCAATTGATGTCTTGATAAGCCGGCTCTCCAATTATCAAGAATTCTAATTTTAAATTCACTTGAGTACTTATTGCGTGCCATTACTCTTACCTCAACGAAAACTTTAAAACAATGACAATTTTCGCATAAATTCTAAAAAGTTCTTCTTCTTAACACTGCAGCTTAATAGCTGCTGCATTTTTGGGGTGTACCGTTAACTAATACAGTAATGTCGCAGTAGCGTAGTAAAATTTCCAAACACAATATTAGGGGGTGCTTTAGTTTAGTCCGCTTATATTTGCGACTTAAAATGTTTTTTGAATTTTAACTTTTTTTTATTAAATTCTGAATTTCTTAAGTTTGTGTTTTTCAATAATAAAGATATAAATAAATAAAAAAAAAATAAAAAAAAAATTAATAACTGTTTTCTTCAAAAAATTATCATTTAAAAAAATGTACTGAGGGGGTGCTTAGGTTTTGGCCGATACTGTACATATTTACGGTATTTACTCTCCTTGTGCTAAGTGAGCTAAAATCGAAGACTGAATGAGATGAGTGAATACCCCACTTATTAGGTGCGTTTTTTGTGCAGAGCAGAGTAGAGCAGGATAAGCGAGAAAAAAACGCTATAGAACAGATCGGTAGCGAAGACGAAAACGGGGCATGTCTTTCCTGGAAGTGTGTCTTGGTTTAGTTAGCATTCAAACGGCAACTCAAATTTCAAGAAGAAACTTAAATCCTAAGTACAGATATCGGACATTTTATTGACAGGAAATGAATTTTGAGTGCTTTCCAAACTGTAAACTACCCGAAAACTTTAACACCTGCGCCGCTTGCGTGGAAATACTAACGGAGCAGCATTCTTGCACTAACCTGTAATGGACCATATGCTATGCTGGTCGTGCTGCTTCCATAGACAGGTCGGAGGCAGCACCGATGAGTAGTGACCTGTCGGTGGTACGAAGTCAGAGGCCGAGGGTCCCACTACACCCGGACCTCGATGCCACCCAACGCCAACCATTCCATCCATATCGCCCTATTTTTTTGTATTCCCCACTTTTCCCTCCCCTGTTTGCGCTGTCCTCCCCAGGCCTATGAATTTTTGTTAATACTTGAAAGACAGGACACAGCAACGAGCGGCGAAAACCCTGCCCACGTCTCCCGAACTGAGCTACAGCAAGCATAGCCTGCTGCTTAGCTCGTTGAGGGGCCTTTTTCTTTGCTAGATGACACGGCCCGACCTTCACGGTCACTATGGTCCCCACGGGCATGTTCGGATGCCCACCAACCTGTCCGTTACAAATCTTCTATCCAGAGCAGCTCAGATCGAATTGTTAGTGCAATTATGTGGTGTTAACCTGCTCCGCTCTTCATTGCTGTTAAAAAACGCGCCTATTATTAGACAAAAACGCTCATAAAAACCAGAGTAGAACCAAATCGAGCGGATTTGTGTGTGAAGCTTTCTCGCTTTAGCTTTGACTCTCATCGCCTTCTCGCTTTAGCTTTCACTCTCATCGCCACCTAAGTTTCGATGGACGACGTCAAAAACTGAATCCGAAAAATTTGCGAGCCCACAAGCTATTCATATTGAAATTTTTTACATAATCGATTTCTGATCTATTCCAGGCGGTCTAACATTTTTAAATTGCTACGATGTAAAAGCGACAACAAAAATGCAAAATGTCATCATGTTTACTAAGATAGCCGCCCTTGTGCTAATTATTGTTATTGGCATTGTCTGGATGGCACTCGGTACGTTCAAATATAGTTCTATTCACAAATTGATACTAATTACTACAATTTTCCAATTGCTTACATCTTACATTCCTCCCTTTCCTGTTGCAGGCAATGTGGAAAATTTCGATAATCCATTTCAAGACACCGAAACCGATCCCGGCAAGTTATCCGTTGCATTCTATTCGGGCATCTTCTCGTATGCCGGCTGGAATTATTTGAATTTTATGACGGAAGAGTTACGCGATCCATACAAAAATCTACCACGTGCTATTTACATTTCGTTGCCCGTCGTAACGCTAATTTATGTTCTGGCGAATATGGCATATTTGGCGGTTCTAACGCCACAGCAAATGGTTTCATCAGAGGCCATTGCAGTTGTAAGTACATCCGTACACTTGGAATGTAAATTGTTTGTCTCCATTCGGGCATGGGTTAAGCGAAAAATTTAGATAAATTGATCGAGTTAATTGGGAGAGCGCGGGATGTTTGTCGTGTGCACAATCACCGCGTATTTGGGTTGTTGAACTGTTGCTTTGCTTAATGACTATATCTTGAGCTTACTTGATATAGATAATGGAGATGACGATATAGTACTTGCAACAGAATTGCAGTGTTAAGCGTGCGATCAAATGTTACTACATAAGCAATATTGTTGATGACCGTAGCCGTAACGTTTTATATAATATTCTGAAATATTCTGCGACTATTATTCAGTAGTCCGGATGGCGCAACGGTTGGAACGTTCGCCTTCTACACACTGGGCCCCGGTTCGATTCTTACTGAATGCGGTAGTTTTCGATAAAAAAAAGGGATTTACGTGTCGGACTATGAGCCCACTCAGCTGTTAAATGAGTACCCGTTTATGGGGTAAATAACTCGGTTGAGCGTGTTGCTGATCACACACTTCTGCACAAGACCGTCATGATCTAGAAAATGAGATGATGCTAACTCATCTCGAGGCTATGGTTCAAATTGGACTGTTGCGCGAATTATTTATTTTATTAGAAATTCAGAACGTACATATCGTTTTCGCTTGACGCATCGTCAGGCTTGTAGTGGAGTATTTTGTAATTTTTACTTATTTGTTAGAATATGCTTTTTTATTTCCGCTTTAAAGTGAATACAGGAATTAGTTCTTAAACCTAGAACTAGCTTATACTATTTAAACTCTTGTAACATATAATCTTAGTGTTTGAGGTAAAATTGATCAGTCATGATGACCAATACCAGTAGTTCTGCCAGTGGCGGGTGCTCGAAAACCGCTCAGTAGTAGTAGAGAATCGGGAGGGTTGCCCCTTTTTACTGGCACTATCGCACGGTTGTTAAATTTTTATCACCCGCCATGACCCTGAAAATGTGGCCTTAATAAGCGTATTGAAAGATCCGTAATTATATATTATATATGTATATATAAATACATATAAAATATAATAGTAATTAGTGAAAGAAGAAATACAATGAAAAAAAATTCAAATATTTATGAACAAAAAGTTTAAACTTTATCGTGGATTAAGTAAATACTAAAGTAATCGTTGTTGTTGAATGCATCCGTTCATTTCAAAGTATATCTTGACGACACATGGGATGGATTGCTGACTACGTGAATATGCAGTATAACGCGGTCTAATATTGTAGTACGGGACTATAAAAGTGCAGTAATATTCGAAATATGTAGTATGTACTTCTATTTAGTTTCACGGTTCGTCTGCGTACCGTATAAGCATTATGTAATAATAGTCCACTTATCTTATAGTACACATGATTGTCATAATCATCGTAGCGCGACAGCCCGACGTCGGGCCTTGGCCGCGTGATCGCGTCCTCCATTTTTGGAAGCCCAGCAGCTGCGCGGCGTCTACACCTATTGAGCTCTTCCAACGAGATCTCGGTCGTCCTCGCAGTCTCGCTCCGTCGACTCGTTCTGCATTCATTACTCTCTTAGGCATGCGATCATCATCCATTCTTTGTACATGCCCTGCTCATTGAAGTCGTTGTAGTTCGACGAATTTCGAGACTTGCAGTTCATCGTACATTTCATACAACTAATGGTTGTACCGGATGCGCCATCCATCTCGATCGCAAACAGCCCCGAAAATTCGCCGTAGAACCTTACGTTCAAAAGTGTCTAGCATGTTTTCGGAGGCTTGAGTTAGGGTCCATGCTTCGCAGCCATAGCATAGCACTGGTCGTATAATGGTTTTCTACACGCGGAGCTTCGTGTTTCTGTGCACATGCTTCGATTTCATTACGGGGAGAACCGAGAAAAAAGTCTTATTAGCTAACTGTATCCGTCGCTTGATTTCGTCAGTTTCGTTGGCGTCCCTTGACAAGTTGCAACCCAGGTAAATGAAGTTGTTCACGAACTCGATGTTGAGGTCCCCCACATTGATGCTCGGTTGTGCAGGTGTCCTTATCGTCGATTGTATCATTATTTTAGTTTTACCCTCGTTAATACGTAATCCAACTTCCTTTGCAGCGGTATCGAGCGTATGCAGAAGTTCTTCTGCGTCGACCAATCTTCGGGACATGATGTTGATGTCGTCGGCGTACGCTGCTAATTGTGTCGACTTGATGAGTAGCGTCTTGCTGTTGTCTAGTTCATGGCCCGAATAACGTATTCCAGTGCTAGGTTGAAGAGCGTCGGTGCCAGTCCATCGCCCTGTTTCAAACCAGTGCGTGTTTCAAATAGATCAGTAAGTCTATTATGTATCCTGACTTGTGAGACGGAGTTGGTTATCGTCATCTTAGTCAGTCGCACTAATTTGGCCGGTATACCAAATTGCAGCATGATGTTGTACAGTACTCCACGATCGATACTGTCGTATGCCTGCTTGAAGTCGACAAAGATTTGGTATACGTTTACGTTGTATTCCCAGCACTTCTGGAGTATCAGTTTGACTGAGAAGAGCTGATCGGTTGTGGAGCGACCAGGTCTGAAACCGCTTTGATATTCGCCAATGATTCGGTCTGCGTACGGTTTTATTCTATTTTCCAGAATTTTCGTCAAAATTTTATAGGACGTACAAACTAGTGAAATGCCCTTGTCATTCTCACACCGCAGTTTATCTCTCTTTTTATGAATTGGACAGATGATGCTTCTGCGCCAATCGTCTGGGATCTCCTCGTCCTCCCATACTCGCAGGAGTAATTGATGTATGGCATCAGCTAGACTCGTTCCACCGAATTTTAGCAGTTCAGCTGGAATCTCATCAGCGCCCTGCACTTTATTTCGTTTTAGGGACCGCAACGCGAGATCAACTTCCTCTACTGTCGGGGGTTGAGTGGGTGGGCCTAGATCAACAATATCGTCGAGAGCTTCCTGTGTGGGGATGTTAGATGGTCAGTTTAGAAGCTCTTCAAAATAAGAGGCCCATCGTTTGTTAATGCCATCGGTGTCGCTGATGATGTTTCCATCCTTGTCCTTACAAAGGCTAGTCCTGGGTTGGTAGCCGTTCTTAATTGTATTTACTAGTTTGTACGCTTGTCTGGTGTTTTCGTTTATGTTCAGCAACTGCTCGTCAAAGTATTTACGTTTCTTACTTCTAATTATTCTATTCGATATTCGCCGTAGCTCGTCATATTTTTCTCTTCTGGCTCTGGTTCCTCGTTGAATCCATTGTCTGTAGGCCTCGTTTTTCGCGTCAAGTGAATTTTCGCATTCTTCGTCGAACCAGTCATTTCGCGCTCGCCGGGCTTTATATCCCACCACTTTCTCTGCAACATCCTTGGTGGTACCCTTGAGTTCTTCCCAGAACCTATGGACGCCTGTGTTGCTGATGTTGTGTAGCATAGGTGATAGGCATAGGTCTTTCCTCAAGGGCGGTAGTATACACCACCGCTGTAGCATCACTCAGAAGCTTATCAACCGCAAAGATTTTGGGAGGGCTGATTCTCGATTGGTGCACTGAGGAAATTCTACATCTGTAGGTCGTCTTCACTAAGTGATGATCTGAGTCGCAGTTCGCTCCTCGATAGGAGCGGACATCTATTACACTAGACGCCCATCTCCTGCAAATGAGGACGTGGTCAATTTGGTTGACGGTATGTGCGTCTGGAGACTTCCAGGTCTGCTTGTGAATGCGTCGATGCGGGAAACACGTAGAGCTTACGACTAGATTCCTGCTGCAGGCGAAGTCGATAAGTCGCTGGCCGTTGCCGTTACATTCTTCATGGAGACTGTGGCCACCAGTGGTCCCCCGGTGCCAACTTTCATTTCTGACTTTCGCGTTAAAGTCTCCCAGCAGCAATTTGACGTCGTTTGTTGGAAGTGAGTCGAAGAGTGTCTCAAGGCGGGCGTAGAACTCGTCTTTTACTGCTTCTTCTTTAACTTCAGTGGGGGCGTACACATTGATGAGCCAGAGATTGAAGAATCGAGTCTTGATGCGAATCGCACACAGCCGTTCATTTATGGGTTTGAAGTCAGTAATATGCGGTTTGAGGTGATTGTTCACTATAAATGCTACTCCAAACTCCTCGCGACCCGATGGTTTGCCACTTGTAAAAATTGTGTGCGATTTCTTGTCATTGATCTCGCTGCCAAGCCAATTTGTTTCCTGGACTGCAGTAATGCTCAGTTTGTACTTTTCGACCTGTTGAAGGAGGGCCTTCTCGGCCCCCGGTTTGTTCAGGGAGCGTACATTCCAGGATCCGAAAGAATAATCCCTTAGTCGTTTGCGTGGTCGTCGTTGTTGATCCGTCCAATCCGAGGCTTTTGTTCCAGGTTTCTTGATATGGTGTGGATTTTGCAAGGACGAGTTGTCAGCACGTCGCTTAACCCCATGTGCTCGGAGATAGCTGCTTCATATGGTTTAATAAACATGCTGGAGTTCACACAACCATGTTGCTGGTCCAACTACACAAATCATTCCATCCTACTTTTTCCAAACTGTCTTATCGCTGAGACTTGGCCGTCAGCGGTTTGACCCACTGCCGTTACCAGGGGGCGCCCACGTTGAGAAAAGAAAGGTCTTTTGCCGTGCCTTTTTCGTGCAATATTTCCCTTTACAATTTTTGGCCAATCTTTCGAGCACGTTTAAGAACGTTGAATTCTTCTTTTAATTAAAATTTGTTTTTTTTTGACGTGATGACGTTTTAAGGCCGCCATAGACGATCCGGAATACCTTCCCCTCCGGAAAAACTGATCAGGCCTGGCCTTGAGGAATTCTCGATCATGTACATATGTCGAAATTTGGCTGGTTCAGGCGGCCTCAAGGCGACCGGATGCAAAATCTGAGCTGTTTTTTTTTCATCACACATACGTCGCGGAGTGTCATGCGGAAGGAGAGTACATTCCATTTCTGGTCTTTCTTTATCTAATTCGAAGTAGCCGCAATGGCGTGAAAGGCGAAATAAACGAAAATATGGTTTTCGACCGGTAGCGCAGTGTGTTGAGGTATCAGTCTCATGTTTGACTACCGGCATTTCGGGTTCGAATCCTGTCCACGAAGACGTTCGTGCCATGGATGTGGAGGAGGTGCTTGCTGGCAACTGCATTCTCGGAAACCATTTTATGCCGTTGAAACGTCAACTGGGCCACATGGAACAGTTGACGCGCTATGCCCCACAAGGGGTTAGGGCAGCTGAGAGAGAGCTGGCCTTGGGAGAGTAGAAGTGGGAGGGGTGTTTGGTGGTTGTTAGACGTCGGATCTCTGTTGTGCCTTAATTTTCCTTTGCCCCTCCTTTACTTTTTTATGGCGTAATCTGTAGTGGGCGAAGAGTCAGCAACGAAAGGGGTATTTCTTTTTCCTAATTCGAAGTAGCCGGGTTAATGTGTATGTCGTTCGCCTAGTGGGGAGCGGGGATGTTTTTGGTGGTTAATAGACAATTAATCTTCAACTACGTTATTAACAAATAAAACTTTTGGAAATTGTTGAATCTATTTCTGACTCAAGTGCTATGTCCTGCTTGATTCATCCCATGCATTTTAAATGTATATTTTTTTAATAACCGGTTCCATGTATAAAAACTTCGATTCGGAGGTTTATTGTTTTTCGTAGAGCCAATTGGAGTTAACCATTTCTGAGAGGGTAAAGGTTTGTGGTAGAGGAGGTAGGGAGGTAGGCTGGTCACTGACTACTTTCTATAATTATTCAAAGAATTTATTTTTAATATTTGTTTATGCAAGCTTGCAATTACCAATGCCGTCTTAACATGAATGGTTAAGCATCTTCAAGTGTCGGACAGTTCATCTCCACGCATTGTGTAATACGTGTTTGTTACCCTACACTATACTTGATAGATACGCAGAAGAACGCACCTATAATAATTACAATAATATTAACGGATTTATGCATGATTACCATGGAGCGATGTTAGCTGCGTTTTTTTGCAGTCCAGCTCAAGTGCACTTACACTAACAATCAGCTCTATCCAGAACAATTTTGTTATTGTATCGCGTGCAATTGGTGTTCTGCTCTGATCTGGACTGTTGAAAAACACGCAGCTGTTATGTACTTTCTTTCCAATCACTTTGTCGAAAATATTCCCGTTATTCTACGTTAATGAGCTAGTAGTGACGGTTACAAACTAACAAAAACCTACTCCCCTCATCACTTTCAGACATTCGGCGCTAAAACTTTAAAAATTTGGTCACTAATCATCCCAATAATGGTGGCAATCTCAGCATTTGGAGGTTTAAGTGTTCACATCATGACATCGTCTCGTATGTGCTTTGTTGGGGCCCGTAATGGTCACATGCCATCGTTTCTGTCGCATATTAACATCAACAATTTCACACCGACACCATCATTGGTTTTTCTGGTGAGTATATAGAAAATTTCGCGATATTTAGATCCTCGGCTACCATTCAACAAATGTTATGCTTGTTTTTTTTTCAGTGTGTACTGTCGCTGCTCATGCTGGTTGTCAGCGACGTGTACGTGCTCATTACTTATAGTAGTATTGTCGAGTCCTTCTTTATTATGCTCTCTGTCTCGGCGGTACTATATTTCCGGTACAAAGAACCGAATATGGTGCGACCAATTAAAGTAAGTTTTCAAATAAGGAATCGTAAAGATCAGCACTTGGAGGTGCAGCCAGCAAGTACACGTCCGAAAAAGTAGATATGCTATCGAAACGTCAACAACACATAGAAATGCAAGAGATGTTGACGCTCCCATGCCCCTGAAAGGGTCAAAGTAATTAACAACAAGAACAAGATCACAGTCGACGAAACCAGTTCTGAGAGTATCCGGCGTGTCTTGGTCGTAAAACGAAGAATCACGATTCAATCAAGATGCTTTTCGATTAAAATGATGTATTTTAGCTCTAATCTACTGGGCTCAATATTTTATGAACGATAATGCACTCTTTTCGTTTACAGAAGATTTCAACGAGAAAACTATTGAATTGATATTTTTTCACTCTTCACAGGTTCCATTGTGGATTCCGATTGTGTTTGTGCTCATTTGCGCATTTCTTATCATAATTCCATGCTATGTTGCGCCATACGAGGTGGGCATGGGTGTTCTAATAACTGCGGCTGGAATACCATTCTACTATGTGGGCGTGGTGTGGAAAGATAAACCTCAATGGCTTCAAAAGTCAATTAGTAAGTTCCATTTTGATTTATTTTATTGTGTTGTAAAAAACACAACTTTTCGGCAAAAAGATAAAAGATATGTTCGTTTCGTTCGGATTTGGATCATCGATCGCTATGGATTATAAATATCTTGTAAAACTCGACACACACGTCGAAACAAATGGTTCGCATCCACCATGCAACCACATAATCTTCACAGAACGCGCGGAAACAAATTTTCTCCTCATTTGGTTCGGTTGTGGTCGCGAACCATTTGGTTCGAAGTGTGTGTCGTGCTATAGGAATAGCAAAGTATGCATTTGGCACATCCTCCAAGCTTGTCGAACGATGTGGGGAGGAATTAACTTACCTTGGCTCAATATTATCCTGGTCTGGGTTTCTGGTCACAGGAAAATAGAGCGCAACGAGAAGGCCGACGAGCTGGCCAGAAGGCAGCTCTCATGCGGAACCTGTTTGCATTCTGCTGACAGCTGTTAAGGGCAGTGTCTCCTCTGACTACTTCAAGGTTGCGGATTCCAAATGGCGGAATTTGTCCATCTGCGTCGTATCAAGGAAGATATGGCCCTCCTATGACGGGAGGAGAACATTTGAGCTTATAACGAAATTTCGTGAAGATGGCGCCAGGCTCACGGCGGTCATCACGGGACATTGGTCCATAGGGGATCCAGCAGTCAGGCTGGGTATCCGCTACAATCCACATTGCCGAAGTGCCTGGGGGACGTACAGCCAAATTATAGACACCAAACGCCCGGAGTACATACGTAACGTTACAGGCCTGGAGCGCACGACCCAGACTCTAACCGACATACTTGTTAAAGCATATAATGCCACATACCCCCTCAGAAAACACCCTAAGAAGACCCAAACACTATGGTGGGACAAGGAGATTAGGGAAGCCCGCTGCAAGGTAAGCAACGTGCAACGCAACGCATGGGGCAGGACGGTGCATGGGGCGAGTACAGGAACTCACTAAAAGCATTTAAGAAACAATTAAGAGGGGCTAAGAGGAATATCTTGAGGTGCATGCTGGTAACTGCATTCTCCGATACCAGTTTATGCCGAGAATCGTCAACTGGGTCACATGAAACAGTTGACGCGCTATGCCCCACAAGGGGTTAGGGCAATTGAGAGAGAGAGAGAGAAGAGGAATATCTGCAACCAAATTGAAAGCACAACGGAAGCATCAAGGCTAAGAAAAGTCATCTCCA
This sequence comes from Chloromyia formosa, assembly GCA_964017055.1. NCBI lineage: Eukaryota > Metazoa > Arthropoda > Insecta > Diptera > Stratiomyidae > Chloromyia > Chloromyia formosa. Next base: position 65,868,270 of record OZ024818.1, read on the forward strand.
AAAATCCGACACCACTCTCCACCCTCAACAAGGAGGTTGGGCGCAAGACGATGCAGAAACACTAGATGAACTTCTGAACGCACACTTCCCTGGCTGTGAGGACCACCAAACCTTCGTAACACGACCGGAAACAGGGAATGGCGACACGAGAAGAAGAAACATCCCGGGACTATTCACGAGGAGACGCGTAAAATGGGCGATATGCTCGTTTGACGCATATAAATCGGCAGGTCCTCAACAAACTATAATGGAGGTCCTGGAACTTGCTGAGGTGAATGAAACTCTAAAGAAATGAATCGAAGCAGTACTCTCAAACAGGCTAATAACGTCTGAATGGGGAAGTGCTAAAGCCAGAGTAGGATGAGAGGCACTCCGCAAGGAGGAGTACTATCGCCGCTTCTATGGATACTCGTACTGAATAATTTACTAACATTCCTCGAATCGTCCGGAATACGTGCGGTAGCCTATGCAGACGCTGCCGTGGTACTCGGTATCAGGCAAGCACATGGGCACACTGTCAGAATTTACAACTATGGCTCTCAGTAAGATATTAAGGTGGGCGGATAGAAGCGATCTAACTGTAAATCCTCAGAAGACGGAACTAGTCCTCTTCATAAGGAGAACCAAAATTCAGGAATTTTTCCTGTGAAAGATGGGTGACACCGAGTTAACTTTGTCAACCCATGCAAAGTACTTAGGGATGATACTGGATATTAGACTTAACTGGGGTCGTAACGGCGAGGAACAAAACAGGAAGGCCATCATCGCCTTTCACACCTGCAAAAGCTTGCTTTGTAAAAAGTGGGGCCTCAAACCGAGAATAACTCACTGGATATGCACGGCTGTCGTAAGGCCGATATTAACGTATGGAGCTATGGTCAGGAAATGGAGAGGATGCAGAGACTATGTTGCTTGGGGATCACTGGTGTCTTAAGAACAGTATTTTCGCTCTCTCTGAACACCCTTCTAAACCTGCCTCCGATTGACCTATATCTGAGGAATAAGGCTGCTAAATGTGCCCTAAGGTTTAGAGAGGCAGTGCACTTCAAAGAAAGGCCATACGGCTACCGCAGTATTAGGTTGCCTTTCATTAATACTGACTATAACAAGGGGGGGGGGGGGGGCAAAAACCTTTTCCATAGTCTTCCGCGTGGGCGCCCCCTGGTAACGGCAGTGTATCAAATCGCTGACGGCCAATGTCTTAGCGATAAGACAGTTTGGAACAGGCAGATAGCTGTAGCCTGAATGGCTGACGAACACCTATGCGTCTCAGGTTTAGTCGGATTTAATGACTTGCGTAGTTGGACATAGTTGTGTGAGCTCCAGCACGTTTATTAAAACATCTGAAGCAGCTATCTTCCGAGGCCATCACCTGAATGGGGTTAAGCGACGTGCTGACAACTCGTCCTTGCAAAAACCACTCCATGTCAAGAAATCTGGAACAAAAGCCTCGGATTGGACTGATCAACAACGACGACCACGCAAACGACTAAAGGATTATTCTTTTGGATCCTGGAATGTACGCTCCCTGAACAAACCGGGGGCCGAAAAGGCCCTCCTTCAACAGGTCGAAAAGTACAAACTGAGCATTACTGCAGTCCAGGAAACAAATTGGCTTGGCAGCGAGATCAATGACAAGAAATCGCACACAATTTTTACAAGTGGCAAACCATCGGGTCGCGAGGAGTTTGGAGTAGCATTTATAGTGAACAATCACCTCAAACCGCATATTACTGACTTCAAACCCATAAATGAACGGCTGTGTGCGATTCGCATCAAGACTCGATTCTTCAATCTCTGGCTCATCAATGTGCACGTCCCCACTGAAGTTAAAGAAGAAGCAGTTAAAGACGAGTTCTACGCCCGCCTTGAGACACTCTTCGACTCACTTCCAACAAACGACGTCAAATTGCTGCTGGGAGACTTTAACGCGAAAGTCAGAAATGAAAGTTGGCACCGGGGGACCACTGGAGGCCACAGTCTCCATGAAGAATGTAACGACAACGGCCAGCGACTTATCGACTTCGCCTGCAGCAGGAAACTATTTGTAAGCTCTACATGTTTCCCGCATCGACGCATTCACAAGCAGACCTGGAAGTCTCCAGACGCACATACCGTTAACCAAATTGACCACGTCCTCATTTGCAGGAGATGGGCGTCTAGTGTGATAGATGTCCGCTCCTATCGAGGAGCAAACTGCGACTCAGATCATCACTTGGTGAAGACGACCTACAGATGTAGAATTTCCTCAGTGCACCAATCGAGAATCAGCCCTCCCAAAATTTTGCGGTTGATAATCTTCTGAGTGATGCTACAGCGGTGGCGTATACCACCGCCCTTGAGGAAAGACTATCACCTATGCTACACAACATCAGCAACACAGGCGTCCATGGGTTCTGGGAAGAACTCAAGGGTACCATCAAGGATGTCGCAGAGAAAGTCGTGGGATATAAAGCCCGGCGAGCGCGAAATGCAAATGACGAAGAATGCAAAAATTCACTTGACGCGAAAAACGAGGCCTACAGACAATGGATTCAACGAGGAACCAGAACCAGAAGAGAAAAATATGACGAGCTACGGCGAATATCGAATAGAATAATTAAAATAGAAGTAAGAAACGTAAATACTTTGACGAGCAGCTGCTGAACATAAACGAAAACACCAGACAAGCGTACAAACTAGTAAATACAATTAAGAACGGCTACCAACCCAGGACTAGCCTTTGTAAGGACAAGGATGGAAACATCATCAGCGACACCGATGGTATTAACAAACGATGGGCCTCTTATTTTGAAGAGCTTCTAAACCGACCATCTAACATCCCCACACAGGAAGCTCTCGACGATATTGTTGATCTAGGCCCACCCATTCCACCCCCGACAGTAGAGGAAGTTGATCTCGCGTTGCGGTCACTAAAACGAAATAAAGCGCCGGGCGCTGACGAGATTCCAGCTGAACTGCTAAAATTCGGTGGAACGAGTCTAGTTGATGCCATACATCAATTACTCCTGCGAGTATGGGAGGACGAGGAGATCCCAGACGATTGGCGCAGAAGCATCATCTGTCCAATTCATAAAAAGAGAGATAAACTGCGGTGTGAGAATTACAGGGGCATCTCACTAGTTTGTACGTCCTATAAAATTTTGACGAAAATTCTGGAAAATAGAATAAAACCGTACGCAGAACGAATCATTGGCGAAAATCAAAGCGGTTTCAGACCTGGTCGCTCCACAACCGATCAGCTCTTCTCAGTCAAACTGATACTCCATAAGTGCTGGGAATACAACGTAAACGTATACCAAATCTTTGTCGACTTCAAGCAGGCGTACGACAGTATCGATCGTGGAGAACTGTACAACATCATGCTGCAATTTGGTTTACCGGCCAAGTTGGTGCGACTGACTAGGATGACGATGACCAACTCCGTCTCACAAGTCAGGATACATAATAGACTTACTGATCTATTTGAAACACGCACTGGTTTGAAACAGGGCGATGGACTGGCACCGACGCTCTTCAATCTATCACTGGAATACGTTATTCGGGCCATGAATATGGACAACAGCAAGACGCTACCCATCAAGTCGACACAATTAGCAGCGTACGCCGACGACATCAACATCATGTCCCGAAGATTGGCTGACGCAGAAGAACTTCTGCATACGCTCGATACCGCTGCAAAGGAAGGTGGATTACGTATTAACGAGGGTAAAACTAAAATAATGATGCAATCGGTGACAAGGACACCTGCACAACCAAGCATCAATGTGGGGGACCTCAACATCGAGTTCGTGAACAACTTCATTTACCTGGGTTGCAACTTGTCAAGGGACGCCAACGAAACTGACGAAATCAAGCGACGGATACAGTTAGCTAATAAGACTTTATTCTCGGTTCTCCCCATAATGAAATCGAAGCATGTGCACAGAAACACGAAGCTCCGCGTGTACAAAACCATTATACGACCAGTGCTATGCTATGGCTGCGAAGCATGGACCCTAACTCAAGCCTCCGGAAACATGCTAGACACATTTGAACGTAAGGTTCTACGGCGAATTTTCGGGGCTGTTTGCGATCGAGATGGATGGCGCATCCGGTACAACCATGAGTTGTATGAAATGTACGATGAGCTGCAAGTCTCGAAATTCGTCGAACTACAACGACTTCAATGGGCAGGGCATGTTCAAAAAATGGACGATGATCGCATGCCTAAGAGAGTAATGAATGCAGAACGAGTCGACGGAGCGAGACTGCGAGGACGACCGAGATCTCGTTGGGAGAGCTCAGTAGGTGTGGACGTCGCGCAGCTGCTGGGCTCCCAAAATTGGAGGACGCGGTCACGTGACCGAGATAATTGAAGGATAATGATCCAGGCGGCCAAGGCCCGACTTCGGGCTGTCGCGCCACGATGATGATGATAACAACCCACAAGTAGGTTTCAACACAAACTTCGCTGTCAATATACCCGATAGGGAACAGATCCCGGTAGTTGATCATGGACGCAGAACGGCGCTGAACTTCTACACGGATGGCTCCAAGATGGAAGCCGGAATTGATGCAGTAGTCTACTCGTCAGAACTTTCATGCAACCTATTCTACAGACTGCCGAATGAGTGCAGCATTTTCCAGGCGGAGGTGCTTGCGATCCACAAGGCAGCCGAGGTGATGATATCATCCCGGAAAAGAGTAGAATCGTCATACATTCGGACAGTCAGGCAGCACTAAAAGCGTTACAGTCCGTTAGTATCAAGTCGAAGACAGTGCATAACTGCCTAACAGATCTACTTGCACTGGGATCAGCTAGGACCGTGGAACTCTGGTTTCCGGGCCATAGCGGAGTTGTAGGTAACGAAAATAGCGGACGGATTAGCCAAACAAGGGGCTACTACTACTTTGCCTTAACACCTAGCGGGGCATAGCGCGTCAACTACTCCTCCGCGCCATCGTACTCTGTTCTGGGCGATGGGGCGCAACTCCCCAAAAGACTTACCCAGTACCTGACACTCCTTTGCCACAGATCGACGCCATGTGATTCGAGGACCCCCTCTTGGTCGGCCTTGGTTGGAAATGGGGTTCCATTTCATGGTATGCATAGCAATGCAGTTATCACTCTTCCGCAATGTGTGACCTATCCACTGCCATTTTCGGCTGCGTATCAATTCGTCCATTGGCATCTGACCCGTACGCCGACTTAGCTCTTCATTTGATATTGTTTCGGGCCAGAAAATTCTTAAAATTCGACGAAGACATGAGTTGACGAAAACTTGCAGCTTTCTGGTAACTCCTACGGAAACTTTCCATGTACTGCTCCCATACAAAACCACTGATAGTACCAGGGAGCGAATCAGGCCCAGCTTGGTCTTGATGCTGAGATAACTGCTCTGCCAGATTTTGGACAGCATGCCGTATGCGCGTTTAGCCTGGTTGATACGACGAGCGATGTCCTGCTCCGTACCACCATTTTCGGCAACAATGCTACCCAGGTAGACGAAGTTGTCCACCTTCTCCACAGGCTGCCCATTAATATTGATGGCAATAGGTGTCGGATTTCTTTTTCGCAACGGCGGGCTAAGAACCTTGGTCTTGTTGGTATTAATCTTTAGCCCAACCTTGCTTGCCTCCCTCTCGAGATCTAACGCCATTGCGGACAGATCCATGATTTTGTGGGAGAGTAGGCATATGTCGTCAGCGTAATCAAGATGTTGTAGATAAGATGTCAAAGTCCATTGAATTCCTCTGTCGTGTCCGGATAGGGCTGCATGCAACACATCGCCGATCACAATGAGGAATAGGATCGGTGAGAGGATGCACCCCTGCCGAACTCCACTGCGAATCTCAAAGTCCCCCGACACCTTACCTTTATGCAGAACGCGACATTTCGCGCCGTCATAGGTTGCCTTAATAATAGCCACAAGCTTCTCAGGGATGCCTCTCCTGCGCAAGGCCGCCCATATAGATTCCCGGTTCACACTATCGAAAGCCTTTTCGAAATCGATGAAAAGCAAGTGAGAATCGTATTCAGCGCATTGCTCGATGATGATTCGCAAGGTGTTAATGTGATCGACACAGGAGAATCCGGATCGAAAGCCAGCCTGCTCTTCATCAATTGTGCTTTCTAAGTGGGCCTTTAGTCTTTCCAGAACGATTTTGGCTATTATCTTGGCAACGGCAGGAAGCACACAAATGCCTCTCCAATTATTACAGTCTGTGAGGCTACCCTTCTTTGGAAGTTTGATGATCAAACCTTCCTTCCACTCAGTGGGAAAGGTCTCTGTATTCCACGCTTTATCAACAAGTGGGTGCAGCAAATCGGCAGTTACGCTTGGCGCTGCTTGATAAAGTTCGACAGGGATGCCGTCAAGTCCGGCGGCCTTTCCTCGTTTTAGTGTAATAATTGCAGTGACTATTTCCTCTTTAGTCGGGGCAGTGGACCGTATACGCACATTTTGATGGTTAGCTAAATTATCTATATGAGGGGGAACTTCACCAGAGGTTACACGGTTCAAGACCGCGGCGAAGTGTTCTTTCCACCGCCTCATTTGATCTTCTTCCAAGATAAGTAGCTTTCCATCACTATCTTTCACCGGATGTTGGCAGGAGTTACGACCACATGTAAACTCCTTGATGACACCGTATACGGCGTTTAACTTGTTACTTCTAGCGGCTTCTTCTGCTGACGCTAAAAGAGAATTGGCATAAACTCTTTTATCGCGTCGCACACTGAACTTCTCGAGCTTTCTGACGGTAAAGGAGTTCGGTGCTGCTTCGATTGTCGTCTGATGCTGCAGCCAAACGAACTTTCAGCTCCTTTCTTTCAACAATCCGCTGCCATGAAGCGTCGGACATCCAGGGCTTATTCCGGCAATCCGGGTTTGGGCCAAGGATGGTATTTGCGCTATCAATGTACGCATTTTTTATGGCATCCCAGTTTTCGTTTATGTCACTATCTGGGTGACTAGTTATCTCAGCCGCTTTTTGCGCAAGATGGTCATTATATTGTTGTAAGACAGCTGGATTTTTTAGTCGAGCGGTGTTGAATTTGCGGGGCCTGGATCTTTCGTCGCTGGGGCGGCGCACGGCTGCAATACGCAATCGAACATTAGCGATCATAAGATAATGGTCTCTTCCCATCCCAATATCGGCACCCTTCTTGTTTCGCACGTCCAGGAGGCAACTCTTGAATCTTTTACTAATGGCAAAATGGTCGATCTGATTTTGTGTTCTGCGCCGATCAACAGAGGACCAACTGATTTTGTGGTGGTCCTTATGCTCAAACATAGTACCACCGATGAAGAGACTGTGAAAGTTGCAGAACTCTACAAATCTTTCACCGTTGTCATTACGATCACCAAGATCGTGTCTCCCCATCACATGTCTGAGCCCATAGTTATCAGCGCCAACTTTCGCATTCAAATCACCCATAACCATTATAATGTCACCTTTAGGTGTTCTGCTCTGAACGGCGTTTAGTTCTTCGTAGAAGGAGTCTTTTGCCAAGACATTGTCGGGTTCAGTAGGGGCATAACATTGTATTATTGAGATGTTTCTCATTTTGGTCCGGAACCTGGCGGTCAAGACCCTGTCAGAGACCGGTTCCCAGGATAAGAGACAGTTTCGCGCGGCTCTGGTTAAAAGGAGCCCCACACCTGACTCACGACGACTACCGGTAGCTTTACCGGAGTACAACATTACAGTGCTGCCCGTTGGAGAGATGAATTCTCTTATCTCACTAACTTCTACGATATTTAATTTGACCCTCAGAAATTCACTCTCTAATTGAAGAAATCGTGCGTTCTGGGGGCCTTCTGATCCATTGTCCAGGAGAGTACGCACATTCCAGAATCCAATCTTTGTCATTGTACGATAGCTAAAAGTCGTAACCGTTGAGTCAGTCCTTATCCGAGGCATAGTTGACGTTTCGTTAGCATATAAAGATTTCGGATAGTGCAAGTTGCAAGGGGCTAGCCTCGAACAAAGGACAGCCCAAGAGCTGCTGACGCCAATACATGCAAGAAGATGCTGGACGACAGTATGCACGAAAAAGCCAATGCTAACTGACTTAACACAAGCGACTCCAGAGTAGTGATGGGCACTATCGTCTAACTATCGAAAAGTTATTCAATAGTTTTTACTTTCGATACTATCGATAGTAAAAACTATCGGCCGATAGTCCCGATAGTTATTTGATAGTTTTTACTATCGATAGTTATTGGAAAAACTATCGGCCGATAGGTTTTCGAAAAACTATCGGTCGATAGTTATTCGAATAACTGTCGGCCTATCGAAACTATCGGTCGACCCCCTATTTATCCTACACAAACCAAAATAGCTTATATACGAACCAATATGGGTTTTTATTTACACACAAACCCGCTAGGTGGCAGGGCACACTGTTAGAGATCCTCCTATTGTTGCGAAACAGGAATGTTCCAAAAATTGTAATTTGAAGCACTACAAACCCCTAAAAGCGGCTTGATTTTAACGAAAACCCCTAACCTTTCACTTAACAAAATAACACGTCATGTTAAGTGTAAAAAGCATAAAACAAAAAAAAAATCACAAAAAAAGCCCAAGGAGTCACCGTGTACTTCAAAGTTGCAAAAAATTTAAATTTGGAGCACCACAAAACCCTAAAAACCCCCTCGGTTCGATGCAGAACCTTAAATTTTTTCACCCTCACCCCGTCCACCACATTCGGCCCACCCCTCCCCACCACCCACTGCTACTGCAGTGGTAGTATGATAGTATGATACCCATATTCGGTTTCATTGCGGGAATATCCATTTTCCTCATCATAAGATTCAAAATGCCATTAACAGTAGTCTAGTCCACTCCCTTCTTTTCATACATTCGCCTCATGTACAATACATACAAAAATCCTCCATTGCCTACCTACAACCCTGCGCGCCATGTCATACAAAAATTCTACATTTCGCATCCACACAATGCGCAAACGCCAAAAAAAGACATTTTCAGTAAAAAGAAACATTTGCAACACCATCGGTTGCCATGCTCAATCTAATCATCTCTCCAATACACTACATTGCACAGCAACAATTCGCAAAAGCAATCGCTTATAGCTTGCAAACGTGCGATGTCGTCGCTAGTTGCAGTAGCTTCTAGCAAAACACCTCCATATAAAATGCAAATCGCGAACGCAAATCGCTCAGTCGCAGCCTAGCAAAACGCAGCTTAAGAACTCAAAATGCCATTAACAGTAGTCTAGTGTATTCGCCTCATGACCCCCATCTTGCCTAGATATCACTTCAACGCCAAAAATGTCCTCTTTCTCTAACCAAAGGACTCAGAATGCCATCATCAGTACTCTAGTCCATTCGCCTCACCAAAACCCATCTTGCCTAGATATCACTTCAGTGCAAGAATGCCCTTTTTGGCTGCACTAGACTACTGGTCTAGTGCATTCTCCTCAACAACCCCAGTCATATGATATACATCTTGCCTAAATAAAATTTCAGTGCCAACAATGTCCTTTTTTCCTGACTAAAGGACTCAAAATGCCATCAACGGCAGTCTATTGTATTTGCTTCACGACCCCCAGTGATACCCTCCCTACCTAGATATCACTTCCATGCCAAAAATGTCGTTTTTCTCTAAACAATGGATTTCACAATGCCATCAACAGTACATCCGCCTCATTACTGCTACCAGTCCTTATGATACCCATCTGGCCTCACATCATCGCCAAGAATGTCATTTTTTCTTAACATCGCATCTACCTACACAATGATTATGCAATCATATTCATTCATTCATGCAAGAAATGTATCCATCGTCAACCAAATTTTCCTTGAATTCATTCGAAAAAGTTATTCGATAGCAAACTATCGGGCTATCGAAATTATCGGCCTATCGAAACTATCGGGACTATCGGAATTTTCGTCCGATAGTTATTTGATAGTTGTCTACTAATTACTAGTTTCTAAAGCTATCGATAGTTTTTACTAGTTACTAGTTTTTTAATCTATCGAAAAAAACTAAACTAAAAACTATCGATAGTGCCCATCACTACTCCAGAGTAACGAAAATATTCTGGAGATCTTCTGGCAAAAGCCAAACCAAAAGCCTCTTAGGACTACCCAGAAGTCAGTGTGCACTATTAGTGAGCATACTAACGGGCCACTGCCTGATAGAGGAACACGTGTACAGACTAAAGCTAATAACTAGCGATGGCCGCAGGAATTGCCAGATACCAAACACGAAAGAAACTCTAAAGCACCTTCTATGCGAGTGTCCTGCATTCGCCAGAAGAAGATTGAAGTGCCTAGGAGCTTACTTTTTCAACGACCTTGAAGAAATCGCAGGGCTCAGTTGAAGAAGCCTCTTGAGCTTCGCCAATAAGTAAGGTTCCTTCCAGCTCAACAACGATTTTCTGATAAGGGCTAGCAATGATACAGGATGAGTACCTGCAATATGTGGTATCGCTATGGACCCCAGCGGTCTCTCCTGAGCCGTTAGGCTGCCACCTTACTTAACCTAACTTAGGGAATGTGTTGAGGGATTGAGGAGTTGCTTTGCTTCCTTAACTCTTTCGATTAGATCTAGGCATCTCAGCATCCCCTGGATTTCGAACTATTGTCTAATAACTAATTTTCACTAGGTTTGTGGCTATAAAATGGTACCCTCTGTGCTGATTGGGCTCTTACCAACCGACCATGCATTTAGCGAAGGCACTAACCCCGAAATGGACTGGGTCAGAGAAGAGAGATAGAAAGAAGAATAATCACAATTTATGTACACTAAATTCCCTGAATCAATTCCACCTCATTCCGTCTGGTAAAAAGTAAACAGAGAGACAACGTCCGCTACCCCGGAGCACCCGACCGGTCCATATAATCCCAATATAATTTGAACCAACCTGTCAAACTCACATTCCCCTCATACTTCCCCCTTGCGACGAATTTCATTTCCCTTTGTTCCTCTATCCGGGCGCACCCGAACCGTCCATATAATCACAAAACCAAAATGCCAAATTCACATTCCCCCATATTTCTCCCCTGTTGAAAACTCCTTCATTTCTCCTGCCATATTTCATTTCCTCCTGTCTCCCTTTTCTCTGGACTGGATCAAAGATCGATCAGTCATTGTATGAAAATTGGTTCAAATCGAAGCGAAACTAGCCCACTCACAGTTGAGTTTTTCAATATTTGCCGACGTTTTACACTAAATCGATTACTGATTAATTTCAATTTCACTTTGCAGGCAACTTCACATCGCTTTCCCAGAAAATTTTCTTATCAGCCAAAGAAGAGAAAGAAGACTAAAAACGCGTTTTTCTTTATTTATTTTATTCGTTCGACGAGTCTCAAATATAATAGTCGCGTTTATTTGTACCAGAACAGTACAGAATAGGATATGGAGCAAAGAGACGATCCAGAACAGAACAGCGAAAGGGGAGTTTAGAATATTTTTTGATCAGGGCGTGTCCTGTGTCGCGCGCAATGGTCGCGAACAGTTCGGCCGTAGTTCACTCGATTGTAGCTTAAAATCAACATTTTAATCGCAGGAAATAAATTGGGGCACTATCATGTAATTCGAATCGAATTGCTTTCGAAAGGATGAAAATGGTATCATGTTACTCGAAAACGAATTTCTCCATTTCAGTAATCATCGCGTATTCGTTACGAAATGTTCCATTTGAAGCGAATACGCGAATAATTTTTAAAATTGGGGAATTCGTTTTCGAGTTACATGGTACCACTTTTATCCTTTCGACAGCAATTCGACTCGAAACGAATTACATGATAGGTCCCCTGGATTATCGACCCAATCTGTATAAGTAAACTGAATTGCCTGCACAGAACAGATTTTTTGCACCAGCTGTTCATCGAGAATTATAGTTAATAATGTTCTTAGTGTAATGCGTGTGTTATGTTGTTGTGTTCTGGTAGAAAGAAACGCGGCTATTGAATCTTAATGTGGGTTCACGCTAGCTTTCAAACTACCTGATCTGGGGGATTACTTGAGTAGACACGTCTGACAGTTTCAGATCAATTGATCTAGTTCGGTCAAGTGTTTTAGCTGTAAGTATGAATCTTATATAGTTCTTTTAGATTATTTTGTTTAAAAGATGTTTTATTATAGATCACTGTGTGAATTTTTGTAGTATGTATCTCATTTCCTATCGAATTTTTTTATTGATTTTATTTTTTATTGGTTTTGTTCATTTTCTAATGGTCGCTACAGACGATCACGCAACCACGTCTACTTCATAGGACGTGTGGTTATTCTCATTTCCACCGTTCTATTGAAATTGACGTGGTTCGGTGGCGATCTGGAATCATTCGATTCGTCGTGTGTGTAGAGCTTTAGATTTTATTTTATTTCGAGTCCTTTTTTCCATTTTTTGTTCAAGCGTTTTTCGTTTGTATTTTTTTTAAAACAACATATTTGCTTAAGCCTTAAGAATTTTCAACAAACATATTTTAGTAAGTTAGCTCTAGTATTGACAAAATGTACTTAAACAAAAAAACAAAACAAAAAAAAAATTTCAGCAAAATAATTTTAAGATAGTATTTTTTCCCATGTGAAACTATTTATTATGGCGAATAAACGCGCAAAAAAAATTTATAAATGGATTCAGATACTTTTTTTTCAATGTTGTGATAGCAATCCAGCAAACAATTTCGTATCATTTGGAAGATCAATTGCACAGATGATACGATGGCGATTCTTCCATACGATAAATTTATCGCTTTTTAAATAATTAGGGGGTATCCCTTAGGCGAAAGAATCGCGATTTGACTTCAATTCGCAATGTATCGTCAAGGTGATAGTTCGGCAATTTATCCTCCTGTCTGCAAGGTCACGATATCAATTTTTCGATTTTATCTTCTAGGCAATGAATTCACATTAAATACAAAACGACGATTGTGTCATTCTCATTGTTTGTGGTCTGGATAGCGCAACGGTTAGCACTATTGACTTGCAAACAAGGGAACCTGGTTCCTGGTTCGAATTCTACAAATATCAGTTGTAAAAAAGGATGAAATATAAATTATGAGCGTCAGAGAATATTTAAGATAAGAAAAAGGAGTAAGATTAATCTATAAAAAAAACAATAATTTTTTATGTTGTGGGTGAGTCTCATCGGCAAAATTTCTTCTACGTGGTTTTGCCAATTCGTCAAGATAGGAATTGCTTGTGGGGGATGATCGGAAGTTCGGTGTGTGAGTGTGTTTCATGCTATGGTTCGTCATCTTCCTCGGTGTTAAGGGATAGGAAAATGGCTACTCCTGCGGGATACTCCCACAGCCACCTGGGAGTCAGGTGTGTGGGTGCAGCTGGGCACATGTACTCGAGACGTCCCGGTCAATGCGAGACAGAGTAATGGACCACCTGTAATGGACCATATCCTGGCAGTACGTGATGAGTCCTGACCTGTCCTGTCGGTGGTACAAAACCAGAGGCTGATGGCCCTATTACACCCGGACCCCGATGCGAGCGCAAGGATATTTGTTCCGTCCACCAACTATTCCGTCCTTATCGTCCCATTTTTTATTATTCCCCATTTTTGCCTCCCATGTTTGTTTTGTCTTCCCCAGGTCTATGAATTTTTATTAATACGTAAAAGACAGGGGCAACGAGTTGTTGAAAACCACGCCTACGTCTCCCGAACTTAGCTACAGCAAGCATAGGCCGCTGCTTAGCTCGTTGATTGACCTTTTTTTTCGCCAGATGGCACGGCCCGCTATTCGCGGCCTCTATGCTCCCCAGGCTCCGTCCCCAAAGTCATCTTTGGATGCCCGTCATTTCGTCCGTTACATATTTGGCGCCCGATGTGGGGCCAATTTCTGGTAAAGGTCTAAAAAGGACCTCATCGGATTCTTTTCTGGGGCCTTGGGCCCTATCACGTAATTCGATTCGATTGAAAAAGCTATCGAAATGATCAAAGTGGCATCGTGTAAATTGATATCGAATTTCCCTATTTGAAAGCCATCAAATACTCGATTAGATTAGAAAATTTCCGTATCACACAATTCGATTGTTTGGGAAAATTTGGCATTTGCAATCGAAAATTGTTTCGATTGCTCTGCTGCTCACGAATGGAGAGCTTTGGCAACAGAACTCAACGCGGTGGGTCCGCCAAAAAAATGTGCCAATGAATGGAAGTAAATGCGATCTCTTTTTTGACTGGTCAATCAGGTAATAATTATTGTTTTTAGGTTTGGGCCGATTTCAAGTATAATACTAAGAAGAAGTTGGTAAAAAATGTGCAAAATAGGAATAACACTGGAGGCGGACCCAGCCGCTTTCTGCGTTGATGCTCAGGGTCTCCGAGTTACTTAGCACGAGTGCAACAGTAGAGCCAGATGGACTGACTTTCGGCGAGATAGTGATAAAGACCGTTACTATTCCTACCAAAAATGACGAAAACTCAGCAGAAAATGAGCCAGGAATCCCCTGCAACCTGCAGGGATGATCTTCTTCGCCAGCAAATCAGTTATTGATAAGAGATCAATATTTGCTTTGCTCATCGTTGTTGCTGAGTTCTCGTTGTTCTCGGCAGATGCAAAATATAGTTAGTAGTTTTGTCATAAACAATGAGAGTCAGACTGATTGATATAAAATAAATTGAATCTATATAATATAATATATTGAAATATATAGTTCGTGTTCGTTATTATTATAAATAATAGTCGTAATTAATTAATTAGTTAATATATTATATATTCTGTTGAAGTAAGCTTCTGGACTTCCTTCAGCAGTTGCCCGATAGGGTGTTATCAGCCATGGCTCAAGCGGTTATCCAGAGTCCTCTATACGTGGAAATTATTAGTCATAATTTAATTTTAATTTAGTAGACGATCGAGTGTTGACTACCCTCATCGCGATTTCCTGCAGGACTGTAATTAGATTATACATTTGGTATGTGCATTCACGGAGGTAATTAGCGCGTACAAACAAACTTATTCGAGTCACCAACTTTCGCGAGGCAAGTTTGGTTTTGGGTCCTACCATGTGATTCGATTCGAATCGAATTGCTTGCGAAAGGATGAAAATAGTACAACAATGTAACTCGAAAACTAATTTCTCCATTGCAATAATCTCGATGTATTTGATACGAAATTTTCAATAGGAAGCGAATGCTTGAAGATTTTTGAAATTGATGAGTTGGTTTTCGGCTTACATGGTACCATTTTTTTTTTTACAGGGATGATGGGATCAGTGTGGCTAAGGCGCTTTCTTCATTGTGTCAGTAAAATCCAAAGCTGTTATCATCATTTCCCTGGGAGGGAAAAAGGAAAGGGTTAGGTAAACACGCATACAAATCAAAATAAAATTCAAGATACGACAAATGGAACAACGATTGGATTTTAGGATTTATGTATTAACAGATACCTAGACCCCATACATATTAGTAGGGTAAGAAATTAGTAGGCGCCAAAGACACAGACATTATGTACAAAATTAAAACATTGAAGCTAAATTCAACACCTGTTTTGCCTCCCAGACAGCGTAGAAACGCTGGTATGAGGGAATGCGAAATAAGTATTTTCAATCATTTATAGTAAAATTGATTCAATTAACGCGGTTGACGCCAATTAAACTGTAGTTGTTGAATGCAAGTTAAACTGGTGTTTATTTTTAAGTTAAGTCAAAAACTAATTAGACTGTAAGTGTCGCTTTAATTTTCTTTTAAAAGTTTCGTACGATGTTAGAGTACGAAGCTCCAAAGGTAGAGAGTTAAAAAGTATTATTGATGATCGAATTGGGTCGGTTAGAATTCTATTAGTATTAGCTGAAGGTGTTCTGAAGTTTCCAGCATTTCGAGTATTATAGCTATGAACTTCTCTGTTCAACATTAGAGAAATTGATGTTTTCGTTCTGTTATTAACAATTTTCCAAATTGTTTTAATTTTTCCAAGAACTATGATTTTTTCTAACGGAAGTTTGGCGGTTAGTTCATAGATTTCTATAGTAGGAGTCCTTGGGTGTAAGTTGTGGGTAGCTTTAACAGCTTTATTGATCATTCTACTGACAGTTGAAATATTTCTAGCCGAAGTCTGACTCCAGTTTAATATTCCATAATTCACTATAGACATAATATGGGCATGAAAAATCATATTTTTAAGCTGAGTTTTAAGGTACTTTCTTCGTCTAAGCAAGGCAATTAATGGGCATAATTTAGATTTGATTTGATTTATATGATCATTCCAAGTAAGCTTCTCATCGATAATAAGACCTAGATATTTGATCTTATTCACTCTTTCAATGGATTGGTTACCAAACTTTATATTCAATTCAATATCGGCTTTGTTTTTTTGTTTAAAAAGCATGAATCGTGTCTTATTAATATTTATATTTAGTTTGTTACCATGTAGCCACTGTTGATAGATTTTCATATCATTATTAATCATTTCTTCCGCATCACTTTGCCCGAAATGGGAATAAAGTAGTAGTGTATCATCTGCATAGGTGACATATTTAGCGGAGAGACCAGAATTGCTAAGATTATTAACGTATAGAAGATACAATGTAGGGCGCAAGATAGAACCCTGGGGAACTCCTGAATTGAGCAACATTTTCTCACTAATCTCATTTTTGAACTCAGTGACAATTGGCCTGTCTTTCAAGTAGTTCATAATAAAGTTGCCAGCGACTCCTCTGATGCCAAGTTCATGTAGCACTTCTGACATAACTGAATGATTTACCGTGTCAAAAGCTTTGCTCAAGTCTATCAAGATGCCAGTAACATATTTTGATTTATCGAGCTCAGAGTTTATGAAATGAAGGGCATCAGTAAGCGCTGACGTGGTGTTGCTTTCAGCTAGGAAGCCATATTGATGTTTATCAAATCCACATGTTTCGTTAATGAATCTAACAATTCTTGAATTTACCACCTTTTCGAATATTTTGCTGAAAACGCTGGTAAGCGCGATGGGCCTATAGTTGGATGGATCGTTGGGGTTGCCATTTTTGTATATCGGCTTAATTTTAGAGATTTTCAGCGCATCCGGGAATGTGCCTTCACAAAGGTGTTTATTGATAATTTGACACAGAAATGGTGAGATAGTATTACACACTAATTGAAGATCACTGGATTTGATGCCGTCAAAGCCAGCAGATACGTTACGTAGGGATTTAATTATACTTGATACTTCCTCTACACTAGTTGGTTCGAAGAATATAGTGTGTTCATTTGAAATGTTGGAAACTCTTCTGCAATTCTGCGGTGAGCTGATTTGTTGCGATCGTTCTTCGACTTTTGCGAAAAACATATTTATGTCACTGGCTGAAAGATTGCTCTCAATTTCCTTACTACGACTTCTGTCGGCTGATAATTCTTTGTTGATGATTTGCCATAGTTTTCTGCTGTTCCCAGAGGCATTCTCGTATTGTTTATTTATAGAGTTTGACTTAGCTTGATGTACGAGTTTAGAAGCTTTGTTTTTGAGGAACTTATAGGCTGCTTGTTTGCTTTCACTAGTTGGGTCTTGTTTGTGTTTTTTGTAGGCAATGTTCTTCTTTTTGATTGTGTCAATTATTTCAAAATTAATCCATGACTGATTTCGAGTGCGGACTTTTTTCAAAGTCGTGCTTTCATTTTTAGTCATTTTGACAATATCAATTATTTGAGGGTCTACTGAATTTTCGTTCAAACTACTTGTCCTATCTCTCAATTTATCTACAAAGGAAACTTTGTCAAGCACTTTTAAGTTAATAGCTTCCATTCGTTTCTTTGTCAAGTTAAGTTCTTTAATATGTAATAAGGCAACTTTGTGGTCTAATCCTGCCTGTTCTAATAGTTTCCAATTGAAATTGTGTGAAGAGGTTTCCATTGGGGTCACGATATGATCAATTAGGGTGGCTGAAGTGGTCGTGACCCTAGTTGGTTCATTGTCGTTGATAACATTCATATTGTTCATAGAAAGCATTTCAAGGTATTCAATGCAGGCATTATTATTTTTATCCAGGATGTCTATGTTCGTATCTGCCAATATAGTTAAATTACTATATTGATGATACAAATCATCTAAGTATTCTATGAAATCGTTTACATTCTCAGAAGGAGCCCTGTAATACGTTCCTATTCTAATTGGCACATTTGATGTAGATAACTCCAAGACTATCGTGTTATATTGCGGTGAGTTTAAAATTACCTTAAACTGAATGTTGTTTTTAACGTACACAACAGAGCCGCCCCCTGTTGTGTCCCTACAGTTGAAGGTTGCGGTATAACCGTTCAAATTGAAAAACTCAGATTCATTGGTATATATCCAAGTTTCATTTATGACTATTATGTCGGAGTTTTCTAATTCGATTGCCATGATTTCGATTTCGGAAAGTTTGTTGCGAATACTTCTTGCATTTGCATAGAAAATTTTAAGAGTTTGTTGCTTCATTGCGAGGATGAGGAAGAGTAATTGATCCTATTAATTGCAACATTCGTGGCATACATATACTCAGGGCAATCTTTGCTGTCCGCACTATGACCACAGTCAGATCTATTTTTATTAAAGCAATTCGAACATTTTTTTAAACTAGATTGACACTCCTGTACTCGATGGTTGCCTGCGCATTTTGGGCATACATCATGGGAACCATTACAGTACTTAGATATATGACCATATTTTTGGCACTTAAAGCATCTATTAACATCAATTACCTCAGTGCAGTAATGGCTGTCGTAGTCAATGTTAATATACTTATCGACCATTCTGTAGTAGAGGTCACCTGATACCTGGAAAGTAGCTGTATGCCTGTCCTCTTTGTTTCTATATCGTTTATAGTGCAGATGTTCTAATTCAATTTCCGGGCTAATCCCATAATTTAGAGATATTATTTCCTGCTTAAGCTCCTCAACCGTATATTTTTTATTTAGTCCATATATTGCCAATTTAGGAAGTCGATCCTTAGTACTTTCTATGTTGTAGTTGCTTCCTAATTTGGCTTTCAACCCTTCTAGGAGTCTTTTGCAGTTCGTTTCGTTGTCACTTTTTAACAAACACCCCACCATCTCTCAAAGTTCTTGAGTATGTAATGGGAGAACGAGCTTCGCGGAGTTTGAAACTTTCCTTCACAGTAGACATCGTGATGTCACTGCTCTGAACACTCTTCGGCTTTATTACAACCCCCCCGTTGAACGCTTTGGTCTTGTTCGCGTTTCGCTCTCCAGGGTTTGGAACCTTAGCATATGACTTAGGACCCTGGCTTACTGTTATAGAAGAGGATGTCTTATTGACATCTATCTTCTTAATGGCGCTTGTGACGTTCTCGTCGATACATTTCAACTGTCGATGCATTATTGTCTCTACTTTGCTGTCGACTTGGGTGGTGATATCGACTAGCTGATCAACAAGGGACTCATTTTTGATGTATTTGGTCCACTTATTCCGATCGTTATCGCAGAGCCACAGACAACCTCGCTTAGTACTTAAGGTCTGCATTGCCCCGTACTCATTAGCCGAGAATTTAATGCAGCCTAAGTGGAACCATTTATGACAAAAGCCGTCGCAAAAGAGAGCCTCTTGTTCATTGCTCACATCTTCTTTGCACTTTGGGCAGATGTTTGCCCCCGACTTGTCAACCACTTGAGCACTAATTTGATTTGTAGTCATGATTCAGATATTTTGCAAATCGAAAATTTCTTGCAAATTTACCGTTACCGACAGTTGAAAGCGACCAAGAAAGAATTTTATAAATTAAGCCGAAACTTACAGTTTTTCGCACAGATTTTAATTTCACCGATAGTTGGCACTTTAGGCTTGTGAAAAACACTATAATTATTAATTACAACACCAGATTTGCACTAAACAACTTAAATAAAATTTAGACAATTGTCAAAAGTAATTCTTTGTTAGGCGCTTGTCAAAATGACAAATTTCAAGCCCAAACCTCGGTGATGGTTGTTTATCGACCCCGAATATCATCTTTGCGGGGAGGATTAATATTCCGTGAATGCACGTACCAAATCTATAATCTAATTACAGTCCTGCAGGAAATCGCGATCAGGGTAGTCAACACTCGATCGTCTATTATACTTTCAAATTTGATGACAGATGGAGTGGATCTGATGCATCTCGTAATCTTCTGCGAACAAAAATTATCTTGCCCTGTTCTTCTTCATCATCTGATAAATATTCTCCAATGCCGAACATCCTTTGTGTATTTTTTTTTTACTATTTTAGACACTAGACATAATTCGAATAAGCAATATTATTACGGATCACTTGACACAAAAATGCTTCCGGCAAGCTATTAAAAGCGATAATGAACTAATTTTCAATTACCGACTGATAATTTACGAGTACTTGAAATTATTTTAGTCAACTGTCAAACGTATATTAATTTATGAAAAATCCTCGTGGTTTCCAGGGAAATTTTCACATTGCATCAGGCAATGCAATTCATTCGATACGACCGAGTTACATGATACGGAATTGCAATCGAATCGGATTCGATGGTCGAATTCTCTTTCGATACGAATCGAATTACATGATCAGTTCTTCCACCGATTTGCATCCTCAGAAGCACATTAAGGCTACTTGCTCTAAGTCGTTGGACTTAGCCACTTTGCTTCACGTATTTC
Organism: Chloromyia formosa; assembly: GCA_964017055.1. NCBI lineage: Eukaryota > Metazoa > Arthropoda > Insecta > Diptera > Stratiomyidae > Chloromyia > Chloromyia formosa. The sequence continues at coordinate 65,888,821 of OZ024818.1, forward strand.
CCCTTCAAGTAACTGTGCTTTCTCTGAAGCAAGGAATGCAGTGTTGCGCCTCTGCTATCCTCGTGATTCTCTGAACTCTGTTAACCATCTTAATAATGGGGAAATGTAGTATTTTTATTTTCTCTGCTAATTTTCCCCCTCTACAATAGTTGTCGGCTGACTACGGTGCCTAGTACGCTTTTGTTTTTTTTTAGCAGTACACTCTGGCCATAGCTTCTTCTTCTTGGCGGGCCTCAACGTTGAAGCTACTCTGTAATGAACCACCTGTAATGGACCATGTCCTGGTAGTGCTGCTTCCACCGGCAGACCGAAGGCGGCACCTAATGAGTCCTGGTCTGTCGATGGTACGAAACCAGAGGCCGATGTTAGATGGTAGATTCAGTAGCTCTTCAAAATACGAGGCATCGTTTGTTGATGCTATCGGTGTCGCTGATGAAGTTTCCATCCTTGTCCTTACAGAGGCTATATTCAGTGAAAAGTAGGAAGAAACCGTCTTCTAACTTTTGCTTCCACAAACAAGTGGCGACAATCAAAAAAATAATAAATTTTTTTATTTAATAACGTTACCACTTCGCGTGGTGAGTGTTTTACAACTGGTTTTAGTTTTGCCCTCTCGAGTCGACGTTACTTATACGCGGAAGCAAAAGAAAGTAAATACGCGCGGTCATGACCTTACTGCATTGCATAAATTGAATTCCCACAACTCACTACAACGCAAGTACATGAGAAAATGCTATTTGCACATGTCAGCAAAGTCGCGGCTCAGTTCCAGCTATTATGCCGACGAAAGTTCATCAGCATTTTCATTGCAATTTTTCGTAAACATTCAGCAACTGCTCTTCAAAGTATTTACGTTTCTCGAATTATTCTGTTCGATATTCGCCGTAGCTCGTCATATTTTTCTCTTTTGGCTCTGGTTGCTCGTTGTCTATAGGCCTCGTTTTCCGCGTCAAGTGAATTTTTGCATTCTTGGTCGAACCAGTAATTTCGCACTCCCACGACATTCTCTGCGACCTCCTTGAGTTCTTCCCAGAACCCACGCCTGTGCTGCTGATGTCGTGTAGCATAGGAGATAGTATTTCCTCAAGGGCGACAGTATACGCCACCTCCGTAGCATCGCTTAGAAGTTTATCAACCGCGAAGATTTTGGGAGGGCTGATTCTCTATTGGTACACTGAAGAAATCCTACATCAGTAGGTAATGATCTGAGTCGCTGTTTGCTCCTCGATAGGAGCGGACATCTATTACACTAGACGCCCATTTCTTGCAAATAAGAACGTGATCAATTTGGTTGACGGTATATACATCTGGGGATTTCCAAGTCAGCTTATGAATGCGTCGATGCGGGAAACACGTAGAGCTTACGACCAAATTCTTGCTGTGGGCGAAGTCGATAAGTCGCTGGCCGTTGTTATTGCATTTTTCACGGAGACTGGCCTCCAGTAGTCCCCCGGTGCCAACTTTCATTTCCAACTTTCGCGTTAAGTCTCCCAGCAGCAGTTTGACGTCGTTTGTTGGAAGTGAGTCGAAGAGATTCTCAAGGGGGCGTAGAACCCGCCTTTAGTGCGTCTTCTTTAACTTCAGACGGATGCCACAACAAAACGTCATATTGGCTAATAAAAAACATGACCAAGTCGCCAGTCGGATACGTAAGGATTCAATTAAAATGGCAAAACAATCGACATCACTTACAATCAACATTTATTCAATACAGTATCCAATCCTTAAGATTTATCCGATTTAAGCTTAGAGTTAACCATCTCCTTGAACTGCGACAGGATCTTATTCTCACGCTTCTGTCTCTCCTCCTTGCTAAACATAGCCAACGCCCGCTTCTCGTCGGCCGAATAAATTTGATTTTCTTTACGAATACGCACAGCCTCCATGCGACGATGTCTGTAAAAGAGAAAACGTTGCAACTACAATCCATTGTATAATCTCAACAAAAAAAACGTACCTGCTACCGCTCATGACATAACCGACACTCTCGAATTGCTCAATTTCATCGGACGTGAGACCAATCTCACCACGTCGCGGTATACGTTTGCCCTCGGCAATATATGCCGCCATGGCGGCACCTTCACCCGGCAACAGGGCGTGACCAAAGTCCTTATGAGTCAATCCCGAAGTATTTCGAAGTGCCGGTCCGATTTCTTCGTCAGCGGTTGTTGCGTTCGCACTGGATGACGACGATGGCTTCAGGCGCGAACTACCCTCGCCCAAGTCACGATCTCGCCGTTTCGAATCGGACGTCTTTTCCACCCAAACCTCTTCGACACGGCCGTCAGACTCCGAGTCGGACGACGAGTCGGAACTGCTCGAACTACTCGCTTTCTTGGCTTTCTTCTTTTTACGCTTTTTACTCGATTTTTTCGAATGTTTCTTTGATTTTGATTTGGACTTTTTCTTTTTGTCTTTCTTCTTCTTTTTCGTGGCTGAACTGGCTTCGGCGGCCGCTTTGGTCGGAACGATGCCTACATCGCCGTCGTCGTCGGAGAGGTCCACATGAGCCGGCGATTTGCCCCAAACGGATTGGATGCCTTCGATACCGATCACTTCACGCTGAGCCCGACGTAATTCGAGGAAATCGTCAAATTGTGAACGTTTGGATTTGTGAAAGCCGGTGTCCTTGCGACGATGTTTGCCATCATTGTCGCCGAATTTATCGTGTGGCCAACGTTCAATGGTGTCCTCGTCGTGCGGTGAGTGTTTGTCTTTCTGGAAATATTTAGAGAAATGAGAGAAGAACTACTTTCTGAATTTGAAGCTAACACAACGAAAGTTTTGGGGTGCGTTGAGGCGTTAATCTGAAATTCCGTCTTCCACCGTGGTCATGGATTTTTTTTACAGAGATGAAGGGATCTGTGTGCTATGGCGCTTTCTTCATCATTTCAGTGAATTCCAAAGCTGTTTTCATCATTTCCCTGGGAAGGAAAAGGGAAATGGGGGAGGTAAAACATTAAACATACGAAACAGAACAAAAAGAAAATACATGTCAGCAGATACTACAAATGGAACTAAGAATGGATTTTGGTTAACAGATACCTCAACCCCAAACATATATTAATTGGGAATGAAATTAGTAGGCGCCACAGACACAGACAAAATAAAAACATGAAAACATTGAAGTTAATTTTAATACTTGTTTCGCCTCCCGGACAGTGTAGTAACACTGGTATAGAGGGAATGCGAAAAAAGTAATTTTTCAAAGTAAAATAAGTTATTTTAATTAACGCGGTTAACGCTAACTAAACCATAGTTGGTGAAAGCAAGTTGCAATGTTGATTAATTATAATTACAGCTAGCTAAAACTGACTAAACTGTAAGTGCCGCTTTAATTTTCTTTTAAACATTTCGTATGATGTTAGTGTACGAATCTCCGTGGGTAATGAGTTGAAACATACTATTGATGATCTAATTGGGTCGGTTAGAATTCTGTTGGTATTAGCTGAGGGTGTTCGGAAGTTTGCAGCGTTTCGAGTGCTATAGCTATGAACCTCTCTGTTCAACGTTAGTGAAATGGATGTTTTAGTTCTGTTATTCACAATCTTCCAGATTGTTTTCATTTTTTCTAGAACTATTGTATAATTTTTTCTAACGGAAGTTTGCCGGATAGTTCATAAATTTCTATAGTAGGTGTTCTTGGATGTAAATTATGAATCGCTTTAACAGCTTTGTTGATCAATTCTACTGATAGTTGAAAGATTTCTAGCCGAAGTCTGACTCCAGCTAAATATTCCATAATTCACAATGGACATAATGTGTGCATAAAAAATCATATTTTTAAGCTGAGTATTAAGGTACTTTCTTCGTCTAAGCAAGGCAATTAATGGGCATAACTTTGATTTGATCCATATGATCATTCCATGTAAGCTTCTCATCTATAGTAAGACCTAGGTATTTGTGCTGTCTTCCCCTTGGGCGGTGGTGTTAAACGTAGGAATATTTTTTTTTTTTTTACTTTTTTACAGGGATGAGGGATCAGAATTTTCTTTGGCGCTATCTTTCATATAATTCAGTCTCAATTAGAAAGCTTCCATCATCATTTCCCAGGGAAGGGAAGGAGGAGAGACACATATGTTATTTAGGATAGAAGTTAGTATAGACGCCAAAGTAACTGACACAAAAACATTGAAACACAAAAAATTAATTAGGGGGGCAGAAACTCCTCTTCCATAGTCCTCCGCGTGGGCGCCCCCTGGAACGGCAGTGGTCACTGACCATTGCCAACCAACGTCAAGCCGCCAGTGATGGCGGTGCGATGATTTGGTTGAGGTACCCCTGTGGTGTGGGGTGTGAAAAAAAAAATACCACGGCCTTTCCCTTTGAGGGCCTGTCGTTAAAACCGACAATCAAAGGACAGGATGTGTATGCCAGCAACTTGCACTATCCGAAATCTTTATATGCTAACGAAACGTCAATTATGCCTCGGATAAGGACTGACTCAACGGTTACGACTTTTAGCTATCGTACAATGACAAAGATTGGATTCTGGAATGTGCGTACTCTCCTGGACAATGGATCAGAAGGTCCCCAGAACGCACGATTTCTTCAACTAGAGAGTGAATTTCTGAGGTACAAATTAAATATCTTAGGAGTTAGTGAGATAAGATGGTGGAACAGCGGAGAATTCATCTCTCCAACGGGCAGCACTGTAATGTTGTACTCCGGTAAAGCTACCGGTAGTCGCCGTGAGTCAGGTGTGGGGCTCCTTTTAACCAGAGCCGCGCGAAACTGTCTCTTATCCTGGGAACCGGTCTCTGACAGGGTCTTGACCGCCAGGTTCCGGACCAAAATGAGGAACATCTCAATAATACAATGTTATGCCCCTACTGAACCCGACAATGTCTTGGCAAAAGACTCCTTCTACGAAGAACTAAACGCCATTCAGAGCAGAACACCTAAAGGTGACATTATAATGGTTATGGGTGATTTGAATGCGAAAGTTGGCGCTGATAACTATGGGCTCAGACATGTGATGGGGAGACACGGTCTTGGTGATCGTAATGACAACGGTGAAAGATTTGTGGAGTTCTGCAACTTTCACAGTCTCTTCATCGGTGGTACTATGTTTGAGCATAAGGACCACCACAAAATCAGTTGGTCCTCTGTTGATCGGCGCAGAACACAAAATCAAATCGACCATTTTGCCATTAGTAAAAGATTCAAGAGTTGCCTCCTGGACGTGCGAAACAAGAAGGGTGCCGATATTGGGATGGGAAGAGACCATTATCTTATGATCGCTAATGTTCGATTGCGTATTGCAGCCGTGCGCCGCCCCAGCGACGAAAGATCCAGGCCCCGCAAATTCAACACCGCTCGACTAAAAAATCCAGCTGTCTTACAACAATATAATGACCATCTTGCGCAAAAAGCGGCTGAGATAACTAGTCTCCCAGATAGTGACATAAACGAAAACTGGGATGCCATAAAAAATGCGTACATTGATAGCGCAAATACCATCCTTGGCCCAAACCCGGATTGCCGGAATAAGCCCTGGATGTCCGACGCTTCATGGCAGCGGATTGTTCAAAGAAAGGAGCTGAAAGTTCGTTTGGCTGCAGCCTCAGACGACAATCGAAGCATCATCGAACTCCTTTACCGTCAGAAAGCTCGAGAAGTTCAGCGTAGTGTGCGACGCGATAAAAGAGTTTATGCCAATTCTCTTTTAGCGTCAGCAGAAGAAGCCGCTAGAAGTAACAACTTAAACGCCGTATACGGTGTCATCAAGGAGTTTACAGGTGGTCGTAACTCCTGCCAACATCCGGTGAAAGATAGTGATGGAAAGCTACTTATCTTGGAAGAAGATCAAATGAGGCGGTGGAAAGAACACTTCGCCGCGGTCTTGAACCGTGTAACCTCTGGTGAAGTTCCCCCTCATATAGATAATTTAGCTAACCATCAGAATGTGCGTATACGGTCCACTGCCCCGACTAAAGAGGAAATAGTCACTGCAATTATTGCACTAAAACGAGGAAAGGCCGCCGGACTTGACGGCATCCCTGCCGAACTTTATCAAGCAGCCCCAAGCGTAACTGCCGATTTGCTGCACCCACTTGTTGATAAAGCGTGGAATACAGAGACCTTTCCCACTGAGTGGAAGGAAGGTTTGATCATCAAACTTCCAAAGAAGGGTAGCCTCACAGACTGTAATAATTGGAGAGGCATTTGTGTGCTTCCTGCCGTTGCCAAGATAATAGCCAAAATCGTTCTGGAAAGACTAAAGGCCCACTTAGAAAGCACAATTGATGAAGAGCAGGCTGGCTTTCGATCCGGATTCTCCTGTGTCGATCACATTAACACCTTGCGAATCATCATCGAGCAATGCGCCGAATACGATTCTCCGCTTCACTTGCTTTTCATCGATTTCGAAAAGGCTTTCGATAGTGTGAACCGGGATTCTATTTGGGCGGCCTTGCGCAGGAGAGGCATCCCTGAGAAGCTTGTGGCTATTATTAAGGCAACCTATGACGGCGCGAAATGTCGCGTTCTGCATAAAGGTAAGGTGTCGGGGGACTTTGAGATTCGCAGTGGAGTTCGGCAGGGGTGCATCCTCTCACCGATCCTATTCCTCATTGTGATCGGCGATGTGTTGCATGCAGCCCTATCCGGACTCGACAGAGGAATTCAATGGACTTTGATATCTTATCTACAACATCTTGACTACGCTGACGACATATGCCTACTCTCCCACAAAATCATGGATCTGTCCGCAATGGCGTTAGATCTCGAGAGGGAGGCAAGCAAGGTTGGGCTAAAGATTAATACCAACAAGACCAAGGTTCTTAGCCCGCCGTTGCGAAAAAGAAATCCGACACCTATTGTCATTAATATTAATGGGCAGCCTGTGGAGAAGGTGGACAACTTCGTCTACCTGGGTAGCATTGTTGCCGAAAATGGTGGTACGGAGCAGGACATCGCTCGTCGTATCAACCAGGCTAAACGTGCATACGGCATGCTGTCCAAAATCTGGCAGGGCAGTTATCTCAGCATCAAGACCAAGCTGGGCCTGTTTCGCTCCCTGGTACTATCAGTACTTTTGTATGGGAGCAGTACATGGAAAGTTTCCGTAGGAGTTACCAGAAAGCTGCAAGTTTTCGTCAACTCATGTCTTCGTCGAATTTTAAGAATTTTCTGGCCCGAAACAATACCAAATGAAGAGCTAAGTCGGCGTACGGGTCAGATGCCAATCGACGAATTGATACGCAGGCGAAAATGGCAGTGGATAGGTCACACATTGCGGAAGAGTGATAACTGCATTGCTTTGCATGCCATGAAATGGAACCCCATTTCCAACCAAGGCCGACCAAGAGGGGGTCCTCGAATCACATGGCGTCGATCTGTGGCAAAGGAGTGTCAGGTACTGGGTAAGTCTTTTGGGGAGTTGCGCCCCATTGCCCAGAACAGAGTACGATGGCGCGCAGGAGTAGTTGACGCGCTATGCCCCGCTAGGGGTTAAGGCAAGGTAGTAAAAAATTAATGAAATTATAAATTAAAACTCGTTTTGCATCCCAGGCAGTGTAGATACACTGGTATTAAGGGATGCAAAAAAAGATATTTAAAATCATGAAAAATAAAATTAATTTATTAATTAACGCGTCAACGCGGTAACTAAAACTTGTTGGTAAATGCAATTTTCGTGGTGTTTTTAAATTACGTTAAAGGATTGTCATTGATTTGTAAGTGTTTTTTTTTAATTTTCGTTTTAGTGATGTTAGAGAACGAATTTCCAGGGGCAAAGCATTAAAGATCGTTATTGACGATCTAATCGGATCTCTCAATATTCTGTTCGTATACGCAGATGGTGTTCTGTAATTTCCAGCGTTTCTAGTACTGTAGCTATGAACCTCTCTGTTTAGTGTCGAAGAAATGGATGTCTTGTTTTTCTTGTTCACAATTTTCCAAATTGTCTTCACTTTCTCCTGAACATTAATTTTTTCTAGTGGTAATTTGCCAGCTAATCGATAGACTTCTACAGTGGGGGTTCTATAATCGAGATTATGAACCGCTTTAACAGCTTTGTTGAGCATTCTTCCAATTGCTGAAATATTTCTCGCAGAGGTTTGGCTCCAGATCAGGATACCGTACGTTAGAATAGGCATCAAATGAGCATAAAAAATCATGTTTTTAATTTGGATATTCAAGTATCTTTTTCGTCTTAGCAATGCAACTATTGGGCAGAGTTTTGCTTTCATTTGATTAATATGATCATTCCAAGTAAGTTTATCATCGAGGGCAAGACCTAAGTATTTGAGTTTTTCAGCTCTACTAATAGGTTGGTTGCCGATTTTGATGTTTAATTCGATGTCTATTTTATTTATTTGCTTGAAGAGCATAAACTGTGTTTTTTCGATGTTTATTACAAGTTTATTTCCTAGGAGCCATTGCTGGTAGAGTTTCAGATCATTATTTATCATTTCTTCTGCATCGTTTTTTCCAAGATGTGAGTAAAGCAGGAGTGTGTCATCTGCATATGTAACATATTTAGCCCGAAGGCCGGCGTTACATAAGTTATTTACGTACAGTAGGTATAATGTAGGGCCTAGGATAGAACCTTGAGGTACTCCTGAATTTAACACCTTTGTATCGCTTGTATAACTGTTAAATTCTGTTATTATAGGTCTATCTTTTAGGTAGTTTTGAATCAGGGTGTTAGCAATACCTCTTATGCCAAGTTCATTCAATATCTCCGAAAGCATTACATGATTAACTGTGTCGAAAGCTTTACTCAAGTCTATGAAAATTGCCGTAACGTATTTTGATTTATCCAACTCGGAGTTTATAAAATGTAATGCATCAATTAGTGCCGCAGTTGTGTTGCTTTCTGCTTGGAATCCGTACTGTTGTTTGTCGAAACCAATAGTCTCATTGATAAAGCGTACAATTCTAGTATTAACAACTTTTTCAAATATTTTGCTAAATACACTGATCAATGCAATAGGCCTGTAATTTGATGGATCGTTAGAATCTCCTTTTTTAAATACTGGTTTAATTTTTGCAGTTTTCAGAACATCTGGAAATGTTCCTTCACAGAGGTGTTTATTGATAATTTGGCTTATAAGCGGTGAGATTTCATCGTTGACCAGTTGTAGGTCACTGATTTTTATTTGATCGTAACCAGCTGATACATTACGCAGGTTTTTTATGATACCGGATACTTCCTCAGAGCTAGTAGGTTCTAAGAATATAGTCTTGGTATTTGTAATGTTAGGGCATCTTATATTCGTTGATGGGCTACTCTGTTGCAATCTTTCTTCAGTTGTAGCGAAGAATAGATTAACATCATTAGCTGAAAGGCTGCTTCCGGTTTCATCCCTGCGTCCTGCATTGGCTGTCAATTCGTTATTAATTATTTGCCATAACTTTCTACTATTTCCAGATGCATTGGCGTATTGTCTATTTAGAGAGTTTAATTTAGATTGATGTATGAGTTTTGCAACTTTGCTTTTGAGATATTTATAAGAAGCAGCTTTGGTTTCATTACTAGGATCAAGTTTGTGTTTTTTGTAGGCAATATTTTTCTTTTTTAATATTTGAATTATTTCAAAGGAAATCCAAGATTGATGCCTAGTACGGATTTTCTTCGTCGATTCCTCTTTTGCTGATTTGACGATATTAATCAGTTCTTTGAATCCTATTGAACTTTCATTCAAACTGCCTAATTTTGTTATTACTTTTGCTTTGTATAAATTTTTGTCAAGAGCTTTTATATATATGACTTCCATTGGTTTTTTGTCCAAGCTAGCTTCTCTTATAGTCAATATTGAGACTTTGTGATCAAGGCCTGCTACATCCAGTAATTTGTATTTGAAATTATTCGTTAAAGTGTTTATTGAGGAGACAACATGGTCAATCAATGTGGCAGTAGAGTCCGTAACCCTTGTCGGTTCTTTATCGTTAATAATGGTCATATGGTTCATCGATAGCATTTCTAGATATTCATTGCATACCGTGCTATTTTTATCTAAGATTCTATATTAGAATCTGACAGCATTATTAAGTTGTTATATTGAAGGAATATATTATCTAAATGTTCGATCAGTTCGTAAGCGTTATCTGAAGGTGCCCTATAGTATGTTCCAATTCTAATAGGAACCCTATTGGTAGATAGCTCAAGAATTGTTGTGTTATTTTATAATGCGTTGTGTTGTATATTACCTTGAACTGTATGCCATTTTTTACGTATATTACGGTACCGCCACCTGTGGTTGATCGACAGTTGAAGGAAGCAGTATACCCATTGAGGTTGAAGAACTCAGTTTCATTTTGGAACAGCCAAGTTTCATTGATAACGATTACATCGGCTTGTTCAGATACACTTGCCATGACTTCGATCTCAGACAATTTATTTCTGATGCTTCGAGCATTGGCGTAGTAGATTTTGAAGGATCGTGGACTCATTGTGATGTTGATGAGTAATAATTGATCCTGCTAGCTGCAACATTCGGCGCAAATGCGTATTCAGGGCAGTCTTTACTATCTGCGCTATGTCTGCAATCAGTCTTGCCTTTATTTGTGCAATTGACACAATTTTTTACTGATGCTTGGCAATCAGATGATCGATGGTTGCCTGCACACTTGGGACATATATCACTGGAACACTTGCAGTATTTTACTATATGCCCAAATTTTTGGCACTTGAAGCATCTTTTTACATCAATAATTTCTGCACAATGGAAGCTAGCATAATCAATATTTAGGTATCTGTCAACTAGCCTTGAAAATAGTTCACCTGAGACCTCAAAAATGGCTGTATATTTGTTTTCCTGCTTCTTGTAGTTTTTATATTGAAGAGACCTGATTTCTATATCTGACCTAATGCCGTAATTCAGGGATATAATTTCCAGCTTTAGTTCATCGCATGAGTACTTCCTATTTAGTCCATAAATTGCCAATTTCGGCAGACTACCATTTATGGAATCTATGTGGTAGTTGTTGCCCATTTTCGACTTCAGACCATCCAACAGTTTTTTGCAATTGGCTTCATTATCCGATTTCAACAACACACCTCCATCCCTCAGATTTCGAGTATATGTTATTGGAGTGTTGTTTTCACGGGGAACAAAGTTTTGCTTGACAGAAGACAATGTTGTTTCACTGCTTTGGGTCGATATCGGTTTAATTATCACACCCCCATTGTATGTTTTGGACTTATCAACTGCCTTTTTGTCGATTTTCGACACCTCCGCAAACGACTTTTGTCCAAAACATGGTTTGGGAGAAGTAGATAATTTAACGTCATCTATCTTCTTAATGGCAGATGAAATTTTGTCGTCGATAGTTTTTAGCTGTCTTTGAATTACTGAGTCAGCTTCGTACTCTAACATCGTACGAAACTTTTAAAAGAAAATTAAAGCGACACTTACGGTCTAATTCGTTTTTGACTTAACTTAAAAATAAACACCAGTTTAACTTGCATTCAACAACTACAGTTTAATTGGCGTCAACCGCGTTAATTGAATCAATTTTACTATAAATGATTGAAAATACTTATTTCGCATTCCCTCATACCAGCGTTTCTACGCTGTCTGGGAGGCAAAACAAGTGTTGAATTTAGCTTCAATGTTTTAATTTTGTACATTATGTCTGTGTCTTTGGCGCCTACTAATTTCTTACCCTACTAATATGTATGGGGTCTAGGTATCTGTTAATAAATCCTAAAATTCAATCGTTGTTCCATTTGTCGTATCTTGAATTTTATTTTGATTTGTATGCGTGTTTACCTAACCCTTTCCCTTTTCCCTCCCAGGGAAATGATGATAACAGTTTTGGATTTCACTGACACAATGAAGAAAGCGCCTTAGTCACACTGATCCCATCATCCCTGTAACAAAAAAAAAATTTATCTTCAACTTTGCTGGTGATATCGCAAAGTTGTGAAACTTGGCATTCACTTTTTTTGTATTTTGTCCACTTTGTGCGGTCACTGTCACATAGCCTGCGTTCACGTTTTTGAGCGTTGCGGTTATTCAGCAATTCGAATGCATGTAAACGGAAAAATCAGTGATTTTTTCCGTTTACATGCATTTCAATTGCTGAATAACCGAAACGCTCAAAAATGTGAACGCAGGCATAGCCAAATAAATCCGCGTTTCGCCTGCATGCTTTTCCGGGCTTGACGCAATCGGTAGCCGTGAGATATCGGTCACCACTCTACGATGATTGCATTCCTCGGTGCGGTACGGACTACCGGTGGGTACTATTAGAACTTGCACAGCATACCAAGCTTGTCAGTAAAAGACGGCTGTACGGATAGGAGGTGTATGCTAGCAACTGAACCCTCCGAAATTTAGATGCTTCCGAAACGTCAACAAGGCACTAGATATGTTGACGCGTCCATGTCCCTGGAGGGAGGCAATTACCAACAGACAGTATAGTTACCTTTCTTTCATCCTGATGCTCCCTTCTGCGTTCTCGTGTGTCCCTCTGTGCAGATCGTGACCGTGATATTGACCTGGAACGTCTTCTATGGTCATAACTTTTGTGACGACTAGACGATGCATGATTTCTTCCTCGATGTCTCGCAGGACTCCGCGACCTGGACCTACTTCTACTGCCCATTTCAACCAATGCAGATGAAAACGCCAAGAAATCCCTGAATTTCGGTAATTTTAACAAACCGCCGTCCTCCAGCCGGGGCCAGAACAAAACTTCAATCGCACGTTGTCAAAAAATTAACATCTCCATGTACTACTTTTCCGCAAATTCAGCGACAACAAATACTGAACAGACCCCATCGCCTAAATTGAAAACAACCATTGTGAACAGCCACTTACCCCTTCACGAACTGTCAATCCCAGAAAAAAGACAACACCAAAAGGCCAAAGACCAGTCCGATTCCGATAAGAAAAATTCCAATCAACTCGACTTCACAGTGGGAGGGAGTGTTTTGATTGCACCTTTTTGGATTTGTTTCACGGTCGTGATCTCGTGGTCTTTTCCACGCGCACTGTTCTCCCGCACCAATCGAGCGTGCGAAAGATTTCTTCATAATTCTCTGTGATCGTGCGATTCTTATCACCCACGTCGCGTTTTAATCGCACGGCGATCCGAAGATAAAAATAAATATTTAGTTTCTATCTGTTGTTCAGGCCCACTATTCGTGAAATTCGGATCAGTTCAACTTGTGCTGCCGAGCTTTGAACGTGTTGTTGTGTGCGGTGTGCAAATTCTTCCAATTCCCAACGTCTACGCTACGCGCCTAGTCCGTTTCGATCTAAATCATAGTCCGTTTGTGTGTGAAATCGTGTGAAATAAGAAATACAAAAAAATAATATTTTCAAAATGACCGATAAGACCCGTGTTTGCATCGTTGGCTCTGGAAACTGGTAAGCGAGAGGGCTAAAGGACACAGCGCCCGGGCGAAGGGGCGTGCAAAGTGCATTGCGGGCCGACAGCAGTGTCCTTGACCGTGAACTACTTGCCAGGATGCTGTGCTCCTCCCATTATGTACTGAGAAAATCGAAATTATGTAACGTGTTAGAAGTTGGGACGATATATGTATGCAGCGCTCCTTCGCCTTGGGATGTTTTATTTTCGAATGCAGTGGGTGCACGCTCTGATCCACTTTTCGTCTCATCTCTTGCAGGGGTTCAGCTATTGCCAAAATTGTTGGCGCAAATTGCAAACAACTCAGCAATTTCGATGATAGGGTCACTATGTACGTGTACGAGGAAATGATCGATGGCAAGAAACTCACCGAAATCATCAACACAACCCACGAGAATGTTAAATATCTGCCAGGTCACAAATTGCCTGAGAATGTCGTAAGTAGATATGCTCCACAAAATCGACCGTCATTGCACTTGCTTCCTTGTACTACACGTTCGCATCTCAGCTTTATTATTTGACATCCCAAATTAAGTAATGTGCTCCGGTCCGAATACGGCATTATATAAGTCTCTGATCGTTGGCCGTTACGTATAAAACGGGTGCGAAAGTTCACCTGGCTAAATGTTTAGTCAATTGTGCATATGCATGGTCCGGTTGTGTTATGCAGCCACGCCATGCACTCTGCTTTGCATACGCACTTGATCACTACTCTAGTCCCCCATTGGGTCTGATCCGCTCACCTGCTCGTTTCAGAACTCGCTCAAAATTAAATTCGCAAATCAGCCACGCCGCAGCCGTGTGTGATTGACAGGCTGAATAGAGCAGGTTTGCTTGCACCATCAGTCGGTTCGAAAATTGCTTTACATCAATTAATTACCAGGCCACTGTGCTCACAACACTATCAGGCCGAAATTGGTTGGTGTTTATCAGTGTGATTGATAACAATAATTGTTCGCTGGGTACGCCGAGAGATGCTTATTTGATTGAATGTGTCCGACTCGCACGTATGTATGTATGTACTTGGATTTTGATTGACCGTTCGGAAATTGTTTTATCTTCTTGACTTTTTTCCCCTGTTTTTCGACATAGGGAACATAGAGAGATAATACTCGAAAAGAAAATAGGAATGACACAGAATCGTTTTGGCTTATTCCTTTTTAGGGTTTTGTAGTAAAACAAAACCCTTATGAAATCGGTCAAATGTCTGTCTGTCCGTCTGTCCGTCTGTCCGTCTGTCCGTCTGTCCGTCTGTCCATGGAATATCTCAGGAACGGCTGAAGCTACATACATGAAATTTTGTAGGAATGTGTAGAATTACTATAATTCGCCGGAGAAAGCGAATCGTCGTAATAGGTCAACTTTAAGGGGAGGTCCCCATAGAGGGGAAATGAAGGTCGAAATTTTTTTTTCGTTTGGTACAGGCAAGTGGGGTATCATAAGAAAGGTACCGTCGAGTACATTCCATTTTTGAAATTTTTTTCAAATTTGAAGAAACGGGAAAAGAGGGAGAGGGGAAAATATGTCATCCGAGTTTGTCCCCCCCCCCCCTTGCATTTCGAGACCGTTATACTTAGAAATATGAAAATTTACAGAAAAGCGCCATTTTACTAGTGTAGAAAACCTAGATTTCTAGAATTTTGAAATTTCATCAGAAAAGGTTAATAATAGTACATTTCTATAGTTTCAGTTAGCACAACACTGCACCCCTTACGTGTACCCGAGGTCAAAAATATTGATTACCAATGATAACCAACATCATAGGCAATAATATCTCTACGTTTCATTATAATCACATAATATTTAATAATAGTACATTCATTTAAAGTTCGGCATTTTGACACTATCCACACCAAAAATTTACCTTACCGGCCTCATAGGTGTGAGTACTACTATACTTTCATGTTGCTTTTCGTAGTGCGAATTGCAGTTATTTAATTAATCATTTTTTATAAGGGAAAGATTGTTGGGGGCGCTGTGTCTTAATTGGCCAACTTTACCGGGTGGAAGGAAGGGGGGGGGGGGGGTCCACATAGAGGCGAAATTAAGGTCAAATTTTTTTATCGACTGATATAAGCAAATGAGGTGTCGTGAGAAAGGTAATGATGAGTACATTCCATTTTTTCGCATTTTCTCGAAATTTATAGAAAGGGGAACAGTGGGGGAGGAGAAAATATTAGTTCGTAATTTGACCCCCCCCCCCCCCTTGCCTGCATTTTGAGACCGTTATACTTAGAATTATGAAAACTTACAGGAAGTGGGTTTCGAAAAACATATAAAATTGAAAATAGTGGAATTTGTATATCTTCTCAGATCAATAGGTCAATAATAGTTTATTTGTATAGTTACAGTTAGCACACCCTTGCACGCCTTAAACACGTTCGAGGTCAAAAGTACTGATGGCCAACGATAACCAACAACTTAAGCAATAATATGTTCTAAGTTTCGTTACAATCACGTAATATGAATTAGCATGTAAAATGTAAGTGGGTAACACATTTTAATTACGTTCTTTCTATCCATCTGAGTGATATCAAGAAGAGCAAGGAGCCGATATTTATATACCAAAATAAGCGCTTGCTACAAAACCCTCGGATTGCGGGCGTAGCCCTCTATATTCCGGTTTCATTTATTTATTAATTTGTTTTATTGTTGTAGTAGCCTACTGTCGTTGGCAGCTCTTGGCCGTTGGTTATGAACGGGTCGCTCCGGTGCGTAGAACCGGCTACCGTGTGAGCGTGAGACTCTTTGTTTTTTATTCGTTTCCGTTCATGCCGAAAAGGTCCTGTTGCAATAACCAAAGAACCAATAGCATTAACTTCGGTCCTTTCAAAAGTCTTTGAAACCCTGGTTAACAACCAGCTTATGAATTATCTTGATTCACACCACCTCATCAGCGATCGACAATATGGTTTCCGTTCTTCGCGCTCCACCGGAGGCTTAATGATATATCTCACCGAAAGATGGAATTGATGTTTTCATCAATTTGGTGAAGCTAAAATCATTGCCATCGACATTTTGAAAGCTTTTGACAGAGTTTGGCATCTGGGTCTTTTAGATAAACTCCAGGATTTTGGTCTGGACCCAAAATTAGTTGAATGAATTGAAAGTTTCCTCCACAACCGTTCGCTTCGAGTCGTCCTTGATGGAGTTAAATCGAATTGCTATACCACCAACGCAGGGATCCCTCAAGGTACCGTCCTATCATCAACGGTTTTTCTTCTGTTCGTCAACGATCTTTTAAGTGTGACATCAAACCCCATTCACAGTTTTGCAGATGACATCACCCTTGATTCTATTTATACTTTTAATTCTGCAGCTGACTCCTGCCAACATGCTACATCTTTCAACCGAGATCGCATGTCTGACTCACTAAATAGAGATATTTCAAAAATAATTGCATGGGGGAAAGCGAATCGGGTAGAGTTTAATGCCTCCAAAACTCAATGTTCTCTTATTTCCAATATACGGCGTGCCTCATCCACTGCCCAACCCATTCTTGTCCATGGTGTCAGCATTACTGACTCGTCCATATTGAACGGACTAGTTATAAACATCTCTAGTAAACTACACTGGTCTGACCACATCTTCAACATTGCAAATAATGCAATGAAATAGACATTTCATGAATCGCTGTAGAAGATATTTTACGCCATCGGACTTGGCGCAAATTTATAAAGCCCACATAAGACCGAGACTCGAATATAATTTTCACATATGGGCAGGCGCAGGTTGAACTGCCCTATCCGCAATTAGACAAAGTTCAACGGAAATCCTTCATGCTTATTGGCGATGAATCCATAACTTCTCATATCGACCCGGTTGAACACCGGCGAAACGTCGGTTGTTTACCACTTTTTTATCGCTCCTCCTTTGCGTAACACCCGACTAGCCTGCCGTGCCCATCCTCATTTTCTTGAGCTCAGTAGCAGTCGTACTGTTAAACTCTATGATTCATTTGTATCCAGAACAAAACGAATGTGGAACAACCTACCATCTTTTGTTTTCCCCTGCAGTTATGATCTGCAAAAGTTTAAACGAAACGTACACCGGTACCTCATTCAAACTCAACCCATCCCAGCCCTCTCCCCCCTCTCAATTGCCCTAACCCCTTGTGGGACATAGCGCGTCAACTGTTGCGTGTGGCGCAGTTGACGTTTCGACGGCATAAACTGATTTCGGAGAATGCAGTTGCCAGCATGCACTTCCATCCATCCACGCGAACGTCGTCCCCCCCCCCCCCCTCCGCCCCACTACCCGAATTTCCTTCCAAAGGCTGTGCTCTCGATATCCCCTGAGCTTTAGCATAAACATAAAAAAAAACTCAAAGTGTCTTCAACAGTACTCCAGAGGATTGGTCTCATCACCCTCATCCAGAAAATACCATATTTGCTAGGTTGGCCTTCTATTTATCATTTAATGGGATTATTTAACCTTGATCCTAACAGAATTGTTCCAACCCCCAGCCAAAAAGACAATGTACAGGTTTGAA
Source organism: Chloromyia formosa (assembly GCA_964017055.1). Lineage (NCBI taxonomy): Eukaryota > Metazoa > Arthropoda > Insecta > Diptera > Stratiomyidae > Chloromyia > Chloromyia formosa. The sequence continues at coordinate 65,906,642 of OZ024818.1, forward strand.
ACAATTCCTCTGGTTAGTATGTAGTAATAGTGACCAGAGGACGAGGGTTGGTACGGCCGTGAAGCTAAAAGGACAACCTGAGTTGAAAAATTTGTACGAAAAAATTCCAGTTTTAGGATTCAGGTTCTGTAAAGTGGAAGTTGAGAATCTGTGGAGTTAAAATTTGGTATTTATTGCAGCAAATTGTTTTAGGTGTTGTTCTAAAACCTCGAAAGAGACGTCCAGAAGTACAAAAGGGACCCCTTCGACAACAACGCATACAGAACAGCCATCACAGCAATACACCACGAGGAAGTGCAAGCATCAATTGCGAGACTAGGTTCAAACAAAGTCCTCAACCACCAGCCATCTCTCCAGACGAGAGAACGCTTTCGAGAGCAACGAGGACGACACTTGCCCAACTTAGGTCGGGTTGGTGCTCGCGTCTAAACTCCTACCTGTCTCGCATTGATCGGGATGTTACGAACACATGCCCCGCCTGCAATGGTACACCTCATGATGTAGACCACATTTTCAGATGCCCAGCTGCACCCACACACCTGACCCCCAGATCGCTGTGGGAGAACCCCGTAGAGGCAGCTACCTTCTTATCACTCAACACCGAGGAAGATGAAGAACAACACAACATGTAACACACTCACACAACGAATTTCTGACCATTGCTACAACAACAATAACAGGTGCTGTTCTATGTATTAAAAACCTACACATTGGTAATCAATAGTACATAACGATAAATTTTAAGTATTCTAAAGCAATTTTGGAATTCATATCTGGGTTCTTCCTCCATAAAATGCAAAAAGATGTGATATCTCCCAAAAACAACTCTGTTGTAAAAAATTTTCCGCAAAAAAAAAAATCTTCAGCCACAAAAAGGATTGATATGAACATAATTTCGCCAAAGTACTCGTAGCTTTGTGCCTCGCTCTAGGGTCTAGGGTATACATATTGAACACTGATTAAATTAGTTTTTCTTTTGACGTTGTTTGTCGGGGAGCTTGCTTAAAATAGAAACATAAATATATGAAGGGCTCCAGAACATGGAATGATTTTATTGAATTGAAAAATTAAGTTAATTAAACCAAAGCTGCTCAATGAAACGGAAAATAGAATTAAAGTGAAGAACAGAGTAGAAACTATGTATTAGCTTTTTTTCTCTTTTGTGCAGTGGATATCAATTGCAGAACAATAATCATATGCATTACATCAACAACCGGCTCAATCCAGAGCAATTTTGTAAGTATGACGCGTGCAATTCTTGTTTTGCTCTGATCTGTGCTGCGCACACAATACGGATATTGTCCATTGATCACTTCTGGCCTGAAGTGCATCCCTAGTCTTTTATAAGGCAGGGAGCTTTATGAAGGAATCCGGACGAGAAGACAGTACTTGGCATCAGCTCACAAAGCTTCCCGCCAATCAGCGTTAAAAGAAAGTAACCAATTTAATCAGGGTTCAATATGCATACCCTAGAGCGAGGCGCAAAGGTACGAGTACTTTGGCGAAAATATGTTCTTATCAATCCTTTTTGCGGCTGATGAGTTTTTTTTTGCGGGAAATTTTTCGCAACAGAGTTCTTTTTGGGAGATCATACCTACGGAGACTCCTTTAAGGTGTTACATATTTTCGTCAAGACAAAAACAATATATCCTATACCTTATAAGGTCTAGGGTATAAAAAACGCTAGCATGTAAAGGGCGTAATAGATATAATGAACGTATGGGCTTTGCCTTAACCCCTAGCGGGGCATAGCGCGTCAACTACTCCTGCGCGCCATCGTACTCTGTTCTGGGCAATGGGGCGCAACTCCCCAAAAGACTTACCCAGTGCCTGACACTCCTTTGCCACAGATCGACGCCATGTGATTCGAGGACCCCCTCTTGGTCGGCCTTGGTTAGAAATGGGGTTCCATTTCATGGCATGCAAAGCAATGCAGTTATCACTCTTCCGCAATGTATGACCTATCCACTGCCATTTTCGCCTGCGTATCAATTCGTCGATTGGCATCTGACCCGTACGCCGACTTAGCTCTTCATTTGATATTGTTTCGGGTCAGAAAATTCTTAAAATTCGACGAAGACATGAGTTGACGAAAACTTGCAGCTTTCTGGTAACTCCTACGGAAACTTTCCATGTACTGCTCCCATACAAAAGCACTGACAGTACCAGGGAGCGAAACAGGCTCAGCTTGGTCTTGATGCTGAGATAACTGCTCTGCCAGATTTTGGACAGCATGCCGTATGCGCGTTGTCCTGCTCCGTACCACCATTTTCGGCAACAATGCTACCCACGTAGACGAAGTTGTCCACCTTCTCCACAGGCTGCCCATTAATATTGATGGCAATAGGTGTCGGATTTCTTTTTCGCAACGGCGGGCTAAGAACCTTGGTCTTGTTGGTATTAATCTTTAGCCCAACCTTGCTTGCCTCCCTCTCGAGATCTAACGCCATTGCGGACAGATCCATGATTTTGTGGGAGAGTAGGCATATGTCGTCAGCGTAGTCAAGATGTTGTAGATAAGATGTCAAAGTCCATTGAATTCCTCTGTCGAGTCCGGATAGGGCTGCATGCAACACATCACCGATCACAATGAGGAATAGGATCGGTGAGAGGATGCACCCCTGCCGAACTTCACTGCGAATATCAAAGTCCCCCGACACCTTACCTTTATGCAGAACGCGACATTTCGCGCCGTCATAGGTTGCCTTAATAATAGCCACAAGCTTCTCAGGGATGCCTCTCCTGCGCAAGGCCGCCCATATAGATTCCCGGTTCACACTATCGAAAGCCTTTTCAAAATCGATGAAAAGCAGTGAAGCGGAGAATCGTATTCGGCGCATTGCTCGATGATGATTCGTAAGGTGTTAATGTGATCGACACAGGAGAATCCGGATCGAAAACCAGCCTGCTCTTCATCAATTGTGCTTTCGGAGTGGGCTGGACTGGAAAGTCTTTCCAGGACGATTTTAGCTATTATCTTGGCAACGGCAGGAAGCACACAAATGCCTCTCCAATTATTACAGTCTGTGAGGCTACCCTTCTTTGGAAGTTTGATGATCAAACCTTCCTTCCACTCAGTGGGAAAGGTCTCTGTATTCCACGCTTTATGAACAAGTGGGTGCAACAAATCGGCTGTTACGCTTGGCGCTACTTGATAAAGTTCGGCAGGGACACCGTCGAGTCCGGCGGCCTTTCCTCGTTTCAGTGCAATAATTGCAGTGACTATTTCCTCTTTAGTCGGGGCAGTGGACCGTATACGCACATTTTGATGGTTAGCTAAATTATCTATATGAGGGGGAACTTCACCAGAGGTTACACGGTTCAAGACCTCGGTGAAGTGTTCTTTCCACCGCCTCATTTGATCTTCTTCCAAAATAAGTAGCATTCCATCACTATCCTTCACTGGATGTTGGCAGGAGTTACGACCACCTGTAAACTCCTTGATGACACCGTATACGGCGTTTAAGTTGTTACTTCTTGCGGCTTCTTCTGCTGAGGCTAAAAGAGAATTGGCATAAACTCTTTTATCGCGTCGCACCCTACGCTGAACTTCTCGAGCTTTCTGACGGTAAAGAAGTTCGATGCTGCTTCGATTGTCGCCTGATGATGCAGCCAAACGGACTTTCAGCTCCTTTCTTTCAACAATCCGCTGCCATGAAGCGTCGGACATCCAGGGCTTATTCCGGCAATCCGAGTTTGTGCCAAGGATGGTATCTGCGCTATCAATGTACGCATTTTTTATGGCATCCCAGTTTTCGTTTATGTCACTATCTGGGTGACTAGTTATCTCAGCTGCTTTTTGCGCAAGATGGTCATTATATTGTTGTAAGACAGCTGGATTTTTTAATCGAGGGACATACTTATAGGACATAAAAGGCATATGCGTCATCCAATATTGCCATTCAGTTCTAGCTGGACACTGTCTTTAGCTGGAATTTCCAAACGCAGAGGATGTTTGTGGTAGTACTCTGCGCACAGGCTAGCGATATTGCCCTGTGGTTGAATTTTTTTCGTTCGACATTTGCCTCGGTTCCTGTTTTTTTCAGCATGTTTTGCCGATTATTTCGCCAAGCAGATTGCCCAAAACGAGTACGTTGCGCTCACATAAATTGTATTCGGTCGTCTTTTTATTGTCAAAAAATCGTGTTAACGTCATTTCACCCTAATTTCTAAATTTGAGGACCTTGGAATGTAAAAAAAGCTAAACAGAAAAAAAAGCTCAAAATATGCCTGGCTACAAAAAAAATAAACAGGTAAAACTTTCCAGGTACGACGTTTTTTTCACCAACCTTTTTGCTCGCATAATTTTTTTATTTCCATTTTTTTCGGCGTTCACTGTCATTTCCGCAGCCGTTGTTTTTCAGGCGTTGCTTCTAGCAGATGTTTTTTTTTCGGAGCCGTTTTATGTGACCGTTTTTTCTTGCAACCTTCTTTTCGTCGTCGTTTTTGTGACCTTTTTTTGTCGCGGCCGATTTTTTTCGTGGCCGTTTTTTTTCGCAGCCGTTTTTTTTTCTGTATGTATCCTATCCTATTCCACCGGGCGACGCATCGTGGTTCGCATTTTGGCTAATAGTGGGTTTACCGCTGTGGGATATAAAGCGAGCGCAGCGAGCGTTCTAGGCTTGTTTACTGAGGGTTGCAACCCCTTAAGCCAAGACACACTCCCAGCAAAGATATGCCCCGTTTTCGTTTTCGCTACTCTAATCTACTCTCGGTTGTTTTTTGCCACTTATCCTGCTCTACTCTGCTCTGTACAAAAAAAAACGCAGATATTAATACTCGTAATTCAGATTTACTGTGATATTTTACGCATGCTATTAAAAATCAGATATAAACCCTTTTACAATATTGGTTGCCGGTATTTGATTTTCAGTGCCTCGTTTTGTAGGTAAACTACCCTTACGAGACACAACATGTTTTCTGAAATCTCACCAATTAATCGAGCATGCATTTTAATTCAGAACAGTCCCAACATTAGCTGCGTTTTTTTTTTGTACGGAGTAGAGAAGAACAGGATAAGCGGCAAAAACGCTACAGAGTAGATAAGAGCAGCGGAGACGAAAACGGGCATGTCTTTGCTGGGTGTGTGTATTGGTTTAGTTTAGTATTCAAACGTCAACTCAAATTTCAAGAGGAAACTTAAATCCTTAGTACAGATACAGCCGGACAAATTTCCTTTAGGCAGAAGAATTATTTTGTGTGTTTACTATTCCATATAATCACACAAAACAAACATTTTATTAACAGGAAATGAGTTTTATGTGCTTCCCAAACTGTAAACTACTCGAAAAACTTCGACACCTGCGCCGCCTGCATTTCAAAACGCAAACTACAATACTTAACAGAGCAGAATTCTTGCACTAATCTTCTATCCAGAGCAGCTCAGATCAAATTGTTACTGTAATTGTATGGTCTTAACCTGCTCTGCTCTGCATAGCTGTTAAAAAAAAACGCCTATTACCTTCTAAATCAAAGGAATTCCGCTAGTACGATTCATAGTACACGCACGATAGCGCACAGCAATAAAAGAAAGCAAGAAAACATATGTACGTTGAGCCAGCTTATCTCTATCCAAACGTTATCAGTTTTTATGATCAAAGAGCAAATTATATGGGAGATAATTGAAACATTTTTTTTTATTTAATATGTTTCGTCCAGCGCTAAAGCTACTTGTATCATGGGTACCAAGTTCAACTTAAACTCATAACTTTGCGCTGAGTATTTAGTAGATTTCAGATAATAAAAAAAAATCGACTTTTGCCCTCACTTGTTCCATTTCTTTTTATTTTCTAAATGGTAGCGATTCCTGTCCAAATTGCATGACTATCATTTCGATGTTATCTCCAAATGCTATTTTCCTATTTGCCCTAGCCTCCAGTGGGGGACAGTGCGTCAGCAATTACCATGTGACAAGTTGGGGAGGCTGTGTCTAATTGGCTGCGTTCCTGCGAGCGAATCAAGTTTTGACATTTCTCGAATTCTCTTCCATTGCTTTCCCCTCCGGTAAAATTTGTACGGATAACTGTCATGAAAATGTTCCCCTCCGGATCTGAGAAGTATTCTGATCCGGAGGGGAATATTTTCATGACAGTTGTCCGTCTATTTTTTTTTTTTTTTGCTATCAATCCTAATCCCATCCTTATAGAGTAACCCATCCATGTAGAGTAGGTTTTTCTATCCTCACCTCTGCCCCAACAGGTAGTGTCTACGTTGTATCGCCTAAGGATGATTTTGCATCGTGGGTAAGACGATTCGACCAAAGCGATCTTTCGGAATTACCGGAATTGGGAGTTTACTTCCGACCTCCAATCCGGGTCTTTCCACCTTTGTGTGTAGGCACTGACCTTCTGTAGCTCTTTCTCGTAACAAGTCGGATTTCGGAACTCGTCGTTGGCCGGCTTATCCTGTTTCGGTGGTCACGGGAGAAAGTGAATCGCATCTTACAGGCGTTTACGAGGTATGGGGTATGACGAGGAATGAATTCGTAATAAAACCCCAATTTTTGACATTGTCTATTTTCTCTTGGTCTGTGGAGTTCCTTTCCCGTGCTTGGAACTAGCACGCCTTTTTGTGATGAGAATAACGGTTTTTGGGGGGTTGGAGGAGCGGAGGAGTCTGAAAGGGATTCTGGAAGCAAAAACAATATCAATCGCCGCATAACGTATATCTGTTTACCATAAAATTATTTTTCCTAATAATAACTTCCTAATATGTTGCTACAACACACGTCACTCGTGACCTTTTATTTGTTACAACCCGCTCCTCCCCCAACAATTTCATCGATATTAGTCTGAAAAAACCTGTGGCCACTTGATAAGACACCTTCACCGAAAAAAAAGTAATCTCAAGTTTGAAATTTGCATTCAATATTTAAAGCGATGCATCATTCTAGTTTATATGGAAAACTGTTTTGTCCAAAAATTTGTCTAATGTGAGGGGCCTGTAATTCGCATTCGCGAATAACTAATAGGCCCCTCACACTAGACAATTTTTTGTACAAAATATAAGAGCTTAACTCTTATAAAAAAAATTGCAGAAGCAAATATCTCAACCGTTAACTTTACTCAATTGCTTTAACCCCTTTTGGGGCATAGCGCGTCAACTGTGTTATGTGGCCCAGTTGACGTTTCGTTGGCATAAGCTAGTTTCGGAGAATGCAGTTGCCATCATGCATCTCCTGCACATCCATGACCACGAACGTCGTCGTGGACGGGATTCGAACCCGAAACGCCGGTAGTCAAACATGAGACTGATGCCTCAACACACTGCGCTACTGGTCGTCAAAAAATTTCAAATGGCTTTGACAATTTTTGCGGATACTTAAAATTTTTACCGACTATTTCACATTTTTGCGAATGAAGTTGAGGGCAATCGTACTTATTCTGTCTGTACGCTGTTTTGTGAGGTTCACGATCAAGAAAATTTCTAACCCATTGACAAAGTTACGAACCATTGTAATTTTTGTTAAAAAATTTCAGCAAATTTCCGCTAGTCTGAAGGGCCATTGAGGGGCCTATTATGCGAACTTTCGACACTTCAGGTGCTTTAAGCTTCGATGCGGTTCATGTTTATGCTATCATTAACTGAATAGCGTTCACTCATAAAACACTCATTAAATGGGGATAAAAAAAATATCCATACAAATACAAGTGCTTTCGGTTTGATTCAGTATTTTTGCTCGCAAGTGTAGTTTAGTTTGTATCTTTCTATATGGTTCTATTGAATTTATAGGTATAGCCCATGATTCAACAAGATATGTTGTTGAATCATGGGTATAGCCATATGGATAAGATACGCATGAAATAAAATAGGTACGCACGATCATGAAAGCCGAATTAAAAAAAAATGTATATACCCTATACTTTATAAAGTCTAGGGTATAACCGGAGTACGAAGCGTATATACCCTAGAGTTGACCTAGTGGTGATTTGGGGCGATCGGTAGCGCAGTGTGTTGAGGCATCAGTTTCATGTTTGACTAACGGCGTTTCGGGTTCGAATCCCGTCCACGACGACATTCGTGGCCATGGATGTGTAGGAGGTGCATGCTGGCAATTGCATTCTCCGAAACCAGTTTATGCCGTCGAAACGTCAACTGGACCACATGGAACAGTTGACGCGCTATGCCTCACAAGGGGTTAGGGCAATTGAGAGCGAATTGGCAACGACCATATGCATTAAAAGTGAGTTTCTTATATAGGCAGTTTGAGCTATGTGTGTGGATCCAATGAGAAGATTCATCGTTCATCCACTCGGATATTGTATATCTACATATTTGAACTAACGTTTATAGGGGAGGTTGGCGTTCATTCAGTAGGATCTTGCCCATTCTCAAAATCAACTAACTAACCCACACTACAAATATTTGTCGAATTTTTCAAGTCGCTAGTGTAATTGTATCGAATGTTATCGCTTCTTGGAAGCGCATCAATGCCAACCAACTAAATCTTACTATTATACAAACATTTGATCAAAATTTCAAGTCACTAGCTTCATTCTATCGAAAGATATCGAGCGAACTGGCAGACAGACAGATATGGCTAAATCGAATTAGGAAGTAACCCTGATCATTTATATATATATATATTGCGGTACCTAGTGTTGGCGGGACATTTGCACAAGATGTGTTTGGTCGTTTCCACGTCCTCCGGATAGAGTCGGCATTCAGTCTTGCTGGGCAGGGTCATTTTGTTCAGGTGATGGCCAGATAAGTACTCCACTAGAAGTCTTAAATGGGTTCTACTCATTTGAGTAGTACCCATGTGCATAAAGGGCATTATCAGCTCTTTTGATTGACGTAGCCCTGGAAGGTTATTTCAGTGCTGATGGCGCAATAGTGCAGACCAATCTTTCATCCGCAGTGTGGCCGAGGCCAGCCTAAAGCCACAGTGAGGCTCAGGTCCATGAAAACGACTGAATGATCTTTGTCTAGCAAATTCATTCGCAGCCTCGTTCCCACCAGGGCGGCCTGGCACCCAACACAAGAAGACTCAGTTTTTGGTTTCCAACAGTTGGAAGAGTTCGTAACATTCCTTAACCAGTTTTGAAGAGACCTTATATGTGTAACGATTATGCCTGGTAGGCCGAAGCCTACATGAGGACGGAAGTCAAACTCTGGTCGTGCAGACCGCGCGTGGCACCTAAGTGCCAAGACTTCCTCCTCATGTAGGCTTCGGCCTACCAGGTATAATCGTTACAAATGGCGCCCAACGTGGGCGGGGTTTTCGCCGCTCGTTGTCCCTGTCATTTACGTATTAACAAAAATTCATAGGCCTGGGGAAGACAACACAAACAGAGGAGGTAAAAATGGGGAATGAAAAAAATAGTCGATAAGGATGGAATGGTTGGCGGACGGATCAGACGCCCACGCGGTCACATCTGGGTCCGGGTGTAATGGGACCCTGGGCCTCTGGTTTCGTACCACCAACAGATCACTACTCATCAGGTGCTGCTTCGATCTGCCGGTGGGAGCAGCACTACCAGACCATAATAGGGTTCATTACACGTGGTTCATTACAGGACAGCTTCTACTTCGAGGCCTGCCAAGAAGAAGAAGCTGAGGACAAAGTGTGCTGCTAAAAATAAAATAGAAAAAAAAAACACGCTATGTAACGGAGTCAGCCGACAACCATTGTAGAGGGGAAAAATTAGCAAAGCAAAATAAATACTACATTTTCCAATTATTCAGATGATCAGCAGGTTATAAAGTATTCTGAGGCCAGCAGAGGCGCAACACTGCATTCCTTGCCGTAATTCACTCATAAACTCTGTAAGCTGCTGAGCACATGAATAATAGAAAAATGCAATACTAAGTAAAGAATTTTTTCTAAATTACTTAGAAGGACAATCCTGGCAAACAAAAAGGTATCCAGGGCTCCTCCGCGCTTCGTCCGGTCACCGAAGATGCTCCAAATGCCGGCAATTCAAAGCATTTATGGAGGCCTTAAATACGTGGCTAAACCACAAAAGACAAACACAACACCAGGATTGCCTTGTTGAACTGATTCTAAAAGGATAATCTACTCTATAGGAAGGATTGGGGTGCTACAGAGGAAAGCACAGCTACTTGAAGGGAAAATATGTGAAGTAAAAATGGCTAAGTCCTAAGACTTAGAGCAAGTAGCCTTAATGTGCTTGTGGGGATACATACCGGTGGAAGGACCAAAAAGGAACCCACTGAGGTCCTTTTTAGCCCGGTTCTTGACCAGAAATGGGCCCCACGTTGGGCGTCATTTGTAACGATTATGCCTGGTAGGCCGAAGCCTATATGAGGACGGAAGTCAAACTCTGGTCGTGCAGACCGCGCGTGGCACCTAAGTGTCAAGACTTCCTCAGATGCGACCAGTTCGCGCGTGCTGGGAAGCTAGCTCAGCTATCGGTAGTCGGGGTGGGGTTGTATTGGTCACACCCGCCTCGCAGCGTTACAAAACAAATATCACGTGGTTCATAACATATGCGGAGAGCGCTTTTATAGCTGTTTGGCTGTCTAAGTACATGTGAGCACCGCGAAGTACAGTTTCCAAGATTACCGTGCCGCAGACCTCAATGGCGTGGCTCTCAGTCTTAAAAACGCTGGGCAAGACGAGATCTTGGTGTTGGGTCCAAAAACACCTGCACCAACACCACTTAATACATCTAGGGTCTGAACAGGATTATCCCATTCGTAGCGGTCAGGAATGAGGGCTGAATATTTTCTGCCGAAGCAAGCTCCGAGATCATGTAATCTGATCTCAAGCAGATCTGCACGTCAAGAATTTAATAAAAAATGCTCACGTGACCGCTTTCTTCACTACGTACGTCGGAAGTTACACGAAGTCTAAGAGCACTTAGGGCTGCTGATACTTGAATGAATATATGCAACATAGTAAGTTCAATAATCGCGTCCAGGGCTGGCGTAGGAGAAGTTCACAAGGCAGGCAAGGCGTTGAAGCTTATTGCACTTCAGTAAGACAGAAGATTGCTGAATTTTCGGCCACCACACAAGCGCTGCGTAGGTCACCATGAGCCGCATCAGCAAGGCATTTAACCACTCAATTATCTTTGGGGTGAGCCCCCGTGTCCGTCCAGAGAGACTTCTGCAAGCCCACATTGTGTGTGTGGCTTTGCTAAGTACATTATCTATGTTAGTATTCCAGATAAGTTTCGGGTCTAGTGTTACCCCGAGACATTTAACTTCAGTGGAATAATCTAAGGTCATGCCGCCTAACGAAATTGGATCCAATATTACATTTCGTTTTCGCGTGAATGCACAACGACTGTTTTCTGTGGGTTTACATGTAAGCCCACATCAACACACCAGTCTAGAACTAATATATGTCAACGGCCGACCCCATCACTTCCGTGATGGTAGATTCGAATCATCCGCGTACCCAAAAGTAAGATAACTGCGCTCATTAAGCATGGAAATCAGCTCGTCCACGACAAGGGACCACAAAAGGGGTGATAAAACGCCACCTTGTGGACAACCCTTTATGGCATTCACGCAAATGGATGTACTTTCTAGAGTTGAGTAAATATCCTGTCCACGTAGCATGGCATCTATCCATGCAATGGTAGCGGACGGGATGTCCAGTGTTGCAGTGCTCTGGAAATGCACTCGTAGCGGGTATTACCGAAAGCCCCCTCAATATCAAGAAAAGTAAACAACGCGATTTTCTTTTCACTTTTCGATTGTTCTGACAAGGTTAGGCAAGGCGGTCACTGTTAACTTGCGATGTAGGGGGCTCGACAGTTCCATCTTGTGCCTGCTGTGCAAATCAAGCAACTTTTCCATGGTTTTAAGGAAGAAGAAAGTAAGTAAGGCTAATCGTTCTATAGGATTTGGGCATATGTCCCGGCTTATTACCCGCTTTGGGTATGAAGACCACGTTAACTTTCCTCCAAGGTTGTGGTATGTACCCAAGGGTGGAACTTGCCCTAAAAAGCTTGATTAGCAAAGTTATTATACTCAATTGCCCTAATTCCTTGTTGGGGCATAGCGCGTCAACTGTTCCATGTAGCCCAGTTGGCGTTTAGTTGGCATAAACTGGTTTCGGAGAATGCAATTGCCAGCATGCACCTCCTGCACATCCATGGCCACGAACGTCGTCGTGGACGGGATTCGAACCCGAAACACCGTTAGTCAAACATGAGACTGGTGCCACAACACACTGCGCTACCGGTCGCCCCAAGTGTTATTATGATCTCCAAGCTGTTTTGCAACAGAGCGGGGGAAATGCCGTCCCCTCCGGGAGCTTTAAATGGTTCAAAGGACCCTATCGCCCATTTTACTTTGTCCATGTCAAAGATGACCCCCATAATTTGCGAGCCCGGCTTTCGGGAACCCGTTGAGGCCTCGCAGTTGGGCTGGGGTCACCTTCAGACAGTACGGACCCTGGGAAATGGGTCTGAAGCAGCAGCTTTAATGTTTCTTCTGGACCTTCAGTATACGAACCGTCTGGTCTCGATAGAAGGCCCACTCCGTTTGCTGAGTCTTTGGATCTCTATCCAAAGACTTTGTGAAGGCGCGCCGCTTCCGGTAGTGACTGAATGCTCTCATAATTTTTTTTTCAGCATTCTGGTTTGGAATGCCTAATGAGTTTGTTGTACTCGGTGAGAGCAGTTCTATACTCTTCCCACCTATTGAAGCGCTTGGCTTTGTTAAACATCCTCCTAATCTTGGCTTCTGGGCCAAATCCACCAGAGTACTTTACGCCCTGATTCAACCGCACGTGAAACGGTACTATCTCTGTAGGAGGAAGTTAAAATTTCATTGAGCTCATCCGCTGCAAGCTCAATTTCCCCTGTAGTGCTGATGGAACTGACTAGTAGTTCCGCTTTGGAGCTGACTAGTTCACGAAATTGGATCCAGTTAGTTTTACTTGGACAAAAAGTATCCGAGCGAATGTCGGATTGTCCTAGGATGTCGAATCTGATGTGTCTATGATCTGAAAGAGACATCTCGTCCACCCTGTTCAGGGCATTCACATGTTTACACATAAGACAGTCAAGAAGGTATTTGCCTTTATCGTTAATATCGCTGCTACCCCACACCGTGGGATGTGCGTTCGCGTCGCAACCGATCACATAATGCCGGTTTGTACGTCGACAGATGGATGATGGAATCTGAACATTGTCAGATGGGAAGTAGGCAGACGCGACTATCACTTTCTGACGACCGTTGAGCGTGGATACTTCGACCAATGCTGCAGCTAGATCTCTAGAAATAAAACTGGTTAGTGGCAAATAGTTGACGCATTTGTCGATCAGAAGCGCCGCACGCGGACGACCCACTAACCTGTCAACTTACCAGTTGTTGTGTTTAGACCGCAAATTCGGCCACGAGTCACCCATGGCCCTTGAATAAGCGCAATGGTGGCCTGTTTATCGGCGGATAACCTGTACACAGTGGCCGATGCTCCTATTGCGTGGTGCAGGTTCGCTTGAAGCACCTTAATGGCGCTCGTGGTCCTGCGAAGATAGCGAGCGTTGGACAAGGCACTTTTGCTTGCCCTGTCGGGAACTGTTGCCTCCGTCCCCCTTTCGTTGACGCTCCCTTCGGTGAGACTCGTTGAGGTTCCTCGGGCTATTAACAGCACGAGGACCAAACGGGTTTTGTGGCACTTAACGTTGCGCGTTGAGTGCTAGATGCGCTGGTAGATGAGGTATTCGCATGTATGATGAATGTGGAGTTGCCGTCGGTGTTAACAGGCCCCACATTGGTTGGAATTGGGTCTACCCAACCTTAGGACTAGGTTTTCCTGCGTTGGGTGGGACAAATTTGCGCGCATCCTGTTTACCACATTGTCTACATTTGGATGCATGCACTTGCCCAGATTGAGCGTGACGTGCCTGAAGTGATAGGCAATTTTACCATTGCTCTCCAGCAACCGCTCCATCGAGGCGTCTTCCACTACCAGGACGAGGTGAAGGGAGTCCTCATTTACCCACCTATTTACGACCCTTCAATTTTCGGTTGGAAGGCGATTTTAAGCTCTAATTGATTCAATGACCCTTTCATTGGAGAGCGTAGAACTGCGAGGAAAATAGCCACGTGTAACGTGTGGACGAGGGAAGTCCTTTTCCTCCACAATTGAAATGGATTTGATCAATCCAAAGCTCCTTCGTACCCATTCAGCTGTCACAGCGTTAGTACAGACCAGCTAGAGCCAACCTGTACATGGAGCACAGGCCTCAAATTCAATGTCCTGATCCTTGGGCCTGTTCTCGATCGTGACGACGATAATAGCCTCCTGTGCCAGAGTCATTTGCTCGGCTGTTAGGGAGGCAGCGTTTGCATCAGCTGCGCAGAACTCCGGCTTAGCAACCTCTGTTACATGCCTATACAACGGCTTACCGGACTCTTCGCGAGTCCTGGATTTTTTCGCCAAGTTAATCTATGGTGATTGCTCCTCAGAGCGTAACCGCTGAAAAGCAACCGGTAGCTCAGTGCGTTCAGGCATCAATCTCATGTCTGACCACCGGGGTTTCGAATTCGAATCCCATCCAAGATGACGTTCGTGGCCATGGATTTTTGTGTTGTCTTCCCCCTGTGGTGCGAGCGTAATAATAAGCCACAGCATCTTCCGACTTGTCGCAGGTAGGCGGCTAAATGGGGGAGCAGGAGGTGCATGCTGGCAACTGCATTCTCCGAAACTAGTTTAAAACTTGCTTTATAGTTTATGTCAACGAAACGTAAACTGGACCACATGGAACAGTTGACGCGCTATGTGACACAATAGAATAAATAAAGTGGAGTGGGCCATTGCCAAACTAAGCCATGATAACTTAGCTCGGTTATCCACTTCCACCAAAAATGTTTCAGCACTAGACCAATCATACCACTGTCCACAAGGGGTTGGGGCAATTGAGTATCCCCCGGGTCTTTTCTCTAGAGTGGCTCTCAGCCACAGACCTCCCATATTTACGCCTCTGTGCCTTTGTTAATTTGGTATAGCCGATACTTTGGTTCAAGCCCATGCGGCTGGCTCCTTCACCCACGACCGTCAGTCCGGATTTCTCAGAATATGAGTCGTCGGGATCAGAATCTATGTCAGAACGTAGGGGCTCCGAGTCATCAGCACTAAAGAAGTCCAAGGACGACTCAGAGGAACTGTATCGCTTAACGGCCAGTCCATCGACATTCTCAGTAATGGGCCTGGGGTCTTCGCCGAGCAGTGAGCTAGTAGGCAGCTCAGAGAAAACTGTGTTTGATACATTTGGAGCTGCATCACACTCAGGTTTATTTTGTTTTGCGTTATCCATAAAACCCCACGAATATCTGGGAAAGACAGACGCCGACGACTTCATCCGGTCTGTCATCAGAAGTCTGGTTGAAAATTGGAAGTCGACTGGTATCCAGAGTTCGCTTACTAGCGGCCAAGCTCCCTCTTCACCATGCATCCCTCTGCGTATGTTGTTCCCCTTTGGATTTAGGGTATGTTTTTAAAGGGGTACCGCCTCCAGCCCGACCAGGTTTAGTCAGCGCTGATGCCAAAGATAAACTACCAAAGAGGATTGATATTCTACAATAGCGATCACTCCATACAACTTTAGCCTCCGCCGGTAGATTTGTATGATTTGATTCTCTTGCGTATCTATACTGTGTAGTCTAACTATACTATTTGTCAATACATACAAATCTACTGGCAGAGGGGAAAGTTCTATGGAGTGATCGCTCTTGTAAAATATCAATCCTCTTTGACTTCACCAACAGCCTGCTTCCAGGCTCCTTTAAGGTGTTACATATTTTCGTCGTGACAAAAGCAATATCTAGGGACGCGAGAGCGTCCCGGCCGCCAAAGAAAAGAGAAAAAATCGAAAAAAAAAATTCGGAAAAGTGACCAAGACTATGTTTACGCGACACAACAAGTACGGGTTTTCGGACCTCTGTATGTCCGGCCCCGGGTGATTGGGGGGTTCAAATTTGGTATGGTCATTGTCTCCGGTCGTCTTACGGAGTGTTACAAATTTGATTTCGATACGAGGAAAAACACCCGAGAAATGATAGTTTGAAAATCGCTATTTTTCAAATTTTTCTTGTTCTCGTTGTTCTTGTTGTCCTTTGACAGGGCTACAGCCTCGTAGGGAGCATATCGAGATCTGCTCTCTTTTCTCACGGATTGACTGTGCCCCAAGGGTGTGCATAGGCTATCATTTGCTCTAATCCGTGCAGTAGATAAAAAGATACATCCAAAAAGGTGAAATTGTTAACGCAGGAGCCAAAATGTGGGCGAGGAATAAACGACCCGAGCGAATAAAGAATGAAAAACTTCCGATCCGTTTGAATTCAGGTTTTATTATGAGAAGAAAAATGAGAAACATAAAGAGAGCAATTCATTGTATATTTGTGTGTGTGAATGAGATGATGAGAGCGGAGTGAAAGAGTTGAATATATTTTAACAGAAATTTTATAGAGTTTGTTTTTCGCTTAAGTCTTCTCAATGATTTCAAAGGAAAAATGTAGTCTTTTTAATGATTTCAAAGAAAAAATCTTCCAGGCATTACCCGTGATCCGTGGTTCAACTAAATTTTGTACATAGCTTCTTTGGTTATTATAAGTACCACACGGTTATATCTTGGTGCTACTGGAGATGTGCGTCAGGACAAAAGGATTCTTCTAATCATGAAATTAAAGAAAAACCAAAGCTGGTAGGTATGGGAATATTCTGAATCGTGGTAATGAGACTGATGCACTGGAGTTCTGTTAAAGACATTTTGAGTCCTTCGAACAGGACTGATGGCATTTTGCGTCTTTTGGAGAGGAAAAAGGACATTCTTGGAAAAGAAGTGATATCAAGGGAGATGAAGTGAATGCAGTAGACCACTGTTAGTTGCAGAAATCGATATCTCGGCAAGATGAGTAGCACAACAGGGGGGTAAAGAGGTGATGAGGCGAATGTAGTAGACTACCGTTGAAAGCATTTTGAGCCCTTTAAATAAATAACTGGCGCAACAGTCCAATTTGAACCACGGCCTCGAGATGAGTTAGCATCATCTCATTTTCTAGATCGTGACGGTTTTTTTTTTGTGCAGAGGTATGTGATCAGCAACACGCTCAACCGAGTTATTTACCCCATAATGGGTACTCATTTAACAGCTAAGTGGGCTCATAGTCCGACACGTAAATCCCCGGAATCGAACCGGGGCCCAGTGCGTTGAAGGCGAACGTGCTAACCGTTGCGCCATCCGGACTACTTTTGAGCCCTTTGGACTGGAAAAATAGTATTCTTTGCAAGGAAGCGATATCTAGGAAAGATGGGTATCATACGACTGGGGATCGTGGTGCAAATAAACTAAAGTACTAAAAGATGTTGAATTGTTCACTTATCCATCTTTTTATTTCTTTATTTTCGCCAACGTTTTGGTCCTAGACCATCCTCAGGGCTTATTATTTATTAGGTGTTATTTAAAGCATTTGTGGTACAGGTATGAATATAAAATCAAGTTAAACTAGAATAAATTTTTTTCGTTTGTCATTGTCTCAGACAATGAAGGCCCGTGAATTCATCACTCTTTTTATATCATTCAGACAGCCCAGCCCGACACATATTCTGATCTACCAAATTTATTTCAAGTTTAAGTAAACTGGGGTTCGGCGTGGTAATGTATGTAGAACCATGGCTCGGATAACTCCAAACAAACAGATTGGTAAAACTACTAGAGAAAAAATTTATACACAAAAAATTTATACACAAAAAATTTCAGTTTTAGGATTCAAGTTCTATAAAATGGAAGTTGAGAATCTGTGGAGTTAAAATTTGGTATTAATTGCAGCAAATTGTTTCGGGTGTTGTTCTATGTATTAAAAACCTACACGTTGGTAATCAGTAGTACATAACGATTAATTTTAAGCATTCTAAAGCAGTTTTAGAATTTATATCCGGGGTCTTCCTCCATAAAATGCAAAAAGATGTGATATCTCCCAAAAACAACTCTGTTGTAAAAAACTTCCCGCAAAAAAACACTCAGCAGCCGCCAAAAGGATTGATATGAACATAATTACGCCAAAGTACTCGTAGCTTTGCGCCGCCTTCCATGGTATGCATATTTAACCCTGATTAAATTAATTAAATTTCTTTTAACGCTGTTTGGCGGGGAGCGTGGTTAAAATAAAAACAGATAAGCAGGAAGATCTGAAGAACATGGAATGATTGCATTGAATTGAAAAATTAAGTTAATTAAACAAAAGCTGCTCAATAAAACGGAAAATGGAATTGATTAAAGAGAAGAACGGAGTAGAAACTACTTTTGTGCAGTGGATATCAATTGCAGAACAATAATCATACGCGTTACACCATCAACCGGCTCAATCCGGATCAATTTTGTAAGTTTGACGCGTGCAATTTTTGTTCTGCTCTGATCTGTGCTGCGCACACAATACGGATATTGTCCAGTGATCACCTCTGGCCTGAAGTGCATCTCTAGTATTTTATAAGGCAGGAACCTTTATAAAGGAACTCGGGCGAGAAGACAGTACTTGGCATCAGAGCTTAAGTTCACAAAGTTCCCCGCCAATCAGCGTTAAAAGAAATTAATTAATTTAATCAGGGTTAAATATGCATACTCGTACCGTGCAAGGAGGCGCAAAGCTACGAGTACGGATACTTTGGCGTAATTATGTTCATATCAATCCTTATTGCGGCTGCTGAGTTTTTTTTTCTTTTTTTGGCGGGAAGTTTTTTACAACAGAGTTGTTTTTGGGAGATACCCTATATTTTATAAAGTTTTGAGTTGAATTGAACTATACTTTATAAAGTCTAGGGTATGAAAATACGAAAGTGTGCATGGGGATGTGAGAAGAAGAGAAAGAAAATTAATGGTTTAACGAAGAACCAAAAGAGTTCGTGTGCAGATAGATACACTAGGCGGGTATACAGATTGTAATATACGCTTTAATTTTCGACGAATTTCGACTGCTGTCTCTAGATTTATTGAACCTGGCCACAGTATTGAAGTGTGCAGCTTAACTGTGGGGTGATTTTGATAAACTTGATACACATATCATAAAAAATATGTTGATAATGTTACAGCTTATGCATCGATGGACATGAGAGTTATCGAAGAAAACAATAGCGCAAAGCCGGGTATTTCGTATATTCAGATCCGGCGAAACTGGTACTTTTGGGTGGATATAAAACGTACCCAGTGAAGTCGTATCGTGTAGTAATAATTTATTATTTTCCCGACGGTTTGTAGTGTAGTTTTCAATGATTAAAATGAATAGCGTGGTTCCCACTACATTTTTTTTATTTCTGTATACACTAATATTTCAGGAGCCACTACTAGCTGCCTTCCTCATTACAGAGCTACTGTACTACAAAGTAGCTTTGTACTGAGGAGGGGAGTTAAATACGTCTTATCAATATTAAAAGAAAATTCGTTCAAAAAATTTAAGGTCAAATGTTCCAAGCCTGAAGACAAGACATTTTTTATCTGTTCGCTTCCGTTGCACAGATAATGAAATAATTGTTCTTTGGCATCTTTATGGAAAGTTTTAGTTCTAAATCATATTCACAGCTGATATTGCCGAGCATTCCAAAAGCCAAACACTCCTCATTTTCCGATTGGAATTTTTCAATAACACCCTCATTTCATTTGCAACCGCGTGGACTTTCTAATCACTCGATTAGCATTAGAGTGTCATTCAAAGCCACAGGCTGTGATATTGCTTGGCATTTAACATTAATCTATCTTGATATGTATATAGTAGATACCTGACTCTTCTGAACGCCGTGAAAATCAATATGACTGAATGACTATAATGTTTGAAAGTCAATTGAAAACCAGTTGAAAATTCTTCATACTCGATCCAAATGTTACAATTGATTTGCTTCTATTCAAACTGGACGAAAGAAGACCCGAACCCGCGACCGCTAAACTATGTACTAAGACGAAAAAAACTCGTTTGTTTATAAATAAAGAAAATGTGAAACAAGTGGTAATTAGTCAGCGATAAAATAGAAAAATATGCTAACGCTTAGACAAAAACGCGTGGAAATTTTGAGCTGTCTAGTGATTGATTTGGAAAAGCACACGTTTCGACAGCTAGTTTGTCAGTTGTACGTTTTTACCACAATTACGACATTCGGCGTTTTGGTCATGCCTGGCCATCAGACATTAGGTCGTTGTGATAGTTTTCTCCCAATTCACAGTCATGGTCAGAGAAATTTTTAGCGTGGCTATGACCTTATGCAAATTTGTGGCCGTGCTACCGAATCATTTTTATACGATATTCTCTATTTGATCCTTTTCCTATATATATATATATATATATATATTTTTTTTTTTTTTCAATCATTGGATTTTAGCCAAGATTAAATAAAAACGCCAACATTGTTCGATGCGATGGCAAATTTTTTTTGTCGTCGTAGTCAAGTGCGTCGACACCTCAGTTGGTAGAGAATGAAATTGGGCGCGTGGTGGTTGGCTCAGGGGATGCTATTACATATGGTTTGTGATGATCAAACAAAAAATAATTATGTAAAAGTTGATTTTGTGTAATCGAATTAAATTATAAAATATGTTTGTGTAAGACGACCCCCATTTTTTTTTTAAAAAAACATAACCATTCCGAGCACTCAGGCACTTACCAACACCGCCCACAAAACTGCCGTTGTTATCAATTGCCTGAAACGAAACTAAAATAGTTTGTAAGTCTTGTACTTACACGACTCATGCCTATCATGAAAACATTGGTGGAAGACTAGCTCATTAGATTCACTATGTTCACAATTAAAACTCCTGGCTGACAATAAGTGTATCAGAACCGTGATAACACCTAACTCAGACCAGATAAAAATAGACCAAGGAAGAGAAGAGCTCTTACGGCCGGGCCACACTACACAAGCAAGACAACGGATCTCAATCCGCCCGCAGTTTTGTGGCCTCCCGCACCCTCAACTCAATTTCCCAGGGTCACTTTTGAGATCTATTGTGGCCGGGTCACACAACACAAGCACGTCGGCAGATCTCAATCTGCCCGCAGACTAGCGACCTCAACCACATCACTCTCACTAACCGACAATAAAACAATTTTAATTGCCAGTAAAATCGAATTTCCACCAATGTCCTCACTCATATTCACACCAAAGGTAAGTTATACAATACTAAGCACACCTAACAATTTCCTGTTTACACAACACTAGATACAAGACTTAGTGAAACTCACCTTTTTGTCCTTTGGTAAACGAGATTATATTTTTTTATCACAAATCACTAACAACACAACTGTTCGAACTTCTTCACGGTCAAACCAAGAATGACCCAAAATCCCTTCACATGCCTTTTTACACACATGCAATCACCCTCAACTCATTAAATGCGTCGTATAATGATCTTCACCATTGCTTACGAATGTGACACAATTTTGTACACTTCGTACTCATGCCCGGATCTTTGTTTCAATCCATAAACAAAAGATCCTAATCAAACTCATACTCGCTACAGCAATACCGATTTTTGCTGAGGAAGTAAACAAAATCAAGCGCAAGCCATGTGAAGACCACAAAAGAGAAGAGGAACCCTTAATAAAACGAAACACTCAGAAGTTTCATTTTTCGTTTACGTTTTTTTATTAAGGAATTTAAGAAACAAATAATAAAAAGAATACAAAGAATGTGATAAAAAAACATGCATCATTATAGTCGGCCATCCTGCTCAAACTCGCCTCGAGTTATTACGTTTCTGCATCATCGGGATCGGATATAACAACTCCATCATCTCCACTTTCGCTTGCTGTCTCATCAGATAACCCTCCTGGAGTACACCAACGTCGCATTCGGTCAACGGCAATCGTCCGCTCATACGTCCCCTTTCTTGTCGTTCGATAATTTCCTTCCATATCACTCACAATATATCGATCATTAGGAAGAATTTTCTTAACAATCATTGGTCCACTGTATGTCGGCATTAACTTTCTACTAGTGTTTGCAGCTACCTCACTCTTCTCGATTAGCACAACATCCCCCTCTTGATATCTTGTTGAACCTCTACGTTTCTTGTCAAATTGTTTTTTTTGCTGCGCTTGCGATTTGATTATTTGTTCTGATGCCTTTTGTCTTTCTGCCAATAAATTTTGAACAACATTCGAAGTTTGACATATCTCGTCCGTTAGTAGCGAATCACTGCCTCCTCTAGGTTTATACCCCAGCAATAACTCACTTGGTGTTTTTCCGGTACTTTTATTTACTACGTTGTTAAGGGCAAATTGTACCTTGCGCAAATTTTCGTCCCATCTATCCTCCTCTAACGTGGTTGTCATTAAAGCGGCCAGAATCGATCTATTCAACCTTTCCACTTGCCCATTGGCTCGTGGAGTAGCAACTGCATTCTTTACGTGCTTGATGTGGTTTTGATCGCAAAACCGCTTGAACTCCTTCGACGTAAAAGCACTACCTTGATCCGATATTACGATCTTCGGAGCACCGAAACATGAAAACAATTCCTTGAAATGTTGCACAACAAATTTAGTTTTCGTGGACTTTACTGCTTTCAATGAGGAAAATTTCGTAAACGCATCAATTATTGCGACGATGTATACATTGTGGTGTTTACTTCTCGGAAACGGTCCTAAATGGTCCACATGTATCACTTTCATCGGTACTGGCTCCTTCGGTATTGGATTCAGGAAACCTTCTTTCTTTCCCGTCGGTCTTTTATTATACAGACAGTGAATGCAACATGAGATGTATTTTTCAACATATTGTCTCATCCTAGGGAACCAGTAATGGTCACAAAGCCGATACAAAGTTTTTTCCACCGCAAAATGCCCCATTTCATCATGAGCTGCCCGTACAACCTGCTGCCGCATTCCCCTAGGAACCAGCCACTGAACTCCGCGTGCTGTTATTCGATATACTCGACCATTCCTTAACGCGTAGTTCTTATAAACTTGTTTCTCATAATCGTTTTTCGGTGGCTGAGACAAAACTGCTCGTATTTCTCGGATCTTCTGATCAGTTAACTGACCCGCCAACACCCAATCTGCTTCCTCAATGTGCAGAATTGTTTGATCATCTCCAACCGGATTTCGACTCAACGCGTCCACATGCTTCATACGATCTCCGGGACGATATTTCACATCGAAAGTGAACTCCAAAAGCTGCAACCACCATCGGGCAATTCTTGGTATGATTTGTTTCTTTTCTCTGGTTGCCTTAAGAGCATTGCAATCTGTAACAACCGTGAATTTGATTCCCAGTAAATACGACCGGAACTTCCTTAGTGCCTCGACTACGGCTAAAGTCTCCAGCTCATAAGAGTGGAATTTGTTTTCCGCATCTGTCGTTTGCCTGCTGTAATACGCAACTGGATGTAATCGGTTGTCACCCTGCATTTGTAATAAGATTGCTGCCAATCCTATAGCACTCGCATCAGTGTGAACTTCAGTTAGAGCTGATGAATTGAATATAGCTAATATGGGTCTTTGAATTAGAGTATTTTTCATTTTATCAAATGCCTCTTGTTCCCTTTGTGTCCACTTCCAGCAAATATTCTTTCTGGTCAATTCTGTTAATGGCTTCGCCATTATTGAATAATCGCGAACAAATTGACGAAAATACCCCGTGAGTCCAATGAACTGCCGTATTTGATGAACCGACGTAGGTGTTGGAAAACGTTCGACTGCTTCAATCTTCTGTCTACCAGGCTGTATCTTCCCATCAGAAATATCAAATCCCAAATAAGACACTCTGGTCATCAAGAAAGAACATTTTTTTAAATTCAATGTTACTCCTTCCTCACGAAAAATTTTCAAAGTTTGGCGAATAGCATCGAGAGCTTTAGTTATCGTTGTAGCATGCAGCAAAACGTCGTCCAAATATACGGCAGCAAAATCGCCAATTGGTCCCAAGATTCGATTCATGAAACGTTGGAATACCCTTGGAGCGTTCGTCAGTCCAAAAGGCATTCTATTAAACTCAAATTGACCCGATGCAGTTACAAACGATGTAAACTTCCTAGATGATTCTTCCACAGGAATTTGATAGTACCCCGATCGGAGATCCAAAGATGTAAAATATTTACCTCCCTGTAGTTTATCTATCTGATCATCGATTCGAGGTAAAGGATAATTATCTCGTACTGTCAGCGAATTAAGTCTTCTGAAATCGATGCACATACGTTGTTCTCCACTTTTCTTTTTCACCAGTAATATAGGTGACGCATAATCAGAATTAGACTCTCGGACGATATTTGTTTCCAATAACTCTGCAACAATGTCCCGAACTGCATCTTGTTCAACTCTGGCCATTTTATACGGTCGACAGTAGAAAGGTTGTTCAGACTGAAGTTGAATTTTCATTTCGGTAGATTTAGCACAGCCCAATTCCCTTGTGCTCTGAGCAATACAATCTCGATATTCGGTCAGTATCTCAAATAATTCCGTTTTGATCTTATCATCAACATCGCCTACCACAACTTCTTCAAAGTTGAGAGTTTCATATTCCACATCCTCTAATCTCAGAACGTTTTCGGAATCGTTGTCGACTTCCTCTGCGCAGGGCCATCCTCTAGCCATTACTTGATGTTTTTTAACAACAATATCATTAGTCGACAGATTTATAATTGGTATTAGAGTTGTAAAATTCTCATCAACTTTCGTTACTACTTGTGGTAGACAGCTTTCGCGACCCTCTTCCGGTCGAATGCTGTTCTCAAAGTATAAATTTCCAACATAGTCGATCGTTGCTTTAACTTTCATCATTTTGAGATGATTTGCTGGAATCAAAGTTTTATCCATTGTGCGTAGGACGATTTTCTTCACCTCATTTACAATCTCCATATTTTCATACGGATCACGTCTTTTATTAAAGAACATTAACTTATTGTCATCCTTGACAACAAACACTGTCTCTAATTCGGTGAACGTTCTTCCGATTATCATCGGAATATTTTGTTCGTTGTCTTGAACAACTATTGTTTTGACGCTCGCCACTACTTCATCGACTTGCAACTGTATATTAGTAGATCCAAAACTTTTTGTTTTTCCATTTCCATAGCCATATAGCACTGTTCGGTCCGAATAATCAATCGTTAATTTCAATTTTCTAGCTTCACTCTCCTTAATGATGGTACAGGAACTTCCAAAATCGATATAGGCGTTGATCGGCTTATTGTTGACTTTCACCTCTTTGTGATATTTAGCATTCCGTTTATCCGGTGTAGACACTTCTAACAACGCGACAGTTTTTTTATTTCCCACGGGTTTTCGTGGACAAATTGAAGTCTTGTGATATCTACTATTACAAAAGGTGCACCTGTCATCGATGAGTTTGGCTTCACAACTATTAGCGAAATGTCCTTTCAATCCGCATTTGTAACAGATAGAATCTGATCCGGGTAACCTGTATGATTTATTAGGATTGTTCCTTTGGTTATTCCTTTCAAACTTGGGCTTCTCACGACGTGACTGATTTAAACTTGTTGTAGGATAATCGTTAAAAGAACTTAAAAATCCAAATAATGATTCAGGTGTCTCATGCTGCCCAGATTTTGCTCCAACTTTAACCGCATTATCTTCTAATCCGCCTATGATACATGATACTGCATTCGCTCCTTTGATACCACATGCATTCAGTAGAGCCAACTTTTCATGATAGTACTTCGCAAATGTCTCGTCTGATCTTTTTTTTCGCTTCATCATATCCACTAGTATATCGTTGTACTCTTTTCGTGCAGGAAACGCGTTTTGAATCATCTGCTTCCATTCTTCCCAAGTGTAGTTCACACTTTGCAATCCTTTGTACCAAATTTCCGCTAACCCCTGTAGCTTAGTAAGTGCAAAGTATATAGTCTGCTGCTCACTCCATTGATATATCAGTTGCAATTCCTCAACTTTTGAACACCAGTTTTTCGAATTTTGGTGAACATCCTCCGGATTAAATACTGGCACGACATCGCCACGTAAAATCACTGAGTTGTTCCTTGGTGCGGTGCGTTCAACCAACGTAGTTATAGCATCAGTTAACCTGCTGATGGACTCGGTATTACTCCTAGGACTCATTCGTCTATGACGCCTATTACTACACTCAGACGAATTCGTATCAAAACTACGACTTCTATTCCTTCTTCCGCGTGATCGACTGGACTCCCTCCTTGGTTCGAATTCGGTTACGCGACGATGCCGACGTCTCTCACGATCCCTCCGTCTCGATTTATCCTCGTGGCTCTTATGATGTTTACCCATTTCGTAGTCTGAAATTTTTTTTTTTAAAGAAAAACGAAACGACCTAGAATCAAATTTGCCTAGTCCTTTGTAAAATTGGTTCTATTCTATGTTAATACCAATAGTTTCTCTCAGTCAAGACAGTTTACTCAAAACACAAAAGCAAATCTTGTTTGAAAGTCACGTGCGATAGAACGTTTAAAGTGTGTATATAGAAATGCATGCATCAACATTCAAACGAAAGGAGAAAAAAAAAAATAACAGCAGCTTTGCGGGGTGAGTGTTGGCTAGTTATCCCACTTCTGAATTGTAAGACGACCCCCATTTTTTTTTTAAAAAAACATAACCATTCCGAGCACTCAGGCACTTACCAACACCGCCCACAAAACTGCCGTTGTTATCAATTGCCTGAAACGAAACTAAAATAGTTTGTAAGTCTTGTACTTACACGACTCATGCCTATCATGAAAACATTGGTGGAAGACTAGCTCATTAGATTCACTATGTTCACAATTAAAACTCCTGGCTGACAATAAGTGTATCAGAACCGTGATAACACCTAACTCAGACCAGATAAAAATAGACCAAGGAAGAGAAGAGCTCTTACGGCCGGGCCACACTACACAAGCAAGACAACGGATCTCAATCCGCCCGCAGTTTTGTGGCCTCCCGCACCCTCAACTCAATTTCCCAGGGTCACTTTTGAGATCTATTGTGGCCGGGTCACACAACACAAGCACGTCGGCAGATCTCAATCTGCCCGCAGACTAGCGACCTCAACCACATCACTCTCACTAACCGACAATAAAACAATTTTAATTGCCAGTAAAATCGAATTTCCACCAATGTCCTCACTCATATTCACACCAAAGGTAAGTTATACAATACTAAGCACACCTAACAATTTCCTGTTTACACAACACTAGATACAAGACTTAGTGAAACTCACCTTTTTGTCCTTTGGTAAACGAGATTATATTTTTTTATCACAAATCACTAACAACACAACTGTTCGAACTTCTTCACGGTCAAACCAAGAATGACCCAAAATCCCTTCACATGCCTTTTTACACACATGCAATCACCCTCAACTCATTAAATGCGTCGTATAATGATCTTCACCATTGCTTACGAATGTGACACAATTTTGTACACTTCGTACTCATG
Source organism: Chloromyia formosa (assembly GCA_964017055.1). Lineage (NCBI taxonomy): Eukaryota > Metazoa > Arthropoda > Insecta > Diptera > Stratiomyidae > Chloromyia > Chloromyia formosa. Next base: position 65,933,951 of record OZ024818.1, read on the forward strand.
CCCGGATCTTTGTTTCAATCCATAAACAAAAGATCCTAATCAAACTCATACTCGCTACAGCAATACCGATTTTTGCTGAGGAAGTAAACAAAATCAAGCGCAAGCCATGTGAAGACCACAAAAGAGAAGAGGAACCCTTAATAAAACGAAACACTCAGAAGTTTCATTTTTCGTTTACGTTTTTTTATTAAGGAATTTAAGAAACAAATAATAAAAAGAATACAAAGAATGTGATAAAAAAACATGCATCATTATATTTGCCATGGTCTTACAAACACCATAACAAAATATGGTCAGGATAAATAAATTGTTTGCGCAATATGTCTAAATTTTTGCATTGGATTACACGGTGCGCCTGAAATTGCTGCAAATGCAATCCGATAGCACTGAATTTTGCTAACGACATTGCACGCGCATCCGATTTCTGTCTGCGAACGGTCTAAACTCCAACATATGCAACGAATGCAATATCTAGGTAATAACTTGACACCACCTGAAAAGTGTAGAGATTAATTGTACCTTTAACATTGTCGGTCATTATACGCTTTACGAGTATAACGTATCTAAACGGGTATTTTCTTTAAACATAAATATAAATACATAATAAATACACAAGACTTTTTTTATGATGGCTATTTGTTTCACTGAATAAAGGCATATACCAGCATATACTCGTATATATATTGGGTTGGCAACTAAGTACTTTCGGTTTTGTAGTATAAAATAAAACACTTTTTTTTTTAACAAAGAATAGTTTTTAATCAATTATATATTTTCCATTTTGCTCAATGACCTTTTGCCATCTTTCTTTCAGCTGCATGATTCCGCGCTCATAAAATTTCTGGTCCTTATCAGCAAAAAACTGAACCAGGTGCGAGTGAAGGTCATCTTCATTTGTGAAAGCTTTACCATTCAAAAAATTCTGCAAACTTCGAAATAAATGGTAATCAGATGGTGCCAGATCAGGGCTGTATGGGGGATGTGGCATCACTTCACAGCCAAGCTCCAATAGTTTCCCACGAGTTGCCAAAGGTGTGTGAGGCCTTGCATTATCATGGTGGAACACTACACCTTTCCGATTTGACAATTCTGGCCGTTTTTCTTTGATTGCTTCATCCAGTTTCATTAGTTGTTGACAGTAAACATCAGAATTGATCGTTCGGTTTCTTGAAAGCAGCTCAAAAAACACAACACCTTTGTAATCCCACCAAACTGGCAGCATGATCTTTTTTGGATGCAATTCAGCTTTCGATGTGGTTTGTGCTGGTTCATCGAAAACGATCATTGAGCAAACTCCATGATCGTTTTCGAACTTTGTTACTGTACAGGACCCATTTTTCATCACCAGTGATGATTCTTTTTAAGAAAGGGTCGGTTTCATTTCGTTTAAGGTGCATATCGCAACAGTTGATTCTTTGTGTTAAATGAATTTCTTTCAATTCGTGAGGTACCCAAATATCAAGCTTCTTAACTAGCCCAAGACATTTTAAATGTTTTTCAATTGTTGTGTGCGATACATGTAGCCTCTTCGCAACCTCTCGAACAGTTATATGACGATCCTCTTCAATTATGACTTTGATTTGGTCATCATCAACTTCAGTAGGCCGACCAGAACGTTGCTCATCTTTGAGGGAAAAATCTCCAGAACGGAATTTCTTATACCAATTCTGACACGTGCGCTCTGTTAAGCAATCAGCACCATAAACTTCACATATCTCTTTGTGAGCCGCAGCAGCTTTCTTTCCTTTACGGAAATAAAAAAGTAAAATATGCCGAAAATGTTCGCTTCTGCACACCATTTAAAATTAACCCGCAACTAATAGCTTTAATAAAAATCACGCACTACTTGCTTCTAAAGTTACGTCAATGTGACAAGTATCACGTGACAAACGGCAAAGTACAGCACTAACATATGTTATACAAAAAATAAAGCAACGCTATCTATCAATGAAAACCGAAAGTACTTAGTTGCCAACCCAATATTTATGTAGTCAGGAGGCTGGATCATGTGTGCGCCGTTTGTGGACAGAGCCTGCAAATAGATTACAAATAACCAATGAGCTTGGATTCTACTTCTACTACTCGTTATTTAATAGTTCTCGGCTTTACGTATTTATCATTAACAACTTCATGGCTGACTCCACCTAGCCTAACCGGTAAATAGCTCAACCTCATGTAGCGATCTGGTATCCCGCCAATCAAACCATTGACTCCCCCAGCCTAACCGGTATATCGCAATGGGCACAGCTCATACAAAGTGATCCGGGTTACATCGGTCATACTAATTGGCCAGTATATCACAACATTATTGACTCCCCCAGCCTAATCGATAAATCATTTTCACCTCGACCTCACATGGCGATCTGGAATCTCGCCAATCGAACCATTGACTCCCCCAGTCTAACCAGTAAATTGCTCGGGTCCGGCTCTTACAAAATGACCTGGGATCCCGCCAATCACTGCATGGTTCGTCGTCAAGGGCACATTCTCACAAGACGACTTCACGAACAACCACCAATCAGTCACAAGCACATTAAACGGCAATTCTTACCAATATATCGTCAACTGCACATCCTCAGCAGATGACATATCGGCTTGCCATGACAAACCAAAAACGCGATCACACCCTCTGGTGCACATTCTCACGAGCCGGTAGTATAAACTGCCGCACAATTTTATTAAATTCACAGAACTTCACAAATAACGAGTAGTTGGTCACTTTTAAATTTCACGCAACAAGGTCATGCGCTATCTATTTTAATTACTACCTAGCACTCAGTAAGACTACTTACCAAATTCTAAATATACTGGAACAACAATTCACTATTTGTCTGTCTGCCTGGATTATTTAAGTGCACCACACTACTTGGAAACAAGACTGACCCAAGTCAACTTAAACTACTTGCGACTCGGCGTATCCTTCTTACTTAAGAAAGAGTAAGAAAAAGGGTACGCCTGCACTACATGCGTTAAATAAACAAACGCAGAATTTCTATGAAATATGAGGAGACCACATAGCGCACTTTCTTCTCAAAGATGGAAAGATACTCTTGGTCGGCCTTATCATTAATACCTCTACGCAATACAATTTTAGTGAAAACTAACCTTGGTCTTACAGGTTTGTAGAAATTTTCGTGAGCTCTCGCTCTAGTCGTGGGGCATATGTAGCAAAATAATCTGAATAATTCATTAACAAATCGGGTTAACAAGATGTTTCCTCCAAATTCTAGGGTCGCGTAGGGTATAGATGCTGCACCGAATAGACCGATCTAGGTTAGGTTAGCTAAAGATTCTGCCGTGACACCACACCGCCCCCTGGAACGGAAGTGCTCACGGACCATTGCTAACCAACGTCAAGCCGCCAGTGATGGCGGTGCGATGATTTGGTTGAGGTAAATCTTCCCCCTGTGGTGTGGGGTGTAAAAATAATACCATGGCCTTTCCCTTTGAGGGCCTGTCGATAAAACCGACAATCAAAGGACAGGATGTGTATGCCAGCAACTTCTTCTTCTTCCTTGCCCTTTCATACCACTCTGCGGCTTCGCGTTGCTCTGCCTGTAGTGTTGGCACTTCGCCCATTCTGGCGGTATAATCTCAGCTTCCTTCTGCAGACAGCACGGTCTTGGATCGTATCATCGCCAAGATTAACGCGTTGTTGTTGCTTTTTCATCTGATCGATCCATGTGTGTTTCCGTCTGCCTCGGCGTTTGGGTCCAGCAAATGGAACATTCGTTGATAGTGCCTTAGATTAGGTTAGAGGGGCTGCCATGAAGTGTCACAGCTCACTTAGACCACAGATGGGTCCGTCGTGATACCCGCGGTATTTAACAACCTGCAAAATTAATCATTAAACCAGCCGGAACTGATAATGAAGCGAAAAATCCTACTGACATCCATATCCTTCAAGTCATCCAAATCTTCAAAGAAGAAAGACCCAAGAATCCTTTTCCTCCTTATCGCCAAGGCAGGACAGGTCCAAAGGAGGTGGGAAGTACTTTCCTCCTCATCCTCGTCATCGCAACTTCTGCAAAAATCATTGTAAGGACGCTGGAGTCTTCTGGCGTGCTCGCCGATCAGACAATGCCCAGTGATAACTCCCACCAGAACGCTAATGTGCTTCCTATTCATTGATCGAAGTTTGGAAGATCGCCCAGGATCGATTCTGGGCCATATCATGTTTGTCACTTGGCATGTGCTACTGGTACCCCATATTGTATTGGCCTTGCCAACCGCATCCTCCAGTATCTTCTTTTTGCAAGCTGATATGGGCATTCCAATTTCGTGAGGCTCCATCATGATCTCCCTAGTCGCTGCACGAGCCAACTCATCAGCTTTACAATTGCGAGCTTGATAGTGCCTTCATGACAGAGCTCTCAGGCGGACGCCTTAGAATGTGGCAATACCAATCCATACGAGGATCTTCGAGCTTTTCAGTGATCGGTTGCTCAACGAACAAGCTGCCTCGGATGTAGGTACTTTTGATATGATCCTTTTTGGTCACATCGGCTGACATCCGTAGCATTTTCATCTCGGTCGCAGTCATTGTGCTTTCATATGTCTTGTACATAGTCCAGCATTCAGACGCATACATGAGTGCAGGACGAACGACCGTTTTGTACAACTTGCCCTTAAGCTTTCGTGGCATTTTCTTGTCGCAGAAAACTCCAGAGTTTTCTCGCCACTTCATCCAACCGACACTGATGCGATGTTTGATGTCGTCATCGCAGGTAGCTTCTTTGTTGACCATCGAGCCCAGGTATTTGAACCTTGCACAGGACTTCAACTGCTCTCCTTTAATGTAGATATCTGGTATCGGTCTCTCTGGATCTGAGAAAGGACAGCAAAGATACTCAGTCTTTGGTATGCTAATCCTCAGTCCATGATCCTTCAGTATCTGAAACTACTTATTCAGTGCAGCCTGCAAAGCAACGATGTCTTTGCTACCCAGGACAATGTCATCGGTGAAGAGAAGGGATATTTCCAAGCCGTCAGAGATGAGTGTTAATAAATAGAACATGATGATGTTGAAGAGCAAAGTACTCAATACACTGCCTTAGTGAACTCCGACTTTAACCGGAAATTCTTCAGACTCACCAGCTGTGCATCTAACTTTAGTGGTTGCCCCATCATACATGTCTTGTATTTTATCATCTTGACATATGCCTCGGAGACCTTAAGTGCTCTTAGGGCCACCCATATCAGATCACGAGGAACTCTGTCGAAGGCTTTTTCCAAATCGATGGACACAAAGTGCAAGTCCGTACGTGCATCCATCGTTACACGTATGCACTGAATAGCATCGACTGTGGACCGACCCTCCACAAAGCCGCATTGATTGTCATCCAACCGTACAATCTCTTTCAATCGATTGCAGACAACCCGCTCATAAGTCTTCAATGTGTGAGATGTTAACTTGATTGCCCTATAGTTGTTGAGCTTGCGTGAGTCACCCTTGTTCTTATAAAACGGGAAAAGGAAGCTTTTTCTGAAAGCGTCAGGCATCGGTTGCCCTCTTTTAATTTTGTTAAAAAGAACAGTGAGCCATCTAAGCCCGACATGATTCATCTTCAACCAAAATTCCAAGGGTATTTTGTCCGGTCCGACTGCCTTTCCGCGTTTCATCTGCATCATTGCCTTCATCACCTCCTCCACTGAAAAATCAGCGATATCAGTGGTGTTTGGCTCCACAGCTTGAAAAGCTTTTCGCGGAAATTCTTCGTTGAGAAGTTCGTCAAAGTACTCACGCATTCTGCTACAGATTGCAGTGTCTTCAACCAGTAGTACTCCTTGTGAGTTTTCAACGTACTTTGGCGCCTGAATCTCTCGAGCGTTTCTTCTCCTTTGGGCTGCGACCTTATAAATCCTGGCATTGTCTTTAGGTTTCTCTTGCAATGACGATGTCCCATCCGCGGTCAGATCTTCTAGTTCCTGATTGAACTTCTCGGCTGCAATCGCCTTTGCTTGAGCAACCTTCCGCTTCACTTCCTTCCGGCATTTATCATATTTCTCCCGAAGTTGACCCTTCTCGGCTTGACTGCCTGTGTTGCATGTTGTCGAAGCCTTGAATGCGTTCGATTTGGCCCACACTGCTTCTTTAGTTTCGTTATTCCACCACCACGTCTCCTTTTTCGGTGGAGTGGGCCTTTCGAAACTCCCAGTGTCTTTTCAGCCTCACCTACTAACATTTCATCCAAAGCATTCCACATTTGTGTTGAACTTTGCCCGTCGCAGTTGGTGTTGTATTGAAGCCACTTCTCCATTTTAACAATGAATGGAGTTACAACAGATTTAAAGCGTTCGTTGTTGAGATTATGCTACTTGATTTTCTCGACTGGTTTTGGGATTGCTTGCGGTCTTGTTCCTCCTTTCAAAATAAATTCTGCCAGAAGCAACCGGTGCTGGGTGACCGCAGATTCACCCAAGATCACTTTGCAGTTTTTCACCCAACGTCTCATGAAATTTAGACACAGATGATAGTCTATCTGCGTCGCATAAGCTCCGCTGCTATATGTGATTAGGTGCCTTTGGTTCTTAATGCACCATGTGTTGAGGATGACCAGACCGTGTGATCTGCACATAGTCAGAATAGCCTCACCTTCATCATTTCTGGCTGTAGATTGGCTACCGTTCCCACCATGGCAATCCTCGTAATCATAGTTCGATTCTCCCACATGAAATCCCCTCCGAAAAAAAACCAGCTCGGTATCTGGTATACTTTGAAGCAGTGTGCCAACGTCGCTCCAAAATGCCTCTTTTTCACTTTGCTGCAAACCCACTTGGGGAGCGTAGGCACTTTGACGTTCCACACTCTTTCGCAGATAACCAATTTAATACTCATCAAGCGGTCGCTTAGCTTCGAGATATTCACGATGCTGCCAAGTAAAGCCGGTGACAGAATAACGCCAACCCCGTTTCTATCATTCGAGTTTCCATAATAGTACAATTTGTACTTTTTGGAATTCGTCAAAAAACGAGCTCGGTCGACCTGGTCATTTCGCCACTTGGTCTCCGGCACGCACATAATGTCTATCCTTCTCTGTTTCATGACGTCCTCCAGTTCTTCGCTCTTTCCCGTCATGGATCCGACATTCCAACTTGCAACCCTCAGCTTCTCTACAGTGTACATGGACTGCCTCATAGCGCTCGCCCCCGGAAACCGTCGAGCTCTGGCAAGAACAATGTTCGCCCTGGGATCACTCAACTGCGCATCAGAAGTAGTCCCCAGCGGGGTAGTGCTTCTTGCGTGTTCTACCCTAAGGCCTTACATCCATTCTTTTACACCTATCTGGAGAAAGGTGGGTGCCAGCAAGTTGCACTATCCAAAATCTTTATATGCTAGCGAAACGTCAACTATGCCTCGGATAAGGACTGACTGAACGGTTACGACTTTTGGCTATCGTACAATGACAAAAATTGGATTCTGGAATGTGCGTACTCTCCTGGACAATGGATCAGAAGGTCCCCAGAACGCACGATTTCTTCAATTAGAGAGTGAATTTCTTAAGTACAGGAGTTAGTGAGATAAGATGTTGGAACAGCGGAGAATTTATCTCTCCAACGGGCAGCACTCTAATGTTGTACTCCGGTAAAGCTACCGGTAGTCGTCGTGAGTCAGGTGTGGGGCTCCTTTTAACCAGAGCCGCGCGAAACTGTCTCTTATACTGGGAGCCGGTCTCTGACAGAATCTTGACCGCCACGTTCCGGACGAAAATGAGGAACATCTCAATAATACAATGTTATGCCCCTACAGGTAGAGGAATTCAATGGACTTTGACATCTTATCTACAACATCTTGACTACGCTGACGACATATGCCTACTCTCCCACAAAATCATGGATCCGTCCGTAATGGCGTTAGATCTCGAGAGGGAGACAAGCAAGGTTGGGCTAGGGATTAATACCAACAAGACCAAGGTTCTTAGCCCGCCATTGCGAAAAAGAAATCCGACACCTATTGCCATCAATATTAATGGGCAGCCTGTGGAGAAGGTGGACAACTGCGTCTACCTGGGTAGCATTGTTGCCGAAAATGGTGGTACGGAGCAGGACATCGCTCGTCGTATCAACCAGGCTAAATGCGCATACGGCATGCTGTCCAAATTCTGGCAGAGCAGTTATCTCAGCATCAAGACCAAGCTGGGCCTGTTTCACTCCCTGGTACTGTCAATGCTTTTGTATGGGAGCAGTACATGGAAAGTTTCCGTAGGAGTTACCAGAAAGCTGCAAGTTTTCGTCAACTCATGTCTTCGTCGAATTTTAAGAATATTCTGGCCCGAAACAATATCAAATGAAGAGCTAAGTCGGCGTACGGGTCAGATGCCTATCGACGAATTGATACGCAGGCGAAAATGGCAGTGGATAGGTCACATATTGCAGAATAGTGATAACTGCATTGCTTTGCATGCCATGAAGTGGAACCCCATTTCCAACCAAGGCCGACCGAGAGAGGTCTCCGAAGCACCTGGCGACGATCTGTGGCAAAGGAGTGTCAGGCACTGGGAAGTCTTTTGAGGAGGTGCGCCCCATTGCCCAGAACAGAGTACGATGGCGCGCAGGAGTAGTTGACGCGCTATGTCCCACTAGGGGTTAAGGCAAAGTAGTAGTAGTTGATCTGCACAATTACCCAAATCGTATTGTAATTTTAGGTAGACAGAAAAGAGTGTCCTTGTCGTTGCATTTTATATCCGTCCTTTCTACATTCGTTTAGGCATGCGGCTGGCAAATGGATGACATTTGTTGTACATGCTTTGCCCATGGAAGTCGTTGTAGTTTGATGATTCTCGAAACTTCCAGCTCATCATACAGCTCGTACAGCTCATGGTTGTACCAGACGGACGCGCTAGGTAGCCGTGAGTTGTCGGTCGCCACTCCACCATGCTTGCATCTAGAGACCAAGCGTTAATTTCCCCGGCGCTTCAGCCGAGTCCGAAGCGTATGTACCCTAGACTTGTACAGACCTAGTGGTGATATCAAAAGTACCAGTTAGCAACGACCATATGCATTAAAAGTGAGTTTCCTTTATGGCCAGTTTATAGGGGAGGTTGGTATCTGGTATGTGGGCTTGTAACCTGCGTACCTGAAATAAATTTACACTCGAAACATTAAACGAGCCTGGGATACCACGGACTGATTTACCGGCAACGACTTTTGGCTACAAACAACGGACCACGATCGGTTTTTGGAACGCTCGAGCGATGTGGGGTGAGCGCAATAGTGCGAGGCTCACTGAAGTCGAACGGGAAATGACCGCATATAACATCGATATACTAGGACTGAGCGAAATAAGATGGCCTGGATCGGGAACGACTTTATCACCAAGCTCCCAAACAGTACTGCTCTACTCTGGAAATGAAGACAATACGTCATCTCGAATGGCAGGCGTCGGAATCCTGTTGACTAGGGAGGCTCGCCTATCTCTAATTGACTGGAAGCCCATCTCCGACCGTATCATTACAGCCAGATTTAATTCCAGGGTAAGAAACATCACAATAATTCAGTGCTACGCCCCGACTGAACCAGCGGATCAATCAGCTAAGGACGCCTTCTACACCTTCGACAAGGCTCCCAAAGGTGACATAAAAATTATTATGGGGGATCTCAATGCCAAAATCGGGTTTGAAACACCTAATGGGCAATCATGGTCTAGCCAACAGGAACCAAAATGGCGAGATGTTCGTGAAGTTTTGCAACACTTGTCAGCTCGTCATTGGCGATACTTTGTTCAAGCACAAACGATGCCATTTAACAACCTGGGTTTCTTCGGGTGGCAGAACAGATAACCAGATTGACCACATAGCCATTTCCAAGACATGGAGGAACTGTCTCTTAGACGTCAGGTCGAAGCTAGGTGCTGATATTGGCAGCGATCACCAACTTGTTGTCACAAAAATGCGCTTACGAACGGCAGCGATCCATCGCCTTCAAAATGCAAGAATCTTGCCACGTTTTAATGTGCAAAAGCTTAAACATCCATCTATATAACGTGCTTATTCCACCACCTTGCACGGAAGAGCTTATGCACCACCACCTTATGAGACTCCTACAATTGATGATAGATGGAAAGTCGCTAAGGACTCATTTATTTCGTGCGGTGAAACTTTTGCGGGCAGATTGGAGCGCGGTAGGAAGCCATTCATTAGTGACTCTACATGGTATCTAATCTCGGCACGCAAGAGAATTAAAGAACAGATCAACTCAGCTACTGACGACGCAGTCAAAGATCAACTTAGAGCTGAATACCTTTCTCTTTAGAAAGGCATGCAAAGAAGCGTAAGACGGGACAAACGCAACAACATCAATGCATTAGCGGAGAAGGCAGAGGAAGCGGCTTACCGTCGTGACAGTGGAACCCTTTACAAACTTATCAAGTCGTTAACTGACAAATCTTTTGTAACTGAACATCCCGTGAAAGATAAAGAAGGGTCCCTACTGGTCACTGATGAAGACCAACTGCGACGGCGGAGAGAGCACTTCATTGAGGTCCTCAACAACACCTTTGGACACTTGAACTCATCTTCACTAGAAGTAGAAAATATTCCGTAAATAGCCAGAGTTGATACCAGCCCACCATCTAAACAGGAATTAACTGTGGCTATTAAATCGATGGAAGCGGGTAAAGCCCCGGGGATCGATGGAATTCCGGTGGAACTCTTTAAGGCGGATATCGACGCTACTGCGGATATTCTTCTCCCCCTTATCCAAGAGTGTTGGGAAACCGAAACTCTCCCTAAAGAATGGAAGAAGGCCGTCATTATCAAGATCCCGAAGAAAGGTAACCTGAAGGATTGTAATAATTGGCGTGGAATTTTCCCCCTCCCCGCAGTCTCCAAACTGATGGCAAAGATAGTCTTAAACCGGATCAAGCAAACAGTTGACCGCACACTGAACAATGAACAGGCTGGTTTTCGCGAGGGCTTTTCATATAGCGACCACATCAACACTCTCCGAATTTAACACTTCGCAGAGTGGAGATCCCCATTACATCTTATGTTCATCGATTTCGAGAAGGCGTTTGACAGCGTTGGCCGGGAATACATCTGGAAGGCCTTACATAGGAGAGGTATACCAGATAAAATCATATCCATCATCAAGGAGTCCTATAGCGGAGCCCAATGTCACGTATTACACAAGGATAAGCTTTCAGACCCCTTTGAGGTACATAGCGGAGTGATACAAGACTGCATTTTGTCACCTATATTGTTTTTGATTGCAATTAACGACGTACTCTGCAGTGCGCTTCATGAACACCAGAGCAAAGGTATCAGATGGAACCTGTTTGAATACCTTCAACACCTGCATTACGCTGACGATATTTGTCTTCTTTCAAATATATCGGATCATCTAGTTCAAATGACGGATGCCCTGCACCGCGAAAGTGGCAATGCGGGGCTTAAAATCAATGCTGCAAAAACTAAGTACTTGAGCTTGGATCCAAGAAGACAGAGCGGAATTTGTGTTTCGGGGCAGGCAGTCGAGAAAGTTGACAATTTCGGCTATCTCGGAAGCGTAGTTACAGCAGATGGTGGAGCGGATGCCGATGTACAGTCTCGCATCAACAAGGCTCGAGCAGCTTTTTTCAGTTTGACTCCCTTCTGGCAAAACTACAACATCTCCAGACGTACCAAACTCAGGATCGTCGAAACCAATGTAAAATTTGTGCTTCTTTATGGCTGTTCAACTTGGAAAGTGACCAGGGCGATAACAACTAAATTGCAAACATTCGTGAACCAGTGTCTACTGCGCCATCCTACACATACGCTGGCCGGAGGTCATTTCTAACGACGGCTTCCTGTTCATTACTGGCCAAGACAGGATAGACACCTCCACAAAAAGGCGAAAGTGGCAATGGATAGGTCACACACTTCGAAAAGGGCCGGAAAACATTGCTAAACAGGCCCTCGATTGGAATCCACAGGGAACCAATGCAAGCCGCCGCGTTGGACGACCTAGAAACACTTGGAAAAGATCAGTTGAGGTCGAGGGTAAGTCATTACGCAAATCGTGGAGTCAGTTGAAGGCGATGGCGGCGAACAGGACAAGGTGGAAAGTCGGCGTGGTTAATGCCCTATGCCCCACAAGGGGTTGGCAGGATCCAGAGAGAGAGATAGGGGAGGTTGGCACTCATTCAGGAGGATTTTGACCATTCCCAAAATCAATTAACTAACCCATTCTACAAATATTGTATTTGTCGAATTTTTCAAGTCGCTAGCTTTATTCTATCGAAAGTTATTGCTTATTTGAAGTCTCACTTGTAGGGGAGGTAGAGGTTTCGTTTGTCGAATGTTGCGCATTTTTAATAACAACCAACTAGATTCCAGTACAAATATTTTACCAAAATTTCAAGTCACTAGCTTCATTTTATCGCAAGTTATCGCTTATTTGAAGTTTCATTTGCAGGGGGAGTAGGGGTTCCTTGGATCGGATCTTGCCCATCATTGCCACCAACTAATTAGATCACCCTACAAACATATAAACAAAATTTCAAGTCTCTAGCTTCATTCTATCGAAAGTTATCGCTTATTTGAAGTTTCATTTGTAGGGGAAGTAGGAGTTTCGTTGGTCTGATTTTACGTATTTCAATATTAGCCAACTGGATCGTACTACAAACATTTGACCAAAATTTCAAGTCACTAGCTTTGTTTTGTCGTATGTTATCGCTTATTTTAAGTTTCATTTATAGGGGAGGTAGGGGTTCTTAGGTCGGATCTAACCCATCTTTAATACCAACTAACTAGATCGTACTACCAACATTCTACCAAGTTTTCAACCTGCTAGTGTCATTCTATCAGTTATCATAATTGAAGTAATATTTAATTTTTTGAATTTTGTAGAGGAGGATGCGTTCTTTCGATCTGATTATGCCCAACTTACTAAAACCCAAGCAGCTTCTCACCTCAGGGTTACATGCCAAAAATCAGATGTCTACGTCAATTGGTTCAAGAGTTATAGACAAAAAAAACCTGAAAAGTAGGGTAGTACGGGGCTCTTTGTAAGAAAATTACCGTTAGTTTTCAACTGATCCATTTTATTTTTCCAGGAGAGTATAAGATTACCCTCACGGGCAATCTACCAAAGCTAGAGCTTTTCATGTTTATTTAATCGGGAGTTACAAATACATTTAGTTATTTTACATATGTAGGGGTCTGATCATGCCCATTTTCAATTCCAACCAACTAGATCATACTGCCAACCTTTGGCCGAAATTTTAATGCTCTAGCTTCATTCTATCGAAAGTTATCGTGCGAACGGACAGACAGACAGGCGGACAGACAGACAGACATTGCTAAATCGAATCAGCAGGTGACCCTGATCATTTATATATATACATTGCTATACCTCCGGAGCCTCCTTTAAGGTGTTATACTATAGGTATAAGTCTAGGGTATAAAAAACTAAAACTTAAATAACCGATTATAAAACCGTAAACCAGGACTCAAACAATCCGGCTCGTCGTTAAAATAAAACCGTTACTAAAAAACCGGCTCACGGAATAAAAAAAAACGGTTTAGAAACGGTTCTAAAAATGAAATGAGTACCTGGGATACCCAAAAACCGTAGGTACTTAGAAAAGCTGGTGCCAAGCAGGCCTAGTATTTGGTGTGCGTTCAGAGAAATGAATTTTTAGTAGCTATTAGGCGCGTTCTTTTGCGTATCCATCGAGTGTAGGGTAGGGTATTACACAAACAATAACTCGCTTGTTATTGTGTAATGTTGTTGATTGATAGGCAAAAGAACATGCCTATAGTAAGCAAATAACCTATTGTCACGAAATAAATTAGCCCTTAAGCGTGCCGCATATTGCTCCTAACCTACGCACAGTCAACACCCATGCGTTTTCTGTCACCGCATGTTGAACCCAACACAACCCAGCCGTTTCCATACTATACATAGATGAATATGCACCGTGGCTTCCCTTTGATATTAAGTCTGAATCTGAGGGGACGATGTAGTTTTTGCTACTTTATCAATTTCTATCGTTTTCAAGACCCATAAACAAGAAAAATTAATTTCAAATATTCAAAACAAACTGACCTACGCACACGAAACTGTCCGACCCGGAAAAATAATAATTCCTTCGCATAGTAGTTTAGGCACCAGGGATTTTGAAATGGAAAGTTTTGCAGACCTCTTGATTTTTGTGTACCTTTATGTACGATATTTTGGGCTGGTGACAGTTCGGCCAGGACAAATAATTCCACGAATGGGTGACAGACAACTGCGTGGGTTAGGTCCAATATACGGTAGTATATGTACAACAGTGAAACACAAAATGACCCACCCGTGGCTTGGGTCTGGGTTGTGTGTGGGCTGGGAGCAATATGCGCCAAGGCTAAGAGTTAGGGTTAGCATACTGGGCATTTAAAAAAAGAGAACATTTTTCAATAAAATTATATTTTTGTTTTATAACCAGAAAATCAATTAAACAGTTCTTTATGGAAACAGCAGCTCCGCGAAGTTATACTAGACAGGGATTCCGCGGACCATCCAATGAAGTTAGATGTTTATGGTTGGTAAGACTGAAACTTCAAGTCATCGCGATTGACAATGCCTATGTGGCCCGCAGTATCCTCTTGGGGATACTGCGAGGGAACATTCCTACTTGACCGGGCGAAGCATAGTTATTCGCGTCTTTGACCAATAGTGGGTTTTGACTTGAGTGGATTTCTCACTCCCCTTGCGTGGGCTCCGATAGCCTCGCGACCGGAGCGTTTTAAGGGGTTGCTACCCTCAGTATATCACCCTAGAACGCTCGCTGCGCTCGTTCTATATCCCACGGTGGCAAACCCACTATAAACCAAGGTGCAAACCACGACGCGTCGTCGCCCGGTGGAATAGGAGTATACCACTGCGAGTAAAGTTTTCGTTGTCATCGGTGATGTTCGGCCCGGTTACTTCACTACGGGCAACCAAAAAACTCGGGTAATCGAATTTTTATAATCATGTCATCACTAGTTAATGAAGAAATGCCATAGGTTTTTCATATGGATTACCAATTAATATAAAACTGGACTGCTGTGGTACTTGGACCAAGCACAAGGGTTTCAATTGTTATGGCCCGGCCGGCGTTTTTCAAACCGAGATTCATACCATTGATGTCTCTTATTCTGAAAAAGAGTTCTCACGACGCGGCGCATATTCTCGCTTTGCTATCTACACAGATAGCTAGGCAATCATTAGTGTGCTCTAATCGTACAAACTCTCTTCAAAACTGGCGAAAGACTGTTATAAACTCCTTCAGTATCTAGCGCCCATCAAGAGAGTCTTCTTCCAGTTAAGTGCTAAGTCTCCGTGGCAATAAGGAATACGAGGCTGCTTATGAATTCACGAACAGATAGAGTTAATCCAACCACTTTATTGATCTTTAACTTCACAGTGAGCTAGGTCTGGTTTTATCCAGGATAATAATTATACTGAAGAGATACTGGGATAATCTTCCATGGCTGCGGCAATCGAAGAAGCTAATGGAACTTTTAAACTATTGTATTTTAATAAAACATTACGGGCCATCATTCATCACTCATCAAAAGAAATTTGACTAACAAGACGAGATGTCGTCTTTGTATTTAGGAAATGGAGACTAGAAAACATATTCTATGCGAATACGCAGCGATCGGACGGGCTAGGAACACGTTTCTCGGGCAGGCTACTACGAACCATATAGATATCAGGAAACTCCTGCTAAAGACTAGTCTTTGTTAGAATGGGAGATGGTCAAGAAACACCTTTGCTTGAATAGAAATCACATCAATTGTACTCAACCAAACGTGTTTCTTGACCATCCACTATTCTGACGAAAGCTAGTCTTTAGCAGGATGTTCCTGATATCTATAGGGTAGTGTTCATTCGTTTCAATGTTAATTACAGGCGTCCCCCGCTATTGGCTGTTCCGCTTTTCGCTCTTTCGCCGCTTTTCAATTCCTGTATGATTCGTCCATTCAATTGATTTTTATATGCCCTTCACGGATGTGATAGGGTATATTAACTTTGTCATGAAGTTTGCAACGCACAGAAGGAAGCACCTCCGACCATATAAACTATTCTTGGTCAGTATGATGAGACGAGTTGATTAAGCTTTGTCCGTCTGTCTGTCTGTTTCTATGCAAACTAGTCCCTCAGTTTTAAAGCTATCAAGCTGAAATTTTGTACAAAGTCTTCTATTGCACGCAGTATATATGTCGGAACCATTGGAATCGGACCACTACGTCATATGGCTGCCATAGGAACGACCAGTCCAAAAATTCGTCTTTGTGAGAAATTTTTTTTTATTTCTAAAGATATCTTTTTTCAAATTTCACACCAATCAATAGAATCTTTAGTGAAATCACATTCTCGAATTTGGTTGAAATTGGACTACTTTCTCATGTAGTTGTCAAAGGAACGACCGTTCCAAAAGCAAGTTTTTGTTAGAAAAACTTTTTTATTTCTGAAGATATCTTTACCAAATTTCATATTACTCAATCATATTGACTACTAAACCACGTTCCCAAATTTGTTTGAAATCGGCCCACTATTTCGTATACCTCTCATAGGAACAGTGAAATCGGAACAAGTTTTACTACTAATTTCAAAGTGGCAAATGCACCATAAGTCATACCTTCGGCTTGTTTCAACTGTTTCAATACCTATTCTCTATGCTTATATCCTATATTCTTATACATATGTACATAGTGTGTAATTAAAAAGTGTACTATTTGTAAAAAAAGTTTTTATTAATGTTTCTGCATTTGTTTAATTGTTTGTGTTATTAACCTTTCGTACTCTTGAAATGAAACCGGAAAATAGAGGGCTACGCCCGCAATCCGAGGGTTTTGTAGTGTCCCACGCCAATAGGAGATGAACTGTCCTACTCTTGGAGATGCTTAACAATTCATGTTAAGACAATATTGCAAATTGTAAGTTTGCATAAAAAATATTGAAAATAAATTGTTTGAATAATTATAGAGAATAGAGTCAGCGACAAGCAATCCCCCCCCCCCCCTCTCCCTTCCCCTCCTCCCACCTCTCCTACCAATCATTACCCTTTTGAAAATGTTTAACTCCAATTCGCTCTACGGAAAAAAAAATATGCAAGTATGTTGTACTCATAGTACTAGTATGTATGTAGTGCAAGAGACCTGTTATATGCATTTTTTGTATGGATGATATCAAAATGACCAAATCTAAATGAATGTACTGCTATTAAATATTACGTGATTATTACGAAATTTGGAGATATTATTGCACATGGTGTTGATTATCGTCGGCCATCAACATTTTCGACCTCGAATGAGTTTGAGAAATGCAGGGGTGTGCTAACTGTAACTATAGAAATATACTATTATTAACCTATTTTGAGAAGATATCGAAATTCCATAATTTTTTTGTTTGCTGTGCTAGTTGAAAGCCTTCTTCCTGTTTTCATATTTGTAAGTGTAACGGTCTCGAAATGGTAAGGGGGGTGGGACAAATTACAATATGATCTCATATTTTCCCCTCTGCCTCTTTTCCCCTTTCTTCGAATTTTATGGAGTCGCCAAAAATGGAATGTACTCTGTAGTGCCTTGCCATATCAGATGAAAAAAAATGTTGACCTTAATTTCCCCTCTATGGGAACCTCTCCTTAAAGCTGCAACCCACCTACCTCCCCCCTTAAGCTTCTCTCCCTTACCACTCCTATACCACCAATCTCCACCCTTTCAGAAATAGTTAACTCCAATTCACTTCACGAAAAACAATAAACAATATTCAAGTATGCAGTACTAGTATGTAGCCGGTTATGTGCATTTTTTGTATGAATGGCATCAAAATCTCAAAATTTAAATGAATGTACTATTATTAAATATTAAGTGATTATTATGAAACTTGGAGGTATTATTGCCTATGATGTTGGTTATCATTGGCCATCAATATTTTTGACCTCGGGTGCGCGTAAGGGGTGCAGGGGTGTGCTAACTGCAAGTATAGAAATGTACAATACTATTTTTAACCTTTTCTGATAAAATTTCAAAATTCTAGAAATCTAGGTTTTCTACGCTAGTAAAATGGCGCTTTTCTGTAAATTTTCATGTTTCTAAGTATAACGGTCTCGAAATGCAAGGGGGTGGACAAACTCGGATGACATATTTTCCCCTCTCCCTCTTTTCCCGTTTCTTCTAATTTGGAAAAAATTCCTAAAATGGAATGTACCCAACGGTACCTTTCTTATGATATCCCACTTGCCTGTACCAAACGAAAAAAAAATTTCGACCTTCATTTCCCCTCTACGGGGACCTCCCCTTAAAGTTGACCTATTACGACGATTCGCTTTCTCCGGCAAATTATAGTAATTCTTCACATTCCTCAAAAATTTCATGTATGTAGCTTTAGCCGTTCGTGAGATATTCCATGGACAGACGGACGGACATTTGACCGATTTCATAAGGGTTTTGTTTTTACTACAAAACCCTAAAAATGATATAAACGTGTATTTTACGTTTCAAAGCGGTCAAAATCCATTACATACATACTGAAAATTCCATTCTAATTCCACTTTTCGCCATTGCTCCCGTCCCTAACATGGCGAATAAGCGGGGGACGCCTGTACTTTCAAATAATAGAGAGATTTGTTAGTAGACTTCCATCTGCACGATAAAGATTAATCCATTCGCAAAAGCTCAAAAATTTTTTATTTTTTTTATTCGGGACACTAAATTCAAGCTTAGCGTATGCAACACTCAAAATATGATAATGCAGACGAAGGCTCAGCTTATGCAGTAGAAAATCAGCTGATTTTCTTGGCGGATTTCTGCCGCCTGTTCTATTCTATTCTACGTCACCTGCCACCTCTCAGCATTATTTTGCGGCTGAGTTGGTTTCAGATCCGTTTCCTTCGAATGAATATCCAGAACTCTGTTCCTTGTGACCTTTGAATATATAGCCATGGAATGAGCTTATCCTGTATGTCTCTGGCTCCAACATTTGGCGAATAAGTCGACAGCCAGCCTACTCGGTTGTTGTTTGATATTGACATATGTTGACTGTTCTGTCGAATTGTGCATGAATAAAGGTCAATTCTTGTCAGAATATCGACCGCGCTGTCGAATTGTGCATAGACAAACGTCAATTCTTGTCAATATTTAAATTTCATAATTACTAAACGGTCTACTGAGTTAGCTGACTGTCGACCACATGTCGACTTAGTACCCAGATTTTGGAGCCACTGTTTTTATGGAGACATTTTCTTCAAAAAGATCAGTTTTATTATTTGGATATGAGTAGTAGGTGTCATTCATATGAGAGTTTGAGAGTTCGATTGGAAGATTCATTTCAGGCTTAGCTCATCCTATTCTTTCTATCGAAATCATCACTCGTATCGCGTAGGTAAAAATAATAATTATTAATAAATATTTATTACAAATTTGAGGAAATAATTATAATTGTAATAATTACTTTTTCAGATGGAAAATGTTTTTAACATAATAAATATTTATTATTTTAAAGTTCGAAGCAAAAATAATAATTAATAATAATTATTGATTTTAAAATAATTGTCCAACCTCTGTAAGTTACATATGTACTTGGCGGTAAGGCCTGCATGACTTAGATTATTCACGTAACGCAGATATAATGTAGGGCCTAAAATAGAACCCTGAGGAACCCCTGTATTCATTATTACTTCGCCGCTTATCTCATTATGGAACTCAGTGATAATTGGTCTATCTTTCAGGTAACTTTTTATCAGGTTGTTAGCAACTCCTCTTATACCAAGTTCATACAGGGCTTCAGACAGGACTGTATGATTTACAGTATCAAAGGCTTTGCTCAAGTCTATAAAAATGGCCGTCACATATTTTGAACTATCAAGTTCAGAGTTTATAAAATGAAGTGCATCTGTAAGCGCAGCAGTTGTGTTACTTTCGGCTAAAAAGCCATATTGTTGTTTATCAAATCCAATAGTCTCATTTATGAAGCGAACAATTCTGGTATTCACCACCTTTTCAAATAACTTGCTAAATACGCTGGACAACGCAATAGGTCTATAATTTGATGGATCATTAGGATCTCCATTTTTGAAAATTGGTTTGATTTTCGAAATTTTCAGCACATCAGGAAATGTACCTTCACTAATATGTTTATTAATGGTTTGGCACAGTAGTGGAGAAATTTCCTCACAAACCATTTGAAGATCACTGATTTTGATACCATCAAACCCAGCCGATACATTGCGTAGGTTCTTAATGATACCAGTTACTTCCTCTATGCTAGTGGGTTCAAGAAATATTGTTCGTTCATTTGAAATGTTTGGATATCTTTCTTCAATCGGGGATGAGTTGCCTTGCTGAGTTTTTTCTGCAACTGATGCGGAAAACTGATTAATGTCACTTGCGGAAAGTGTACTATCGGTTTCTCTCCTGTGACCAGAGTTGGCAGTTAGTTGGCTGTTAATTATTTGCCAAAGTTTTCTGCTGTTACCGGATGCATTCACATATTGATTATTAAGAGAATTTGCCTTGGCTTGGTGGACAAGTTTCGAAGCTTTGCTGCTTTTTTGCTTTCACTGGCTGGATCGAGTTTGTATTTTTTATAAGCTACATATATTCTTCCTTTTAATTGACTCAATTATTTCAGAATTTATCCATGATTGATGTCTTGTACGAACTTTCTTCAGAGTCGTTGATTCAGTTTTCCCAGATGTAACAATATCAATCAGGTGTTTGAAATCAACTAAGTCATTCAGCCTGCTTACTTTAGGTCTTATGTTTTCTTTGAAAGCATCTTTATCAATTACCTTTATAAAAATAGCTTCCATTCTTTTTTTAAGGATAGGAGCTACTCTTAGTGTCACCATACACTGTCGATCTCGAACTCGAGCACGAACCTGGTACAAATGTCCTCTGACACATACATACACTTCACATAGGTGTGAAGAAAACCGGTCCACTTGTACTCGTACTAGGTTCGTGCTCGAGTTCGACAGTGTATGGTGACACTTATGTTTAGAATTGCAATTTTATGGTCAAGCTCTGCTTGATCAATTAGTTTGAATTTGAAGTTATGGGTAGATGTGTTCATTGAGGACAATATGTGATCGATTAGAGTAGCTGAAGTGGCAGTGACCCTAGTTGGTTCTTTATCGTTAACAATATTCATCTGGTTCATCGTTAGCATGTCCAGGTACTCTTTCACAACAGTAGTGTTTGGTTCTAAGATGTCTAAATTTGTATCAGCCAGCATCGTAAGATTATTATATATATTATATTATATATTAAACTGTTGATACAAAGCATCAATGTATTCAATAAAATCATTAGCATTTTCATTAGGGGCCCTGTAATAGGTACCTATTCTAATTGGCAATTTTGAATTGGATAACTCCAATATTATTGTGTTATATTCTGGTGAATTAAGGATTACTTTGAACTGTATGTTATTGTTAAGGTATGTATATCACGGTGCCACCCCCTGTTATATCCCGACAGTTGAAAGTCGCTGTGTAGCCCTGCAGGTTGAAAAATTCAATCTCGTTGTTATATAGCCATTTCTCATTGATGATTATGATACCCGATTTTTCTACCTCAATAGCCATAACTTCTATTTCCGAAAATTTATTACGTAAACTTCTAGCGTTTGCATAGAAAATTTTCAGTGGTTGTTGACTCATTATGCTTTTGATGAAAAGTCATTAATCCTATTAATTGCTACATTCACTGCTGTCCTATACTCGGGACAATCCTTACTATCTGCAAGTAGTAAAGGATTTATGAAATATCATGAAAACAGGGACAAATCGTTTTATTTTGAAAAAAAAAACAGGAAAGAAGACACGATTTAATTACTAAAAAAGACTACATGTCCTCTTAGAAGAGGACGTCTGGTAATCCTAGTAAGAGTGAAACACTTGGGTATGACTTGTGCATGGGCTGCGATCAATATGCGACTAAATGCATCCAAGCTTCGTTAGCTTTTTCAACAATTTTGCAATTTTACGTATCGTGTTAACCGAAATTCTTTCCACTTTCCAGGTTGCCGTTCCCGATATCGTTGAAGCCGCCAAAGATGCCGACATTCTCATTTTCGTTGTTCCCCATCAATTCATCCGTAACTTTTGCGGCAGCCTGTTGGGCAAAATCAAGCCAACGGCTGTTGCTATTTCACTGATCAAAGGGTTCGATATTGCTGAGGGCGGTGGCATTGAACTTATTTCGCACATTATTACCCGTCACTTGAAGGTTTGTACCAAGCATATTCATTCCACTAGCATGCATGAATGAAATTATTTATTCTGGTTTTTGAACATTTAGGTGCCATGCTCAGTTTTGATGGGAGCCAATTTGGCGAACGAAGTGGCCGAGGAGAAATTCTGCGAAACAACAATCGGTTGTCGGGACATGAAAATGGCACCAACTTTGCGTGATCTGTTCCAGGCACATCATTTCCGAGTTGTGGTTGTTGATGATGTGGATGCCGTTGAAGTGTGCGGTGCTTTAAAGGTAAGGAGCGTAAATGTATAGAACTTCCAGGTTGAGTATCATATACGAGGTATGTCCAGAAAGTAAGAGTACTGTTGAGCTCTCGCGCCGTGGGATTTTTTTTCAATAGTTGGCAACACTGAGTGGTAGTGTTGATTTTTCTGAACAACGAATACCGGCGACCCTCGTTAGTACAAAAACTCGCATCGTAGTGTCCGTTTCTGTGAAATATGTCAATAATAAATCCCGCCAAGTGCGAGATGCGCGCTGTCATAAGGTTTATTCTCGCGGAAGGAAAAACGCCGACTGACATTTTTACAAGATTTTTTTATTATATATTATTATTATTATATTATAAAATTTTGACGAAAATTCTGGAAAATAGAATAAAACCGTACGCAGAACGAATCATTGGCGAATATCAAAGCGGTTTCAGACCTGGTCGCTCCACAACCGATCAGCTCTTTACGGTCAAACTGATACTCCAGAAGTGCTGGGAATACAACGTAAACGTATAATCTTTATCGACTTCAAGCAGGCATACGACAGTATCGATCGTGGAGTACTGTACAACATCATGCTGCAATTTGGTATACCGGTCAAATTAGTGCGACTGACTAGGATGACGATGACCAACTCCGTCTCACAAGTCAGGATCCACAATAGACTTACTGATCTATTTGAAACACGCACTGGTCTGAAACAGGGCGATGGACTGGCACCGACGCTCTTCAACCTAGCACTGGAATACGCTGTTCGGGCTATGAAGATGGACAACAGCAAGACGCTACTCATCAAGTCGACACAATTAGCAGCGTACGCCGACGACATCAACATCATGTCCCGAAGATTAGCCGACGCAGAAGAACTTCTGCATA
Source organism: Chloromyia formosa (assembly GCA_964017055.1). Lineage (NCBI taxonomy): Eukaryota > Metazoa > Arthropoda > Insecta > Diptera > Stratiomyidae > Chloromyia > Chloromyia formosa. The sequence goes on from OZ024818.1 coordinate 65,957,256, forward strand.
CGCTCGATACCGCTGCAAAAGAAGTTGGACTACGTATCAACGAGGGTAAAACTAAAATAATGATGCAATCGACGACAAGGACACCTGCACAACCGAGCATCAATGTGGGGGACCTCAACATCGAGTTCGTGAACAACTTCATTTACCTGGGTTGCAATTTGTCAAGGGACGCCAACGAAACTGACGAAATCAAGCGACGGATACAGTTAGCTAATAAGACTTTTTTCTCGGTTCTCCCCATAATGAAACCGAAGCATGTGCACAGAAACACGAAGCTCCGCGTGTACAAAACCATTATACGACCAGTGCTATGCTATGGCTGCGAAGCATGGACCCTAACTCAAGTCTCTGGAAACATGCTAGACACATTTGAACGTAAGGTTCTACGGCCAATTTTCGGGGCTGTCTGGCGCATCCGGTACAACCATGAGTTGTATGAACTGTACGATGGGCTGGAAGTTTCGAAAATCGTCAAACTACAACGACTTCAATGGACAGGGCATGTACAAAGAATGGACGATGATCGCATGTCAAAGAGAGTAATGAATGCAAAACGAGTTGACGGAGCGAGATTGCCTAGACGACCGACATCTCGTTGGGAGAGCCCAATATGTGTGGACGCCGCGCAGCTACTGGGCTTCCGAAATTGGAGGACGCGGTCACGTGACCGAGATACTTGGAGGACAACGATCCAGGCGGCCAAGGCCCGACGTCGGGCTGTCGCGCCACGATGATGATGATGACATTTTTACACGGATCAAAACTGTTCATGACGAAGGTGTTATGAACCGAACGAACGAGTTTAGTGGTGCCGTGAGTGTAATGAAGCTAAAACGAATATTCATGACGAGCAAAGGAGCGGAATACCTTCAATTGTGACCGATGAGTTGGTGAAAAAAAAATCGAGGAAACTGTTCGTGGAGACCGCCGATTGACAGTGGATGAAATATCTGCGATGTTTCCACAAATCTCCAGATCCCTCTTATACGAGACAATTACGGAAACGCTGGGATTCCGAAAATTGTGCGCAAGATGGGTCCCAAAACAACTGACAGAGCAGCACAAATTGAAACGGATGGTTCTGTTTGGAGAAGGTTCTAGACTATAGATGGCTCGAGAATCGCCTAGTGTCCATTCAATTTGTACTTGTCATCGATCATTCGAGATTATGATGATGCCTAGTAGTACAGTGTGTGTCGTAAGAGATGCCCACTCCGTACACGCAACAATATGTACGAACCATCGGAAATTTGTTTATTTTACACGGAAATTTATTTGTTCTGGAAATTTATGTACTTGAACTGAAAATACTATAGTGCAAAATATGTATGAACATTTTAATGATTGCTGTTTATTTCGATAGAATATCGTCGCCTGTGGAGCTGGCTTCGTGGATGGCTTGAGTCTTGGTGATAATACAAAAGCTGCCGTTATCCGTTTAGGTCTTATGGAAATGATTAAATTTGTTGATGTTTTCTATCCGGGTAGCAAATTGTCGACTTTCTTTGAAAGTTGTGGTGTTGCCGATTTAATTACAACATGTTATGGTAAGAGGAAAAACTCCGCTTTATTTATCAGAATAGGATCCAGTACTGATTGTGTTTTTCCCCTTTTTATGTATTTTTATTTATCTCCTTTCAGGCGGTCGCAACCGTAAAGTCTCCGAGGCTTTCGTCAAGACCGGCAAATCAATTAAAGAGCTGGAAACAGAAATGCTCAACGGTCAAAAATTGCAGGGACCCATTACAGCTGAAGAGGTGAACTTCATGTTGAAGAACAAACAAATGGAAGACAAGTATGAACATCATGCCAAGCACAACTTGTTGCTGAGGCAATCTAGCTCTAATTTTGATTTGCCTTCTTCCGGCAGGTTCCCATTGTTCACGGCTATTCACAAAATCTGTTCGGGTGGAATTCAAGCTAAAGATCTTATCGATTGTATACGTAATCATCCAGAACACATGTAAGTTTAAGACATTCAGTTGGATACTTTGTACTTTTCCCCTTTTTGATTTTTATTTTTTCCCTGCTCTGTTGTTATTATTTTATGCTTTTATGTTTCATATGTTATGTTTATAGTGAAATCTATGTTTGTAGATATGATTTGGTTTAGAGAAAAGTGAAAATTTATTTAGAAAAAAATGGAAACAAATTTTATTCATGGTAATTTGTTTTTTAGAATCAAAATCCTGTTTTTGTGTAGAGTAGTAAGCACTATTACACTATGAAATGTATAATTTGAAGCATGCCTTATTGCTTTTCCCCACTATTTGTTTTATCTGTTGAAAATAGAAATTTATTTAATTTAAAATGTACACATATTTACATATATTTATTTGAATGAAAATACACTACAATTTGAACTGCAAAATCTCCAAGTGCATATCTAATGAAATGACACAAAAAGAGCGATGATGTTCATCAGCACTTTACACCCGTCCCATGCAAATACATTTTAATTTTGATCCATTTGCTTTCAATTTGTCTGTGATTTGCCTTGGAAAACGTTGTCATTATCGCCAGACTCAGGAGATTTCCATATCTACCAGGCGATTACAAGGACATTCTTCCATGCGCCTGGTAGATATGGAAATCTCCTTCCTGGCCATAGGACTCAAAATACCATCAACAGTAGTCTACTGTAATCGCCTCACGACTCCCAAACATATGATTGCCTATATATCATTTCATTGTCAAAAATGCCCTTTTTGCAAAATGCTTTCAACAGTACTTCAGTGCATTCGCCTCAACGCCACCAGTCATATAATACCCATCTTGCGTCCTTTTCCCTTATCAAAATGCTATCAACGCTAATTCACCAGAATGACCTTTTTCCTTACCAAAAGATTCAAAATGACTTCAACAGTAGTCTAGTGCATCAGCTCAACAAACCGTATCATATGTTAATTGCCTTGACCCCTCTAGGAGCATGGGCGCGTCAACATCTCTAGCATTTCTATGCGTTGTTGACGTTTCGATAGCATATCTACTTTTCGGAAGTGCAGTTACTAGCATGCACCTCCTCCTGACGCACACCTGCAGCACGACCAAAATACCACCGTGTGTTATTTATAATTATCCAAGGAAGCTACTTATCAAATTTCGTTCAAATGGGGCCACGGGAAAAGCCTAGGAGAGTAGTTTTTCAAAAACTTATGCGAGCAATTCTAGTTTAAACACAGCCAAATATACCGTTAGTCCAGTCGGTGGTCAAATTTGCTGCCAAAGTCCCGATATCAGGGTCACTCAAGGAGCTTACATATTGACTAACGCACAGCATGGATCATTGCATACGCCCGTCCATTAGATGAATATATGGAACGGGCCAAAAATGGGGTTTTGATGCCAAATCTATTAATTTAATTTGAGATCGTTTATAATGAAAGCATGCATAAGTCACTTAAATTTGACGACTCTTCCAAAAGTCGCTTAGTCGAATATCGTTGTGAACCTATACGACACATACATATCTTTTTATGTGTATTTACATTCGAAAGCAGTTGTCGTGGAACTTAGTTAAGCAATTAACTTGATGTAACCCTCTTTTCCAAATCATTCAAGTACTTTGCTCAAATTGGAGCTTTTTTTTGAGGCAGCTAAGTGAAAGTGAAGGACGATGGTAGAATGAGTCGCAGTATTAGACCTTACTACAGTTCACCTTTCCAACTCCTTTTCATATATTTGCTCTTTGCTATGAGGTGTTTTGACTCTGATTTAATTAACTGATTTGAATCTTAGCAAATAATGTCTGAGTAAAATTTATTATTCGGACGTCATTTCAATTTTTGTATAGAATTTGCCTTGTCTAACTAATTATGAAAATGAATGTACAAATCCGCACAGAGACACTGTGGGAAATTAAATTGTCCCCGATATCCGATCTTTTTATCATTTATTATCGGTGTTCTGAGCTTCCCCGTATGGAGCTTTCAGCGTACACTGTGTATAATCTGTATCGTCCGATGTTTGTAGTTGTGATTTAGATGAGTGAGAAAAGGTAGCTTTTCCCCAAACTACAAGATTTATTTTGTGTATTATATATAAAATACATGTATTTCGGGAGCAACTTACTCCCTTCCTCAGTATACAAGCTACTAGCTTGTATACTGAGGAAGGGAGTAAGTTGCTCCCGAAATACATGTATATATAATACACAAAATAAATCTTGTAGTTTGGGTACACTGTGTGTTTTCAGCTTAAGAATGTTGGCCGACATACCGGCAAAATATCGACAAATTGGAAAACGCTATTAGACTCGGCAAAACAGACCAGTTTGCTATTGGAACCCCATACAGTCGGTAATATAGGCCATTTTGCCACAAAGCACTCTACAGTGGGCAATGCGTGCCATTCTGCCATAGAACCCCTAACGTTCGCAATGAATGTCAGTTTGCCATAAAAACTAACCTACAGTCGGCAATAGATCCCACAGAACACAATGCCATACCCTTTCAATAAAAAAACCTATTATAGTTGACAATACAAACAATTTGTCCATAAAAACACCCTACAGCAGGCGATACAGTCCATAAATCAGAATCTGTTCAAATTAATCGTTGTCCACCTAGAGGAGGAGCGGATCTTCAATGGCCGCTGAATGCTGAAGAGGTTTGACAATAAGTGTCATGGTGTCAGGTCCCGATTAATCTAATAGCAGAGTCATCACGTGATTATAGGAACTGATCTAAAGCAAATTGTGGTATAGTTCTGATTTTATTTGTGTTTCTTTTTGGAGTGCTGATTACAAATCTGACATTTGACACCAAATTTTTTTTTGTGGAATTTGAGTTATAGCCAAAAAAACATTTTTATTTTAAAAAATATTTTGAGAATCGTCAACCCTAATGAAAAACTTATTAGACAAAATCAAAGACCATCAACAGTTCAATAAAAAAGAGCACTACTTTTTCCTTATCTTTAATAGTGTTCGAGATACTCTCACTAACGGAAAAATTAATGGGACAAAATCAAAGACCATGAACAGTTCAATAAAAAAGAGCACTACTTATCCTTATCTTTAATAGTGTTCGAGATACTCTCACTTGAAAAGTATTGTACATCAGAATACGGCGATCCTTCTCTTTTTAGTCTTTTGCAAGTGCGAATATCTCGAGAACTATTGAAGGTGAAGTGTGAACCGCGATTCTATATGGGAGGTCTTGCGCAGGAGAGGCATCCCTGTCGCGTTCTGCATAAATGTAAGGTGGGGGATTTTGAGATTCGCACGGGAATTCGGCACTGGTGCATCCTCTCACCGATCCTATTTCTCATTGCGATCGGCGATGTGTTGCATGTAGCCCTATTCGGGCTAGACAGAGGAATTCACACTGACGACATATGCCTACTCTCCCACAAAATCGTGGATCTGTCTGCAATGGCGTTAGATCTCGAGAGGGAGGCAAGCATGGTTGGGCTAGGGATTAATACCAACAAGACCAAGGTTCTTAGCCCGCCATTGCGAAAAGGAAATCCGACACCTATTGCCATCAATATTAATGGGCAGCCTGTGGAGAAGGTGGACAACTTCGTCTACCTGGATAGCATTGTTGTCGAAAATGGTGGTACGGAGCAGGATATCGCTCGTCGTATCAACCAGGCTAAATTCGCATACTGCATGCTGTCCAAAATCTGGCAAAGCAGTTATCTCGGCATCAAGACCAAGCTGGGCCTGTCTTGCTCCCTGGTACTGTCTGTGCCTTTGTATGGTAGCAATACATGGAAAGTTTTCGTAAATGTTACCCGAAAGCTGCAAGTTTTCGTCATGTCGTGTCTTCGTCGAATTTTAAGAATTTTCTGGCCCGAAAGAATATCAAATGAAGAGCTAAGTCGGCGCATGGGGCAGATGCCAATCGACGAATTGATACGCAGGCGAAAATGGCAGTGGATAGGTCACACATTGCGGAAGAATGATAAATGCATTGCTTTGCATGCCAGGAAATGGAACCCCATTTCCGACCAAGGTCGACCAAGCGGGGGTCCTAAAATCATATGGCGTCGATCTGTGGCCAAGGAGTGTAGGGCGCTGGGTAAGTCTTTTCAGGAGTTGCGCCCCATTGCCCAGAACAGAGTACGATGGCGCGCAGGAGTATTTGACGCGCTATGCCCCACTAGGCGTTAAGGCAAAGTAGTATTGACGATACGGAAGGAGTTGCGTTTAAGTTTTTTATTTATCTGTTCAAGATCTTTCATTTTTTCTCTGAAAGTTTTTCGTTAAGTTTAAAAATACATTTAAGCGCTCGTGTCCACGGCAAACTTTTTAGTTCGCAGAAAAACTATAGTTTATCGCGCACACAGCGATAACTATAAATAGTTCAGTTGGCTGTGCGCGCGGTCTCATAAACCGCCGTGTGTTCTATTTTTCTGACTTTCTGTACTTAATTGCCCTAACCCCTAACTGTTCCATGTGGCCCAGTTGACGTTTCGTTGGCATAAACTAGTTTCGGAGAATGCAGTTGCCAGCATGCACCTCCTGCTCCCCCATTTAGCCGCCTATCTGCGACAAGTCGGAAGATGCTGTGGCTTTATTACGCCCCGCAACCACAGGGGGAAGAAAACTCAAACATCCATGGCCACGAACGTCGTCGTGGACGGGATTCGAACCCGAAACGCCGGTAGTCAGACGTGAGACTGATGCCTCTACGCACTGAGCTACCGGCCGTCTCCAACTCCAACCTATACATACTATCATATTTTTGACCTCGGACGTGTTTAAGGGATGCAGGGGCTTGCTAGCTGTAACTATAGAAATAACTACATATTATAATACTAACCTATTTTGAGAAGATATCCAAATTCCATTATTTTCCACTTTCTATGCAATTCGGAAGCCACCTTCCTGCAATTTTCATATTCCTAAATGTAATGGAACCTTATGTTTCTTTCTGGGGCTCCTCTGTCACTTGGCAGTAAGATTTGACTCCGTCGCCACATAACAATGAACAAATGAAGTAACACTGTTTTCAAAATTCGTCAGTAGATAGAATATGTGTACATTTTTTCTCTTTTATTTCATTTTCTCATGTGAGCATATTTTTAGACATAAAACTGTGTAAATTTATGATTATAACAATTTATTTTGGACGTATCTACAGTACAATAACATGATGCCAAAGATTTGTCGTATAATTTTCGTGTAAGCGTGTACTTATTCTTTGAATCCTATTGCACATATAAGTACATAATATATAGCGATAAAGCGTAACTAACTCAATATCAATAAGCATATCAAAATCAGTTCCATAATGGTCATCTATTAACAACACAGAATCGATGTTGTGTATTTTGTCTATGCAAACGAAAAATGCTTCCTTGGCAGAGTGACGTTTTGAAAAATATGTTGAAAAATATATGTATTTTGTAAATATGTCATAAATGGATCCATTATTATACACTCGTGTACTTTTCATCTTTCCTCTTGCGGCGAAAAATAGGTTGTCACTTTGAATAGAATATACTCACACACACACCTTTGATTTTTGGAACTTCAATGTATCAAATAATAATTGGTGCACAATGCAATTTTAACGAGTTTAAACACACGAATACATTTTAATGTAGAAAAATACGAATTGAAAACCAATTTGAAAAAAAAGCACTGACCAATATCTGAATGTGTTCATAAAACGCGACAGATGTTCACTAGCGAATAGAACACTATCATTGTTGTAAACATAAATTTCCTTCTTGTTGTATAATGTCATTAAAACTGCGATAAATATATGCGACTAGGCATATAAATAATTCATAGCAGCTGTTTGTAGTCGATTAAATTCCCACGGGAATTTGTTGTTAATCAATATGTTGTCATAAAATGTTGAAAATAATAATAGTAATAAAATAAATAGTTTAAAATGTTGGTGTTTTTTACAATATGCTCTCTCTTTAATTTTTTGAAATTTACAGTATTTATTGTGACTTATAGTGATTCCCGTTCAGTTTTGTTTTTAACATTATTTTAATTGAGAGTTTTAAATTGCTTTTAAATTGCCTTTTTTCTTATTTGTTGTTTAGTGTGGATAATGACTTTAGTTTCGCGATGATAGTTATTTTGTCTATACAAAACTCTCGAACCGATTTCGCTTTCTCGGCTGTCCTTTGATGGTCATCGTGAGATAGTGAAATGATTCGGAATTAAAAGAAAAATTAGCTGTTTATAGATTAAACAAAAACTTATCGTTTTGCAGTCGATTCGTGTGATATGTGTGTGTCAGTAATAATGCAGAATCATACTAATATTCCGCCTAATATTATCAATATATTGTAAAATTAAAGTATTCATCATCTCATCAGCTCTCAATTATGAAAAAACGTATATGACGGAATAAGATTTAAACTATTATATATATTGGCGACGATTTAAGGTAGGCCCCACATCGACGCGATTTGTTCGTTGCGGATTCGCAACTACAATTACACCAACGTAACTTATTTTGCGGCAATTTATTCGCTACGAATCGGCGATTGCGTTCGCGTGACGATTTAACATCACTTGACGCGGAAAAATTCGCGGTGGATTCGCGACGCAATGTGAGCATCCTTGTAAGATACCGTTGTCGGTGTGATGATCAGTTTAAGCTTGCACTACACCGACGCGATTTATTCGCTGCAAACTCGAGATTACCTCACAACGACGCGGTTTATTCGCAACGATTTAAACCTGCCCTATTTCGACGCGTTTTATTCCCTCCGGTTTCGCATTACCATTAATTCGCATTACCATTAATTCGCATTAATCGACGCGAAGGTAATTTCGAATAAATCGCGTTGCGAGGGAAAACCATGCAATATGATATGATAGTTTTTTTCACAGTCGCAAACGCAAGTCGCTTCGATTTACGGTGTACATTGATTCGATATACGTGAGTTTCTCCATTATTTGTACAAGGTAAAAAGGAAAAGAAAACAAGCTTCGCTTCGCGTGAAGGGTATCATACCTTCGTTGTGACTTATGGAGCATTTGCTACTTTGAAATTAGTAGTAAAACGTATTCCGATTTCACTGTTCCTATGAGAGGTGTGTGAAATAGTAGGCCGATTTCAACCAAATTTAATAACGTAGTTTTGTAGTTAATATGATTGAATAATTTTAAATTTCGTAAAGATATCTTTAGAAATAAAAAAAGTTTTTCTCACTAAAACGAATTTTTGGACCGGTCGTTCCTATGACAGCTATATGACGTAGTGGTGCAATAGAAAGAAGGCTTTGTACAAAATTTCAACTCGATAGCTTTTAAACTGAGGGACTAGTTTGCGTAGAGCCAGACGGACAGACAGACAGACGGACAAAGCTTAATCGACTCGTCTCATCATACTGACCAAGAATATGTATAGTTTGTATGGTCGGAGATGCTTCCTTCTGTGCGTTGCAAACTTCATGACAAAGTTAATATACCCTATCACATCCGTGAAGGGTATAAAGATACTGATTCTGCGCCCAATATTTGTCAAACCATTCAAAGAGTAGAAGCGAATAATGTGTTTAAAGATTTGGATGTATTTGCGATGTGCTTATTTTGTTTAATTCTGAAAATAGCCCCTTAGCAAACGAGGCACAGCTGCAGTTGCAATCAGCCCAAGCAAATCACGATATAGAAGAGCCACTTACGCAAAAGATATTAACATCTAAATATTTAAATGGAGCCCCTAATCTCTTCGAGCAGGAATATAGATTCTTCTTTAATCCAATCCCAACGAAGAACACAGCGCTAGAATGACATGAGTCATATACAAGTTGATGTTTTGCTATAGACAAACCAACGAATTAATAATTAATAAACCAACCAATTGGGGGGCAAAGGCCTTTTCCATAGTCCTCCACGTGGGCGCCCCCTGGTAACGGCAGTGTATCAAATCGCTGACGGCCAATGTCTTAGCGATAAGACAGTTTGGAAAAGGCAGATAGCTGTAGCCTGAATGGCTGACGAACACCTAAGCGTCTCAGGTTTAGTAGGATGGAACGACTTGCGTAGTTGGACCTGCAACATAGTTGTGTGAGCTCCAGCACGTTTATTAAACCATCTGAAGCAGCTATCTCCGAGGCCATCCCCTGAATGGGGTTAAGCGACGTGCTGACAACTCGTTCTTGCAAAAACCACTCCATGTCAAGAAACCTGGAACAAAAGCCTCGGATTGGAGGGATCAACAACGACTACCAGGCGGCCAAGGCCCGATGATGATGATGATGAAACCAACCAATTAATAAAATAGATAAGTTTTTCAAGGCTGGTCCGTCAAAGGAGATAACTTTAGATTGAAAACGTGACAAGGAGTTAGTGCTGGTATCTTTGAACCGAAAACCAGGATCTGAATCGCTATGGGCATTTGGCCCCGCATTTTCCATGCCATTGAGACCTGCGCCAGAGAAATTCTGCACAAGAAGTTTAACGGCGCTAGTATCACTATTTGCACTGACAGTCAGGCAGCCATTAAGAGCTTTTCTTCACATAAGTTCTCATCGAAACTAGAAAAAGAGCGTTTTGATACCCTTCGGAGTATCACAAACACCAAACGGGTCACTCTATGAAGCTGCAGATGAACTTACTAGGCAAGGCTCATGAAAAAAATATTTCGGACCTGATCCCTACTGCGGTCTGAGCTGGGCCGCAGCCAGGGCGTTAGTGAGGGAATGGTCCGCAGACGAAAGGCTGCGGTACTGAAATAAAATCTCAGGACTGCGGCAATCCAAAAATCTTATTAAGTCCTACGATCTCAAAAAGCTAGCCCCCTGGGTAGAGTGGAATTGATGTTATTCGTTGGTTACCTCATGGGACACCACTGGGAGATATCACTTAAACAAAATGGTTCTATCCGCTGAAACGGAATGCCGGCTTTGCCTGGAGAAGATTGAGTCCACCAACGCAGAGATGTAGTAATTCTTGTATCCGGAAAGGACACTGGTGTTCTATCGGACCTCACAACAATGGCTCTAAGTAAGCTGCTAAAATGGGCAGGGATGGTGGGTCTAAATGTGAACCCGCAAAAGGCTGAAATGGTTCTCTTCACACGGAGAACCAAAATTTAGGGCTTCAACCTCCCAAGGATTGGTGTCACCGAGTTAGCTTTGACAACTCATGCAAAGTACTTAGGGTTGATTCTAAACAGCAAGCTTACTTGGAAGCTCAACATCGAAGAACGCACCAAGAAAGCAACTGTCGCTCTATACACCTGCAAAAGCTTGCTTGTTTAGGTATGGGTGCTGAAACCTCGTATTATGCACAGGATGTACACGGCCGTTGTCAGGCCAATTTTACTATACGGAATTGTGGTCTGGTGGAATGCACTTAAAATTAAAGCCCATAAACGGCAAGTGGAAAGGATCCAAAGACTTGGTTGCCTGGGAATCACTGCCGCAATGAGAACCACGTCAACGAATTCCTTAAATACTCTCCTGAATCGATATGTTCCTAATGAACACAGCGTCTACATGTGCCCTAAGACTCAGGGAAACAGGGCAATTCAGAATAAAGCCGTATGGTCATCAAAACATCAAACTGCCAGTCGCAACCACCGACTTCACTTAAGCAGTGATACGACAAAAACTTCTCAGTATTTATATCAGATAGAGTTTACTATACTACCGGCGAGAATGTGCCAAGGAGATCAATAAATCTCTACACTGACGGCTCAAAGATGGAAGGGGGTGTTGGAGCGGCAGTTCACTCTCCAGAACTCCTGTACAATTTATCCATCCGACTGTCGAATGATTGCAGTATCTTCCAGGCGGAAGTGCTAGCGATTCAAAAGGCAGCAGAGCTAGCCTCCACAACTCGCAGGAAGGTAAAAAAGGACAGTCAAGCTGCTTTAAAAGCGCTACAATCCGACACCATAAGATCGAAGACAGTGCTCAAATGTCTTTCAGCTCTTCAGATGCTATTGTAGGTACTTCAAGGAGAGTAGAACTCCGATGGGTACCAGGCCACAGCGGCATACTTGGCAACGACATCGCGGACGGGCTTGCAAAACAGGGTGCTGCTCTTGACAGCGCAATGGCTATAGCAATTTCTATGCCGATGTAGGCAATAAGATGAGAAATGGACTGTAAGATGATGCAACTAGCCCATAATGATTGGAACAAAGCCATCAATTCCAGGATAACGAGGGAAGTCTGGAATTCTTATAATCCAAGGAAAACTAACATACTCCTAGGACTATCCAGAGGTAAGTCTGCGATGCTAGTCGGATTAGTTAGATTGCCTGATAGGGGAGCATGCCTATAGGCTAGGATTGATCACTAACATTGCCTAACATTAAAGAAACTCTGGAACACCTCTTGTGTGAATGCCCAGCACTCGCAAGAACAAGACAAAAATGTCGTGGTGCCTACTTCTTCCGCGACTTGAAGGCGGTCGCAGACCTCAGTATAAAGAGTCTTTTGGAATTCGCAAACGCGACGAAAATCTTCGAACTCAACAATGACCCAATGATATTAACTAATCCAAATACGTAGTTCCTTTGCCCCGTTGTCAATTCGTGGCATCGCTATGGACCCAAGCGGTCTATGCGGGGCTATAAGGTCGCCACCTAACCTAACCTAACCCAAACAACTTCTCTGCGAATGCCCTGCGGCTACTTGCTCCAGGTTTCTGTTTTTTTTTTTGGAGATTTCATCCTGAGCTCCGCTGTCGTTAAGAGTGCTGCTACAAAGGACCAACTGGCCTTCATCAGGTTGGTTAAGGGTCTTTGGATCAGTGAAGGGTATGGCACAATAGATCTCATGGTCGCAGTGCCTACCAGTTGGGTATCTTTGCCTGCCTTTATTTATTTTTATTTTTAAATTTGCGTTCATGTCTCTCTCTAATTGCCTTGACTCCTCCAGGGGCATGTGCGCGGCAACATCTCTAGCATTTCTATGCCTTATTGACGTTTCAATAGCATATCTCCTTTTCGGAAGTGCAGTTGCTAGCATGCACCTCCTATCCGCGCCGTCTTTATACTGACAAGCTCGAAGCACTGTGAGAGTTCTATTAGTACTCACAGGCACTTTTTGATCGCGCCGAGATTTGATCTCCGAGCTCTAGATTACTATCGTAAAGCGGTGACCGAACTATCACGGCCACCGAGCGCGACATGTGAAGGTTCATGTGAAAGTTTTTGTAATGACATGATTTTTTGATATTTTTGTTCCATTATGAATTTAAAACTTTATTTGTTCAATAAATTGGAACCAATCCTTTGTTACTAATATGGATTTGTATGAAAATTATGTACTCGTTATACGTCATTTCACCTTACGGCCAACATTTTCAGAACCAATCTAGGCCGTATAAGGAGGTATGAGTGTAATAAAAAATATGGCGATCGAAGAAAAAAATGTAGAAGTTTTGAGATTTGACTTAGCAGTATATCCTACTAAAAATCCGCAATGGTGGGAAGGTGGGGGGCTGCGCAAGCGCTAGAGCAGCCGCTTAAAGGGGGAGGTTTATTTAAGCTTTTTATACCCTTGACGGATGTGATAGGGTATATTAGCTTTGTCATGAAGTTTGCAGTGCAAGCATCTCCGACGATATAAACTAACATATATTCTTGGTCAGTATGATGAAACGAGTCGATTAAGCTTTGTCCGTCTGGTTCTATGCAAACTAGTCCCTCAGTTTTAAAGCTATCGAGCTAAAATTTTGTGCAAAGCCTTCTTTCTATTGCACGTTGCAAATATGTCGGAACCAACGGAATCGGACCACTACGGCATATAGCTGCCATAGGAACGACCGGTTCAAAAATTCGTCTTTGTGAAAAAAAACTTTTTATTTCTAAAGATATCTTTCTTAAATTTTGCACAAAGCCTTCTTTCTATTGCACGCTGTAAATATGTCGGAACCAATGAAATCGAACCACTGCGTCATATAGCTGCCATAGGAACGACCGGTCCAAAAATTCATCTTTGTGAGAAAACTTTTTTATTTCAAAAGATACATATCTTTTTCAAATTTCAGAATAATCAATAGTATCTTTAGTCAAACTACATTCCCGAATTTGGTTGAAATCGAACTATTCTATCATATAGCTGTCATAGGAACGACCGTTACAAAAGCAAGTTTTTGTTAAAAGAACTTTTTTATTTCTGAAGATATCTTTACAAAATTTCATATTATTCAATCATATTGACTGCCAAACTTCCTCCCTAAATTCGGTTGAAATCGGCCTACTATTTCATATACCTCTCATAGGAACAGTGAAATCGGAACAAGTTTTACTACTAATTTCAAAGTGTCAAATGCACCATAAGTCTCAAAGAAGGTATGATATCCTTCACGCTTCGCGTGAAGCTAGTCGAATTCTAGCTTGTTTTGAATAGGATTAATAGGGACAATTGATGTTATTGATGGAGACCGCAAAGACGATTAACACCGCTTCGGTGGACAGGGCTACCATAAGATATCTCTGATTTGTGAATTCGTTTTGCGACACTGCTGTCACTGAATAGGAAGCACATTGACAGGGTAGTAGGGGTAATCACAGGGTCCTGCCCCATCGATGAGCTCGCCTGGAGGCTCCGTCTTCCTCATCATGACTACTGCAAGAGTATTGTGAGGATACGGATGAGGAGGAGAGCTGGTTTCACCTTCTTTGTCATTATCCGGCCTGGACGGAGAAAATTTCTGGGCTCTCGGGTCTTTCACGATGACCTTAAGGTTCAACCGCTACATAGCCAGTACAGGCTGGTTTGATGTCTTGGTTTCAATGAGGTGATCTTGGTGTTACCAAAATGCACCCAATAGTGGTCTACGTGTGCTGTGATCTAACTCCGGGTACAAACAATCCAAGTTTCAAGACCTCGGAATCTCTTTCACTGGATTTGTCAGTTTTGACTGAGGTAAAAAAATTCGTTTGATCGTCTCAAATTACTAAAGTTGTGTTAGAAATTTAGTCCAAATGAGTTTCACCAAGGGTCTTTAAGTGTATCATTCATCTTATGCTTCGTTTACACGTGAACGCTTAGCCGCGCACTGAATATTGAAAAATTGCATTGAGAAGCACCTACAACAAGATGATACCTTTTCTGCTTTTACATGGCCAACATGTATAAGGTATCTTCTTGTTGTTGGTGCTTTTCAATACAATTTTTCATTATTCGGTGTGCGGCTCAGCGTTCACGTGTAAACGAAGCCTTATATTGAACTGTTTCATATTTCAATTCATTTTTTCTCAAATCTGTTATTTATAATTTGCAGGTTTGAAGTAAAACGATTAATCATTAACTAACCGAATTTTGTGTACTTTCACATTTCCTTTTGTTGATGTTGCTTTTTTTTTATCTCAAATTTGTTGACTCATTTTTTTATGTTCCGTAATCAACCTACATTAATCATCTTCTCGTTTTAATGTTTCGTAATATTTTGTCTCTCCAACAATATTATACAAATATTATTATTGAATAAAATATAAATCAAAGGTCATCAAAATATGATATTTTCATTTGTAGGAAAATTGTCCATGTTGCCAAACTCTAAATGAGTGTTCTCGTCAAACATACCACACAGGCATGAACGTTGTTATTGTGGATGTGCAAAATGTACTTACAAATAGATTTGAGAGGACATTTACTCTTTTTATATTAACTCTTCATACAAAAGAATAACACATTGTAAACATTCCAATTTTTGTACATTATAGTGTTAACAATACATAAACGAAAAAAATTTAGAAACAAGGATACTGAAAAAACGCGAATTTGTGCATCGATTTTTTTTTGACTTGTGTGAACATGGATGAAATATCATCAGTGAAAGGTGAAAGGATTGATTTATGAAGTAGTTTGTGATTGTGAATATTAAAACCAAAAAATATAATCATAAATTTAAACAACATTAACTTTTCTTATATACATACGAGTATTATATGTACATTCATACCTACAATATTTGGAATGCGAGTGAAAATAAATTTGGTACATGTACTTATGTGATTATTTCTTGCACTGCGCTCTCTTTTTTAACCAAAACCAGTTCCGACATCTTGTTGTCCTGTTATTTTTTTTGCACTTCTTTCTTTGGTTCTAACTGCTAGTTATCTGACTTATTATTCATACTGGGAGGTTGTCGTTTTTTTCGAAACTGATTCCAATCTAGTGGGACACAGATGCAAAATGTCGTGCATCCTTCAGTGAGTGAGAGAGAGAGAGGTCGCGGTATCTGATCCCTTTTGACATGGGTACTCCTATGTCTCTTGGCTGGGGGTCACACTAAATTTTGAATCACCACAACACTCTCAGATCGTCACGCTCTAGGTAAAGCAATAAAGTGGAGTGGGCATAAAAGACATAAAGGTCAGAAAGGATAAATCTACAAGTATGATCCAATTGTAAAGGAATAAAACACGTGCGCCGACTTTAATCGTTTAGCTCAGAATGACTCGTATGGTATGGAGACAAATGTGTACATGTAGAGCTTCTTATGCTCGAGGCAGAATGAACGCAGAAAGCAGCAGCAGCGGCAGCGACAATAACAACAACATGCAGATCTGCTTTTGCCGCTTCGTTCAATCTAGGTAGCTTAAGGGCTCTTAAGGGAAATGTATGCCTTCTAACTTGACATTTCGGCTGCCACTGCTGCATTCTGCGTTCATTTTGGTTCGGGCACTATGCTGAGAGAATAAATAAACAAATAAAAAGTAATGATTAAAAAGAATATTCAAGTATCCACCTAATTGTTGTTTATTTCAACCCGACGTTTCGCCTATTGGCATCTTCAGGGTATAAATAATTCTAAATTTAAAGTTCCTTACACAAAAAGTTTTCAGTTTATCTAGTTTTCGTCTATGTCGGCGCGGCGATTCGACATCTGTCAATTGGCGAAACGTCAGGTTGAAAATTAACGACAATTAGCTCGATACTCGAATAATCAAACAACCAGTGATAAATTACCCAACAACAAATATAGAGTAAGGACAAGGACAGTAAGAGTATACTAGCATAAACAAATGTGTATATATGTGGCGGAGATTTTCGTCTTTTTATGAAGTATCACGGAAAACAGAAGTGTAAATTTATTGCACTTTTGTTCGGAATCACTTTAGGAAATACCGGCAAGTAAACCTACATCGACATTGCACTATTTGACTTTTCAATATATCATACTTAAGGAATTTCCGCTTTAGGAACTACACTATGTGTCGGTTCAAGGTTCTTACCGCCTAAAACGGAAATGGATTCCTTAAGTCCCGCTTTAGAGTACATTTCCGCTTTAGGTGGTAAGAACCTAGAGCCCATACACGTTTTGTTTTTAGTTTTTTTTACGACGGATGTGCTTCAATTAGTCATTTAATGTAGTAGCGAGTCTTACCATTTAACTGTAAATTTTCCGGAAAATTGTGGAACGATGCCGGTGAACGATGCAAAAAAATATTACATTGTTTGTGGGGCAATATCGTTACTTGACGTTGTGCACTAAATCCCTGCAATATATACACTGCTACGCAACAGGCGCGTTTTTTAACAGTCATGCAGAGTAGAGCAGGTTAATACCACACATTTACACTAACAATTTGATATGAGCTGCTCTGGATAGAAGATTAGTGCAAGAATTCTACTCTGTTAAGTAGTCTGCATTTTGAAATGCAGGCGGCGCAGGTGTCGAAGTTTTTAGGCAGTTTACAGTTTGGGAGGAACATAAAATTAATTTCCTGTCAATTCATCATGATCGTGGCGCAACAGCCCGATGTCGGGCTTTGGCCGCCTGGATCGTTGTCCTCCAATTATCTCGGTCACGTGACCGCGTCCTCCAATCTTGGAAGCCCAGTAGTTGCTCGGCGTCAGCATATACTGAGCTCTTCCGACGAGCTCTCGGTCTTCCTGACAATGTCCTCCGTTGACTCGTCGTCCGTTCATTACTTGTTCAGGCATGCGAACATCGTTCATTCGTTGTGCATGCCCTGCCAATTGAAGACGTTCTGTTTTGACGATTTTCGAAGCTTCCAGCTCATTGTACAGTTCATTCAACTCATGGTTGTACCAGATGCGCCATGCATCTCAGTCGTAAACTGCTCCGAAAATTCGCCGAAGGACTTTCCGTTCGAATGTATTTAGCATGTTTTCCGAGGCTTGGGTTAGGGTCCAGGTTTCGTAGCCATAGCATAGCACTAGTCGTATGATGGCTTTGTCTACGACGAGCTTCGTGTTTCAGTGCATATGCTTCGATTTCATTATGGGGAGGAACGAGAAGAAAGTCTTATTTGCTATCTGTATCCGTCGCTTGATTTCGTTAGTTTCGTTGGCGTCCTTTAACAGGTTGCTATCCAGGTATGTGAAGTCGTCCACGAATTCGATACTGAGGTCCCCTACGTTGATATTCGATTGTGCTGGCGTTCTGGTTCTTGATTGTGTCATTATTTTTGTCTTGTCCTCGTTGATGCCTAGTCCAACTTCTTTTACAGCGGTGTCAAGAGCATGCAGAAGTTCTTCTGCGTTGGTCAGTTTTCGGGACATGGTGTTGATGTCGTCGGCCTACGCTATCAATTGTGTCAACTTGATGAGTAGCGCTCCGGTGGTGTCCGTATCCATTACCCGAATAGCGTATTCAAGTGCTAGGTTGGAGAGCGTCGGTGCCAGTCCATCGTCCCGCTTCAAACCACTACGTGTTTCAAAAGGATCAGTCAACCTGTTCTGGATGCTGACCTGTGAGATAGAGTTGGCCATCGTCATCTTTGTTAGTCGTACTAGTTTTGCTGGTATAGCAAATTGATGTTGTACAGTACACCACGATCGATACTGTCGTATGCTTGCTTAAAGTCGACAAAGGTTTGGTACACGTCTACGTTGTACGCCCAGCACTTTTGCAGAATTAGCTTAACCGTAAAAAGCTGATCGGTTGTGGAGCGACCAGGTCTGAAACCGCCTTGATACTCGCCAATAATCCGTTCGGCGTACGGTTTTATTCTATTTTCCAGAATATTCGTTAATATTTTGTAGGACGTACAGACTAGTGAAATGCCTCTGTAATTCTCACACCGCAATTTATCTCCCTTTTTGTGGATGGGACAGATGATGCTCCTGCGCCAATCGTCTGGGATCACCTCGTCCTCCCAGATTCGCAGAAGTAGTATGTGTATGGTATTTAATAGGCCTGTTCCACTGCATTTTAGCAGCTCAGCTGGAATCTCATCAGCGCCCGGCGCTTTATTTGGTTTGAGTGACCACAAGGCGAGATCAACTTGGTTTACTGTCGTGGGGGCATGATCAATAATAACGCCATCGACTTTGGCTTCTTGTATTTGTTGGATTCAGAAGCTCTTCAAAATAGGACGCCCATCGTTGAGTGATGGTATCCGCGTCGCTGATGATGTTTCCATCCTTGTCCTTACAGAGGCTTGTCCTGAGTTGATAGTTATTCTTAATTGTATTTACTAGCATATTCGCTTGTCTGGTATTTCCATTAGCTAGGTTTTCATTAATGTCCAGCAACTGCTCGTCAAAGTATTTTCGTTTTTTACGTCTAATTATCCGTAGCTCCTCATATTTATCTTTTTTCCTGTCAATTGTTGGATTTTTTTGTACAGAGCTGAGTAGAGCAGGATAAGCGGCAAAAAAATGATCGAGAGCAGATTAGAGTAGCGAAGACGAAAACGGGGCATATCTTTACTGGGTGTGTGTGTCTTGGTTTAGATTAGCATTCAAACGGCATCTCAAATTTCAAGATTAAACTTAAATAATTAATACAGATACAATCGGAAAAATTTCCTTTAGGCAGCAAAATCATTTTGTATGTTTACTATTGCATATAATTACACTTAACGAACATTTTATTGACTGGAAATGAATTTTATGTGCTTCCCAAACTGTAAACTGGCCGAAACCCTCGATACCTGTGCCACCTGCATTTGAAAACGCGAAAATGCATTCTTGAACTAACCTTCTATCCAGAGCAGCTCAGATCAAATTGTTAGTATAATTGTGTGGAGTTAACCTGCTTTGCTCTGCGTGGCTTTTAAAAAAACGCACTCAACGATGAAAAGAGTTGCGCATCCTTCAGTGAGAGAGAGACATTCGCGATATCTGATGACCGGAACCATGACAATCAAATACCAAGTTCAGATACCACCCCTCCTCTGTCAAAATAATTGACATTCTGAGTGTAACTGGAGATATTGAATATCCGATTTTCGCAGCTCTTTTGGGCCTGTATTTTTAACGATTCATAAAGTTTTCATGTCTCTCCAATAACATAAATTCGTTGTCGATCGATTTCCTTAATAGCAAATTATGGCTGAAGCAGCGGAACGACCAAGATCGAAACGAATGCTTTTTACTTACTGGAACTTAATTTTGTATATTTCTACTTGCTTAAAAAAAAATATTTTTATTTTAAATTTACAATTACAGTCATCAATCACCATTACAGTCACATCGAATATACCCCGTTTACATATATTCCCTTTTCTTAACTTTTGCTTGATACAAAACTTTTAAATTTTTTTAACATGTCATTTTTGGATGCTTTGTTAAAAAAAAATACCCCTACTCGCCGGCCTTCAGTTGACTCAGCTGTGAATGTGATAAAAATTAAAGGTGGGACGCAGTGGCGGATCTAGAAATCGAGTATGAAGAGTATATCCACATTTATTGAAATTTCGGTGTTCAAGAAGCATGCATCTATGGAAAGCGCGGACGCATTTATTATTGGGGAGAAGTATGAAATGAAAAACGTATAAAACCGTGATGGTCTTTGACGTAGTCAGACCCGTTTCGAAGGATTTAATTACAGCTTGTCTGTCGGTGAAAGTTACAATGTCTCTAGCGCATATCATGTGATATCCCTGCCAGGTCAGAGCCTCCGTAAACGCCGTATCCTTGGCCTAAAAAGACGTCGCAGTATTCATGGAGACTGCAAGAGAAGTTTAAGTTAAGTCCATCATAGAAAACACCAACCCCTAATCCCTCATGAATTTGGCAAGAGAAGTTGTTTTTCCCACTGACTGTGTGATTTGATCAGAATGACAAAATGTTTGTCAAGCACATTCTTATTTTGTAGAGGCAGTCGTTACTTTAATATTTGGATTGCTCAGCTCAGAATGCCAGCGCGTTCAGAGCTTTAAGTAAGCCACTGACTAGTGTCATGGAGTCGAATGATCGTATTTGCGGACATCCATTCACCAAAAATATCAAAAAGTATCAGCTTAAGCAGCATGTTTAAAGTAGAAGTGGATGTCGCTACCCATGGACGAGCACAACCACGACCAAACTTCCATCGAACCATCAAATATCATAGAACGGTGGAAACGAGGAGATTTTTTTTTCTATAGAGTTTGACGTGGTTCGATGCATGCTCACGAACAAGATGCTTGTCGTGTATGTCGACCTTAAAAACAGCACAAAAAGCAGCATACCAATCTTTGCACCTCTGCTAGTAAGCTGCGGTTAGGATTTGTAATAGTCTACCAAAAAACTACCCCATAACACGAATAAAAGAGTACGAAATTTCATCTGATAATAAAAAAAAAAAAATGGCTCGTCCCATGCAGCTCAAGAGGCTCGAGTGGAAGTATCCTATACTTCTGAAGAGAACGAAATCTAAGAGGATCGCATTGCGCAAAGAAATCCATCCTTGTCTGGTACGTTTTGTATTCGCTATCATTTTTATAATTTATTTTCGAGTATTTCCTCGAATAATTGGAGGATCAAGCTCTATATACCAAGCATTTTGGAGGAGGTACGAGCCCCCCATGGCCCCCTCTGGATTCACCACTGATGTAACGTGCGTGATACCGGCTATTGCATCTTCCAGTTACCATTTTACCGTAAAACGGTCTCGGAAACGAAGTGCTGAGCGAAATTTCCTCTTAGGCGGCTATTACACTATAAAAGTTCTTTTACAAATATCTTTGAAGCACGATATTTTAAAAGAACTTTTATGGATGATATTAGCCGCCTAAGGCGGAAGGAGTGCAAGCTTGTAAGAAAAGTACTTGAAACAAGCAACGTTCGTGTCGCAAATCTTTTCTCAGGCGGCTATTACACTATAAAAGTCCTTTGAAAATGTCTTTTATAAAAGATATTTGTAAAAGAACTTTTATAGTGTAATAGCCGCCTTAGGACGCTGACGATAGTTAGGAAAAATGCACAAGTGATGGGATTTGAATGCCCCTATTGTGTATCACTGGGTCTTATTGAATCGTTATTTCCATAAGTCGTTAGCTGGCGAATCATTAGAAAGTGAAGCAATTCGCTAGAGATGCTGAGGATAACAATGCTAAGCATTTCACTAAGATACCATCATTCAGTCTTTGTTGACTGCTTATTTCTAATATGTATAGGATTTCTTGGATGGAGATCGAGCACTTGTCTTCTTCGAGATTATTGCTAATTATGAAGGGCGTCGTTGCAGCTGAATTGAAATTCCACTTTTAGACATACGAGAGTAAGGTGAAAAGTACTCGGCCTGATAAGGAAAGACTGGTATTTTCAGTTAAAAAATGATTTTATTTTTCTACATAATCTTCCTTGATTTCAACACACTTGGTCCAGCGTTTCTGCAGCATCAGTATTTCTTCCCGGAAGTGAGAGTCTGGAAGGCTGTGAAAATATTCATCTACGACCCTCTCAACTTCTTCATTGGATGCGAAGCGCTTCCCAGAAACAAATTTCTACAAGTTTGGGAACAGATGGAAATCTGAGGGTACCAAATCGGGAGAATAGGGGGATGGTCGAGCAAATCGTACCCCAAATCCCGCAGTTTTCCCATCGCCAACGCACACTTGTGTACAGGTGCGTTGTCCTGGTGATGATTTCTTTCTTCTTCAAGCCAGGCCTTTTCTCGCGAATTTTGGCATCCAGCTGGTCAAGAAGTTTAGAGTAATATTCGCCTGTTATTGCTCTGCCTTTTTCAAGGTAATCGATTAACAGGATCCCTTTCGCATCCCAAAACACGCTGGCCATGACCTTTCCGGCAGATGCGATCGACTTCGCTTTCTTTGGCGCTGAACCACCGGCTTCCACCCACTGCTTCGATTGCTGTTTCGTTTCTGGGGTGTTGTGGTGGACCCAAGACTCATCCATGGTAACAAATCGCCGCACAAAATCGGTCGGATCCCGATTGAATCAGTGCAAAGATTGCTGCGAAAACCGTTTGCGCATTTGCTTTTGATCGGCTTTCAGCCAATGCGGCACTCATCTTGCGCAGAGCTTTCCCATCTCTAATTCTTTGTGCAAGATGTTTCGCACCCTTTTTTCCGATATCCCTACAGCCTCAGCAATATCACTCACTTTATTCGCCTATCGTCCAACACGATATCATGCACTTTTTCGATGGTTTTCGGTGTGGTTGCGGTTTTTGGCGGTTTCTCCATTTGAACGAAAAACACGTAATACCCCACATACACGGAGCGATTCGTCGCCCGATCGATCGGCCGATATGGATCGCCACAAAATATCAGCTGATCAAAATTATGTGGAACTGTCAAAAAATCGTCAACGATAAGCGCATACACAGGCCGATCCATCGGCCGATATCGATATCGAGTTCCATTTTTTCACAATTCATATATTTATACTAACTCTGATTCGATGAATATATCATTTAAACCAAGCATGATACATGGTTTTTTTTTCACATTCTGTAGAACTCAATTTGACAATTGGTCCATCTTCATCTTTTTGTCTAGGACATTTCGGTGGCTTAATGAAATCAATGTACAATACATACTAACAACAGCTTAACACCACTTAATCTGCTTCTTGCTTAATCTACGATAACATAACCTTTTCTTCTTTCTAATAACAGAGGGTATGTTATGGTTTCCTTTCCTATCTATTATTCTCTGCAATGGTGAATGCTGATCGTGACGTATCGTAGTCGTAAAAATGCAAAAACCTCGCCAAAATGATGTGCCAAATGACAAAAGACAAATTTTATACTTCTTTTATGTTCTATATGTATCTCTTTATTTCAGATCTTATTCACAGATATCATAATAACATCATGCGTACAAAAATTAAGAAATGAAAATCAAAAACAATACACAAAATTTAATATTTATAGGAAGAATGTTACGGTAATTTATCAATCAATTGGCAGGCAAATTTTCGGACAGCATATTACATTCACACATGGATATACCGACATGGAATCACCTTTTTTGTACTTTAAAATTTATTTACTGAATTTTTTTTTCTTGATTTTATTGTATGTGTTGAGGTTTATGTTATTCATACGTTTATTGTTGAACGAATGGAAAATTAAAAACTTATATTGTTTTCATAATTATTTTGTTCATACCTTTTTTTATCCTGCCCGAAATTAGAAAGGAACGTATTAGTATCACCATACTCCCCCCGTTGATGTGACATACCCACGATTTTGTTTTTGTGAAACGAAAAGAATTTTTATTCATTATAAGATTATCTAGTATGTGACACGCACTTTTATTCCGTTGCAATTTTTATTGTAAACTTCTTACTGAAATTATCTCTTCTCTTCTT
This sequence comes from Chloromyia formosa, assembly GCA_964017055.1. Lineage (NCBI taxonomy): Eukaryota > Metazoa > Arthropoda > Insecta > Diptera > Stratiomyidae > Chloromyia > Chloromyia formosa. The sequence continues at coordinate 65,981,661 of OZ024818.1, forward strand.
CTTCTTTTTTTTTCTTATGCAGGCAAAAGTTCTAATGTTAGAAAAGTAAAATCAAAAGAAAACACAAACAATAAACAAATGCACATAAATACTTAGCTAATATATAAAAATGTTAAAAGCAGAAAAAAAAGTCAACAAATACTAGTAAATTTGGTGTGCAATGTCGCGTAGTTCTATCTAACGAAATTTCATGAGAGGAAAGTACCTAAAAAAAACGGTTCACAAAAATCATATTTTTCGATTTAATATATTAGGACTACCTATTTGAGAAAATATTTTTTATGTATTGGTTCCGGTTGAATAAGATATTTCATTCGACACACTCTGCTTCTTGTTGGATTCCGAACTAGGAGAAATGTAAATTTTAGGGCTACCAAAAGGATAAATTTAATAAATAAAAAATAAAAAACGATTTTTCTTTCCAATGTGCGTCATCGATTTTATGAAGAATCTTATCTGTATCATGTACATTTGAAAGTGAAAAGTTATGGAGTAAACAAAATAAATTTTATGAATTAAAAAAAGGAGAACTGTTGGTTGTTTGATTTTACGTGAAAAAAAATATTTGGAACGTGTTTAGGTGTCGAAGGCAAGTTTGTGATTCTTTCGAACCTGAATGTAAGGTGGGTATCTTTTTGAATTTTATACTAGTCTAGATGAACCTTATCTATCACAAGCGCCAGAGAAGTGGATCGATAGGTTTGAAAGAAAAATCCTGCGGAAAATATTTGAAACAGTGAATTGAACTCAGATGAACTTAGGCTTAGAAAATCGTCAAATTTCGAAAACTGGAATGGTCTAGCCATTTCGAACGATGGCAAAATACCGAAACGAGCTGTTAAAGGAGACGTTCAAGGAAAGCGACCGTAAGGGGGACGATGGGAGAACTCAATTGATCAAGATAGTTGGAGGAGCTGTTTTGCAGGAGGTCCAGAACCAACGTGGGCTAGAGCGCCAATGAAGATGACTAGCCTAGATACTCGTATAAATGAATAGTCATAGGGAAGAAGTGGATAAGTCGGTTCTCTATCAGCCAAGATTCCGGGATTCTCTGAGGAAAACCCGCGGATCACTATTAATATTTTCTGTCGAAAATAGATAGGTAATCGAGACCGAATTCCTTGCTTCTTCTCATTTACCTCGTATATGTACACACACAAAAAAAGCTTTCGTTCCGATGAATCGGTCCTAAGCATTCTCCAATTTTTCTCATAAATGTGTAGAGGGTAATTATTGCCGAAAGGGATGCAATAATTCTTATGGAGAATTATATGCGAAATTCAAACGAATGGGATACGTTTTTGCATCGCACGCACGGTAGTTCAATGTTGTATGTGGTGATGATGATTTTGAAGATTGTTGCATTATATTCCGGATTTTTTTTTTCTCCGGTCAGTAAAGCAATAGAGGCTTAACGATTTTGGTATTTCCATGGCTTTAGTGACCGAAGAAAAAGATGTAACGCAACAATCATGATATTTGTGGGTTATGACATGGCGTGAAATACGGCGTGGTGGCTTAGGATCAGGTTGTTGTTTTTGTAGTGGCGATACTTCGAATACCGCAGTGCCTCTTGCATCGACGGGGCTTGGTAGCTCTTGGCCGTTGAAAAACGGGTCGTTCCGGTGCGAAGAACCCACTGCCGCAGGAACGACGAGTTGGCTAGTAAATATAACGAAAATTGCCCGCAGTTTCCAAACTGATGGCAAAAATAGTCTTAAACCGGATCAAGCAAACAGTTGACCGCACACTGAACGATGAACAGGCTGGTTTTCGCGAGGGCTTTTCATGTAGCGACCACATCAACACCCTCCGAATTATTATTGAACAATCCGCAGAGTGGAGATCCCCATTACATCTCATGTTCATCGATTTCGAGAAGGCGTTTGACAGCGTTGACCGGGAATACATCTGGAAGGCTTTACGTAGGAAAGGTATACCAGATAAAATCATATCCATCATCAAGGAATCCTATAGCGGAGCCCAATGTCACGTCTTACACAAGGGTAAGCTTTCAGATCCCTTCGAGGTACATAGCGGAGTGAGACAAGGCTGCATTTTGTCACCTATATTGTTTTTGCCATTAACGACGTACTCTGCAGTGCGCTTCGTGAACACCAGAGCAAAGGTATCAGATGGAACCTGTTTGAATACCTTCAACACCTGGATTACGCTGACGATATTTGTCTTCTCTCAAATACATATATCGGATCATCTAGTTCAAATGACGGATGCCCTGCACCCCGAAAGTGGCAATGCGGGGCTCAAAATCAATGCTGCCAAAACTAAATACTTGAGCTTGGATCCTGGAAGACAAAGCGAAATTTGTGTTTCGGGGCAGACGGTGGAAAAAGTGGACAATTTTTGCTACCTCGGAAGCGTAGTTACAGCAGATGGTGGGGCGGATGCTGATGTACAGTCTCGCATCAATAAGGCTCGGGCAGCTTTTTTCAGTTTAACTCCTTTCTGGCAAAACAACAACATCTCCAGACGTACCAAACTCAAGATCCTCGAAACCAATATAAAATCTGTGCTTCTTTATGGCTGTTCAACTTGGAAGGTGATCAGGAAGATAACAACTAGATTGCAAACTTTCGTGAACCAGTATCTACGGCGCATCCTGCACATACGCTGGCCGGAAGTCATTTCTAACGACGATCTCCTGTACATTACTGGCCAGGGCAGGATAGGCACCTCTATAAAAAGGCGAAAGTGGCAATGGATAGGTCACACACTTCGAAAGGGGCCGGAAAACATTGCAAAACAGGCCCTCGATTGGAACCCACAAGGAACCGATGCAAGTCGCCGCGTTGGACGACCTAGAAACACCTGGAGAAGATCAGTTGAGGACGAGGGTAAGTCATTAGGCAAATCGTGGGGAGAGTTGAAGGCGATAGCGGCAAACAGGACGAGGTGGAAAGTCGGCGTGGTTAATGCCCTATGCCCCACAAGGGGTTGACAGGATCCATAGAGAGAGAGAGTGTGGATGAGCTTTTTTTCACTACCACAAAACCAAGCTACGAACACTTTCTTAAAAATAAGTTTTGTACACAAGATCCGAGGAATTCATGTCATGACCCACAAATATCATGATTGTTGCGTTTTATCTATTTCTTCGGTCACTAAAGCCATGGAAATGCCAAAATCATTAAGTCTCCATTGCTTTAGTGACCGAAGAAAAGGATATCTGCAATAACCGCAACAATCTTTAAAATCATCATCACCACATACAACATTGAGCTACCGTCCGTGCGATGCAAAAACGTATCGCATTCGTCTGGATTTTGTAATGGACGGTTTGGTTGGCATCCAAAGTTGCCCGTGGGGACGGAGCCTTAGGTAGCATAATGACCGTGAAGGTCGAGCCGTGCCATCTGGCGAAGAAAAAGGCCCCTCAACGAGCCAAGCAGCGGCCTATGCTTGCTGTAGCTCAGTTCGGGAGATGTGGGCGGGGTTTTCGCCGCTCGTTGCCCCTGTCCTTTACGTATTAACAAAAATTCATAGGCCTGGGGAAGACAACACAAACACGGGAGGTAAAAATGGGGAATAAAAAAAAAATAGTCGATAAGGATGGAATGGTTGGCGGACGGATCAGACTCCCACGCGGTCGCACCTGGCTCCGAGTGTAATGGGACCCTCGGCCTCTGGTTTCGTACCGCCCACAGATCACTATACTCATCAGGTGCTGCTTCGATCTGCCGGTGGGAGCAGCACTACCAGACCATAATATGGTTCATTACAGGTGGTTCATTACAATTTCACCTATAATTCTCCATAGGAATTATTGCATCCCATTCGGCAATAATTACCCTCTATGAGAAAAATTGAAGAATGCACAGGACCGATTCATCGTAACGAAAGTTCTTTCCTGTGAGTACATATACGAGGTAAATAAGGAGAAGCGAGGAATTCTGCTGTCCCGACTGCCTATCTATTTTTGACATAAAATATTAATAGTGTTCCGCGAGTTTTCCCTGGAGAATCCCGGAATCTTGGCAGATAGGGTATAGTCTGTCATGAGAGTGTTAATTGTATGTATTTAGGTGACCTGTATTGCCGCCGCCTGGGCTTAACTGAAGCACGTCGAGGATGTTATCAGTAAGGCCACTTGGATCATGTGAGTTTGCAGGTCTCTGTTTGACAAAAACTTAAGGACTCACCCCGAAAATGATCGAGTGGCTATATTTGATGGTCGTACGTCCAGTTGCGACATATGCGGCGCTAGTTTAGTGGCCCAAAATGAATCAGCGATGCACCCTACAGCTATGTAGTAAGTTACAGCATCTTGCATGCCTTGGTATGGCAGGATCCATCCGTACTTGTGCTACATCGGCTATTGAGGTGATTGTGACTTATTCCGCTGCATATTTTTATACAAGGGTCTGCGGCTCCGAGCGCTCTCTGAATGCGTCTAACATATGATGGTCATGTGGTCAATCAAGTGCACATGAGCATCCTGGAGTAACTTAAGTTAAGTTAAAGTTAGTTAAGTATCGATCGTGGAGTACTGTACAACATCATGCTGCAATTTGGTATACCGGCCAAATTAGTGCGACTGACAAAGATGACGATGACCAACTCCGTCTCACAAGTCAGGATCCAGAATAGACTTACTGATCTATTTGAAACACGCACTGGTCTGAAACAGGGCGATGGACTGGCACCGACGCTCTTCAACCTAGCACTGGAATACGTTATTCGGGCCATGAATATGGACAACAGCAAGACGCTACTCATCAAGTCGACACAATTAGCAGCGTACGCCGACGACATCAACATCATGTCCCGAAGATTGGCTGACGCAGAAGAACTTCTGCATACGCTCGATACCGCTGCAAAGGAAGTTGGATTACGTATTAACGAGGGTAAAACTAAAATAATGATGCAATCGGTGACAAGGACACCTGCACAACCAAGCATCAATGTGGGGGACCTCAACATCGAGTTCGTGAACAACTTCATTTACCTGGGTTGCAACTTGTCAAGGGACGCCAACGAAACTGACGAAATCAAGCGGCGGATACAGTTAGCTAATAAGACTTTTTTCTCGGTTCTCCCCATAATGAAATCGAAGCATGTGCACAGAAACACGAAGCTCCGCGTGTACAAAACCATTATACGACCAGTGCTATCCTATGGCTGCGAAGCATGGACCCTAACTCAAGCCTCCGAAAACATGCTAGATACTTTCGAACGTAAGGTTCTACGGCAAATTTTCGGGGCTGTTTGCGATCGAGATGGATGGCGTATCCGGTACAACCATGAGTTGTATGAACTGTACGATGAGCTGCAAGTCTCGAAAATCGTCAAACTACAACGACTTCAATGGGCAGGGCATGTACAAAGAATGGACGATGATCGCATGCCTAAGAGAGTAATGAATGCAGAACGAGTCGACGGAGCGAGACTGCGAGGACGACCGAGATCTCGTTGGGAGAGCTCAGTAGGTGTGGACGCCGCGCAGCTACTGGGCTCCCGAAATTGGAGGACGCGGTCACGTGACCGAAATAATTGGAGGACAATGATCCAGGCGGCCAAGGCCCGACGTCGGGCTGTCGCGCCACGATAATGATGATGAAAACTTAAGTTATTTTACTAGTCTAAATTTTTAACTGGTGATAAAAAGGTTGGCAGAGGTAAATGGGTTTGTGCCGTCGCGTCATGCGGCATTGTACACCGAGACGATCCAGTGCACCTTCCCTTTTGTTAATTACCTTGACCCCTCCAGGGGCATGGCCATGGGCGCGTCAACATATCTTGCATAACTATGTCCTGTTGACGTTGTTTGACGATACCATATACATAGATTTCGAATGGTGCAGTTGCAACCATGCACCCCTGACGAGCCTGGAACGCTAGTTTATTAACACCCGGCGATCGAACCCATGTTCTCCAGATAGAGCATCGTAGAATGGTGACCGTTGACAACTAAGATTGCGCATCTGCAATCACCTACCGGATCTTCCACATTGAATATTATCCAACTGTGGTTTGGGAGGTTTTTTATTACAGGCGCGAATGAAGCCCATTCCTTCATTACAGTCGGAAACAAAAGGAAGTAGCCAAGCACGGGCCCTTCGTCGCGAAGGGATCCTGTCCTCCGCCACTACGTCCAGGGTTACACTCGACCATATCTCTCACGGCGCTCCGATGGCGTACTTGAGCATATCAGCCGACCGCTGATCTGCAAATTTCATGACTTTAATGCATAAAGCCAGCCTACATCTTTACAATCCGGAGGCGGTCCCGGATAAGCTAATTCATCGGCGTTATTTTTAAAGGACCGCCAGATCAATTCAACTCCTTACCTCGTCGCATGGGATGTGGCCGGATCCTTAGCGTCGGCAGTCTTCTGTTAGATAGATAGATAGGGAGGGCAGTGGATCATGTTGAAACCATAAGCACTGCGACCATGGATCGCCGACTTTTCTCGATAAATTGACTGATCTGGCCAGGTTTGATAGAGGCCAGAGGAAATGTTACGCCGAAGCAGTCCGTGCGTCGTTCGGCAAGTCCTTCGCACTCACAAAGGATGTGCTCTGAAGTCTCATCATCAGCCTCGCAGAAGCGGCAGCTAGCATCTTGCACAATACGCATGGTTTTAAGGTGACCCGTCAGACACGAGTGCCCCGTTAAAATTCTACAAATCATTCTGACTCTGTTTTTGCTCAGCCGTAGCAATTCTAAGGTACGAGTACGCGATCAGCCCGAGATGAACAGCCTGGCCTGTCTCAGGCCTGAAAGGGCCTCTCATTGGGATGTGGCAAGAGCACTTTCCCAGTCTCTTATTTGGTTTCTGCAGTAGCACAGTGGAATTCCACAAAAAGGTTCTGGACCATGGAAGGGGGCTTTGGAGGCTCATTTGCTAGCCATCTGCTAGCTCATTGCCTTCGACTCCCGAGTGACCAGGGTAAAGAGTGAGTTTGTTTGTTGAACCCACAGTATGGAGGACTTCCTGACAGGATAGCACCAACTTAGAATTTAAAGTGAAGCTGGTAAGTGCTTTGATGGCAGCCTGACTGTCGGTAAATATTGCAATGTCCCTGTTTAAATAGCCAGCGGTTTGGCGCAGCCTAGCACAGACCTCGATGGCATGTATTTCTGCTTGGAACACGGACGGCGTTTTACCCATCGGAATGAAGACTCGGTGTTCAGGACCAACAATCCCTGCACCGGAACCTTCTTCCGTTTTCGAACCGTCTGTGAACCATTTGATTGCATTGGGTCGGAGAGAGTTGTAGCCATCCGCCCACCTTTCTTTGTCCCATATGGCTGATTGAAACGAGTGGTGGAATCGGTTTTAACAAGGTACTACATGTTTTTTTTTATTTTTCGGCATACGATCGTTTCGAAAGCAACGTGCTTCCTTCATCAGTGCTTGCCTAATTCTAAGTTGTTACACAATTTAAAAATAAAATAAATAACTGGCGCAACAGTCCAATTTGAACCAGGGCCTCGAGATGAGTTAGCATCATCTCATTTTCTAGATCGTGACGGTTTTTGTGCAGAGGTATGTGATCAGCAATACGCTCAACCGAGTTATTTACCCCATAATGGGTACTCATTTAACAGCTGAGTGGGCTCATAGTCCGACACGTAAATCCCCGGAATCGAACCGGGGCCCAGTGCGTTGAAAGCGAACATGCTAACCGTTGCGCCATCCGGACTACACAATTTGCTATCATCTATATTGCTCTAAAGTTACATTTCCACTTTTATGCGATTATCTACTGGTTATTGTAACTGCGACTTTTATGAGGGTGGATGCGCAATTGCCCTCATCATGGTTCAGTACGAATTTTTTATCCTGTTTAATACGGCGAAAGTCTGTTCATTACTTTCCACCGTATCGAGCAGGTAGTTTTTCCTTACCTGCTTAATTACCTCCAAATGTTCCATCCCGATTTCGTGTCCTTTCTCCAACATGGGCCTCGCAACCATCGACTTTATATGCCTAACCTCGTCTTTTTTGCCCTTTTCGTATTCTCTTCGGTGTTCTTCGAATCTCGTTGTTACTAATCGTTTTATTTGGCCCACATATACTTTGGGGCATTCGGGCAGCTTATCTTGTATATACCGCTTTTTTCCTTCTTGTCCAGCCTGTCCTTTGGGGTTCCCAGTCTTGTACGTAGTTGTTGGCTCCTACTTGTGCTCATTACCTCGATGTTATATTTCGACAGCTTTTTCGCTATTCTGTGCGACAACGCTGAGTGTGCCAAGCTTACTCGAACCGGTGGTTTCTCCATTGTCTGTTGGCTGAAATGCGTGGTGAGTGCCTCTCTTTGTGTCCTTTTTAATTTTTTCCCAAGCAGCTTGTCAATTATATTTGCGCTGTACCCGTTGACCACGGCTGTATTTTTGATGTATGCCAATTCCTTCCTGTATCGCTCGTCTGTGAGAGGTGTTGTGACTAATCGATGGATCATGCTATGGAACGCCGCCATTTTTTGCCCATAGGTGTGGTTCGAGGTGCTTGGAATTGTTCGTTGTGTGCTTGTGTTCTTCCGAAAGATGTCGAATTCTAGGTGTTTTTCCATCCTGATTACTTTCAGATCCAAAAATGCGGTCTTATTGTTTTCCTCCCTCTCCATTGTGAACTTGATGTTCTTGTGTATTTTGTTGATCCCCGGGAATATCCGCTCCAAATCGTTTTTTGGTACTATTACCAACACATCGTCTACATATCTCGCCCAAAACTTCGGCATTATACCTCGTTGTTTTATTTCCGCTTCTATGGTGCTCATGAATATTTCGCTAATTAGGGGTGATAGTGGGTTACCCATCGGTGGCCACCATTGCGCTTATTCAAGAGCCATGGGTGGCCCGTGGCCGAATTTGCGGTCTAAACACAACAACTGGTAAGTTGATATATGACAGGTTAGCGGGTTGGCCGCGTGCGGCGCTTCTGATCGACAAATGCGTCAACTATTTGCCACTAACCAGTTTTATTTCTAGAGATCTAGCTGCAGCATTGGTGGAGGTATCCACGCTCAACGGTTGTCAGAAAGTGGTAGTTGCGTCTGCCTACTTCCCATCTGACAATGTTGAGATTCCACCACTCGAGGTCCAGCAGCTCGTTGACTTCTGTCGACGTACAAACCAGCATTATGTGATCGGTTGCGATGCAAACGCACACCACACGGTGTGGGGTAGCAGCGACATCAACGATAGAGGTAAGCGCCTTCTTGACTATCTTATGTGTAAACATGTGAATTTCCTGAACAGGGGGTGCAAACCTACCTTTGTCACTGCGGCAAGGGCAGAGGTACTCGACATTACCCTTGCTAGCGGTTTCTTCTCCAGATTCATTGCGAACTGGCACGTGTTGGACGAAGTGTCTCTTTCAGATCATAGACACATAAGATTTGACATCCTAGGACAATCTGACATTCGCTCGGATACTTTTTGTCCAAGGAAAACTAACTGGATTAAATTCCATGAACTAGTTAGCTCCAAAGCGGAGCTACTGGTCAGCCCCATAAGTACTACAGGGGAAATTGAGATTGCAGCTGAGGAGCTCAATGAAATTTTAACTTCCTCCTACAGAGATAGTACCATTTCACGTTCGGTGGAGTCGGGGCGTAAAGTACCCTGGTGGAACGAGGAATTGGCCCGCAAGCGAGTTAAAGTTAGAAGGCTGTTCAACAAAGCCAAGCGCTTCAATAGGTGGGATGAGTACAGAACTGCTCTCACCGAGTACAACAAACTCATTAGGCACTCAAAACGAGAATGCTGGAAAAACATTGTGAGAGCATTCAGTCGCTACCGGAAGCGGCGCGCCTTCACAAAGCCCTTTCCAAAGACTCAGCAAACGGGGTCGGCCTTCTATTGAGACCAGACGGTTCGTATACTGAAGGTCCAGAAGAAACATTAAAGTTGCTTCTTCAGACCCATTTCCCAGGGTCCGTACTGTCTGAAGGTGACCCCTGCCCAACTGCGAGGCCCCAACGGGTTCCCATAAGTCGGGCTCGCAGTTTATCGGGGGTCATCTTTGACATGGACAAAGTAAAATGGGCGATAGAATCCTTTGAGCCATTTAAAGCTCCCGGAGTAGACGGCATCTTCCCCGCTCTGTTACAAAACAGCTTGGAGATCATAATAACTCCGCTAATCGAACTTTTTAGGGCAAGTTCCACCCTTGGGTACATACCACAACCTTGGAGGAAAGTTAATATGGTCTTCATACTCAAAGCGGGCAATAAGCCGGAACTTATGCCCAAACCCTATAGACCGATTAGCCTTACTTCCTTCTTCCTTAAAACCATGGAAAAGTTGCTTGATTTGCATATCAGGCACAAGATGGAACTGTCGAGCCCCCTACATCGTATGCAATTCGCGTACACGAAGGGTAAGTCAACAGTAACCGCCTTGCATAGCCGTGTCAGCACAATCGAAAAGTTCCTCAGTGAAAAGGAAATCGCGCTGTGCGCGTTTCTTGACATTGAGAGGGCTTTCGATAATACCGGTTACGAGTGCATTTCCAGAGCACTGGAACTCAGGGACATCCCGCCCGCTACCATTGCATGGATAGATGCCATGCTCCGGGGACGGGATATTCACTCAACTCTAGGCAGTACATCCATTTGCGTGAATGCCGTAAAGGGTTGTCCACAAGGTGGCGTTCTGTCACCCCTTTTGTGGTCCCTTGTCGTGGACGAGCTGATTTCCATGCTTAATGAGCGCGGTTATCTTACTATCGGATGCGCGGATGATTTAACTATCATAGTCAGGGGCAAATTCGAATCTACCATCACTGAGTTGATGAGGTCGGCCCTTGACATAGTTCTATACTGGTGTGTGGCGGTGGGCTTACATGTAAACCCACAGAAAACTGTCGTTGTGCCGTTCACATGAAAACGAAACATAACATTGGATCCAATTTCGTTCGGCGGCACGACCTTAGATTATTCCACTGAAGTTAAATGTCTCGGGGTAACTCTAGACTCGAAACTCACCTGGAATACTCACATAGATAATGTACTTGGCAAAGCCACACGCACAATGTGGGCTTGCAGAAGTTTCTTTGGACGGACATGGGGGCTCACCCCAAAGATAATTGAGTGGTTATACACCATGCTGGTGCGACCTATGGTGACCTACGCAGCGCTTGTGTGGTGGCCGAAAACTCAGCAATCTTCTGTCTTACTAAGTGCAATAAGCTTCAACGCCTCGCCTGCCTTGGCATCAACTGGAGCTATGCGCACTTGTCCTACGCCAGCCCTGGAGGCGATTATTGGACTTACTCCGTTGCATATATTCATTCAAGAATCAGCAGCTTTAAATTACGTTTACACTATCCGCAGATTACTTCATCTGCGCCGGCTGAGATAATCTGCGACTGTCAAATACATACAATTTTGAACTCACCACACCCAGATTACGCTGCAGATGAAGTAATCTGGGGATAGTGTAAACGTAATATTAAATGCTCTCAGACTTCGTTTAACTTCCGACGTGGGTAGTGAAGAAAGCGGTCACATGAGCATTCTGAATCAAATTCCTGACGTGCAGATCTGCTTGAGATCAGATTACATGATCACGGAGGTTTGCTTCGGTAGAAAATATTCAGCCCTCATCCCTAACCGCTCTAAATGTGTAAATGGCACACCCTGTCCAGACCCTAGATGTATCAAGTGGTTCACCGATGGGTCTAAAACGGAACAGGGTGTTGGTGCAGGTGTCTTTGGACCCAACACCAGAATTTTGATCGCAATGGGAGTCTCGCTCAGCGTTTTTCAAGCTGAGATCCACGCCATTGAGGTCTGCGCCAGGGTAATCTTGGAAACTGGACTTCGCGGCGCTCACATTGGCTGCATTCACGAGAAAAATTTTCGCTACGGAACGCTACATCCCCTCCACTACACATTTGAGGAGACGCTACCTGTCAACATTTCTTTCGTGATTGAACCGCTACACAACTTTCGTTCACCAATTTTCCATTGCAAAATATTTCTTTATCACATCACGAAACATGGAAATATGAAATCAAACGACAAGAAGACAGTGAATTTACATAGACGGGGATTCTATTTGCGCTTTTGATGTACACAAACGTCACAACGCACGTACCAGCTGCGAGTTGTCAAATGTCGCGGCTACATGCCCAGAGAGCGTAAAAAATTTACGCTACCAAGGGGAAGTAACCGTTCCGGAGCGGATGGAAGGAGCGATTCCGGTTCAGTGGCACTGGCGGAACTTGATGGTGGTGCCGCAGTGACTGAAGATGCAGTTCGGCCTACTGGTGGTTGCAACCATGAGGAGCCAAGGCGTTGGATAGGGTTGCGCCCGGATGAGGCTGTGTGAGATGAAGTTGGAGCTGATTTCAAGGAGCTGGCCGAGGTATGCTTCCGTGACGAGCAGATGGGTGTTTCCAGCGCTGTCTTCTGTTTTTTATTAGCGTCCATATTGGTTTGTGAACCAGGGGTTCCTTCCTCTTCTGATCTCTGCCTTTTCGGAGGGGGTGCGTTGCACGGATGCTTGATTGCTAATTCTCTCGCTTTACCGGGGACATGCCCCTGCGAGAGATAACGCAGATAGCGTTTGCAAGCTGCCCCACCGAGGCCCCGTCGAAGCGGGTCCCGGAGACCTCCTGGCGAGTCCGGATGAGGAAGTCTAATCACGTTTTTGTTAAAATGGCTCTTATTTTGGACCAAGCGCTCCTTGGATAGCTAAGTATTGGGTTGGCAGCTAGTGCCGCGCCTTACCTGACGTGGCTCGTCAATGTCGGAAAGGTAGAGCTCCTCCGGCATCGTATCTGGGGCCGCGACTGATGCCGCCTCCTCAGACCGACCACGTGAGCACGAGGCGACAGGTGTTGGGTACATGTTGCGATTTTCATAAGAACTGTTGCTCTTATCATCTTTGTTTTTAATAATCTTGCGTGAGCCTACATCATTGGTTTTGCAATATTGGTTTATCTTACCATCCATCTGAAAACGTGCGATCGTTCACGACTATGACTTCATTCTAACCTTCTACCTGTATCGTCCGCCTCGCAAAACCACTGTTTCTTTGATTTCCGAACCTTCACTGTACACTTTAACGACAAACAACACACGCTAAAGTAAACTGGGCGTTCGATTTTGCCTCAATGCGCAATCGTGTTCGTTCTAACGGCTGATTATAGCGACCGAAACACAAGACACTTTTCTTCTCTTCTGTTGCTTTGGGTCCTCTTGCTGTCCGTCCACGGACCTCTGCGTTTTGGTGTCAGAAGGGTATACCGAATCCCAGCGATGACCTCAAGCGCCCTCTCGAGAGACACTCTTTGTTTCTCTATCGTCTATCTTAGAGTATAGTCATGGACCTGAAGTGCATTGTGCCTGTCCCGTAAGTGAGCTTTAGAGGGAGTCTGCTGCTTCTCCGTACCTTGTCTGTAAAAGACGGCTACACGGATAGGTGTACGCTAACAACTGGACATTTGGAAATTCAGATGCGAACGAAACGTCAACAAGGTATTGCTGGAGATGTTGCCGCCCATACATTTGCCCTAACCCCTAGTGAGGCATAGCGCGTCAACTATTACATCATGTGGCTTAGCTGATGTTTCGTTGGCACTAACCAGTTTCGGACGATGCACGTTGCCTGTTCCCCTTTAGTCGCCTACCTGCGACAATTCGGGAGACGTTGTGGCTTATTATTACGCACTCGCACCACAGGGGGAAGACAACACAAACATCCATGGCTACGAACGGCGTGGACGGGCTTACAACCGCAACAACCGTAGTCAGACATGAGACTGACGCTTCTACGCACTGGGCTACCGGTTGGCCCAGGAGGAGATAAAGTATAAAAATAAACATATCTTTCCTCAAAAATTATATCAACTATAATAATTTTCGTTTTTAAATGACGGCCTTAATTTCTATTCACAAATTAAAGAGTACACATGCATGCACGTGTAGATATATACAAATCTATTTCGTTACAACTTAAGATTTTGTTTCGACCGCTCCAGCGGTTCGGCAAACTGAAAATCACATCGGAAATATCGCTGATTCACGGGACACGATTTCAAGAAGCCATTATTGAAATCTATCGCCGTCATCGTCCTACGTCCTTCAATACAAATTTTCGTAACTTCAATACATGTTCCATGTCGACAATAGACTCGAAGAGATTTCCCCGCTCGATTGTATTCAACGTAGCCCGGTTTCGTCAGTTCATTAATGTATGTCGATGGCCTCACTTCGATCAGCTTAATTACATTCGATTGCCATTTTGTCGTGACCGACTTGTAGGAGTACAATGATCTGTACAAATTGAAAACGTCCGGCGCACTCATCTGATGCCAATTGACCTCACAAAATTCGGGGGTGATTTTCGGAGCTGAAAACGAATGGGGTGATAAAGTGTGATTTTGAAATTCTGAAAGCGAAAAGCATCCATACCGTAGGTGGCATTTCTGTGATCCTGAGATTGCACTTTTGTCAAGATGTCGGGAATCTGCTGCACCGTTTCGACGAGCAGATCCGCTCCGTCTTGAGCCATTTTCTCGTGCAATTCAGGCATGAGCATTTCATCGTGTATTTCCATTTCACGTTGTGTCAAAATCTGGGGAAAGAAAATAGATTAATAGTCATAAATTTCTGGTCGGTATTTCGGTACTTACCCCGCCCACATCGAAATGTTTCGGTTCGATTTTCATGATTGTTATGCCGGTTTTTCGATCGCCATTTTTCAGAGCATAGATAATCGGGGCAGCTCCACGCCATCTTGGCAGCAGACTTGCGTGGACATTGATAATTCCGCTGGAGGTCGTTATGGGTAAGTTGTGAAAATTAGAAATGAAAAGTGTAAAATTAGAAGGACTTACAGTGAGCACAGGGAAATCACTTGTTCGGGTATCAAGTGTCCAAATGAGACCACCACGCCCAGGTTATAGCTGCCGGGCGCTATCTTTTCCAAGGGCCATTTGTGAAGATGGAGCTCGTTGTTTTCTGCATATTTGAGGACCGGATTTTTCGGCTTTTTGAATGATGTGACGACGTCGACGGTTTGTATGTTGCTGTTCTTGTGGCTAGAAGGACAAATACGGTGGTGGAAGTTAGTGTGGTAAAATAAAGCAGTATATCCTTGGTAGGGGATCGAAGAGAGACCAGTATTTACTACTACTACTTTGCCTTAACCCAGCGCCTTACACTCTTTTGCCACAGATCGACGCCATGTGATTTTAGGACCTCTTCTTACATTCCTGCGGCAGCCGGTTCTACGCACCGGAGAGACCCGTTTCACTACGGTCGAGAGCTGCCAAAACCCTTCAATGCAAGAAGGAAAGTGTATTGGTATGTTACATGCCTCTTATCGTTTTTTTATTACCACTGGGAGCAATAAATCTCGGCGCAACTGCTCTCAGTGCTACTTTTCCGCGCCGGCATTGAGAGAAACCCTGGTCCGTGGATCTGCTACGTATCCAACAGTGCTGCACCTAAACGCGACTACGGTGAGGTGCAATTGCTGCAATCAGTGGTGCCACCTAAGATACTGCTCTGGACTCAACCATCACAGGCACTGGAATTCCTCCTTTACTGCCAATCAAACCGACAAATATCATATCTGCCGGACACCCCACGTTTGTCAACCACAATAAGGCTGATTGGAACGGTTTCACCTCCTGCACCAACGCTAAATTCTTTGCTCTGCCAACGCCAACCGACGTACGTAAGGCCGCATCCAACACAAGGAAAATCTTGAACAAAGCGGCTGCGAAGTTCATTCCTGCAGGACAGATTTCGAAAATTCGACCAAACTTTCCAACCACTGCCGCCAGATTGGCAGTCGAGAGAGATAGCATCAGGAGCGTAAATCCGAACGACCCCATAATCCATGAGATGAACTGCGAGATCCATAGACAAGTAGCCGAATACAGGAGGTCAAAATAGAGCACCCATCTGAATAACTGCAACCTAACCACAGGTTTGAGCAAGTTATGGTCGACTGTCCGTGCCCTTTCTAATCCACCAAAACAGAAAGGGAACGTCGTCATTCAGTTCGATGAAAATTAAGTAAGTAACCCTACCCACTGCGCAAGTCGTTTCAATAAACAATTTATTGAATACCCCGCATCTGGCAGACTTAAGTGCAAAATTCGTAGGAAGATCCACAACCGAACTACAGAGACCATACCTGTTTTCACCACGGACGAAGTAGTTGCAGCTATAAGGAAGGCGAACAACTCGAAAGCATTTGGACCTGATGGCATTTCAATGACTATGCTCAAACACCTCGATCTGCCAGCTATCAATATCAACAACAGGGCTACTTTCAATCTATCCATCTCCTCGCTGATTGTTCCTGAAATCTGGAAAAAAGGGAGAGCGATCTCCATTCTAAAACCTGGGAAGAAAGCGACATTCGGCGAATCCTATCGTCCCATAACTCTCTTGTCACCAATTGCCAAAACGCTTGAAGCGCTAATCCACCCTGTTCTTAGCGGATCACCGGCATGGCTTCCGAAGCATGCACAGTACGACCACGGCCTTGGATGCCATAACATCCCGCATCCACAATGGTCTCAACCAGGCTCATACATGTCAAAGAACAATTCTGGTAGCGCTTGAGCTGTCGAAAGCCTTCGACACTATCAGCCATTCAGCACTTCTGTCCGACATCACCGGACATCGACCGAATTCTCTCTCTAATTACCTTGACCCCTCCAGGGGCATGGGAGCGTCAACATCTCTAGCATTTCTATACCTTGCTGACGTTTCAATAGCATATCTCCTTTTCGGAGGTGCAGTTGCCAGCATGCACCTCCTACTCGCGCCGTCTTTATACTGACAAGCTTGGAGCACTGTGAGAGTTCTATTAGTACACACAGTCACAGGCAGTTTTTGGTCGCGCCGAGATTTGATCTCCGAGCTCTAGATTAGTATCGTAGAGCGGTGACCGAACCATCACGGCCACCGAGCGCGACCGAATTCAGGGGCAGTAAATCGAAGCTTAGGAAGATTAAACAAGGTGTACGTCAGGGAGGAGCTCTATCTCCTATCTGGTTCAACCCCTACTTATCAGGACTCCCAACACCACCTGAGGGAATCGATATCATCTCCTACGCTGATGAGTGCTCCATTCTGGCAACAGGGGACAACATAGCGGATATGTGCGAACACATCAACGGTTATCTTGAACTTAACTCGTTCTTCAAAAGCAAAAACCTAACCGTCTCGGCGTCTAAATCCTCGGCAACCCTTTTAACCACCTGGACCAAGGAAGTCAAGATGCAGCTTGGAATCTCGATTGATCCTCAAAGCCTTGGCCGGTAGTACCTGGGGCAAGGACAAAGAAACTCTACTGGTAACGTATAAAGCAGTCGGTAGATCAGTGGCTAACTATGCGGCTCCTGTGTGGTCACAGAATCTCTGTAACACACAGTGGAAAAAGAGTCAAGAGTGCCAAAATGCCGATCTCCGCACTGACACTGGCTGTCCCCTGATGTCACCCCAGACATGTTAGGCGCGACTTGAGGTACCTAGAAAGAGATGTCCAGAGGTACAAAAGGGTACCCTTTGATAGCGGCGCACACAGGTCAGCCATCGCAGCGATACACCAGGAGGGGGTTCTTCAATGAATTACGGGTTTAGGTCCAAATCCAGTTCCCTCTGCCATAGGTTAGGTATAGGGGTTGCCGCAATTCAGCAGCACACATAAACCACTCATGGTCCGTTGTGATACCACCATATATTCAGTTGCCTACAAACTCTGACCCTAAGTAGCCAGCCGACGCTGGCAACAAACCGATTAATTTGAATCACATTCACATTAACGAGACCCTCTAGGTCCTGGAAAAAGGAGAATCCCAAAAATCTTCTCCTCCTATATGCCAAGGCTGGACAGTAACAAAGAAGGTGAGCAACACTCTCCTCCTCATCCTCATCATGACAACTTCTACAGTAATCATAATGAGGAAGGCGAAGCCTTCTCGCATGGTCGCCGATAGGACAGTGCCCTGTGATGACCCCCACCACCCTGCCAATATGCTTCCGGTTCAATGAGAGCAGTGAGGCAGAGCGATCAGGATCAATCCTGGGC
This sequence comes from Chloromyia formosa, assembly GCA_964017055.1. Classification (NCBI taxonomy): domain Eukaryota; kingdom Metazoa; phylum Arthropoda; class Insecta; order Diptera; family Stratiomyidae; genus Chloromyia; species Chloromyia formosa. Next base: position 65,999,691 of record OZ024818.1, read on the forward strand.
CATATCATCCTCGTTGTTTGGCAAGTGCTAATGCTAAGCCATCTAGCATTGGCTCTACCGATCGCAACGGACTCAATTGCCATTTTACACACTGCAATGGGTATCCTAATGTGGTCAAGATCCACAGCGGTGGATCCGATTGCCCCTTGACGGGCCAGCTCATCAGCCCCCCGATTACCCGTGAAACCACCGTGGTCCGGAATCCAGCAAATTGTAATATTGAAAAAGCAACTCATTTCCATGAGTGTCGACCGGCAATTTACAACCGTTTTTGATGTCGAAATAACCGATTCCAGCGACCGTACCGCCGCTTGACTATCCGTGTAGATAGTAATATCCTTTTAAGTAAGGACATGCCTTCCCAGCCAGGACAGAGCTTCCGCTATTGCCGAAATCTCCGCCTGGAGGACGCTGCAGTAGTCGGGAAGACGGACCGATACGTTAATGCATAGTCCCTCCGAATAAATACCCGCACCTACTCCCTTATCGGTCTTGGAGCCATCTGCGTAGATGGCCAAGGAGTCGGGTATTATATTGCTCGCCCATTCATCTCTAGAGGGAATCAGGCTTATATGATTGTTGCCAAAAATAACTTTTGGAGCGGTATAGTCGGTTACTACTGGAAGATCCAGATTATCCAGAATAGTGGAGTGCCCACTCCTCAGCGCGCGCCACTGTCCAGTATCACGAAGACGCAGGGCTGTTTTGGCCGTCAGTTGCTCGCCAAGAATGTCCACCGGAAGCAAGTTGAGGAGCATGTCCAAGCCAGCCGACGGAGTAGTTCTTAAAGCTCCAGTAATGGCAATCGCAGCCAGTCTTTGTACTTTAACCAGTAGGTTACAATAGGACGCAACTCTGAGTGCCGTCCACCATACGCATATCCCGTACAATAGGATAGGCCGTACCACTGCAGTATATAACCAATACACCACTTTCGGCTGGAGGCCCCAGTTCTTACCTATAGCCCTTTTACAAGAGTATAGCGCAACAGTTGCCTTTTTCACCCGTTCAAGAATATTCAGCTTCCATGTTAACTTCTTATCGAAGATAAGTCCGAGGAAGGGCTTTATCAGCAAAGACCAGTCTCTTGCCATCCAAAAGGGAAGGTTCAACAGGGGGAATTTCACGCTTTCTGGTGAGAAGCATAAGTTCCGTTTTGTCGGGATTTACCCCAACACCGCAGGTGCCTGCCCATTCAGTCAGAATACATAAGGCGTTCTGGAGTACCTCACTTAGGACTCCCGGAAACTTACCGGAACTAGCAATGACAACATCGTCTGCGTAGGCAGTCACATGGCACCCAGTTTCTTCCAGTTTCAGAAGCAGGCCATTATCGGCCAAGTTCCAAAGAAGAGGAGACAGTATCCCGCCTTGGGGGTGCCATTACAGACACCTCTACTAACAGACGATGTTCCCATAGTAGTGCGAACAATCCTGGATGCGAGCAGCATGCCGATAAATTTGCAGAGCGATTCATCCACTTGCAGGTCTCTTAGTGCGCCTATTATCGCACTAGGCTTAATATTGTTGAAAGCGCCCTCGATATCCAAGAACACAGCTAACGTATATTCCCTGAATTCCAGGGACTTTTCGATACAACCAACCAGAGAGTGCAGAGCCGTATCAGCCGACCTGCCCTTCTAGTAGGCGTGTTGCGAGGTGGCCAGCAGTCGTGGTGGAATGGTGTTACGAAGATGGAGGTCTATCAGTCTCTCCAGGATTTTAAGCAAGGTCGAGGAGAGGCTGATTGATCTGAGGTCATTTGGGTGGGCATGCGCGCTTCTGACCGCCTTAGGAATAAAAATGACTAGCACCTCCGTCCAGCTTCTTGGAACATAGCCTAAAGCTAGGCATGCAATTAAGATAGCTTCTATCCGCGGATACACAGTATCTACAGAGTTCTGAAGGTCCGCAGGGATGATTCCATCGGGTCCGGGAGATTTATAGGGCTCGAAACTGTTAATCGCCCACAAAATCTTTTCTCTTGATAGAATAGATTCGTACTCGCAGGGTTCTGTACAAGGATCGGATTGATCCCTCACGGAATAAACCTCTTCGCCGCCAGGAAAATGCGTGTCCAGGAGGAGCTCGATGGTTTCCCTGCTGGACGACGTCCACGAACCATCATGTTTCTGCAGGAAGCTAGGCATGGATGGATCTGAAGACAAAACTTTACGAAGCCTGGAGGCGTCACTTGGCTGTTCCAATCCCTCGCAGAAGATCCTCCATGAGTTTCGTTTAGCAGTCCTGAGCTCCTTTTTGTAGGAGCTCAATTGCCTTTTATATGAGCGCCAATCCGATGCTTGTTTAGACGCCTTTGCCTTATTGAAACCCTCTGCCATACCACCAACGTTATTTCCGGAAGAGGAAAGACTTCCGAGATCGACACTCGCCCAACTTCGGTCAGGCTGGTGTTCACGATTGAACTCCTACTTATCCCGCATTGACCAGGACGTCTCAAACATCTGTCCTGCTTGCAATGGAGCAGCTCCTCATGACGTGGACCACATCTTTCACCGCCAGCTGCACCCACGCACCTGACTCACAGATCCCTGTGGGAGAACCCAATATCATCATTAGAGACCGGATTATATGCAATATAAAAAGGCTGAAATATGCATGCAAATATGCATGTAAAATGCTTAAAATATGAAGTAAAATGTGAAAATATGCAACATGAAATAAAAGAAAAAAATTGGATAATTATGTTCTTATTAAGAAATAAAGGAACGAAAAGTCACAAATTTAATGGTTTTAGCAGTTTACTATAATATGTATATTGTTCTATGTGTTTAGTTGTAAGATTATGTCTTGTATCATTTAAAATAGTTTTGTAATTTGAGAAAGATCGTTCTACGTCCACCGATGTCACAGGGCAATACTTAAACTTGGGTGCTGTATTGGCAGATATTGTCCCAGGCAAAGTTTTACCTGTACCATTAATAAAACTATTAATCTGGCACAAAGGCTCGAAACCTGGGTTGTTGTTTAGAATGTTTTAAAACTTTTTTGTTTGTCTGGGAATATATCTGGCAATTCAGAGTGTATTTTACGAACTTTTTCCATCAACAGAATAGATCCATTCAACTGCAAGCCTCGAGCTTCAAGTTTTTTGATACACTCGTGTATGTGGGAAAAATGAGTAATTAGGACAATTACGAATGCGATCTTAAGCTCATGGGTAGGGGAAGCTCCATGAGTACGTTTCACGTGAACGGTTCCCTTCGCTGAGGGGTTACGATCAAAATATCAGCACCAGCACAAGCATCATAGCATAGCTTTCACTCTGTTTTCACAGTGTTTGCTTATAAACATCAAATGTCCCTTGCACACTACATGAGATTTGGATAAATCATGAGAAGACTCGTAACAATTTCCCCAAAAATATGCAAAATTAATAGATTTTCAATTAAATATGCTAAAACCTCCAAAAACAGCCAATATATGCAAATGCATATGAAGTTATGCATTTGCATATAATCCGGTCTCTAATCATCATCATCGTGGCACGACAGCTCGACGTCGGGCCTCGGCCGCCTGAGAACTCAATAGAGACCACTAATTTTCTATCTCTCGACACTGGGGATGACGCCGAACCGTAGGCATGTACAGACGTGTTCGAAATAATAAGAACAACACAAGGGAAAACTGAATTCGTCCTAAAAAAAGGGTTAAAATATTTTTTTTTTAAGCTTTTATTACTTTAACACCATACATATTAAGCTTTTTATAAACGCAAGAATTGATGTCCTGCTATTTCCTTGTATTATTGTTCTGGCCACTTTGTTGGATTGAGTCGAAAATCAGCTGTTCGAAAAAATAAGAACAAAGAGGAAAAACACACGGTAGTTAATTTCTACAAACAGAATTCCCGAAATTGGATTGTAATTGCTTATTTGGAGTGTATTGTGCGTGGTGTGCAGTAGTTTTATTAACGAATAATAGTGAAAATCACTTCAAAATGGGAAGACGCCAACATTGTTCTGTGGGTCAAAGACAATTAATTAACCAGGTCGAAGCTTCGCTTCGGCCCGGAGTCCGAAGCGTACATACCCTAGACTTGTACAGACCTAGTGGTGATGCCAAAAGTACCAATTGTCAACGACCATATGCATTAAAAGTGGGTCTCCTATAGTATGGCCAGTTCATAGGGGAGGGTGGCACTCATTCAGTGTGATCTTGACCATTCTCAAAATCAATTAACTAACCCATTCTACAAATATTTGTCGAATTTTTCAAGTCGCTAGCTTCATTCTATCGAAAGTTAACGCTTATTTGAAATTTCACTTGTAGGGGAGGTAGGGGTTCCTTGGGTCGGATCTTGCCCATCATTGCCACCAACCAATTAGATTCCCTACAAACATTTAAACAAAATGTCAAGTCTCTAGCTTCACTCTATCAAGAGTTATCGCTTATTTGAAGTTTCATTTGTAGGGGAAGTAGGGGTTTTGTTGGCCGGATTTTACGTATTTTCAATATTAGCTAACTGCATCATACTACAAACATTTGACCAAAATTTCAAATCGCTAGCTTTATTTTGTCGTAAGTTATCACTTATTTTAAGTTTCTTTTGTAGGGGAGGTAGGGGTTCCTTAGGTCGGATCTTACTCATCTTTAATGCCAACTAACTCAATCTCACTTCAAACATTTGACCAAAATTTCATTCTATCAAAAGTTATCGCTTATTTGAAGTTTCATTTGTAGGGGAGGTGAGGGTTCCTTGGGTCGGATCTTGCCCATTTGCAGTAGCAATAAAGTAGGTCTCACTAGCAACATTCTGTCAAATTTTCAACTGGCTAGTATCATTTTATCGAAAGTTATCGCAATTAAAGTAATATTTAATTTTTTAAAATTTGTAGGGGAGGTAGGCGTTCCTTTGATCTGATTAAGCCCAACTTAAAAAACCTTAAGCAGCTTCTCACTTCAAGGTTACATGCCAAAAATCAGGTGTCTACGTCAATTGGTTCAGGAGTTATAGACAAAAAAGTAAAAAGTAGGGTAGTACGGGGCTCTTTGTCAGAAAATTACCGTTCGTTTTCAACTGATCGATTTTATTTTCCCAGGAGAGTATAAGATTACCCTCATGAGTAATCTACCAAAACTAGAGCTTTTCATGTTTCTTTAATCGGGAGTTAATAGATACATTTATGTATTTTACATATGTAGGGGAGGTAGGCGTTTTTTGGCCTGATCATGCCCATTTTCAATACCATCCAACTAGATCACACTGCCAACATTTGACCAAAATTTCAAGGCTTTAGCTTCATTTTATCGAAAGTTATCGTGCGAACGGACAGACAGACAGACAGACGGACAGACAGACAGACATGGCTAAATCGAATCAGGAGGTGACGCTGATCATTTATATATATACCTATACATTGCTATATCTCCGGAGCCTCCTTTAAGGTGTTACATATTTTCGTCGTGACAAAAACAATATACCCTATACCAGTGACGTGCACTCCATACAAGCGAGTCAAGCGCCGCTTGACTTAACAATTGCAAAAATGTATCTCAACATTTCATTAAAACTATACATTCATTTATACATTTACACAGTACTCTCTTTTTATACAAGACGTACAATGTCAATACAAAGCGCATTGCTCTCTTTCAACGCAATTCTCATCCATTTTTACCCCTATCTGCTTGCGAGCTACAACGTATCAAAGCCAACCGGGTTGTTAAGATGTTTCTGTTGGGGAACAAAGCGGTTTGTTCTCCTTCACTTCAATTCGTTATTTGAACTCGCTCGGTGCAACGCATCAAAGCCAACCAGTTGGTTGGGGAACAGAGCTATTTGTTGCGAAACAAAATTTCTCATAATCGGTTTAGAATGCTGGAATCGGTCAATACAATTTTCTTATGTTGCTTTAAAATGTATTTTCGATTTAATAGGTGATATGCAAGCGCTACATTTTCAGCTTGTACGAGTATGATGAATCAGCAACAACTATCTGAAACACTTGTAGCCCGATTCTTTACATGAAGAATGATGACGGTGGACATAGGCATATGAAATAAATGTATCTATGCATATTGGGAAGTCTTCTCATTTATGTTGAAAAAGTGTAATTTTTCCTTACCTTTTTTTCGGATACTACACATGCTAAAAACTTTATTCTTTTTGCAAATTATAAAGATTTACTTGAACTTTCTTGTGATCAAAGATTACAAAAATGATAATTGTTTATATCTTTTCTCGGCTGATAAAAAAAAATATTCCAATAATTAATTTATATTTCGACGTACATACGTTTTAGTAATGGTGGTAATGGTGAAGAATATACGAGTACAGTTAGCTACACTTTATAGTTTTCGTTTGCTTTTTTTCTGGTGGTTTCTCGTATTGTTAGAAAATTTTTAAATAATAGTCCAGGTTTTTAGATCTTAGAACTGAAGAAGGGAGTACACTGCTTACGAAACAACTGTTTTCTGCAAACACGAATAAAGGGAAAAATCTGGATCAATATTTAAAATTTACACTTCATTGTTTCTGAGAAAAAGAGCCAAAAATGGTAAAACCTGAACTTTTCACGAAAGCTATATTTGTGACGTTTTTTGACTTTGGATTCCCCTTAATAAGTAGCTGTAATAAATTCCGAAATTCGAGGAATTCAATCTCTAGTCCGGGAGAAATATCCGTTGGTAAAATTTGTTCCGTCTTTCGCCCATCTCCTGTACTTACTAGCATTTTTCCTAAAACAAATATTTTGCAGTTCTGTTTAAAAATTGGTGTGAAAATGATTTTACACGGTAGTTGTTTGATGAAATACATTCATTCATTCATGAAAGGTTTGTTTGATGAAATACATTCATTCATTCATGAAAGGTGGGGGGCAAAGACCTTTTCCATAGTCCTCCGCGTGGGCGCCCCCTGGTAACGGCAGTGTATCAATTCGCTGACGGCCAATGTCTTAGCGATAAGACAGTTTGGAAAAGGCAGATAGCTGTAGCCTGAATGGCTGACGAACACCTAAGCGTCTCAGGTCTAGTAGGATGGAATGACTTGCGTAGTTGGACCTGCTACATAGTTGTGTGGGCTCCAGCACGTTTATTAAACCATCTGAAGCAGCTATCTCCGAGGCCATCCCCTGAATGGGGTTAAGCGACGTGCTGACAACTCGTCCTTGTAAAAACCACTCCATGTCAAGAAACCTGGAACAAAAGCCTCGGATTGGACGGATCAACAACGACGACCACGCAAACGAATAAAGGATTATTCTTTCGGATCCTGGAATGTACGCTCCCTGAACAAACCGGGGGCCGAGAAGGCCCTCCTTCAACAGGTCGAAAAGTACAAACTGAGCATTACTGCAGTCCAGGAAACAAATTGGCTTGGCAGCGAGATTAATGACAAGAAATCGCACACAATTTTTACAAGTGGCAAACCATCGGGCCGCAAGGAGTTTGGAGTAGCATTTATAGTGGACAATCACCTCAAACCGCATATTACTGACTTCAAACCCATAAATGAACGGCTGTGTGCGATTCGCATCAAGGCTCGATTCTTCAATCTCTGGCTCATCAATGTGCATGCCCCCACTGAAGTTAAAGAAGACGCAGTAAAAGACGAGTTCTACGCCCGCCTTGAAACTCTCTTCGACTCACTTCCAACAAACGACGTCAAATTGCTGCTGGGAGACTTTAACGCGAAAGTCGGGAATGAAAGTTGGCATCGGGGGACCTCTGGAGGCCACAGCCTCCATGAAGAATGTAACGATAACGGCCAGCGACTTATCGACTTCGCCTGCAGCAGGAATCTAGTCGTAAGCTCTACGTGTTTCCCGCATCGACGCATTCACAAGCAGACCTGGAAGTCTCCAGACGCACATACCGTCAACCAAATTGACCACGTCCTCATTTGCAGGAGATGGGCGTCTAGTGTCATGGATGTCCGCTCCTATCGAGGAGCAAACTGCGACTCAGATCATCACTTGGTGAAGACGACCTACAGATGTAGAATCTCCTCAGTGCACCAGTCAAGAATCAGCCCTCCCAAAATCTTTGCGGTTGATAAGCTCTTGAGTGATGCTACAGCGGTGGCGTATACTACCGCCCTTGAGGAAAAACTATCACCTATGCTACACAACATCAGCAACACAGGCGTCCATGGGTTCTGGGAAGAACTCAAGGGTACCATCAAGGATGTCGCAGAGAAGGTCGTGGGATATAAAGCCCGGCGAGCGCGAAATGACTGGTTCGACGAAGAATGCAAAAATTCACTTGACGCGAAAAACGAGGCCTACAGACAATGGATTCAACGAGGAACCAGAGCCAGAAGAGAAAAATATGACGAGCTACGGCGAATATCGAATAGAATAATTAGACGTAAGAAACGTAAATACTTTGACGAGCAGTTGCTGAACATAAACGAAAACTTAGCTAATAGGAACACCAGACAAGCGTACAAACTAGTAAATACAATTAAGAACGGCTACCAACCCAGGACTAGCCTTTGTGAGGACAAGGATGGAAACATCATCAGCGACACCGATGGTATTAACAAACGATGGGCCTCTTATTTTGAAGAGCTTCTAAACCGACCATCTAACATCCCCACACAGGAAGCTCTCGATGATATTGTTGATCTAGGCCCACACATTCAACCCCCGACAGTAGAGGAAGTTGATCTCGCGTTGCGGTCACTAAAACGAAATAAAGCGCCGGGCGCTGACGAGATCCCAGCTGAACTGCTAAGATTCGGTGGAACGAGTCTAGTTGATGCCATACATCAATTACTCCTGCGAGTATGGGAGAACGAGGAGATCCCAGACGATTGGCGCAGAAGCATCATCTGTCCAATTCATAAAAAGGGAGATAAATTGCGGTGTGAGAATTACAGGGGCATCTCACGTACGTCCTATAAAATTTTGACGAAAATTCTGGAAAATAGAATAAAACCGTACGCAGAAGGAGTCATTGGCGAATATCAAAGCGGTTTCAGACCTGGTCGCTCCACAACCGATCAGCTCTTCTCAGTCAAACTGATACTCCAGAGGTGCTGGGAATACAACGTAAACGTATACCAAATCTTTGTCGACTTCAAGCAGGCATACGACAGTATCGATCGTGGAGTACTGTACAACATCATGCTGCAATTTGGTATACCAGCCAAATTAGTGCGACTGACAAAGATGACGATGACCAACTCCGTCTCACAAGTCAGGATCCAGAATAGACTTACTGATCTATTTGAAACACGCACTGGTTTGAAACAGGGCGATGGACTGGCACCGACGCTCTTCAACCTAGCACTGGAATACGTTATTCGGGCCATGAATATGGACAACAGCAAGACGCTACTCATCAAGTCGACACAATTAGCAGCGTACGCGGACGACATCAACATCATGTCCCGAAGATTGGCTGACGCAGAAGAACTTCTGCATACGCTCGATACCGCTGCAAAGGAAGTTGGATTACGTATTAACGAGGGTAAAACTAAAATAATGATGCAATCGGTGACAAGGACACCTGCACAACCGAGCATCAACGTGGGGGACCTCAACATCGAGTTCGTGAACAACTTCATCTACCTGGGTTGCAACCTGTCAAGGGACGCCAACGAAACTGACGAAATCAAGCGACGGATACAGTTAGCTAATAAGACTTTTTTCTCGGTTCTCCCCATAATGAAATCGAAACATGTGCACAGAAACACGAAGCTCCGCGTGTACAAAACCATTATACCACCAGTGCTATGCTATGGCTGCGAAGCATGGACCCTAACTCAAGCCTCCGAAAACATGCTAGACACTTTCGAACGTAAGGTTCTACGGCGAATTTTCGGGGCTGTTTGCGATCGAGATGGATGGCGCATCCGGTACAACCATGAGTTGTATGAAATGTACGATGAGCTGCAAGTCTCGAAAATCGTCAAACTACAACGACTTCAATGGGCAGGGCATGTACAAAGAATGGACGATGATCGCATGCCTAAGAGAGTAATGAATGCAGAACGAGTCGACGGAGCGAGACTGCGAGGACGACCGAGATCTCGTTGGGAGAGCTCAGTAGGTGTGGACGCCGCGCAGCTGCTGGGCTCCCAAAATTGGAGGACGCGGTCACGTGACCGAGATAATTGGAGGACAATGATCCAGGCGGCCAAGGCCCGACGTTGGGCTGTCGCGCCACGATGATGATGATTCATGAAAGGTGATGCACTGAATTTGGGTCGGAAACTAATTTAGGAGATTTTCTTGAGGAAATAATCGTTTTACTTTCGAAAATTCGCAAAAGATCTCAAAATGTAAAAAATAGCACTTTTAGAGCCTTGAATTTTTTTTTTATTTCCTAGCGCTTGACCAGATTAAAAAGTCACTGCACGTCACTGCCCTATACTATAAGTCTAGGGTATAAAAAATTGCTTAGTGAAGGCAAAGCGTTTTCATTTATTAGAAAACGCTTTTTTCCTAGGTGTTTCCAATGGTTTGATAACAAACGCGAAAAACTTTTCATCGCAGACCGAAACCTGAGGTAGACGTAAAAAACCAATGAACGGCAGGCCAAATTGATCGTACGGACTGTTAAACAGCAATAATATTTAGTTAAGTTCCGTTTGTTTTCTACAGTTCGACAAGAATAAAATAAAAGAGTTAAGTTTCCTTTATACTGCAGATCGATTTTATTTTTATTGCATACACGTGTTTCGGATACCACTTGTATCCTTCTTCAGTGCTTAGGTTACAATACAAACTAATACGACTAAGACAACTTTATAAATCTTATACATTACCCTCCTTGCATATGTTCCCGTAACTTTTAACAATATTTTTATGACTGCAGATCCTAATTACAAATTTAATACGTCAATACCTTCATACTATCTTATACCTAATTACTGCGTAATTTCCCTACATCTCTGGCTACCTGGAAAAGGTTCGATACGCAATTACCTTCGTCAGTGTTGAGTAATATATTTCTGGGGTATTTTGAAATCTCCAGGCTTTCCGCTGCATCCAATTTATGCTGTTGCTTGACCGATCGAACAATGTCTAAATTCTCCCATGTTATGACGTGTTTGGTTTCTATCACATGCTTCGCGACTGCCGATTTCACGTGCCTAATTGGATTTTTATTTCCAAGCACTGCGTCCTTAATATGTTCATCGAACCTCACTTTTGCTAGTCTTTTCGTTTGACCAACGTACACCTTATCACAGTCGGGGCATTGTATTTTGTATACTCCACTCAGCTTGTGTTTCTTCTTGCAATCCTTTACGCTTGTTAGTCTCGTCTTTAGTTGCATTGGTCTACTCGATGCTACGGCTTCAATGTTGAATTTCTTCAATGCAGACTTTATTGGTTTCCACATGGCACTATGAACGATACTCGCTCGGCACTTTGGTTCGCTGGTAGGTTCGTACATTGTCGTTAGCATATTTCTTTCTTCTCTCATCCGCTTCTTCCTGATCATCCTGTCTATTACTTTCTCGTCATATCCGTTCTTCCTGGCCGTTTCCTTGATGTATTGTAATTCCTTCTTATACCTCTCCTTGCTTAGGGGGATGTTTAACATTCTGTGGATCATCGAGTTGAACGCGGCCATTTTTTGTGGATATGCATGATTGGAGCTGCTAGGGATGCTCCTTTGTGTTGCTGTATTTTTCCGGTATATGTCAAACTCGATTTTCATGCCATTTCTTATGAGTTTTATATCCAAGAACGGTATTTGATAGTCCTTCTCCATTTCCATCGTGAATTTTATGTTTTTGTGAAGTTTATTTATTTGTTCTAATGTGCACGGTAAATCGTCCTTCTTGATTATAGCTAAAACATCGTCCACGTATCTGATCCAAAAGTCCGGCATTATTCGTCGTTCTTCCATCAATCTCTCTAGAGCTGCCATGAAAATCTCGCTTAATAGAGGCGATAACGGGTTTCCCATCGCTGCGCCTGCCGTAGTTTTGTAAAACCCGTCTCTGAACATAAAGTAATTCTCATTCATGCAGAGAGTCGCTAGGTTGACATATGCTCGATTCCTTCTTCTGTCTTCGTTAGTAGGGTGTCGTTCATTGAGCCACATCTCCATCGAGTATAGCGCTTGTTTTACAGGTATACTGGGGAATAATGCCTGTACATCAAAGGATACCAGTACTTCATCCGGCAGCTCCAATCATGCATATCCACAAAAAATTGCCGCGTTCAACTCGATGATCCACAGAATGTTAAACATCCCCCTAAGCAAGGAGAGGTATAAGAAGGAATTACAATACATCAAGGAAACGGCCAGGAAGAACGGATATGACGAGAAAGTAATAGACAGGATGATCAGGAAGAAGCGGATGAGAGAAGAAAGAAATATGCTAACGACAATGTACGAACCTACCAGCGAACCAAAGTGCCGAGCGAGTATCGTTCATAGTGCCATGTGGAAACCAATAAAGTCTGCATTGAAGAAATTCAACATTGAAGCCGTAGCATCGAGTAGACCAATGCAACTAAAGACGAGACTAACAAGCGTAAAGGATTGCAAGAAGAAACACGAGCTGAGTGGAGTATACAAAATACAATGCCCCGACTGTGATAAGGTGTACGTTGGTCAAACGAAAAGACTAGCAAAAGTGAGGTTCGATGAACATATTAAGGACGCAGTGCTTGGAAATAAAAATCCAATTAGGCACGTGAAATCGGCAGTCGCGAAGCATGTGATAGAAACCAAACACGTCATAACATGGGAGAATTTAGACATTGTTCGATCGGTCAAGCAACAGCATAAATTGGATGCAGCGGAAAGCCTGGAGATTTCAAAATACCCCAGAAATATATTACTCAACACTGACGAAGGTAATTGCGTATCGAACCTTTTCCAGGTAGCCAGAGATGTAGGGAAATTACGCAGTAATTAGGTATAAGATAGTATTAAGGTATTGACGTATTAAATTTGTAATTAGGATCTGCAGTCATAAAAATATTGTTAAAAGTTACGGGAACATATGCAAGGAGGGTAATGTATAAGATTTATAAAGTTGTCTTAGTCGTATTAGTTTGTATTGTAACCTAAGCACTGAAGAAGGATACAAGTGGTATCCGAAACACGTGTATGCAATAAAAATAAAATCGATCTGCAGTATAAAGGAAACTTAACTCTTTTATTTTATTCCTGTTAAACAGCGCCCTTTCATAACTTCTACGCAAATCAAAGATGAGTTAAACCTGCCAATTGCCACATCCACAATAAGAAAACGTTGGATTGCAGCAAATCTTAAAGCAAAAAGCCCATGAAAGGTACCCTTATTAAAACATGTGCATTTGAAACGTAGACTTCAGTTCGCCAGAAAATTCCAAAGCGAACCTGACACCGTTTGGCGCAACATTATTATGGTCAGATGAGACAAAAGTTGTGCAGTTCGATATGGGAACTGAAAAACAGTACGTTAGACGCCCTCCGAAGCAAGAATTCAAGGCGAAGTACAGTAGTAAGACCATTAAGCACGGCGGTCTGATGCTGTGGGAATGGTTTTTGTGGAATGGCGTTGGACCTCTTGCTAAGATCGTTGGTACTATGGATGCCAACTACTATGTTGGAAACATATTGGAAGATGTCATGTTACCTTATACTGAAGAGGAAATGCCATTACGGTGGATTTTTCAGCAAGACAATGACCCGAAACACACCTCAAGAAAAGCGAAGGAGTGGTTCCGATCCCACAAAATTACTGTATGGATTGGCCTGCACAATCGCCGGACTTTAATCCAATAAAACACCTTTGGATTGATGTTAAGAAAGGAGTGAGAGATGCTAAACCAAAAAACTCCGAAGAATTATGGCAAGTAGCAAAAAATACTTGGGAGAATATTCCACTCTCCAGATGTCGCACTCTTATAGCTTCCATGCAGTCCAGATGTGTCGAAGTTATCAAAAATAAGGGGGAGCTACTTCTTATTAAACGTAAGGGCCTAAGTGTGTATTTATAGTCTGTAGAAATTAACTATCGTTTGTTTTTTTCTCTTTGTTCTTATTTTTTCGAACAGCTGATTTTCGACTCAATCCAACAAAGTGAAAAAAAAAAATATTCTAACCCTTTTTTTAGGACGAATTCAGTTTTCACTTGTGTTGTTCTTATTATTTCGAACACGTCTGTACATACCAACACACCGAAATCTGACCATTTCTACAACAACAACAACAGAGGTCCTTCTTGGTCAACCTTGGTTGGAAACGGGTTTCTATTTCATGGTATGTAAAGCAATGCAGTTATCATCCTTCCGCAATGTGTGACCTATCCACTGCCATTTTTCGCCTGCGTATCAATTCGTCGAATGGCATCTAACCCGTACGCCGCCTTAGCTCTTCATTTGATATTGTTTCGGGCCAGAAAGTTCTTAGAATTCGACGAAGACATGAGCTGACGAAAACTTGCAGCTTTCTGGTAACTCTTACGGAAGCTTTCCATGGACTGCTCCCATACAAAAGCACAAACAGTACCAGGGAGCGAAATAGGCCCAGCTTGGTTTTAACGCTGAGATAACTGCTCTGCGATACTTTGGATAGCATGTTCTGCTGTGTACCACCATTTTCGGCAACAATGCTATCCAGGTAGACGAAATTGTCCACCTTTTCCACAGGCTGCCCATAAATAATGATGGCAACTGGCGTAAGATTTCTTTTTCGCAATGCCGGCTAAGAATCTTAGTCTTGTTGGTATTAGGCTGCGCGCAAGTTGGCACAATTTCGCGTGTCGCGTTCACGTGTTTTATGTCAAACGGTTTGAGTCTATGGTTTTCAACCAAAGACGCGAATCTGTCAATATGACAAATGTTCGACTATTGTCGTATCAACAAATTGAGTTTGTTATTGTGCTTTAAAATGGATAATTAGGCAAGAATTGAGTGGCAAAACAAACGACTGAGGAGTAGTAGGTTGTGCATAAACACACATTTCATACTAAATTATTGGCGTTAATACACAATAATGAATCCAATTTGGTGATACAACAGATATCAAATTGACAGATTCGCATCTTTGGTTGCAAACCATAGACTCAAACCGTTTGACATAAAACACGTGAACGCGACACGCGAACGTGTGCCAACTTGCGCGCAGCCTTAATCTTGTCTGAGGAATGAGGAATCGAATCGGTGAGAAGATGCACCCCTGCCGAGCTCTACTGCGAATCTCAAAGTCCCCCGACACTTTACCTTTATACAGAACGCGACATTTCGCGCCGTCATAGGTTCCCTTAGAGCGCGTTGACATGATCAAACTACGATTTGACAAACTAGCATTTGATGAAAAGTTGAGCACCGTCCAACTACGGTTTGACAGAAGCACAAGGCATCAAACCAGTTTGACAAGGGGTTGACACGTTCAAGTAGGTGGTTTGTCAAACCGTAGTTTGATCGTGTCAACGCGCTCTTAATAATAGCCACAAGCTTCCCAGGGATGCTTCTACTGCACAAGGCCGCCCATATAGAATCCCGATTCACACTATCGAAAGCCTTCTCGAAATCGATGAAAAGCAAGTGAAGCGGAGAATCGTACTCAGTGCATTGCCCGATGATGATTCGTAAAGAGCTCTTTACACTTCACCGTGAACATGAGAATACAAATTTTCCACGACCAACAGCTCCGTGAAAAAATTTGACAGTTACCGCATGGTGAGATCATTTATCCTGTTCACAGTCGTATTTACAGTTCGCCGGGAACTTTAATTGGAGTATGCAAAACGTTGTTTCTTTAAGAAAAAAAATAGAAATGTCGGTTGTTGAAAGGAAGTAGTGGATGATATTAAGGTCGCCACAAGCGGCAACAATTTTGAAGGCGAGCACACATCGAACCACGTCAAACTCAATAGAAATACAATAAAATCTCCTCATTTCCACCGTTCTATGATATTTGATGGCTCGATAAAAGTTCGGTCGTGGTTCTGCGTGATCATGTGTGGCGACCTTTAGGTAGAGTTTGGAAGCTGCGGGAGCACTCGCGGTTTAAAATTTACATTGAATTTAAATGGAACGAACCGCCCACACAGATTCACAACCCTCAGTATCGCACAAAGTGTGCATGGACAATTTCGGTTCGGAGCGACCTGCTCAGCTCCACCCCAAGGGGGTGCGACCCCCCGTATATAAACCTAGGTCGCTCGTATCACACCTTCTATATGTACCAGCATCCGTTTCGTCCTAGCATATCTGCATCCAGAATTTTTATTTTTTTGTCTATATACAATTTCGGTTTCAAATCGAAATAAGGTATGCGAAAGAAAGCGAAAACAACCATGTACATACTCACTTTCGTTTTTAAACAAAATTGAACACTGAATGCGAATCGAAAGTGGGCATGCGTGGGCATTTTCAGACTCCCGAAATTGCCCATTAATAGCTATTTTCATGGTGCCTTTCGGTACCCCGGCGTGAGCATGAACGGACTAATAGCAGATCTAATTACCGGGCTCACAGCGGCCAGATATCACGAAAATCCCAATTTGGCCACTCACTAGAGCTTTCAAACAACGATTTCAACGAAGTCCATCGCAGAATGAGGCTGTTGGTGTGTGGCTAATTAAGATTCACATACGTGACAATACCTTGAAATAATCACATAAGTGAGTGGGACGCTTTAGTCTTACATCTTGATACGATAAAATTACATCTATCATTCTAGCCTCCTTTCTTAACTCGGCAGTTAAAACGACTCCTTTTTGTTCTCTTAATTGTTTTTCTTGACCTTATAACTCTCTTGCAGTCAATGAGCGTTATCAGAAGAACCATTCAACATGTTTAATAACAGTCTTCTGATTTTCACTCCTCTCCCTTCTTCGTGTTAATATCAACTTCCGGTCTCCTTTTTATTCTTCCAGTTCAAATGTCCCTTTAACGTGTCCGTCCCACCCCATTAAACTTAATAATTTATAATATTTTACATATATGTACATGGGTATTTATAATTAAAACACAATCATATTCGTATCAAACGATTCATTCGATTATATTATTTCATAAATAAACAAAAAAAAATATTTTTTTTTCACGATAAACAACTTTTCAGAATGCAAATGGAATTCGAACGTGAACAGCATCGTGGAAAAACATAGTGGTGAATTCCACGTTTCGGTCGTTCACTTTCACGCGTCTACACTTCTTTGTGAAACGTGGTGAAATTGATTCCACGATGAATTTTTCTTTTCACGATGAAATGTGCGGGGAATTTAAAAAAAGTATATATCAAAATTAAATTGTTAAAATATTGTATATTCAAAATGTAGTTTATCGAATTCTTTATTTATTCCAACATAATCCCCGGACGTAAAAAGTCATTTTCATCGATATTTTTCAAGAAAACATTTTTCCATTTTCACGTTCACGGTGAAGTGTACAACGCCCTTAAGGTGTTAATGTGATCGACACATCAATTGTGCTTTCTTTCCAGGACGAATTTAGCTATTATCTTGGCAACGGCAGGAAGCACACAAATCGAATTATTAGTCTGTAAGGCTACCCTTCTAAGGCGGCTATTACACTATAAAAGTTCTTTTACAAATATATTTGACGAACGATATTTCAAAAGAACTTTTATGAATGATATTAGCCGCTAAAGGGGGAAGGTGTGCAAGCATATTAGAAAAGTAGTTGAAACAAGCAACGTCCATGTCGCAAATCTTTTCTTAGGCGGCTACTACACTATAAAAGTTCTTTGAAAATAGCTTTCATAAAAGATATTTGTAAAAGAACTTTTATAGTGTAATAGCCGCCTAAGGAAATTTTATGATTAAACCTTCCTTTCACTCAGTGGGAAAGGTCTCTTTATTGCATGCTTTATCAACAAGTGGGTGCAGCAAATCGGCAGTTACGCTTGGCGGTGCTTGATACAGTTCGGCAGGGATACCGTCAAGTCCGACGGCCTTTCTTCGTTTTAGTACAATAATTGCAGTGACTATTTCCTCTTTAGTCGGGACAGTGGACCGTATACGCACATTTCGATGGTTAGCTAAATTATCTGTATAAGGGGAAACTTTACCAGAGGTTACAAGTGTTCTTTCTACCGCCTCATTTGATCCTCCTTCAAGATAAGTAGGTTTCCATCACTAGCCTTCACCGGATGTTGGCAGGAGTTACGACTGTAAACTCCTTCTCACCGTATACGGCGTTTAAGTTGTTACTTCTTGCAGCTTCTTCTGCTGAGGCTAGAAGAGAAATCGCGTAAATTCATCTATCCCGTCGCACACTACGCTGAACTTCTCGAGCTGACGGTAAAAGTTTTCAGTTTTCATTTATGTCACTATCTAGGTGACTAGTTATCTCAACTGCTTTTTGCGCTAGATTGTCGTTGCATTGTTGTAAGACAGCTGGATTTTTTAGTAGAGCGATGCTGAATTTGCGGATCTGCCCGGATCTTTCGTCGCTAGAACGGCGTCGGCTGCATACGCAATGGAACATTAGCGATCATAAGATAATGGGGCCTAACGAAATGTCAACTAGGCTTCTTAGTTGTTGTATGAATGGTCGGAATTTCGGTGTGTTAGTATGTTACATGCTTACGGTTCATTGTCATCCCCTATAGGGATGGGAGTCAGGCGCGTCGGTGCAGCTGGGCAATGGAAGATGTGGTCCACGCTCCATTGCAAACAGGACAGATGTTTGAGACGTAGATTTCTGGCGGAACATGTTTCTTGTTAAATACTGCATTTGTAAAATTTCGCCCGCCAAAATGTAACAGGTTGGTCAACGCATGAAACCAGCGAGAGCCGAGAAAACATTCTCTAGTTTCTTGCTCTGCTTAACCCATGTCACTTGATTTCAAAAACCAGCTACTCACATTACCAGACTTCGATCCGCTATCACCTTTGAAGAGAGAGTATCAGAGGAAATGAAAAAGAGCGAGAGAAACGAAGCAATTCGGCACAAGTGAGGAAGTAGGAAGGGGGATGGAAATTTGACATCTCTTTTGCTTCTATATGGACCGGGCGGGTGTTCCGCGGCAGAGAGACAGACTGGAATGTTATTGTTCCAATAGTAGAAGTAGGAGAGGGGATGACATCTTACGTGCTTCCTGTGCTTTTATATAGACTGCGCGGGTGTTGCGCAGCGAGGGCGTGTGTCTCTCTGTTTACTTTTTACGACTGGAATTGCTTCAAATAGTTTAGTGTTGAGTATATGCGGATTGCTCCTCCATAGTTATTCTCTATGGCTATCACGCACAGGGCCTTCCGCGACCTCCAATCTGTTGTAATGAGCCATATTCAGGTCTGGTAGCGCTGCTTCCACCGGCAGATCGATGGCAATACCTGATGATGAGTAATGATCTGTCGGTGGTACGAAATCAGAGACCGAGAGTCCCATGGGCTCCGATGCGAGCGCGAGGCCGTCTGCGCCAACCATTCCATCCCTATCGCCCCATTTTCTTGTTATTCCCCATTTTTGCCTCCCATGTTTGTGTTGTCTTCCCCAGGCCTATGAGTTTTTTGTTAATACGTAAAGGACAGGGGCAACGAGCGGCGAAAACCCCGCCCACATCTCCCGAACTGAGCTACAGCAAGCACTGTCCAATAATGTAAAAGCCGACAGACTTCGAATAAAATGTTGATTTTTGAGAGGGGAACACATTAATTTTAGGTGCAAATATATCAACTACCCAGCAAGACATTTGTCTCCGATTCCAGTGGAATCGAAAAGTCTTCGATTCCTTACCGGTTCCATTCATCGGTTTGTCTCCGATCCCAGTGGAACCGAAAAGTCTACGATCCATTTGTCGGTTTGTCTCCGAAGCTGGGAAAATTCAAATTTTTTCGATTCTGGTAATCAATTAGCCTTAAATTTGAATTCATTTGAAAGTACATATCTGGCATTTGGCGACGCATGTTGTCATATATGAAATACGGAATATGTTGTTTTTTTTCTGTAAGCCTTGAATACAATCCGCCGTGAAATCAATACAAAAAGAGATTTCACGACACTTTTAGTTTCTGGACGAATTGTATATCAGGCTTAAATACAATAGATTCAATCCATTTATACAGTCATCGATCCGAATTCGATCTCAGTGTCGATTCCTCGTTGGCTACAGTCATCGGTCCTGAATCGATTCCAGTCATCGATCCGGATTCGATTCCACATTGACTACAGTCATCGATCACAATTCGACCCCAGGGTCGATTCTACGTTGACTCCAGTCATCGATTCTCCATCGACTACCGTCATCGATTTTGGATCGATTCCTGTCCTCATTTTCGGTATCGCAAAAGCGGCCATGCCCATACAAATGTCTCCGACGTGTCCTCGATAAAGTCATCGATTCCTTAGTAGACAGTCTTCCAGGATCGATCAAGTGTCGATTCTTGTCCGACTGGGTATTAGCTGCCTAACCACAGGGAGCCATGTTGTTATTGGATACGGAGAGCGGAGAAATATTTTATTTGGTTGGCATCCTTTACTCACTAATGTCCTTGTGAATTTGTATCGATTTTGTCTTATTCGCACAGTTTTGCTGTCAATTCACACTTATGTATACTACATTCGTTCTAAATGCGTACGTGATTATATGAATTGCAAGTCTTATAGCCGCCATACATTATCCGATCCATCGTCCGATCGATCGCCCGATGGATCGTCACAAAATATCTGCCGATCTCCACTGCACAAACACTGCATGATTTTCGTGCGATAACGAATGACAATTGAAAAAATAGGTTATGATTCACGCTCAATGCAACCTAGATTAATTTTTGTTAACTATTTGGATTTGTGTGGTACTTTCGTATACAACATATACATATGATATGTCAATTGCTGTGTCATTTAAATCATTAGAATCCTTCAAATTTCATCATTTGAAAATTTGGTAATTTGACATTCACTTGCGATAATCACATACACTATCCAATCGATCGTCACCAACGGATCGCACGAAAATCGCACTAAAAAATCGGCAGATCAAAATTGATCGGCCGATCGGTGCGATTTCCACATACACAGACCGATCCGTCGGTCCATATCGGGCAACGGATCGGCCGATCTATCGGTGTGTGTATGGCACGTTTCAGGCATACATAAATACTGCGAAATCCAAAATTTTGTACTAAGTTTTTCGGCTTTATATTAATGGGCAGTGGTAGCAAGCATAGGCCGCTGCTTAGCTCATTGAGGGGCCTTTTTCTTCGCCAGATGGCACGGCCCGACATTCACGGTCATTATGCTGCCATAGGCTCCGTCCCCACGGGCATCTCCGGATGACCACCAAACTGTCGGTTACATTGTGTTTATACAATATAAAAACATAGTCAAATCGATAGATTTTTGCGCACAAAAATTAGTGACGGAAAAAAAATAAAGTGGTGCGGAATACAGAAAAAGTACGGCGAAAAAAAACGAAAAAGTGAAAAAAGTATTGACAAAAACTAAAAAAAAGCTGGAAACATTTTTAATCAGTCAATTCGAATCCCAATGATAAACTTTTTTTTACATGACATCAACTAGGGTAACATGATCTAGTTGACGTTTCCTTAGCATAATACAGGTTCCTTCGTGTATGTTGCTAGCATACATCACATCGACCATTTTAGTTGCTTTCGACGGCAAGCCCCGAAAGGCTGTGGCTAATTCTACGCCCCACATCACAAGAGAAACGAAGAAAGAGATAAGCTAATAGAAAAAAAAAATATTTATAGTCTATATATCTCGGGCTCTAAATTTCCACTCCAAACCGATGTTACAGGTGCAACACCAAGCATATCTTCACAATGGCTGTGCACTGTATGTAACTATGACTCTCCACCCAGGAAATTCGGGAAGCACTTTCCAAACACCTTACCTGTTATGTTGCCCTTGTGCCTTATGGTACATTTGCCACTTTGAAATTAGTAAAACTTGTTCCGATTTAACTTTTCCTATGAGAGGTATATGAAATAGTGGGCCTATTGCAACCACACACATCCGTGAAGGGTATAAAAATGGGGCGGCAGATTTTTCCTGGCTGCGGTCATGTGACATGGACGAGATTGGTTGAGGCAAGGAGTGGTTGACGCGCTATCCTCACTAGCTGTTAAGGCAAAATATGTCTTTCCTGTGTAACCAAGAAACCAATTCACGGCCAATTAAATAAATGTGACCATTTTGGGATAGACTCCTTAATCCTACTGAAGCATGATGAATGTTCATGGGAGTATAAAGTCTTTCCGGGAGACACGATACCTTTTTTTTCCTTCTCCTTTGAACACACGTGCATAAACCCTGATATAAGCTCAGTGATCTGAACCGCACAGGCGATGCGTATATGTGTTCGGGTTGGCTGAATCCTATAAGGATTGTATGGCCATCTTGTAACGCGAAACTATGGTTTTCGTAGTAACTCCCGATTAAGTGTAACAACTTCGAGACGGATAATGAACGAACGCGAAACCGGTAGTATATTGATTAAGAGATAGATCAACGTGAAAAAAAAGCAACACATAGTATAAAATATTTTACTGTTCTCAGAGATTCATCCAAGATTCCAAGTGATCGACTGATTCCATCTTATTTCAGAAAAAAATAATTTAAACTTTATTATCTTATGACTAGTGTTTAATAGGTCTTTGGCCAAAAAAGAAAAGAAAAATGACTACTTCTTCGTCAGAAAGGGATATTTCTTTTTTCGATCTCATATGCTAATATTACCCAACCCTCCGGGCCTATTTCCTTTAGGGAATCAGCAAAACCATTATTAATTCTATTTAGGATCGGAAACTTAGCTCGCATACTGTAATATCTAGGGCATTCCATTATTATATGGTAGTTGTTTTCAGGCACATTACACATTACAGTGAGTGCAATCCGGAGACGGGATCTTATTAATTTTATTTAAAAAAGCTTTGTTGTAACTATGATTGATAATAAGGCGATTAGCTATTTTAATGATTTTAGGTTTAGTATGTTTGGATTTAATCTTTTTATACCAGCTTTCAGTATCTACTTTACTAATGATTTTGTGAAAGAATCGCCCTTTTTCTCTAGATGTGAGGTCGAAGTCCTCTTGCCGTCTCCTAAAAATACGTTCTTTAATTATATTCAAGGCTTGATTTAGTGAGAATGATGGGATGAATGGAGTTCCATCTATTCTGGCTTCGTTCGCCAACCTATCCACTCGTTCATTAAACGTCAAACCTCTATGGGACGGGATCCATATTAAAATCAGTCTATTTATATTAGATGAATGGACCGTTTCTTTGATGAGTTGTGCCGTTGGAGAATCACAGTCTTTTTTATTAAGGATATCACAGGCCACATGAGACACGATACCTGCGAGGGCCGTCAAAAAGTTGCTAGTCAACTCACCTCTCCTCGTTCAGCCTTTGCAAACTTGGCAACGAAAAATTGTCAGTGCCAAAGAACAGGATTTTCAAGCCACTAGAATTCCACCGAACCACTAAGTTATTCGGATCACAGCCAAATCTCCTCTTAAATTTGAAACAATTCAAAAGTAGAAAACACTCGTGCTGAAGGAGCATTTTCACCCGGTTATGTATACTACAGAGCAATCCCTCGAAGAAGAAATGGAACGGTTGTTTACGAAACATTTTGAATGACTTTTTATAGTTGTGTGCGTCAGATATCAACCTTAGAACATAGAGTACATGGAATGAGCATATCCCGTTTATCACCGGTTCCAATGGGCTCATTCACAAAACATTGAGCGGCTACGGAGCGACATCTCCCCTCCATGTCACAGGGAGCGACTGCTCCCTGTCACAACCGTCACACACCTGTTTTGTGAATACACCGGCTACATATCGAATTTGAGACAATCAGCTGACATGGCAAATGTCTAACAAACGGCTAACGGCTGTCTGTTTAAATTGTTTGGTTTGGCCGGGTTTCAAATCACTCACAATAAGGACGTGGTAATAAAAGGAATTGTTGTGTAGTTTTGTGCTATAAATTCGTCACAACTGCAATACACGGTTCCTGCGACAGCCGGTTAAATTGCCTATTAACCAAACATGGGAACTCATAATTGAAGTCGTGCCGGTCCCATTGCTAATTGCGACGTGACGAGCATCATTAGTTGTCGCGCTGTACCCCACGCCCCATTAGGAGCATAAGCGCGCACACACAACAAATATACAATTAATGAAAACATCACTCACCTTTTAATTATAATTTTGCTGCAAAATTCCCGTAAAATAACACGCAGGACTTGTGTTGTCAAACACTCAACACTCAATCAAATGACATATGACGCGCGCACCATCTGTGATGCAAATTGTGAAAATAAAAATGTATCACGCTCCAAGCCAAGGGAGCGTGGAAAATTTTCGCTCAGAAGGAGAAGTAGCCGCTCAGCAACGGCTCCATGGAGCGATTGCATTCACCAGACATTGGGACAGTAGCACTCCACAGCGCTCAAGAGGGGAAGGACCGCTCAGGGAGCGATGATGATTCCTGAATGCAGGCAATATCTGGTGCATAAGTCGACAGTCAGCCTACTCAGTTGGCGTTTAATACTGACAAATGTTGACTGTTCTGTAGAATTGGGTATAAGCAAATGTCAATTTTTGTCATATTATCGACAATCAGCCTACTCAGTTGGCGTTTCGATATTGACATAATGTTGACCACAATGTCGAATTGTGCATAAGCAAACGTCAATTATTGTCAATATTTGAATTTCGTAAGTCTACTGAGTTAGCTGACTGTCGACTTAGTACCCAGATTTAGGAGCCACTGTTTCTATGGAGACATATAGGACAAGCTCATTCCATGGCTATATATTCAAAGATATCAACACTAGCACAAATGAAAATGGCGTAGGCGATTTGCTAGTTTTTGGCGCGGAAAATTTGAAAACTTATATTACGTTTACACCATCCCCAGATTACTTCATCTGCGCCAGCTGAGATAATCTGCGACTGTCAAATACATACAATTTTGAACTCACCACACCCAGATTACGCTGCAGATGAAGTAATCTGGGGATAGTGTAAACGTAATATTAAATGGAAATATCTTTTAGATTATCATCTGCAGCAGATGCGTAATCTCCTGCACCAACAACCAGATTATCTCGATTTAAACTCACCATACATGTGGTGGAAACATATTACATATTTGGATCAAATATCAGTTTGATTTATCGGATCGCTTATAACTAGGCTTACTGCTCCAACTTGTTGGGACACGTTCGCGTGTCGCGTTCACGTGTTTTATGTCAAACGGTTTGAGTCTATGGTTTGCAACGAAAAGCTACGAATCTGTCAAATTGACAAATGCTCGGCTGTTGTCGTATTACCAAATGACCTCGGAATTATACTGTGCGCGAATTACGTCCTCAAGTCGCAGTCAACGAAAATCAGCTGTTCAGCCAGTTATAGTCAAATCTCTTTTTCGCGTTCTTTTGACACATTCGAGCTGTGAAAAACTGGCTTCCTAACAAACTTGAAACACTTTTTTGAATTAAGAATAAAAACATGCACTTCCAAGCGCATAACAGTAACTTACAACAAAACAAATGATCACCCACAGTTTTAAAACACATGCCTATTGTGAATTTACACTTCGCGGCTCGTTGATTGCGACAAAGTTGAACTCGTCTCAACTTTCGCGACGTGAGCGACGTGTTGTTCGCGCACAGTATACTTATCGCCTTATGAAATACATTGCCTGCGTTCACGTTCCGCAACGTTGTAATTGCGGTAAAGATTTTCCCTCCACCCAACCATAAACTCTTAACCCGAACGACTTGTTTTGCAGTTGTCATGTATTAAACACCTGACAGCCGATTCGCTATTGAATTTCAAACAAAACTTCAATTAAATTCGCGACGGTTTCAGGAAAAATGAACAACACTGCAAAATCGCCACAAATTTCTGTTGCTCCGGTGTAAATAAGCATACAAGACGCCATGTAAAAATCAAGAAACCGAAAACGAAAATCCACACCATATGCAATACGTCAACTAAAAACTGTCAAATACGCTAATACCCCTTACCCCCGGTTGACCGGAAATTAACCAGGAAAAATTTCTGGTCAATTTCCCCGATATGTGGTAGATCAAACGCAAACTGAAACGGACCGTCCACGAGCAAAATCAGTCGAACTGTTTGCATTTGCGTTTAAAACGTTGCGCGACCTGAACCCACTCATTGGTTCAACTTTATTTGGCAGCAGAAGCCGCGTTGTTCGCGCATACTCTAATTCAGCCATGAAGTTCATTATTGTGTGTTATGCCGGGTTTCCACCAAAGAGACAGTTTTAAAAAAACAGTTTTGTTTTCAAGAACAAAAACAGAAACAAGTTTTGTTTCTGAAAACACTTCTGTTTTATGTAAACAAACTGTTTCAACTGAACAGACTGGTTTTGTTTCATGTTCTGTTCCCAGAAAATGTAACAATAGCCCGGCAATTGTTTTGCATGCAAAACATATTTGTGGTGAACACCAAATTTTTTTTGGTATGGCTGGTTTATATTCACCTCAAAGAAATTTTGCATGCAAAAATGTTTTTCAGAATTTTGCATGCAAAAAAAGTGTTTTTTTATTTTTATTTTTATTTTTAAGCTTCCAGTTTCTTTTATTAACGCAAACGAAACATTATTTGCGTTTGTTAGGCCAAGACACACATTTTCTCTTTGATAATATGAAAAAACAATGAGCAGAATCGGTAAAAAATGGTTTTGAAATTTTTCATTTTTTTTTCGCATGGGAACTCTAAACTAGGCTTTAGGCAGCACAAAATTTGTTCGCTGTCTTGGCTTAGCGGAGATTTGACACTTCGAACGAATGGCCTGCATTCGCAAATCACAGCGCTACTTGAGCGCTCCCATTTTTGTTGTTGTAATTCAGTGCAAAATTGGGACAAAATAGGAGCGCTCAAGTAGTGCTACCGATTTGTGAATGCAGGCATGTCAATTTACAAACATGGAATTTCCTAGTCGACTAAATTGTGCGTTCTCCATTGTTTTTATAGTTTTTTACAATGCAGAAAAGAACAACACATAATTACGAAAGGGAGAAAATGCCAAACTGAACTTGTTATTTGACAGGTGA
Source organism: Chloromyia formosa (assembly GCA_964017055.1). Lineage (NCBI taxonomy): Eukaryota > Metazoa > Arthropoda > Insecta > Diptera > Stratiomyidae > Chloromyia > Chloromyia formosa. Next base: position 66,026,655 of record OZ024818.1, read on the forward strand.
GTCAGCATACCATTCGGGCGTCACAAAAAAAATTGTTTGTGCTGCTTAGGAATTCGCTATTTCTATGCAGCGCATTACGCTGTTTTCCGTGACGCCCGAATGCGCCCTATGATGCGTGTTTCACTGCGCAGGCGCATTGCATTATGCACAAAAATCGCGAAATTTAACAAAGTCGACCGCACGCGTTCTTCACTTTGTTTATGGATGACTTCCTGTCATGACGTCACTGCTTTAAAATAATGGCCTAGTATTCCAGATGGCAGTGATGTGTGTATGCCCGAACCAAATTGAGGGCAGAATGCAGCAGCAGTGGCAGCAACAGCGCCATGTCAACTTAGAAATCATGCTTTTCGCCCTAAGGTGGCTATTACACTATAAAAGTTCTTTTACAAATATCGTTTGTAAAAGATATTTTCGAAGAACTTTTCTAGTGTAATAGCCGCCTAAGAAAAGATTTGCGACATGAACGTTGCTTGTTTCAAGTGCTTTTCTTACATTCTTTCACACTTTCCCCCTTAGGTGGCAAATATCATTCATAAAAGTTCTTTTAAAATATCGTGAGTCAAAGATATTTGTAAAAGAACTTTTATAGTGTAATAGCCGCCTAACCAGTTTGAACGCAGAATGCAGCAGCAGCGGCAGAAGCAGCAACAACAACACGTAAATCTGTCGCGATGACACAGCGGCGATGACAGATCTACCTGTTGTTGTTGTTACTTCGGCCGCTGCTGCTGCATTCTGCGTTCAAACTGGTTAGGGCCTTTCTCTTAAGCGCGTTGACATGATCAAACTACGGTTTGACAAACCACCTACTTGAACGTGTCAACCCCTTGTCAAACTGGTTTGATGTCTTGTGCTTCTGTCAAACCGTAGTTGGACGGTGCTCAACTTTTCATCAAATGCTAGTTTGTCAAACCGTAGTTTGATCATGTAAACGCGCTTTTAAGCAACCTAGATTGAACGCAGCGACAGCGGCGAAAGCCGGTCCGGCTTTTGTTGTTGCTGCAACTGCTGCTGCTTTCTGCGTTCAATCTGTTTCGGGCATTAATTCGAATGCACACTTGCGGTGCCCCCGAACATGGCTAATCATTTTCGAAAAATGGTGCTTGCAAGTATTCGAAGATTCGAAAGTGTTTAATCAGCTGTTTGTTATGATTGCTTGTCAGTTATGTCAAGATGTTTCATTTGAGGAGGTTTGCTCTTGCGTTTTATTTAATATTTTGAAGCCGTATGTGTCCTTTGGAAGACTGAATGAATAACTTATTATCTAATTCTCGCATAGTTTCTACGTCAACGAAGGAATCAGCTTTTTCGCAAGAAATTCCTTTAAGAATTATGAAATATGTTCAAATGTTATCCAACGACATCCAAGACGACCGATAATTAGGCAGGCTAGCCGTAGTGCATTCCGGCGACAAAGTAATTATAAAAGCAATTTACGTGGAAGTGAGGATGTGTCACCGAAATCGCCTACAGCATTTTTGAAACCACTTGTGTTCACAGTTGCGGTAAATGTCCCAAATGAGGTTGCCGTTGTACATTTAAAATAAAAATCAATTTTGTTCTTTTTCAGTTTAGCACCGGTAGTCTGTTAGCTGTGTCCATTTGGGAATACGAGGCGTCACGGAAAAGAATCAAAACCGCTATCAAAACTTTCCCTGATATACCGTGGGTGAGGACCAAAATCCGCGACAAAGGACAGGTAGGAATGAATTGCAAAGCACCTACCTAATAGGGCAATCTTTTAGTTTCCGGGGTGAAAAAATCACTTTTCGCTCGAATTCGTTTCTTTCACTTAAAAAAAAACCCGAATTTGGATTTTTTTTTATTTAAATGTTTGGTATATTGAAGGCTTGAAAAATTGCAATATTTGCAATGCCCCATGGGTGGGCTCTGCTCGCTTCGCTCGAAGGACAAATTCTTAAACTTGTTTGGAGTACGCTAGTAAATAAGTCTAGTGGCGAGTAATTTAGTAGCTAAATACTCGCATGTCGAAACAGCGAAAATTAAGTCGAGTCTTGTTTCTATTTTTTCGGGCGAGCAGCTCCTCCATCGCGCGTCACTACCCCGTGGTTGAAGTCCGAATTTGTCGAATTAGTCGAATTTATTAATAAATAAATAAATAACTGGCGCAACAGTCCAATTTTGAACCATGGCCTCGAGATGAGCTAGCATCTCATTTTCTAGATCGTGACGGTATGTCTTGAGCAGAGGTGTGTGATCAGCAACGCGCTCAACTCATTTAACAGCTGAGTGGGCTCATAGTCCGACACGTAAATCCCCTTTTTTATCGAAAACGACCGCATTCAGTAGGAATCGAACCGGGGCCAATTGCGTAGAAGGCTGCGCCATCCGGACTATGAATTCATTAGCTGCCTAAAATTTGTTTCGAAATATTTAAAACGTGAGTGCTTGCGGAATATTAACTTCCCTACATAAAAACAAACAAATGAAGCAATCTGCATATATGGAATTGGAAAATACAATGTACCTGGATTTTAGTACGATTGCGGACGTTTTTTCGTCAGTGGCGAGAATTTTAGTTACTAAATTACTCGCCATTCGACTTAATACTCGCGTAAACCGAACAAAACTTAAAAAGTCTTGTTCGGACTATGCGAGTATTTAGTCAAGTGTCAGTAATTTATTTAACTAAAATACTCGCTACTGTAAAAAAAAATGTTTGTACTACGTTCGTTTCAATTAAATTTCCGGATTGCCTCATTTGCTTGAGTATAATGTGGGGACCTGTTCCATATTCTCAGGTGGGGACTTGATATTCGTCAAGTGCTCGCATTCTTAATATGTATTTCGGAACGAATTTTACAGTCGTTTCTTCGTCCAGCGTGACATTTGTAAGACAGCTAATGAATACGAACTTTAACACCGATTATGCTGACGATATTTGTTTTCTATCAAATAAATCGGATTAAGTAGCTCAAATGTCTGATGCTCTGCATTGCCAAAGCTGTATTGCGGGACTTAAAATCAATGCAACCAATACTAAGTACTTGAGCTTGGATTCAGGAAGGCAAAGCGATATACATATGTGTTTTGAGGCAGGCAGTCGAAAAAGTTGACAACTTCTGCTACAGCAGATGGTGACGCGGATGCTGATGTACAGTCTCGCATCAATGAGGCTCGAGCAGTTTTTTCAGTTTGACTCTTTTATGGCAAAATAACAGCATTTCCAGACGCACCAAACTCCGGATCTTCGAAACCAACGTAAAATCGGTTCTTCTATATGGCTGTTCAACTTAGAAGGTGACCAATGAGATAACAACTAAGTTGCAAACATTCTTGAACCAATGTCTATGGCGCATCCTACACATTCGCTGGCCGGAGGTCATTTCTAACGACAACCTCCTTACTATTACTCGCCAAGATAGGATAGACACTTCGATCAAAAGAAGAAAGTGGCAATGGATAGGTCACACCCTCCGTAAAGGGACGAACAACATTGTTCGACTGGCTCTCGATTCGAACCCACAAGGAGCCAAAGCAAGACGCCGTGTTGGACGACCGAGAAACACGTGGAGAAGGTCAGTTGAGAGCGAGGTGCCACTATAGGCAAATCGTGGAGAGAGCTAAAGGCGATTGCGGAAAACAGGACTGGGTGGAAAGTAAGCGTGGCTAATGCCCCACAAGTGGTTAACAGAAACCAGGGAGAGAATGAATACGACTTACAAAACACGTTGACACCTCAACCACTGATGCTACTGGGATACTACTCGCCCGAAAAAATATTATAGAACGACGACTTACAAAACACGTTGGCACCTCAATCACTGATGCTACTGGCATACTCCTCGCCCGAAAAAATATTATAGAACGAAATAGATTGACTCGACTAAATCACTTAAGGTCACCACACATGAACCCGCACAATGATGACTGAACTTCCATCCATCAATTTCATAGAACGGTGGAAATGAAAAACATTTTCCGCACGTTCTATCAAATTGATGGTTCGATGGAAATTCGGTCGTGGTTGTGCTCGTTCATGTGTGGCGAACTTTACTAAACTACTCGACTAAATTTTTGTTGTCCAGACTTATTTATCTACAAAATTACTCGCCACTTGGCTAAATTATTAGCCTAGTCCGAATAAGCCTACAATATACACAGAAACATGAATCCTTGCTTCGCTCACTCTGCGTGCAACAAAACCGCTAGCTTTTCAACATTGTGATCAGCTATCAAAGTAATATTTAGATATGATCGCCAGCGGGATGAGCTTGTAATATACTACTTTGCCTTAACTCCTAGCGGGGCATAGCGCGTCAACTACTCCTGCGCACCATCGTACTCTGTTCTGGGCAATGGGACGCAACTCCCCAAAAGACTTACCCAGTGCCTGACACTCCTTTGCCACAGATTGGTCGGCCTTGGTTGGAAATGGGGTTCCACTTCATGGCATGCAAAGCAATGCAGTTATCACTCTTCCGCAATGTGTGACCTATCCACTGCCATTTTCGCCTGCGTATCAATTCGTCGATTGGCATCTGACCCGTACGCCGACTTAGCTCTTCATTTGATATTGTTTCGGGCCAGAAAATTCTTAAAATTCGACGAAGACATGAGTTGACGAAAACTTGCAGTTTTCTGGTAACTCCTACGGAAACTTTCCATGTACTGCTCCCATACAAAAGCACTGACAGTACCAGGGAGCGAAACAGGCCCAGCTTGGTCTTGATGCTGAGATAACTGCTCTGCCAGATTTTGAACAGCATGCCGTATGCGCGTTTAGCCTGGTTGATACGACGAGCGATGTCCTGCTCCGTACCACCATTTTCGGCAACCATGCCACCTAGGTAGACGAAGTTGTCCACCTTCTCCACAGGCTGCCCATTAATATTGATGGCAATAGGTGTCGGATTTCTTTTTCGCAACGGCGGGCTAAGAACCTTGGTCTTGTTGGTATTAATCTTTAGCCCAACCTTGCTTGCCTGCCTCTCGAGATCTAACGCCATTGCGGACAGATCCATGACTTTGTGGGAGAGTAGGCATATGTCGTCAGGGTAGTCAAGATGTTGTAGATAAGATGTCAAAGTCCATTGAATTCCTCTGTCGAGTCCGGATAGGGCTGCATGCAACACGTCGCCGATCACTATGAGGAATAGGATCGGTGAGAGGATGCACCCCTGCCGAACTCCACTGCGAATCTCAAAGTCCCCCGACACCTTACCTTTATGCAAAACGCGACATTTCGCGCCGTCATAGGTTGCCTTAATAATAGCCACAAGCTTCTCAGGGATGCCTCTCCTGCGCAAGGCCGCCCATATAGAATCCCGGTTCACACTATCGAAAGCCTTTTCGAAATCGATGAAAAGCAAGTGAAGCGGAGAATCGTATTCAGCGCATTGCTCGATGATGATTCGCAAGGTGTTAATGTGATCGACACAGGAGAATACGGATCGAAAACCAGCCTGCTCTTCATCAATTGTGCTTTCTAAGTGGGCCTTTAGTCTTTCCAGGACGATTTTAGCTATTATCTTGGTAACGGCAGGAAGCACACAAATGCCTCTCCAATTATTACAGTCTGTGAGGCTACCCTTCTTTGGAAGTTTGATGATCAAACCTTCCTTCCACTCAGTGGGAAAGGTCTCTGTATTCCACGCTTTATCAACAAGTGGGTGTAGCAAATCGGCAGTTACGCTTGGCGCTGCTTGATATAGTTCGGAAGGGATACCGTCAAGTCCGGCGGCCTTTCCTCGTTTTAGTGCAATAATTGCAGTGACTATTTCCTCTTTAGTCGGGGCAGTGGACCGTATGCGCACATTTTGATGGTTAACTAAATTATCTATATGAGGGGGAACTTCACCAGAGGTTACACGGCTCAAGACCGCGGCGAAGTGTTCTTTCCACCGCCTCATTTGATCTTCTTCTTCCATCACTATCTTTCACCGGATGTTGGCAGGAGTTACGACCACCTGTAAACTCCTTGATGACACCGTATACGGCGTTTAAGTTGTTACTTCTTGCGGCTTCTTCTGCTGAGGCTAAAAGAGAATTGGCATAAACTCTTTTATCGCGTCGCACACTACGCTGAACTTCTCGAGCTTTCTGACGGTAAAGGAGTTCGATGCTGCTTCGATTGTCGTCTGATGCTGCAGCCAAACGAACTTTCAAGTCCTTTCTTTCAACAATCCGCTGCCATGAAGCGTCGGACATCCAGGGCTTATTACGGCAAACCGGGTTTGGGTCAAGGATGGTATTTGCGCTATCAATGTACGCATTTTTTATGGGATCCCAGTTTTCGTTTATGTCACTATCTGGGTGACTAGTTATCTCAGCTGTCTCAGCTGCTTTTTGCGCAAGATGGTCATTATATTGTTGTAAGACAGCTGGATTTTTTAATCGAGTGGTGTTGAATTTGCGGCGCCTGGATCTTTCGTCGCTGGGGCGGCGCACGGCTGCAATACGCAATCGAACATTAGCGATCATAAGATAATGGTCTCTTCCTATCCCAATATCGGCACCCTTCTTGTTTCGCACGTCCAGGAGGCAACTCTTGAATCTTTTACTAATGGCAAAATGGTCGATCTGATTTTGTGTTCTGCGCCGATCAACAGAGGACCAACTGATTTTGTGGTGGTCCTTATGCTCAAACATAGTACCACCGATGAAGAGACTGTGAAAGTTGCAGAACTCTACAAATCTTTCACCGTTGTCACCGATCACCAAGACCGTGTCTCCCCATCACATGTCTGAGTCCATAGTTATCAGCGCCAACTTTCGCATTCAAATCACCCATAACCATTATAATGTCACCTTTAGGTGTTCTGCTCTGAACGGCGTTTAGTTCTTCGTAGAAGGAGTCTTTTGCGAAGACATTGTCGGGTTCAGTAGGGGCATAACATTGTATAATTGAGATGTTCCTCATTTTGGTCCGGAACCTGGCGGTCAAGACTCTGTCAGAGACCGGCTCCCAGGATAAGAGACAGTTTCGCGCGGCTCTGGTTAAAAGCAGCCCCACACCTGACTCACGACGACTACCGGTAGCTTTACCGGAGTACAACATTACAGTGCTGCCCGTTAAAGAGATAAATTCTCCGCTGTTCCACCATCTTATCTCACTAACTCCTAAGATATTTAATTTGTACCTCAGAAAATCACTCTCTAATTGTAGAAATCGTGCGTTCTGGGGACCTTCCGATCCATTGTCCAGGAGAGTACGCACATTCCAGAATCCAATTTTTGTCATTGTACGATAGCCAAAAGTCGTAACCATTGAGTCAGTCCTTATCCGAGGCATAGTTGACGTTTCGTTAGCATATAAAGATTTCGGATAGTGCAAGTTGCTGGCATACACATCCTCAAAGGGAAAGGCCGTGGTATTTTTTTTACACCCCTCACCACAGGAGTACCTCAACCAAATCATCGCACCGCCATCACTGGCGGCTTGACGTTGGTTGGCAATGGTCAGTGACCACTGCCGTTCTAGGGGGCGCCCACGCGGAGGACTATGGAACAGGAGTTTTTGTTTACGGTTAATGTTGTATATTATAATTTTTTGATATCTCCAAAAGCGTGTATATATTCTAAACCGTAGCGAATGTGCTTACTTTTTTTTCCAATTCAATCAATTCAGGTCAGTGTTAACATGAATATTATATTTAAAACCGGGGCCCCGGAAAAAATAAATAAAAAAAAACTGTTGTGCAATCGTTGCGTTGGGTCAATCTGTGGTTGCACAACTTTTCACATCTTATTCGCTTACTCATCGGTTGCACAACAGTTGTGTTGTCACTGCCCAATAATGTAAAAGCCGACAGATTTCGAATAAAACGTTGATTTTTGAGGTCTAAATATATCGACTAGTAGTCCATAAATCCTTGCATTCAAATACATTAGTTAGAAAAGGATATCCATAGTGGGGAATGAGATAATGGGAAACTAATAATAACTCAAAAATACTAAATACTATACAAATATGCACTTTATACGAATTAACGCACACAGATAAACCCCGCAGTTCCAATAATATTTTAGGTAAATCGCCTTGAGAGAGAGACCGCGACACTTCAGTAATGGCAACTGCCTATAACGTTTCATTGAATGAGTAACATGCTTGTTAGTTAGCATTACCTCTTTGTGTACGCATTTGGAACCAACACATATGCAACTACTACACTTGCGTTAATTTGTATTAAGTGCGGTAACTTTGTAATGTCTAATCTTTGCAGTAGTTGTCATTTGCTACATTTGTCACTGTATAAATGGGAAATTTTTTTTTTTTTGTATGTATTAGTTGCCCCAACTTACAGAATGCGGAGAAATATTTTGTTTTGTTGGCATCCTTTTCTCACTAATGTTACCTGGATTTGTATAGAGTTCGTCTTATTCGCACAGTATTGCTTTCAGTGCACACTTATACTACATATTTGTCTAAAGGGAGCAATTTGGCAAAGCAGTTTCCTCGCGTGTTCACATGCCAGTAATCGGTAAATATTTGCTACAAAGTTATTTGTTCCATGTATTTCTCGTAGTTGTCATGGTAACTCATATTTGCCAAAATATAACAACAAACAAATTAGTTTCGTAAAAATATACAAATATTTGTGGTTCACGTATACAACAAAGATTTTCACGAATATTTGCCCGTTTTTTTGTCATATTCATATATGCCAAAAATATTCGTGTAAACTCTCCTTTACGCATATATATAATTGCCAAATTCAAAATTTTGTACTAAGTTTGTCGGCTTTACATTAATGGGCAGTGGTCCCAGTGCATACAAAGCTGAAAAAAAAATCAACCGACATATACATTTCAGAAAGGTATCTCCAAGGACATCGAGCAATGGTGGAGTCAACTGACACCTGGTGAACGAGTATTTGCTCCAATCTGTGCCATAAATCTTGCTGTATTTGGTCTATGGAAGATCCCACAAATGCGCAACTTGATGGTTAAGAACTTTTGCTCTAATCCCGCTGCACGTAAGTTGAAATTAATAATTAGTTGTATGCTCCATATTAATATTTCGTAAAGTCCCTGCAAACATTTGTATCCAATTCCAATTGGCATCGAAGAGTCTTCGATCCTACAGCATACTTTGGGTGCGTGGTCATACATTTCACATATAAAGGGCATATCAAATCAATTAATTACGTTAGAAAAGGATAACGATTAGTGTCCAAAAGTACTGAAAATTCGCGTTGAGAATATGGAAGAAAAGTATCGCCCAGATGATATGATACCGATTCCTCCATACGATAAATTTGTCGCTTTTTCAATAATTAGGGGATATCCCTTAGGCGAAACAAATCGGTTTCAATTCGCAAATATATCACCAAGATGATATTTCGCCAATTCGTCCTTCTACTTGCAAGGTCACGATATCAATTTTGCGATTATATCTTCTAGGCGATGAATTTGCAATAAACACAAAACGACGATTGTGTCATTCTCTGTTTGCAGTCTAGATAGCGCAACGGTTAGCACTATTGACTTGCAAATATGGGAAGCTGCTTCGAATCCTTCAAATGTCAGTTGTAAAAAAGGCTGAAATATAAATTATGACCGTCAAAACAAATATGTAAGATAAAAAAAGGATTAATATTAATCTAAAAATAAAAAACATTTTTTTTTTATTATTTTGTAGTTGACTCTCATCGTCAAAATTTCTTCCTTAATTTATCTGCGTCGCGACTCGCTTTCTTGTTGCCGATTCGTTTCGCCGTAGTTTCTCCTGGAAGTTTCACTTTCGGTAACTATTTTTTCTCGAAGGGGGTGACTCCCGCGATGAGATGGCAATTTTCCCGGCGATAAATTTATCTTTCAAGGCGAATTGCATTCTTATCGCGGAAGATAGAAATTGTTTGTTTGTTTCGAAAATTGAGGGGTAAATATTTTAAAGGAAATTTATTTTTTTCTGACAATTAATTTAAACAATAAAATCATGGCCAAGTGCACGATATATGTATTCATTCCATTTGTTGGTATCCCTTTCTGTCCAACGCCCAATGCATTCGATATATTTGCACAATATTGAATTCGTTAGTTTGCGTTTTAGTTTTAGAACTGGGTAGAAAATAAAGGAAAGTTTTTTTTTGAGTTTTGATTTTTGGTACCTTTTGCTTGTGGTCGCTGAACATGAATGTAAAGTTTTGCAACAACATTTTTTCCGGGAAATAATTTGTTTTTCCAAAAAAAAGTTGGACTTTTTTCGATTTTTTCAATATAACTCGAAAACTATGCATCTTAACGTAAAAGATGGCTATGATAAAGAGGTTAAACATCGTAAAATTTCCTACATTTTATGTATAGAAAGTTTGTTTTCTCTGATCAACGGTTTAGCCGCGAGGGTGTTGTTGCAGTAGCAAAGCTTTCTAGCGTCGAAGGAGTTTCGGCAGCTCTTGGGTGTTGTTGATAAACGAGTCGCTCCATGCGTAGAGCCGACTGCCGCGCCGCGAGAGTGTCGCGAAAATTAATTAAATAGAGGGAATTTAAGATCCTCAAACAACGGTGTTTCAAGTAGGAAAAAATGCTCGGTGCGTTGTAGTCATGATATGACCTAGCACTTAAAAAAAACACAATAATAATATTTCCATAAGAACTAAATTCAATAATAGCACTCTATTTTAAACAAAAAAAAAACTTTCTTGGTATACACTTTGTGTTTTTCCTAGTAAAGAGTATTCTTAGTTGGAGTCAACTGAATCCAGGGTTTCAATAAGGTCTTTAGATGGGCATATTCGCTTTTTTTCGACCTAATCACTGGGTGAGGCCCAAATCAAAGGAGCCCCAAGACGTCAACAGAATTTCTCCATTCAATTCCATTAACGCAAGTTTTAAGACCTGTATAAAACTAGACTGATAAGTGTTTTTTGTACAAATTTGAGGAAAAATCAAGTTTTCCATTCAAACGACTCGAAAACAATAGAAGCCAAGTCGTTGATTTATCAGGACGAAAATGAATAACGAGAGTTACCTCAAAAAAAAAAAAAAATACTGTTAAACAAAACTCGTAATCACCGCTCGCTGGTTTAATTCAAACTCACAACTTCATATTTTGGTAAATGAAACTATTTACCTCAAAGTCCAGAGCCATAATAATAAAACTCAATTCTTTTGACCTGGAGTTGCCTTTGAAACTCTAAAAAATTTTGTATATAACATCAACAACATGGAATCCAATTTTTGGCACAAACTGTTCGGCACTCCTCCCAAGCATCAAAGGCACTGACTCAATTCCTCAAAAGTACTCTTCTCCAAAAAAATTTGGAAAATGTATTACCCAAATAGTATTTTCTATGTTTATATGTCATGCACACTCTTATGATTCTGTTCACGGTATCAATTCATTTGTTGATCATATTATTTGGTTACCATTTAGGTTAAGGACACCTGGCACCTAAAATCTATTTGAAATTTCCTTCATATCTTGGTTTATTAATTAGAAAATTGTATCACCTTTTTTTATTACTTGAAGATCGACATAATTACATTGACATCCAAGTCAACTTTGCCACGGTCGCATTTATATAACTCGCAGTCGTCCCTTCTTTATTCTTTAATGTCAAAAACGCTGCATTGGTGTCGTGTCTCTAGATCCACTTACCTTACCACACATATTCATTCTCTGACAGCATCAATGGATGCTGGCTACCACTCCATACATTACCATCCGGATGGTACACGATATCTGCGCTTCTCATTAAGTTCTTCCTTCCCCGGGTTTCGAATTTCGCGCTGTAACGTCCCCCAGCAGGCATATGCTCTGCTAGCATTGGTGCAAATCCTCTAATAGCGGCACCTCAATCACCTACTGAACTTGAACGTCCTCACTCGACGATATCAAAAACAAGAACCCTCTCGTTATTGCCTTTTCAAAAGCTCTCGGTCCAGTTATCGACTATCAAGCCAAAACCAGTTTTCATACTTTTCTGCATTTTGACCATCACTGGACCCGCTATCCCAGTAGTTACGGTACGGTGACTCTCAAAATTTAATGATTAAAGATGCAGGAAATTATAATATTAGCCCATTCCCTGCTAGTGTGCTATATGGCATTACTTTGACTTGTTTCGTTTAATGGCTTGTGAAGTGTGTGTGTGTGCATTTTGTTACATATTTCACTGAGTTCTTCAGCGGAAGGATGTATCTTCCAAATCGTATATGGGTTATGCTAGTATTCCTATAGGAGTTGAACCTAGCGGACCACACGTTTGAGTAAATTTTGAAAAGTGAAAAAATAGTGAAATTATGTCGCACCGGAAAATGTAAGTTGATTTTTTCCATACTTTAAAAAGTTTTTTTTTGCCTCGAACCATTAAATATTCTAAAAGTGCAATATGTAGTAGCGTCAATCGCATCGATTTAAAAAAAAAAACAGTCCGAAGCGTATATACCCTAGACTTGTACAGACCTAGTGGTGATACCAAAATTGCCAATTGGCAACGACCATTTGCATTAAAAGTGAGTTTCCTATATGACCCGTTTATAGGGGAGGTTGGCACTTATTCAGGAAGATGGTGACCATTCTCAAAATCAATTATCTAACCCATTCTACAAATATTTGTCGAATTTTTCAAGTTGCTAGCTTCATTCTATCGAAAGTTATTGCTTATTTGAAGTCTCACTTGTAGGGGAGGTAGAGGTTTCTTTTGTCGAGTCTTGCGCATTTTTAATAACAACCAACTAGATCCCAGTACAAATATTTGCCCAAAATTTCAAGTCATTAGCTTCATTTTATCGAAATTTATCGCTTATTTGAAGTTTTGTTTGTAGGGGAGGTAGGTGTTCCCTGGGCCAAATCTTGCCCATCATTGCCACCAACCAATTAGATCATGCTACAAACATTTAAGCAAAATTTCAAATCTCCAGCTTCATTCTATCGTAAGTTATCGCTTATTTTAAGTTCCATTTGTAGGGGTGGTAGGGGTTGCTTGGGTCCGATGTGGCCCATCTTTAATACCAACTAACTCAATCTAACTTTAAATATTTGACCAAAATTTCAAGTTGCTGGCTTCATTCTATCAAAAGTTATTGCTTATTTGAATTTTCATTTGTAGGGGAGTTAGGGGTTCCTTGCGTCGGATCTTGTTAATTTTCAACACCAACCAAATAGATCTTACTAACAACATTCTGACAAATTTTTAACCCGCTAGTGTCATTCTATCGAAAGTTATCGTAATTAAAGGAATATTTAATTTTTTGGAAATTTGTTTTCAACTGATCGATTTTATTTTTCCAGGAGAGTATAAGATTACCCTCACGAGCAATCTACCAAAGTTAGAGCTTTTCATGTTTATTTAATCGGGAGATATAAATACATTTAAGTAGTTTACATATGTAGGGGAAATAGGCGTTCTCTTGGTCTGATCATGCCCATTTTTAATACCATCCAACTAGATCATACTGCCAACATTTGACCATACCTCCGGAGCTTCCTTTAAGGTGTTACATATTTTCGTCGTGACAAAAACAATATACCCTAACTATACTACAAGTCTAGGGTATAAAAAAAGAAAAAAAAATTTTGCTGATGCCATATGGCATCATCGCAGGTTCACTTTATAGGCGAAATTTTCGTGATCTTTGAAATTTACGTGTTATCTTTTCCTTTTTGAAACCTGAAATTACACGCGGCGGTGGATTATTTGGAGAGTCTGATTGCCGATGAAGGCATTGAAGGCGAAGAACCATCCGCAATTTTCATTTAACCCCCGATGCTGAATACGACTCAGCCGAAGACGATTGTGACGAAAACGAAGGCGGTAAGATCATCGATTCGCATCATAACCAACTACAATTGGTTGAAGTGGAATTCGTTGGTCGATCGGGCGACAATGAAGTCCTGTAGGAGGTTGGTGCAGAAAACCCACACACAGATCCACTGACGGAAATGAAGAAGAGGGCCATTCATCTACTCCGACAACGCCATGGGCTTATGTTGGTTATTATGGTCCAAAAATAGATGTCCCGACTGAAGTGCCAACATTGAAGCAGAAACACAAGTGGACATCTGCTAAATTCCACGGCACGAAGCCGATTTTCCCAGATCCGTGTTACTTGGACTGTTCAGTAAGAGCTCATGAGCTATTTGAAAGATTTTTTGATGACGAAATTTTGAAAATGATCTGCGCTGAAAGCAATAATTATGGTGTATCGATTACAGGCAAGAATCCGAATATTATGCTGCAGGAAGTCAAAGTTTTCCTGGGAATTATGTTTGTTTCTAGATACGCCTCAATGTACGATAAACAAAATTTTGGTCTCGACATACTGATTTGCAAAACGCAATTATCGCTCAAGCAATGCCCCCTGATCGGTTTCTTCTGAGCGAGCGGTGCATTAATTTTGCTCCGAAAACTGCAATCAATCCCCACGATAAAACGCGGAAATTGCGACCATTGCCTGATAAACTCAACGCCAATTTTAAAAAGAATTTCCATCCTGAGCAGGATGACGAACAGATGGTGCGTTATTTTGGTCGTCATTCGTGTAAGCAACATTATTGTACCATAGTGTCGGTGGCGTCTCTCAGAAGACATGTAGTGCAAAATCCACGGGCTCTGAATGAAGATCGTCTCGATAGACAGGATCATTTACTAGTCAAATGCGCGAAAAGGCGGTGTGTTCGCCGTGAATGCAAGAGCCAATCTCACGTAAAGTGCCGAAAATGTGATAAAGCGTTGTGCATTGATAACGATTGCTTTGTAAAGTATCACACACAACCTTGAACATTAAATAATTAATATTAACTTCATTTTTAATGCTGTTATTTTTATAAAATCATGAAAATTATTTATACATATAACGTACTTTGGTGTGTTTTTATACCCTTCACGGATGTGATAGGGTATATTAACTTTGTCATGAAGTTTGCAACGCACAGAAGGAAGCATCTCCGACCATATAAACTATATATATTCTTGGTCAGTATGATGAGACGAGTCGATTAAGCTTTGTCCATCTGTCTGTCTGTCCGTCTGTTTCTATGCAAACTCCCTCCGTTTTAAAGCTGTCGAGCTGAAATTTTGTACAAAGCCTTCTTTCTACTGCACGCTGTATATATGTCGGAACCAACGGAATCGGACTACTACGTCATATAACTGCCATAGGAACGACTGGTTCAAAAATTCGTCTTTATGAGAAAAACTTTTTTATTTTCAAAGATATTTTATCTTTTCTAAATTTCACAGTTATGAATAGTATCTTTAGTCAAATCACATCCCCGAATTTGGTTGAAATTGGACTACTCTATCGTATAGCTGTCATAGGAACGACTGTTCCAAAAGCAAGTTTTTGTTAGAAAAACTTTTTTATTTCTGAAGATATCTTTACCAAATTTCATATTATTCAATCATATTGACTGCCAAACCATATTCTTAAATTTGGTTGAATTCGCCCAACTATTTCATATACCTCTCATAGGAACAGTGGAATCGGAACAAATTTTACTACTAATTTCAAAGTAGCAAATGCACCATAAGTCACAACGATGGTATCGCGTCAAGGGTATCATACCTTGTTACGCTGTTTTCATCGCCGGGAAAAGGTGGAAAGCACTTGGGGCCAAGTCAGGGGAATAAGGAGGATGCTCAAAAACGTCCCATTTAAATGATGCCAATTTTTCTTGGGTTAAACGGGCAGAATGCGGACGAGTATTATCGTGAATGAAAAACACTTTGCGACTCAACAAACCGATCCAAAACACCACAGTAGTACTCTGCGTTCACAGTCGTTGATAATCCTTCTCGATCAGTTGCTTAACAAGCGCAACGTTTCGCTTGTTGACCGCGCTCGTTGGTCTGCCTTGGCGCGCTTCGTCATGGAGTTCTTTTCTTCCGTTTAGGTACGCTGTTCGCCAACGCGTAACCATTTGAAGGCTCCTACACTGCTCACCGTATACAGACGATAATTCTCGATAAATTTCACTAACGGATAATTTTTTTGCGGTCAAAAAACGTATGCGGTTCACATTTGGACGTTACTTCTATCGGCGTCTCCATTTTAAATCGTTGTAAAAAAAAAACACAAAAATAGACTTATCGGGCTCAGCGATCCGTCAAATTGGTTAGGATAGATGAGAGAACAACCTCCTAAAATTTCGTTAGTTTATCTTTTCACCACGCGGAGCGCTGCCACCTTTAAACTTACTTTCTGACTGACCCTCGTATTCCTGAACTAAATAACAGTTTATCTTTTCACTGGTCTTGAATAATAAAATAAGTTATATTCATTACCCCTGCTTTATTTATTTATTTCTAGGCGTTTTCCTTAGTACATAAGATTATAAGGCGAACCTGCGATGATGCCATATGGCATCACTCAATTACAGGTAAACTAAAACTCAGGTGAGAAAACGAATGGCAAATTCGTGCTCAGGGGGCCTTAATTACTAGGAATACGAGTATGAAGTTTTACGCGAAAATTCGAAAAAGAGTTCCTCCGCAGGCAGTGGGTTAATTTGCGACTATGTGCATACATAAAATACATATATGTATGTACGTGTACATAATATATGTATATGTCCGTACACGTCTATAAAAAAAGGTGACCACTACACTCTCAAGATAG
The DNA here is from genome assembly GCA_964017055.1 of Chloromyia formosa. NCBI lineage: Eukaryota > Metazoa > Arthropoda > Insecta > Diptera > Stratiomyidae > Chloromyia > Chloromyia formosa. The sequence continues at coordinate 66,043,185 of OZ024818.1, forward strand.
TGTTCCAATATATTCAGAGATGACGCCACGTTATGAGGAATTGTGGCGATTATGGACACCACTTTTGCCACGGAGTGGCGCTGACATCGACACAAAGAAGACATCGTATGATCTTAGAAAATGTACATCTGGCAATTAGTACTAGTATATACACTTCTGTCACACGAGTTACACAAACTCCTGTGAAATTTTAAATAGAATAAAGATTTGTTAGTTATTCACGACTCAGCATTATTCTTAAAAGCGCTTGATATCTTGGACAAAGGAAATCTCCAAAACCAAGGTATCTTTCCGCTTTATTGGTGACCCCGACTCGCGAACATTCGCGACCTTCACAAAGGCTGTGAGGACCATATTCAACTTAACCTCAAACTGCCTCGCGTGTTGGAAAAACTCGTCGCGCAACGAACACCACACATAGGTGATCCGCATATCAATATCATTGGAAGGTGATACGCCCAGGATGTCTTCGGAATATCCACGATAACACCTGCGGACAGCAAGGCAACCGCCACCAACGCTACAGCAACGGACACAATGGCAACCGCCGCCAACGCTACAGCAACGGACACAATGGCAACCGCCGCCAACGCTACAGCAACGGACACAATGGCAACCGCCGCCAGCACTACATCAACGGACACAATGGCAACCGCTACCAGTGCGACAGCAATGGGCAACAGAGCAACCGCCACCAACGCGACAGCAACGGTCACTAAGGCGAAGGCAACCAACGCGACAGCAACGGGCAACAGAGCAACCGCCACCAACGCGACAGCAACGGTCACTAAGGCGAAGGCAACCAGCGTGACAGCAACGGGCAACAGAGCAAACGCCACCAACGCTACAGTAACGGTCATCAAGGCAACCGCCATCAACGCTACGGCAACGGCCACAAAGCTTACCCCAACCAACGCTACGGCAATGGTCACGAAGGCAACCGCCACCAACGCTACGGCAACGGGTACAAGGGCGACCGCCACGCAAACGAGGTCAACAACCGCTAACGCTACGGCAACGGCCACAACTTTCACGTCAACGTCGCATTACGGCAAACGCAAAAGCAACTGTCATAATACCAAGGAAAACCGCCACGAATACTCCGGCAAATGCAACAGCAGCTGTCACACATCCGTTGGCACGAGCCACGAGCATCATTGCAACGGCTGGCCAATGCATCATCCCTTCACGGACCTTCGTCAACAGGCTTTTGCTTCTGTCCACGGACTTGCTCACCCGAGCGGCAAAGCCACCCTCAGTCAGCTGCGTCTAGGATACGTCTGGCCCAGCATTTGAAGGGACTCAATGGGATGGACACGCAACTGTATATCTTGTCAACGGTCCAAGATCCAACGACACAGCAGAAGCCAGCATACATTGCGATTGCGAAGGATGACGGCGAAAAACATCATCAGGACGCCCCCCCCCCCCCTCAGAACGTACGGTCGTACGTCAACACAAAACGTCAATACTGGGAAGGGGGTGACTGTGGCGATTATGGACACCACTTTTGCCACGGAGTGGCGCTGACATCGACACAAAGAAGACATCGTATGATCTTAGAAAATGTACATCTGGCAATTAGTACTAGTATATACACTTCTGTCACACGAGTTACACAAACTCCTGTGAAATTTTAAATAGAATAAAGATTTGTTAGTTATTCACGACTCAGCATTATTCTTAAAAGCGCTTGATATCTTGGACAAAGGAAATCTCCAAAACCAAGGTATCTTTCCGCTTTAGAATTGTGGCGGTTATGGACACCACTTTTGCCACGAAGCGGCGCTGACATCGACACAAAGAAGACACCGTATGATCTTAAAAAATGTACATCTGGCAATTAGTACTAGGATACACACTTCTGTCACACGAGTTACACAAACTCCTGTGAAATCTAAAATTAAATAAAGTTTTGTTAGTTATTCAAAACTCAGTATTATTCTTAAAAGCGCTTGATATCTTGGACAAAGGAAATCTCCAAAACCAAGGTATCTTTCCGCTTTATTGGTGACCCCGGCTCGCGAACATTCGCGACCTTCACAAAGGCTTTGAGGACCATATTCAACTTAACCTCAAACTGCCTCGCGTGTTGGAAAAACTCGTCGTGCAACGAACACCACACATAGGTGATCTGCATATCAATATCATTGGAAGGTGATACGCCCAGGATGTCTTTGGAATATCCACGATAACACCTGCGGACAGCAAGGCAACCGCCACCAACGCTACAGCAATGGACACAATGGCAACCGCCGCCAACGCTACAGCAACGGACACAATGGCAACCGCCGCCAACGCTACAGCAACGGACACAATGGCAACCGCCGCCAACGCTACAGCAACGGACACAATGGCAACCGCTACCAACGCAACAGCAACGGGCAATGGAGCAGCCGCCACCAACGCGACAGCAGTCACTAAGGCGAAGGCAACCAACGCGACAGCAACGGGCAACAGAGCAACCGCCACCAACGCTACGGCAACGGTCACGAAGGTGATCGCCACCAACGCTACAGCAACGGTCACAAAGGCAACCGTCACCAACGCTACAGCAACGGCCATAAAGGCAACCGCCACCAACGCTACGGCAACGGATACAAGGGCGACCGCCACGCATACGTCAACAACCGCTAACGCTTCGACAACGGCCACAACTTTCACGTCAACTGCAACAAGTGCAACGGCATCCGCCACGCGCATTACAGCAAACGCAAAATCAACTGTCACACTACCAAGAGAAACCGCCACGAATACTCCAGCAAATGCAACAGCAGCTATCACACATCCGTTGGCACGAGCCACGAGCATCATTGCAACGGCTGGCCAATGCATCATCCCTTCACGGACCTTCGTCAACAGGCTTTTGCTTCTGTCCACGGACTTGCTCACCCAAGCGGCAAAGCCACCCTCAGTCAGCTGCGTCTAGGATACGTCTGGCCCAGCATTCGAAGGGACTCAATGGGATGAACACGCAACTGTATATCTTGTCAACGGTTCAAGATTCAACGACACAGCAGAAGCCAGCATACATTGCGAAGGATGACAGCGAACAACATCACCAGGACGTCGCCCTCAGAACGTACGGTCGTACGTCAGCACAAAACGTCAATACTGGGAAGGGGGTGACTGTGGCGGTTATGGACACCACTTTTGCCACGAAGCGGCGCTGACATCGACACAAAGAAGACATCGTATGATCTTAAAAAATGTACATCTGGCAATTAGTACTAGGATACACACTTCTGTCACACGAGTTACACAAACTCCTGTGAAATCTAAAATTAAATAAAGTTTTGTTAGTTATTCAAAACTCAGTATTATTCTTAAAAGCGCTTGATATCTTGGACAAAGGAAATCTCCAAAACCAAGGTATCTTTTCGCTTTAGAATGTGGTGCAACCTGGCAACACACACCACTTTTGCAACTTGCCGTCAGAGTTCGATTGTAGCTAAGAAGAGAAATCGATATGTCAATTGTTGATCATGTACTTACTTTATATGTAGCCGTCCGACGACACGGACACTTTTCTTTGTTGTCTTAATAAATAAATTAAGTGTACCTGAAGTCTTTTACTAGTTGGACACCCGTTCCAACAAATACATTAACGACTATTAGAGGCAACAACGCTACAGGAACGTTACTTGTCTCAACAAAATTCCTTAATACTGCGATTAATGAAAACATTTCTTGCGTTGTAGGTAACTTCTTTATAGCTTCCGCCAACTCTTCATCCGAATCTATAAATAATTAAAGAATGGTTGTACTTAGACTTATCTAAGTTCACAGGGCTGATAAGTTCCCTAGGCCTTACCGAGTTTCCAGAATGCTTTGTACAATATCTGCATCAGACAGACTTTCCGAGGTGCCCACATCATCGTCAACACTAAAAAATCGCCAAATGTTAAATTACACAGGCCTGTAAAAAAAAAAATACTTTTTAAATTTTTTTTTTACTATGATAACTGATTCTTATGTATATTTTCGTGCTTGATTCAAACCCGAAGCCCATTTTTCTCTATCACGTAAGGTTTTCCCACAAAACATGAATTTAGAATTACGCATTAGAAATAGAGTTAGCTAACTAAATCTTATTTTAAATGTTTCATTCGTTTTTAAATTTGATAAAAATCAATGATTCTTATGTATTTTTAAGTGCTGAATTTAAAACCGAAACCCGTTTTTTCAGCACGTAAGGTTTTCCCACAACACAGGGGCTTCAAGCTAAAAATTAAGGAAAAAATACAACCATAAAAATGTGCCTTTTTTATTTTTGTTGGTTTTTATATTTTATTAAAATCACGCATTTTTATGTATTTTTTAGTGCTGAGTTCAATACCGAAACCCATTTTTCCCTATCACGTCAGGTTTTCTCACAAAACATAGATTTAAAGTGGAAAAGTGGAAACAGGACAAAACTTGTGAATCATTTTTTTTTAAGGCGTGCAATAAAATAAAAAAGGTATACAAATTAAGTAGAATATTGTATGTTTGGTCTTCTCAATGACATCGTGCCTCGTTCTTGACCAATAACAAATTTTCATTCACAGTTTTGTACCTTTTATTGCATAGCTCATCATAAAGTAACAATATAGGAATCATTCTGGAAAAAAATATTTTATCACTGTAGAGGAGCTATTAATGTGTTCTTAGGAATAACTGGTGTCCGGAATACGCATTTACTATCAAAGAAAGGAGCTATCGTGTTTTAGGAAAATTAAACTAGTTTACACCCGATTTTGCTAGTTTTTTTTTAAATCTGTTCAAAGCAAGAATGGCTACTTTGCTCAAAACCCATTTAACACTTTACATATTAACTACTTTAACTGAATTCAATAGAAAAAAAAAATGATTTTAGGATTAAAAAAGATTGAAAACTGTGATGCTAACCTACAAAAAGTGTATAAATAGCCATATTTTTAACTGGAATTTGTGACTAAACTTTACGTGATGGAACTTTTTCATTATTTTTCCCGTAATCAGCGCTAAAAATACTATGAAAATCACTTATCAGATTCCAGAAAAAAATTTAATTGCAGGCCTGTGTTATCGTTGTTCAAATAACATCCCAATGAAGCCTTCTTCGAAGCTTCTTAGTTGGGATAATGATAGATTGTCATGTCCTCTTCATCCCATAGTGAAGCAATCTTCTTTCATAAATCCTGACTTTTTTCGGTTTTACTTCAAATCCCATACTTTGTTTAGATTTCGAATAGCAATCAAGAAGATTTATGGACTCAGGCGGTTTGTTTTCCTTCATTTGTGTTAAAATATGCATCAAAATCCGCTTTGAGTTAAACTCGTAATCCATATCAAAAGATTTAATGCCTTTGAAGCAACGTGGATTTTTGGCTCCTCCAATAACAAGGAATTTTAGCTTCTCCGGTCCAGTCATATTGGATGCAACCATAACAGTGATTCTGTCCTGCTCCTTTTACCGCCAAAACATTTTTCGTTGTTAAATGCTAATGTTTTGCTTGGTAAGTATTTAAAAAAGACACCCGCCTCATTGGCATTAAAGTGTATGTCATATTTATACCCTAGACTTTTAGTATAGGGTATATTGTTTTTGTCACGACGGAAATATGTAACACCTTAAAGGAGGCTCCGCAGGTATAGCAATGTATATAAATAAATGATCAGGGTCACCTCCTGATTGGATTTAGCCATATCTGTCTGTCTGTCCGTCTGTCCGTTCGCACGATAACTTCCGATAGAATGAAGCTAGAGCCTTGAAAGTTTGGTCAGATGTTGGAAGTATAATCTAGTTGGTTAGTATTGCAAATGGGCATGATCAGGCCAAGAGAACGCCTACCTCCCCTACATATGTGAAATAATTAAATGTATTTATAACTCCCGATTAAATAAACGTGAAAAGCTCTAGGTTTGGTAGATTGCTCGTGAGGGTAATCTTATACTCCCCTGGAAAAACAAATAAAATTGATCAGTTGAAAACTAACGGATTTTTATTATAAAGAACCCCGTACTTCCATACTTTTCAGGTTTTTTGTCCATAACTCTTGAACCAATCGACGTAGACAGCTGATTTTTAGCACGTAATCCTGAAGTGAGAAGCTGCTTGGGTCTTAGTAAGTTGGGCATAATCAGATCCAAGGAACCCCTACCTTCCCTAGAAATGGAACTTAAAATAAGCCATAACTTACGACAAAATAAAGCTAGCGACTTGAAACTTTGGTCAAATGTTTGTAGTAGGATCCCGTTGGCTAATACTGACAATACGAAAAATCCGACCAATGAAACCCCTGCTTCCCCTACAAATGAAACTTCAAATAACTTAATTTTCGATAGAGTGGAGCTAGAGACCTGACATTTTTTTAAATGTTTGTAGGGTGATCTAATTGGTTGGTGGCAATGATGGGCAAGATCCGATCCAAGGAACCTCTATCACCCCTCCAAGTGAAACTTCAAATAAGCGATAACTTTCGATAAAATTAAGCTAGTGACTTGAAATTTTGGTAAAATATTTGTACTGGGATCTAGTTGGTTGTTATTAAAAATGCGCAAGATTCACCAAACGAAACCTCTACCTCCCCTACAAGGGAAACTTCAAATAAGCAATAACTTTCGATAGAGTGAAGCCAGCGACTTGAAAAATTCGACAAATATTTGTAGAATGGGTTAGTTAATTGATTTTTAGAATGACCAAGATCCTCCTGAATGTGTACCAACCTCCCCTATAAACTGGCTATATAGGAAACTCATTTTTCATGCATATGGTCCTTGCCAATTGGTACTGTTGGTATCACCACTAGGTGTGTACAAGTCTAGGGTATATACATACGCCGCGGACTCCGCGGGTTGGGTTTTCCAACAATTTTGGCAAAACGTGGTTTACACACTCGTCAGGATTTCGCGTCGGCACTTCCTCCGCACAGTGTTTTTCCGGCGATACCATCGCGTTTTAAGTTTATCCAGCCAACCTACATTGGCTTTAAACTCCTTATGAATTGACCAAAGTAGGGTTTTTTTACCGGCAGCAATTGTCTATTTCTGAATAGCTTCGTCAACTTGATCAAAAATACACGGACGACACTTTTTACGCGTAGAGTTAAACTCTTCAGCCTTTACGTACTCCAGAATTTGTGTTTTATTTTTTTAAATTGTGGACATGGTACTGGCCGAAATTCCAAACTTCTCTGCAATATCTTTTTTTATACCCTAGATTTATAGTATGGGGTATATTGTTTTTGATCAGGGTCACCTCCTGATTCGATTTAGCCATGTTTGTCTGTCTGTCTGTCCGTTTGCACGATTTTTTTTCGATAGAATGAAGCTAGAGCCTTGAAATTTTTGGTCAAATGTTGGCAGTATGATCTAGTTGGTTGGTATTGAAAATCGACATGATCAGGCCAAAAGAACGCCTACCTCCCCTACATATGTAAAATACTGAAATGTATCTATAACTCCCGATTAAATAAACGTGAAAAGCTCTAACTTTGGTAGATTGCTCGTAAGGGTAATCTTATACTCTCCTGGAAAAATAAAATCGATCAGTTGAAAACTAACGGTAATTTTCTTACAAAGATCCCCATACTACCCAACTTTTCAGGTTTTTTGTCTATAACTCTTGAGCCTCTTTTTTTTATGTTTATGCTAAGGCTTAGGGGATACCCTTTGATGCGAAAGCACAGCCTTGACGGAAAGGAAATTAGGGTAGTGGGACTGGGATGGGTTGAGTTTGAAGGAGGTACCGGTGTACGTTTCGTTTAAATTTTTCCAGATCATAACTGCAAGGGAAAACAAAAGATGGTAAGTTGTTCCACATTCGTGTTTTTCTGGATACAAATGAATCATAGAATTTAACGGTACGGCTACTACTGAGTTTAAGAAAATGAGGATGGGCACGGCAGGCTAGCCGGGTATTACGCGAAGGAAGAGCAAGCTCAGGAATAAGACTGGATATTTCGGCAGAAAAACGGCGGTTGTAGTAGCGATAAAAAAGTGATAAATAACCGACATTTCGCCGGTGTTCAAGCGGCTCTATGAGAAGTTATGGATTCATCGCCAATAAGCTTGAAGGCTTTCCGTTGACCTTTGTCTAATGCAGATAGGGCAGTTCGACCTGCGCCTGCCCATATGTGGGAATTATATTCAAGTGGCGGTCTTATGTGGGCCTTATAAATTTGCGCCAAATCAGATGGTGTAAAGTATCTTTTACAGCGATTTATGAAACCCAGACATTTCATTGCATTTTTGGCAATGTTAAAGATGCGGTCACACCAATTTAGTTTACTAGAGATGTTTATACCTAGTACGTTCAATGTGGGTGAATCAGTAATGCCGACACCATCGACAAGAATGGGTTGGGTGGTAAATGGGTCACGTCGTTTATTGGAAATAAGACACCATTGAGTTTTGTTTGCATTAAACTCTACTCGATTCGCTTTCCCCCACGCAATAATTTTTGAGATATCTCTATTTAGTGAGTCAGACATGTGGTCTCGGTTAAAAGATGTAGCATTTTGGCAGGAGTCAGCTGCAGAGTTAAAAGTATAAATAGAATCAAGAGTGCTGTCATCTGCAAAACTGTGAATTGGGTTTGATGTCACACTTAAAAGATCGTTGATGAACAGAAGAAAAAGCGTTGGTGATAGGACAGTACCTTGAGGGACCCCTGCGTTGGTGGTATGGCAATTCGATTTAACTCCATCAAGGACGACTCGAAGCGAACGGGCATGAAGGAAACTTTGAATCCATATAACTAATTTTGGGTCCAGGCCAAAAGCCTGGAGTTTAGCTAAAAGAGCCGGATGCCAAACTCTGTCAAAAGCTTTCGAGATGTCGAGGGCAATGATTTTCGCTTCACCAAATTGGTGAATACATCGATTCCATCTTTCGGTGAGGTATGCCATTAAATCTCCGGTGGAGCGCGAAGAACGGAAACCGTATTGTCGATCGCTGATTAGATGGTGTGAATCAAGATAGCTCAAAAGTTGGTTGTTGAAAGGGTTTCGAAGACTTTTGACAGGACCGAAGTCAATGCTATTGGTCGATAGTTAGAGGGATCACATGCTTCACCTTTTTTGGGGATTGGTTGGACATGTGCCAGCTTCCATGTTGATGGATATACTTCTGTCGAGTAGGATAGATAAAATAGTTTTCGAAGAGGTCTCGCTAATGAGGAAGCGCAATGTCTGAGAACTAAAGGGGAGATGCCATCAGGTCCAGCCGATTTTGATACATCGAGCGTTGAGAGTATTTTAAATACTTCCCTAGTGCGGAAATGTAAAGGCCTCTGGTGTGAATCGCATAAGGGTATATCTGGTGGATTTTGCGTAGTGGGCAGTAGCCAAGAGTTTGCACCGAAGATTTAAGCAAACAAATTGACCTTTTCTAGTGATTCACTATATATTTTCCCATCATGTACAAGTGGTGGAATGGAAGAACAGCTGAAGTTATTCTTCACAGCTTTAACAAGTGACCAGAAGCCTTTGCTACCTTTTCGCTCAACGAAAACTTTTTGTCTAATTTTACTATCGAACTGAAATTTAGCTTTATTGACAACAGATTTGCATGAGTTTGACGTAGACATCTGATTTTTGGCATGTAATTATAAGGTGAGAAGCTGTTTGAATTTTAGTAAGTTGGGCATAATCAGATCAGAGAAACGCCTACCTCCCCTACTAATTTCAAAAAATGAAATATTCCTTTAATTACGATAACTTTCGATATAATGACACTAGCAAGTTGAAAATTTCGTAGAATGTTGCTAGTAAGATCTACTTGGTATTGAAAATGGGCAAGATCCGAACCAAGGAACTCCAGCTTCCCTACAAATGAAACCTCAAATAACCGATAACTTCTGATAGAATGAGGCCAGCAACTTGAAATTTTGGTCAAATGTTTAAATTAAGATTGAGTTAGTTGGTATTAAAGATAGGCCAGATCCGACCCCAGGAACCCCTACCTCCTCTACAAATGGAACTTAAAATAAGCGATAACTTGCGATAAAATAAAGCTAGCGACTTGAAATTTTGGTTACATATGTGTAGTAGGATTCAGCTGGCTGATATTGAAAATACGTAAAATCCGACCAACCAAACCCCTACTTACCCTACAAATGAAACTTCAAATAAGCGATAACTTTTGATAAAACGAAGCTAGAGATTTGAGATTTTGCTTAAATGTTCATAGCACGATCTAATTGGTTGGTGGCAATGATGGGCAAAATCTGACCCAAGGAACCCCACCTCTCCTACAAATGAAACTTTAAATAAGTGATAACTTTCGATAAAATGAGGCTAATGACTTGAAATTTTGGTCAAATGTTTGTACTGGGATCTAGTTGGTTGTTATTAAAAATGCGCAAGATTCGACAAATGAAACCTACTCCTACAAGTGAGACTTTAAATAAGCAGTAACTTTAGATAGAATGAAGCTAACGACTTGAAAAATTCGACAAATATTTATAGAATGGGTTAGTTAATTGATTGTGAGAATGGTCAACATCCTCCTGAATGTGTGTCAACCTCCCCTATAAACTGGTCATATAGGGACCTCAGTTTTAATGCAAATGGTCATTGCCAATTGGTACTTTTGGTGTCACCACTAGGTCTGTACAAGTCTAGGGTATATACGCTTCGGACTCTGGTTTAAATCTCCCTTTTCCACTTCACTGATAATTAACAACTTGTGCTTTATTGAAAAGCTTTTACGTTGCTCCATTTTTAAAAACCTGCTACTAAAACAAAATACTGATGCCGAAGTTATGACAGTTGGCTATTTATATTTTCTGGTTTACATGATGACTGTATATTTTGGTAGTTTTCCTAAATACTATATGTTTGGTTAGTGATCGATTCTTGTGTTATTGTGGTATTCCCCTTAATTTATTTGGATTTCAATCGATATTTGCGCAATTACGGGGTTTCTCAAATCTCGTTAGAAAAAACTTCGTTATGTAGAAGTTAAAAAACAAGACTGGGAAAATATTCGTAAGAGAAAAAATCATCGTAAGGAATATTTCGTTATATGGAGATCGAATTGTCCTAGAAATTTAACGAAAAGGCAGTGTTCCTAAAATAGATTCGTTATATGGAGAAATTCGTTATATGGAAGTTCGTTATAGAGAAGTTCCACTGTATTATAAATTTATATACATTATTTATTTATATATAAAAATAAATAGTGAAAATTATTTATTTGTGTAGAGATGGTTTTGGGTATAAGCATTAAATGGCATTTAATTTTTCATTTAACAGGTGCAGTTTGTTGGCCGATGGTTTCATCAACATTTAGTCATTACTCATTTCTTCACTTGCTAGCCAACATGTATGTATTGCACAGTTTTTCTGGGGCTGCCGTAAATACTTTAGGAAAGGAACAATTCGTGGGACTGTATCTTAGTGCAGGCGTGATTTCGTCATGTGCTAGCTATGCTTATAAAATTGGAATAAGGCAAATGGGTCCATCTTTGGGAGCCGTAAGTTGGTATCAGTAATTCCGGAATTTAAAATTTTCCAAAACAAGAATTTATGTTCATATTATTTTTCATATTTATTGTAGAGCGGGGCAATTATGGCGATTTTATCTTACGTTTGCATTCAGTATCCTCATACGCAACTGAGTATTCTATTTCTACCACAATTTACTTTTGCTGCCGGATCAGTAAGTACACTTTTTAAATGTTATTATATATTTTATATGTAGGAATTCCTACAAATTAGCTTAAGTCTCCACATTTTAAATTCGTTTTCATAATATTAAATTATATTTTATTATATTTAATAACAATTAACTAACATTCAATTAGGTTTCTATTAATTCGCATATTTAATTACATTTTGTTATTTTACATTCTATTATTTTACATTCTATTATTTTACATTCTATTATTTTACATTCTATTATTTTACATTCTATTATTTTATTTTACATTCTATTATTTTACATTAAATTCTATTTTCATTCTAAAATCATACTCAACTAGGTTTTTCTATAATTTTTAAATCAATTCTTTTTCGTAAAAACAATAATGACTAAGTTCATAACACACAGCGGAATCGCAACATGTTGTGGCTTCAGTATCGAAGCAACTTTGCAACAGGTTGTTGTGTTCTGAACTGCACTCGCATCTAGTAATCCATCAATTGTCAAATTTCCAGTTGAAAACTGACTACTGACAAAAAATTGTGTGAATACGATAGCGCGAGTGTCATTTCTGAATTGTCATCACTTGCTGGTCATAGGCAGCGGAGAAATTTTTGTGATGGAGAAAATGACATTTTTCACAGCATCCCAGTCAGAAAGAATCGAAACTTGATCGATCCTGGATCGATGCCACGTCGGAGACATTTGTATGAGCATGGCCGCTTTTGCGATACCGAAAATGAGGACAGGAATCGATCCCAACCCGATGACGGTAGTCGATGTAGAATCGATGACTGGAGCCGGTGTGAAATCGACACTGAGATCGAATTATGATTGACGACTGTAGCCAACGAGGTATCGACACTGAGATCGAATTCGGATCGATGGCTGCATAAATGTGTAGAATCTATTGAAGCCTTATATACAATTCGGCCAGAAACTAAAAGTGTTGTTAAATCTCTCTTTGTATTGATTTCACGACACTTTTAATTTAACGGCGGACTGTATTCCAGGCTTATAGAAAAAAAAAACAACATATTTCGTATTCCATAATATGCCAACATGTGTCGCCAAATGCCAGATACTTTCAAATGAATTCAATTTCAGGCTAATTGATTATTGTCGAAAACATTTGAATTTTTCCAGCTTCGGAGACAAACCGATGAATGGAATCGCTATAAGATCGACGACTTTTCGATTCCACTGAAAGCGAAGACAAATGCGTCTTGCTGGGATGTTGCGTCCATCAGAAACTCATTAGAGAGAATTCATAAAACAAATTTGCAACAGTAGGCCAACCGTTGTGTGTTATGCCCGGTTCACATTATTCCAGTAACCAATCCAGTCCAGCAATCCAGTCCAGCGCTGGATTGCTACTGGAATAATGTGAACCGGCACTGGACAGCAATCCAATCCAGCAATCCAGTCCAGTGACTGGATTGTCGGTCTACTTTTTCATTCCAGCTCGCCCAGAAGTCATTGTCACTATAGTTACCGAATCAACAACACACTCGCCGGACTACTGGACTGAAATCATGTAGACGATATGATCCAGTCCAGCACTGGACTGGATTACTGGATTGGAATAATGTGAACCGGGCATTATGAACTTAGCGAATGCTTACTATTTCATAGTCAGATAGAGATAAAACGACAAACAAAATCAGGCTACTATCCTACATACATTATATGTATGTTAAATTTTCCTGCGGTTTAACTTAAGATCTTTTTAGAATAGTAATATTGGAGAGTAAAATCCGGTAATTATTTCGTCGTACATAACTGTTGTTTTATGTCCAACATATTAAAATGTTTTATTAGTCCCTAATGTAGGAGTAATTAAAAATTAGCCAAACTTTAAGAGAGCCAAACATACGTTTTCACCATTAAAATTTCTTATTTGTTATATTTCCGCGAGAAAGATTTCATATTTCAGGGTAAAGAATGAGCTGCGATTGGGTGTTCTATCTTACGAAGTTTTTGATTTAATGCCTTACTAGCATACAGTGGCATGCGGTGAAATAAGAGGGAAACTCTCTCATAGTCTTGAAATTACTCTGATTACATCAGTTTTTTCCTGAAAATTAAATTTGGAAAACCCTTTTTTTTTACATTTCGCATATAATGCAAATGCAAATACACTTCTTCATACCTATTGTATTTTTCAAAAAAACAATAATTGTCACAATCGAAAGACAAAAAACTCCTTCAGCTCTCCACACTACAAATGAATTCGCCAAAATCGTTTGGTTATATATTGCATTGCATGTTGCGTAACATGCTTGAAAAAAAAAACCCTGCAACTGCAAACACATCACAGGCGGGTACAAACCGCGCTTCTGGACTAGCAAAAATTGCATCTAGAAAAATAACATACAAATCTCTCAAACTAAAAAATTAGCCCCGCATCTGCAACGAATCAGAAGCGCGCGCAAACAGCGTTTCTCGTCTACCGAAAATCGCATTGCTCCTTGTATTGTCATGACTCTAAAGCTAATCGGCGAATTTCTCGATAAGGAATAGGAAATCCTCACCTCAGTCAGTAATATAACTGATTGCACAGTACAATTTATTCATTTTATGCGGTTGCTCATGCAACGGTAACCGTGAGACCTCGGTCTCCAGTTGACGATCTACAGAAACTGATTCAATCATTGGCGCGTTAATAAGGACTACCTGGGGGTAATACTAGAACTTCTACAGCGTTCCGAGCTTGCCTATCCGAGGAAGTACATGCTAGCAACTGCATCATCCGAAAATATGATATAGAAACGTCAACAAGACATAGTAATGTAAGCGATGTTGATGCGCCTACGCCAAGCAAGTGGCAAGTAAGTTTGCACTCCCACTTTCGTGTTTATTGGACGTTGCGAGGCAGACAGTGCTTCACGTAAACAGAAAACCGCATAATTCATGCTGTCACGACTTGAAAACGAAGATGTCAGTCGGAGAATTTTTCTATAGGAAGTAGAAGCACCGAATACTTGTTGCAAAGCAAGTACCTGAGGGATAAAATGTTGCCCATGGTGAATTTTTTCAATCACAGTGTACAAAAAGTTCGTATTTTTAATTGCTTTTGAGAGTGAAAGATTGGGATGCGGTGCTTCCATCGGTTTCTTAGACCGTCTAACGTGCAAGGTGGTCACCAGTTTGTGGTATGGCGGTGGAACCGAAAGTCTGCCGAAATTGACCGTGAAGGCCCGGCGGCCCTAGAAGCGAATGCCCTACAACGAGCTGGGCGGCGACACAGGCTTGTTCCATTTCAGTTCGGGAGATCTGGGCGGGGTTTTTGCCCGCTCGTTGCCCCAGCCATTGCACATATAACATTGCCCATTCCTTGGGGGTAGACAAACACAACAAAGGTTAAAGCTGGGTCCCACAGACGCAGAAAGCTAATAAAAAATGCAGACAATGACCGGCGACCGGCTCATGCCACAAGCTCCTGGCCCTTGGACCCGGACCCTTGTCCTCTTTACCCATAAACTCAAACCCAACCAATGAGATTCCGTGGCCGACAAAAATTTCGGGACCTCCCAATACGGCAATTCGAAGCTTTTATGGAGGCTTTAAATACGTGGCTAACTACAAAAGACACAACACACAAGGCCAGGACTGCCTTGTTGAACTGAATCTAAAAGGAAAACCTACTCTATAGGAAGGATGGGGGTGCTACAGAGGAAAGCACAGCTACTTGATGAGAAAATACGTGAAGTAAAGTGATTAAGTCCTAAGACGTAGAGCAAGTAGCCTTAATGTGCTTGTCGGGATCCCAATCGGTGGAAGGACTAAAACGAATGTGATTTTAGTCCTGTTCATTTCCAGAAATGGTCCCTACGTTGGGCGCCAAATATGAAACGGACGGTTTGGTGGGCATCCGAAGATGCCCGTTGGTAGGGAGCCTAAGGTAGCATAATGACCGTGAAGGTCGGGCCGTACAATCTCGCGAAGAATAAGGCCCCTGAACGAGCTAAGCAGCGGCCTATGCTTGCTGTAGCTCAGTTAGGGAGACGTGGGCGGGGTTTTCGCCGCTCGTTGCCCCTGTCCTTTACGTATTATTAAAAATTCATAGTCCTGGTGAAGACAGCATAAACATGACCCGCGAAAATGGGGAATAAAGAAAATGGGGCGGTAACGATGGGTTAGCGGACGGCGAAGATGCCCTAGCGCTCGCATTGGGGTCCGGGTATAAGGGGACCCTCAGCCTCTGGTTTCGTACCACCGACAGATCACTACTCATCAGGTGCCGTCTTCGAGCTACTGGTGGAAGCAGCACTACCAGACCAGAATATGGTTCAATACAACCGCACACCCCTATTAGCATATCAGATCCGCAAAGCTTCCGTTAAAGTGTGCGCATCAAAAACTGCTTCTGCTATCAAACAAAGTTGAACCAATGTATTTCGGATGGCGATAAGTATACTCTGCGCGAACAAGACGTCGCGAAAGTTGAAACGAGCTCAACTTAGTCGGAATCAACACGCCGTCAAGTGTCAATTCTCATGGGCTTGTGTTTTAGCACTGTGGGCTAGTGATGGGCATAATGAGTCTTCGCACTGTGCCAGCAAATAAGCTCTGACTCTTTCCAATGAGTCGTTCAAAAAGAGTCGTTCAAAAAAGGTCATGCAAAGAGTCTGAAACTTGGTTAATAACATATTCAATAAAAGTCGTAGATGGGCGATCTCAATTTTTTTTCTCTTTTTTGACCCCATATTCGGACTAAGCGACCCCCCAATACCCTTTAGTTCGGGCCAACCCGATCGGACCACTATTTCCCATGAAAAGGGGGCTGCCAGCCTGGGAAAAGCTATACAAGGTAGAACACTCAAATAAACACTGTATTGCAGCTGATACTTCACCGTTAAATTTGAAATTAAACCCGTTAAAAAGACAAATTGTTATCTGGATAAAGCGCTGTTAAATGAAAAAAAAAATATTGCGTTCTTTTAAAATTTTGTTATTTTTGTAATTACTCCTGCATTATTAATTAATTCAACATTTTAATGTGTTATACAGTAAAGAAATCAAATCTGAATCGATTAACACCTATTTGTACCCTTCACGGATGTGATAGGGTATATTAACTTTGTCATGAAGTTTGCAACGCACAGAAGGAAGCATCTCCGACCATATAAACTATATATATTCTTGGTCAGTATGATGAGACGAGTCGATTAAGCTTTGTCCGTCTGGTTCTATGCAAACTAGTCCCTCAGTTTTAAAGCTATCGAGCTAAAATTTTGTACAAAGCCTTCATTCTATTGCACGCTGTAAATATGGCGGAACCAACGAAATCGTTATACGTCATATAGCTGCCTTAGGAAAGACCGGTCCAAAAATTCGTCTTTGTGAGAAAAACTTGTTTATTTCTGAACATATATTTTTCAAATTTCACACTAATCAATAGTATCTTTAGCCAAATAACATTTTGGTTGAAATCGGACTATTCTATCATATAGCTGTCATAGGAACGACCGTTCCGAAAGCAAATTTTTGTTCGAAAAACTTTTTTATTTCTGAAAATATCTTTACGAAATTTCATATTATTCAATAATATTGACTGCCAAACTACCTTTCTAAATTTGGTTGAAAACGGCCCTCTATTTCATATACTTCTCATAGGAACAGTGAAATCGAAACAAGTTTTACTACTAATTTCAAAGTGCCAAATGCATCATAGATCACAATGAAGGTATCATACCCGTCACGCTTCGCCTTCGGCTAGCTTGTTTTATGTACGATTAAATTATTATCGATCCGATACTAATATACGACAGTGACAGTGTATAGGGGCCATGTTGTTGAAGCTACTGTTAAATTTATAGGTTATAGTGACTAATGTTGGGCAAATTATCATAGGGGCAGTGTCGATCATTCGCTGACTGAGCGCTGGAGCAGTTGGGAGATAATCCCGATTTCGGACGGCAGAATGAAGATAATCTTTAGGTTAATTTTACAGGTCGATGATAACTAATTTTTTTTTACTTAAATTGAGAGATATGGGTTTCGACGGCATGTGGTTCCAACATTATGGCGCTACGTGCCCCACAGCGCGTATAACAATGGATCTGCTGCACGATAAATTTGACGGCGGGCGCCCTTAATGGAAAACAGTTTATTTCCTCGTTATTTTCTTTTTAGATCGCTTACCTTTTATTATAAAAGTAACACATTTTACATTTATCCTTCTAGGCAATTAAAGTTATCATGGCTGTAGATTTTGCAGGCTGCTTGTTTCGATGGAAATTCTTTGATCACGCTGCACATTTAGGAGGAGCACTTTTTGGAGCGTAAGTTAAATTGTTTCATATTTTACTGTATTTCCAGCGTCACCGGAAATATTCGCATTTATGAATAACGTTTCTTTTAAGATTTTGGTGTCTTTTTGGGAAAGAAAATGTATGGCCTAAGCGTGAACATTTCTTAAGATATTGGCATCAGTGGAGATCACCATAGTTGAATTATGAAAGTGTAAAATATTGAAAATATATTTTTTATTGAACATGAAGTAAAACGTTTGAATTAGTGATGGTCGAAAGGGTTAATTTTGTTTAGTTGTTATATCTGTTAATGCTTATTTCAATCGGCAGCTAAAAGAAACAGCTATATTTGACTGACTGTTAATTGTGTGAAGAATGAGAATATTTTGACCGGACTAAATTACCTAATTTAAAACGTCAGATACATTCTGGCACCTACATTAACTAATTCGGCTTTGATGCGACTACATACAATAGATAAGCAAATTGCCTATATATTGAGGACTACCGTCATCAAAGGAAATTAATTAAACAGTACCAATGTCAAAATCATGACGGTTAAAATAACCGTTAGTTTAGCAAGTACAATACGTTATGACATATTTTTGGCCAGAAACATTTCCAATGTAAAGTTTTTTGCCACATTAGTTTGGCACTGTTAGCAAAGATTAACCATATGGTTAATCTTTGCTGTTAGTACATAATTATCTTGATCATATCAAGTGATTGGTTTTACATGAAAACCATGTTTTTTTACCTTTAAAACGTCACATTCGCAAATTTTCAAATCTAAGTCCTTAATATTTATATGCCGATCGAAACAACATAATGGGGCAAATATTGTCATCTTTGCAGATTTGTCAGTTCAAAGTACCGTTATGAAGTAATCATTTGGATTTGTGATGAAAAATTAATTTTGTAATTTTTTAAAAGTTCGAACGGTTGTATCTTTGAAATAACGGCAATTTTTTTTTAACCGGTAAAAAGTTTGTTTATATGAAATTTTACTTAGTTTCAGAAGGTTAGAACAAATCTCGGATCGAATAATTGGGGGCTTGATAAATTCAGTATTTGTTGAACAAGTCAAGGGTTTTGGCAGTTTAAAAAAAAAATGCTATAACTCTGTAACGGTTAAAGATGTTGTACATTAATTTTCCCCAAATGAGCCATACGATCTACTACTGAAATATTAACCAACATGAACAAGACACCCTGTACATTGAGAACTACCGTCATGAAAGGGAATTAATCAAACAGTACCTACCAAAAAATGAAATTGATAAGACACTCTTTAAAACGAACGTTCAAGTATCTATTTGAATCAAAGCCAAATCAACCGAGACCGAAACTTGGCTTCGATCCCGCGTCCGAAATGTTTATACCCTGAACTTGTACAGACCTAGTGGTGACAACAAAACTTCATATAGGCAACAACCATTTGCATTAAAAGTGTGTTTCCTATATGGTCGTTTGAAAAGAAGTTAGCCGATGAAGCTACGATTAAGGAACCTTTGTAGGCATAGTAGACGCCATTTTGAGATGAGTGAGCTTTTCGTTCCGCAAACTTTATAGGGGAGATAGTTGAGTTGATTTTGGGAATGGGCAGGATCCATTCCCAAAATTAACTAACTATAAACCATACTACAAACATCTGACCAAAATCTCAAGTCTCTAACCCCATTCTATGGAAAATTACCATATATTTGAGACTAAGGGGATGTAGGCGTTCCTTTGGTCCGATTATGCCCATTTACAATACCTACCAACTGAATTCTTTCGCAAACATTTGGCTAAAATTTCAAGTCCATAGCTTCATTAAATTGAAAGTTAACACATATTTAAGTATCATTTGTTTCTTGAATGTTGTTGTGGTAGCAATGCCTGCTTGTGTTGAAGAGGTTTGGCCGTTGCTGATGAACGGGTCGCTCCGGTGCGTAGAACCTGCTGCCGTGGGAGGGGGGTTTCTTTAATCGGATCTTACCCTTTATCAATACCAACTAACTAGACCTTACTATCAACATCCGAATTTTTAACTCGCTAGCTTCACTCTATCGAAAGTTATCGTATTTAAAGGAATTAATTTTTTGGCATTTGTAGGGGAGGTAGGCGTTCCTTTAGTCTGGTTATGTCCATCTTACTAAAACTAAAGCAGCTTCTCATTTCAACTTCACCTACCAAACATCAGCTCTCTACGTCAATTGGCTCAAGAGTTATAGATAAAAAAAACGTGGAAAGTAAGGTAATCGTTCCTATGGCAGCCGGTTCTACGCACCGTTTTTCAACAGCCAAGAGCCGCCAAAACCCCTTAAATGCAGAAGGAACATATATCATCAAAGATGTAAAATTCCAAATTATATTGAGCTTATTTTAGTAATATTAAAATAGTTCTAAGACACATTACGTAAATGTTAAGAGCCACAGAAATATTTTACATATTGACCGAACAAATCACAAATTACGGACCTGCAAACCTTATTTTTGCTCTCCTGTAAAATTTCATATTTGTCACTTAACACATTTGTGCGCTTAACCATCGATGTATGTGTTATATTTTCAACAAAACACACTTGGACGCAACTGCTCTCGATTCTCCTCAACCGCACCGGCATCGAACTCAACTCCGATCCACGGATTTGCTGCGTCTGCAATAAAACCCTGCATCCAAATATAACTTTTCCACTGCTGCGACGTGTGGTGCCATCTAAAAACCTGCTCTGGTTCAACTCATCACAAACAGTGGAACTCATCATCGGTGCAAAAACCAAGCACAACAAACATCTTGCTCGACAAACACTACTAACGTATTGCCAGTTAGGAAACAGATGAGCTCTCAGCTGTCCCCAGTAACACCAGCAAACAGTTCCACCATATGACCACCAGGGCAGCATAGCTTAACACCTTCACCACGTGCCACCAATCTCAACGCCTTAGCAGTTCTACAACTTAACATCAATGGGCTGTAGGACCAAATCGCGGAACTTGCTGCGTTCATGGACAGGCATCGTATATTAATTGCTGCTTAATCATCAAGAAGGATCGACCGACTAAGGCTGGAGGTGGACTAGCTATAATTATCCACCAATCCGTGCTTTATCGTGAAATTAACGTCCCAGTAGTTGATAACATTTTGGAAGTCCAAGCTGTTGCCGTCACATCCGGAATGTGGACATAGACATATTCAGCATCTACATACCACCAGTATCTAGTTGTCCCTCAGGATACAATGCGAATATAAATCCATTCCTTGCCGGCCAATACCGCCTGCTGCTTGGCGATTTCAACGCTCACCATGAATTAAGGCACTCCAGCATTGATTTGGGGCGACCGGTAGCGCAGTGTGTTGAGGCATCAGTCTCATGTTTGACTACCGGCGTTTCGGGTTCGAATCCCGTCCACGACGACGTTCGTGTCCATGGATGTGCAGGAGATGCATGCTGGCAACTGCATTCTCCGAAACCAGTTTATGCCGTCGCAACGTCAACTGGGCTATATGGAACAGTTGATGCGCTATGTCCCACAAGGGGTTAGGGCAATTGAGCGAGAGAGCATTGATAATGAGCATTGAAAGTCATACTTTCATCAATTATAACAAGGCTGTATATGTAGAACCATCCGTAACCGATCCAGTGACCGAGCATACGCTTCTTTTTTCCTCATTCGAAGTTGCCAGTGCAGTAGAGAAAGTAAAGAGCTGTTAAACTATTAGGACCAGACGGCATTTGTTTAAAAATCTCGACTTATCTGCAATAGAGTTCATAGCGGCAACTATAAACCTCTCCATCTCTCCGTCCGTTATTCCCGAAATATGGAAAAAAGGTAAGGTGATACCTGTATTGAAGCCTGAGAAAAAACCAACAAACAATGCGAATCGTACTGCCCTATCACTCTTCTGTCTCCCGTTGCGAAAACACTCAAAGCACTACTACTACTTCCTCTACTCAGGACCCATAGTCAACCATCATCACGGTTTTTGGAAGATGCACAGTACCACGGTGGCCCTGGGTAAAATAACATCCACATCAGTCTCAACCAAGCCCGACCGTGTCACAGACCCATCTTGGTAGCGCTTGATCATTCAAAAGCGTTTGATACCGTCAATCACTCCCTACTTCTGTCCGACATCAGTGGCGGATCTAGAAATAGATTTGGGGGGGGGGGGGGGGGGGGCGGTCCAAGATTTTTTTTTAATATGCCTGTAAACATTTTTGTCGGTAATATATGTACATATGTATGCATGTATGTATGTATATATGGTAGTTTTAAATAAGAATTTGAATATTTATTTAATATTTACTATAGCTTACTTAGCCATATTAGCCCCGTTCGATTCACTCGATCTCGGTCCGACACCGAAAAGAACGGTCTGGATCTCAAATGTCAGTTCGTGCCTCCGAAGTCTTACAGTTGGCAAGTTGGAAACAATTTGACGGTGTTGTGTGCCGTTTGGTTGGCCGTGCATGGCGACCTTCACTTGCACTTCGTGAAAACCGTGGCATCAACTTAACAAAATGCAATGTCGCAACATTATGACGAGATCCCATACGAGACCAGTTCATAGACCGGTCTACCGATTTGTTTGAAAGCGTTTTTTGATCTGGTGAATCGAACGTGACTACTATTATTATACATATTTACTATACAGTGGGTTGCCCTATTATTAGGGACAGTACACAAAATAATGTATTTTTCGATTAAAAATCTTTTTTTGAGTAAAACAATTAGCTTTCATAAGCTTATTTTATTTAATTTTGCTGCTGGTACTATTACTAATATATTTGACAAGTTGTTTCCAAATTGTAACGCTGGAAATCTGTATTTTCTATTAAATTAGTAAGGTAAGTGTTCATCTGGTTGTCGTTTGATGACAAGTGCTGTGCAGTGACTTCGCCTAAAATGGCTTTAAATAATTTTTTCACAATTTTTTCTTTTCTGCAATAGTTAAAACGTGAGTAATATCTCGTATTGAATAACTTTTTTTCAACCTTGATGAGAGAATTTCACTTTTTGTGAGCTGGTTTTCATGGTAACCTCAAAACCGTTACATTCTAGTATGGGTAAGACTTCAGACACGTCTCCACGCAAATGTCGAGAAATTCAGACATCAATATTGCACTTCACACGTTCTCACCGGCAGATAGCAGCTATAACGGGTGTTTCGAAGCCGGTTGTCAACAAAACTAAAAAAACGGATCAAAACAAGCTCTTGGAGGCGAACCGTGCAGGAAAATGTGACAGGAAAAAAGTCACCACTCCCCGTACTGATAGAAAAATCAGAGATGTCTGCATTGGGAATCGTAAAGAAAGTGTGGCTTGTTTAACGACATTGATAAACAATGAGAGAATTGAAGTTTCGAAGAGAACAGTCCAAAGGCGGTTGACTGAAGCAAGTCTGGTCGGTTGTCATCCTATGAAAAAACCGCAGCTCACCGAGGCCATAAAGAAAAAGCAACTGCAATGGGCCAAACAGCACTAGCATATGGATGTTGCAGACTGGAGTCGTGTAAAGACTTCTTTTTAATAGCCGTCAATGGTTTATTTGCCAATTCCATCCACACTGCCTTGTAGAGATGGTTAAACACCCAGTTAGTGTTATGGTGTGGTCTGTTTCCTCGGCCAAGGAAATGGGGCGCCTTTCCATCGTGGAGGGAACCATGAGGCAGGATCAATACAAGCGTGCCCTGGAAACTCGATTGGTCCCAGAGCTCAAGGAATGGTTCAGTAATACAAAAAACTGCATTTTTATGTACGATTCGGCTCCGTGCCATAAAGCAAGAAGTCTCACGACATTCCTGGCCGAAAAAATATAGCGGTTTTATCTTGGCCGGGAAACTCACCAGACATGAACCCCATAGAGAACATGTGGGAGCTCACCAAACGGGCGATCGCCAAAGAAGTGATCACCACCAAACGCCAGTTAATTGAAACTTATCAGAGAGTGGCATTATAACACCAAAATGCAGGAAAATGCAAAAGCCTGCATAGAGAGCATGCATCGATGCATAGAGGCTGTAATTGCAGCCAAGGGCGGTATCACTAAATATTAAAATTAAACCTATATATTCATTAATGCACAAATTACTTTAACAAAAAAAAAAAAATAAATTATTTCGCCCTTGTAAATTGTTGTTTTTATAATCTTTATAGCACAATCCTTTAGATATAAAATACTAACGAAACCTAGAATCAATTATCTGTTGGAAAAATTAATTAATTTAATTTATTTATTTAAAAATGTAATTTATAAGAATGTAAACATCGCCAAGATAATCGAGTTTCAATTTTCAAATATTGAGAACATAAGGCTTTTCCGTATCTGCAGTTTCTTCAGGTTAGAAATGCTTCAAACATTAGACAAAGTAGAGTATTGCAGAATTTGTTGTTTTTTCCTATTTTCATTTTTTTCTGTGCTTATTAAATATATCTACGGCAATTTCACTTAGCTTACTACTTACTATTTAACACTTTACTTGATCATCGTATCCTTGAACGCGCAAATCTTCCAAAGAAAAGCCTTTATCAACTAATTAATTAGTAATCGTTTTCTTGATCCTTCGCAACAGTCGATTTGACATGAACGAATCCAAGGAAATCTCTCATTGTGGAGTTGTGTATAGTATGTATTTTATATCTACGTATCAAACACATAGGGCCAACTGTTCTTCCTTTGTTATAAGGTCTGTCGTTTAATCGCCGATAATAGCGTAGAATTTTGCTTTCTTCATTTTCTCAACTTATATATTTTAATACTATTAATGTTGCCAATTTTTCAATGACTTCATTTGGGGTAGTTTTTATGATCAGAGCGCAGTTTTTGGTGCAGTATTCACTACTGCTTTTGAGCTTAAAATCCATACTAGTAATCACCACCCCAAACTACACTGTTAGAAAAGTTTGTAATTTTTAATACTTTTACGTTACAAAGGTGACGAATTGAAATTGAAACAGTTTAATGTGATCGACGTGACATCAATTTTCAAATTTACATAGTTGGGTAAAAAATCAAAACTACACCACAATTAGTTTTAGAGGAGCTACTTAGTGATTCGACTAAAATTAAGGTGTGTGAATCTCTCTCTCATCTGACGCAAATCAAAACATATGAATAAATCCAATCACTAATTATTCTTATGTACACAATTGAATAAAAATTGGCATTTCCTAAAAAAAAATTTTAAGTGTTTGTTTTAAAGTAAATCTTCAATCTTCTTGAGATTTGGGGGGGGCGGCACGGCTCCCATGGCCCCCCTCTGGATCCGCCAGTGTCCGACATTAATGGTACATCGCTCCCGACGCAAACTGTGAAATAGGTCGCAAATTATCTTGCTGGTCGGCAATCGTACACTGAATTCAGAAATAGTAAATCTAAACTTAGAAGAATTAAACAGTCTTATCATCCACTGTGTTTAATCTCTACATCTCAGGACTTCCCACCTGATGGAATCCAGGTCATCAGTTAAGCCGACGACTGTTCTATCCCAACTACAGGAAACGCCCCTCCAATGTGCGAACGGATAAACAGCTATGTCAACGATGTCAACACCTTTTTTACCAGCAAGAATTTAAGGTTTTCAGTTCGAAAGTCCACTGCTACCCTATTCACCACTTGAACAAAAGAAGTGAAGATGCAGTTAGACTTAACACTAGACAGTCAACCAATCCCTACCACAAACCATCCGAAAATCCTCGGAGTTACACTGGATAGCATGGCCACCTCCTCGGATCATGCTTCAACGGTTTACAATTAAATGACAGGCGGGAACAAAGTCCTTAAGGCCTTAGCCGGCAGTTCTTGGGGTAAGTATAAAGAGAGCTTACTTGTTACATACAAGGCAATTGGCAATCAGTGGCTAACTACGCGGCCCCTGTTTGAACACAAAACATGAGTGACACAAATTGGAAGAATATTCAGTCCTGTCAGAAAGCGTCTCTTCGCACCATCACAGGCTGCCTATTGATGTCACATCAAGATCATCTCCACCTGGAATCGAAGACGCTGCCCATTAGAAGTCACAATAACCTTCCCTCAAAACAATACCTAGTCGGCTGTCATCGTAGTGATCATCCAAGTTTTACTATTAGGGGCAAAACCCCGCCACCACGACACACGACACATCAGGCAAAATCTGAGGGACCTTGAGAGGAAAGCTCAAAGGTTTAAGAGAGTTCCCTTGGGCAACCTTTTAGTTTCCGGGGCCCCGGCTGGAGAAATCACTTTTCACTCGGATTTTTGTCACTTTTCACTCGCGTCACTGTAAAAGTCAAGAATTTGCCAAAAAAAATTTTTTTTTTTAATTTTAATTTTTAATTTTTTTTTTTAAGTTTTAATTTTTTTTTTCATAATTTATACTGAGTGTTTGGAATATTGGAGGCATGGCAAATTGAAATATTGCAAATCCCCTTGCGTAGGCTCCGCTCGCTCCGCGCTTAAGGGATCGCAACCCTCAGTATCGCACAAACATGAACGCTCGCTTCGCTCGCTCTACGTGCAACAGCGTTTTGATCAGTTTTAAATACACCAAACACTCAGTATAAATCATTAGAACAAGAAAATAAGGAAAACAAATTAAAAAATTAAGATTAAAAATAAAAAAATTAAAAATTAAAAAAAATTTTTTTTTTTTGCAAATTTGAGAGTCTTAAGCTGACGCGAGTGACAAGTGACAGAAAATCCGAGTGAAGAGACTAGCTTGTTATACCCTTCACGGATGTGATAGGGTATATTAACTTTGTCATGAAGTTTGCAACGCACAGAAGGAAGCATCTCCGACCATATAAACTATATACATATATTCTTGGTCAGTATGATGAGACGAGTCGATTAAGCTTTGTCCGTCTGTCTGTCTGTTTCTATGCAAACTAAACTAGTCCCTCAGTTTTAAAGCTATCAAGCTGAAATTTTGTACAGAAGCTTCTTTTTATTGCACGCAGTATATATGTCATATAGCTGCCATAGGAACGACCGTTCCAAAAATTCGTCTTTGTGAGAAAAACTTTTTTATTTCTAGAGATATCTTTTTCAAATTTCACAAGAATCAATAGTATCTATAGTCAAATCACATTCCTAAATTTGGTTGAAATTGGACTACTTTATCATATAGCTGTCATAGGAACGATCGTTCCAAAAGCAAGTTTTTATAAGAAAAACTTTTTTATTTCTGAAGACATCTTCACCAAATTTCATATTATTCAATAATATTGACTACTAAATCGTGTTCCTAAATTTGGTTGAAATCAGCCTACTATTTCATATACCTCCCATAGGAACAATGAAATCGGAACAAGTTTTACTACTAATTTCAAAGTGGCAAATGCACCATAAGTCACAACGAAGGTATGAAAGGTGGTGAAGGGTATCTTATCTCCGGCAAACTAGCCGAAGGCATTTTATGGCAGTCGCTTACGTCGCCAAATTTTCATAGCAATTTTCATCATCTACGTACTGCCATACCCGCACTTATTGGAAATTTAGGATGATATCATTTATAAAAACTAAAAAGAATAATGGCCCTAAATGACTTCCTTGCGGTACTCTCGATGTACATCTTCTCAGACAGCGCGATGTACAATCATTTGGTCTCACTAACTGAGTCCTATCACCCAGCTTCGAAAAGTCGACTGTATACCTAAATTTTTTAATTTGCGACATGTTGACATGGCGATATCAACCGGCTGACCAAACCATCTATTTTATTTTTAATAAAAATTTCAAAACGCTTCTGGATAGCCGATAAATTGGCTATAGGCCGATAATTGTTTATAGGTTGTTTTGGTCCATTCTTATGAACAGGAGTAATAAACGAGACCTTCCATTCGTCATTATTTATTCAACAATTCATATTCTTTTCTCAATCTAAAAAAAGTTAGTTTTGTTGGCAAGAGACGGTGAATTCTTGAATAATTTATGTGCTTTATTTTTTGCTCTTTTAAGTTTGTTCCTTGCTCTCTTGGTAACCCAAGGATTCCTTTGTTTCATTTTACAATGTTTCAGAAGAACATATTTTTGAATTGCCTCGGATAATACTTATTTAAAAATACCATAATATTTGACATAAATTTATCTATAATTTGAGACTAAAACGAAACTTTTAGCTGTCATACATATCGAGATAGAGCTATTAAATCGCTAAACAGAAATTTTTGCATGTTTGCATACAACCTCACTATAAATGGGCGGAATTAAAAAATATTACAGCAATAGCAAAACAATTATTTATAAAAGTTCTAATTAGGCTACATGAATGACACCGCCGATAATACTCTCATTCCGTGGTGGTCCGGAAAGTAGTACATTTTTTTGGTCGAACTAATAATATGCTGATGTTGATTCGCGTTTTTCTTGGTAACGGTTGATTTTAGGAATACAAGTTATATTTGTAGTAAATTTTACAAGCTACAAATTTCGCAAAAATCGCAGAAAATCTTATTTTAGCCTCCTCAAACCCACGAAAAACCTTAACTGTCATCGTTCTCAATTGGTACTTTTGAGGAGTTGGTTGGGCCACTACTACTGTAATTTTTTCCCAGCCCCTATGGGTGAAAGTTACAAAATTCTTGAAAATTTTGTTCAAATCAGACTACGGAAAATGCCTGGGAGGAGTGATCTTTGAAAAGACTTAGGCGACTTGTGGAACCTACATTCGATAAAGATCGGACCACGGAAAGTTCCCGGATAATGCACTACCGCACAAACACACAGCATGCATCAAACTAAATATATGCCCGTCGCCGTCCATTATGTCAATATATGGGACGGGCCAAACATCTCTCTGTAGTATGCATTAAATTTGGCATACTTGTGTTTACCCTAGACTTTATATAGTATAGGGTAGGGTATATTGTTTTTGTCACGACGAAAGCAGCCTCCGTGGGTCTGTCCGTTCGCACGACTACTTTCGACAGAATAAAGCTAGAGATTTGAAATTTGGTCAAATGTTTGTAGTAAGATCTAGTCGGTTGGTATTAAAAATGGGCAAGATCGGACCCAAGCAACCCCTACCTTCATTACAAATGAAACTTCAAATAAGCGCTTATTTTCGATAGAATGAAGCTAGCGACTCGAAATTTTGGACAAATACTTGAAAATGGATCTAGTTAGTTGCTATAGAAAATAGGTAACATGGTATCAAAGTAACCCCTACCTCCCCTACAAATTAAATTTAAAATAAGCGATAACTTTCGACAAAATGAAGCTAATGACTTGAAATATTGTAGTTGGATCTAGTTGGTCGATATTGAAAATACGCAAAATCCAACAAAAGAAACGCCTACTTCCCCTACAAATGAAACTTCCAAGAAGCGATAACTTTCGATACAACGATGCTAGCGACTTGAACAATTCGTCAAATATTTGTAGTGTGGGTTAGTTAGTTGATTTTGAGAATGGGCAAGATCCTATTGAATGAACGCCAACCTCCGCTATAAACGTTAGATCAAATTTACATATACAAAATTCGAATAGATAACCGATGAAACCTCTCATTGGATCCACACGGAAAGTTGAAACTGACTTATAGGAAACTCACTTTTAATGCATATGGTCATTGCCAGTTGGTACTTTTGGTATCACCACTAGGTCTGTACAAGTCTAGGGTGTATACGCTTCGTCCAATTTTTCATTATGTATTTTTTTTTGTTTTATACCGGGCAGACGCGTAGCTGATAAAGGCAGGACTGAATTTAAAAGGAAAGAAGCTTAATGATTTTATGCGCTACGATTCTGTAAGAAGAAATCCCATGATTGAATAAAGTTTCGTAAGTCAATTATCTAGTATGTACAACATATCTTTCTAAATTGAAACATTAGATTATCTTTCTTCAACGCCTTATATTTTAAATCACAAACGACAGGTTTTATTGAAATATGTGGTGTTAAAATTTACATTGATTAATGGTAAAAAAGAGTTTGTTTTCAAATTTACTCTAAAAAGACAACATGCATGAGATATACGTATGTTGGCCTTCCGCGGAATAACTGACATATTTCCTGATTTATTTTTCCTTGATTGTTAAATTATAAATTTGTTGTGCAATTACGGAGAGCTGTATATCGATAGGTTTCGTGTCATCATATAATGATGGAGCTTCACAAAGAATCGCAAATGTGCCAAATATCGAAACAGATGTAAAAATCCATAGAAAAAGTCGATCAAGCACCATTGCAACGAAGCCCCAATCTTGGTCTTCCTGTAAAAGAAAGAGAAGCAGTTGTTAAAGAAGGCTTATATACGAGTATATACATATTCTTTTTAGAACAAAAAATAATAAGAAAGATAATTCGGTTAGTTACGATTGGAATACGCACCGCGTTAAATTCGTCCTGTCTTTGGATATGATGTTGAATAAACATGACGTTGTGTATTGCTTTTTCCAATTCAAAGGGATATTTCTTACGATGGCCAAGATCACTTAGAGACTCATCCAAGCCAGATATAACTGATGGTAAGCCGTTATATCCTCCGAGTCCACTAAACCCCCCACCAAGAGCACCAACAAGTCCACTAAATCTTTAATTTAATAAAGGGTATTATATTTGCGAAGTGGTATAAAAAATAACATAAACCAATACCTGTTGGTAGCAGTTGTCGAATGGAGTCCATTGCATCCGCCGCGTCTAGAAACACGTGCCAGTGAGTCCGGACTAGATTCTCCGGAATTCAATTGAATTTCAGCACTCAAAGCTGAACTAAACTTGGATTTATATATTTTTTTATTATAATTTATTTTACTAGCAGCCAAATCGCGTAACAAATCTTTTGGCACGCGCATTAGTAAAAACTTAGGCAGTCTTTTTATGAAGAAGGATCGCACACTAGGCGCCATTTTGTGAGTACTTGGTTTGCGATAGTGTATGTTAAGTATGACAATAGTTATCACAACGCTCAGCCCCACTAATATCATAGTAAAAAGGAGGTACTTTCCCAAAAGTGGTAACGCCAAGGATGTCGATGGTATAATCTCTGAAATAAGTAAAAAGAACATAGTTTGGGAAAGTAGGATGCTGATGCAAAGTGCAATTTTTTCGCCGGAATCAGCAGGCAAGTAGAACACTAATACAGAGAGGTACGATATCCCGACGCATGGTATAATCAGGTTTACTGTGTAGAATAAAGTTTTACGTCGTAGTGTAATGTTGAAAAATATATCTAAAAGAAGAACCATTGTTAATATAACGTACATACATAGCTAATAAGAAATGAACATTTTCTTACCGGGATATGGCTCAGCACAGCATGGATAGTATTTTTCATGTCTTTCAGCTGGAACTCCTAGTATGTCCCACTCAACACTAGGGTAGTACTCTCTTAAGTCAATGCCCACTTCTACTTTGTTGTCCTTGTCATTTTTTTGATTGATGTGTTTAAGATCGATCTGTTAATTTAGTGGTTGTTAATTTTCATCAAGCAAATAAATGCAAGTTCTTTTGAGGAACCTGGTCGCCATCATAAGTCCAAGAGCCAAACTTCATGAAACAGGTTTGTTGGTCGAAAGGAAAGTACCGAACGTCTATTTCGCATGACGATTTGAAAATTGCAGGCGGTGTCCATACCACTTTTCCGGTGTAGTGTAAAATGGCCTTCGTCATTGTCGTTACAACATATTCGCCATCAGCACTGCAAATGAATAAATACTTACAATACAGATTCAACATTGGCCTTAATGGAAAGCAGTTTTAATATAAGTGCAATTGGTATTGCGCCAGATACGAGTATTTCATAATGTTGGACATTCACAGACGTCCAGAAGCCACATTTTCCCTGGCCGAAGCCAACATTTCCCTGTCAAATCCAAAATCCATAGTGCAACCGGAAAAATGTTGACTTCGACGAGGGAAAATTTGACTTCGTCTGTGAATGTCCACTATTTAGAACAACGTCGCTTGCATTGACCACAAAGCGGTGATAGTCTGGACATTCACGGATGGTTCAAATTTAAATTTTTCTTGGTCGAAGCCGAAATTTCTCTGTCAAATACATAGTGCGACCGAGGAAATTTTGGTTTCGAACAGGGAAAATTTGGCTTTTAGATGTCCGTGAATGTCCAGCAATATACAAGAATCAATGTGTTTGGGCTCAAAGAACGAAAAGAAGTAACAGAATTATTTCCAATAAGTTTTCCATTCCACTTTAACACTGCGACAGCTTAGTGTGGCCAAAACATATTTATTTTACACAGAGCGTCGTCAGGCCCGAGATCAGAAACTAGTGCTGGATATTCACGGACGTCCAAAAGATAAATTTTCTCTGGTTGAAGCCAGAATTTCCTCTGTCGCACGGTAATACGAGCGGGCGTCATTCAATGTACAGAAATCTGAAGCGTCAAGTTGCTCTGCTGTTCAGATACCTCTGGCGTCGTTGTTAAGATGTGAGTGGCAGAGTTCATGGTGAGCGTTAAAGTCACCAAGCAGGAGACGAGCCTGCATTCAGGTGAACAATTTTCGCCACGGAGCGCTACATCTCCTCCACTACACATTTGAGGCGACGCTACCTGTCACAACATCTTTCGTGATTGAACCGCTACATATAAAATATCTGACAAACAGGTGACACCGCAAATATTTGACAATTGCCTGGCAGGAGTTCGTAAGTGAGTTAGTGCATGTTTTGTGTTTTGGAATTGTTGCAAGCCTCCAACTCCCTGGCGCCGAATATTGGAAGAGGATAACCGGGAAATTGAGCCTCGCCATCGACAAAGTGAGTGTTGTGCGGTGGCGACAAAGCGTCACCGCCGGGTCGGCATAATCATGAATCGGAAAGCACATACCAGCTGCGAATTGTCAAATGTAGCGGCTACATGTCCAGAGAGCGTAGAAAAATTTTGCTACTAAGGGGAAGTAGTCGCTCCGGAGCGGATGAAAGGAGCGATTGCAATCACGAGCGGGAAGGGTAGTAGCGCTACGGAGCGCTACGTAGGGCTCCGGATCAAACGAGCGCCGTGAATGCACTCGGATGTTGACCAGTGAGGAAAGTGTTGGTATTTACATGGTAACCCGAGGGACAACAGGATACCAGTGAAATATACATGTTGTAAATTTCAATATCTGTTATAATAATAGATGGCACTAAGTGCTATCACCAATCTATAATGTTAATCTGGCAACGCCATAAGAAAGAACAATGTTAAGTCAGTCGTGCACAGTCAAGACATGTCAATGAGATGTCAGAAGACACGGACAATAAGGAATACGATTAATAAAGATTAAGAAACGAACATTGAGTTATTTATTGCGTAATAAACAACAGTGAACAGTAAACAGTTTACAGAACAAAACAAGGTGTCAGGTGTGAACAAAACTGTGCGATAAAAGTTAAATTTGATGTGAATTCCGATTGGCAGAATTGGCGAAATGGCGGAGGCTCGCCCACCACGTGTATTCAATTTCAATGCATCCAATTTGGAGAGAGAGTGGAGCGAATAGTACCAGAATTTTAATGTGTACATGGTAGCAAATAAAAAAAATAAAGAATCCGAAGAGGTCAAAACCGCTATATTGTTGAATCAACTGGGATGCGAAGGAATAACGATATACAATACATTGAAGGCTGATGCCACCATAAACGCAATAGCAAACAACGACGATGACGCTAAGACGGAACAACTTATCAAGAAATCAATTTTTACTAAATACGAGGAGGTAAAACAGGTATTTTCGGATTATTTCGCACCTAAAAAGAATGTGCTGCATGAGAGGTGTAAATTCAACAAGATGAAGCTGAATAACGGACAGGCATTGGCGGAATTTATAACTGCATTGAAGATAGCTGCTGAATCATGTGAATTTTTGGAGCGGAACAACATGGTGCGGGACAAGCTAATTTCACAAAATCCCGACGAGGCTTTGCTGAATAAGTTACTGGACGTGGGTGACAAATTGACACTGGAGCGAGCAATTGAAATATGCAAGGCGTTCGAGATGCGAAAGACCGAAATCGAAAATATTGCAGGTAATGCAGAGAAAATAGTCGATATCATCAATAAAGGTAAACAGTTTGATAAGCGTAACAGAAAACAAAATAATAATAACATACATGCATGCTCAGAAAGCAATAATAAAAGCTCTAAAAAATATAAATGCAAAAAAGGCGGCTATGAACATATAGCTGGAAAATGCCCGGCGTATGGTAAGGAGTGCAAGAAGTGTAAAGGTTATAATCATTTCGTGGTAGGCTGTAAAAAATACACAGTAAAACCACAGAATAATAACAAAAATACAAATGCTCTAAACTGTGAAAAATCGGATAGTAATAGCTCACTGTATTTAGATATTTTACTATTCAATATAACGTCAATAAACTAGATGTTTTCGACGAGTGGTCAGTTTTCGGGAAGATCAATAATCATAAAATCAAATTCAAAATTGATTCGGGTAGTCAGGTCGATATTTTGCCATTGCGAATTTTGAAAGTCATTAACACCGGTAATATGAAATTAGAAAAATGTGAAGTGAAACTCTCAGCGTATGATAATAACGCGCTAAACGTAATGGGCACAATTAAGATGCCAACCTTGATTAAAAATAAAGAATTCAATATTGAATATCTGGTGCTGGATACGCAAGATAAACCAATTTTAGGTTTAAAAACTTGCACTGACTTAGGACTTATAAAACTAAATGCGTCCATCACATGTCATAGTAGATTTTCGAATCGCGATGCAGTCATTGAGAAATATAGAAAAGCATTTAATGGGCTAGGTTATTTCCCAGGTAAACCCTATGAATTTAAGTTGAAAGAAAATTATCAGGCGGTAGTGCATGCCCCTCGCCGCGTAGCTAATCATTTAAAGGAACCATTACTTAAGAAGATTAAAGAATTAATTAACATTGGTGTAATTTCTCCAGTAGAAGGTCCTAGTGAGTGGCTTAACCCGTTGGTAATTGTTGAGAAACCTAACGGATCTTTACGCCTATGTCTTGATCCAAAAGATTTAAACGAACAGTTAGTTAACGATAAATTTGAAATTCCAAATCAGGACGAAATTTTGGGTGAATTGAATGGGAACCAATTTTTTTCCTCTCTTGATTTGAAGGATGGATTTTACCAAATTCCTATATCTAAAAGATCATCAGAATTTACATGTTTTGCGACGCCATTTGGAAGGTTCAAGTTTAATCGTCTTCCTTTTGGGATCAAAACTTCAGCAGAGATTTTTCAAAAAAAGAATAATGAATTGTTCGGACATATGAAAGGTGTAAAGGTGTACATAGATGACCTGCTCATATTTGTTAAGTCAGTCGAAGAGCACGATCGCATATTAAGTGAAGTACTAGAAATAGCTATTAAAAATGGCATAACCTTTAATAAGGAGAAATTTAATTTTCGATCAGAACGTTTAAAAGTGCTTGGTCATATAATTACTAAAAAAGGTTTGGAAATAGATCCGAATCGTATACAAGCAATTATAAATATGCCATCCCCTCATGACAAAAAGTCATTACTCAGATTTCTAGGAATAGTAAAATACATAGGTAAATTCGTACCAAGTTTGTCTCAAATAACATCATCTTTAAGAATGTTGACTAGAGACGATACTCCATGGTTATGGACCGAAGAGCATGAGGATTCTGTTAGAAAACTTAAGAAGATTATCTCCAGTAGCCCTGTGTTATCTTATTATGATCAGAAACTTTTACTCGTTCAAACTGATGCAAGTAAGGACGGTATTGGTTGTACACTTATACAAGAAGGGAAACCAATAGCATATGCCTCACGCTCATTAACAAAAACGGAACAACGGTACGCTATGATAGAAAAAGAGATGTTAGCGATTTGTTTTGCTATGGAACACTTTCATTACTATACTTACGGCAGAGAAGTTCATATACAAACCGATCATAAACCCCTAATAAGCATAGTTAAGAGAAACATGGATAAAGTTCCAAATAGACTGCAAAGAATGCTATTAAAATTAACAAAATATAAGTATGAATTGACCTACTTACCAGGTAGACATATGGTAATTGCTGATACTCTTTCTAGAGCTACGACAAGTAAACCATTGAAAGATGATGAGGAATTGAAGTATATCATACATTCTATCGTTTCTAACATAATGTCAGAAGAAAAGAAAAATATATTTGTAAGAAAAACTGACTCTGATCCTGTGTTAAGACTAGTAATTGAATGCATACTTGGAAATTGGCCTAAGAAAATTCCTATAAATTTGAAAAGTTATTATCAAATTCGTGAACGTCTAAGTTTCGAGGAAGGTTTGCTAATATTTGAAAATAAAGTAATTGTTCCACAAGAATTAAGGAAAGAACTACTCGAATTACTACATGAACCTCATCTAGGTATAAATAAGACAAGAGCTAGAGCTCGGAGATCATTTTATTGGCCAAATATGTCAGTTGACTTTGAAAAATTTATTAATCGATGTGAAATATGTCTGAGAACCAGACAACAAAACCCAAGGGAACCTATGGTGCAAAGCCCTATACCAACACGTCCATGGTCCAAAATTAGCATGGATATTCTAGAATTTGAAGGAAAGAATTATCTAGCGACCATAGATTCTTACTCCAAATGGATTGAGTTACATAGAATTAAGGGAAAAAGTATTTCGGACGTAAAGAAGGTTTGCAACATAATGTTTGCAACACATGGATATCCTGATGAGATAATATGCGATAATAGCCCCTTTGGCAGTTATGAATTTAGAGAATATGGTAAAGTGAATAATATACAAATTATTAATAGTAGTCCCAACTATCCTAGAGGTCATGCAATAGCAGAATCGGCGGTCAAGATATGTAAAAATATACTTCGCAAAGCTAAATTAACCAATCAAGATCCTTATGTTTTGCTTTTTATACTCTAGATGAAATCTGAGAGTATTATAAGTTTGCCACAAAGTTTGTAACGCTAAGAAATAAGGCTCGCAGAAAAAAATGAATGATACAGAAGTTCATATTATCACTCGAATATCTCAAAACCGGATGTCCGTCTGTCCGTCTGTCCGTCTGTCCGTCCGTCCGTCCGTGACCTCTCTAGCTCGAGAACGCGTTGAGCTATGAAGTTCAAATTTTGCACACGTTATTTTTGACAAAAAATGAAGGCTAAGTTCGTGAACGGGCTAAATCGCTCCACCCCTTCTACCCCCTCCCATACAAAATGACACATTTTTGAAAATTTACAATAATCAGATTTTCTCAGAAACTATAAAACATATTGCTTCGAAATTTTTAATATATCACTTTTATCATAATTGTAACCTATGTTATAAAACTTATTGTAATCCTCACCCTCCTTCTACCCCCTCCCATACAAACTGCACTATTTCATGAAATACGTTAAGCCAATTTACTCATTACCTATACAATTTATCGGGCTGAAATTTTGTACTTAACACTTAATTAACAATATCAGTTAGATTCAAAAAAATTAATCGATTACCCTTACTCCGTCTACCCCCTCCCATACAAAATGACACATTTTTGATAATTTACAATAATCAGATTTTCTCAGAAACTATAAAACGTATTGCTTTGAAATTTTGAATATATCACTTTTATGATAATTGTAACCTACATTATAAAATTTATTGTAATCCTCACCCTCCTTCTACCCCCTCCCATACAAACTGCACTATTTCATGAAATACGTTAAGCCTATTTACTCAGTACGTATACTCTAGATGAAATCTGAGAGGTGATGGGATCAACAAAGTCTTAACGATGCATCCGAGATTGCAACCAAAATTATTTATTGGCTTTAACCAGGTTCAAATTCATCTAGAGTATTGCATGATTGGGGTTTACCCCAATCGTAGTTCTTTTATGTTTAGTTATAGAAATACTGAAATTCCTTCGTTAGGATTCTCTCCAAGTCAGTTATTATTCGGTAGAAACTTGAAAGATAAATTGACTGTATCAGAGGCAGAATTAGTACCAAAGCTACCAGATCCTAAGCTAATCCATGAGAAATTACACCGTTCTCAAATTATTCAGAAATACAATTATGATAAAGGTACTAGGAAATTGCCTGAGTTCAATTTTAACGATAAAATATTATATAGACATAACAATAAATGGTTAAATGGAAATGTTGTGAATTTTGCAAATACTCCTAAATCGTTTATAGTAAAAGATGAAAATGAACGCATATATCGGAGGAACAGAAAAGATATAATTAAGATTCCTAATAATTTTGATACACAAGCAAATAATAGAAACAGAAAAGATTTAAGTAAGATACCTAATTATCTTGATACCCAAGCATTTAAACAGAACATTAAATATAATTTGAGAAACAGAGACAGAATAAAAAAACCATCACGTTTTTTGAATTAAAAAAAATACTATATGAATTGAATCTGTTTGCATAGTTATTTTTAAAATAAGTTTTGAATAATAATATAAACAAAAAAATGATATGTATAACTAAAAAAAAAAGAGTTTTGTAAACTTTTGAATTTCTTTTAAAAAAGGAGAGATGTTATAATAATAGATGGCACTAAGTGCTATCACCAATCTATAATGTTAATCTGGCAACGCCATAAGAAAGAACAATGTTAAGTCAGTCGTGCACAGTCAAGACATGTCAATGAGATGTCAGAAGACACGGACAATACGATTAATAAAGATTAAGAAACGAACATTGAGTTATTTATTGCGTAATAAACAACAGTGAACAGTAAACAGTTTACAGAACAAAACAATATCAACATTGCCTGGTTGCAGTGGCGGTTCGTGGGTTCCAGAAGAAGGGAAGCAGACCAGGAAACTTTTGATTTAATTTACGGAAAATGGCACGATTCCAATATCTGAGGGGACAAAATTTGATGATGGTTTTAAAATGATTCCAGACTAAAAAGAACGAATTTGAAATCGTTTCCCTAAAACTAGAAATCTTTTCCGAAATTTTGGCATTTGAAACATCAATAGTTCGTTATACCGAAGGTTTACTGTACATGCTTACATACAAAAGTTCAACTTTCAAGGAAATTCACGAAAAAGGAGCTCGGATTCGTTCGTTTCAGCCTGGAATTCATTAAATGCCAGCATTAAATATTGACACCTCAAATATTTTATTTATTTTATTTATTAACCCCACACCCCCAACCCAACTCAAAAAGCAAGTCCACTTCTACGAGTATATACAAAAAATTGCAAGAGAAACGACAACTTAACATCTACATGCTCTTCAAATCATCTTCAAAAGCCGTCATACAAAATGCTTAAGAAGCTGCGATTCTGGCCGCTTCTTAACAAGATATACGAGCGGCACGACAAGTGTAGAAGATTTTACTCAATGTCGTTGCGTGGCGATGCGTCGCCATGCGCGATCTTCAATAGGCACCGTAGAAGCTGTGATTTCTGTTGCTTCCATTGTTTCTAGCCAGACGAAAATGTGTCCACTCATATTCTCTTCACTTTGTTCTCACGAATAAAAGTAAAGAGTGTGGAAAAAATCGTATGAGATAAAGTGAAGAGAAATGCATTATTTGTACATACTGGAAATAGGAAGTCGAATTGCACAGGAAATACGTATAAAAATAATGTACGATGAATACAATTGATGAATAAGTAATATGTAGGTATGATCATATGGATGAATTTAATTAATTGTATTTATGAATCTGATTGAATTATTTGGTGAAAATAACAAGGGAAGCACTGCTTCCTTTGCTTCCGACGAGGAACCGCCCCTGCCTGGTTGATTTTATTGCGATGGTTTACATTTCCATGGTGATATTTATTTATTTATTTATTGATTAATCGTTGTTGGTGACACCTATTTCCCGGTGTTGCACGGAATGGTGAATAATGAAGGCAAGCCGTCCTCCAGCGTTGGTCAACCTGTCTTTCCTGATACATAATTGCGTAATCTCCGTGAGCGTTGAGGGACGAATTGGGATGTAGTTTCGTTTCCTGTGTGGCTTAAACTTGGATGCGGTGTCTGTCCATGAATGAGGCGAGTTCAGCGAGTTTATTTTGCAGCCCGTTGAAATTTGGTTGGACGACTGAGAGCGTATCAAAAATGGCGATCGTTGGTGCAAGCGTAAGGTTGTTTTGTTGGGGAATCCTATTGGAACTATTCGCAAGGGTCGCTGGGTTGACTGGAAGCTCGTTTGAGTGCTCACTGGTGTAGGAAGATGAGGTGTGTTAGAAGAGCTTACTGCTTGTAGTCCTCTGTTCCTGCACCGACTGGCTTCAAACTAAGTATCCCAGTGCCTGTGATAGTTTAATCCGAAGCAGTTTCTTAGGTGACATCACTCGTCGCAGCAGTTGCATCTCACTGACGTCGGATTGGGGTGCAGCTCTCTGTTGGATACGCAACAGATTCGTGGACGTTGTTTTCAATGCCGGCGCGGAGAAGTAGTATCGAGAGCCGTTGCGCCGAGGTGTGTTGCTCCCAATAAACATAAAAAACAATACAACCATGTAACACATAAGCCGGCCATACACACACTTTCTATCATCTGCAAACGTGTGGCACCTGGAATGTGAGGTGATACGCCCAATTATACGCCGGGTTTCTTTCTCCTGGTAAATTGTGGTACCTCGAAATGGGAGATGACACGTTCAATGATACGCCAAATGATTCGCCACGTTTATTTCCCCTGGAAAATCGTGGCACTTGGAAACGGGAGATGATATGGGGAACGATAGAAAGGGTAGTGATTTTAGACAACTTTGTGCGTCTAGATGGTTTGTACCGTGATACGTAGCGTTTTCGGTTTTCAGATGAGTATTGTATGAGTGGGGGTGTTGAGACGAACACATTAGACTGCCGCTGAAGGCATTTTGAGTCCTTTGGTTAGGAAAAAGGATATGCTTTGCAAGGAAAGACATATATATAATATGGGTATCGTATGACTGAGGGTGTTGAGACGAATACGTTAGACTGCCACTGACTGCATTTTGAGTCCTTTTGAGAGAAGAAAGGACATTATTTGGGTATCATTACTTGGCGTGTCTATGAAGGCAACACTAGCATAGTGATTATTTATATTTGCGACTGAAACCGCATTGGATGATCAACTCAAAGACACAATTTACATTTACAGCCGAAACCGGAAAAGAAATGCGAAATGCAGTCGCAAGCCAACGGCTGAAACCCCATTTCTTTTCCGGTTTCAGTCGTAAATGTAAATTGTGTTTTTGATTGTATCTGAAATTAAAATCATTTTCATAATTAACCCACAAGTCTTTTAATTGACAAAACAAAATGCGTCGCTCTTAATGAAAAACCCGTGTTAATACAAATTTTTGTTGTTCTTTCATTTGAAAACCGAAAACGCCACGTATCACGGTGTAAATCATCTGGATGCACGAAGTTACTTAATATCACTACCCGTTCTATCACTCCCCATATCATCTCGCGTTTCCAGGTGCCACGATTTTCCAGGGGAAAGAAATCCGGCGTATCATTGGGCGCGTATCACCTCCTATTCCAGGTGCCACACGTTTGCAGATGATAGAACGTGTGTGTACACGTTTGCAGATGATAGACCGTGTGTGTATGGCCGGCTTTGACACATTTTTCTTCTGGCATTGAAGGGGTTTGGCAGCTCTTGGCCTTTGTACAACGGGTGGTTCCGGTGCGTAGAACTGGCTGTCCCAGTAACGAGTAATAAGTACGTAAAATGTATTTAAACACTTAAAAAAAATAACTATATCCTAAATACTACTTAATTACTTCTATTGAAATCGTTAATGTGAATGAGTAAAGGTATATCTGCATTTGATCTACTTGTACTTTCAATATTTTATTTATTCTTGGTATCCATTCTCGCTTCATTCAAAGCAACGCCTACCTCCCTAATAGACCAAGATAGATAGTGAAAAAATTTTCTAAGTTATCAAGCTAAAATTTTCGGATCGCAATATGTTACGTAAGACCATACAATAAAATAGCCGTTACAAATTGAGTATCGTCACTGGGTCTAACACAGGTCTAGATTATATCATGGTTTGCTCTAGGCTATTTTCGCTTCGCTTCGCGCTTGGCTTTCATTCCAGAAAAGTTCGCAAATTTGTGGGTTTACAGAGGTGTATGGACTCGTTGTCCGCTAGGAATAGCCGACATTCCGTGTCGTTGGATATATCCACAACGTTGAGGTGATATCTTACCCAGTGGTGCCCCGAAAGGTACTCCACGATCCAGTCTTGCCTACTCAAACGGTTGATGTCCTTTAAATTGAAGGGACTTATTAAATCTGCCGCAGATCTGGAAGATTGTAACAATGTTGAAGTCTTTTGTTCTCAGACCGTTCTCTAACCAGAATCCTGACCGCAGAATTCAACCAATGTCCTGACTTTGACCCAACCTAGTCCACAGTAGGGACCCGGTCCGCAGAATTGCAATGATGTGCCTTTTATAACGAGTTCATCCGTACCAACAATGCCCTGCTGACCTGAAACCCAGTTATTCGATTGATGGTCGCGAGACACTGGAGGATTTCATTATTGCACCAACCTTGAAAAGAGCTCATGAGATGACATGCGGGCGCCACCTACTGAGCAGGCCTCAATGGCATAGATCTCAGCTTGAGGACACTGGGCTGAACACACATAACGATTAACATCAGGAAGTTAACACTAGGATGTTTGGTAAAAACACACCAGCACCAACTCCCTGTTTCGTTTTTGATCCATCTGTAAACCATACTAAACAACTAGGATCTGGAATGAGTACCAAAACAAAGTTCCTTGGTCATGTAATCTGATCTCATGCAGATCGGCATACTAGGAATTTGCTTTGGAATGCTCATATTTTCATGTGCTTCGGATGTTAAGTGCACTTTGGAGGATTAAGAGTTGCAGATCCCTGTATGTGAATATCTACCGAATTAAGTCCGATAATCGCTCTTTGGACCGATTTTGGGCTTCGCATGGACCCTGTTACTGGTATGGTGGTATGGTCCAAAACCCAACAGCGATCTACCGTAGATCAGCGCAGCTTATGTTACTACTGGTCGTACCAGCATCAAATACAACCACTCTCTCCTGTTCGGAGTGAGCCCCCATGATCTTCCAAAGTGGTTCCTGTAGGCCCATATGGTTCGTGTTGCTTGGTGCCGGGCGTGATTCAAGGGGAACGGCGGAGGTGGTGTTTTTGGGTTTAGTCGATAAAAATCCGGCATACTTGCTGAAGTATAGCTGTATCTTTTGAAGTTTCCTGCATCACCTCATTAAAAAAAGGTATTTACTTCGGTAGAGACCGCTAGAACCGTCCCGCCCAGGGCAACTGGACTCAAGTTTAGGTTTCTTCTTCATGTGAATGGGACAGAACGGTTTTATGTGGGTTGACGTTTAGACCTACTTCAGTACAATAGTGTAGGACTATATGAAGAGCAACCTCTATCATCTCGGTAATGGCTATGTTAAATTTAGTAGTTATATGATCGGCATAACATGTGCACATAGCCTAGAGAGCAACTCGTCGGAGAAAGCCCTGTAGCATATTGAGGTGCTCTCCACTGTTGAGCAAATTTCGCCCCCGAAATTTGAACGTGAACGCTGAGCCAAGCACCGAATATTGAAAAATTGCATTGAAAACCACCAACAACAAGCAGATACCTTTTCTCTTACATGGCCAACATGAATTCATGAGCATTCGTGTGCAATTGAGTCGTTCCCATCTCTTGTGACCGACTCAAAAGCTCACGAATATATTATTCTAGGGTTATATTCTATAGTGAGGCAGGAAATATACCATCTGCTCCAGATGCCTCGAAAGGCTGAAACCACTTTATACAGAATAGTTCCTTTGACCTTTCCCTGATATAAGATTTTTCCGGAGAAGCTACTTAGTTGGCGAACCGGTGCCTGATGGACTCCTGGTGTATTGGATACACCGGGTATAGCCTGGAACAAGCCAGGAAAATGGGTTTTCAAAAGAAGCTCAAGAGTTTCCTTTGTACCATCAAAATGTCTCTTCAGAAGACTGGGAGCATGCCTAATTGACCGGGTGATGCATAGTGAGGTTTACGTCTTTGACCAATAGTGGGTTTCAAAATTGAGATGATTTCGCATTCCCCTTGTGAGGGCTCTGCTCGCCACGCGCTCCGTAGCTTATACGGTTGCTCTCCCGAATAATCCGACCTAGAACGTTCACTTCACTCGTTATTAGCCAAGACGCGAAACACAATGTGTCGCCTGATGAAATAGGAATATACCAAAGGCTGATTCTGTTCGTGTGTTCTCTAGATAAGGTCTTGTGAAGGCGACTCTCCCGTTCTTCGCAAATTTCGATAGGAATTTCGCAGACAAACATCGCCGGCTTCAGTGATTATCAAAAAGTATCAAAATTGAAAATATACACATGCATTATGTTTGCTAATTACAATAAAAAACTAAATTGAGTAAACATTGATTTGAAATAATATAATACACTGTACATACTTATTGTATAACACAATATCTGGAAGCCATATATGCTCTGAAGGAACATACAGTTCTGTAACGCCTCCATATTCTGAAGGATCCCATTTGAATTTGTGATCTTGCCATTCCTAAAATAAAGAGAACCATAATTTATTATGAAGCCAAAGGACGAATCATTATTTTAAATAAATTGATTTATTTTATTGGAACAGAAAAGAAAGAAATATTATTAATATATGTATATTAGGACTTTGTGGCTTATAGTACGTTTACGACTCGAAATCTCGTAAAATGGGATTTCGGCGAAATCTC
Organism: Chloromyia formosa; assembly: GCA_964017055.1. Classification (NCBI taxonomy): domain Eukaryota; kingdom Metazoa; phylum Arthropoda; class Insecta; order Diptera; family Stratiomyidae; genus Chloromyia; species Chloromyia formosa. Next base: position 66,087,693 of record OZ024818.1, read on the forward strand.
CGTGAAATTCGACGGATTTCGCATACATTTTATTGCCAAACGAAATCTTGATACTTAGCAAGGACACCATGAAATCCTCCTGAAATCGCGATTGAAATCCTGATTTGACATGGTAATGCTTAAAATTCTATCGTGGTGAATATTCGAGTGACAGTTAAAAATAAATATTTACATAATTGTCAACTGTCAAGCAAAGTTAAAATAAAATTAGACTATTAATTGACGTAAAAACCCAATTTAATTTATTAATTGTCAAATGAAATCTGAAAAGTATCAGCGTAAACACTTTCGGGATTTCGGAGCCAGCTATTCGAAATCCGCGATTTCAAGTCCAGCGTAAACATACTGTTAGGGACTAACAAAAGTTCGGTTAGTTGGGCTGAAAAAAACATAATAATACAATTTTCGTATTCTTAATCTTCATAGATTTATATGTTTTTAACATAAATTCACTTTGCCAACCGGTAAATCAATTTTTCAATCAACTTTTTGTGCAGTCTCCTAAGTTCAAGATTTGATGTCCTGGTTGCTATTAAAAAATCGTCCCCCTCGATTTTTTTTTAATTTTTGAAAACAATCAGAACATCTGGAGAATATGGTTTTGTGATAATCTTTTCAACACAATAAATTTGCTTGTAATTTGAGCAGTGTAAGTTGCAGCATTATCGTGATGTAGAAAGTGCAGATCGCGTTTGCTAGTAAATTTTTGAAAGCTTCTGGTAAGTTCCTACTATATATTACTTAGAAGTTTCCGTTTGGCAAGTTACTAAAGAAATAGTAGCTACAATTGTACTGTTGGAGTATCGACATTATTACGTTTGTTGCTGACTTTGCCTACCTTGCTGGAATGGGTGAACTAGCGCCTTCAGGTCTCTATTGCTCCACTCACTATGTACATATGTACGTGAAAACACATTATAAAAGAAATTGAACCACCAAACGAATTCTTTTTGTAGTATGTAGGGACAGTGGCGTATCTAGAAATCGAGTTCGGAGGGTGCTCGATTTTGTTTGTTACCTGGAGAGCTAACTGTATGTCCCCACTTGCCCAACTTTTCGTCCTCAAGAAAAAAACACGAGAGAAGCATGCACTGATCAACGTACAAAACTATGAAGTAAGATAAGGGTTGTTATGTTTTGTCAGCGATATGGTTCATTCTGTTGCCACTAGGGACTTATCACTCGATGAAACTAATCATAACCAGACAGAACTTGTAATAAAACGATGGAGTTTGCATATCATCCGTATGGCGTATTCCCCAACTGTGCAATGTCCAGTGATGACTCCAACAGTAGCTCTGATGTGCTGCCTTTTCAACGACAATCGTAATCACCGATTTGCATTGTATTTAGCAACAGAAGCGCGACTACATGATTTTCTTTAAGCTAACGAAATGCTTATTAAGCGCATATTTGATTGAGCTTAAGCAAAATTGTAGAGGAACGCGCAGCGAAAATAAACACACCATTGTTATTTGGCCTACAACTTAATAATGAGACTTTTTTTAGAGATGGCAACACCGATAAACCAATGGTAGTCCATCTTTGACATACATACCATTTGAAGTTTGTATTCATAAGCTGTCAATGTCAGTATAAACATTTCGTGTTGATTGTTGACAACGTATTTTACCGGACCATGGAAAGTTTCGAAAATTCACGAAAAAAACAACATTTGCGGGAAGTTTTACTTGGACATTATTTTGCTAAGAAGACTGCAGCTCAGAGTCATAAATTGCTCGTGGAAGTTTACGGTGACGATGCTTTATATATATAATTTAATGTTTTTAGGGTTTTGTAGTAAAAACAAAACCCTTATGAAATCGGTCAAATGTCTGTGTGTCCGCCTGTCCATGGAATATCTCACGAACGGCTGAAGCTACATACATGAAATTTTGTAGAAATGTATAGAATTACTATGATTTGCCGGAGAAAGCGAATCGTCGTAATAGGTCAACTTTAAGGGGAGGTCCCCGTAAAAGGGAAATGAAGGTCGATTTTTTTTTCGTTTGTTACATGCAAGTAGGGTATCATAAGAAAGGTACCGTCGAGTACATTACATTTTTGGAATTTTTTTCAAATTTGAAGAAACGGGAAAAGAGGGAGAGGGGAAAATATGTCATCCGAGTTTCCTCCCCCCCCCCCTTGCATTTCGAGACCGTTATACTTACAAATATGAAAATTTTCAGAAAAGCGCCATTTTACTAGCGTAGAAAACCTAGATTAATAGAATTTTGAAATTTCATCAGAAAAGGTTAATAATAGTACATTTCCATAGTTGCAGTTAGCACACCCCTGTACCCTTTAAGCGCACCTGAGGTCAAAAATATTGATGGCGAATGATAACCAACATCATAGGCAATAACACCTCCAAGTTTCATTACAATCACATAATATTTATTTTAATAATAGTACATTCATTTAAATTTTCACATTTTGGTACCATCCATACAAAAAATGCACATAACCGGCGACATACGAGTACTAGTACTGCATACCATAGTCTCGAATCATCAATGATGACAAGTCCGAATAGAATGAAGCACTAGCAGATTCTCGAACCATCTGGAATCTTCGTTAACTATTGAATACACGTGTCTAGCAGCAGAGTCTCGAACCATCTAAATCGTCCTGGAATCCGAGATCCTCTATATAAGCCCAGGGTCATCAAGAGCGAAGTAACACAGTCGAAGTTCGAAAGTCAGTCGGAAGCCGATCGTTGTAAAGTATCCGGTCGGAAGCGGAAACGGAATGTAGTAGTAATCAAAAGTTCATTCGTGACTGATATCCGCCGGAAGTGAATAGTTAGCCGTTAGTTGTCGATTACGCGTGTATACAGGGTGTCCCGTTCATGATGATAAATATTTTAATGGTAGATAGTATGGCTCATTAGGGGAAAATTAATATAAAACATGAACCCTCCATCTTTAACCGTTACAGAGTTATAGCATATTTTTTAAACTGTCAAAACCCTTGACTTGCCCAACAAATTCTAAATTTACCAAGCCCCCAATTATTCGATCCGAGGTTCGATCTTACTTTCTGAAACTATGTACATATATAAAATTTCATATAAACGAACTTTTTACGGGTAAAAAAATTACTGTTATTTCAAAGATATAACCGTTCGAACTTTTAAAAAATTGTAAAATCAATTTTTCGTCAAAAATCCAAATGATTACTTCATAACGGTACTTTGAACTGACAAATCTGCAAAGTTAAAAAAGTTGCCCCATTATGTTATGTTTCGATCGGCATTTATTTATTAGTATTGTATGTAGTAGTAGTATTATATGTATTGTATTATAAATTATTGCATTACACTATCAGCCAAGCATTCGACACGCTTTGCAATTTTATTTAGACAGCAAAATATTTTTTTTCTGTTGTATAAAGAAACGCGGCTAATGTTGTTTTACATTTACTTACATGCTCCAACCATACATTCGTTGTTAGTATCTGGTCTTTTAAATTCTGTAAATATAAAAAAAATAAATGTTATTAATATTTGAACTATGCAGTATACATTTTCGAAGACATGTATCTCGTTTCATGTTCGAAATTTTGAATATATATTGTTGTATGCATTAGTGATGGGCATAATGACTCGTTTCGCTGTGCCAGCACATAAGCTCTGACTCTTTCAAAAAGAGTCATGCAAAGAGTCTGAAACTTGATTGGTTACATATTCAATAAAATTCGCAGTTTTTTCCCTTTTTTTTACCCCCGATTCGAAGTCGGTGACCCTCAATGCTATTTAGTTCGAGCCAGGCAGATCGGACCACTATTTCCCATTAAAACGGGGTTGGACGACCCCACCTTTTTTTTTGCCTTTTTTGACCCCAAATTCGCAGTCGGTGACCCACCAATGCACTTTAGTTCGAGCCAGCCAGATCGGACCACTATTTCCCATGAAAACGGCGTCGCCAATCTGGGATGGACGACCTCAATTTTTTTTTGCCTTTTTTGACCCCAGATTCGGAATCATCGACCCCCCAATGCCCTTTAGTTCGAGTCAACCAGATCGGACCACTATTTCCCATGAAAACGGGGTTGCCAATTTGAGATGGACGACCCCAATTTTATTGCCTTTTTCGACCCCAGATTCGAAGCCTAGTTCTGAGATGGACGACTCCAGTTTTTTTGGCTTTTTTGACCCCAGATTCGAAGTCGGTGACCTTCAATGCCATTTAGTTCGAGCCAGCCAGATCGGCCCACTATTTCCTATGAAAACGAGACTGCCAGTCTGGGGCGGTTGACCCCAATTTTTTTTTCTCTTTTTTTGACCATATATTCGGAGTCAGTCAAATCATTCCACTTTGTTCTGAAAGTTCCATGCCATGAATTCCTCATTTGGCAGAGTATTTGAGTAATTGGAAAATGCGCTTCGTGAGTGACACATCTGAATTTGAGTCTGTACTGAATTCTACAAATAATCAATGCTTGTGTTATGTGTTATCACCACATCCCAATATGTCTCACAGCACAGAATGAGTGAAATATAGAAGTGTGCGGTTTGTGTTAAAAACTCCAAACTCACATTCCGAATAACACATTTCGTGCCACAGTATACAGGGGAAATTGCCTGGTTGGTTTGGTATCGTTTTCATCTAAAGTTGAATTTGACATGATGATACAAGACGATTTAAAATGTTGGGCTTGTTTTATGTATTTGAGGAAACTTGGATGTGCGGTGCGACGTAAGCAAATGATTTTTGATTTGCTTGCAGTCAGCATGGGTTGTTGTGTATATATTTAGAAATATACACAATAATGCGTGCATTGCACACAGCATATACATAGATGATTATGAATGGATTTAGATGGGATTGGTTTGGTAGATATTAATGGTGGTTTTAATTTCAGATAGATATTAGGATGGGATGTGAATGAATGTAATATACATATATGTAATCAGAAATTTTGAATGAACGTGGATTTTCTTTGCGTTGTGTAGTATTTATGCGGGGTTTACTTTGAGTATTCATTTTACAGTGTGTGATTCTTAAATTGAACGACTCGGAGACTATGTCGTTGTGCCGAATCTTTCGCTCATTCTGTTGAGTCGTTCAAAAAGAACGATTCGTTACTGTGTTACACATCACAAGTATGCGTGTACTGTACTTAGCTCTATCATAGTCTCGAACCATCAATGACAAATAGAACCAAGCACTAGCAGATTCTCGAACCATTTGGAAACTTTGTTAACTAGTGGATATACGAGTCTAGCAGTAGAGTCTCGAACCATCTAAATTGTTCTGGAATCCGAGATCATCTATATAAAACCAGGGTCATCAAGAGTGAAGTCGAGTCAGTCGGAAGTCGATCGTTATAAAGTTCAGTATCTGCTCGGAAGCGGAAAGGAGGACAATCGTTATCTGCCGGTAACGAATAGTTAGAGCTAGTTAGCCGTTAGTTGCTAGCTACGGCGCGATAAAAAACTGCCTGTGGGTACCAATAGAACTCCTACAGTCCTCCAAGCCTGTCAGTATAAAGACGGCGCGGATACACTGAACGAAATCCTTATGTTTTATTGATTACATTTTTTTGTTTTATCTACAAAATTAAATTTCGTCACGATGAAAGAATTTTTGTCAAGCTGATTGTTAATTTGTTGATTTACAATTTTTCTTTTTCAATTTGAACAAATTTTTGTAATTATGAAAACCTTATAATGCTTTTAGTCAATTTTACAAAATTGTATGTAAATTTTTTTGTAACCTTAACCATTAGTCAGTACAAATAAATATTTTCTCTTTTTTTTTTCAAAAACTTTTGTTGCGCTGACAAAAATGCAGTCATATTCACAAAATATCATTTTGTTCATATTGAATAAAAATTCGTTAGTATGAAAACGTATTTTACAAAGACCGCTGTTTCTTTAACAAATTTTTCGTTTTCTTAACAAAATGTTTGTTTCCCTAACAACATATTTGTACAAAAGTAACAGTAATCCCCTGGTAACGGCAGTGTATCAATTCGCTGACGGCCAATGTCTTAGCGATAAGACAGTTTGGAAAAGGCAGATAGCTGTAGCCTGAATGGCTGACGAACACCTAAGCGTCTCAGGTCTAGTAAAATAGGATGGAATGACTTGCACAGTTGGACCTGCTACATAGTTGTGTGGGCTCCAGCACGTTTATTAAACCATCTGAAGCAGCTATCTCCGAGGCCATCCCCTGAATGGGGTTAAGCGACATGCTAACAATGCAAAAACCACTCCATGTCAAGAAACCTGGAACAAAAGCCTCGGATTGGACGGATCAACAACGACGACCACGCAAACGACTAAAGGATTATTCTTTCGGATCCTGGAATGTACGCTCCCTGAACAAACCGGGGGCCGAAAAGGCCCTCCTTCAACAGGTCGAAAAGTACAAACTGAGCATTACTGCAGTCCATGAAACAAATTAGCTTGGCAGCGAGATTAATGACAAGAAATCGCACACAATTTTTACAAGTGGCAAACCATCGGGCCGCAAGGAGTTTGGGGTAGCATTTATAGTGAACAATCACCTCAAACCGCATATTACTGACTTCAAACCCATAAATGAACGGCTGTGTGCGATTCGCATCAAGACTCGATTCTTCAATCTCTGGCTCATCAATGTGCACGCCCCCACTGAAGTTAAAGAAGACGCAGTGAAAGACGAGTTCTACGCCCGCCTTGAAATTCTCTTCGACTCACTTCCAACAAACGACGTCAAATTGCTGCTGGGAGACTTTAACGTCAAAGTCGGAAATGAAAGTTGGCACCGGGGGACCACTGGAGGCCACAGCCTCCATGAAGAATGTAACGATAACAGCCAGCGACTTATCGACTTTGCCTGCAGCAGGAATCTAGTCGTAAGCTCTACGTGTTTCCCGCATCGACGCATTCACAAGCAGACCTGGAAGTCTCCAGACGCACATACCGTCAACCAAATTGACCACGTCCTCATTTGCAGGAGATGGGCGTCTAGTGTCATGGATGTCCGCTCCTATCGAGGAGCAAACTGCGACTCAGATCATCACTTGGTGAAGACGACCTACAGATGTAGAATTTCCTCAGTGCACCAATCAAGAATCAGCCATCCCAAAATCTTTGCGGTTGATAAGCTTATGAGTGATGCTACAGCGGTGGCGTATACTACCGCCCTTGAGGAAAAACTATCACCTATGCTACACAACATCAGCAACACAGGCGTCCATGGGTTCTGGGAAGAACTCAAGGGTACCATCAAGGATGTCGCAGAGAAGGTCGTGGGATATAAAGCCCGGCGAGCGCGAAATGACTGGTTCGACGAAGAATGGAAAAACTCACTTGACGCGAAAAACGAGGCCTACAGACAATGGATTCAACGAGGAACCAGAGCCAGAAGGGAAAAATATGACGAGCTACGGCGAATATCGAATAGAATAATTAGGCGTAAGAAACGTAAATACTTTGACGAGCAGTTGCTGAACATAAACGAAAACTTAGCTAATAGGAACACCAGACAAGCGTACAAACTAGTAAATACAATTAAGAACGGCTACCAACCCAGGACTAGCCTTTGTAAGGACAAGGATGGAAACATCATCAGCGACACCGATGGTATTAACAAACGATGGGCCTCTTATTTTGAAGAGCTTCTAAACCGACCATCTAACATCCCCACACAGGAAGCTCTCGACGATATTGTTGATCTAGGCCCACCCATTCAACCCCCAACAGTAGAGGAAGTTGATCTCGCCTTGCGGTCACTCAAACGAAATAAAGCGCCGGGCGCTGACGAGATTCCAGCTGAACTGCTAAAATTCGGTGGAACGAGTCTAGTTGATGCCATACATCAATTACTCATGCGAGTATGGGAGAACGAGGAGATCCCAGACGATTGGCGCAGAAGCATCATCTGTCTAATTCATAAAAAGGGAGATAAACTGCGGTGTGAGAATTACAGGGGCATCTCACTAGTTTGTACGTCCTATAAAATTTTGACGAAAATTCTGGAAAATAGAATAAAACCGTACGCAGAACGTGTCATTGGTGAATATCAAAGCGGTTTCAGACCTGGTCGCTCCACAACCGATCAGCTCTTCTCAGTCAAACTGATACTCCAGAGGTGCTGGGAATACAACGTAAACGTATACCAAATCTTTGTCGACTTCAAGCAGGCATACGACAGTATCGATCGTGGAGTACTGTACAACATCATGCTGCAATTTGGTATACCGACAAAATTAGTGCGACTGACTAAGATGACGATGACCAACTCCGTCTCACAAGTCAGGATCCAGAATAGACTTACTGATCTATTTGAAACACGCACTGGTTTGAAACAGGGCGATGGACTGGCACCGACGCTCTTCAACCACTGGAATACGTTGTTCGGGCCATGAATATGGACAACAGCAAGACGCTACTCATCAAGTCGACACAATTAGCAGCGTAAGTCGACGATATCAACATCATATCCCGAAGATTGGCTGACGCAGAAGAACTTCTGCATACGCTCGATACCGCTGCAAAGGAAGTTGGATTACGTATTAACGAGGGTAAAACTAAAAAAATGATGCAATCGGTGACAAGGACACCTGCACAACCGAGCATCAATGTGGGGGACCTCAATATCGAGTTCGTGAACAACTTCATTTACCTGGGTTGCAACCTGTCAAGGGACGCCAACGAAACTGACGAAATCAAGCGACGGATACAGTTAGCTAATAAGACTTTTTTCTCGGTTCTCCCCATAATGAAATCGAAGCATGTGCACAGAAACACGAAGTTCCGCGTGTACAAAACCATTATACGACCAGTGCTATGCTATGGCTGCGAAGCATGGACCCTAACTCAAGCCTCCGAAAACATGCTAGACACTTTTGAACGTAAGGTTCTACGGCGAATTTTCGGGGCTGTTTGCGATCGAGATGGATGGCGCATCCGGTACAACCATGAGTTGTATCAAATGTACGATGAGCTGCAAGTCTCGAAAATCGCCAAACTACAACGACTTCAATGGGCAGGGCATGTACAAAGAATGGACGATGATCGCATGCCTAAGAGAGTAATGAATGCAGAACGAGTCGACGGAGCGAGACTGCGAGGACGACCGAGATCTCGTTGGGAGAGCTCAGTAGGTGTGGACGCCGCGCAGCTGCTGGGCTCCCAAAATTGGAGGACGCGGTCATGTGACCGAGATAATTGGAGGACAATGATCCAGGCGGCCAAGGCCCGACGTCGGGCTGTCGCGCCACGACGACGATGAACAGTAATGCAAAATATATACGCATTCAGTGCTTATTTGAATCGAGCTGTTGAGGAAAATACTTAAGCGAAGTTTTGTGACTTTTAAAAAGTGAAAAGCTAGTGCGTGCATTGTTTGTAGTATTTGTGAGATGAAATTGTAATCAAAGAACTGAAATTAGTTTCCGATAATTTTGTATAACTAATAAATATAGAATATATGTAATTTATGTTTTAGTATGAAATATAAATGAGACTGAAACTTTCAAGTTTTGTTTTATTTACTACATTTTCAATCCTGTTCTTTTTATTTCAGTATAGTGCATGCTGGCAACTGCATTCTCTGAAACCAATTTATGCCAACGAAACGTCAACTGGGCCACATGGAACAGTTGACGCGCTACGCCCCACAAGGGGTTAGGGCAATTGAGTAGTATAGTACAATAGATATCTATAATTCTGTACTTGATTCTTCACTTATTAAAAATTGGGTTTATTCTGACTTATTACATCCGCGTAAGTTCTTTTACGAATTGTAGTTAAGATAGTTTAATTTCCATCAAGTAATTAATTTTGTGAAACAACATTTACTTTAGCTTTTGCAGGAGTTGTTCATTGATATATAATTGCGTGTATTTACAAATATTTCTATTTGTACGAATATTTGTAAATTCATCCAGTTAAGCATTATTCTCAAAGAATAAGATCATTTTGTAAATTTTGCAAAAAATATGGGTAGAATTAAAATAATTCTTTTGTCAGCAATACAAAATATTATGTTATAAATATCAAAGCTCATATTTAACATAAATTTAGATTTCAGCAAATGAAATGACATGTATTTTAAATATTTTAACGCCTTTTTAAAGTATGTATTTAAAATATATGTCATTTTATCTGCTGAAATTTAAGCTTATGTTAAATATGAGCTTTTACATCTATAACAAAATATTTTGATTCTATTCATTCTACAAATATTTTTTGTAAAATTTACAAAATGATTTTATTCTTTGATAAAATAAGTGGTTCCTGACTCAAAGAATTTCTCTATTCTACGATGCTTTTTGTCAACCTTACAAATCCTACACTTAGGACGAAAAGTTATTGTGACTTTGATAAACCGTTTACTTAAAGCAGAATTTTTTTTTGTTATTTTGAATAAAAATAGTGGCAAAAATGTTGTGTATTTGATTAAAATCATTTTTCAAATTTGACAAAAACTTTATAATTTTGTCACGATGATTATGGATTTTTGTTAACGCTATATTGACTACATTTTTGTTAGCTTGATAAATTTTTTTTTTCAAATAGAAAGATTTCGTTCAGTGTAGGAGGTGCATGATTGCAACTGCACTTCCGAAAAGTAGATATGCTATCAAAACGTCAACAAGGTATACAAATGCTAGAGATGTTGACGCGCCCATGCCCCTGGAAGGGTCAAAGCAATTAACATATTCCTATTTTACCGGGCGACGCATCGTGGCTCGCGCCTTGGCTAAGGTCGGTCGCATCTTGGACGTAGGCAGGGCAGCCTAGCGCGCATATGGCATTGTTGCTGTAAAATCAGATTTTGACAATTGTTAAAACAACAATGCCATGTGCGCATTGCGTTGCGCTGCCTACGGCCAAGATGCGACCGACCTAATGGTGGGTTTACCGCTATGGGAAATAGAGCGAGCGAAGCGAGCGTTCTAGGGCGGTCTATTGAAGGTTGCAAATCTCATAAGTCGTAGAACGTGTCTTTGATCAATAATGGGTTTTAAATTGAGATGATTTCGCACTCCCCTTGCGTAGGCTCCGCTCGCTTCGCGATCTCCGCACCTTTTTTCATTTCAGGCAAGAGGTCGTTCTTTTCAGGAGAGACCATGGGAATAAAAATTAATTGCATTGAGAACATGTGTAAGGTACATGCAACGTACTGGATATGTTTCCTCGAAGGACACCAGAATGTCCTTTATTGTAAGCAGGTCGTCCTTTTTTTTGGACTTTGGGCTCGGTGAACATGTAAGTTGAGCGTGAAGGATCAAAAGGGAAAAAAATTCAGGCAAATCATATGTGGGAGATAGAAGGGAAAACATGTCTCCATACAAAATGTATGGGAAAATGGAATTTCCCGAATTTCCCAATTTCCCGGGAAAATTTCCAATTTTTAATGATGTACATAATTATCAACGTGCACCACCCTCCACCTACTCAGCAGCACAACCTGTCTAATCACATGAAAAATTTTCCAGCCCAATGCCTTACTCACCCAGGTGAATGGGATGGAAAATTGCAACATAGCGCGAGTGCGAGAGGGAGCGATCAAGCAAATATTGCCGCCGAGTCAAATGTACGGGAATTGAATTTCATATGGGGCATACTGAACGTGTGTCGTCACACCAAAAAATTTGCATACGGATGTCTTACACACTCAGATGAATGGGACGGAAGATTGCAAAATTGCGGGAGTGCGAGAGGGAGCAATTCGGCGTTTTATATGAAGAGTCCATTTCGAGCGAAGCATTTCCTTTTTATGAGAGACCAGTGGAAACAACAAAAAACACATTGCATTGAGGAAATGTATAAAGTACATGCAACGACTGGATATATTTGCACGAAGGACACTCGTCCTTTTTCCCAAGAGGTCGTCCTTTTTTGGGAATTTGGGCTCGGTAAGAATGCACGTTGAGCGGAAAGGAGCACAACAGAGAAGCAAAACGGATATACGATAATTGAAGTGGAAGGAAAAACATTTCTTCATACAAAGTCGTCCTTTTTTGACCAGGTCGTCCTTTTTTTGGAGTTTGAGCTGGATATGGATCCAAGTTGAGCGTAAAGAGACAGAACAAAAAAAAATCAGGCAAATCGGACACACGGAAATTTTCATTTCAGGCAAGAGGTCATCGTCCTTTTTATTAGAGACCATGGGAAACCAACAAAAAATTAATTGCATTGAGAACATGTGTAAAGTACATGCAACGTACTGGATATATTTCCTCGAAGGACACCAGAATGTCCTTTATTGTCAGCAGGTCGTCCTTTTTTTTGGACTTTGGGATCGGTGAACATGTAAGTTAAGCGTGAAGGATCAAAAGGGAAAAAATTTCGGGCCAATCGTATGTACGGTTAGGGGGATAGAAGGGAAAACATGTCTCCATACAAAATGTATGGGAAAATGGAATTTCCCGGGAAAATTTCCAATTTCAAGTGGAGCGTAAAGAAACCGATTACAAAAAATTTGAAGCAAATCGGATAAAGGATAACGATGCCAAGTCCGTACATACGTAGACGACTTCATTTTAAGAAGATATAAAAATCAACCCCTTTTTCTGTGAGTACCGAAATTGTTCCTAAACTACTGGGCCGATTTATGTAGATAAAATTTGCATAGGCATGCTGACGCTGATATCCTCCTTAGAAATTGTTGCCCATTCGTCCTTCAGGGCTGGTTGCCTGTCTGTCCGTTCGCACGATAACTTCCGATAAAATAAAGCTCGAGCCTTGAAATTTTGGTCAAATATTGGAAGTATGATCTAGTTGGTTGGTATTGAAAATGGGCGTGATTAGGCCAAGAGAACGCCTGCCTCCCATACAAATGTAAAATAGTTAAATGTATCTATAACTCCCGATTAAATAAACATGAAAAGCTCTAGCTTTGGTAGATTGCTAGCGAGGATAATCTTATACTCTCCTGGAAAAATGAAATCGATCAGTTGAAAACTAACGTACCACCCTACTTTTCAGGTTTTTTGTCTTTTTAAGGTAAGAAGCTGCTTGAGTTTTAGTAAGTTGGGCATAATCAGATCAAAGGAACACCTACTTCCCCTACAAAATTCAAAAAATTAAGTATTGCTTTAATTACGGTAACTTTAGATAGAATGGTACTAGCGAGTTGAAAATTTGATATAATGCTGGTAGTAAGATCTGGTTAGTTGTTATAAAATGTTATAAAATGGGTAAGATCCGATCATAGGAACCCCTGCCTCCCCTACAAATGAAACTTCAAATATGCGATAACTTTTGATAGAATTAACCCAGCGATTTGAAATTTTGGTAAAATATTTGAAGCGAGATTGGATTAGTTGGCATTAAAGATGGGTTAGATCCGACCTAAGGAACCCCTACCTCCCCTAGAAATGAAACTTAAAATAAGCGATAACTTCCGACAAAATAAAGTTAGCGACTTGAAATTTTGGTCAAATGTTTGTAGTAGGATCCAGTTGGCTAATGTTGAAAATACGTAAAACCCGACCAACGAAACCCCTACTTCTCCTACAAATGAAACTTCAAATAAGCGATAACTTTCGATAGAGTGAAGCTAGAGACTTGAAATTTTTTTAAAATGTTTGTAGCATGATCTAATTGGTTGGTGGCAATGATGGGCAAGATTGGAACCAAGGAACCCCTACCCCCCCTACAAGTGGAACTTCAAATAAGCAATAACTTTCGACTGAATGAAGCTAGCGCCTTGAAAAATTCGACAAATATTTGTAGAATGGGTTAGTTAATTGATTTTGAGAATGGTCAAGATTCTCCTGAATGAGTGTCAACCTCCTCTATTAACTGGCCGTATAGGAAACTCACTTTTAATGCATATGGTCGCTGCCAATTGGTACTTTTAGTATCACCACTAGGCCTGTACAAGTCTAGGGTATATACGCTTCGGACTGGTTTCTTAGGGTTTTGTAGTAAAACAAAACCCTTATGAAATCGGTCAAATGTCTGTCTGTCCGTCTGTCCATGGAATATCTCAGGAACGGCTGAAGCTACATACATGAAATTTTGTAGGAATGTGTAGAATTACTATAATTCACCGGAGAAAGCGAATCGTCGTAATAGGTCAACTTTAAGGGGAGGTCCCCATAGAGGGAAAATGAAGGTCGAAATTTTTTTTTCGTTTGGTACAAGCAAGTGGGGTATCATAAGAAAGGTACCGTCGAGTACATTCCATTTTTCAAATTCTTTTCAAATTTGAAGAAACGGGAAAAGAAGAAGAGGGGAAAATATGTCATACGAGTTTGTCCCCCCCCCCCCTTGCATTTCGAGACCGTTATACTTAGAAATATGAAAATTTACAGAAAAGCGCCATTTTAAAATACTAGTGTAGAAAACCTAGATTTCTAGAATTTTGAAATTTCATCAGAAAAGGTTAATAATAGTACATTTCTTTAGTTTCAGTTAGCACAACCCTGCACCCCTTACGCGTAGCCGAGGTCAAAAATATTGATGGCCAATAATAACCAACATCATAGGCAATAATATCTCTAAGTTTCATTATAATCACAAAATATTTAATAATAGTACATTCATTTAAAGTTCGGCATTTTGACACTATCCACACAAAAAATACACCTACCGGCCTCATGGGTGTGAGTACTATTGTACTATACTTTCATGTTTATTTCGTAGTGCGAATTGCAGTTATTTAATTAATCATTTTTAAAGGGTAATGATTGGTTGGGGGCGCTGTGTCTTAATTGGCCAACTTTACCGGGTGGAAGGAAGGGGGGGGGGGGGGGGGGGGGGTCCACATAGAGGCGAAATTAAGGTCAAATTTTTTTATCGACTGATATAATCAAATGAGGTGTCGTGAGAAAGGTAATGATGAGTACATTCCATTTTTTCGCATTTTCTCGAAATTTATAGAAAGGGGAACAGTGGGGGAGGAGAAAATATTAGTTCGTAATTTGACCCCCCCCCCCCCTTGCCTGCATTTTGAGACCGTTATACTTAGAATTATGAAAACTTACAGGAAGTGGGTTACGAAAAACATATAAAATGGAAAATAGTGGAATTTGTATATCTTCTCAGAATAGGTCAATAATAGTTTATTTGTATAGTTACAGTTAGCACACCCTTGCACGCCTTAAACACGTTCGAGGTCAAAAGTACTGATGGCCAATGATAACCAACACCTTAAGCAATAATATGTTCTAAGTTTCGTTACAATCACTTAATATGAATTAGCATGTAAAATGTAAGTGGGTAAGACATTTTAATTACGTTTTTCCTATCCATCTGAGTGATATCAAGAAGAGCAAGGAGCCGATATTTATATACCAAAATAAGCGCTTGCTACAAAACCCTCGGATAGCGGGCGTAGCCCTCTATATTCCGGTTTCATTTTTAATATGTGCTGGGGCAGAATTTGAACCCTTAACTCTTAATGTAAATCAACGCAAAGGCCTACTACAACTGCCTAGATGAAAATTGAATAAATATGAAACCAGCTTACCAGCTACCAATGAGTTAGCAGATAACATTTTGCAATAAGTATATCTTCGAAGCACTCAACGAGCTACTAGCTGATGAAAAATTCGACGAGTGTCATAAACAAAGCCGTTAGAAGGTTGGTTGATGATATTCTTGATGACTGAAAATTTTAAAACGTCGTTGTGTTTAAGATATTAAATTTACCAAGAGACTTACCTGGAGCATATCAAACTGGAATTGCCAATTTTTGTCGTGGAGGAGTAGCGAGGGTAGGAAAACTACAATATATGTATTATTATATTGTATTATATATTTCGAAAAAACTTAAGTGGCATTCTATTCCATCGCACAAATTACTGATACTAACTTTGTATCTATGTTCAAGTCTTAACAATCGAGTTGTGTGAAGTGGGCCACAGCAAATTCAAGTTGCACGCTATGGATAAGCAGGCGTTTTATTTAGCAAAAGCGCTATCCAACCCTTGGTCCCTGGTTTCGTTCACACGATGGAACAAGGCAGCATTTGATGACATCAAATGCTGCCCTGATCCATCGGGGAAGCAATGACATTCACTCAGGCACTTATCATGTCATTGATAATATGTATCATCACCACATAGAAGTTACCAGCAGGCCCAGCTCTACTATATACCCATAGACTGTGCATTTAAAGAGGGTGTCATTATGAAGGTGTGCAATATCTCTTACCTAATTGAACAGTACGCTACATTTAAAAAATCATTAGGTATCCTTAAGGTAAGAAGCCTCGCTTCGGCCCGGAGTCCGAAGCGTATATACCCTAGACTTTTACAGACCTAGTGGTGATACCAATAGTACCAATTGGTAACGACCACATGCATTAAAAGTGAGTTTCCTATATGGCCAGTTTACATGGGAGGTTGTCAATCATTAAGGAGGATTGACCATTATCAAAATCAATTAACTAACCCAATCTGCATCTTCATTCTATCGAAATTATTGCTTATTTGAAGTTTCACTTGTAGAGGAGGTAGGGGTTCCTCTCTAGCTTCACTCTATCGAAGGTTATCGCTTATTTGAAGTTTCACTTGTAGGGGAGATAGGGGTTCCTTGGGTCGGATCTTGCTCATCATTGCCACCAACAAATAAGATCATGCTACAAACATTTGAACAAAATTTAAAGTCTCTAGCTTCACTCTATCGAAAGTTATTGCTTATTAGAAGTTTCATTTGTAGGGGAAGTAGGAGTTTCGTTGGTCGGATTTTACGTATTTTCAATATTAGCCAACTGGATCCTATTACAAACATTTGACCAAAATTTTAAGTCGCTAGCTTTATTTTGTCGTAAGTTATCGCTTATTTTAAGTTTCATTTCTAGGGAAGGTAGGGGTTCCTTAGGTCGGATCTAACCCATCTTGAATACCAACTAACCCAATCTCACTTCAAGCATTTGACCAAAACTTCAAGTCGCTGGCTTGATTTTGTCAAATGTTATCGCTTATTTGAAGTTGCATTTGTAGCGGAGGTTGGGGTTGCTTGGGTAGGATCTTACCCATTTTCAATACCAACTAAGTAGATCTTACTAGCAACATTTTGTCAAATTTTTAACTCGATAGTGTCATTCTATCGAAAGTTATCGTAATTAAAAGAATTTTTAATTTTGTGAAATTTGTAGGGGAGGTAGGCGTTCCTTTGGTCCGATTATGCCCAACTTACTAGAACTCAAGCAGCTTCTTACCCCAGGGTTACATGCCAAAAATCAGGTATCTACGTCAATTAGTTCAAGAGTTATAGACAAAAAACCCCGAAAAGTAGGGTAGTACGGGGCTCTTTGTAAGAAAATTACCGTTAGTTTTCAACTGATCGATTTTATTTTTCCAGGAGGGTCGACGATTATCCTCACGAGCTATTTACCAAAGCTAGAGCTTTTCATGTTTATTTAATCGGGAGTTATAGATACATTTAATTATTTTACATATATAGTGGAGGTAGGCGGTTCTCTTGGGCTGACCATGCCTATTTTTAATACCAACCAAGTAGATAATACTTCCAGCATTTGACCAAAATTTCAAGCCTCTACCTTCATTCTATCGGAAGTTATCGTGCGAACGGACAGACAGACAGACAGACATGGCTAAATCGAATCAGGAAGTGACCCTGATCATTTATATATATACATTGCTATACCTCCGGAGCCTCCTTTAAGGTGTTACATATTTCCGTCGTGACAAAAACAAAATACCCTATACTAAAAGTCTAGGGTATAAAAATAATTGCATTTGCGCAGAATTTTTCCGAATTCAAGCTTCATACTTCCGTTAAGGCGGGCGATTTGAAGGAATATGTAGTGAAAAAGCTTAATTTATCGGATACAACTTTTGTTACAGCTTACCCTTTGGTAAAAAAGATAGCTATATTTCTTAATTAACTTCAATTAGTTTTTCTTTAAAAATTCCTCAGGAACTTTCAAAACAAGTATTTTGCGCCAATTTTTGGCCAAAAGGTATTAACATATCCACTTTCAATTTTTCAAAAAACGCGAAACGCGAAAACAAAGCCCAACCGAAAACCTAAATTTAACAAATCTATTTTCGGTTTACTATCAAAATGTAGGTGGTCTTCGTTCCAGAACGAGTGACTTTTATCTTGCAGTTTCGCAAGAAGATTATCCTACGATATGTTTGACCGAAACTTGGCTTCATTCTGAAATTTCGAATGTGGAACTTTTTGTAAGTAACTAACATGTTTTTCGTCGAGATCGTTATGAAAACTCAACTAGAAGAGGGGGTGGTGTTTTGATTGCTGTCAAGACAGTATTCCCATGTTATAAGTTGAGCTATTCCATAACGATGTGGAACAAATATGTGCGACTTTAAAATATTTCTCGCAGTGGAACAGTTTATTTTCAATTCGGTTTACGATATGCCAGGTTCGGTTCCGTCGGAATTGAAAAACAATGTCAATGGGAGATTCCCGATTGCTCAAATATCTCATGAACTTCTTAGCAGTGCTCTTCAGATTTCTGAAGATGACCTGCTATGTGCTATGACTGAGCTTAATATTAGTATTCAAGCCGGACCTGATTTCATTCCTAACATTTTTCTAAAGAATTGCATGCAGTCATGATGTCGTCCTTTAACGAACATTTTTAATACATCATTGTCTACAGGTGTTTTCCTTGATGAATGAAAGGTCTTTTTTATTACTACGGTTCATAAGAAGGGCCCGAAACATCATATAGACAATTATAGGCGTATTGCCAAATTATCGGCTATCCCGAAGCTTTTCTTCCTTATTGGGTTTACAAACGTTAGCTTATAGAAGGACTTTCCTGAACGCAATGTTTATAAGAGACTTGCTTTGCTCTCACATTTTGTGTGAAGATATTAAAAATTACTTTGTAGTTAGAGATATCTCATACGATTTACGACGTAACAATCTTTTTATTCAGCCTTATCATAGAGTGAATTATGGTCTTATTGAACCGATTACGCGATCTATTATCCAGTATAATAGCTTGGAAGATATAGTTGATTTTCACTCAATTAACAAACTTATTTTTAAAAGAGAATATTTTAATAAATTTCCATTCTAATTTAACAATCTGCTAGGGTTCGCACTCGATGGATTGATAAGTCACTTACGTTGAGTAAGTAAAGTGATGCAGAGAAGCCCAGTCCCGGGATGAAAGCTTCTGTGATGCACAATAGAAAAAAAAAAGTTTTCGGTCCTTGTGTCTCGTGACTAACGGCATCAGGGAGTCTATTTGATTGTTTACTTCGATTTCATGTTGACCTCGCATTGGGCGCCGAAAATGTTTAAGCCTTTCGACCAATTTTTTAAAATTTTCCACTTAAAATTTTTACTCACGTAGGATAAACAAATCGTTCCGTTCCTTAAGGTAGATTAAGGTAGCCTGATGTTTCAATTTTTGTGTCTTGTAACTAACAGTATCGCGCGCATATTTTGATTGCCCATTTCAGTTTTATTGGCTTGATAAAATCATACCCACCCCCACTTTATCGATTTTCTACTGTAAATTTTCAGTAATGTGGGATCCAAAATAGCTTTAATGTGGCCTTAGGATATCTTTCAAGTAGTTTATGGCTCTGGTAAGGTCTAAAAAGATTTCGGTGTTTGTGTAATGATGTCATTGCTTCAGGTTAAGCTTTTGTATTCTAGTTAAAAAGCCGTATTTAGAATTCGTCAATTTCATCTTTAGTTTAGCCCCAGTCCCATACATACTCTCACTATAAATTTAAAACAGCTGTAAAAGAATACTTGTTTGAGAAAAATGGAAGAATTTTATCTAACTAACTATCTAACGAAATGAATAATGTGGTAGATTTAAGTAAAACACTGTGAAGTAAGCAATGAAATTCCTAGTAATAAAGGTAAAACAATTAAAGCTCAATACTGGTAATACCAAAGCACGAGCTCTGCTTCTTTTGGGATGGCCAAATTTATATATCTAAATTTAAATAATTTTTGAAATGAAGTTGTAATATTCTTTTTCTGTATAGGTATTTAAGTTTATGATAGATTGGCAATAAATTATTATTATTATTATTATTATTATATAGTTTAAATCTGGACTGCACGCTGTTCAGTGAAGAAGGTGGGTATTATTGACAGTAATTCACGCACTCTGTTTGCAGTATGACTGCGGCCTCCATCTTGCTCGTACTAATTTAGCGAAATAGCAGATCCACCAGAAGGTGATGTGGGTTGAAGGGCACTGGCTAGGAAACGTTTCTTTTCTATTGTCCAGATTTTAGCTCCACCATCATTTCCGCACAAGCAAAATCTTGATTCATCAGAGACGAAAACTCTCCCCCAGTGCCCCATACTCCAATTGCGGTGCCAATTGACAAGCCGTTAGCGTTTTTGTAGTTGCTTGTTAATCGCGGTACTTTTCTCGGATATCTGGACAGCAGGCCACTTTCCTATAAACGATTACGAAGGTTTTTTTTTAGAAATAACGTTTCCCGTGGTGTGTCTGAGGTTACTGTAAACGGAAGATGAAGTGTTGGTCGGCCCTGTTCTCGTTTTTGTGTGAATTGTCCTGTCTGCTGGAACCTTTCCCAACTCTTTGGATGACAGAATGCCTCACAGATGTCCTCTGATACCTTGTGGAGGATTTATCACTTTCTAAACTAAATAGCAAACTTTAAAGAACACTAAACAAAGGACTGGAAAATAATAAGAGAGTTGCAGGAAATAACGACAAGAAAAAGCACACACACAAATGTCTCTTTCATGTTTAGCCCTAAGTAGCCAAATTTACCCTTAAGTTATGTTGGAAATTTCGTTTCGCTCTTTCTGCACTAATATACCAACAACAACAGTCTCGGCTTCCGTATTCGTATTAAATATGCCATACACGCACCGATCGATCGGCCTGGTTCGGCCTGTGTATGCACTTATCGTTGACGATTTTTTTGACAGTTCCATATAATTTTGATCAGCTGATATTTTGTGGCGATCCATCGGCCGACCGACCGGGCGACGGATCGCATAATGTATGGCGGCTATTAAGCGGAGAACACATACACGCGATCGCGATCGCAGGAGGAAACGAACACACCATTGTGGCAATCGCCATTGCAATCGCAAGGAATTTTTTTTTTAATTTTTTTTTTATTAAATGTTATCCAGCACATTATGTTTTTTTTTTACATATTCAATTAATTTTTCCATGAGATCTGCCATTTTTAATACTTGCAATCTGCGGTAAATTCAACCAGTTGCGTTTGATCGCAGACCGCCCCAACTACTCCGCGATCGAACGCTGCAGATGTCCACTCTATCGCTAACAGATCGTGACAAGTATATGCTGCTTAACTTACTAATGTGAAACGCGTTTAATCGCGATCGCGTATGTGTGTTCTCCGCTTTAACCAGAGGAATTTGGCGTTTTTTAGGTGACCCATTAATAGTTTTGCTGGAGGAGTATAGGACAACCTGCAAGTTAACTTCCAATAGAATATATTTAGCGAAATTAAAATTTGGTCAAATGGTCCTATTAAGATCTGGTTGGTCTATTGTTTGGTACCGCAAATGGGCACGATCCGATACCTCCCCTACAAATATCTTTTATGCAAACATACCAATACCGCGCCACCGAATGAAAGTAGGCAGGACAAATTCGGGTGGATAACTTAAGTACTTATATTACTTGGACCCTACTACAAACACTCCTATGTAAAAGGTAGTTCAATTGGATGAAAATTATGGCCCTTTTCCATAAAAGATAAGATGGTCATTATACATGAATATTTAAGGAAAAGTTTCAAATTTACTTTTGCCCTTTCCCCCACTTCCGGGCCCACTATCAACGGGAATTTTAGATCATATATTCAGGCGACTCCATTATTTTACAAATTCCTGAACTAAACGATTTTTTTTCTAATTACGATTTTTCGCGTTCCTAGCATGGATTAATCCGAAACTTCGTATTTCTGTGGATCAAAGCATATAATTTTTCCAAAACAGAAACTTTTCTAAGCCAGATTCAGGCCAGTAGGCAGAAAGATGGGAACTTTTTTTATAGCCTTCACGGATGTGATAAGGTATATTACCTTGTCATGAAGTTTGCAACGCAAAACTATATATATTCTTGGTCAGTGTGAGACGAGTCGATTAAGCTTTGTCCGTCCGGTTCTATGCAAACTACTTTTTCAGTTTTGAAGCTATCGAGCTGAAATTTTGCACAAAGCATTTATTCTATTGCACGCTGTAAATATGTCGGAACCAGTGGAATCGGACCACTACGCCATATAGCTGTCATAGGAACGACTGGCCCAAAAATCGGTCATTGTGAGAAACACTTTTTTATTTCTACAAATATCTTTTTCAAATTTCACACTAATCAATAGTATATTTAGTAAAATCACAATCATAATCATATAGCTGTCATAGGAACAACCGTTCCAAAAGCAAGTTTTTGTTAGAAAAACTTTTCTATTTCTGAAGATATTACTAAATTGCATATGATTCCATCATATTAACTGTAAAATCACGTTCCTAAATTTGGTTGAAATCGGCCCATTATTTCATATACCTCTCATAAGAAGAGTGAAATTGGGAGAAGTTTTACCACTAATTTCAAGGTGGCAAGTGCACCATTAGTCACAAGGCATGATACTCTTTACGCGAAGCGTGAAAGGCATCATACCTTCGGCAAGCTTGTTTTGCTATTTATATCATTCTCTTTCAAATTATGTTTTATTTAGTGAAAAAAAAACATATCGATCAAATAATTAAAATTTTAAATTAAATCAACTATCATAAAAATGTAGTTAGAATTATGATAATTAAGCATGATAGCGGCAGGAATTTGGTAGTTTTACTTTCGTTTCACTTTTTGTTGGTTTTACTTTACTTATCATCATCATCGTGGCCGCTTGGATCATTGTGCTCCAATTATCTCCGTCACGTAACCGCGTCCTCTAATTTTAGAAGCCCAGTAGCCGCTCGGCGTCCACATATACTGAGCTGACATTCGCCGCAGAACCTTACGTTCAAATGTGTCTAGCATGTTTCTCGAGGCTTGAGTTAGGGTCCATGCTTCGCAGCCATAGCATAGCACAGGTCGTATGATGGTTTTGTACATGCGGAACTTCGTGTTTCTGTGCACATGCTTGCATTTTATTATAGGGAGAACCGAAAAAAAGTCTTATTAGCTAACTGTATCCGTCGCTTGATTTCGTCAGTTTCGTTGGCGTCTCTTGACAAGTTGCGACCCAGGTATATGAAGTCGTTCACGAACTCGATGTTGAGCTCCCCCACACTGATACTCGATTGTGCAGGTGTCCTGTCCTTGTCGTCGATTGCATCATTATTTTAGTTTTACCAAAGAGGATTGATAATTCTACAAGAGCTATCACTCCATATAACTCTCCCCTCTGCAAGGAGATTTGTGTGTATTGACAAATTGTATAGACTTCGCAAGAAAGCTGACTCCGCCTCCAGCGGTAGATTTGTATGTATTGATTCTCTTGTGTATCTATACTGTGTAGTTTATACTATGTTTATACAATTTGTCAATACATACAAATCTCCTAGCAGAGGCGAAACTTCTATGGAGTGATAACTCTTGTAGAATCTGTACTATTTGGTTTTACCTTCGTTGATAAGTAGTCCAACTTCTTTTGCAACAGTATCGAGCGTATGCACAAGTTCTCCTGCGTCGGTCAATCTTCGGGTCATGATGTTGATGTCATCGGCGTAAGCTGCCAATTGTGTCGACTTGATGTGTAGCGTCTTGGTGTTGTACAATATTCAACTTGTGGATTTGACCCGCGCTGCGAGTAAAAAAAGACTAATTTGTTCAATTTTACCAATACTCGTATATTATTCCAATCCAACTGACAATAATGTTTACAATAGATTAATTTTTATAACTTAAATTAGCTGACTATGCAGCGCGTGTACAAGACTTTTCCTATCCGCCGAAGTTCATTGCTTAGTAGACGTAATTGATTCTATGGAAATTGGATTTCATGAAAAATGGAAAAAAAGTGCAACTCAGACATATTACTTAAATTGGAGCATCGACCACGTAATTTATGTTTAAGGGGGCCACGGCAGATAGTTAATAGCTAAGTGGACCGCGATAACTTTCATAGCCCGAATAGCGTATTCCAGTGCTAGGTTGGAGAGTTTTGGTGCCTGCCCATTGTCCTGTTTCAGACCAGTGCGTGTTTCAAATAGATCAGTAAGTCTTTTATGGATGCTGACCTGTGAGACGGAGTTGGTCATCGTCATCTTTGTCAGTCGCACTAATTTTGTCGACATCCCAAAATGCAGCATGATGTACAGTACACCACGATCGATACTGTCGTATGTCTGCTTGAAATCGACAAAGATTTGGTGTACATCTATGTTGTATTCCCAGCGCTTCTGGAGTATCAGTTTCACCATAAAGAGCTGATTGGTTGCGGAGCGACCAGTTCTGAAACCGCTTTGATATTCGCCAATGATTCGTTGTGCGTACGGTTTTATTCTATTTTCCAGAATTTCCGTCAAAATTTTATAGGAAACTAGTGCAAACTAGTGATATGCCCCTGTAATTCTCACACCACAGTTTCTGTCCCTTTTTTGGACAGATGATACTTCTGCGCCAATCATCTGGGACCACCTCGTCCTCCCATACTCGCAGGAGTAATTGATGCATTGCATTAACTAGACCCGTTTCACTGAATTTTAGCAGTTCACAACACAACAAGGGTATGAATTCGTATCCAATGGAAATGTAGCCACTGGCGCTATGCCAGAGCATAGATGATTTCATATCGGAAAATCGTAAGTTGTGATTTCCATTTGATATGAATTCGCACCCTTGTTGTGTTGGCCACTCAATATAAGATAAAACACAATTTGACTTGGCTTATGCCCGGTCACGCCTTCCCCACTGGAGTGATGCGCGAAGCGGAGGCGTCTGATGAGACGCGCGTCACACCGTCGGTCGAAACCGGTGAGCACATTTTTTTTGGGATCAATCTAAATACATTTTGCATTTATGTATTTACTAGTTTGTACGCTTGTCTGTCCCTATTAGTTTAAGTTAAAGTTTTCGTTAATATTCAGCAACTGCTCGTCAAAGTATTGACGTTTCTTACGTCTAGTTATTTTATTCGATATTCGCCGTAGCTTGTCATATTTTTCTCTTTTGGCTCTGGTTGCTCGTTAAATCCATTGTCTATAGGCCTCGTTTTTCGCGTCAAGTGAATTTTTGAATTTTTCGTCGCGATGCGGGAAACACGTAGAGCTTATGACTAGATTCCTGCTGCAGGCGAAGTAGATAAGTCGCTGGCCGTTGTCGATAAATTTTTCATAGATGCTGTGACCTCCATTTCATTTCCGACTTTCGCGTTAAAGTCTCCCAGCAGCAGGTTGACGTCGTTTGTTAGAAGTGAGTCGTAAACAGTCTCAAGGCGGGCGTAGAACTCGTCTTTTACTGAGTCTTGCACATTGATGAGCCAGAGCTTGAAGAATCGAGTTTTAATGCGAATCGCACACAGCCGTTCATTTATGGGTTTGAAGTCAATAATGTGCGGCTTGAGGTGATTGATCACTATAAATGCTACTCCGAACTACAATACTTGTGGCCCGATAGTTTGGCTATGTGCGGTTTCTTGTCATTGATCTCGCTGCCAAATCAATTTGTTTCATGGACTGCATTAATGATTAGTTTGTACTTTTCGACCTGTTGAAAGAGGGCCTTCTCGGCCCCGGTTTGTTCAGGAAGCGTACATTCCAGGATCCGAAAGAATAATCTGTTCGACCTTTGCGTGGTCGTCGTTATTGATCCGTACAATCCGAGGCTTTTGATCCAGGTTTTTTGACGTGGAGTGGTTTTCACAAGGACGAGTTGTTAGCACATCGCTTACCCCATTCAGGGGATGGAGTCAGAGATACCTGCTTCAGATGGTATAATAAACGTGCTCGAGTTCAAACAACTATGTTGCAGGTCGAACTACACAAATCATTCCATCCTACTAAACCTGAGACGCTTAGTGGATGTTCACACTGCGTGCGATTCCGAGCCGAGCCGGGTCGAGCGATGTAATGCAATTACAAGCTTTTAAAGCAAGAAAATGGAAAGTCTTCAATTTTAAATGGAATCACGCTTTGAGTGTTCACATTGCGCGCGATGCGATGACGAGCCGAGCGATGGGCCGATGTTTTCACAAACTATTTTGCTTTTTCGTGCGAGTACCGGCTGCTGATTTTTTGCGATGGAATTTAATGGGCTTTGCGATGGAGTTTATGGGCGTTGCGATGCTTTGCGATGTGAAGCTCCATGGAGCCAGTATGGTGCAAGTACGAGCTGTAAAGTAATATTTGATGTATCAGACACTGAAAAAAAATGCATGTATGTCTGCAGAAAATATGTAAGGCCTTAAAGGAGGCTTCGGCGCGGCGGTGTGGCAGTATACATAGAAATTATGAGGGTCACCTCCTGAATCGATTTAACCATGCCTTTCTGTCTGTCCGTTTACACAATAACTTTCGATAGAATGAAGGTAGAAACTTGAAATTTCGGTCAAATGTTTGTAGCATGATCTAGTTAGTTGGTATTGAAAATGGGAAAGATCCGACCGAAGGAACCCCTACCTCCCCTATAGATGAAATTTCAAATGAGCGATAACTTTCGATAGAATGAAGCTAGCGACTTGAAATTTGGTTCAAATGTTTGGATTTAGATTTAGTTGGTTGGTATTGGAAATGGCCAAGCTCCGTCCCAAGCAACCCCTACGTCCCCTACAAATGGAACTTCAAATGAGCGATAGTGTGGGCTGGTTAGTTGATTTTGAGAATGGGCAAGATCCTATTGAATGAACGGCAACCTTCCATATAAACGTTGGTTCAAATGTAAATATCCAAAATTCGGATGGATGAACGATGAAACTTTTCATTGGATCCACGCTCACAGCTCAAACTGACCATATGGAAAATTCACTTTTAATGCAATGGCCGTTGCCAGTTGGAAGTTTTGGTATCACAACTAGGTCTGTACAAGTCTAGGGTATATACGCTTTGGACTCCAGTTTTGATTCAGTATGGCTCAAATGAAAGGTTATTACCACCGTAATAAGGTCGCGTTTAGAAGGTGTGGTTTCACAAGCGGTTTGAGCAGCGGACACCGCTGCGTATAAAGGCATAGAGCAGAAGCGGCTGTTTACATATTTAGTGCCGGTGCACATGGACGTCCAAATGACGCCTGACGCTGCGTCACTTTCAATCGGTTAGGAAGAAATACATTACGGGCAATGAAGCGATGCACATGGCCGCAGATAGCTATCTGGGATGACGCTGGTTTCAATTTTTAATAAACCGGCCCACATACATTCGAACCCGGAACACGGACATGGTCACAATGTCTGATTTATATGATGTTTCTTAAACCATTCGCTTGAGGATCACTTTTAAGTGCCAATTAATTAATTGATAATCGTTGATCATGACTACTACAATTGACAATTAATTTTGAAAAAAAAAAATGGTAAGGAGGGAGCTCTCAGCTAGGACGGGGGTTTGTAAGGGGGTGAAAATGGTGTTAAAAATGCGATATTCCTTATATTTTAGAAGTTATGGCCAAAAAACAGTTTATTTAAAACTAAAAATAACATAAATTGTAAAATCAGGTTGGTATGTTGTATGTTGTTTGTGTAATGTGTGTAAGTTAACCCGGATAGCCCCCAATTAACCTGCACCGCAATACAAAAAAACACGCCTAATGATGCAATCGACGACAAGGACACCTGCACAATCGAGCATCAATGTGGGGGAGCTCAACATCGAGCTCGTGAACGACTTCATATACCTGGGTTGCAGCTTGTCAAAGACGCCAACGAAACTGACGAAATCAAGCGACGGATACAGTTAGCTAATAAGACTTTTTTTTTCGGTTCTCCCCATAATGAAATCGAAGCATGTGCATAGAAACACGAAGCTCCGCGTGTACAAAACCATTACACGACGGTGCTATGCTATGGCTGCGAAGTATGGACCCTAACTCAAGCATCCGGATACATGCTAGACACATTTGAACGTAAGGTTCTGCGGCGAATTTTTGGGACTCTTCGCGATTGAGATGGATGCCCATCCGGTACAACCATGATTTTTATGAACTGTACAATTTGCTGGAAGTTTTGAAAATCGTCAAACTACAGAGACTTTAATGGGCAGGGCATGTGTAATGTATACCCACGTGTATACCCACCGCATCATAACATATTTGTAAACACACATTTTTCCATCCATTAATAAAATCATGTCATTTGATCCTCACCGGCACGAACCAAAAATATAACACGACGGTCATACGCCAAATCATATGACACTCCATGCAATCTATTCATGTGTATATGCAATGCATATGCACATGCACTGAGTATACATAGCTGAGTGATCAGTATGTAGTCAATGTAGAATGACTACTTTGTGTGTGGCCATTTGACACTATTTTGTTTTGGATATTTTTTTCTGTAAATAATGTTTGTCATGTGAGTCATGAACTATGCAAGTTCATGACCTGCAAATAGAATAACTAATTTAGTGCATGAGAAAATATTCCTTTTTTTCGTAAACGTAGCATGTAAGTAGAATTGTATAAAAGAAGAACTCCGGTGCTAATAAAATTCAGATTTAATCGATACTTTGGTTCTATCTAAACATGGTAAGCGCCTTACTGAAGGCATCCATTCAAACTTGCCTTACTGAAGGCATCCACCACTTAAACTTGCCTTACTGAAGGCATATAAGTTTGTCTTTGCCTAGTTTATCACAGGCATTTGCCGGTTAGGACGGCATTATCTTTGTCAAGAGGCATCTAGTGTGCTGACCATTCTCCGTTTTTAGGGTTTTGTAGTAAAACAAAACCCTTATGAAATCGGTCAAATGTCTGTCTGTCCGTCTGTCCATGGAATATCTCAGGAACGGCTGAAGCTACATACTTGAAATTTTGTAGGAATGTGTAGAATTACTATAATTCGCCGGAGAATTGTCGTAATAGGTCAACTTTAAGGGGAAGTCCCCATAGAGGGGAAATGAAGGTCGAAATTTTTTTTTCGTTTGGTACAGGCAAGTGGGGTATCATAAGAAAGGTACCGTCGAGTACATTCCAATGATAACCAATAATATCTCTAAGTTTTATTATAATCACATAATATTTAATAATAGTACATTCATTTAAAGTTCGGCATTTTGACACTATCTACACAAAAAATACACCTACCGGCCTCTTAGGTGTGAGTACTACTTTCATGTTGTTTTTCGTAGTGCGAATTGCAGTTATTTAATTAATCATTTTTTAAAGGGTAAAGATTGGTTGGGGGCGCTGTGTCTTAATTGGCCAACTTTACCGGGTAGAAGGAAGGGGGGGGGGGCTGTCCACATAGCGGCGAAATTAAGGTCAAATTTTTTTATCGACTGATATAAGCAAATGAGGTGTCGTGAGAAAGGTAATGATGAGTATATTCCATTTTTTTGCATTTTCTCGAAATTTACAGAAAGGGGAACAGTGGGGGAGGAGAAAATATTAGTTCGTAATTTGACCCCCCCATGCCTGCATTTTGAGACCGTTATACTTAGAATTATGAAAACTTACAGGAAGTGAGTTTCGAAAAACATATAAAATGGAAAATAGTGGAATTTGTATATCTTCTCAGAATAGTTCAATAATAGTTTATTTGTATAGTTACAGTTAGCACACCCTTGCACGCCTTAAACACGTTCGAGGTCAAAAGTACTGATGGCCAATGAGAACCAACACCTTAAGCAATAATATGTTCTAAGTTTCGTTACAATCACGTAATATGAATTAGCATGTAAAATATAAGTGGGTAAGACATTTTAATTACGTTTTTTCTATCCATCTGAGTGATATCAAGAAGAGCAAGGAGCCGATATTTATATACCAAAATAAGCGCTTGCTACAAAACCCTCGGATTGCGGGCGTAGCCCTCTATATTCCGGTTTCATTTTTATACTCTAGATGAAATCTGAGAGTATTATAAGTTTGCCACAAAGTTTGTAACGCTAAGAAATAAGGCTCGCAGAAAAAAATGAATGATACAGAAGTTCATATTATCACTCGAATATCTCAAAACCGGATGTCCGTCTGTCCGTCTGTCCGTCTGTCCGTCTGTCCGTCCGTCCGTCCGTGACCTCTCTAGCTCGAGAACGCGTTGAGCTATGAAGTTCAAATTTTGCACACGTTATTTTTGACAAAAAATGAAGGCTAAGTTCGTGAACGGGCTAAATCGCTCCACCCCTTCTACCCCCTCCCATACAAAATGACACATTTTTGAAAATTTACAATAATCCGATTTTCTCAGAAACTATAAAACATATTGCTTTGAAATTTTTAATATATCACTTTTATGATAATTGTAACCTATGTTATAAAACTTATTGTAATCCTCACCCTCCTTCTACCCCCTCCCATACGAACTGCACTATTTCATGAAATACGTTAAGCCAATTTACTCAGTACGTATACAATTTATCGGGCTGAAATTTTGTACTTAACACTTAATTAACAATATCAGTTAGATTCAAAAAAATTAATCGATTACCCTTACTCCGTCTACCCCCTCCCATACAAAATGACACATTTTTGATAATTTACAATAATCAGATTTTCTCAGAAACTATAAAACATATTGCTTTGAAATTTTTAATATATCACTTTTATGATAATTGTAACCTACATTATAAAATTTATTGTAATCCTCACCCTCCTTCTACCCCCTCCCATACAAACTGCACTATTTCATGAAATACATTAAGCCAATTTACTCATTACCTATACAATTTATCGGGCTGAAATTTTGTACTTAACACTTAATTAACAATGTCAGTTAGATTCAAAAAAAGTAATCGATTACCCTTACTCCGTCTACCCCCTCCCATACAAAATGACACATTTTTGATAATTTACAATAATCAGATTTTCTCAGAAACTATAAAACATCTTGCTTTGAAATTTTTAATATATCACTTTTATGATAATTGTAACCTACATTATAAAATTTATTGTAATCCTCACCCTCCTTCTACCCCCTTCCATACAAACTGCACTATTTCATGAAATACGTTAAGCCTATTTACTCAGTACGTATACAATTTATCGGGCTGAAATTTTGTACTTAACACTTAATTAACAATATCAGTTAGATTCAAAAACCAGGTTCAAATTCATCTAGAGTATTGCATGATTGGGGTTTACCCCAATCGTAGTTCTTTTATGTTTATACTCTAGATGAAATCTGAGAGTATTATAAGTTTGCCACAAAGTTTGTAACGCTAAGAAATAAGGCTCGCAGAAAAAAATGAATGATACAGAAGTTCATATTATCACTCGAATATCTCAAAACCGGATGTCCGTCTGTCCGTCTGTCCGTCTGTCCGTCTGTCCGTCTGTCCGTCTGTCCGTCCGTCCGTCCGTGACCTCTCTAGCTCGAGAACGCGTTGAGCTATGAAGTTCAAATTTTGCACACGTTATTTTTGACAAAAAATGAAGGCTAAGTTCGTGAACGGGCTAAATCGCTCCACCCCTTCTACCCCCTCCCATACAAAATGACACATTTTTGAAAATTTACAATAATCAGATTTTCTCAGAAACTATAAAACATATTGCTTTGAAATTTTTAATATATCACTTTTATGATAATTGTAACCTATGTTATAAAACTTATTGTAATCCTCACCCTCCTTCTACCCCCTCCCATACAAACTGCACTATTTCATGAAATACGTTAAGCCAATTTACTCAGTACGTATACAATTTATCGGGCTGAAATTTTGTACTTAACACTTAATTAACAATATCAGTTAGATCCAAAAAAAATAATCGATTACCCTTACTCCGTCTACCCCCTCCCATACAAAATGACACATTTTTGATAATTTACAATAATCAGATTTTCTCAGAAACTATAAAACATCTTGCTTTGAAATTTTGAATATATCACTTTTATGATAATTGTAACCTACATTATAAAATTTATTGTAATCCTCACCCTCCTTCTACCCCCTCCCATACAAACTGCACTATTTCATGAAATACGTTAAGCCAATTTACTCATTACCTATACAATTTATCGGGCTGAAATTTTGTACTTAACACTTAATTAACAATATCAGTTAGATTCAAAACCAGGTTCAAATTCATCTAGAGTATTGCATGATTGGGGTTTACCCCAATCGTAGTTCTTTTATGTTTTTATTTTGTGTTTGCTCATTAATTTGTCCTCTCGCAATTATGACCCTTAGATGTCAAATCATTCCGACGAGAAGTCACAACTTTACACATATACAACGAATGGGCGAGAGAGAGAGTAATGAACGGACGACGAGTCGACGTAGCGAAACTCTGAAGACGACCGAGAGCTCGATGGGAGAGCTCAGTATATGAGGACGCCGAGCAACTACTGGGCTTCCAAAATTAGAGGACGCGGTCACGTGACCGAGATAATTGGAGGACAATGATCCAGGCGGCCAAGGCCCGACGATGGGCTGTCGCGCCACGATGATGATTATGAAAGTTTAAATAGAATAAAATAAAAAAAACCAGACCTAGCGGTGATACCAAAAGTCCCAATTGGCAACAACCATATGCATTAAAAGTGGGTCTCTTATATGGCCAGTTCATAGGGGAGGTTGGCACTCATTCAGTGGGATCTTGACCATTCTCAAAATCAATTAACTAACCCATTCTACAAATATTTATCCAATTTTTCAAGTCGCTAGCTTCATTCTATCGAAAGTTATCGCTTAATTGAAGTTTCTTTTGTAGGGGAAGTAGGGGTTTCGATGGTCGGATTTTACGTATTTTCAATATTAGTCGACTGGATCATACTACAAACATTTGACCAAAATTTCAAGTCGCTAGCTTTATTTTGTCGTAAGTTATCGCTTATTTTAAGTTTCATTTCTAGGGTAGGTAGGGGTTCCTTAGGTCGGATTTTACCCATCTTTAATGCCAACTAACTCAATCTCACTTTCAACATTTCACCAAAATTTCAAGTTGCTTGCTTCATTCTATCAAAAGTTATCGCTTATTTGAAGTTTCATTTGTAGGGGAGGTGGGGGTTCCTTCAGTCGGATCTTACCCATTTTCAATACCAACAAAGTAGGTCTTATTAGCAACATTCTTTCAAATTTTCAACTTGCTAGTATCATTTTCTCGAAAGTTATCGTAATTAAAGGAATATTTAATTTTTGGAAATTTGTAGGGGAGGCAGGCGTTCCTTTGATCTGATTATGCCCAACTTACATAATCTTAAGCAACTTCTCACTTCAAGGTTACACGCCTAAAATCAGGTGTCTACGTCAATTGGTTCAGGAGTTATAGACAAAAAACCTGAAAAGTAGGGTTGTACGGGGTTCTTTGTAAGAAAATTACCGTAAGTTTTCAACTTATCAGTTTTATTTTCCCAGGAGAGTATGAGATTACCCTCATGAGTAATCTACCAAAGCTAGAGCTTTTCATGTTTCTTTAATCGGGAGTTATAGATACATTTACGTATTTTACATATGTAGGGAAGGTAGGCGTTCTCTTGGCTTGATCGTGCCCATTTTCAATACCATCCAACTAGATCTCACTTCCAACATTTGACCAAAATTTCAAGGCTCTAGATTCATTTTATCGAAAGTTATCGTGCGAACGGACAGACAGACGGACAGACAGACAGACAGACAGACAGACGGACAGACAGACAGACAGACATGGCTAAATCGAATCAGGAGGTGACCCTGATCATTTATATATATTGTACATTGCTATACCTCCGGAGTCTCCTTTAAGGTGTTACATATTTCCGTAGTAACAAAAACGATATGCCCTATACTACAAGTCTAGGGTATAAAAAGTTATTATTATTCCAGACTCCCAATTTTTATACCCTAGACTTTTAGTATAGGGTATATTGTTTTTGTCACGACGGAAATATGTAACACCTTAAAGGAGGCTCCGGAGGTATGGCAATGTATATATATAAATGATCAGGGTCATCTCCTGATTCGATTAAGCCATGTCTGTCTGTCTGTCTATCTGTCTGTCTGTCTGCCTGTCCGTCTGTCTGTCTGTCTGTCTGTCCGTCTGTCTGTCTGTCTGTCCGTCTGTCTGTCTGTCCGTCTGTCTGTCCGTTCGCACGATAACTTCCGATAAAATGAAGTTAGAGCCTTGAAATTTTAGTGAAATGTTGGAAGTATGATCTTGTTGGTTGGTATTGAAAACGGGCGTGATCAGGCCAAGAGAACGCCTGCCTCCCCTACATATGTAAAATATTTAAATGTATCTATAACTCCCGATTAAATAGACATGAAAAGTTCTAGTTTTGGTAGATTGCTTGCGAGGATAATCTTATACTGTCCTGGAAAAATAAAATGGATCAGTTAAAAACTAACGGTAATTTTCTTACAAAGAGCCCCGTACTACCCTACTTTTCAGGTTTTTTGTCTATAACTCTTGAACCAATTGACGTAGACACCTGATTTTTGGCATGTAACCCTGAGGAAAGAAGCTGTTGAGTTTTAGTAAGTTGGGCATAATCAGATCAAAGGAACGCCTACCTCCCCTACAAAATTCAAAAAATTAAATATTACTTTAGTTACGATAACTTTAGATAGAATGGTACTAGCGAGTTGAAAATTTGGTAGAATGTTGGTAGTAAGATTTGGTTAGTTGTTGGGTAAGATCCGACCATAGGAACCCCTACCTGCCCTACAAATGAAACTTCAAATATGCGATAACTTTTGTTAGAATGAACCTAGCGACTTGAAATTTTAGTTAAATATTTGAAGCGAGATTGGATTAGTTGGCATTAAAGATGGGTTAGATCCGACCTAATGAACCCCTACCTCCCCTACAAATGAAACTTAAAATAAGCGATAACTTTTGATAGAATGAACCTAGCGACTTGAAATTTTAGTTAAATATTTGAAGCGAGATTGGATTAGTTGGCATTAAAGATGGGTTAGATCCGACCTAATGAACCCCTACCTCCCCTACAAATGAAACTTAAAATAAGCGATAGCTTCCGACAAAAGAAAGCTAGCGACTTGAAATTTGGTCAAATGTTTGTAGTAGGATCCAGTTGGCTAATGTTGAAAATACGTTAAATTCGACCAACGAAACCCCTACTTCCCCTGCAAAGGAATCTTCAAAAAAGCGATAACTTTCGATAGAGTGAAGCTAGAGACTTGAAATTTTGTTTAAATGTTTGTAGCATGATCTAATTGGTTGGTGGCAATGATTGGCAAGATCCGAACCAAGGATTATTAATTGACGTAAAAACCCAATTTAATTTATTAATTGTCAAATGAAATCTGAAAAGTATCAGCGTAAACACTTTCGGGATTTCGGAGCCAGCTATTCGAAATCCGCGATTTCAAGTCCAGCGTAAACGTACTATAATAAACGAATGTAATTCTCAGCTCCACTATTATCTGTTAGTAATTACTAATTTCTATTATCTGTTATTTCTAATATTATTTAATGAAATGACATTTGTGAACCAATTATGATCTCCGCATATTGAGTCAGGCTCGTATACGAGTATATTCTGTAAACAAGTGGGTCTTTGCTTTTCCTTTGCACTGCCTTCTTAATATATAACGTCACCAAAATGGTTAATGACATAATTTTAAGCAGTAGAATTGCATTTGTGTGCGTGCTGCATTGTTTTCAATAACTTTTCAGCGAAGCAAAGACGAAACTCGTTGACAGAAAACACACAAATGCGATCCAATATACGAGCAGGCATACTCTAAAGGCCGGTACACAGTTTTCGCTGAAGTGAAAAGTGCTGTCAAATCATACAAAAATTTCAAACCGGTTCATCGGTGAAGAAAACTTCGCGTGGATTTTGTAGAAGATTTTTTTCTCACCAGTAAATTTCACTCAAACTGTATACTAGGCTTATACTTTCTGTATTGTTTACAAATATCGTTTTTATAGCAATGAGAAATGGGTATGTGTACAAAAAATTTCTTTGCTTTAAAATAAAGCTGACATTTTCCATAAGATACTTACCAGGTCGATAAGTTGCGAAAGACGAAGACCCAGCTTTACCAGTACCGTGTCTGTGTTATTGCTTACAGGACGAATCAATCGGTTGTAATTACTTAGCAAATCATCATACAAACGTTTAGCGTCAGGATTGCTATTGACAGAACAAACAATGCAAGACACCAGATGAATTATGCATATTTTAAACTTTTCAGATGTTGATAAATTATGGAGCAGCATCACACTCTATTCGATTTTTAACATTCGACAATTTTCCTTAGTTCAATCACAAACACCGCTAAAATGTACACGGGCTGCAATGAGCTTTCTTTGTAATCGGTCACGAAATCCACCTTCACTTTGAAAATTGGGTATAATGTACTATGCGGAATCAATGCCAATATTATGTTGTTTGAATAAATATACAATCACTATTAGTTGTTACGCGTATTTGAACTAGATTTTTCCTCGTCAACGACGGCTGAGCCAATGATCTGAAAAGTTGTAGCAGGAACACACCCTAAAAAAGTCGGTATCAGTGAATTGAGTTCCTGTTGCGTGCTTTTTACTCAGCTTCCTCTCCTGTGATTTCATCTTCACCGTGTAGGGATGCTGTTAAGTAATTGACAATAGCCAAAATGGCGCATGACTTTTTTCACTTAGTGGAGCTTTCCTGTAAAGTTCCAGTATCACAGTATTTCTTGTGTTTCTCACTAACTCTGAAGAAACTTCTTAGTATAAGATACATGTACACATAATTCCAAGAATATGTCAATGATAAAATGTGCTGCACCTACGTCGGAATCTGTGGACATGTCCATGTACTACACCAATTTTACGTTTAATATTTTTAGATATTCACATATACTCGTATATACATACTCGTATATAAGCCAATCCACTTCTGTACGTACAATATAAAATATACTTAGAAACGAGTTGCGCGTATGTTTTTTTCATATTTCTTAACATACTCGTATATTATGTTCCTTCAAACTAGATCAACATGATGTAACAAAAGTGAATGTATTTGCATTTGCTTGTTAAAATTGAATTCTAGTTGAACTGCAATGACGTTAGAAAACGTACCCTAAAACTTCCCAAATTCCTCTTTATACTTTATAAAAAACATGTGACGTTCATAAATTTGATATTGAGTTGTGCAGGTCTACTACTGCAAGTCCTGTTTTTCAGTGGCGGATTAAGGGGGAGCCAGTTTTTTACCCCTAATAAAATTCGATTATTTTCCATTTCCTATGCTAGTCAAATGCTGCTGCTGTTCGACCCTAGATGTAGTCGAAAGGAAAGCTTCTGATCAAAAAGTCCACCTAGGTCGAACATCTCAGAGACTCTTTCAAAAATACTACCTGCTATGGATTACTCATAAAAGAGAGGATTTTTTAATAACAATGAACAACTTTTTTGAGCTAAAATAGGTTTTTGTTCAATTTTGTAAATTAAGTTTTGAAACTGACTTGTTCTTTCCGAATAGGATTTTGTTTGGTTGTATTATAAAATATGCTATATTTTTATTTTTGTAATAATAAGCTGATTTTGGCTAATAAGTTAAAGTCACTTTTTTTTAAAGAAAAATATTATTTTAAACATAAGTTAAGTTGCTTTGTTGCACAATTGGTCTCACAGGCGTATTAATGTAAGAAAAAAACACGTTAGTACTCTAGGCAGGGCATGGGTCGGCAAATTTTTTCTGACTACTACTTTGCCTTAACCCCTAGCGGGGCATAGCGAGTCAACTACTCCTGCGCGCCATCGTACTCTGTTCTGGGCAATGGGGCGCAACTCCCCAAAAGACTTACCCAGTGCGTGACACTCCTTTGCCACAGATCGACGCCATGTGATTCGAGGACCCCCTCTTGGTCGGCCTTGGTTAGAAATGGGGTTCCATTTCATGGCATGCAAAGCAATGCAGTTATCACTCTTCCGCAATGTGTGACCTATCCACTGCCATTTTCG
Source organism: Chloromyia formosa (assembly GCA_964017055.1). Classification (NCBI taxonomy): domain Eukaryota; kingdom Metazoa; phylum Arthropoda; class Insecta; order Diptera; family Stratiomyidae; genus Chloromyia; species Chloromyia formosa. The sequence goes on from OZ024818.1 coordinate 66,125,570, forward strand.
TCTGCGTATCAATTCGTCGATTGGCATCTGAAGCGTACGCCAACTTAACTCTTCATTTGATATTGTTTCGGGCCAGAAAATTCTTAAAATTCGACGAAGACTTGAGTTGACGAAAAGTTGCAGCTTTCTGGTAACTTCTACGGAAACTTTCCATGTACTGCTCCCATACAAAAGCACTGACAGCCGGATTTTTTTAAATTTTGGGCTCAGCGGGCTGGATAGCAAATAAAAAATGCAGCTCCTTACTGATACTATCAATCTATGATGTATGATGGTTAGATGGAAGCTTCTCAATTTTAAAGTCCAGTTCTGATATGGAACTGTTTTTTCAGCGCAGGGATATATTTGGGAATTGCGTTTTCGTTAGTATGTGCTTCTAACTTTTTTTTAGCACAGCAAACAGTCAAACATGCAGGGTTACTGGTAATTCGACGTATTTCTTGCAACACGTTATAGTAGAGTTAAAATGCAAAAAAAACTAATCTATAAATGTTCAACCGAAATTCAGTGGTTGTTGAGATATTTAGATTTTCAAGTATTTGTATAAAAAAAGTTGTATTTAGTTAAAAAAAAAATCGTCACCTTTTTCTCGAATTTTTGCATTTATAATGCAATTCCCTATTTTATTATGATCGAATCGTGTTCGGGTTAACATAATTTTATTCTTATTTGTTAATTTGTAACAGTGAGAGCAGATCCACTCTAATTTGTCACTTTGTGGTAGTTGCAGACTTATGAACGATAACCGATTATGGTGTAAGTTCCTAGGCCACGACTGAGCGACTTGCGTTTGCGACTGGGAAAAAACTATCATAACGAAGCACTGGTTTAGTTAGAATTCAAATGTCAACTCAAATTTCAAGAGAAAACTTAAATCCTTAATACTTAAATTCCTTTAGGCAGCAAAATTATTTTGTATGTAATATATATATAATATATAATTACACAAAACCAACATTTTATTGACAGGAAATGAACTTTATGTGCTTCCCAAACTGTAACTGCCCGAAAACTTCGACACCTGCGCCGCCTGCATTTCAAAACGCTGACTATTTAACTGAGCAGCATTCTTGCACTGACGTTTTATCCAGAGCAGCTCAGATCAAATTGTTAGTGTAATTGTGTGGCCTTAACCTGCTCTGCTCTACATATATAAATATTTAAATATTGAGAAAAACGCGCCTTTATACAAATTGGTTTGTTTTTAGAAATTTTAATTTATAAAAAATATAATAAGTTATCAACTGCCACCTATTATCAAAGTTTTCGAAATAGACACAGTTTTACTTTATACCACAAAAAATACCATCGAAAAACGTCTGTGTTTTTCATGCCTGAAATTGATGAAATTTCAGTTGATTTAATGACTAGATTAAATCGATTTCGTCATAAAATCTAGGGTAGTTAATAGGGTGTAAATAACCTTGTTGGTATGAATATTCAAGTTTTGTGCAAATTTCGGTGAAATTACGTTTTTCGGTCCTTTATGTCGTTGAGTTATTTATATGCTACATGTTCCTTAAGTCGAAACAGATCTTTTCCAGATTTGTTTTCTGTTTAATTTCATGCTTAAGAAGATGCTCTTTTCCTAAGTAAAGGACTCAAACACCATAACCGTAGTGCATTAACACCACGATCCCCAGTGGTATGATACCCATCCTATCTAGATATCGCTTCCTTGTAAGGAATACCATTTTTCCAGTCCAAAGTGCTCAAAATGCCTTCAACAGTAGTCTACTACATTCGTCTCATCACCTCCCTATTTTATGATACTCATCTTGCCAACATATCGATTCCTTGCGAAGGGCATCCTTTTTTCCTCTCCAAAGGATTCAAAATGTCTGCAACAGTAGTCTACAGCATTTACCTCATCTTCCCCAGACATATGATACCCATAATCCCTTGATATCACTTCTTTTCCTAAAATGTATTTTTTCCTCTCCAAAAGACGCAAAATATCCCATCAGTCCTTACCGAAGGACTTAAAATTTCTTTAACAGAAATCCAGTGCATTGGTCTCATTACCACGATTCAGAATATACCCATACCTACCAGGTTTGGGCTTTGTTTAAGATCATGATTAGGAGAGTCCTTTTGTCCTGACGCACATCTCCAGCAGCACCAAAATATAGCCGTGTGGTACGTTTATTAGCCAAAGGAAGCTATGTACCAAATTTAGTTGAAACACGGACCGCCTGGCAGAATTTTTTTATTTGAAATCATTAAAAAGACTAATTCTTTCCTTTGAAATCGTTGAAAAAACTTAAGCGAGAAACTCTACAAAATTTCATATTTTTGGATGTATCTTTCTATCTACTGCACGGATCAGAGCAAATGATAGCCTATGTACACTCTTGGAACACAGTCAATCTGTGAGAAAAGAGAGCAGATCTCGATATGCTCCCTACGAGTGTGTAGCCCTGTCAAAGGACAACAAGAACAACGAGAAGAAGAAAAATTTGAAAAGCAGCGATTTTCAAACTGTGTTTTTCCTTGTATCGAAATCAAATTTGCAACACTTCGTAAGACGCCCAAAAACAGTGACCATACCAAAATAGAACCTTCACAATCACGCGGGGCCGGAGCTACAGAGGTCCGAAAACCCGTACTTGTTGTGGCACGTAAATATAGTCTTGGTCACTTTTCCAATTTTAGAAATGGTACCCATTTTCTTCTTGCCGGAAAATCAGCGTTTCAGACTCTCACTGCAATTGGTCATTGCGACGATGGAGAGCAATGTCGTGCAACTGCACGTTTTCACCAACGACCACGACAGCAATTTCATCGATTGTCGGCGCATTAAATCGTCTGTACCTATAGTGTACTCCCGCCAGTGTCTAATCTGCACGAATGATAATCTTATGACAGTCGGACGCCATGCTATCAAGCCCGCTTTTGAACAAAGCAATCAATTCAGTATGCTCATAGAGCATGCTCTTTAATTGCTGCAAAATTTCTGGTTTATTCGATAAATTATGAGCACGGCGTTTAGCTACTTCATCGTTTGAATTGCCCACGAAATAGGTCTACACAAAATGCTGACTAGCAGTGGGCAACAGTGAAACTGCCAGATGGTAAATGTAACCTTAAATCTGAAAATGATTGGTGAAATCAATCCAAGTTAAGAGTGATTACTCGATTTGTGTGTATAGTGTAAGAAGTTAGCGCGTCAACTACTCCTGCGCGCCATCGTACTCTGTTCTGGGCAATGGGGCGCAACTCCCCAAAAGACTTACCCAGTACCTGACACTCCTTTGCCACAGATCGACGCCATGTGATTCGAGGACCCCCTCTTGGTCGGCCTTGATTGGAAATGGGGTTCCATTTCATGGCATGCATAGCAATGCAGTTATCACTTTTCCGCAATGTGTGACCTATCTACTGCCATTTTCGCCTGCGTATCAATTCGTCGATTGGCATCTGACCCGTACGCCGACTTAGCTCTTCATTTGATATTGTTTCGGGCCAGAAAATTCTTAAAATTCGACGGAGACATGAGTTGACGAAAATTTGCAGCTTTCTGGTAACTCCTACGGAAACTTTCCATGTACTGCTCCCATACAAAAGCACTGATAGTACCAGGGAGCGAAACAGGCCCAGCTTGGTCTTGATGCTGAGATAACTGCTCTGCCAGATTTTGGACAGCATGCCGTATGCGCGTTTAGCCTGGTTGATACGACGAGCGATGTCCTGCTCCGTACCACCATTTTCGGTAACAATGCTACCCAGGTAGACGAAGTTGTCCACCTTCTCCACAGGCTGCCCATTAATATTGATGGCAATAGGTGTCGGATTTCTTTTTCGCAACGGCGGGCTAAGAACCTTGGTCTTGTTGGTATTAATCTTTAGCCCAACCTTGCTTGCCTCCCTCTCGAGATCTAACGCCATTGCGAACAGATCCATGATTTTGTGGGAGAGTAGGCATATGTCGTCAGCGTAGTCAAGATGTTGTAGATAAGATGTCAAAGTCCATTGAATTCCTCTGTCGAGTCCGGATAGGGCTGCATGCAACACATCGCCGATCACAATGACGAATAGGATCGGTGAGAGGATGCACCCCTGCCGAACTCCACTGCAAATCTCAAAGTCCCCCGACACCTTACCTTTATGCAGAACGCGAAATTTCGCGCCGTCATAGGTTGCCTTAATAATAGCCACAAGCTTCTCAGGGATGCCTCTCCTGCGCAAGGCCGCCCATATAGAATCCCGGTTCACACTATCGAAAGCCTTTTCGAAATCGATGAAAAGCAAGTGAAGCGGAGAATCGTATTCAGCGCATTGCTCGATGATGATTCGCAAGGTGTTAATGTGATCGACACAGGAGAATCCGGATCGAAAGCCAGCCTGCTCTTCATCAATTGTGCTTTCTAAGTGGGCCTTTAGTCTTTCCAGGACGATTTTAGCTATTATCTTGGCAACGGCAGGAAGCACACAAATGCCTCTCCAATTATTACAGTCTGTGAGGCTACCCTTCTTTGGAAGTTTGATGATCAAACCTTCCTTCCACTCAGTGGGAAAGGTCTCTGTATTCCACGCTTTATCAACAAGTGGGTGCAGCAAATCGGCAGTTACGCTTGGCGCTGCTTGATAAAGTTCGGCAGGGATGCCGTCAAGTCCGGCGGCCTTTCCTCGTTTTAGTGCAATAATTGCAGTGACTATTTCCTCTTTAGTCGGGGCAGTGGACCGTATGCGCACATTTTGATGGTTAGCTAAATTATCTATATGAGGGGGAACTTCACCAGAGGTTACACGGTTCAAGACCGCGGCGAAGTGTTCTTTCCATCGCCTCATTTGATCTTCTTCCAAGATAAGTAGCTTTCCATCACTATCTTTCACCGGATGTTGGCAGGAGTTACGACCACCTGTAAACTCTTTGATGACTCCGTATACGGCGTTTAAGTTGTTACTTCTAGCGGCTTCTTCTGCTGACGCTAAAAGAGAATTGGCATAAACTCTTTTATCGCGTCGCACACTACGCTGAACTTCTCGAGCTTTCTGACGGTAAAGGAGTTCGATGCTGCTTCGATTGTCGTCTGATGCTGCAGCCAAACGAACTTTCAGCTCCTTTCTTTCAACAATCCGCTGCCATGAAGCGTCGGACATCCAGGGCTTATTCCGGCAATCCGGGTTTGGGCCAAGGATGGTATTTGCGCTATCAATGTACGCATTTTTTATGGCATCCCAGGTTTCGTTTATGTCACTATCTGGGTGACTAGTTACCTCAGCCGCTTTTTGCGCAAGATGGTCATTATATTGTTGTAAGACAGCTGGATTTTTTAGTCGAGCGGTGTTGAATTTGCGGGGCCTGGATCTTTCGTCGCTGGGGCGGCGCACAGCTGCAATACGCAATCGAACATTAGCGATCATAAGATAATGGTCTCTTCCTATCCCAATATCGGCACCCTTCTTGTTTCGCACGTCCAGGAGGCAACTCTTGAATCTTTTATTAATGGCAAAATGGTCGATCTGATTTTGTGTTCTGCGCCGATCAACAGAGGACCAACTGATTTTGTGGTGGTCCTTATGCTCAAACATAGTACCACCGATGAAGTGACTGTGAAAGTTGCAGAACTCTACAAATCTTTTACCGTTGTCATTACGATCACCAAGACCGTGTCTCCCCATCACATGTCTGAGCCCATAGTTATCAGCGCCAACTTTCTTATTCAAATCACCCATGACCATTATAATGTCACCTTTAGGTGTTCTGCTCTGAACGGCGTTTAGTTCTTCGTAGAAGGAGTCTTTTGCCAAGACATTGTCGGGTTCAGTAGGGGCATAACATTGTATTATTGAGATGTTCCTCATTTTGGTCCGGAACCTGGCGGTCAAGACCCTGTCAGAGATCGGTTCCCAGGATAAGAGACAGTTTCGTGCGGCTCTGGTTAAAAGGAGCCCCACACCTGACTCACGACGATTACCGGTAGCTTTACTGGAGTTCAACATTACAGTGCTGCCCGTTGGAGAGATGAATTCTCCGCTGTTCCACCATCTTATCTCACTAACTCCTAAGATATTTAATTTGTACCTCAGAAAATCACTCTCTAATTGAAGAAATCGTGCGTTCTGGGGACCTTCCGATCCATTGTCCAGGAGAGTACGCACATTCCAGAATCCAATCTTTGTCATTGTACGATAGCTAAAAGTCGTAACCGTTGAGTCAGTCCTTATCCGAGGCATAGTTGACGTTTCGTTAGCATGTAAAGATTTCGGATAGTGCAAGTTGCTGGCATACACATCCTGTCCTTTGATTGTCGGTTTTAACGACAGGCCCTCAAAGGGAAAGGCCGTGGTATTTTTTTCACACCCCACACCACAGGGGTACCTCAACCAAATCATCGCACCGCCATCACTGGCGGCTTGACGTTGGTTGGCAATGGTCAGTGACCACTGCCGTTCCAGGGGGCGCCCACGCGGAGGACTATGGAAGAGGAGTTTTGCCCCCCCCCCCCCCGCTAGGGGTTAAGGCAAAGTAGTAAGAAGTTACCTTGAACGTTATTAATTGCCTTGACCCCTTCAGGGGCATAGGCACGTCAACATCTCTAGCATTACTATGCTTTGCTGATGTTTCGATAGCATATCTACTTTTTGGAAGTGCAGTTACTAGCATGCACCTTCTATCCGCGCCATCTTTACACTGTCAAGCTCGGAGCACTGTGAGAGTTCTATTAGTACTCACAGGCAGTTTTTGATCGCACCGAGATTTGAACTCTAAGCTCTAGATTAGTATTGTAGAGCGGTGCCCGAACGACCACGACCAACGAGCGCGATGATACTATGTTTCGTTGGTGGCATCGCGAGTGAAGAGAATGAAATCAATCTATGAACAAGAAAGAAAACAATTGAAATCCACCCTGAAACTGATCACCTGAGATTCATTGGCCAATTCCAATGGGAGATTTTGCCTTTTTAAACAAATCGAATATTAATCAAATCTGAACTGTCAAACTTTTCCGATTTTTCGGTCTCGCTAAGCATTCTGTGCTCGATAAAGTGTTCGATGAGCGAGCGATTCCCGTACAAAAATTCCATTTTCTGGGTTTTTCACGATTTTCAGATTTTCCTCTAGATTTTTCCAAAATTTTCTTTTCTATAAACCTCACGCAGATAATTTCCAACACACTTGCAAGAATTATGGCCTTTCGAAGAAATAACAATTCATTTTTATAAATAGAGATAAATAAGCTACATTCTAGAAATGTTTCCTTGTTGTTTCTTTTGTGATGAATTCACAACGAGCCTATTCGATTGCCAATTTCGGATTCATTTACTAGATAAAAAAAAAACAATGACCCCTCATTGGGCGCTGGATATTACCCAATTTTTTATCACTATTTTCTACTGCTAATTTTCTCTGAGGTTTTGGGTTTTTGTGTATTATTATTAACGGTACCACGCATATGTATATTCGAATGCCCATTTTGGTCTGATTGACTAGATAAAATATCACTGAACCCACATTGGGTGCCGATCGACAATATCTCGCGAAATATCACCATATTGAAGAACTAACTTCTATTTTCTTAAAGTAAATAAAATTTTCAGAAGTTAAACACAAACTCGTCTTTACGTTTAGAGCTTTCCGAGAAACGCCTCATTTATTTTTGTGAAATTTACTTTTTTTTATGATATATCTACCCAAATGTCAGGAATAAGACTCCATACTCTACACATAATTTTTGAAACTTAACCTAAGATAAGAGGGACACATAGAGGCAAATTATAATGTTTGTTTCGGTTATGTTTCCTCTTGTTAACAATGAATTGTTAAGATGAAAAGGAAAGAAGCCAGGGAGGCGATACGAGTTAAGTATTAGCGAGATAAGCCTTAAGACCTCTAATTTCTGTGTTATAAGAAGGCGATGCATTATGACCGATCTTTTCGCTTAGACTCAATACTTTTATATTGTAGGACATTTGCTCTAGTTTTTTTCATTTTTTCTTAAATTTTTGTAAGTTTTTCGGAAAAATAGTTTTATTGAAATGAAAAAAAAATTGAAAAATACCATTCCTCAATCAAATTCTTGTAAAAAATCGACGGGCAGTGCCGAAGGCACTGGCCAAGTATTTGCGTGATAACGTCATTGAATCGATGCAATTTAATTAATTAAATAAATTTTTTTTTTATTTTGAATTATTTTTTATTAGGGTAATTCCAATTTTAATCTCTGGAGTGTACAAGCGATCCAGTATTGGCCGATGATATGAAAAATACGATACGAATCGTAATATTTCAAAAGTAATATGTCTGGTTAATGTTGTAATCAGACAAGTACATATTTCCCAATGTTGTTGAGGTGTCGGAGACGCAGTCGACATTAAAATTCCGCTTCATAGATGGTATAAAGTCGGAATTGCTCTTGATGTCAATGTTGCGTTCGACACCTTAATACTTAAAATCTCTTTTTTTCTTTCTGACATTTCAAAAGTTTCTCCAGCATGCCGATAGATCCTACCACTAAAGCAGCATTTTAGAAATTTGCCTAAAAAACCAGCGCTGGCGATGCTACTGCCGCTGCTGCTGCTCCAATGTAAGGCCCGAACCAGATTGAACGCAGAAAGCAGCAGCGAACAATAACAACAACATGCAAATCTGCTGATCTGATTTCATGGTGTCAGAGCGACAGCGGCGAAATCAGATCTGCTTGTTGTTGTTATTGTTCGCTGCCGCTGCTGCTGCTTTCTGCATTCAATCTGGTTCGGGCCTAATTCGGCAAATGCGTGCATTCTAATTAGCCTAGACACAGGCAATGCCGCTGCTGCTGCTGATGCCGGCATTGAAATTCCGGCATGAGTTATAGATCCTGCGCCTGCGCCGTCATCCCAACGGAAATAAGCGGCTGTTAATTAACACGATTGCAGCGCTTCCTGTCAATGATGCGGTGGTAATAGCAACATTTATTGGATGGGGGCTTGGCTAAAGCTTACAACGATCGGCGCGGCGAGCGGTACAAAGAATCGAACTGCTGCTGACAGTTTGACAACATTTATTGGATGGGATTTAGGATAAAGCTTGGTTAGAATATACAATAAGCTTTCAAAGGAAAATTTATCACATAGGCGCTGAGATCTCCAAACAGATTTTAAAGCATTTCTACTTCCGTCCCGAGCTTTTTCGACATACTCCTCAAAGACGTTATCACGTCAAAACTCCAGTCTTGTATTCAGCACCCTGGAAACATTAATATACAAAAAGTATCCCTCCTTCAGAACTTCCCATATAGGCTTTTTATCGACCCATGGTCGTGGACTATTATACTACTTTGGTGCCAATGTATGGTATGTTTATAATTTTGAATAGTATAGAGGGCCGCCCTCATCAACATGTCTGATATGAAATGTTTGGACCCCCTCCGAAATAAAATCGTAGCTACGTCACTGCAACGTTTGGCCGCATTGTGTAGAGCCGGCTTTACTCGAAAAGTTGCTTTCGCACGTGTATATCGGTAGTGTAGGGAAAAGAGGTGGCTGAGCTAGGCTTTGCCCGGGTAAGACTGCGGAAACTGGTTGTAACTGCTCTGCAAATTCCACAGTCAAATCGTTTCCATTTAAAATTGCCAAACAGTTCCACCGGATGTGAATGGCCCAATAAGCACTAAAGAGTATACGAACCGATATCCACAAATCTTATTTTCTATAATTCTTAAATCAGTCAGAGCGTTCTTAAGATGTTTGTATTTGATTAACGGCACCGGTGCTTCAACAAATACATACATTATGCACTTTCAATTATCGCTATTCTCCTGGAGGGAGCCCCCAAAAAATTACACACCCAAACATCCATATAAGCAATGATGATTTTATCGGGATAATTGGCCCGAGTTCGCTAGTTTACAATTGACAAAGAATCTATCGTCAGAAATTTTCCAATCCGAAGCCTTTGTATCAATCCCTGAGCTTTAAAGCATTCAAACGTCATTAAAACAAAACAGGAAACCACGCCAGTGAAAATACACAACATCATAAAACAACATTCTTGTGTATTTCTGTATTCTTGTTTGTGTGAGTTTATATGGGCGTATTTTGTCCCTATTCTTAAGAGTTAGTTCACCTTCCTCCTCTCTCTGACGTAGAACTTATCTGCTCAAAATCTCATCCCAGGATGCGCGTGTCTGTGGATGCTCACGTGGAAGCCTGCGCTTTCCCTACAAGCAGTACTTCTGAGATTGCCTGCTCTCCAAAGAGCAGTTGGTATAGGGCTTGTCGTGGAAGAAAATCGCGATTTTTTAATACGAAGCGTGAAACTATTATCAATGGGTTCATTTTCTATTTGAATAAAAGTAAATTAGAGACCACAGTGCGACACAAATTGCGATGATTAGTTTCGGGTGAATTAAAGAAATGTTAAATAAAACGACCGAAGTCAAATGTTTTTTCCCGACGAAAAGTTCATCGGGGCCTTGCCTATCGGGGCCTTGCCTATAGTGCAGTAAAACTAAATGAGTGTTTGCGATGCCCTGTTTTGTCTAAAAACAAATGTCCGGTTACATCCGGAATACAATTAATAAAAACAATACATCATGGTAGAATAGTTTAAAATTTTCTTAATTGTTCAATCGAAAAGTGATTCTGACCATTTCGTTTTTGTTTGGGGTGTCGGAGTGGGGCGTAACAGGGCACCTTTAAATATATGAAAGAAGTCACGAGAAAACTAAGACACCAAAAACGGGCGTGGATGTGTCCTTGTTGACGAAAAATCGTGAGGTGATGATTTCTTCTTGTTATTTTATTTGAAGCATGTTAGAAAATATAAATACATAAAATAGTTAGACACAGCAACATAACTGTGTGTTCAGCTCTTATTAAAATGTTTGATTAAATTGTTCCCGTCAAATATGAAACTGGCTCTTAATTTAACAAAAAAGCACCAAAAGACAAATTAATAACTTTTTTTATAAGCCCAAATAGAATATATGACGGTTAATTTACAGTGGTATAACAAAAGGGCGGCGTTCATTTCAATGGAAGAATTGTTGGAGCGATGAGGAAAGCCCAATCATGTTATCTGCCGTCGCCGAAGAGATTGATTGTACTTTATAATTGCTAATTATACTTTTGAATGAAGAAAACCGGATGACATTCTTAAAGAATGTCGCAGTTCTCTGCCACGCCCTAGTGAGAAATTTAAGTGTCCTATTTTTTCACGAACGAATACATATAAAATCCACAGACTTCCTTTGAATTGGCTCTCCAAGCAAATTAAAAGCGATTTGTGTGGTGTTTTATGTCTGCTTTGTACGTTTTGGGAAGGATGCTGCTATAAACGTAATGTAATGATGTAAATCATAGTGGGCTGATTGGCAATATCCAGGCCTATCCAGCTAAGAAAATTTGTAAAATAACCAAAAATTTTTCGCAAAATCTTTCAAGTGTTGATATAGTTTTCGTGATGTTGTTGACACATTCCAAAATAAGTTTTCAATTCGGCCATATGACCTTTTTAGAAATTTTATTTTCAAAAATTGACCTTTCAGTTTGAAACCAAGAACCAAGCATTTAAGAACGAAACACCTTTTTGTAGATAATGTTGATATTGTCAAATGAGAATAGAAAACACAATATAATTGTGTATCTAAGAAAGATTTTTGTTTTGTAATATTCCAAAATTATTGGCGTGTCATACATAAACACATCGTTTTTAGACCCTTAACAAAAATTTATTTATATTTTATTTTATATATGAATTTAGTGTACAGGGTCAATATTTTTTATACCCTAGGCTAGTTTAGGGTATACTATACTGTTACCTCCTGATTCGATTTAGCCATGTCTGTTTGTCCGTCTGTCTGCCTGTCTGTCTATCCGTCTGTCTGTCCGTTCGCACGATAACTTTCGATAGAATGAAGCTGGAGGCTTTAATTTTGGTAAAATGTTGGCAATATGATCTAGTTGGCTAGTGTTGAAAATGGGCATGATCAGACCAAGAGAACGCCTACCTCCGCTACATATGTAAAATAATTAAATGTATTTATAAGTCCCGATTAAATAAACATGGAAAGCTCTACTTTTGGTAGATTGCTAGTGAGGATAATCATCCTGAAAAACAAAATCGATCAGTTGAAAACTAACTTTAATTTTCTTACAAAGAGCCCCGTACTACCCTACTTTTCAGGTTTTTTGTCCAATTGACGTGGACACCTGATTTTTGACATGTAACCCTGAGGTGAGAACCTGCTTGAGTTTTAGTAAGTTGGGTATAATCAGATCAAAGGAACGCCTACCTCCCCTACAAGTTTCAAAAAATTAAATATTCCTTTAATTATGATAACTTTCGATAGAATTACATTGGTGAGTTGAAAATTTGGTAGAATGTTGGTGGTAAGATCTAGTTAGTTAATGGGCAAGATCCGACCCAAGGAACTCCTACCTTCACTACAAATGAAACTTCAAACAAGCGATAACTTTTGATAGAATGAATCCAGCAACTGGTAATTTTGGTCAAATGTTTGAAGTGAGATTTAGTTGGTTGGTATTAAAGATGCGTTATGTCCGACACAAGCAACCCCTACCCCTGCCGAAGATATCATACATCGTTGTGTCTTATGATGCATTTGCTACTTTGAAATTAGTAGTAAAACTTGTTCCAATTTCATTGTTCCTTTGAGAGGTATGAAATAGCCAATATGATTGAATAATATTAAATTCTGTAAGGATATCTTCAGAAATAAGAAAAGGTTTTCTAATAAAAACTTGCTTTTGAAACGGTCGTTCCTATGGCAGCTATATGATAGAATAGTCCGATTTCAACCAAATTCGGGATTGTGATTAGACTGAAGATACTATTGATTAATGAGAAATTTTAAAAAGATATCTTTAGAAATAAAACAGCCTTTCTCACACAAACGAATTTTGGGACCGGTTGTTCCTATGACAGCAATATGACGTAGTGGTCAGATTCTGTTGATTCCGACATATTTATAGTGTGCAACAGAAAAAACGCTTTGTGTAAAATTTGTGAAAGATATCTTTATAAATAAAGAAGTTTTTCTCACTAAGACGAATTTTTGGACCGGACGTTCCTATGGCAGCTATATGACATAGTTTTCCGACTCCGCTGGTTCCGACATTTACAGCGTGCAGTAGAAAGAAGGATTCGTAAATTTCAGCTCAATAGCTTTAAAACTGAGGGAGTAGTTTACATAGAACCAGACGGACAGAGGGACAAAGCTTAATCGACTCGTCTCATCATACTGACCAAGAATATATGTACATATATAGTTTATATGGTCGGAGATGCTTCCTTCTGTACTCAATTGCCCTAACCCCTTGTGGGGCATAGCGCGTCAACCGTTCCATCTGGCCCAGTTGACGTTTCGTTGGCATAAATTGGTTTCAGAGAATGCAGTTGCCAGCATGCACCTCCTGCACATCCATGGCCACGAACGTTGTCGTGGACGGGACTCGGACCCGAAACGCCGGTAGTCAAACATGAGACTGATGCCTCAACACACTGCGCTACCGGTCGCGTTGCAAACTTCATAACATGACGCTTCGCGTGAAGGGTATCATACCTTCGGTTGTATTTAGTTGAAGTAGAAATTGACCATGCAAGAGTAGCCATTTGGCTAAAAGTACTAAAATTAACTTCCGGATCCGTCAAATGTCCCCATTGGAATTTATGCTTAGTGGTAGTCTGGTGTTTGATATTTCGAACTGTTAAAGTCCCCACACCTCTTTTTAAGACGTTAATCGAATTTGTTCTTTGCTCTTTTTGTTTACCTATGTTCTAATAGCGTTATCGGTTGCGCAATATTAAAGTTTTATTGCTAAAGTGACGACGAAATGGTGTCGGATTTGCACCAGACGTTTGTTTTGACTGCATTGCCGCGTTGTTCCTTAGTACAACGATTATAACTACTTCGTAAAATTCTATATAGAAAGTTTTTAAGTTAAAACCAGGCCGAAGCGTATATACCCTAGACTTGTACAGACCTAGTGGTGATACCGAAAGTACTAATTGGCAACGGCCATATGCATTAAAAGTGAGTTTCCTATACGGCCAGTTTATACTCAATTGCCCTAACCCCTTGTGTGGCATAGCGCGTCAACTGTTCCATGTGGCCCAGTTGACGTTTCGTTGGCATAAATTGGTTTCAGAGAATGCAGTTGCCAGCATGCACCTCCTGCACATCCATGGCCACGAACGTCGTCGTGGACGGGATTCGAACCCGAAACGCCGGTATTCAAACATGAGACTAATGCCTCAACACACTGCGCTACCGGTCGCCCCAATCATAACAAAAAATTTCAAGTCTCTAGCTTCACTCTCTCGAAAGTTATCGATTATTTGAAGTTCCATTTATAGGGGAAGTAGGGGTTTCATTGGTCGGATTTTACGTATTTTCAATATTAGCCAACTGGATCCTGCTGCAAACATTTGGCCAAAATTTCAAGGCGCTGGCTTCATTCAATCAAACTTTATCGTTTATTTGAAGTTTCATTTGTAGGGGAGGTTGTGGTTCCTTGGATCGGATCTTACCCATTTTCATTCATTTTCTTATTACCAACATTCTACCAAATTTTCAACTCGCTAGTGTCATTCTATCGAAAGTTATCGTAATTAAAGGAATATTTAATTTTTTGAAAGTTGTAGGTGAGATAGGCGTTCCTTTGATCTGATTATGTCCAACATACTAAAACTCGAGCAAATTCTTACTTCAGAGTTACATGCCAAAAATCGGATGTCTACGTCAATTCGTTTGAGAGTTATAGACAAAAAAAAACCTGAAAAGTAGGGTAGTACGGGGTTCTTTGTAAGAAAATTACCGTTAGTTTTCAACTGATCGGTTTTATTTTTCCAGGAAAGTATCAGATTACCCTCACGAGCAATCTACCAGAGCTAGAGCTTTTCAAGTTTTCTTAATCGCGAGTTATAAATATATTTAATTATTTTACATATGTAGGGAAGGCAGGCGTTCTCTTGGCCTGATCATGCCCATTTTCAATACCAACCAACTAGATTATACTTGCAGCATTTGGCACAAATTTCAAGGGCCTAGCTTCATTCTATTGAAAGTTATCGTGTGAACGGACAGACAGACAGACAGACAGACAGACAGACATGGCTAAATCGAATCAGGAGGTGACCCTGATCATTTATATATATACATTGCTATACCTCCGGAGCCTCCTTTAGGGTGTTACATATTTCCATCGTGACAAAAACAATATACCCTTTACTAAAAGTCTAGGGTATAATGACAAAAACAATATACCCTATACTAAAAGCCTAGGGTATAAAAAGCCCTTAAACCACTAAAATCTTTTTGTTTCCGAAAAGTGAAAATTCTTTGTTTAGTATTATCTATTTACTTAAACTATGAAAATAACACATGAAATCTTTCCCTTGTCTAAAAAAGGACTTTTCCATTGTGTTTTTATACCCTAGACTTTTAGTATAGGGAATATTGTTTTTGTCACGATGGAAATATGTAACACCTTAAAGGAGGCTCCGGAGGTATAGCAATGTATATTTATAAATGATCAGGATCACTCCCTGATTCGATTAGCCATGTCTGTCTGTCTCTCTGTCCGTTCGCACGATAACTTTCGATAGAATGAAGCTAGAGGCTTGAAATTTTGGTCAAACGTTGAAAGTATAATCTACTTGGTTGGCATTGAAAATGGGCATGATCAGGCCAAGAGAGCGCCTACCTCCCCTATATATGTAAAATAATTAAATGTATCCATAACTTCCGATTAAATAAAGAAGCTCTAGCTTTAACAGATTGCTCTTGAGGATAATCTTTTACTCCCCTGGAAAAATAAAATCAATCAGTGGAAAACGAACGGTAATTTTCTTACAAAGTGCCCCGTAGTACCCTACTTTTCGGGTTTTTGTCTATAACTCTTGAACCAATTGACGTAGGCACCTGATTTTTGGCATGTAACCCTGAGGTAAGAAGTTGCTTGAGTTCTAGTAAGTTGGGCATAATCGGATCAGAGGAACGCCTAACTCCCCTACAAATATCAGAAAATTAAATTTTCTTTTAATTACGATAACTTTCGATAGAATGACACTAGCGAGTTGAAAATTTGACGAAATGTTGTTAGTAGGATCTACTTGGTTGGTATTGAAAATGGGTAAGGTCCGACCCAATCAACACCTACCTCTCCTACCAATGCAACTTCCTTCAAATAAGCGATAACTTTTGACAGAATCAAGCCAGCGACTTGAAGTTTTGGTCAAATATTTGAAGTGAGATTGGGTTAGTTGGTATTTAAGATGAGTTAGATCCCACCTAAGGTACCCCTACCTCCCCTGGAAATAAAACTTAAAATAAGCGATAACTTACGACAAAATAATGCTAGCGACTTAAATTGTTGGTCAAATGTTTGTAATAGGATCCAGTTGGCTAATGTTGAAAATACGTAATATCCGACCAACGAAACCCCTACTTCCCTTGGAAATGAAACTTCAAATAAGCGATAACTTTCGATGGAGTAAGGCTAGAGACTTGAAATTTTGTTTGAATGTTTGTAGCATGATCTTATTTGTTGGTGGCAATGATGAGCAAGATTCCACCCAAGGAACCCCTACCTCCCCTACAAGTGAAACTTCAAATAAGCGATAACTTTCGATAGAGTGAAGCTAGAGACTTAAAATTTTGTTTAAATGTTTGAAACATGATCTTATTTGTTGGTGGCAATAATGGGCAAGATCCGACCCAAGGAACCCCTACCTCCCCTACAAGTGAAACTTCAAATAAGCAATAACTTTCGATAGAATGAAGCTAGCGATTTGAAAAATTCAACAAATATTTGTAGAATGGGATAGTTAATTGATTTTGACAATGGTCAAGATCCTCCTGAATGATTGCCAACCTCCCCTATAAACAGGCCGTATAGGAAACTCACTTTTAATGCATATGGTCGTTGCCAATTGGTACTTTTGGTATCACCACTAGGTCTGTACAAGTCTAGGGTATGTACGCTTGGTCTTATTTTTATTTTAAGCTTTTTTTTTGTTTAAATATTTGAAAATATTTTGAAAACGGCTACACTAGCGCAAAATTTGTTTTGTTTTCTTAAATTCTTAAAAAATTCGCAATACTCCTATTTCACTGGGGGATGCATCATGGGTTGCGCCTTGGATAACAGTGGTTTTACCGCTGCAGCATATAGAGCTATCGAAGCGCACGACCACGACATATACACTACCTGTCAAAACTATAACTATATATAGGGGGGCAAAAACTCCTCTTCCATAGTCCTCCGCGTGGGCGCCCCCTGGAACGGCAGTGGTCACTGATCATTGCCAACCAACGTCAAGCCGCCAGTGATGGCGGTGCGATGATTTGGTTGAGGTACCCCTGTGGTGTGGGGTGTGAAAAAAATACCACGGCCTTTCCCTTTGAGGGCCTGTCGTTAAAACCGACAATCAAAGGACAGGATGTGTATGCCAGCAACTTGCACTATCCGAAATCTTTATATGCTAACGAAACGTCGACTATGCCTCGGATAAGGACTGACTCAACGGTTACGACTTTTAGCTATCGTACAATGACAAAGATTGGATTCTGGAATGTGCGTACTCTCCTGGACAATGGATCAGAAGGTCCCCAGAACGCACGATTTCTTCAATTAGAGAGTGAATTTCTGAGGTACAAATTAAATATCTTAGGAGTTAGTGAGATAAGATGGTGGAACAGCGGAGAATTCATCTCTCCAACGGGCAGCACTGTAATGTTGTACTCCGGTAAAGCTACCGGTAGTCGTCGTGAGTCAGGTGAGGGGCTCCTTTTAACCAGAGCCGCGCGAAACTGTCTCTTATCCTGGGAACCGGTCTCTGACAGGGTCTTGACCGCCAGGTTCCGGACCAAAATGAGGAACATCTCAATAATACAATGTTATGCCCCTACTGAACCCGACAATGTCTTGGCAAAAGACTCCTTCTACGAAGAACTAAACGCCGTTCAGAGCAGAACACCTAAAGGTGACATTATAATGGTTATGGGTGATTTGAATGCGAAAGTTGGCGCTGATAACTATGGGCTCAGACATGTGATGGGGAGACACGGTCTTGGTGATCGTAATGACAACGGTGAAAGATTTGTAGAGTTCTGCAACTTTCACAGTCTCTTCATCGGTGGTACTATGTTTGAGCATAAGGACCACCACAAAATCAGTTGGTCCTCTGTTGATCGGCGCAGAACACAAAATCAGATCGACCATTTTGCCATTAGTAAAAGATTCAAGAGTTGCCTCCTGGACGTGCGAAACAAGAAGGGTGCCGATATTTGGATGGGAAGAGACCATTATCTTATGATCGCTAATGTTCGATTGCGTATTGCAGCCGTGCGCCGCCCCAGCGACGAAAGATCCAGGCCCCGCAAATTCAACACCGCTCGACTAAAAAATCCAGCTGTCTTACAACAATATAATGACCATCTTGCGCAAAAAGCGGCTGAGATAACTAGTCACCCAGATAGTGACATAAACGAAAACTGGGATGCCATAAAAAATGCGTACATTGATAGCGCAAATACCATCCTTGGCCCAAACCCGGATTGCCGGAATAAGCCCTGGATGTCCGACGCTTCATGGCAGCGGATTGTTGAAAGAAAGGAGCTGAAAGTTCGTTTGGCTGCAGCATCAGACGACAATCGAAGCAGCATCGAACTCCTTTACCGTCAGAAAGCTCGAGAAGTTCAGCGTAGTGTGCGACGCGATAAAAGAGTTTATGCCAATTCTCTTTTAGCGTCAGCAGAAGAAGCCGCTAGAAGTAACAACTTA
Organism: Chloromyia formosa; assembly: GCA_964017055.1. NCBI lineage: Eukaryota > Metazoa > Arthropoda > Insecta > Diptera > Stratiomyidae > Chloromyia > Chloromyia formosa. The sequence goes on from OZ024818.1 coordinate 66,144,305, forward strand.
AACGCCGTATACGGTGTCATAAAGGAGTTTACAGGTGGTCGTAACTCCTGCCAACATCCGGTGAAGGATAGTAATGGAAAGCTACTTATCTTGGAAGAAGATCAAATGAGGCGGTGGAAAGAACACTTCGCCGCGGTCTTGAACCGTGTAACCTCTGGTGAAGTTCCCCCTCATATAGATAATTTAGCTAACCATCAAAATGTGCGTATACGGTCCACTGCCCCGACTAAAGAGGAAATAGTCACTGCAATTATTGCACTAAAACGAGGAAAGGCCGCCGGACTTGACGGCATCCCTGCCGAACTTTATCAAGCAGCGCCAAGCGTAACTGCCGATTTGCTGCACCCACTTGTTGATAAAGCGTGGAATACAGAGACCTTTCCCACTGAGTGGAAGGAAGGTTTGATCATCAAACTTCCAAAGAAGGGTAGCCTCACAGACTGTAATAATTGGAGAGGCATTTGTGTGCTTCCTGCCGTTGCCAAGATAATAGCTAAAATCGTCCTGGAAAGACTAAAGGCCCACTTAGAAAGCACAATTGATGAAGAGCAGGCTGGCTTTCGATCCGGATTCTCCTGTGTCGATCACATTAACACCTTGCGAATCATCATCGAGCAATGCGCTGAATACGATTCTCCGCTTCACTTGCTTTTCATCGATTTCGAAAAGGCTTTCGATAGTGTGAACCGGGATTCTATATGGGCGGCCTTGCGCAGGAGAGGCATCCCTGAGAAGCTTGTGGCTATTATTAAGGCAACCTATGACGGCGCGAAATGTCGCGTTCTGCATAAAGGTAAGGTGTCGGGGGACTTTGAGATTCGCAGTGGAGTTCGGCAGGGGTGCATCCTCTCACCGATCCTATTCCTCATTGTGATCGGCGATGTGTTGCATGCAGCCCTATCCGGACTCGACAGAGGAATTCAATGGACTTTGACATCTTATCTACAACATCTTGACTACGCTGACGACATATGCCTACTCTCCCACAAAATCATGGATCTGTCCGCAATGGCGTTAGATCTCGAGAGGGAGGCAAGCAAGGTTGGGCTAAAGATTAATACTAACAAGACTAAGGTTCTTAGCCCGCCGTTGCGAAAAAGAAATCCGTCACCTATTGCCATCAATATTAATGGGCAGCCTGTGGAGAAGGTGGACAACTGCGTCTACCTGGGTAGCATTGTTGCCGAAAATGGTGGTACGGAGCAGGACATCGCTCGTCGTATCAACCAGGCTAAACGCGCATACGGCATGCTGTCCAAAATCTGGCAGAGCAGTTATCTCAGCATCAAGACCAAGCTGGGCCTGTTTCGCTCCCTGGTACTATCAGTGCTTTTGTATGGGAGCAGTACATGGAAAGTTTCCGTAGGAGTTACCAGAAAGCTGCAAGTTTTCGGCAAATCATGTCTTCGTCGAATTTTAAGAATTTTCTGGCCCGAAACAATATCAAATGAAGAGCTAAGTCGGCGTACGGGTCAGATGCCAATCGACGAATTGATACGCAGGCGAAAATGGCAGTGGATAGGTCACACATTGCGGAAGAGTGATAACTGCATTGCTATGCATGCCATGAAATGGAACCCCATTTCCAACCAAGGCCGACCAAGAGGGGGTCCTCGAATCACATGGCGTCGATCTGTGGCAAAGGAGTGTCAGGTACTGGGTAAGTCTTTTGGGGAGTTGCGCCCCATTGCCCAGAACAGAGTACGATGGCGCGCAGGAGTAGTTGACGCGCTATGCCCCGCTAGGGGTTAAGGCAAAGTAGTATACTTTAGAAAAGTCAAGAAAACAAATGATTTAACAAACTTAATTTATTTATTTCAAACAGTTGTTTTTTTATAGAGAAAAAAAAATTGTTCCCCAAGTTGCATAACTATAACCGCACTTGGGACCGCGCCCCCTGGTAACGGCAGTGTATCAATTCGCTGACGGCCAATGTCTTAGCGATAAGACAGTTTGGAAAAGGCAGATAGCTGTAGCCTGAATGGCTGACGAACACCTAAGCGTCTCAGGTTTAGTAGGATGGAAGTAGTTGGACCTGCTACATAGTTGTGTGGGCTCCAGCACGTTTATTAAACCATCTGAAGCAGCTATATCCGAGGCCATCCCCTGAATGGGGTTAAGCGACGTGCTGACAACTCGTCCTTGTAAAAACCACTCCATGTCAAGAAACCTGGAACAAAAGCCTCGGATTGGACGGATCAACAACGACGGCTACGCAAACGACTAAAGGATTATTCTTTCGGATCCTGGAATGTACGCTCCCTGAACAAACCGGGGGCCGAGAAGGCCCTCCTTCAGCAGGTCGAAAAGTACAAACTGAGCATTACGGCAGTCCAGGAAACAAATTGGCTTGGCAGCGAGATTAATGACAAGAAATCGCACACAATTTTTACAAGTGGCAAACCATCGGGCCGCAAGGAGTTTGGAGTAGCATTTATAGTGAACAATCGCCTCAAACCGCATATTACCGACTTCAAACCCATAAATGAACGGCTGTGTGCGATTCGCATCAAGACTCGATTCTTCAATCTCTGGCTCATCAATGTGCACGCCCCCACTGAAGTTAAAGAAGACGCAGTAAAAGACGAGTTCTACGTCCGCCTTGAAACTCTCTTCGACTCACTTCCAACAAACGACGTCAAATTGCTGCTGGGAGACTTTAACGCGAAAGTCGGAAATGAAAGTTGGCACCGGGGGACCACTGGAGGCCACAGCCTCCATGAAGAATGTAACGATAACGGCCAGCGACTTATCGACTTCGCCTGCAGCAGGAATCTAGTCGTAAGCTCTACGTGCTTCCCGCATCGACGCATTCACAAGCAGACCTGGAAGTCTCCAGACGCACATACCGTCAACCAAATTGACCACGTCCTCATTTGCAGGAGATGGGCGTCTAGTGTCATGGATGTCCGCTCCTATCGAGGAGCAAACTGCGACTCAGATCATCACTTGGTGAAGACGACCTACAGATGTAGAATTTCCTCAGTGCACCAATCAAGAATCAGCCCTCCCAAAATCTTTGCGGTTGATAAGCTTTTGAGTGATGCTACAGCGGTGGCGTATACTACCGCCCTTGAGGAAAAACTATCACATATGCTACACAACATCAGCAACACAGGCGTCCATGGGTTCTGGGAAGAACTCAAGGGTACCATCAAGGATGTCGCAGAGAAAGTCGTGGGATATAAAGCCCGGCGAGCGCGAAATGACTGGTTCGACGAAGAATGCAAAAACTCACTTGACGCGAAAAACGAGGCCTACAGACAATGGATTCAACGAGGAACCAGAGCCAGAAGAGAAAAATATGACGAGCTACGGCGAATATCGAATAGAATAATTAGACGTAAGAAACGTAAATACTTTGACGAGCAGTTGCTGAACATAAACGAAAACTTAGCTAATAGGAACACCAGACAAGCGTACAAACTAGTAAATACAATTAAGAACGGCTACCAACCCAGGACTAGCCTTTGTAAGGACAAGGATGGAAACATCATCAGCGACACCGATGGTATTAACAAGCGATGGGCCTCTTATTTTCAAGAGCTTCTAAACCGACCATCTAATATCCCCACACAGGAAGCTCTCGACGATATTGTTGATCTACCACCCATTCAACCCCCGACAGTAGAGGAAGTTGATCTCGCCTTACGGTCACTAAAACGAAATAAAGCGCCGGGCGCTGACGAGATTCCAGCTGAACTGCTAAAATTCGGTGGAACGAGTCTAGTTGATGCCATACATGAATTACTCCTGCGAGTATGGGAGAACGAGGAGATTCCAGACGATTGGCGCAGAAGCATCATCTGTCCAATTCATAAAAAGGGAGATAAACTGCGGTGTGAGAACTACAGGGGCATCTCACTAGTTTGTACGTCCTATAAAATTTTGACGAAAATTCTGGAAAATAGAATAAAACCGTACGCAGAACGAGTCATTGGCGAATATCAAAGCGGTTTCAGACCTGGTCGCTCCACAACCGATCAGCTCTTCTCAGTCAAACTGATACTCCAGAGGTGCTGGGAATACAACGTAAACGTATACCAAATGTTTGTCGACTTCAAGCAGGCATACGACAGTATCGATCGTGGAGTACTGTACAACATCATGCTGCAATTTGGTATACCAGCAAAATTAGTGCGACTGACAAAAATGACGATGACCAACTCCGTCTCACAAGTCAGGATCCAGAATAGACTTACTGATCTATTTGAAACACGCACTGGTTTGAAACAGGGCGATGGACTGGCACCGACGCTCTTCAACCTAGCACTGGAACACGTTATTCGGGCCATGAATATGGACAACAGCAAGACGCTACTCATCAAGTCGACACAATTAGCAGCGTACGCCGACGACATCAACATCATGTCCCGAAGATTGGTTGACGCAGAAGAACTTCTGCATACGCTCGATACCGCTGCAAAGGAAGTTGGATTACGTATTAACGAGAGTAAAACTAAAATAATGATGCAATCGGTGACAAAGACACCTGCACAACCAAGCATCAATGTGGGGGACCTCAACATCGAGTTCGTGAACAACTTCATTTACCTGGGTTGCAACTTGTCAAGGGACGCCAACGAAACTGAAGAAATCAAGCGACGGATACAGTTAGCTAATAAGACTTTTTTCTCGGTTCTCCCCATAATGAAATCGAAGCATGTGCACAGAAACACGAAGCTCCGCGTGTACAAAACCATTATACGACCAGTGCTATGCTATGGCTGCGAAGCATGGACCCTAACTCAAGCCTCCGAAAACATGCTAGACACTTTTGAACGTAAGGTTCTACGGCGAATTTTCGGGGCTGTTTGCGATCGAGATGGATGGCGCATCCGGTACAACCATGAGTTGTATGAAATGTACGATGAGCCGCAAGTCTCGAAAATCGTCAAACTACAACGACTTCAATGGGCAGGGCATGTACAAAGAATGGACGATGATCGCATGCCTAAGAGAGTGATGAACGCAGAACGAGTCGACGGAGCGAGACTGCGAGGACGACCGAGATCTCGTTGGGAGAGCTCAGTAGGTGTGGACGCCGCGCAGCTGTTGGGCTCCCAAAATTGGAGGACGCGGTCACGTGACCGAGATAATTGGAGGACAATGATCCAGGCGGCCAAGGCCCGACGTCGGGCTGTCGCGCCACGATGATGATGACTTGGGGAAAATATGGCAAAATCTACACAAATAAGGAAAATAAAGAAATTTATTAATGGGTAGGACCTCCCTTTGAAAAAAACACAAAAATTCATTCTCAATTTATCGGCTCCCGACCTCCCCGCATCTATAGCCGCTTCCTTTAGATGAAACACATTTTGATATTGTCGATTTTCCCAGTAAGCACTTAGGTATGTTCCCAAAAGGAACAAGCGGGCAATTTCATAACATTGATACCAACGTCGACATAATCTTGCGAAGTCATTCGTGTACTGGGAAACGCTAAATCAACTGTTCCATCAGAATAAAATTCTCCCCACACCATTCAGGAACCTCCTCTGAAATTTTTCTTAGAGAAATATCGACGTTCCTTCTGCAGATCCCTCCAATAGTTGTTACATCTGTCTGGACCGTCAAGATTGAATTTTTTTTATCTGAAAAAATCACCTGAAAAAGGAAAATTAAGAAAATAGTTCAAAACAGAAGTACCGCAGTAATGAATCACATTTTTCCAGTTTCCTGCAAATTTTTCCTTGCAAACGCAATACGAGCCTGTTTGTGTCGAATATGTAATTTCGGCATCGTAAGGAGTTTTTAGCGTTTAATGCGTTTTGACTGTCTTAAAACTCTACTTATTATAGATTTAGATATCTCCACCCTACTCTCGTTAGCTATTATCGATAGACTTTTCATAGAGTGTACTTGCGGTATTCAAAATGCGGCGCCTCCCCCTTTTCAGATGACTTGGATTTTGGGCCTCTAATTTTCTTTTTCTCTCATTCGATTTAGTTATTGACGAAATTTCAGAAATCGACATTGTTCGAACGCCCCATTTTTTTTTTCAATTTCCGGTAAATTTTAGTCTTTTTGGATCAAAAATTATCCAAAAAAACTAAAATTTTGGCTTTATCGACTTTGATCAGATACGCGCTATGTGGCATTTTGTTCGAGAGTGAATGACAAATCAAGAAAATATAACGGTACTGTGAGTGAAGTTCAATGCCTTTGCATTTTTATCGAAGAAAATAAAAAATATGGTTATATTGCAGTGTGCAAATGTAGTGCGGCTATATTTATGACACACTAACAAAATAAGGTACATGGCGTATTTAAACCAATTTAAAGAATAGATCGCTTCAATTTGGCAAAATGAAAATAAATATTTCGCTTCAATATGCTGTAATTAGTTTCATCAAAATATCTCATAAAATACTAAAATTTCCGGAATTTATGATGCAGCTATAGTTATGCTACGCAGTGTATGTATGTATACATATATATATTATACATATTTCTATAGGGAAAATGAAAAAATCGTAGGCTTTTGACGAAATACGTCATTTCGTGAAATTGCCCGGCAGATACTATAGACTTTGTGGCTTCAGAATCCATTTCCACTTTAAGTGGTGTGTTAATGCCTTGGTCCCTCTAGGGGCATGGGCGCGTCAACATCTCTAGCATTTCTATGCCTTGTTGACGTTTCGATAGCATATCTATTTTTCGGAAGTACTGTTGCCAGCCTGCACCTCCTGTCCGTGCCGCCTTTATACTGACAAGCTCGGAGCACTATGGGAGTTCTATTAGTATTCATGGGTACTTTTGGTCGCGCCGAGATTTGAACTCCCAGCTCTAGATTAGTATCGTATAGCGATGACCGAACGACCACGGCCACCGAGCGCGACACTATTATAGTTCCTAAAGCGGAAATTCCCTTTGCACGGCTTCGCTAAAAGCATATACATACATTAAAGAGCGGCAAATTCTGAAATGTTTCATTCTTAGTTAATCGGACGATGCGAAGTGGTTCGCATCTCTGATCAATAGTTTTAAATTGGGATGATTTTTTACTTTTCTTGCGTTGCCTCTAGGAGTTGATACACTCAGTACCTTAGAACGCTCCCTTGTTCTATACGCTACAGCGCCTCCCGGGGAAATAGGAATATAACAATTATTTTGAAAATCACCAAAAATATCATTAAATCAGTCCGAAGCTTATATACTCTAGACTTGTACAGACCTAGTGGTGATACTAGAAGTACCAATTGGCAACGACCATATGCATTAAAAGTGAATTTCCTATATGACCAGTTTATAAGGGAGGTTGGCGTGTGCCAACATGCAGGAGGATCATAACCATTCTAAAAATCAATTAACTAACCCATTCTACAAATATTTGTCGAATTTTTCAAGTCTCTAGCTTCATTCTATCGAAAGTTAATGCTTATTTGGAAACTCACTTGTAGGGGAGGTAGAGGTTTCGTTTGGTGAATCTTGCGCATTTTTAATAACAACCAACTAGATCCCAGTACAAATATTTTACCAAAATGACAAGCCACTAGCTTAATTTTACCGAAAGTTATCGCTTATTTGAAGTTTCACTTGTAAGGGTGGTAGAGGTTCCTTGGATCGGATCTTGCCCATCACTGCCACGAATCAATTAGATCACCCTACAAACATTAAAAAAAAACCAGGCCGAAGCTTCACTTTGGCCCGGAGTCCGAAGCGTATATACCCTAGACTTGTACAGACCTAGTGGTGATACCAAAAGTACCAATTGGTAACGACCATATGCATGAAATGTGAGTTTTCTATATGGCCAGTTTATAGGGGAGGTTGGCAATCATTCAGGAGGATATTGACCATTATCAAAATCAATTAACTAACCCATTCTACAAATATTTGTCGAATTTTTCAAGTCGCTAGCTTCATTCTATCGAAAGTTATTGCTTATTTGAAGTTTCACTTGTAGGGGAGGTAGTGGCTCCTTGGGTCGGATCTTGCTCATTATTGCCACCAACAAATAAGATCATGCTTCAAACATTTAAACAAAATTTCAAGTCTCTAGCTTCACTCTATCGAAAGTTATCGCTTATTTGAAGTTTCATTTGTAGGGGAAGTAGGGGTTTCGCAGGTCGGATTTCATGTATTTTCAATATTAGCCAACTGGATTTTATTACAAACATTTGACCAAAGTTTTAAGCCGCTAGCATTATTTTATCATAAGTTATCGCTTATTTTAAGTTTCATTTCTAGGGGAGGTAGGGGTTCCTTAGGTGGGATCTAACCCATCTTGAATACCAACTAACCCAATCTCATTTCAAACATTTGACCAAAACTTCAAGTCGCTGGCTTGATTCTGTCAAAAGTTATCGCTTATTTGAAGTTGCATTTGTAGGGGAGGTTGGGGTTTCTTGGGTCGGATCTTGCCCATTTTCAATACCAACTAAGTGGATCTTACTAACAACATTCCACCAAATTTTCAACTTGCTAGTGTCATTCTATCGAAAGTTATCGTTAAAAAATACTTAATTTTTGGAATTTTGTAGGGGAGGTAGGCGTTCCTTTGATCTGATTACTCCCAACTTACTAGAACTCAAGCAGCTTCCCACCCCAGGGTTACATCTAAAAATCACGGGTGTTCGTGATTGCAAAATCAAATACAATCCAACGTCTTCGATCATCACCTGAAAAATACGAAAAGGACCCACAAAGAATCATAAAGACGCAACTATATTATTTAAGAAACTTATCTGATGGACGTCGACGTACATATATTCCAACGCTGACTATCGGGGACCATACGGACGAACTCCATCGCAGGCAGAAACACGCAACCTGAAATTGAAATTGAATATAACATTAATTAATCCAATTGTTTATCTTATCAAAATAACAATTACTTACTTGTTTATATTTGTCATTTGACATTTGGTCTTGTCATTGCTCGTATAACAGTTCGAAAACATGCTAGATATTAAAACATTGCTATGTTTCACAGTTACTCAACTCTCGGACAGCTATTGTTACATTTGTCATTTGGAATTCAACGTGTACAGTCGCCAATTAAGAATACTCTGTAGTATTTTCTGCAATTAAATAATAAATATCATTACATCTATATTCAAAGTAAATTAATTCGTTAATTTCTGTTATAGAAAAATTTCCCGTTCAGTAATCCTAGTAAAGGGGCCAATTGGAATTCATCGGCAAAGGATTTTCAGTGAACATTACATTCTGTACAAGGGGTCTACATCAATTGGTTCAAGAGTTATGGACAAAAAACTCGAAAAGTAGGGTACTACGGGGCTCTTTGCAAGAAAATTACCGTTAGTTTTCAACTGATCGACTTGATTTTTTCAGGAGAGTAAAAGATTATCCTCGCAAGCAATCTGTCAAAGCTAGAGCTTTTCAAGCTTGTTTAATCGGGAGTTATTAATACATTTAACTATTGTACATATGTAGGGGAGGTAGGCGTTCTCTTGAGCTGATCATGCCCATTTTCAATACCATGCAACCAGATCATATGGCCATCATACTTCCAACGTCTGACCAAAATTTCAAGGCTCTAGCTTCATTCTATCGAAAGTTATCGTGCGAACGGACAGACAGACAGACAGACGGACAGACAGACAGACGGACAAACGGACGGACAGACAGACAGGCAGACATGGCTAAATCGAATCAGGAGGGGACCCTGATCATTTATATATACATTGCTATACATCCGGAGCCTCCTTTAAGGTGTTACATATTTCAGTCTAAATATGTAACACCTTAAAGGAGGCTCCGGAGGTATAGCAATGTATATATTTAAATGATCAGGGTCTCCTCCTGATCCGATTTAGCCATGTCTGTCTGTCTGTCCGTCCGTCTGTCTGTCTGTCCGTTCGCACGATAACTTTCGATAGAATGAAGCTAGAGCCTTGAAATTGTGAAATGTTGGAAGTGTGATCTGGTTGGTTGGTATTGAAAATGGGCATAATGAGGCCAAGAGAACGCCAACCTCCCCTACATATGTAAAATAATTAAATGTATTTATAACTCCCGATTAAATAAACATGAAAAGCTCTAGCTTTGCTAGATTGCTCGTAAGGGTAATCTTAAACTCTCCTGAAAAACTAAAAACGATCAATTGAAAACTAACGGTAATTTTCTTACAAAGAGCCCCGTACTACCCTACTTTTCAGGTTTTTTGTCTATAACTCTTGAACCAATTGACGTAGACACCTGATTTTTGGCATGTAACCCTGAGGTGAGAAGCTGCTTGAGTTTTAGTAAGTTGGGCATGATCAGATTAAAGGAACGCCTACCTCCTCTACAAATTTCATAAAATTAAATATTCCTTTAATTACGATAACTTTCGATAGAATGACGATAGCGGGTTAAAAATTTCGTAGAATGTTGTTAGTAAGATCTAGTTAGTTGGTATTAAAGATAGGCCAGATCGAACTCAAGGAACCCCTACCTCCCCTACAAATGAAACTTAAAATAAGCGATAACTTACGATAAAATAAAGCTAGCGACTTGAAATTTTGGTTACATTTTTGCAGTAGGATTCAGCTGGCTGATATTGAGAACACGTAAAATCCAACCAACCAAACCAGTACTTTCCCTACAAATGAAATTTCAAATAAGCGATAACTTCGACAGAATGAAGCTAGAGATTTCAAATTTTGCTTAAATGTTCATAGCATGATCTAATTGGTTGGTGGCAATGATGGGCAAGATCTGACACAAGGAACTCCTACCTCCCCTACAAATGAAACTTCAACTAAGCGATAACTTTCAATAAAATGAAGCTAATGACTTAAAAAATTCGGCAAATATTTGTAGAATAGGTTAGTTAATTGAGTTGAGAATTGCCAACATCCTCTTGAATGAGTGCCAACCTCCCCTATAAACTGGTTATATAGGAAACTCACTTTTAATGCAAATGGTCGTTACCAATTGGTACTTTTGCCATCACCACTAGGCTTGTACAAGTCTAGGGTATATGCGCTTCGGCCCGGTTTTTATTTAATAGTCGTGAATACTTTTAAAACCATGTACAAAAATGTACAAGTTTTTCTTTAGCTAATACATATTTTTGGTATTAACTTATTTGTCACTGGTTGATTCTGTTTATTGAAAAGATTTTTCGAGTTTCCAGCAAAATGTTCTTTATTCTAGCCCAACGTTTCGCCTATTGGCATCTTCAGGGGAAATTATTTTAATTTGAAGTTCCGACTTACAAGAAAATTTGTTTGTTTTCAAACAAATTTTCTTGATCTTTGTTTTCAAACAAATTTTCTTGTAAGTCGGAACTTCAAATTAAAATAATTTCCCCTGAAGGTGCCAATAGGCGAAACGTTGGGTTAGAATAAAGAACATTTTGCTGGAAACTCGAAGAATCTTTTTAATCAATACATATTTTAGTTCAATTTTCTAAATTAGTTTTTTATACCCTAGACTTATAGTATATCAAAAAGTAAGAAAAATTTATTAGATATGGATATTAGAAAATGGAGTGTGGTCAGGTTTTTGTTAAATAAAACAAAATTTTTTGGAAAAATAACAAAATTATTAATTTATTTATATCTGGTATTACCAACTCTTGCTCTAATCTCAGCTTGTAATCGATTTTTAATTGACATTATTAATTTTTTAATGGTATCTTGAGGAATTTCGCTCCATTCCCCTCTATTAAGGCCTCCTTCAATTCGTCCATAGTCGAAGGCGCGGGATCTCTGTGTCAGACTCTTCTTCTTCTTTTGAGCTCGTCCCACAAGTGCTCAATGGGATTTAAGTCTGGACTGCGTGCAGGCCAGTCATGTCGCAATATTAGTTTCGTTCAGGAACTGCTGTGCTTGACGCGATGTGTAACATCGTGCATTGTCGTGCATTAAAGTAAAGTTGTCACCAATAGATGCTGCGTAGGGAAAACATGGCCACGTCGAATACCGGTAATATACCGTTCGGCTGTCAGTCCTCCTCCTCAGCTTCCAGAGGGCACGAATACAATTTCCGGTTTTGAATCCACCGAGATACCAGCCCACACCAAACACGAATCGCCCCCGTATACCGTTTCTGTGATACAGCATTGCGCAAATCGCTCACCTGGACGCTTGTATACCTGACCTCTTCGGTCACTGCCATGTAGACACACTCTGGTCTCGTCGGTGAACAATGCGGACCGCTATTGCTCGAGGGTCCAATTTAAGTGATTCCTGGCAAACGTGAGTCGCGCTTGTCGGTGATGTGAGGTCAATTTTGGGCCTGTGGCGGGCCGTCTTGGAGTCAAATTCGCTTGCTTTAGTCGTCTCCTCACTGTCCACTCGCTTACAGCAACGCCGCGAACGTCCCTAGATTCTGCTGTACGTCAACTCCCGTGAGGTGCCGATTTATAGGGTTAGTTTGCCTTGTAATAAACCATTCATAAATGTTCAATTTTCCGACTTTTTAGCTCCAGGTAGCGTTCATTCATAAAACACTCATTAAATGGTGATAAAAAAAGTATCATTGTAAAGCTAAGATCTCAAACTTTCAAATGACATACGATTTGTAGGGATACATGACGTACTTTTAAAAATAAACATACAAATACACGTGCTTTCGGTTTGATTAAGTATTTTTGCTCGCAAGTATAAATGATCAGGGTCACCTCCTGATTCGATTTAGCCATATCTGTCTGTCTGTCTGTCCGTTCGCACGATAACTTTCGATAGAATGAAGCTAGAGCCTTGAAATTTTGATTAAATATTGGAAGTATCTAGTTGGTTGGTATTGAAAATGGGCATGATCAGGCCAAGAGTAAAAATAATTAAATGTATCTAAAACTTCCGATTAAATAAACATGAGAAGCTCTAGCTTTGGCAGATGGCTCGTAAGGGTAATCTTATAATCTCGCAAAAAACATCAGCAGTTCGTAAAATCCGACTAGCCAAACCAGGACTTACCCTACAAATGAAACTTCAAATAAGCGATAACTTCGACAGAATGAAGCTAGAGATTTCAAATTTTGCTTAAATGTTCATAGCATGATCTTATTGGTTGGTGGCAATGATGGGCAAGATCTGACCCAAGGAACTCCTACCTCCCCTACAAATGAAACTTCAACTAAGCGATAACTTTCAATAAAATGAAGCTAATGACTCAAAAAACTCGGCAAATATTTGAAGAATGGGTTAGTTAATTGATTTGAGAATGGCATCCTCCTGAATGAGTGCCAACCTCCCCTATAAACTGGTCATATAGGAAACTCACTTTTAATGCAAATGGTCGTTGCCAATTGGTACTTTTGCCATTACTACTAGGTTTGCACAAGTCTAGGGTATATTCGCTTCGGACTCCGGGCCCTCTGGTTGAAACTGACGGCTTCCTTTCAAATGCGATTCACTTTACTACTTTGCCTTAACCTCTAGGAGCATAGCGCGTAAATCACTCCTGCGCGCCATCGTACTCTGTACTGAACAATGGGGCGTAACTCCCCAAACGACCTACCCAGCGCCTTACACTCTTCTGCCACAGATCGACGCCATCTGATTTTAAGATCCCCTTTTGGTCGGCCTTGGTTGGAAATGAATTGGGTGAATGCAATTATCATCCTTCCGCAATGTGTGACCTATCCACCGCTATTTTCGCCTGCGTATCAATTTGTCGATTGGCATCTGACCCGTACGCCGCCTTAGCTCTTCATTTGATATTGTTTTGGGACCAATTCCTAGAATTCGACATTAGTTGACGAAAATTTGCAGCATCCTCTTATGACGTGAGCATTTCCTTGAATTTGATCGTGAATACAATAATAACAACATGATATTCGCTGTTCGTATCAAGCAATGTTCCCATCCATTCATTTTTACACAAAAATGTTCCCGCGTGTCTTATGGAAAAAGCATTAAGACGAAAATGGTACATTCAGATTTTTGCTCGGCCAAGATGCTCAGAGCCGTTCAAACCCGTTCCCATTATGAATGGGAACAGGCGCGAATGCTCGCGGAAGAAAACGGAAATGTACTTTTCACATGGGTGCATTTTTTCAAATGAATCGTCGCCTTGCATTTCATACAAATTTCCATGGGTGATGGGTGATATTTTTATACCCTAGACTTTTAGTATAGGGTATATTGTTTTTGTCACGACGGAAATATGTAACACCTTAAAGGAGGCTCCGGAGGTATAGCAATGTACAATATATATATAAATGATCAGGGTCACTTCCTGATTCTATTTAGCTATGTCTGTCTGTCTGTCCGTCTGTCCGTCTGTCCGTCTGTCTGTCTGTCTGTCTGTCCGTTCGCACGATAACTTTCGACGGATTGAAGCTAGAGGCTTGAAATTTTGGTCAAATGTTGGAAGTATAATCTACTTGGTTGGCATTGAAAATGGGCATGATCAGGCCGAGCAAACGCCTACCTCCTCTATATATGTAAAATAATGGAATGTATCTATAACTCCCGATTAAATAAACATGAAAAGCTCTAGCTTTGGTAAATTGCCCGTGAGGATAATCCACTACTCTCCTGGAAAAATAAAATCGATCAGTTGAAAACTAACGGTAATTTTCTTGCAAAGAGTCCCGTACTACCCTACTTTTCGGGTTTTTTGGCTATAACTCTTGAACCAATTGACGTAGACACCTGATTTTTGGCATGTAACCCTGGGGTAAGAAGCTGCTTGAGTTCTAGTAAGTTGGGCATAATCGGATCAAGGGAACGCCTACCTCCACTACAAATTTCAAAAAATTAAATATTCTTTTAATTACGATAACTTTCGATAGAATGATACGAGAAAGTTGAAAATTTGACAAAATGTTGTTAGTAGATCTGTTTGGTTGGTATTGTAAATGGGTAAGATCCTACCCAAGCAACCCGTACATCCCCTACAAATGCAACTTCAAATAAGCGATAACTTTTGACAAAATTAAGCCAGCGACTTGAAGTTTTGGTCAAATGCTTGAAGTGAGATCGGGTTAGTTGGCATTCAAGATGGGTTAGATCCGACCTAAGGAACCCCTACCTCCCCTAGAAAGGAAACTTAAAATAAGCGATAACTCACGACAAAATAATGCTAGCAACTTGAAATGTTGGTCAAATGTTTGTAATAGGATCCAGTTGGCTAATATTGAAAATACGTAAAATCCGACCAACGAAACCCCTACTTCCCCTGGAAATGAAACTTCAAATAAGCGATAACTTTCGATAGAGTGAAGCTAGAGACTTGAAATTTTGTCTAAATGTTTGTAGCATGATCTTATTTGTTGGTGGCAATGATGAGCAAGATCCGACCTAAGGAACCCCTATCTGCCCTACAAGTGAAACTTCAAATAAGCGATAACCTTCGATAGAGTGAAGCTAGAGACTTGAAATTTTGTTTAAATGTTTGTAGCATGATCTTATTTGTTGGTGGCAATAATGAGCAAGATCCGACCCAAGGAAACCCTACCTCCTCTACAAGTGAAACTTCAAATAAGCAATGACTTTCGATAGAATGAAGCTAGCGACTTGAAAAATTCGACATATCTTTGTAGAATGGGTTAGTTAATTGATTTTGATAATGGTCAGATCTTCCTGAATTGATTGCCAACCTCCCCTATAAGCTGGCCATATAGGAAGCTCACTTTTAATACATGTGGTCGTTACCAATTGGTTTCACCACTAGGTCTGTACAAGTCTAGGGTATATTCACTTCGGCCTGGTTTCCCTTTACCATTTATACAGAGGCCCAAGATCCTACAGCATCTACTGACCAACTGATAAAGTATCTATTGAGAAATAGATACATGTCCTTTTTTTGTCGCCGAAGAACTCAAAATGCTTTAAACAGTAGTCTAGGCTAGGAAATTCGTCGCAATACCACCAGTCAGATACTGATGACATCCATATTGCCTATATGAAACTTCATTGCAAAGAATGCCCCTCTTCATCAGCAAAGGATTTAAAATATCTTCAACGGTAGTTTAGTGTATACGCCCGAACACCCCCAGTCATATGATACCCATCTTGCCTATATACACTTCATTGCAAAAAATGCCCTTTTTCGTCGCCAAAGGACTCAAAATACCTGCTAGTGTTGAATTTAAATAATATTATTATATTATTTAATTCGTCGTTGTAGTCCGGATGGCGCAACGGTTAGCACGTTCGCTTTCTACGCACTGGGCCCCAGTTCGACTTCTACTAAATGCGGTAGTTATCGATAAAAAAGGGGATTTACGTGTCGGACTATGAGCCCACTCAGCTGTTAAATGAGTACCCACTTATGGGGTAAATAACTCGGTTGAGCGTGTTGCAGATCACACACCTCTGCACAAGATCGTCACGATCTAGAAAATGAGATGATGCTGACTCATCTCGAGGCCATGGTTCTTGGACTGTGGCCCCATTTTTTTTTAATTTATTTAATTCGTCTGAACACTGAACAAACAGCATGCATCGGACTTCATGCCCGTTCAAAATAATTTTATATGGAACGGGCCAAAAACAACAACTTTTCTCCACTACACAAAAATGTGGACATTATATAGAATGTATTCGTTCGCAAAACCAGAATTCCATGTTGGTACAAATAATTGAAATATTTGCATATTGCTTCCACTTTATTCACTTAATCTTAAATAAAAAAATAAATACAATGTACGTGACTTACGAGCAACTTTATTGATTTACTATATAAACGGTTTATTCGGACTAGATAGAATTCCAAACAATCGAAATTAAACTTCACTTTCGTGCGACTATTGCTCTCATCTAAAAATTGCATCATCAAATTTATTTCCCAATGTAAGATAAGATAAGATAAAATTTTCGAGCTACTGTCCAAGCAGGAAGGCACTTGGACCGTAAAAGGTCTATTGTGCCGTATCCCATTAATCCAAAAGACTGTCCACCTTTCTAACAAAGGGCAGTAAGTCTTTATCAGGAATCAACCTGAAGTCGGCAGTGCTGATAGTAGCCTGCCCGAGGAGTGACATCCTAAAACGCGCGATGGCGGGACATTCGCACAAGATGTGTTTGGTCGTTTCCACGTCCTCCAGACAGAAACGGCATTCAGTCTCGCTGGACAGACCCATCTTGATGAGGTGATATCTGACCAGGTGATTGCCAGATAAGTACCCCGCTAGGAGTCTTAGATGGGTTCTACTCATTTGAGTAGTACCTTTGTGAATGAAGGCAATATAAGCTGCTTTCATTGACGTAGCCATAGACGGTTATTCCAGAACTGATGGCGCAATAGTGCAAACCTGTCTGTGATCCGCAGCTTGGCCGAAGCCAGCCCAAAGCCACAGTGAGGCTAAGGTCCATGAAAACGACTGGATGATCTTTGTGTAGCAAGTTCATCCACTGCCTCGTGCCCTGGTGGCCTGGCACTCAACACAAGAAGACTCGGTTTTTGGTTGCCAACAGTTGAAGGAGATCGTAACACTCCTTCACCAGCTTTGAAGAGACCTTATATGAGGAGAGCGCTTTTATTGCTGCTTGTCTGTCTGAGTAGATAGCATTGTGAGCGCCGCGAAGCCCAGTTTCCAAGATTACCCTGGCGCAGGCCTCAATGGCGTGGATCTCACCTTGAAAAACGCTGGGCGAGACTCCCATTACGATCAAAATCCTGGTGTTGGATCCAAAGACATCTGCACCAACACCCTGTTCTGTTTTAGACCCTAAGGTTAACCACTTGATACATCTAGGGTCTGGACAGGGTGTGCCATTTGCTCATTCAGAGCGGTCAGGGATGAGGGCTGAAAATTTTCTGCCGAAGGAAACCTCCGTGATTATGTAATCTGATCTCAAGCAGATCTGCACGTCAGGAATTTGATTCAGAATGCTCATGTGACCACTTTCTTCACTACGCATGTCGGAAGTTAAACGAAGTCTAAGAGCATTTAGAGCTGCTGATTCTTGAATAAATATATGCAACGGAGTAAGTCCAATAATCGCCTCCAGGGCTGGCGTAGGACAAGTGCGCATAGCTCCAGTGACGCCAAGGCAGGCAAAGTGTTGAAGCTTATTATAGTGTCAGTGTTACATATCATAACGTCTGTCAATTTGCTCTATCGATTCTTCCGAATTTCACTGGCATATCGGACTTACCTGAACGTATATCTTACACCAAGAAGTGTTATACGTCATAGTTCTTCTTAACTACGTGAAATACGAGCAAACACGATAATTGTAAGTGTTTTATTGAACTTATAAATATTCACTTCGAGAGAATCTCCGGCGGATATTCTATAAAAGGCGCGGAAAAAGTAAACAATTCCACGATCTGTCAATTTCTGTCAAGTATTCCCTATTAAACATTATCGTAACAACATATACGAAGTTTGACATTAACATTTGGGGCGACCGGTAGCGCAGTGTGTTGAGGCATCAGTCTCATGTTTGGCTACCGGCGTTTCGGGTTCGAATCCCGTCCACGACGACGTTCGTGGCCATGGATGTGCAGGAGGTGCATGCTGGCAACTGCATTCTCCGAAACCAGTTTATGCCAACGAAACGTCAACTGGGCCACATGGAACGGTTGACGCGCTATGCCTCATAAGGGGTTAGGGCAATTGAGTATAACTCGTCACGCAATAAACATCAGCAGTTCGAAATGAGTTATTGATATGCTCAGCTTGCAAAAAGATCATAGTGGAAAAGATCGACTCTCTTGAATGCATTGTCTGCATGAACATGTTCCACTTCTTTTGCATGGGCTATAGCGAAGCGAATTTTCGGAAACTGAGCAAAGAGAGAAAGAAAAACTTTCAGTGCACAAATTGTAAACATTCTCAAAGCTCTTCTAATGAACCAATATCCGTCGATTTGAATAGAAATATGTATAAGCGCAATTCAAAAAGAATTGTCAGGCTATAAAAAAGATTTTCAGGAACTTAAACAGTTTTTAAAGATTAATTAAGTGATTACAAACAGTAGCGCGTTTACCTATGGGCTTATTGGGCTCAAGCCCCAAGGCGCCGCAGTGAAAGGGGCGCCACAGACAGCGAAAAAAAATAAATAAATAAAAAAAATAAAAAAATAAAATAAAGAAAACTAAGTTTAAATAAGCGTACGCAATAAAAGTTATAACGAGATAATTTGATACGAAGGTCGCCTTTGCAATGAGTTTTGTAAAATAAGAAAATTATTTTTTGAAATGTATAATCGTGGTACTCGATAATGTCGATTGTACGATTATATCAATTGAGTTGTGTTTAATTTGAATAATCATCGAATAATCTGTTAAGGTTCCTTCAAAGAACATAGATAAGAACATTTATTCAAGTAAAATACCAAACGGTTGATGATATTCTACTTATTTTATGGTGTTTTCAACTAGTCGCAAAATTTGCACCGAATTCGCACTGAATGTATCTCTGTATGTTTACCATGAAGTAAAACTCTTCTTACATCATGATGTTTACTAATACAGTATAAGTCCACTTACTTTACATCCACTTATTTTACGCACCACTTATTTTACGGAAATCCACCCACTTAATTTACGAGATTTCCCCCCTCTTTACCGCAATGTCAGCGGCATCACTACTACCCGTAGTTCCCTGACGCTAAGAACAAACCTAAGTCTGGCATTACACTTTGCGTTTTTCTATGGGAAAAAAAAGATCTAGACATCGATTTTGAAAATTGCAGGGGTCAATCTTATGATAACGCCGCGAATATGTCTGGATGTTACAACGGTGTGCAGACAAAGTTTCTAAAGAAAAACAAACTAGCTTTTTAACATCCCCTGTGCGGCTCATTCCTTAAATCTAGTCGGGAATTGTGGAGCTGATTGTTGTTCAGAAGCCACACATTTTAGAAAATATATATGTATTTTTTTTCTGCATCGTCGACGAGATGGGAGATTCTAAAAAAAAACACTTAATTATGTCGAATACAAAACTAGTACCAAAAAAATTAAGTGACACGCGTTGGTCTGCTTGGGCGGATGCTACAAAGGCTCTATCTCAAGGATATATGTAGCTGCTTTCGAACTGCCTTAGAAGAACTTATAACTGATGATAGTCAGAAACAAATAATTAGGGTTGAAGTTAATTCATTGAACATGTTGGACATTGCCATTATTTCTGAAATTTGGAATCTTAATTTACAAAACTTTAACGCAACAAATAAGAGTTTGCAGAATGTCAATATCGATTTAGAAACAGTGGTGAATTTATATAATACAATAGTTTATGCGAAGAACTCAAGAATCTACGAACTGAAGAAAGCTTCAAGGAATTTTAGAAAAGAGGCAAAGAAAAATCTGGTTGTGAGGAGTATGATAATTCTAAACGCAGTCGAAAAAGGAAGCGGCAATTTGATGAAAATGGACAAGCTGACACTGTCTTTGAGGCCACAGATGCGATGAGGATCAAAGTTTTTTCTCCCATTTTACTACTACTACTTTGTCTTAACCCCTAGCGGGGCATAGCGCATCAACTACTCCTGCGCGCCATCGTACTCTGTTCTGGGCAATGGGGCGCAACTCCCCAAAAGACTTACCCAGTACCTGACATTCCTTTGCCACAGATCGACGCCATGTGATTCGAGGACCCCCTCTTGGTCGGCCTTGGTTGGAAATGGGGTTCCATTTCATGGCATGCAAAGCGATGCACTTATCACTCTTCCGCAATGTGTGACCTATCTACTGCCATTTTCGCCTGCGTATCAATTCGTCGATTGGCATCTGACCCGTACGCCGACTTAGCTCTTCATTTGATATTGTTTCGGGCCAGAAAATTCTTAAAATTCGACGAAGACATGAGTTGACGAAAACTTGCAGTTTTCTGGTAACTCCTACGGAAACTTTCCATGTACTGCTCCCATACAAAAGCACTGATAGTACCAGGGAGCGAAACAGGCTCAGCTTGGTCTTGATGCTGAGATAACTGCTCTGCCAGATTTTGGACAGCATGCCGTATGCGCGTTTAGCCTGGTTGATACGACGAGTGATGTCCTGCTCCGTACCACCATTTTCGGCAACAATGCTACCCAGGTAGACGAAGTTGTCCACCTTCTCCACAGGCTGCCCATTAATATTGATGGCAATAGGTGTCGGATTTCTTTTTCGCAACGGCGGGCTAAGAACCTTGGTCTTGTTGGTATTAATCTTTAGCCCAACCTTGCTTGCCTGCCTCTCGAGATCTAACGCCATTGCGGACAGATCGATGATTTTGTGGGAGAGTAGGCATATGTCGTCTGCGTAGTCAAGATGTTGTAGAAAAGATGTCAAAGTCCATTGAATTCCTCTGTCGAGTCCGGATAGGGCTGCATGCAACACATCGCCGATCACAATGACGAATAGGATCGGTGAGAGGATGCACCCCTGCCGAACTCCACTGCGAATCTCAAAGTCCCCCGAACCCCTTACCTTTATGCAGAACGCGACATTTCGCGCCGTCATAGGTTGCCTTAATAATAGCCACAAGCTTCTCAGGGATGCCTCTCCTGCGCAAGGCCGCCCATATAGAATCCCGGTTCACACTATCGAAAGCCTTTTCGAAATCGATGAAAAGCAAGTGAAGCGGAGAATCGTATTCAGCGCATTGCTCGATGATGATTCGCAAGGTGTTAATGTGATCGACACAGGAGAATCCGGATCGAAAGCCAGCCTGCTCTTCATCAATTGTGCTTTCTAAGTGGGCCTTTAGTCTTTCCAGGACGATTTTAGCTATTATCTTGGTAACGGCAGGAAGCACACAAATGCCTCTCCAATTATTACAGTCTGTGAGGCTACCCTTCTTTGGAAGTTTGATGATCAAACCTTCCTTCCACTCAGTGGGAAAGGTCTCTGTATTCCACGCTTTATCAACAAGTGGGTGTAGCAAATCGGCAGTTACGCTTGGCGCTGCTTGATAAAGTTCGGCAGGGATGCCGTCAAGTCCGGCGGCCTTTCCTCGTTTTAGTGCAATAATTGCAGTGACTATTTCCTCTTTAGTCGGGGCAGTGGACCGTATACGCACATTTTGATGGTTAGCTAAATTATTTATATGAGGGGGAACTTCACCAGAGGTTACACGGTTCAAGACCGCGGCGAAGTGTTCTTTCCACCGCCTCATTTGATCTTCTTCCAAGATAAGTAGCTTTCCATCACTATCTTTCACCGGATGTTGGCAGGAGTTACGACCACCTGTAAACTCCTTGATGACTCCGTATACGGCGTTTAAGTTGTTACTTCTAGCGGCTTCTTCTGCTGACGCTAAAAGAGAATTGGCATAAACTCTTTTATCGCGTCGCACACAACGCTGAACTTCTCGAGCTTTCTGACGGTAAAGGAGTTCGATGCTGCTTCGATTGTCGTCTGATGCTGCAGCCAAACGAACTTTCAGCTCCTTTCTTTCAACAATCCGCTGCCATGAAGCGTCGGACATCCAGGGCTTATTCCGGCAATCTGGGTTTGGGCCAAGGATGGTATTTGCGCTATCAATGTACGCATTTTTTATGGCATCCCAGTTTTCGTTTATGTCACTATCTGGGTCACTAGTTATCTCAGCCGCTTTTTGCGCAAGATGGTCATTATATTGTTGTAAGACAGCTGGATTTTTTAGTCGAGCGGTGTTGAATTTGCGGCGCCTGGATCTTTCGTCGCTGGGGCGGCGCACGGCTGCAATACGCAATCGAACATTAGCGATCATAAGATAATGGTCTCTTCCCATCCAAATATCGGCACCCTTCTTGTTTCGCACGTCCAGGAGGCAACTCGTGAATATTTTACTAATGGCAAAATGGTCGATCTGATTTTGTGTTCTGCGCCGATCAACAGAGGACCAACTGATTTTGTGGTGGTCCTTATGCTCAAACATAGTACCACCGATGAAGAGACTGTGAAAGTTGCAGAACTCTACAAATCTTTCACCGTTGTCATTACGATCACCAAGACCGTGTCTTCCCATCACATGTCTGAGCCCATAGTTATCAGCGCCAACTTTCGCATTCAAATCACCCATAACCATTATAATGTCACCTTTAGGTGTTCTGCTCTGAACGGCGTTTAGTTCTTCGTAGAAGGAGTCTTTTGCCAAGACATTGTCGGGTTCAGTAGGGGCATAACATTGTATTATTGAGATGTTCCTCATTTTGGTCCGGAACCTGGCGGTCAAGACCCTGTCAGAGATCGGTTCCCAGGATAAGAGACAGTTTCGCGCGGCTCTGGTTAAAAGGAGCCCCACACCTGACTCACGGCGACTACCGGTAGCTTTAGTGGAGTTCAACATTACAGTGCTGCCCGTTGGAGAGATGAATTCTCCGCTGTTCCACCATCTTATCTCACTAACTCCTAAGATATTTAATTTGTACCGCAGAAATTCACTCTCTAATTGAAGAAATCGTGCGTTCTGGGGACCTTCTGATCCATTGTCCAGGAGAGTACGCACATTCCAGAATCCAATCTTTGTCATTGTACGATAGCTAAAAGTCGTAACCGTTGAGTCAATCCTTATCCGAGGCATAGTTGACGTTTCGTTAGCATATAAAGATTTCGGATAGTGCAAGTTGCTGGCATACACATACTGTCCTTTGATTGTCGGTTTTAACGACAGGCCCTCAAAGGGAAAGGCCGTGGTATTTTTTTTCACACCCCACACTACAGGGGTACCTCAACCAAATCATCGCACCGCCATCACTGGCGGCTTGACGTTGGTTGGCAATGGTCAGTGACCACTGTCGTTCCAGGGGGCGCCCACGCGGAGGACTATGGAAGAGGAGTTTTTGCCCCCCATTTTGGATAGTCTTTTAAATTCTCTTGAGAAAAGAGCAGTGTGTTATAATGAACAATCGCATACGTTCGGATTTTTTCACAAATTGCAACTCAAATCTGTTTTCGGAAATGAAGAACTAAGACTATCTGCGAAAAATCTATTGAAAATATATAGTTCCGACATGGAAGAAGATTTCATTGAAGAAATTATTCAATTTAGATATTTAATTCAAGATGAAAAATTCCCTTCCAATATTTTACTGCCAGTATCATATTTGAAGTTAATATTGAAAAATAAAATTCAAGCAACTTTTCCGAATGTTGAAGTAGCACTGCGAATCTATCTTTCAATTGCTTTAACGAACTGCAGTGGTGAACGGTCGTTTTCAGCATTAAAAGGAGTGAAAAATGCACTCAGATCAACGTTAGGTCAAGATAAACTGAACAGCCTATCTATCCTGACGATCGAATCAGAGTATATAAGAAAAAATAATTTTAATTTTTTCAAAGAAGAAAAGTCGAAAGGTATCTCTATAAAATAATGTACTTCTGTATTATCTTGCTTTAAAGGTTTTGTCAAAATTAAATAAATTTTAAATAATTTGTTTGTTTTTTCATTATTATATATATATCTTTAATTATGAGAAATTGGTTTGGGGAGGGGGGGGGGGGGGGGGGAGGGCGCTTCTAATTCTCAAGCCCCTGGGCGCAAATTTTGAAAACGCGGCCCTGATTACAAAGATCACTTGAATATTGCTGTTCAAAAATAGACGACTTTAATCTTCAGGTCGAAAAATATGGAGAGAAAATTGATAATATCACCAAAGTTTGCGATAAATTAACAAATGAAAATGTTATGTTGAAAAAACAAATGAAGGAATTATCAACCCTGGTCAACAATTTAGAACAAGAAAAATTATCAACTGAAGTTGAAATAAACGGCATCACTGAAACCCTCAACGAAAATATTGATAAAGTCGTCGAAAAAGTTGCAAATATACTCGACATTAATATGGAAGAAACCAAACCGATAATTATTAAACGGCTAATGCATAAACAACATAACAACAATCGACCGAGACCGATAATAGTTCATTTTGTATCGAAAGAAGATAAATAAGTTTTGTTTGATATATAATAGACCCATGGTCGCAGTGCTTGTGGTTTCAACATGATCCACGGTCCTCCCCCCCTGGTGTGACCTACGCGTGCTTCACGGCTTTATTGGTTGCTACCCTGAGTATACAATAGTAGAACGGTCCTGGATCTGAGCGGAATGGCTCTCGATCTCGAGAGGGTGGCGAGTGGGCTAATGATTAAGGCTTCATTTACATTGCCGCATGAGCCTGATGAGTCATATGGGCAAACCATGTTGGCGACCAACTTAAAAGCAGATGGTTTTGGCGCGAGAGCATGTGTTTCATGCGGCAATGTAAATTGAGCCTAACACAAGCAAGACCAAGTTTCTTACACCCCAGGTGACGAGAAAAAATCGAGGAGAAAAATAAAGGAACTTCGGAACTTGACACGATTTGTTGGTTGGCACTAGGAGCATATTATACTGAAAGTCCCCGCCTGTGGGTTGTGAGCTCGTGTGGGAGGAGGGTTAAAGGTTTTTTTTTAGTTTTTTTTCCTTTTATCTCTTTAACTATTAACCCTAGAAGAAAAAGTTGGAGAGACAGTTAATCAACACAAAAACAAAAATCTTTAAAGCATCTTTCTCTTCTCTCTTCACTATTTTACTTTCCAACTTCGGGGATTTATGGTATAATGTACTTCAGATACCAGCCAATTACCATGCCGAATTTCAGAGTTTTGCGATGCATTTTACTTTAAACTTTAATGACTTATCTAAATATTTTATTTTTTTTTCCATCGGTCACCAAATATTGGCACTCGTCACCTAGGGAATTAGCCCGCTGTGCGTTTGGGAAAAAAATTCAACTTATCCTATGGCCAGCAGTTATTGGCAACCAAAAGCCAAGTTTTCTTGTGTTGGGTGCCAGGGCCACCAGGGCATTAAGGGGAACGGCGATGCGGGTGAATCTGCTAGACAAGGATCATTTAATCGTTTTTATGGACCAGAGCCATTCTGTGGCGTGGGGCTGTCTTCGGCCAAATTGCGAATCAGCACCTGATGTTCGCTATTACGTCAGCAGTACTGGAATAGCCTCTCAGGGCTGCATTAATCGAAGGAGCTGATAATGTCCTTCGAATATAAGGGTACTAGTCTAATGAGTAGGCCTGATTTAAGACTTCTAGTGGAATACTTATCGGGCCATCACCTGGTCAGATATCATCTAAACAAGATGAGTCTGTCCAGCAAGATTGAATACCGTCTCTGCCTAGAGGACGTGGAAACAACTAAACACATCTTGTGCGCTATGGCGCGTTATAGGATGTCATTCCTCGGACAGGCTACTATCAGCTCTGCAGATTTCAGGTTAATTCCTGCAAAAGATATACTGTCCTTTATTAGGAGGGTGGATGATCTTTTGACAGTTTAATGGACTACGGCACAATATACCTCTTATGGTTGCAATGCCTACCCGCTGGGTCAGTAGTCCACTGTATTATTATCTATCTATCTATTGCCAGCAGGATTATATTAAAGGACAGCCTGTGGAGGTGACAAATTCGTGTACCTAGGTAATTGTGGTACGGAGCAAGACATCGTTCGTCGTATCAACCAAGCTAAATGCGCTTTTGGCATGCTGTTTCGAATCTGGCAAAGCAGTTATCTTAGTGTTAAGGCCAACCCCAGCCTGTTTCATTCCTTGGTACTGTATATGCTGTTGCAGCATATTTAAAGTTTCCACAAGTGTTAGCATTATGCTGCAGTTTTTCGTCAAAACTTTTCTTTGTCGAATTGTAAGAATTTTTGTTTTGCTCGAAACAACTTTAAATAATGAGCTGAGTCGGCGTGCGGGTCAGATGTCAATCGAAGAACTGATACTCAGGCGAAAATACACCAGCGGATAGGTCACACATTGTGGTGTATTGATAACTGCATTGTTAGACATATCATAAAAGGGACCCCATTCCTATCGAAGGCCGACAAAGGAGCGTCCTAGAAAATCATGGCGCTGATCTGCGGCCGACGAGTGTGCATTACTGGGTAAATCATGGGGGACAAATGCGTCCCATTGCCCAGAACCGAGTACGATGGCACGCAGGAGTACATATTTGATGCACTATGTCCCACTACGGGTCAAGCTAAAATTAGTAGTTTATTGAACGTCTATGAAGTAGGCAAAGCCAATTTTAATACATGGGAATCAAGCGCTATATGGAAGTGAAGATAAATAGGAGTTAAGTATTATACATATATTTATTATCGCCTGGCTGGCGTAATCTCGGCCCCTTTGGCCGGTATGTATACCCGCAACGGATGCAACGCATCAAGTTGACGGATATGGATGCCTTGGGCAGGTGTTATGCCGGCATCCTGAAACTAATATAATTTAGTGGAGGTCGCCGAGCACTTTGCGCACTATTGCACACGTATGCAAAATTACGTATTTTTGCATAACGTCAATGAGATTGTGCGGCAGGTTTAATTGGGTGAGGGAAGTCAGAAGGTCTTTGGGTATTATACCGGTAGCCGACAATATTACAGGCACTATTCGTAAACTGCCAAGATGCCAAAGTTGTTTGATTTCTTGGGCCAGTGCACTATAGTTTGCCCTTTTCTCCGCATGCTTTCTCTCGATGTTGCTATTATGGGGGATAGCAACATCGATTATGTATGCAGAGCGACTCGTCTTGTCGACTAGGAGTATATCGGGTTTGTTGTGGGCGACCGGGTGATCAGTGTTTACCTGGCGATCCCAGTACATCGTGAAGCGAGTGCTGTCAAGCACTGCTTGTGGAGTGTACTGGTAGATCGGTACGGTTTCACTGACCAGTCCGTGCTTGTATGCAAGGTGTTGTTGGATTACCTTGCTTACAGCATTGTGTCTGTCCGTGTACTCTACCGGCGCCATTACAGAACAACCAGAAATGAGATGGTCAAGTGTTTCCAAAACCGAACCACACATTCTGCACCGGTCGTCATCCACCCTTTGTTTGCAGATATGCTTAAGATAAGCACGGGTGGGGACCACGCCGTCCTGAATGGCAACCATCGAACCTTCTGTTTCGGCAAAGAGGTACCCTGCACGAAGCCACCTGTTAGACAGGTGAAGATCGACAAATGGCTTCCAAAGGCAACTCGCATGTTTACCATGCATCGCCTTTGACTTCCATTTGTCGATCTTCTCTTGGTCTGACTTCACCAGACTCAAAGGAGCAAATGATTGATCCTTTAAGTTCAGTGGAGTCAAGCCATCATCTGCCTTGCAGACAGCATCATGCAGAGCACTCGATGTTGCTTTGCCTCGGAAATAAGTGCGAAGTGAGTTGACTTGCTGATGATGTAAGTTGGCAATGTCAACTAAACCTCTACCTCCGATGTCACGAGGTAGGCACATTCGCTCCACTGACGATTTTGGATGTAACATTCGGAATTTGGACATCAAAACGCGTACCCCCCGTTCAATGTCCGCCAAAGACGTGACAGACCACGGGACTATTCCGAATGAGTAGGTCAGTGAAGGAATGGCATACAAGTTTATCGCACTTATTTTATTCCTTCCCGATAAGTTGGATTTTAACACCAATTTCAACCTGCGCCAGAACTCAACCAGCAGTCCTTCTCTCAAGTCATCAATGCTGGGATGTTCACCTTGCAGAATTCCTAGGTATTTATAAAAGTCTGCCTCCGACATTGCACCTATATGGATATCATCCAAGGTGAAGCCGGGGTGCGGTGCGTGAACGCCTTTGCGGATGGCACGGATTCGACATTTGTCTAATCCGAAATCCATCCGAATGTCACGGCTGAAATTTTCTGTGATCCGCAGCAGACTTTTAAGATGTGCATCGCTTCCTGAGTATAGTTTGATGTCATCTAAGTACATCAGGTGAGTCAGTTCGAATTTGGAAAACATTCCAAGAAGACCATGCTTTATCGTATAGCCGCACTGTCTAGCCGAATTCAAAAGTGATGAAAGGGGGTTCAGCGCCAAGCAGAACCAGAGAGGACTCAAAGAGTCCCCTTGGAATATGCCTCTTCGGATATGTACCGGTTGAGAGAGCATATTGCCTTCGGTTGATGGCACTGATAGTGTTGTGCGCCATCCTTCCATCACTTTTGTCAAAAAGTTGATTAGGGCAGGATCTACGCGGTACATGTGGAGGACCTCGATTAGCCAGCTATGGGGGGATGCTGTCAAATGCTTTGGCGTAATCAATATAGCAGCAATACAGATTCCTGTGATTGCGCGTAGCTTGTCCTACCACAACCGAGTCTATAGTTAGCTGTTCCTTGCAGCCCCTAGATCCGACTCGGCAGCCCTTTTCCTCCTCGGCAAGGATATTGTTCTGCTCAAGGTGCGTATAGATCCTGCCACTAATAATGGCTGTAATGTATTTGTACAGTGTCGGCAAGCATGTTATAGGCCTCGTTTCAGCAGGCGTCTCCACTGTTTCCCGTTTGGGTAACAATTAGGTTACGCCTGCTGTGAGGAAAGGTGGAAATTCCTCAGGCCTATTAATCAACAGATTTATCTGTTGTGCGAGCTGACCACATATACTCGGGAACCGCTTATACCAGGAATTCTGCAATTAGTCAGGACCAGGCCCTTTCCAATTTTTGGACCGCTTAATAACTTCACGGACATTGGATTCAGTGACCTCGGCGAAAATCATACCAGGCAAGCTGGCATGGCGGGTGGTTTCGGCAGTGATCCACTCAGTATGTTGGGTGTGTTGAGCGGGAGTTTGCCAAAGTCCACCCCAGTATTGTTCCGCGTCAGTCACTGAGAAGTTAATAGTGGGGCTGGCTTGTTGGTCCTCATTGATAGTCTTGTAGAAGTTCCGCTGGCTTTTAGTGAAAGCAGCGTTCTGAACACGTCTGGAGAGGCTCAGCGTGTACCGTCGGAGACGACTTGTAATGACTGC
Source organism: Chloromyia formosa (assembly GCA_964017055.1). Lineage (NCBI taxonomy): Eukaryota > Metazoa > Arthropoda > Insecta > Diptera > Stratiomyidae > Chloromyia > Chloromyia formosa. The sequence continues at coordinate 66,173,912 of OZ024818.1, forward strand.
GAGCTTCTGTTTTAGTGTGTCCAGTACTTCCACTAAAGGAGTTCCGGAAGGAGTGGAATATTTACGGATGATCTTTTCCACTTTTTTGTTCAACCGCCTACAGGTATTGCCAGCAACGTATTGAGTCAATGGGCCAATATCCTGTCGTAAGAAATCTCTCTTCCGCTCAAGACGAATCTTCCAGGCTGGTTCTTGTTTTTGTCTCACGCCGACAACGCTATCATGGATCCTCTGACCATGTAATCTGATAGCCGCCACTGCACCGCAATACACAAGTGATTGCAGTTCCAGTAACGTCGTATCAGAGCTGAGTCTGGATGCGATTTCGCTGTCGATTTGAGAAAGAATATCAGGTGTTGCAGTGGATGTATGTAACCTGGGAATGCCAGGCCTGTGCAGATGATCTATTTCCTGATATTCCAAGCAAGCTCTTTCATATTCGTCGTGAACTTCAGAAGAGACTTCCACTTGGCGCTGAAGTAGTGTACTTCGTCTGGTGTTGTAGGTACTCCTGTGCGGGACAGAGTGACGTGATGGTGGTGGGGATGCCACATCCTGCCCCGCCGACTCTTGGTTTCGAGTTGCCTCTAAGGCCTCAAGTCGAATTCTTTCCCTCGTCGTCTCCGGTATTGCACTCCTTCGCACAATGAAGCGGTATTGGTCTGAAACCCGCTGCATTGACACATGTGCAAATTGCGGAAATCGCTCGACGAACCTCTGATGTAGCAAGAGACGATATGATGTTGTCCCTTGTGAGAGTTCGATCTCGTAGTAGGCACGGATGATAAAAAAATTCATTTCCTCTGTCCATTTCATCGGTTGCCTACGCGAGCCTGCAGCTGTGGTCGCCTGGATACCAGGCGAAACATCAACCACAGGTGAAGGAGGGCTCCTCGATGGTGCTGCAGCAGTACCCGTCCTACCGGCTCGTGCAGGTGCACTCGCGGCAGTCGGTCTCCTTCTGGTTGGTTTACCACTGGCGACTGCCCCTCTTGTACAGAGGGGAAGCCCTCGCAGGAGGTCGCGGCTTCCTCCGACACTTGGGCAGATATCCCTGCCCGTCTTCTTCTGGACATGTTTCGTGTTTCCATAATATTTTTTCTCCCCAATGGGGTTTCCAGAGCCCTGTTAACCGTTTTATAACGTTGCCCGGGTTGCACGTGGCATTAGATGTTTTAGCTCGGACGTAGGGTTGGCTTTCTACACCCCCCTTTCATTATTATTATGATTATTATTATATTCTGTGGGATAGCCGAAGCAGACCACTAATGTTTGGGTCCCTTTTCGCCCCTCCTGGTCATCAGTGGCGTCCAGATGTCGACTTATAGTTGTCGACCTCTTTCTTCATCACTGAGTCCCGTGTTATTGCTAGCATTTGTTTAAGGCTGAGTTCACTCATGGCTTCCACACTTATCGTGTGCTTGCCGGTGATCCTCAACCTCGTGCTAGCCAGTGCTGGACATTCGCACACAATGTGTGCTGCCGTCTCGGCCTCCTCCAGGCATAGCCTGCAAACGTCATCTTCCACGATTTTTATCTTGGCCTGATAAGCCTTAAAATTACCATGCCCTGTGACCAAGGCAGTTATCCAGCTTAGGGTACTCCGTTTATAACTGAGTACCTTTCTCGCTTCCCTGCCTAAAGGGCTGGTCATTGCATTCCGAGCTTGTTTGCAAGTAAATAGCTCCTGCCATCTTTGTCGATGCATGGAGTCCATCCACTCCCCAACCTTCGCTCCAATCATGCCGTTCCCCAGAGCAACTCTGGGTTCTGGGCCAATGAAAGTTGCCGCAGATCCCTGTTTTGCTAGGGCATCCGCCGCCTCATTTCCTGTTGTACCTATGTGTCCTTTTACCCACATCAGCGTAACCTCATTTTCTGAGGCACACGTGTTGAGCTTCCGGACACACTCTAGTACGAGTTTAGAGTTTATGTTCGTCTGCTGCATGCGTCTTATCACCGATTGGTTGTCCAGTGCAATAAGGATTTTCTCCCCCCGCACCTGACCTTCAAGCAGGTGGTCCAACGCATGCAACAAGCCAAGCATCTCTGCCTGGTATACGGACACATACTCTCCTAGACTAAGCGCACATGCTAGGCTTAGCTCTTCAGAGTAAACCCCCGCCTCCGCTTTACCGTCCATTAAAGAGCCATCAGTAAAAATGCTGATGTCATTGTACATACACTCATTGTGTATGTTTCCATCTGCAATGTGAGTCTTGTGTAGTCTTTCAACTACCCTACGTCCACTCATGCCTTCTACCGGCATTAGAGTCTCCCTGACCTCATCATGAATAATGTCTAGGATGCTCTTATGACCGCTGCTAGTTCCAAAGCGATGCCACATGGCATCCTTTTCCATGCGTATTGCCGAAAGCGCCGCCGTTTTCTTTATAAATAAGTCCAACGGCGGCAGTCCCAACAATGCCGTCATTGCTCGCGTTGGTGTGGTGCGCATTGCACCACATACATATGCTTACGCAAGCTATCCTTTGTACCCCCTCTAGCTTCTGCTTTGTGGTATTCTGCATGGCTTTTGGCCACCATACCACTGATGCGTAGGCTAGAATGGGTCTTACCATCATTGCGTAAGTCCAGTGTGTCGCTTTAGGTGAAATTCTCCACCTACGAGCACACACTCTCTTACATTGATGCAAAATCCTTTTCGCTTTTTGGATCTTTTCATCAACGTGAACATTCCAAGTTAGTTTCGCATCTAAGGTAACTCCTAGATGCTTCACTTCCTTGGACACTTATATATACATATAAGTACATTATATAAAAAAAAATAGATGTACAAATAATACGTGAATGATAGAAAAACGTTCAACAAGTACTAGTAAATACCCATTCACACTTATGGCAAGCCACTAGGCCAACTTCTGAAAATTTATCCAGCAGTTTGAAATAATGCATGTGTTGTTGAAATCACATTCCCGTCCTTTTGTAGATAATTTTCGTCGTACCGTCATAGACCAAGAGGCGACTGTCGTAAAAGTGTGGTGTCCGAACTGTCGGGATTTGATATTATAAAAAGAAGCACAAAATAATGTTGAATTGGAAATGGTTGGTCGGCCGAAACTTGACCATTATTACACAATTAACCTAATTATCGAGGAAATTAAGGGGCCTAAATGCGGTGTCCGAACTATCGGATCAAACCTTTCTTATTCGAAAGACAAACTTGTTCTAATGTCAAAAACCCCGGTCGGCCGAGCCGCATCCTGGCAGAAGTGCTCGGCCGACCAATTTGAAAGTACCAATTTTTGTGGTCTAGCTTCCGTGTCCGAACTGTCGGATCGAACCTTTTCTATTCGAAAGATAAACTTGTTCTCATGTTAAAAACCCCGGTCGGCCGAACCCCACCCTGGCACAAGTGCTCGGCCGACCAATTTGAAAGTACCGACTTTTGAGGTCTAGCACCGGTGTCCGACTTATTTACGGAGATATTTTGCACTATGCCAGTTTCGTACGATAATTCCCTCAAAAACGTTTTCTTACTTTTTTTTTAACTAATGGGACTATAGGATTTGTACTTATATATATGGCCACGTTTATATCGTGGAATTAAAAGGCGATTTAACTAAATCGTGTGTTTATACCAACCATAGATAGATAGATAGATATAAAGATTCGAGCTACTTTCCCAGCAGGAAGGCACTGCGACCATAAAGATCTATTGTGCCGTAGCTCATTAATCCAAAAGACCGTCCACCCTTCTAATAAAGGGCAGTAAGTCTTTAGCAGGAATCAACCTGAATTCTGCAGTGCTGATAGTAGCTTGCCCGAGGAGTGACATCCTAAAACGCGCGAAGGCGGGACATTCGCACAAAATGTGCTTGGTCGTTTCCACGTCCTCCAGACAAAGACGGCATTCAGTCTCGCTTGACAGACCCATCTTGTTCAGGTGATATCTGACCAAGTGATGGCCAGATAAGTACCCCACTAGGAGTCTTAGGTGGGTTCTACTCATTTGAGTAGTACCCTTGTGACTGAAGGGCATTATCAGCTCCTTTGATTGACGAAGCCCTGGAAGGTTATTCCAGTACTGTTGACGCAATCGTGCAAACCAATCTGTGATCCGCAGTTTGGCCGAGGCCAGTCCAAAGCCACAGTAAGGCTCAGGTCCATGAAAACTTCTGGATGATCCTTGTCTAGCAAGTTCATCCGCAGCCTCGTTCCCCTCAATGCCCTGGTGGCCAGGCACCCAACACAAGAAGACTCGGTTATTGGTTGCCAACAGTTGAAGTAGATTGTAACACTCCTTCACCAGTTTTGAAGAGACCTTATATGAGGAGAGCGCTTTTATAGCTGCTTGGCTGTCTGAGTAGATTGCAATGTGAGCGCCGCGAAGTCCAGTTTCCAAGATTAGCCTGGCGCAGACCTCAATGGCGTGGATCTCAGCTTGAAAAACGCTGGGCGAGATTCCCATTGCGATCGAAATCCTAGTGTTGGGTCCAAAGACACCTGCACCAACACCCTGTTCTGTTTTAGACCCATCGGTGAACCACTTGATACATCTAGGGTCTGGACAGGGTGTGCCATTTACCCATTCAGAGCGGTTAGGGATGAGGACTGAATATTTTCTGCCGAAGCAAACCTCCGTGATCATGTATTCTGATCTCAAGCAGATCTGCACGTCAGGAATTTGATTCAGAATGCTCATGTGACCGCTTTCTTCACTACCCACGGCGGAAGTTAAACGAAGTCTAAGAGCATTTAGAGCTGCTGATTCTTGAATGAATATATGCAACGGAGTAAGTCCAATAATCGCCTCCAGGGCTGGATCTACACGGTACACGTGGAGGACCTAACTTTGGGCGGTTATTTTAAGGTAAATAGTTTCACTGTTAAGATAGTGAGCTTTGCCACTAGCTTTTAGCTCCACTTATGATGCAGAACTAGACTGAAAAATCGTTACTAGATGGTGTTGCTGTCTTCGTTAATGTTGTTGTTGGTGGTAATTCTATTTGATATGTTATACATATAAATATCTCATACTTTCCTGAATCTCTGCATTAGTTTCATCCTTTGATGGTAGCGGTATAAATGTGATTATTAGGGGGCCACTGCATCTTGACATTTGATTTGACCAAATCAATGCCACAAACCAATAACTGACATCTTTCATATTTAGCACCTCTCCATATGGTTGGTATAAACACACGATTTAGTTAAATCGCCTTTTAATTCCACGATATAAACGTGGCCATATATGTAAGTACAAATCCTATAGTCCCATTAGTTAAAACAAAAGTAAGAAAACGTTTTTGAGGGAATTATCGTACGAAACTGACTTAGTGCAACATATCTCCGTAAATAAGCCGGACACCGGTGCTAGCCCTCAAAAGTCGGTACTTTCAAATTGGTCGGCCGAGCACTTGTGCCAGGGTGGGGCTCGGCCGACCGGGGTTTTTAACATGAGAACAAGTTTATCTTTCGAATAGAAAAGGTTCGATCCGACAGTTCGGACGCCGGTGCTAGACCACAAAAATCGGTACTTTTAAATTGGCCGGCCGAGCACTTCTGCCAGGATGCGGCTCGGCCGACCGGAGGCTTTGACATGAGAACAAGTTTGTCTTTCGAATAAAAAAAGTTCGATCCGACAGTTCGGACACGGAAACTAGACCACAAAAATTGGTACTTTCAAATTGGTCGGCCGAGCACTTCTGCCAGGATGCGGCTCGGCCGACCGGGGTTTTTGACATGAGAACAAGTTTGTCTTTCGAATAAGAAAGGTTTGATCCGACAGTTCGGACACCGCATTTAGGCCCCTTAATTTCCTCGATAATTAGGTTAATTGTGTAATAATGGTCAAGTTTCGGCCGACCAACCATTTCCAATTCAACATTATTTTGTGCTTCTTTTTATAATATCAAATCCCGACAGTTCGGACACCACACTTTTACAACAGTCGCCTCTTGGTCTATCAATTTCGGGTTCATTTAAAGATTTATCAACAAAATGCAACCGCTAACAATTTGCGAGGAAAATTAAACTGATGTCGTGATGATTTTATGATTTCGATGGTTTATGATTTTGAAATGCATACTCGTATACAAATTTAGTGATGTGTGCTATGTGCAGATGTACACAATAATTTTATGCTGTGTATTCGCAGTGTCAATTTCAATTAGTTTGGAATTTCGTCTGTTTGTACACCCACTATCCCCCGATTGGAGCTTGACCAGCTAGCTTGCCGTGCGTGTGAATGCGTCTTAAGATGAATATTTTTCATTTAAATCTAGAGGCTGCTACACACAATAACCCATCCCCGGCAATTTAAAGCCATCACCAGTATGTGGACGGGCGGATTGCATTCAGTGGCCAATGGCACTAAAACGTCATTACTATCAACAGCGATGGGCCATGGGATGGCCACAAATGGCTTCGATAGCCATTTTCCTCCATGCGATGGCCCATCACGTACGCAGCTATAATGCCTGCTGAGGGCAATGGCCCATCCCCGCCCATTTCAAGCCATCACCATTGTGTGGACGGGCGAATGCCGTTAAGTGGTCAATGGCGCGCAACCGTCATTACTGTCAACAGCGATGGTCCATGGGATGGTCACAAATGGCTTCAAAGGCCATTTTCCTCCACGCGATGGGTCATCGCGTACACAACTTTGAACAGCTGATTTAAGTTGACAGTTTACTACACAATTATCACAATGCTACTGTCACCGACCTTCTGTCGTACGCGATCAGTTTGATTTCAGCTTTCAATTTCAATGGCCCACTATACGCAATTTCCTGATGGGCCATCGAAGACCATTGTGTGCACGGACAATATTTGAAAATATTTGAATTAACATTTGGTGTGTGATGGCGGCCATCAAAGTCACCATCGCGATGGGCCATTGTCTGTAGCAGCCATAACAACTTTGAAGAGCTGATTGAATTTGACAGGCTACCACACAATTATCGCAATGCTACTATCACCGATCTTCTGTCGTACGCGTTCCGTTTGATTATAACTGCCGTGCCACACAGAGCGACAGCTTTCAATTTCAATGGCCCACTATGCGCAATTTCTTGATGGCCCATCGAAGGCCATTGTATGGACGAACAATGCTTGAATTGACATTTAGTGTGTGACGGGGGCCATCAAAGTCTCCACCGCGATGAGCCATTGTTTGTAGCAGGCATAACAGAAATGCCAAATGAATGAGAAGGCTTGAGGAATATTTCGAAGAGGATGAGACGCGACTTAGTGCCTCGTTTCTTCCTTTTCTCTTTTTCATTCCTCATTCGTACATAGTTGTGTTGAATTTGAGAAAATAATCTTGTTTTTTTTTTTTTTTTTTTTTGAGATATCAAGTTGCAATATACGAAGGTAAGGTGAAAAGTTCTCGGCCTGCCGATGAAAGACTTCGATTTTCAGTTAAGAAATGATTTTTTTTCACATAATCTCCCATGACTTCAACACAATTGATCCAGCGTTTCAGCAACATCAGTATTCCTTCCCGGAAGTGGGAGTCTGGAAGGCTGTGAAAATATTCATATACGGCCCTCTCTTCATTAGATGCGAAGCGCTTCCCAGAAACAAATTTCTTCAAGTTTGGGAACAGATGAAAGTCTGAGTGTGGCAATTCAGGAGAATAGGGGGGATGGTCGAGCAAATCGTACCCCAAATCCCACAGCTTTCCCATCGCCAAGGCATACTTGTGTACAGGTGCGTTGTCCTTGAGAAGGATAATTTTTTTCTTCTTCAAGCCAGGCCTCTTCTCGCGAATTTTGGCGTCCAGCTGGTCAAGAAGTTTGGGGTAATATTCGTCTGTTATTGTTCTGCTTTTTCAAGGTAATCAATTAACAGGATCCCTTTCGCATCCTAAAACACGCTGGCCATTACCTTTTCGGCAGATGCGATCGACTTCACTTTCTTTGGCGCTGAACCACCGGCTTCCACCCACTGCTTCGGCTGCTGTTTCGTTTCTGGCGTGTAGTGGTGCGTGGTGGACCCAAGTCTCATCCATGGTGACAAATCGCCGCACAAAATCGGTCGGATTCCGATTGAATCGGTGCAAAGATTGCTGCGAAAATCGTTTGCGCATTTGCTTTTAATCGGCATTCAGTAAATGTGGCACCCATCTTGCGCAGAGCTTTCGCATCTCTAATTCTTTCTGCAAGATGCTTCGCACCCTTTATTCCGATATACCCACAGCTTCAGCAATATCACTCACTTTCATTCGCATATCGTCCAACACGATATCATGCATTTTTTGGAAAGTTTTCAGTGTGGTTGCAGTTTTTGGCCGTCCTTCACGTGGGTCGTCTTCGAGGGACGTGCGATCACGTTTAAATTCAGCTCTCCATTTTTTAACGGTTGACATCGAAGGAGCAGAGTCCTCGCAAACTTTTGTTAACTTTGGATGAATTTTCTTAGGGGTTACCCCATCCAGAACGAAGAATTTTATGACCGCACGAGACTTCGGCTAGCTTGCCGAAGGTATAATACCCTTCACGCTTCGCGTGAAGAGTATCATGTCTTCGTTGTGACTTATGGTGCATTTGCCACTTTGAAATGAGTAGTAAAACTTGTTCCGATTTCACTCTTCCTATGAGAGGTATATGAAATAGTTAGTCAATTTCAATTAAATTTAGGGATGGTGGAATAATATGAAATTTGGTAAAGATATTTTCAGAAATAAACAAGTTTTCCTAACAAAAACCTGCTTTTGGAACGGTCGTTCCTATGACAGCTATATGATAGAGTGGTCCAATTTCAACCAAATTTAGAAATATAATTTGACTAAAGATTCTATTGATTATTGTGAAATTTGAAAAAGATAGCTTTAGAAATAAAAAAAAAATTCTCGCAAAGACTAATTTTTGGACCGGTCGTTCCTATGGCTGCTATATGACGTAGTGGTCCGATTTCGTTAGTTCCGACATATTTACACGTGCAATAGAAAAAAGGCTTTGTACAAAATTTCAGCTCGATAGCTTTAAAATTGGGGGACTAGCTTACATAGAACCAGACAGACAGACGGACAAAGCTTAATCGACTCGTCTCATCATACTGACCAAGAATATACATAGTTAATATGGTCGGAGATGCTTCCTTCTGTGTGTTGCAAACTTCATGACAAAGTTAATATACCCTATCACATCCGTGGGGCGACCGGTAGCGCAGTGTGTTGAGGCATCAGTCTCATGTTTGACTACTGGCGTTTCGGGTTCGAATCCCGTCCACGACGACATTCGTGGCCATGGATGTGTAGGAGATGCATGCTGGCAACTGCATTCTCGGAAACCAGGAGCTTCAACTGGGCCACATGGAACGGCTACACAGCCGTCGATCTGTTGCGACGGGCAGCGATATCTGACCGAATCGGTCTGGCGGTCTAGTTGTAAAGTACAACGTTTCATCGTCTCTGTCACACAGAACGCGGTCTGCCGCTTTCGGTCGAAATTTGTCGCGACGACAAGCGGTCTGCTTGTACAAAATTACAGATTGACCGCGCGACCGTCTCGGTCTACTCGTATTTAAAAATGTCAGATACAGAAATTTTTATTAAAAGTGTGCGTAAATTTACTTTTTTTATATGATTCAGGAGACGAAAAACAATTACCTACGAAAACACTTATAAAACCGATCTTCGTGCGACTCGAGTTCGAGGCATAAACGGTGGTATTCCCCTAATTCACCTCTTTTCTTATTTATTTCGTGCACCCAACATTGTATTTTCCTTTTGTTTTTGGTTTTTCGCGAAGCGAATAGCAGAAGAAGTTGTTCTTCGTCCGAACTCATATTCGAGAAAATTGACAACTTGCAGACCGCACATACAAAAATATCGCGTCCTATGTGACATCCCCATATCGCAGACCGGCGCGCCTTAAATGGTGATGTTTATGTATTATAAGGTGTGTTTTTTTTGTACTGCTGTGCAGTTTAATTGGGGGTTATCCGGGTTAACTTACACATATAAGTGTCACCACACACTGTCGAACTTGAATTCGAACACGAACCTGGTACAAATGTGCTCTGACACACACACACATTTCACATAAACGTGAAGATAACCGGTCCACTTGTACCGGGTTCGTGTTCGACAGTGTGTGGCGACACACAAACAACAAGGGTATGCTGTTTGCGTAATGTGTGTAAGTTAACCCGGGTAACCCCCAATTAACCTACACCGCAGTACAAAAAAACACGCCTATAGTAGGTTTCTAACTAGCTAAAGCGGAAACTCATTTTATTGTAAGTACATACATATATACAATTCTAGCACTGGATTTTCCCATACAAAACTTTCAAGCTTAAAGGCAAATATCTCCAAAACGGCTATGAGTTCGCTGAAAAGGACTTCAGACTCGTTCATTTCCGACCGAATTTGTTTGAAACCAATCATTAAAATTTGGCGCACCAGATAATGAAGTCGCCTCGCTAGATTCATCAAAAGCCAGCGAAGTCATGATTTAAAAAAAAATTACGGAGCATTAAAATCAAAAATAGGGCATTTAATTAGCATTTAAATAGCTCTTAATTCCCATGTATTCAAAAAAAATTTTGCAAATGGGCTTTGCCTATTTCATAGACTTGTTTATTCAAATTCGGAGTATTAGTATGAGATAGAGCGGAAGTTGAGCCGAGGTGACGCAGATTCTGCGGCACAAGAAAACCTGTGAGCGAAAGCTTTGTTGAAACACGTCTGTGTTTCACAGAAATTCAGACCTCACCAACCTTCATGCCAATTTTTGTCTCACACTCAGCTTGCTCACGCCAGGTGCGACGCAAAACTAAAATTAAGGTGCAGTTCAAAATCTGTGCGCAAAAAATGCGGTACAGGCACAGACTTTCGGAAACTGACGCAGGACAGAAACTACGTATCATCAAGCTGCTTTCTCCGATGTATTTATTTCTTTGAAACGCATCTTGGGTAACTTTGCATTGCCCGGTGCGAATCACGCCGTGCCGCATAATGGCCATGGGAGTTTGTGTTGTCTTTCCTCTATGGTGGTGGGGAGTAAATCTCGAGTTGTCGTAGTATGCGGAGCAAGAAATGTATGCCAGCAATATGCAACGTCCGTATATGCTAACCAGACGTTTACTAAGCCGCTTGTAAGTAGTTGACGCGCTTTTGACCCACTTGGACTTAAGGAAAATAGTAAATAATATACCTAGCATTTTTTAGTTTTTAAGGCCGCGTTTAGCCAATCTGGCGGCAGCCGCCGCAGTTAACAAATTTACATTGAATTTAAATGCAATTTCTCCGCTCAACAAACCGCAACGTTTCCCGTGGCGGCTGCCGCCGCGGTTAGTTGAACGGTTTGCTCCATTTAAATTCAATGTAAATTTGTAGACAGCAAGTGGCAAGTGATTTATAGAACAGTTAGTCAGGGCTGCTTCATAAAAAAAAAAATACAAAAAAAATGAAAATTTGTAATAACAGTACTTAAAAAATCATCACATTTTTCCAATTCTTTTTTAGAATGTCTATAAGTCAAAAAATAATTGACGGAGACTTTTTTTAATACTTTTCTGATAACTGCCACCACTTGGCCTATCACCGGTTTCCGAGTTGACGTTGGGGTTTGGGACACCCTGTATATATATATATCCGCAAAATGTTGTGGACACGATAACAGTCGAACGGAAGTTATAAGCGAGGTGAGACTTTTCCAGTTGGTAGATGTCAGTGGGGAGCCGGCTGCTATTAAAATCCAGCACTATCGATAAAGCGGTTAAAAAGTTACAGCTATATAATGGCAAAAGTATCTGAGCCTAATAACTTCATAACGGAAGAGGCTAGCTACACCAAACTTGTTCAGTACGTAGACGTCAATAAGGACTAGCCTATTATTGAGTTTTAGCAAATATCCATAAAGCGGTTAAAAAGTTGCAGCTGTATAACAGCATAATTTTATAAACAAAATAACTACATAACGGTAGAAGCTAGCTCGGCAAAACCTACCCAGTTAGTGGAAGTTAAGGAGGACTCGACTCCTATTTGATTTCGGAAAAATGCATCAAACGGTTCAAAAGTTACAGCCATATAACGGTAAATTTTTTTAAGCGAAATAACTCTATAACGCAAAAAGCTAATTGAGCGAAACTTTTCTAATTTGTGGGCAATCATCAAGACTGAGTTCATATTTAATTTCAGCAACATCAATGAGTCAGTTCCAGAATTACAGCTATATAACCGCAAAATTTTGGGAACTCAATTAATTTATAATGGAAATGATGAAACCTAAAATGAAACTGGAGATAAATTCATATAGTAATGTCAATCGAACAGTTAAAAAGTTTCATCATCTGAAAATATTGTATCTCCGAATATATCGAAATACAAAATTCTGCAGCCGCACCTGGTACTAACAACTGCAGTTAAGTATCTCACCCATGTCATAATTATACATAAACTCATAAATGATCCCAAATTAGCATGTATCAAAAATCAGTTCCTCTGGCTTCACTGCGCCATGTGGCTTTTTTATACCCTTCACGAATGTGATAGGGTATATTAACTTTGTCATGAAGTTTGCAACGCACAGAAGGAATCATCTCGGACCATGTAAACTATATACATATATTCTTGGTCAGTATGATGAGACGAGTCGATTAAGCTTTGTCAGTCTGTTTCTATCCAAACTAGTCCCTCAGTTTTAAAGCTATCGGGCTGAAATTTTGTACAAAGCCTTCTTTCTATTGCACGCTGTATATATGTCCAACCAACGGAATCGGACCACTACGTCATATAGCTGCCATAGGAACGACCGACCCAAAAATTTGTCTTTGTGAGAAAAACTTTTTTATTTCTAAAGATATCGTTCTCAAATTTCGTACTAATCAATAGTATTTTTAGCCAAAATACATACCTAAGTTGGTTGAAATCGGACTACTACGTCATATAGCTGTCATAGGAACGACCGTTCCAAAAATTCGTCTTTGTGAGAAAAACTTTTTTATTTGTAAAGATATCATCTTCAATTTTCACACTCATTAGTAGAGATGGCAAAAACCTGCTCTTTTTCAATCGCAGTGATAACTGCGATTGCTCTTTTTCAATATCTGTGAAAAAGAGCAGCTCTTCTAATAGCAGTTCACGCACGTTCAACCAAAGCTCTAAACTCGCTGACCTGCTAACAGCTCGCAACGCAATGCGCTAAGTTCCGATCAGCTCTTCCGACGAGCAGTACTGCTCGAAGATAGCTGATGAGAAATTCTGGTATTGCTCTTCGGAAGAGATCGGATCAGAAATTCTGATACTGATCGTCGGAAGATTGCTGATCGATGAACGAAACTGAGCAGGAGCACATTGCGAGCTGTGTGTTAGCAGATCGGCGAGTTTAGAGCTGGTAGTGCGCGCGAAATGATTGTCGGGCTCTGGCGCCGACACTATCAAGAAACGTAGATGATGCAAGAATGCTCGCATTCAACTCTTTTCTGTACAGCATTGTTTTTGTTGTTCGTGGCGTATAGCGTTGTTAGTGTTTTCACATTGGTTTAATGTGTGGGTTTTTTGCCCGTGGTTTTTTTTTGCTCGTGGTTTTTTTTTGCTCGTGGTATTTCGCCCGAATTTTTTTTTTCAATTTGTTTTCGTAGAAAAGAGATACGAATAAAAACAAAAACCTTGCGATCCTAGCGAGCTAAAACGAAGTGGCGAGAATTTTATTGGCGATAGACCGTAAATAATACGTAGTATGCAGTACTTATTATTTCTGCTCTTCCAATCGCAGCTCTTTTCAGTTTTCAATCACAATATGCTACTGCTTTTTTAAAAGAGCGGTGAAAAAATCGCAGGTATGTAAAAGAGCATACCATCTCTACTCATTAGTAGCATCTTTAGTCAAATCACATTCCTGAATTTGGTTGAAATTGGACTACTACGTCATATGGCTGCCATAGGAACGACCGGTTCGAAAATTCATCTTTGTGGGAATAACTTTTTTATTTATGTAGATATTGTTTTAGAATTTCACAACAATCAATAGTATTTTTAGTGAAATTAAATTCCCCAATTTGGTTGAAATCCGACAACTCTATCATATAGGTGTCATAGGAACGACCGTTCCAAAGGCAAGTTTTTATCAGAAAAACTTTTCTATTATTTCTGTAGATATCTTGATGAAATTGCATATTACTCAATCATATTGACTGCTTAGCCACATTCCTAAATTTGGTTGAAATTGGTTCACTATTTCATATATCTCTTACAGGAACAGTGAAATCGGAACAAGTTTTACTACTTATTTCAAAGTGGCAAATGTACCACAAAACACAACGAAGGTATGAAGGGTATCATACCTTCGGCAAGCTAGCCGTTTCTGTTTTTGTTTTTGAAAACAAAACTGTTTTTTTAAACTGTCTCTTTGGTGGAAACCCGGCATAAGATATTCAAAATATTTTCTATCAATTGCGATTTCTGGCAAATTTATAAAATTTTAATTCAAGTCGATATTACATTGGAGGTGCGATATATGTATTTATGTATTTATATACTTTTTCAGGGATGGACCTGGCCTAAGATGGGGAGACTGCTGTTTACAACTGTGTTCGCAACGTTCCAGTTTTTCGCAAGCCTGGCAAATCCCGATGCTAAACGTTTATACGACGACTTGTTAAGTAATTACAATCGACTAATACGGCCTGTTGGTAATAATTCGGATCGTTTAACCGTCAAAATGGGGTTACGTTTATCTCAACTGATTGATGTGGTACTTACAATTTTTAAATTTACTTAATTTAATACTTTTTTCTTGTAGATTTTGACATGAGTTGATCATTTTTAAAAATTACAATTATTATTAACTACTGTAATAGTGGTGAAAATCAATTATTTATTATGTAAGCAATTATTTATTTAGAAATAATTACCAGAAAGACGGAATGTCGTCTATTCAATTAATGTGTTGATTAGGAGTAAATTTAATTTATATTGTATTTTTAGAACCTGAAAAATCAGATAATGACCACGAATGTTTGGGTGGAACAAGTAAGTTAAAACATAAAGTTATACAAAATTCGGATACTAATAATTTTTTTTTGTAAGGAATGGAATGATTACAAACTTAAATGGAATCCAGATGATTACGGTGGTGTAGAAACACTTCATGTTCCTTCCGAACATATTTGGCTTCCAGATATTGTCCTTTATAACAAGTGAGTATAATAATACAAAATAAATTTGATTACCTTTTTTTATAGTCTTGAGCCTAGACCCTAAATGGTATGGGATATATTGTTTGTATCAAAACAAAAATATGTAACATGTGAAGGGATTCAGTGGCATACAGAGTCAGAGAGAACTCAAAAATTCCGAGGAGGAGGAGGATTTCGATTAGCTAGCTATGGGGGATGCTGTTGAACGCTTTGGTGTAATCGATATAGCAGCAATACAAATTCCTGTGATTGCGCGCAGCTCGTTCTTCCCCAGCCGTGTCGATCGTAAGTTGGTTCTTGCACCCCCTAGATCCGACTCGGCAGCCCTTTTGCTCCTTAGCTTGGATGTTGTTCTGATCGAGGTGTGTGTAGATCCTGCCACTAATAATGGCTGTAATTTACTTATACAGTGTCGGCAAGCCGAGTTTCAGCAGGGCTCCTTACTGTTTCCCGCTTGTGTAATAAATAGGTTACGCCCGCTGTGGTGTAACGTGGAAGTTCCTCAAGCCTATTTGCCAACCGATTCTTTGCGCGAGCTGAACACATATACTCGGCAATTGCTTATACCAGAAATTCTGAAATTAATCAGGACCAGGACCTTTCCAGTGTTGATGAAAGCGGCATTCTGAACACGTTGCCGGCCACCGATTGAAATAACCGGCCAATATTCTGTCGTAAAGAATCTCTCTCTCTTCCGTTCAAGACTGGTTCTTGTCGTTGTCTCATGCCGACAACGTTATCACGACTATTCTTACCATGTCTTACCAATCTGATAGCCGCCCCTGCACCACAATACGCAAGGGATTGCAGTTCCTGTAACGTCGTATCTGAGCATAGTCTGGTGTCGATTTCACTGTCAATCTGATAAAGAAAATTAGGTGTGTCAGGTGTCAGGCAGTGGCTGTACAAAGGATATATTTTCTGATATTCCAAGCAAGCTTTTTCAAATTCATCGTGAACTGCAGAAGAGATTTCCACTTGGCGGTGAAGTAGTGACCTCGACGGGTGTTGTAGGTACTCCTTTGCGGGGCCGAGTGACGTGATGGTGGTTAGGATATCACATCCGACCCCGCCGACTCTTGGTTTCCAGTTGCTTTCAAAACCTCAAGCCGTATTCTTTCCGTACTTGTCTCCGGTATCGCACTCTTTCGGACAATAAGGCGGTATTGATTTGCTACTCGCTGTATTAACACATGCGCTAAGTGCGGAAATCGCTCGACGAACCTCTGGTGTACTGTTATGTTTTCCTTTGTAAAAGCTCGATCTCGCAGTACGCACGGACGATAAAAAGGTCCATTTCATCCGTTGTCTACGCGAGCCTGCAGCTATGGTCGCCTGGATGCCAGGCGAAACATCAGCCACAGGTAAAGGAGGGCTCCTCGATCTTACTGGAGCAGCAAACGCTCTGCCGCTTAGTGCAGATGCACTGGCGGCAGTAGGTATCCTTCGTGACGGTGGCCGCACGCCCTTTTACTACTGACGACTGCCCCTCTTGTGCAGAGAGGAAGCCCTCGCCGGAGGCTGCAGTTCCCCACGACACTTGGGTAAATATCCCTGCCCGCCTTCTTCTTGCCATGTTTCTTGTTTCCATGGGCTATTATCATAGATCTCCCTAATGGGGCTACCAGAGCCTTGTTAGCCGTTATCTACAACGATGCTCGGGGAACACGTGGCTAGATGCTTCAGCTCGGACGTAACGTTGGTTTCCTACACTATATAAAATCGATTATGTAAAGTCTGTTTGTCTGTCCGTTCGTCAGATTGTCTGTTCGTCTGTTAATTATAAACATATATTTTCGTTGATGTTTTGTATACTAATCCACATACCTTGAATTATACTTGCAGCGCTGATGGTAATTACGAAGTGACAATAATGACTAAAGCAATTTTGCATCATACTGGTAAAGTTGTCTGGAAGCCACCCGCTATTTATAAATCTTTCTGTGAGATAGACGTTGAATATTTCCCATTCGATGAACAAACGTGTTTCATGAAGTTTGGGTCTTGGACGTATGATGGATATATGGTAAGTTAAGTTTTGTACAGAGTAAACTTATATTTGAACATTACTTATATGATGTATACTCGTATAAGTATCAATATTAAGGAATGCGTTTCCAGTATATTTTCTCTTTTTAATTATATGGAGAGTTGGGTTTTGGCATACTGGAGAACATATTTTTGTTGATAATTTGATGCTTACTACTTTTTATTTATTATTATTTTTATTAATTACTACTAATCGTTAATTATGGCTAGGGTATAATATAACACTTTATATAATGTATGATATATCAGTTTTAGCAAGTCATTAAGGGTTTATAGGAACTGTTCTAAAACAAATTGTGGTGTAGTGTTGATTTTTCTTTATTTTTGTTTTTGGGGTGTTGTTACGAATCTGAGGTTTTCGCCCCCGAAATTTGTGTAATTTGATTTATAACTAAAAAAGATATAAATATATGAAAGTATTTTGAAAACGGTTATACCTACTGAAAAAAAAATTTTGAGATAAAATAAAATCTGGAGCTGTTCGATGAAAAAATTAAAGATATAGAAAAAGTTGTGTTAACCTTTTCTATTGAACTACGTATTCGGGGGGCAAAGACCTTTTCCATAGTCCTCCGCGTGGGCGCCCCCTGGTAACGGCAGTGTATCAATTCGCTGACGGCCAATGTCTTAGCGATAAGACAGTTTGGAAAAGGCAGATAGCTGTAGCCTGAATGGCTGACGAACACCTAAGCGTCTCAGGTTTAGTAGGATGGAATGACTTGCGTAGTTGGACCTGCTACATAGTTGTGTGGGCTCCAGCACGTTTATTAAACCATCTGAAGCAGCTATCTCCGAGGCCATCCCCGGAATGGGGTTAAGCGACGTGCTAACAACTCGTCCTTGCAAAAACCACTACATGTCAAGAAACTTGGAACAAAAGCCTCGGATTGGACCGATCAACAACGACGATCACGCTAACGACTAAAGGATTATTCTTTCGGATCCTGGAATGTATTTTACGCTCCCTGAACAAACCGGGGGCCGAGAAGGCCCTTCTTCAACAGGTCGAAAAGTACAAACTGAGCATTACTGCAGTCCAGGAAACAAATTGGCTCGGCAGCGAGATTAATGACAAGAAATCGCACACAATTTTTACAAGTGGCAAACCATCGGGCCGCAAGGAGTTTGGAGTAGCATTTATAGTGAACAATCACTTCAAACCGCATATTACTGACTTCAAACCCATAAATGAACGGCTGTGTGCGATTCGCATCAAGACTCGATTCTTCAATCTCTGGCTCATCAATGTGCACGCCCCCACTGAAGTTAAAGAAGACGCAGTAAAAGACGAGTTCTACGCCCGCCTTTAAACTCTCTTCGACTCGCTTCCAACAAACGACGTCAAATTGCTGCTGGGAGACTTTAACGCGAAAGTCGGAAATGAAAGTTGGCACCGGGGGACCACTGGAGGCCACAGCCTCCATGAAGAATGTAACGATAACGGCCAGCGACTTATCGACTTTGCCTGCAGCAGGAATCTAGTCGTAAGCTCTACGTGTTTCCCGCATCGACGCATTCACAAGCAGACCTGGAAGTCTCCAGACGCACATACCGTCAACCAAATTGACCACGTCCTCATTTGCAGGAGATGGGCGTCACCTATGCTACACAACATCAGCAACACAGGCGTCCATG
Source organism: Chloromyia formosa (assembly GCA_964017055.1). Lineage (NCBI taxonomy): Eukaryota > Metazoa > Arthropoda > Insecta > Diptera > Stratiomyidae > Chloromyia > Chloromyia formosa. The sequence goes on from OZ024818.1 coordinate 66,192,710, forward strand.
GGTTCTGGGAAGAACTCAAGGGTACCATCAATGATGTCGCAGAGAAGGTCGTGGAATATAAAGCCCGGCGAGCGCGAAATGACTGGTTTGACGAAGAATGGAAAAACTCACTTGACGCGAAAAACGAGGCCTACAGACAATGGATTCAACGAGGAACCAGAGCCAGAAAAGAAAAATATGACGAGCTACGGCGAATATCGAATAGAATAATTAGACGTAAGAAACGTAAATACTTTGACGAGCAGTTGCTGAACATAAACGAAATGCAATTAAGAACGGCTACCAACCCAGGACTAGCCTTTGTAAGGACAAGGATGGAAACATCATCAGCGACACCGATGGTATTAACAAGCGATGGGCCTCTTATTTTGAAGAGCTTCTAAACCGACCATCTAACATCCCCACACAGGAAGCTCTCGACGATATTGTTGATCTAGGCCCACCCATTCAACCCCCGACAGTAGAGGAAGTTGATCTCGCGTTGCGGTCACTCAAACGAAATAAAGCGCCGGGCGCTGACGAGATTCCAGCTAAACTGCTAAAATTCGGTGGAACGAGTCTAGTTGATGCCACACATCAATTACTCCTGCGAGTATGGGAGAACGAGGAGATCCCAGACGATTGGCGCAGAAGCATCATCTGTCCAATTCATAAAAAGGGAGATAAACTGCGGTGTGAGAATTTCAGGGGCATCTCACTAGTTTGTACGTCCTATAAAATTTTTACGAAAATTCTGGAAAATAGAATAAAACCGTACGCAGAACGAGTCATTGGCGAATATCAAAGCGGTTTCAGACCTGGCCGCTCCACAACCGATCAGCTCTTCTCAGTCAAACTGATACTCCAGAGGTGCTGGGAATACAATGTAAACGTATACCAAATCTTTGTCGACTTCGAGCAGGCATAGGACAGTATCGATCGTGGAGTACTGTACAACATCATGCTGCAATGTGGGATACCGGCAAAATTAGTGCGACTGACGGGGATGACGATGACCAACTCCGTCCCACAAGTCAGGATCCAGAATAGACTTACTGATCTATTTGAAACACGCACTGGTTTGAAACAGGGCGATGGACTGGCACCGACGCTCTTCAACCTAGCACTGGAATACGTCATTCGGGCCATGAATATGGACAACAGCAAGACGCTACTCATCAAGTCGACACAATTAGCAGCGTACGCCGACGACATCAACATCATGTCCCGAAGATTGGCTGACGCAGAAGAACTTCTGCATACGCTCGATACCGCTGCAAAGGAAGTTGGATTACGTATTAACGAGGGTAAAACTAAAATAATGATGCAATCGGTGACAGGGACACCTGCACAACCAAGCATCAATGTGGGGGACCTCAACATCGAGTTCGTGAACAACTTCATTTACCTGGGTTGCAACCTGTCAAGGGACGCCAACGAAACTGACGAAATCAAGCGACGGATACAGTTAGCTAATAAGACTTTTTTCTCGGTTCTCCCCATAATGAAATCGAAGCATGTGCACAGAAACACGAAGCTCCGCGTGTACAAAACCATTATACGACCAGTGCTATGCTATGGCTGCGAAGCATGGACCCTAACTCAAGCCTCCGAAAACATGGAGATGGATGGCGCATCCGGTACAAACATGAGTTGTATGAAATGTACGATGAGCTGCAAGTCTCGAAAATCGTCAAACAACAACGACTTCAATGGGCAGGGCATGTACAAAGAATGGACGATGATCGCATGCCTAAGAGAGTAATGAATGCAGAACGAGCCGACGGAGCGAGACTGCGAGGACGACCGAGATCTCGTTGGGAGAGCTCAGTAGGTGTGGACGCCGCGCAGCTGCTGGGCTCCCAAAATTGGAGGACGCGGTCACGTGACCGAGATAATTGGAGGACAATGATCCAGGTGGCCAAGGCCCGACGTCGGGCTGTCGCGCCACGATGATGATGATGACGTATTCGATATTTTTTATATTCTAGACTTTTAGTATAGGGTATATTGTTTTTGTCACGACGGAAATATGTAACACCTTATATAAATGATCAGGGTCATCTCCTGATTCGATTAAGCCATGTCTGTCTGTCTGTCCGTCTGTCTATCTGTCCGTCTGTTTTGCCGTTCGCACGATAACTCCCGATAGAATGAAGCTAGAGCCTTGAAATTTTGGTCAAATATTGGAAGTATGATTTAGTTGGTTGGTATTGAAAATGGGCGTGATCAAGCCAAGAGAACGCCTGTCTTTCCTACATATGTAAAATAATTAAATGTATCTATAACTCCCGATTAAATAAACATGAAAAGCTCTAGCTTTAACAGATTGCTCGCGAGGATAATCTTATACTCTCCTGGAAAAATAAAATCGATCAGTTGAAAATTAATGGTAAAGCCCCGTACTACCCTACTTTTCAGGTTTTTTTGTCGTTAACTCTTGAACCAATTGACGTAGACACCTGATTTTTTGCATGTAACCCTGAGGTGAGAAGCTGCTTGAGTTTTAGTAAGTTGGGCATAATCAGATCAAAGGAACGCCTACCTCCTCTACAAAATTCAAAAAATTAAATATTACTTTAATTACGATAAGTTTAGATAGAATGGTACTAGCGAGTTGAAAATTTGGTAGAATGTTGGTAGTAAAATCTAGTTAGTTGCTATTGAAAATGGGTAAGATCCGACCCAAGAAACCCCTACCTCCCCTACAAATGAAACTTCAAATATGCGATAACTTTTGATAGAATGAACCCAGCGACTTGAAATTTTGGTAAAATATTTCAAGCGAGATTGAATTAGTTGGCATTGAAGATGGGTTAGATCCGACCTAAGGAACCCCTACCTACCCTAGAAATGAACCTTAAAATATGCGATAACTTCCGACAAAATAAAGCTACCGACTTGAAATTTTGGTCAAATGTTTGTAGCAGGATCCAGTTGGCTAATGTTGAAAATACGTAAAATCCGACAAACCAAACCCCTACTTCCCTTACAAATGAAACTTCAAATAAGCAATAACTTCCGATAGAATGAAGCTAGCGAAACTTTTTTTAAATGTGATCTAATTGGTTGGTGGCAGTGATGGGCAAGTTCCGAACCAAGGAACCCCTACCTCCCCTACAAGTGAAACTTCAAATAAGCAATAACTTTCGATAGAATGAAGCTAGCGACTTGAAAAATTCGACAAATATTTGTAGAATATGTTAGTTAATTGATTTTGCGAATGGTCAAGATTCTCCTGAATGAGTGTCAACCTTTTCTATAAACTGGCCGTATAAAAAACTCACTTTTAATGCATATAGTCGCTGCCAATTGGTACTTTTGGTATCACCACTAGGTCTGTACAAGTCAAAATTATATACGCTTCGGACTCCGGGTTTTGTCTTAGAAAGTTTATCGCTTGTTTTTTCTTTTATGGTTTTTCGACTATAATCCAATTTCCAAAAACATATTTTATAGGAAAAACCTCCGATTCGTAATCAGCACCCAGAAAAAACATAAATTGGGGAAAAAAAATCAAAACTACGCCACAATTTGTTTTAGACAAATTTGACGCTTAAAGAAAGATTTTTCCTTTTTCACAAATAAAATCCAAATTTCGAAGAGTTATTTCTCAGAAAAACCGAGACGTACGCAGCTGATTTTTATATTAAATTTAAGGAAATTTAATGTACTGAAAGTAAAAGATGATTTGAAAATGTGGCGATTTGGTTGGCATCCTAGGATGCGCGTGGGGACGGAGCCTAAGGTAGCATATTGACCGTGAAGGTCGGGCCGTACCATCTTGCGAAGAAATACGCTCCTCAACGAGTTAATCTGCATCCTATCCTTGCTGTAGTTGAGTTCGGGAGACGTGGGCGTGGTTTTCGTCGTTCGTTGCCCCTGTCCTTTACGTGTGAATAAAAATTCATGGCCTGGGGAAGACAACACAAACATGGGAGGCAAAACTGTGGAATAAAAAAATAGTTGGGTCGATAAGGATGGAGTGGTTGGCGGACGCTCACTTGCCTTTGCGCTCGCTTCGGCGTGTAAGTGTAGTGGGACCCTCGGCCTCTTGTTTCATACCACCGACAAGTAATTACTCACCGGGTGCTGCCATCGATCTGCCGGTTGAAGCAGCACTATTAGACCATAATATTTTTTATTACAGGTGGTTCATTACAGGGCAGCTTCTACTTCAAGGCTTGCCAAAAAGAAGATGTTGAGGACGGAGTGTGCTGCTAACTATAAAAAAAAAACAAAAGCGAATTGGGCACGGAAGTCAGCCGGAAACCATTGCAGAGGGGGGGGGGGGGGGGGGAAATACTACATTTCCCCATTATTCAGATGATCAATAGGTTACAGAGAATCCTGATTCCAGCAGAGGCGCAACACTGCATTCCTTGCCGTAATTCACTAATAAATTCTGAAAGCTGCCGAGCCCATGAATAATTGAACAATGGAGTACTCTGTAAAGAAATTTTTTTTAAGTTACTTAACAGGACAATCCTTGCAAACAAAATGGTATCCAGTGCTTCTCCGCGCTTCATCCGGTCACCGAAGACGTTCCCAATGCTGGCAGTTCGAAGCCATTATGGAGGCCTTAAATACTAAACCACAAAAGACGAACACGAAGCCAGGACTTCCTTGTTAAACTGAATCTTAAAGGAACCAGGCCGAAGCGTATATACCCTAGACTTGTACCGACCTAGTGGTGATACCAAAAGTACCAATTGGCAGCGACCATATGCATTAAAAGTGAGTTTCCTATACGGCCAGTTTATAGAGGAGGTTGACACTCATTCAGGAGGATCTTGATCTTATTTTAAGTTTCATTTCTAGGGTAGGTAGGGGTTCCTTAGGTCGAATCTAACCCATCTTCAATGCCAACTAACTCAATTTTACTTCAAACATTTTACCAAAATTTCAAGTTGCTGGGTTCATTCTATCAAAAGTTATCGCATATTTGAAGTTTCATTTGTAGGGGAGGTAGGGGTTTCTTGGGTCGGATCTTACCCATTTTCAATAGCATCTAACTAGATTTTACTACCAACATTCTGCCAAATTTTCAACTCGCTAGTACCATTCTATCTAAACTTATCGTAATTAAAGTAATATTTAATTTTTTGAATTTTGTAGAGGAGGTAGGCGTTCCTTTGATCTGATTATGCCCAACTTACTAAAACTCAAGCAGCTTCTCACCTCAGGGTTACATGCAAAAAATCAGGTGTCTACGTCAATTGGTTCAAGAGTTAACGACAAAAAAACCTGAAAAGTAGGGTAGTACGGGGCTTTACCATTAATTTTCAACTGATCGATTTTATTTTTCCAGGAGAGTATAAGATTATCCTCGCGAGCAATCTGCCAAAGCGAGAGCTTTTCATGTTTATTTAATCGGGAGTTATAGATACATTTAATTATTTTATATATGTATGGGAGGCAGGCGTTTTCTTGGCCTGATCACGCCCATTTTCAATACCAACCAACTAGATCATACTTCAATTTCAAGGCTCTAGCTTCATTCTATCGGAAGTTATCGTGCGAACGGACAGACAGACGGACAGACAGACAGACAAACAGTCAGACAGACATGGCTTAATCGAATCTGGAGATGACCCTGATCATTTATATATACATTGCCATACCTCCGGAGCCTCCTTTAAGGTGTTACATATTTCCGTCGTGACAGAAACAATATACCCTATACTAAAAGTCTAGGGTATAAAAACAACTCTAAAGGCAGGGTGGGGGTGCTACAGAGGAAAGCACAGCTACTTGAAGGGAAAATACGTAATGTAAAGTGACTAAGTCCTAAGTTTATAACCTATTATTACTTAATTGTCCTAACCCCTTGTGAGGCATAGCGCGTCAACTGTTCCATGTGGCCCAGTTGGCGTTTCGTTGGCATAAACTGGTTTCGGAAAATGCAATTGCCAGCATGCACCTCCTGCACATCCATGGCCACGTACGTCGTCGTGGACGGGATTCGAACCCGAAACGCCGGTAGTAGAACATAAGACTGATGCCTCAACACACTGCGCTGCCGGTCGCCCCAACATGGCAACGCCCAAAACATTTCTCCAAATTTTAACAACCAGCGACAACAACAGCAAAATATTGTAGAAAGTTTTCCATATGACAGTTTCATGTAATGAAATGAAACACTTGTAATGCGATTTATAAGTGCCTCCGCACACGGGTCGTCTGCGATTCGAACTCTGCTCGTCTAAAATCGCACACGACGAGCGACGCCTTGCACCGCACACGAGTCGATTGCAATTCGGCGCGTCTGCGACGCGATCCGGTATTAGGCATGGGTGGTATTACGGATTCTTACTAGCACGAATATGATTTTGGAATTGGGAGTATTTAGGCAATATGTCGCCGCTATGTGAAAGGAGGAGTGCAGAGGAGTGTCAGTGAAAATATTTTAACCCTTTGGTTTGGCAAAACGGACTTTTTTGTACATGAAGTAGAATATGGGCGATATGGATGTCGCGTGATTCGAGGTGAAAGGAGGAGTGCACAGAAGTGTCGATGAAAGCATTTTAAACCGTTGGCATGGCGAAATAGACCTTTTTGTACAAGGAGCGGAACATGGTTGTCGCGGTATTCAAGGTAAAAGGAGAAGTGCGCAGAAGTGTCGATGAAAGCATTTTAACCCTTTAGTGTGGCGAAATGGACCCTCTCGTACATAAAGCGGAGCATGGGCATGGTTGTCGCGTGATTTGAGGTGAAAGGAGAAGTGTATTGAAGTGTTGGTGAAAGCATGTTAACCCTTTGGTGTGGAGAAAAGGACCTTTTGGGAATAAAGCAGGATATGGGTGATATGGGTATCGCGTTATTTAATGTGAAAGAAAAGTCGGTGAAAGCATTTTAACTCTTTGGCGTGGCGAAATGCACCTTCTTGTACATGAAGCGGAACATGGGCAATATGGTTATCACATGAGTCGATGTGAAAGGAAGAATGCTGACGAGTGCTCGTTAAGGCATTTTAACCCTTCAGCGTGGCGTGAAATGTACATGTACATGAGGCGGAATATGGGTGCCGCGTGAAACAATTTTAACCCTTTGAAATTGAGAAATAAATCTTTTTATACATGGAGCAGTAAAAATGTGTGACGCTAATACGCTTTGCGATGGAAAAATACGGTGTTTCTACACGCTATATAATCGAGAAAAATATTTTTTTTATAACACAGGGTATTCGATTTCGGCAAGATTACTGTGTCCGTGGCGCTCAGACAGTGGAACTAAAAGAAGTCAAATTATTTTGACAATAAATTTGATGTGAATTAGTGCAACCACAACTCGAACTCGGATCGAAGAGTTTTCTAAGAAGAAAGAAGAAGAATAAGTAATAAGTGTTGATAGTCGCAAAGTCTGAGTGTTATGGAGAAAGGCAAGGAGGGAAGGACTAACCCTTTTTAATACCGCTGTTTGAGCAAGCGGAGCTCTAACCTCTAACGGTTCGGTCTATGTATATTGAAGGTTAATATCGCTTAAACCTTTCAAATGAATGGCCGCTAAGCTAAGCATTGAATCACAAGGGGCACCGAAATATAATGCATGCCGAAATTTTCCATATTAAATACTGCATTTGCACACTTTCGTTTTGAAAACGAAATAGTGCATGATGGCACGCGAATATCTCGTATACGGCGATGATTTAACAAAACATCAACGGATAGTGCACTGCCTAAATGTTTGCGCGACAACGTCAAATTGTTTTCAAGAAAGAAAAAAATGATACGGATATGATATGATGATATGATATGATACTTTTCCTTTATTGAGAAAAATACTGGATCATGTATATATCTGTGTTAAAAAGAAGATATTTGTTGCGTTCAGGATTTCATACATTGGATATTTGAATTTCTGAGTTACACAATTGTTGTTTAATTCAGGAATTTAGATTCGAATAAAAAAGGAATAGCGGAACTTAACCGGGAAAATTGGTAATTGGTTTCCCCTATATAGTGTCGACGTTTTTTCGTTTTTCCGCCTCGAGATCGCTTCAACATCGCTGTGATATCGCTTTTACGACGCTTCGATATCATCGATTTTATATCGCTTCAGTGTAGCCTCAATATCGCTTTGATATCTGATATCAACACAAAAGGGTTAAAATGACCATCAACAATATTACATTGCATTAACGTCATCAACCCTATTCAGACGACACCCGTTTCCTAAATTTCACTACATGTTCAAGAATATGTTCATCTCAGCACCATAGAGTTAAAAGCTCCTACAACAACACTCCATTGCACTGGCCTCCTCTTCCCGATTCAGACGACACCCGTATTTCCTAGATTTCACTTCATGTCCCAGGATGTATTCATTTCACCACCATAGAGTTAAAAGCGCCTTCAACATCATTCCACATAATTGGCGTCACCACCTCCATTCAGACGACACCTGTATTTCCTAGATATCACTTTATGTCCAAGAATGAGTTTATCTCAACACTTGTAGGATTAAAAACGCCGTGAACTACACTCCAGAGTATTGGCTTCATCACTTCAATTCATAGACATCCGTATTTCCTAGATTTCACTCCATGTCCAAAAGTATGCTTGCATCAACACCAAAGCGTTTAATTCAATTCAATTCGTTTTCAACTCAACTTCCGTCCCACGACACACTTCCCATAGAAGTAGCCACATCAAACTGCCAAATTCCTGAATAATATAAAACCGCAAAAACCACTTGGCGCCACGGGCAGGGTAATTTTGCTGAAAACAAAAACGCTGTGTTATGACAAAAAAATATTTTACCCGATTATATAGCGTGTAGAAACACTGCTTGCCGTCATCGCAAAGCGTATTTGGATCACAAGCTTTTATTAGTTCATGTCCGAAAAGGTAATTTGCACCCCACCAAAAAGTTAAAATACTTACACCAGTACTCCTGTAAACTCCTCCTTTCACGCCGAATCACGCGATACTCATATCGCCCATATCCCGCTTAATGTACAAAACAGTCAATTTCGCCCCACCAGCGGGTTAAAATGCTTTCACTAGCACTCCTCTGTACTTCTCCTTTCACCTCGAATCACGCGACAACCATAATGCCCATATTCCGCTTTAAGTACAAAAGTCTCCTTCTCGCCTCTCCAAAGGGTTAAAATGCTTTCACCAGCACCTGTGCCCTTCTAATTTCGCCTCGAATCACGCGGCAACCATGTTCCGCTTTATTTACAAAAATGTCCATTTAGCGACACCAAAGGATTAAAATGCTTAAATCAGCACTTGTCTGCTTTACTCCTTTCACATCGACTCAGGTGACAACCATGTTGCCCATTTTCCGCTTTATGTACAAGAAGGTCCATTTCGCCATGCCAAAGTGTTAAAATGCTTTCACTGACACTCGTGTGCACTCCTCCTTTCACTCGGAATCACGCGACAACCATGTCGTTAATTTCCCGGTTAATGCCCAAAATTGTCCTTTTCGCCTCACCAATGGGTTAAAATGCTTTCACCAGTACTCCTGTGCAATTTTCTTTTCACTTGGAATCACGCGACAACCATATTCCCCATATCCCGCTTCATGCCCAAAAAGGGCCTTTTTGCCACATCAGCGGGCTAAAATGGTTTCACTAGCACTCCTGTGCACTTCTCCTTTCACCTCGAGTCACGCAACACCCATATCGCCAATATTCCACTTCATGTACAGAAAAGTCCATTTCGCCACGCCAAAGGGTTAAAATGCTTTAACCAGCACCCATCTGCATTCCTCCTTTCACATCGACTCAGGCGACAACAATACATGTTCGGCTTCATGTACAAAAAGGTCCATTTGGTCATGCCAAAGTGTTAAAATGCTTCCACCGGCGCTGCTGTGCACTACTCCTTTCACCTCGAATCACGTGACACCCATATCGCCCATTTCCCGCTTAATGCCCAAAAAGGTCATTTTCGCCTCATCAAGGGGTTAAAATGCTTTCACTAGCACTCCTGTGCACTTCTCCTTCCACCTCGAATCACGCGACACCCATATCGCCCATATCCCGCTTCATGCTCAAAAAAGTCCTTTTCGCCTCACCATGGGTTTCGAACTTGAAAAACCTGACACCTATATACGAAAACACCACAATTTCTTTGAAAATATTTTTCAATTGAATAAATGCATCCATATATTTTTTCCTGGTGTCCGGCGTCGACGACTTTTCTCGTTCCAAGCAGTTCGCATGGTTCGAGACGCACAGACGAGTACATCGATTCGATTACGTGCCGACCAATGTACGACCCGTGTGTGGAACTCCATACATTTGCTTTGGAAGTGGAGTTCGAATCGCAGACGAGCCGATTACGAGACGAGTACGAGACGACCCGTGTGCGGATGGCCTTACTTTCATGTTGTTTTTCGAAGTGCGAATTGCAGTTATGTAATTAATAATTTTTGAAAGGCTAAAGATTGGTTGGGGGCGCTGACTAATACAACTTTAGCGGGTGGAGGGGCGATCTCCACATAGAGGCGAAATTAAGGTCGATTTTTTTTTATCTACTGGTATAGGCAAGCGAGGTGTCGTGAGAAAGGTAATGTTGAGTGCATTCCATTTTTTTGCATTTTCTTGAAATTTGTAGAAAGGGGAACATTGGGGGAGGAGAAAATATTAGTTCGTAATTGGTCCCCTTCCCCCTTCGAGACCGTTATACTTAGAATTATGAAAACTTACAAGAAGGTGGGTTCCGAAAAAAAATGGAAAATAATGGAATCTGTATATCTTCTCAGAATAGGTCAATAATAAATAAAATAAATAACTGGCGCAACAGTCCAATTTGAACTACGGCCTCGAGATGAGCTAGCATCATCTCATTTTCTAGATCGTGACGGTTTTTGTGCAGAGGTATGTGATCAGCAACACGCTCAACCGAGTTATTTACCCCATAATGGGTACTCATTTAACAGCTGAGTGGGCTCATAGTCCGACACGTAAATCCCCGGAATCGAACCGGGGCCCAGTGCGTTGAAGGCGAACGTGCTAACCGTTGCGCCATCCGGACTACAATAGGAATAGGTCAATAATATCATAGTTTATTTCTATAGTTGCAGTTAGCACACCCCTGCATGCCTTAAACACGTTCGAGGTCAAAAGTACTGATGGCCTACACCTTAGACAATAATATTTTCTAAGTTTCGTTACAATCACGTAATATGAATTGGCATGTAAAATGTGAGCGAGTAAGACATTTTAATTATGTTTTTTTTTTATCCATCTGAGTGGTACGAGTATCAAGAAGAGCAAGGAGCCGATATTTATATACCAAACTAAGCGCTTGCTACAAAACCCTCGGATTGCGGGCGTAGCCCTCTATATTCCGGTTTCATTTTATCTTCTGGAATTGTACACGACCTTCAAATCTTTGAACCGCGAATTATACGTTCGACTCCAAATCCTTTTTAGGGTTTTGTAAAAAAACAAAACCCTTATGAAATCGGTCATGCGTCCGTCTGTCTGTCTGTCTGTCTGTCCATGAAATATCTCACTATCCGCTACACGCATGAAATTTGGTGGAAATATGTAGAAGTACTATAATTCTCTGGAGATGCGTCGTAATAGGTCAACTTTAAGGGGAGGTCTCCATAGAGGGGAAGTGAAGGTAAAAATTTTTTTTTCGTTTGGTATAGGCAAGTGGGGTAACATAAGAAAGGTACCACTGAGTACATTCCATTTTTGGCATTTTCATCAAATTTGAAGAAAGGAGAAAAGAGGGAGAGGGGAAAATATGTGATTATAAGTTGTCCCACCCCCCTTGCATTTCCAGACCGTTGCACTTAGAATATGAAAACTTACAAAAAGGTGGCATTTTACTAGCATAGAAAACTAAAAATAATGGAATTTTGATATCTTGTCAAAATAGGTTAATAATAGTACATTTCTATATTTGCAGTTAGGACACCCCTGCATCCCACAAACACATCCGAAGTTAAAAATATTGATGGCCAACGATAAAAAACACTATAGGCAATACTATCTCTAAGTTTCTTCATAATCACATATTACACATATTGGGTTGAGGGGGGGCACTTAGGGGTGAAATTAACGTCAAATTTTCTATCGATTGTTATTGGCAGCGTTGTAGGGTGTCGTAAGAAAGATAATGCTGTATACATTCTATTTTTGGTATATTCTTTAATTTTAAGAAAGCGGAACAAGGGAATTGGCATGTAAGATACTATATCATGACAAGACATTTTAATTATGGTATTTTTATCGATCTGTCTCGTACCAAGAAGAGCCAGGAACCGATATTTACATACCAAAATAAGCGCTTGCTACAAAACCCTCGCATTGCGGGCGTAGCCCTCTATATTCCGGTTTCATTTTTTTTGTATTCTACAATTTACGTAACAGTTATTTTTTTTTTAAATTTGACATGCACTTATACAAACAAAAAACCAGGCCGAAGCGAAGCTTCGGCCCGGAGTCCCAAGCGTATATACCCTAAACTAGTACAGACCTAGTGGTGATACCAAAAGTACCAATTGGCAGCGACCATATGCATTAAAAGTGAGTTTCCTATACGGCCAGTTTATAGAAGAGGTTGACACTCATTCAGGAGGATCTTGACCATTCTCAAAATCAATTAACTAACCCATTCTACAAATATTTATCGAATTTTTCAAGTCGCTAGCTTCATTCTATCGAAAGTTATTGCATATTTGAGGTTTCATTTCTAGAAGAGGTAGGGGTTCCTTAGGTCGGATCTAACCCATTTTCAATAAGAGCTAACTAAATCTTACTACCAACATTCTACCAAATTTTCAACTCGCTAGTGCCATTCTATCTAAAGTTATCGTAATTAAAGTAATATTTAATTTTTTGAATTTTAGGGGAGGTAGGCGTTCTTTTCATCTGATTATGCCCAACTTCCTGAAACTCAAGCAGCTTCTCACCTCAGGGCTACGTGCCAAAAATCAGGTATCTACGTCAATTGGTTCAAGAGTTATAGACAAAAAACCTGAAAAGTAGGGTAGTACGGGGGTCTTTGTAAGAAAATTACCGTTAGTTTTCAACTGATCGATTTTATTTTTCCAGGAGAGTATAAGATTAACCTCGCGAGAAATCTGTCAAAGCTAGAGGTTTTCACGTTTATTTAATCGGGAGTTATAGATACATTTAAGTATTTTATTTTACATATGTAGGGGAGGCAGGCGTTTTCTTGGCTTGATCACGCCCATTTTCAATACCAACCAACTAGATCATACTTCCAATATTTGACCAAAATTACAAGGCTCTAGCTTCATTCTATCGGGAGTTATCGTGCGAACGGGCAGACAGACAGACAGACAGACAGACCTGGCTTAATCAAATCAGGAGATGACTATGATCATTTATATATATGCATTGTCATACCCCCGGAGCCTCCTTTAAGGTGTTACATATTTCCGTCGTGACAAAAACAATATACCCTATACTAAAAGTCTAGTGTATAATGAAACCGGAATATAGAGGGCTACGCCCGCAATCCAAGGGTTTTGTAGCAAGCACTTATTTTGGTACGCAAGTATCGGCTCCTTGCTTTTCTTGGTACCACTTAGATGGATAAAAAAAACATAATAAAAATGTCTGACCCATCATATTCTATCTTACATGCCCATTCATATTACGTGATTGTAATGAAACTTAGAACATATTATTGCCTATGATGTTGGTTATCCTTGGCCATCAGTACTTTTTATCTCGGACGTGTTTAAGGGATGCAGGGGTGCGCTAACTGTAGCTATGGAAATAAACTATTATTAACCTATTTTGAGGAGATATACAAATTCCATTATTTCCCGTTTTATATACTATTCGGAACCCACCTTCCTGAAAGTTTTCATTTTTCTAAGTGTAACGGTCTCGAAATGCAAGGGGGGACAAATTACCATCTAATATTTTCTCCTCCCTCATTTTTTCCGCTTTCTTCAAATTTAAAGTAAATGCCAAAAATAAAATGTACTCAACATTACCTTTCTCACAACACCCGACTTGCCTATACCAGTCGATAAACAAAATTTGACCTTAATTTCGCCCCATCCCCCTCCCCCGCCCGTTATAGTTGGCCAACTACAACACCAATCTTTACCTTTTCATGAATGTAATTAACCATAATATGTAACAATAACTGCAATTCGCACTACGAAAAACGACATGCAAGTAGTATTCGCACCTTCGAAGCCGGTAGGTGTATTTTTTGGATGAATAGTGTAAAAATGCCTAACTTCAAGTGAATGTACTATTATTAAATATTACATGATTGTAATGAAACTTAGAGACATTATTGCTTATGGTGTTGGTTATCATTGGCCATCATTATTTTTGACCCCGGGTGTGTCTAAAGAGTGCGGGAGTGTGCTAACTGAAACAATAGAAATGTACTATTATTAACCTTTTTTGATGAGATTTTGAAATTCTATTATTTTTAGTTTTCGATGTTAGTGAAATGCCGCTTTTCTCAAAATTTTCATATTTCTAAGTGTAACGGTCTCGAAATGCAAGGGGGGGGGGGACAAACTCGGATGGCATATTTTCCCCTCTCCCTCTTTTCCCGTTCCTTCAAATTTGAAGAAAATTCCAGAAATGAAATGCACTCGACGGTACCTTTCTTACTTGTCTATACCAGACGAAACAAAAATTTCGACCTTCATTTCCCCTCTATGGGGATCCCCCCTTAAAGTTGACCTATTACGACGCATCACTTTCTCCAGAGAATTATAGTACTTCTACATATTTTCACTAAATTTCATGCATCTAGCTTCAGCGGTTCGTGAGATATTTCATGGACAGACAGACAGACAGACAGATAAACAGGCAGACAGACAGACGGACGCATGACCGATTTCATAAGGGTTTTGTTTTACTACAAAACCCTAAAAAAAAAATCGGCTCATTCTCTATCTGAATTCATTAAACCCATAGGTTTTTCCTCTCCCCCTCCTATCTTAATTTATTGAAGTTATAATTGGGGAATTTCCATTATTATCGCGCGAGGGATTCTAAGGATGGGAGGGATAAGACGCGCGGACCCACACCATCTGGGGTCCATTCTGTGAGCCGAATGCCACCGTAGGCTCACGATCACCTGGAAGAGAAAGAGATCTGTTCTGATTGGATGGTCCTCCTTTTTTATATCTTTTGCCTCCGTGCCAATACTCGTATAGTCTGACTGATGCAGTCCTGTCCCTTCACGGGACTTTGTTATTGTTTTGGGAGTTGGTGTGTATGCACCCCATATATCTCCTTAGCTCTTTGTTTTTTTTTTGTTTAGTTTTTTCTTTTATAACGGGCAGACGCATGATACCGATAAAAGATGTAATGGAGGAGATCACTACTGCCATTACTATAACCTACCAGCAGCTCCCGACCACTGGGCTGTTCTGCGAACGTGCGTCACCAGGCAGTTAGTGTACAGGAATTTCATTAATTTTTGTTGCCTTTCGGCCTTAACGGCCATCATCCACTCCTCGCCCTCCGTATTCCATTACAAGACCTAGAGCAAGTAGCCTTGTTGTGCTTGTGGGGATGCAAATCGCCGAAAGGACTAAAAAGAACCCGATGAGGCCCGTGGGGACGGAGCCTAACGTAGCATATTGAACGTGAAGGTCGGGCCGTGCCATCTGGTGCAGAAATAGGCTCTTCAACGAGCTAAGCAGCGGTCTGCGCTTGCTGTTGCTCAGTTCGGGAGACGTGGGTGGGGGTTTCGTCGCTCCTTGCCCCTATCCTTTACGTATTGAAAAATCCATAGACCTGGGGAAAACAGTACAAACATGGGAGGCAAAAATGGGGAACACAAAAAAAAAAAAGAGAAGGGACGATAAGGATGGAATGGTTCGCGGACACTCACTTGCTCTGGCGCTTGCATCGGAGTCCAGGTGTCCAGGCCTCTGGTTTCGTACCACCGACAGATCATTACTCATCAGGTTCTGTCATCGATCTGTCGGTTGAAGCAGCACTACCAGACCATAATATGGGTCATAATAGGTGGTTCATCACAGATGTTATCCACATACTGTAGAACTTATTAAGTGTTGTTTAGGTTTTTAACTGATCTTTGAAGAAAAAATCAGTTATTCGACCCTCCTTCAATAACGAGTTTCGACCCCGGAGTTAGTTTTCCTTACGTTTCATGACCCCAGGA
Organism: Chloromyia formosa; assembly: GCA_964017055.1. Taxonomy (NCBI): domain Eukaryota; kingdom Metazoa; phylum Arthropoda; class Insecta; order Diptera; family Stratiomyidae; genus Chloromyia; species Chloromyia formosa. The sequence goes on from OZ024818.1 coordinate 66,208,801, forward strand.
ATCGATTGGCATCATTAGATTTTTTTAGTGTCCTTTATATATACAGGGTGTAACTAGTACTGAGGTTTAAACGAAAATGGGAGATAGAGGAACTTGTCCTGAGTGGAAAATCGTTCCACACATACTCCCGTTTTCGCACCGTTAAGGAGATAGCGCGATTTTAAGGACAAAGGATTTTCATCGTACCTGTGATCACTTTTTGATCTCTAACTTCTGCTGTACTTAGCGTAACGTAATAATTCTGGGCTCGTTGGAAGGACACAAATTCACAAAAAAAATCATTTAAATGACACAAAAATAATAAAAAATTAAAAAAAAAATACAAAAAAGTCCTGTTTTCTCCAAGAAGGACCTGATTAACCACCAAATTTTATTACATTTTCCGAAAGCCCATAAAATTGCACAATAAGTTTGCAAACAGAATTTCTTCATTGGTTGAATTGTAAAGGAGCGGGGCTAACAGTTATCAAGCACGTTCCTTTCAAGTAAATCTGGTTTGACACCCGTCATTCGCCGAAGTAGTATGATTAATAATAGTGAGGACGAAATAAAAGAGTTGAAGTATAGTTTATTACGTTTATTACGCGCCGGGTGCTTCCGTGGGGTCTCTAGCCGCGATGCGCAGTATGCGCTCCTCCGTGGCCACAGGTACCGAGTGTCGCCATCCTGGATGTTGTGTCTCCCGCCACGGCTGCAGTGTACCTTGTTCACGAAGGTTCCGATTAATGCGATGAACATCCGATAATGGGGGTACCGAGATCTGTCCGGATACCGTTCCCGGTAAACTCTTTCGGCTCGCCTAGCATTCCCGTCGCACAACCCATACACGAAGTGCATGTCTGCATTTCTTGCGTTGTAAAACGCCTCCTATTGCTTGCCATGTCGCTCGTAATGATGTCTATGACATTCTGTTTGCTGCTACTTCCTCCCGATGCTTTTATCGCAGAAAAATCTACGTAGGACCAAGTCATTCCTGTTCCTTAAGTGACCAGGTAAACTCCACGCCCTACTTAAATGGATTACTTAATTTACTTAAATGGACTGTATCTAATTAGTTGTCATATTTTTACTTACCTGTAACATAATTTTCACACATAAGAGCAATACTTGTGTTGTTAACATGGTTGCTCATTACTGCATCTGTTTTGCGGTAAATTCTATGTTTAGCAGTATTTTCAACATGTGCAGGGAACTCACTTGTTGTTGCAAATATGAAAAAATTTTGTTAACAAACGTATAGTGAAATTTTATGGGCTTTCCGCAAATGTAATAAAATTTGGTGGTTAATCAGGTCCTTCTTGGAGAAAACAGGACTTTTTAGTATTTTTTTTTTTAATTTTTTATTATTTTTGTGTCATTTAAATGAATTTTTCTCAAAAAGTATAACACTGATTGACACAGTTAATAACAATTAGAAAGAAGAATTTGTATCCAACGAGACCAGAATTATTACGTTACGCTAAGTACAGCAGAAGTTAGAGATCAAACAGTGATCACAGGTACGATGAAAATCCTTCGTCTTTAAAATCGTGCTATCTCCTTAACGGTGCAAAAACGGGAGTATGTGTGAAACGATTTTCCACTCAAGACAAGTTCCTCTATCTCCCATTTTCGTTTAAACCTCAGTACTAGTTACACCCTGAATATATATATAAATACATATATATATATATATCCGCAAAATGTTGTGGACACGATAACAGTCGAACGGAAGTCATAAGCGAGGTGAAACTTTTCCAGTTGATAGATGTCAGTGGGGAGCCGGCTGCTATTGAAATCCAGCACTACCGATAAAGCGGTTAAAAAGTTACAGCTATGTAACGGCAAAAGTATCTGAGCCTAATAACTTCATAACGGAAGAGACTAGCTAAACCAAACTTGCCCAGTAAGTAGACGTTAATGAGAACTAGCCTATTATTGAGTTTTGACAAAAATCCATCAAGCGGTTAAAAAGTTACAGCTATATAACGGCATAATTTTATAAACAAAATAACTACATAACGGAAGAAGATAGCTCGGCGAAACCTACCCAGTTGGTGGATTTTCAGGAGGACTCAACTCCTATCTGATTTAAGAAAAATACATGAAACGGTTCAAAAGTTACAGCTACACAACGGCAACATTTTTTAAGCGAAATAACTTTACAACGCAAGAAACCAGTTGAGTGAAACTTTGCTAATTTGTGGGCAATCATCAAGACTGGATTCCTATTTAATTTCAGCAACATCAATGAGTCAGTAACAGAATTACAGCTATATAACGGCTAAATTTTGTGAACTCAATTAATATATAACGGAAAAAGCTAGTTGAGCGAAACTAATCTAATTGATGAAAACTAGGAGGAATAGCTTCCGGTGCAGTTTCAGGAAAATCCACAGTACAGTCGAAAGGTTACAGTAATACAACAGCAAAAAGTAATAAGCAAAGCTTTACCTACACGAAAGGCATTTAGTTGATGTTGACGACATAGAGTTTGAATTTGGTTTTTCTTTCTGTCACGCTGTCCAAAATAAATCCAAATCCTTTAACATACTATTAGAATATCCACTCGCTTGAAGTGGATCTGAGCTACAGTGACACGGTTGCCGCCGGTTCAGAGTTCTCAAATATGTAAGCGCTGATATTTTGGACTCGAAACAGTTGACCGTCAGCAACTCCCCATTCTGCAACTCATAAGTTGATATTAGAAAAGGGAATTAGATTTTAACATAAAGCGATTATTTCTCCACTTAGCAATGACGATAAGCTATCATTTCAAATTAAATAATATTGAAGGACAATTAAAACACTTTAACATAACCTAGCACCTCGAAGACTTTAAACGACATTATTCCAAAACCGAAAATTGTGCTGACATGGCAATGTTCTCACCTTGATCAATCGTCACATTCTTCAAATATTAGACAACAAACCAGGCAGACAATTTTTCGTGATATTCACATTGAATTTCGTGATAATGTCCCTTATGCCCGGTTCACATTATTCCAGTAACCAATCCAGTCCAGCGCTGGACTGCTACTGTGAACCGGCACTGGACAGCAATCCAATCCAGCAATCCAGTCCAGCGATCTAGTCCAGTGACCGGATTGTCGGTCTACTTTTTGATTCCAGCTCGCCCAGAAATCATTGTTACTATAGTTACCGAATCAACAACACACTGGCCGGGGTACTGGACTGGAATCATGTAGACGATATGATCCAGTCCAGCATTTTCCTGCATTCGGTTTTCAGGGAAATTTGTTTTTGCCATCCATGTCCATATCCATGTAACTATTTTATCAACATGCGTCTCAATTATCTCAAATGAAAGCAGATTAAATTATCAACGAACTCAACCCTTCTCATTTTCCTCGAAGGTTATCTACTTTTTGCGTTATTTGACAAAATACAATACATCAGAAAAACGAGGATTTTTCTCTGCGTGGGAACAAAAGCTAAAAAATAGAAGCTTGAAAAATAGTATTTTTCAATTCAAGTGAGAATATCTCGAAAACAATTGAAGATACGGAACAAGTGGCGCTAACATGTTTTATTGAACGGCTCTAGATCTTTCATTTTGTCTAACAATAAGAAAAAACTAGGTTTAGCGTTTTCAAAAGATATTTAATAAACCAAAAAAGGACATTTACGTTGTTGTTTTTGGCTATACCTCAAATTCCACAAACAATTTTGGGGCAAAAAGCAATTGATGTGGGTGAAATACGGCGAAACACTTTGCCATCATTAGGAAGCAGCACTACTGGAGCGCTCCCATTTTTATACACTAGACTTATAGTATAGTGTATATTGTTTTTGTCACGACGAAAATATGTAACACCTTAAAAGAGGCTTCTTAAAATAGGTATAGCAATATGGAAAAATAAAATCGATCAGTTGATAACTAACGGTAATTCTTGTTTCTTGTCTATAACTTTTGAACCAATTGACGTAGACACCTGATTTTTGGCATGCAACTTACTTGAGTTTTAGTACTTGTAAGTTGGGCATAATCAGATCAAAGGGACGCCTACCTCCCCTACAAATTTCAAAAAATTAAATATTCCTTTAATTACAATAACTTCCGATAGAATGACAGTAGCAAGTTGAAAATTTGGTGGAATATTGCTAGTAGGATCTACTTGGCTTATATTGAAAATGGGTAAGATCCGACCCAAGGAACCTCTACCAGCCCTACTAATGAAACTTCAAATAAGCGATAACTTTTGATAGAATGAAGCCAGCAACTTGAAATTTTGGTCAAGTGTTTGAAGTGAGATTTAGTTAGTTGGTATTAAAGATAGGCCAGATCTGATCCAAGGAACGCCTACCTCCCCTAAGAATGAAACTTAAAATAAGAGAATTTACGGTAAAATAAAGCTAGCGACTTGAAATTTTGGTTACATGTTTGTGGTAGGATTCAGATGGCTAGTATTAAAAATACGTAAAATTCGATCAACCAAACCCCTACTTCTCCTACGAATGAAACTTCAAATAAGCGATAACTTTTGATAGAATGAAGCTAGAGATTTGAAATTTTGCTTAAATAATCATAGCATGATCTAATTGGTTGGTGGCAATGATGGGCAAGATCTGCCCCAAGGAACCCCTACCTCCCCTACAAATGAAACTTCAAATAAGCGATAACTTTCAATAAAATGGCTTTATTTTATGACTTAAAATTTTAGTCAAATATTTGTACTGGGATCTATTGTAGTTGGTTGTTATTTAAAATGCATTAGTTATTTAATTGATTTTGAGAATGGTCAACATCCTCCTGTTTGAGTGCCAACCTCCGCTATAAACTGGTCATATAGGAAACTCACTTTTAATGCAAATGATCGTTGCCAATTGTTACTTTTGGTATCACCACTAGGTCTGTACAAGTCTGTTGCGATACAGTACAGAAATGGGAGCGCTCTGGAAGCGCTACCAATTTATGAATGCGGCCGTTGATTCAAAGATATATAGAAACCGGTAGAGGCGAATTGCGGAGAGACATCGGTCAGTGGTTTTTATGGAAAGTGATTGAAATCCAGTGAATATAGTTAATAAATAAAGAGTGCCCTGTGCCTTGTGCATACGACAAATCTATAAAGTTGGATTTAGCTCAAAACCCGACCTTTCTTGATTATATTGCGTTCACAAGCAAGCATGCCTTCCAAAACCCAAAACCAAATTGAACTATTTATACCCGCCCAAGTCTGACCCAAGTCAGTGTCATAAACGGAGGAGAGAAAGAAAGTTGTAGCCTGATTTGCTCAGTTACAACTAAGCGCCTCAAGTCAATCACGTTGTAGCATAGTTGTGTGAACTCTGGTACGTTATGAATCACGTGAAACAGCTATCCCCGAGGCCACCCCTGAACAGGGCTTAGCGATGGGCTGACAACCCATCTTTGTAGAAATGACTCTATGTCAAGAAATCTTGAAAAAAGAAGCCTTGGAGCAAGCGTGCAACTAATTACTCTTTCAATCTCTGGAATGTACGCTTCCTGTACAAGCCGGCGGCTATTAAAGCCATACTGGAACAAGTCCCAGTGTCACCATACACTGTCGAACACGAACCTAGTACAAGTGGACCGGTTTTCTTCACACCTATGTGAAGTGTGTGTGTGTGAGTTTTGTATTAGTTGTGGTTATTCACCAAAAAAAAATACTTTTTATTTAATTTTTTTTATTCGCAATTATACTTGGTTTTGACTGCTATGTTTGTAATAAGTTTTGTACGTCTTCACTCGGGGAAGGTAGATATCGAAGTGACTTTTACGTGGATAAGTAAAAACGAATCAGTGTATGAAAATATGCAACATATGCAAATTACGTTGTTTACAGATAGATGCAAAAATGCAACGTAGTGTCTGTTGAATTATCATATGAGATTAGTGCAACGTTTGCATTTACCTGTTCTAATAAATCTTTTAATATGTCGGACGTTGACCTCCGATATATAACTTGTGTCAGCGGACATTTGTACCAGGTGCGAGTTCGAGTTTGAGATCGACAGTGTATGGTGACATTAACAATACAAACTTAGCATCACTGCAGTCCACGAAACAAAATGGCTTCACAATGAGATTAACGATATGAAATCGCACACAATCTTCCAATGAGGAAAACCGGAGACGCCTTATAATCCAGTCATTAGGAGCTCTGAAGGGCTTTGGGGATACAAATTCTGGTGGAGAATTTTTTTCTTCCAATTTTTATGTTTTTTGGGGTGCTGAACACGAATCCAGAGCTTCCCACTAAATTTTTTTTGCGGAGCATGGTCAAAATCTCAAAAAACCTCAAAATGTCGGTACTTTTTTGGTTTTTCGATTACAACTTGAAAACCGTGGATCCTAGCTAGAAAAAGTGTAAGAATCAGTTAAAGAGAATAAAATTATGCGTCAAATGAGCTCTAAACGTCAAATTTGGTTTAGTGGTGTAGCCGCAATCGACAGTCGAAAAACGTCGACATCAGACCTCACACTAATAAGTACTGGCATTTTCGGAGATGAAAGGGTAGACTGCCACTAGGCTAAAGAGGTGGGCGTGCAAGGAATAAACCGCATAGTTGGAGACGATTTTCTGGCAGTTAAATTCAAAAGAGCTTATCGAGTGAAGCCTCTTGCATTGGCCACTTTTATACCGGGGAAGTATGTTTCAGTATTAACTAATCCCAGAAAACTGACCACGATCTAATCATATCGGATTAGTTGATTGGACTAGCTCTTAGCTCCACTTACAATGCGGTGCTGAACCAAAAAAAAAAAATGGATTAGGTTTGTGTTTTCGTTGTTGAAGGTTGTTGTTGCTAGCAAGCCAGGGAAGACGCAGATACCCTCATAATCACGACAGCTCTCTCCTTGGCCCCAAAACATACTATTTTTACATGCGACTCCACCAGTGCGCTGTTCAACCAGGGGAAGAAGACATTTCTTAACATTCTCCGGAGAAACTCACATTTGATAGCCATCATAAAAGTTTTCCAAGATCCCCAGTAAGCTCGTTCAAGTATAGCTACGGCAGGAGAGGCCTTCTTGAAGGCACTGTACGGTCGAAAAGATGCCACCTCATTAAATCTGCTGTAAAACAAAAGCTATGTGACGTCCTCCTTCAAGGCGCGATTCAACATCGCCTCACTTCCATCAACTGATAATGCAGCTCAGCAGCATTCAATGAGTGTATACCACCAAGTGCAGAAATGGCGTTGTTTTGACAAAAGGCCCGAAGAATGCGGGTGAAAATCACCAAAAGTGGACTGCTGCCTGTAACAATCACGAGGAATGCCGCACCAGATGCCCTACTGCGCATCATTTATTAAAAACGCAAGAAGACATGTGTAGGACACTGTGGCTGCAAAAAGGCAGGTATACATGGCTCCCGCTTTGTGCTAACTGTGAGGGCTAGTATGAGAATGTGGACCCCTCTGCAGCAGACGACGACCTCGAAGAAATGTTGGAAGAGTCAGCCGACGAATCCCATCCACCGGAACCCAGACCACCATCCCAAAACCGGTCCTTACAAAATACTAAGGCTGTGAACCTGTAGTGTATTTTTAACCAACTTCTTGTAATATATATATACATGTAAATACAACCTTCAATATTCAAATTGTTGAAGAATTACCAGCACCTACTAAAAAAAAGAACGAAAATAAGTTATAAGGGAACACTCGTTCAAAAACGTGATTTTAGTTATTTCGAATTTCTGAATTTTCTTTTTATCAAATTAAAAAGGTTAGATACTTTTTGAACGGATAATTTCCTGCTCTCCAACTCTCACTTGTGGCATTTTTACGTATTAGTAACCGTTTTCAAGGTACAGACGTTCAAATGTGACAATAACATGGTTTTTCGCAAAGTAGTGAAAAATCGAAGTTTTTCGACTCTCGATTGCGGCTACACCACTGGACTGAATTTGACGTTTAGGTACCTCATTCGACGCAGAAGTCTATTCTCTTTAACTTATCCTTACACTTTTTCTAGCTTGGATCCACGGTTTTCAAGTTGTAATCGAAAAACCAAAAAAAGGACCGAAATTTTGAGGTTTTTTGAGATTTTGATCATGTTCCGCAAAAAATTTTTGGTGGAAAGCTCCGGATTCGTGTTCAGCACCCGAAAAAACATAAAAAATGAAAGAAAAAAATTCTCCACCAGAATGTGTATCCCCAAATCACGCAATGGCTGGACTATTATTGTCAACAAATAATTTAAACAACATGTTATAGATTTCAAACCTATCAACGGAAGGATGTGTGCGATTCGCATCAAGAATTAACTTTTTAACCTCAGGCTTATGAACGTGCATGCTCTCACCGAAGTTAAAGAATAAATAAAAGCAATAAATTACGAATTATATAACCATCTGGAGACGCTGTTTCGCTCACTGCCTCCGAGATGTCAAGATATTGCTGGTGGATAATGCAAAAGTAGGAAATAATATTATTATAATATATAATTAGTGCGACCGGTAGCTCAGTGTGTAGACGCGTCAGTCTCATGTCTGACTACGGTCGTTACGGGTTCAAGTCTCATCCACGGAGTTTGTGTCCATGTGTTGTCTTCGCCCTGTGGTGGGAGGCGTAATAACAAGCCACAACTTAGCCCCACTTGTCACAGGTAGTCGGCCAAATGGGAACAGGAGGTGATGCTGGCAAAGTGCATCGTCCGAAACTGGTTTATGCCAACGAAATGTCTACTCAGCCGCATACAATAGTTGACGCGCTATCCCCTACTAGGAGTTAAGGCAAACGAGTAGTATCGTGAAACCACTCGAGGGCACAGCCCCGATTTTTCCTCGGAAATTTAAATGATTATTTTACAACGGTACTTTGAACTGACAAACTGCAAAGACCGAAGCGTATATACTCTACACTTGTGCAGACCTAGTGGTGATACGAAAAGTACCAATTGGCAGCGACCATATGCATTAAAAGTGAGTTTCCTATATGGCCAGTTTATAGGGGGAGGTTGGCACTCATTCAGCAGGATCTTGACCATTCTCAAAATCAATTAACTAACCCACTCTACAAGTATTTATATTTATTTTGAATTTTTAAGTTAGCGACTTAAAAATTCATTCTATCGAAAGTCATTGCTTATTTGAAGTTTAACTTGCAGGGGAGGTAGAGGTTTCTTTTGTAGAATCTTGCGCATTTTCAATAACAACCAACTAAATCCCAGCACAAACATTTGACCCAAATTTCAAGCCACTAGCTTTATTCTATCGTAAGTTATCGCTTATTTTAAGTTTCATTTGTAGTGGAGGTAGGGGTTCCTTGGGTTGGATCTGGCCCATCTTGAATACCAACTCAATGACTTCAAATATTTGACCAAAATTTCAAGTCGCTGGATTCATTCGTAATTAAAGGAATATTGAGTTTTTTTTTAAATTTGTAGGGGAGGTGGGCGTTCCTTTGGTCTGATTATGCCCAACTTACTAAAACTCAAGCAGCTTCTCACCTCAGGGTTGCATGCCAAAAATCAGGCGTCTGCGTCAATTGGTTCAAGAGTTATAGACAAAAAAACGTGAAGAGTAGAGTGGTACGGGGCTCTTTGTAAAAAAATTGCCGTTAGTTTTCAACTGATCGCTTTTATTTTTCCAGGAGAGTATAAGATTATAAGATTTTCCTCATGAGCAATCTACCAAAGCTAGAGCTTTTCATGTTTATTTAATCGGGAGATATAGAAACATTTAATTATTTTACATATGTAGTGAAGGTGGGGGGCAAAGACCTTTTCCATAGTCCTCCGCGTGGGCGCCCCCTGGTAATGGCAGTGTATCAATTCGCTGACGGCCAATGTCTTAGCGATAAGACAGTTTGGAAAAGGCAGATAGCTGTAGCCTGAATGGCTGACGAACACCTAAGCGTCTCAGGTCTAGTAGGATCGAATGACTTGCGTAGTTGGACCTGCTACATAGTTGTGTGGGCTCCAGCACGTTGATTAAACCATCTGAAGCAGCTATCTCCGAGGCCATCCCCTGAATGGGGTTAAGCGACGTGCTGACAACTCGTCCTTGTAAAAACCACTCCATGTCAAGAAACCTGGAACAAAAGCCTCGGATTGGACGGATCAACAACGACGACCACGCAAACGACTAAAGGATTATTCTTTCGGATCCTGGAATGTACGCTCCCTGAACAAACCGGGGGCCGAAAAGGCCCTCCTTCAACAGGTCGAAAAGTACAAACTGAGCATAACTGCAGTCCAGGAAACAAATTGGCTTGGCAGCGAGATTAATGACAAAAAATCGCACACAATTTTTACAAGTGGCAAACCATCGGGCCGCAAGGAGTTTGGGGTAGCATTTATAGTGAACAATCACCTCAAACCGCATATTACTGACTTCAAACCCATAAAGGAACGGCTGTGTGCGATTCGCATCAAGACTCGATTCTTCAATCTCTGGCTCATCAATGTGCATGCCCCCACTGAAGTTAAAGAAGACGCAGTAAAAGACGAGTTCTACGCCCGCCTTGAAACTCTCTTCGACTAACTTCCAACAAACGACGTCAAATTGCTGCTGGGAGACTTTAACGCAAACGTCGGAAATGAAAGTTGGCACTGGGGGACCACTGGAGGCCACAGCCTCCATGAAGAATGTAATGATAACGGCCAGCGACTTATCGAGTTCGACTGCAGCAGGAATCTAGTCGTAAGCTCTACGTGTTTCCCGCATCGACGCATTCACAAGCAGACCTGGAAGTCTCCAGACGCACAGACCGTCAACCAAATTGACCACGTCCTCATTTGCAGGAGATGGGCGTCTAGTGTCATGGATGTCCGCTCCTATCGAGGAGCAAACTGCGACTCGATCATCACTTGGTGAAGACGACCTATAGATGTAGAATTTCCTCAGTGCACCAATCAAGAATCAGCCCTCCCAAAATCTTTGCGGTTGATAAGCTTTTGAGTGATGCTACAGCGGTGGCGTATACTACCGCCCTTGAGGAAAAACTATCACCTATGCTACACAACATCAGCAACACAGGCGTCCATGGGTTCTGGGAAGAACTCAAGGGTACCATCAAGGATGTCGCAGAGAAGGTCGTGGGATATAAAGCCCGGCGAGCGCGAAATGACTGGTTCGACGAAGAATGGAAAAACTCACTTGACGCGAAAAACGAGGCCTACAGACAATGGATTCAACGAGGAACCAGAGCCAGAAGAGAAAAATATGACGAGTTACGGCGAATATCGAATAGAATAATTAGGCGTAAGAAACGTAAATACTTTGACGAGCAGTTGCTGAACATAAACGAAAACTTAGCTAATAGGAACACCAGACAAGCGTACAAACTAGTAAATGCAATTAAGAACAGCTACCAACCCAGGACTAGCCTTTGTAAGGACAAGGATGGAAACATCATCAGCGACACCGATGGTATTAACAAGCGATGGGCCTCTTATTTTGAAGAGCTTCTAAACCGACCATCTAACATCCCCACACAGGAAGCTCTCGACGATATTGTTGATCTAGGCCCACCCATTCAACCCCCGACAGTAGAGGAAGTTGATCTCGCCTTGCGGTCACTCAAACGAAATAAAGCGCCGGGCGCTGACGAGATTCCAGCTGAACTGCTAAAATTCGGTGGAACGAGTCTAGTTGATGCCACACATCAATTACTCCTGCGAGTATGGAAGATCGAGGAGATCCCAGACGATTGGCGCAGAAGCATTATCTGTCCAATTCATAAAAAGGGAGATAAACTGCGGTGTGAGAATTACAGGGGCATCTCACTAGTTTGTACGTCCTATAAAGTTTTGACGAAAATTCTGGAAAATAGAATAAAACCGTACGCAGAACGAGTCATTGGCGAATATCAAAGCGGTTTCAGACCTGGTCGCTCCACATCCGATCAGCTCTTCTCAGTCAAACTGATACTCCAGAGGTGCTGGGAATACAACGTAAACGTATACCGAATCTTTGTCGACTTCAAGCAGGCATACGACAGTATCGATCGTGGAGTACTGTACAACATCATGCTGCAATTTGGTATACCAGCAAAATTAGTGCGACTGACAAAGATGACGATGACCAACTCCATCTCACAAGTCAGGATCCAGAATAGACTTACTGATCTATTTGAAACACGCACTGGTTTGAAACAGGGCGATGGACTGGCACCGACGCTCTTCAACCTAGCACTGGAATACGTTATTCGGGCCATGAATATGGACAACAGCAAGACGCTACTCATCAAGTCGACACAATTAGCAGCGTACGCCGACGACATCAACATCATGTCCCGAAGATTGGCTGACGCAGAAGAACTTCTGCATACGCTCGATACCGCTGCAAAGGAAGTTGGATTACGTATTAACGAGGGTAAAACTAAAATAATGATGCAATCGGTGACAAGGACACCTGCACAATCGAGCATCAATGTGGGGGACCTCAACATCGAGTTCGTGAACAACTTCATTTACCTGGGTTGCAACCTGTCAAGGGACGCCAACGAAACTGACGAAATCAAGCGACGGATACAGTTAGCAAATAAGACTTTTTTCTCGGTTCTCCCCATAATGAAATCGAAACATGTGCACAGAAACACGAAGCTCCGCGTGTACAAAACCATTATACGACCAGTGCTATGCTATGGCTGCGAAGCATGGACCCTAACTCAAGCTTCCGAAAACATGCTAGACACTTTTGAACGTAAGGTTCTACGGCGAATTTTCGGGGCTGTTTGCGATCGAGATGGATGCCGCATCCGGTACAACCATGAGTTGTATGAAATGTACGATGAGTTGCAAGTCTCGAAAATCGTCAAACTACAACGACTTCAATGGGCAGGACATGTACAAAGAATGGACGATGATCGCATGCCTAAGAGAGTAATGAATGCAGAACGAGTTGACGGAGCGAGACTGCGAGGACGACCGAGATCTCGTTGGGAGAGCTCAGTAGGTGTGGACGCCGCGCAGCTGCTGGGCTCCCAAAATTGGAGGACGCGGTCACGTGACCGAGATAATTGGAGGACAATGATCCAGGCGGCCAAGGCCCGACGTCGGGCTGTCGCGCCACGATGATGATGATGATGATGTAGTGAAGGTGAAGACAGGCGTTGTCTTGGCATGATCATGCCCATTTTCAACACCAACCAACTAGATCATACTGCCAACATTTGATAAAAATTTTAAGGCTCTAGCTTCATTCTATCAAAAGATATCGTGCGAGCGGACAGACAGACAGGCGGACAGACAGACAGACGGACAGACAGACAGACAGATAGGCAGACAGATAGACACGGCTAAATCGAATCAGGAGGTGACCCTGATGATTTATATAGTATATACATTGCTATACCTCCGGAGCCTCCTTTAAGATGTTACATATTTTCGTCGTGACAAAAACAATATACCATATACTATAAGTCTAGGGTATAAAAAGATCATGGTCGGAAGATGATGAGGTAATTTTCTTGTTGTTGTGTGTTTCTTGAATATTTCGATTTTTTAGTATAGACATCGATATCATAACAGGAAAACAAATTCGTGTAGTTTTGTAATTTTACAAAATTAATAAAAGCAATTTTCTGAATATATGCTCCTAAGTTTCCGTTGATAGGGGGTCGGAAAGTTTAGGTGAGAGAGGGTCAAAAGTCCTTTTTTCCAGTTTCCATCTGAAAGGGTCATCACGAAAATTCTTGTTCACCAATTCATAAATTCTTAAATTTATCCATTTTTCTATGCAGCAGCAAATAAAACCTATTTAAAAATGAAATCGGAAAATAGAGGGCTACGCCCGCAATCCGAGGGTTTTGTAGTGTCCTTATGCCAATAAGAGATGAACTGTCCTTCTCTTGGAGATGCTTAACCATTCATGTTAAGACGATGTTGCAAATTGCAAGCTTGCGTAAAAAATATTAAAAATAAATTGATTCAATAATTATATCAAGGGTTGGAATTAATTCGTAGCGTTTTACAAAAGGTGGAGTTACTCAAATATCCGTAGTCACATTTACAAAAGCAAATATTCTCCATTGGAAAACGCCTCAAAACCTTTGGAATGATACAAAAGCAAGGAACGTGGGTCCCACATGAGTTGAAGCCGAGGGACGTCGAACGGCGTTTAGTCAATCTATGAGCAACTGCTTCAACGGCAGGCAAGGAAGGGATTTTTGCACCGAATCGTCACTGGCGACGAAAAGTGGGTGAGTTACGACAATTCTAAGGGCAAAAAATCTTGGGGTTTGCCCGGTCGTGCATCAACATCATCGCCAAAATATAATATTCATGGAAAGAAGATCATGCTGTGCATATGGTGGGATTAGCTGGGCATAATCTATTAGGAGCTGCTCCAACCGAGTGAAAACATCACTGGGGACCTCTACAGACGTCAACTGATGCGTTTGAGCAAAGCATTAAAAGAAAAGCGCCCCCAATTCAAGGGACGAAATGACAATGTGATTTTGCTCCACGACAATGCCAGACTCCATGTTGCAAAAGTGGTGAAAACTTATTTAGAAACGCTGAAATGGGAAGTTTTATCCCACCCGCCATATTCACCAGAAATCGCTCCATCAAATTTAAACTTGTTCCGGCCTATGGCGAATGGCTTGTCAGAGCAGCACTTCCACAACTACGAATTAAGAATTGGATCGATTCATTCATCGAATCTAAAAACGAAGAACTTTTTCGACGTGGTATTCGTGCTTTGCCAGAAAGAAGGAAAAAGATAGTAGAAAACGATGGACAATACTTTGAATAATACCACTGTAATAACATTTTCAGAATAAACCATCAAACTTTGCAAAAAAAAGAAACGCTACGAATTAATTCCAACAACTAATAGAAAGAAGAGTCAGCTACCAGCATACCTCCCCCCCCTTTCCCTCCTCCTTCCTCTCCCACCAATCTTTACCTTTTTGAAAATGGTTAAAACTTGGAGATATTAGTGCCCATAGTATTGATTATCGTGGTTCATCAATATTTGATGAGTTTGAGAAATGCAGGGGTGTGCTAACTGTAACTATAGAAATATACTATTATTAACTTATTTTGAGAAAATATCAAAATTCCATAATTTTTTTTTTCTGTGCTAGATGAAAGCCACCTTCCCTTACGTTTTCATATTTCTGTGTAACAGTCTCGAAATAGTAAGGGGGTGGGACAAATTATGATCTCATATTTTTCCCCTCTACCTCTTTTCCCCTTTTTTCAAATTTGATGAAAACGCCAAAAATGCAATGTACTCGGTAGTACCTTTCTCATGATACCCCACTTGCCTATACCAGATGAAAAAAAAATGTTGACCTTTATTTCCCCTTTATGGAGACCTCCTCTCAAAGCAGCAACCAGCTTATTTCCCCCTCCACTTCTCTCTTCTTCATCTTCTATCCCATCAACCTTTACCCTTTCAGAAATGGTTAATTCCAATTCACTTTACGAAAAACAAACAATGTTCAAGTACGCAGTACGCGTATTACTAGTATGTAGCAGAGGCCGGTTATGTGCATTTTTTGTATGGATGGTGTCAAAATGTCAAAATTTAAATGAATGTACTATTATTAAATATTATGTGATTGTAATGAAACTTAGAGATATGATTTCCTATGATGTTGTTTATCGTTGGCCATCAATATTTTTGACCTCGAGTGCGCTTAAAGAGCGCATGGGTCTGCTAACTGCAACTATAGAAATGTACTATTACTAACCTTTTCTGATGAGATTTCAAATTCTATTATTTTTGGTTTTCTGCGCTAGTAAAATGCCGCTTTTCTGTAAATTTTCATATTTGTAACTATAAAGGTCTCGAAATGCAGGGGGAGGGGGACAAACTCGGATCACATACTTTCCCCTCACCCTCTTTTCTCCTTTCTTCCAATTTGAAGAAAATTCCAAAAATGGAACGTACTCCACGGTACCTTTCTTACGTTACCCCGCTTGCCTCTACCAAACGAAAATAAAAATTCGACCTTCATTTCCCCTCTATGTGGACCCCCCCCCCCTTTAAACTTGACCTATTAGGACGCATCGCTTTCCTCCGGCGAATTATAGTAATTCTACACATTCCTACAAAATTTCATGTATGTAGCTCCAGCCCTTCGTGAGATATTCCATGGAAAGACGGACAGACAGACATTTTACCGATTTCATAAAGGTTTAGTTTTTACTAAAAAGCCCTAAAAAATGGTTTACGACGGTTTAAACGGGTAGGTGTTTTCCATCTCACCCCTATTCCATATAATAATTGTCCATAATTTTCGGCTTTTATCAAAATAACAATTTGTCCACACTTGCAGCCATCAAATCCTCTTCCATTCAGCGGGCGCCCGCTTTGCAATGCAAAACATTTGGTTGAGGCAGTCTGATAGCTGTAGCCTCATTGGATAAGTAGCACCTAAGCGTCTCAGGTCATCAGGGTAGAATGAATTACGTAGTCAGACCTGCAACATAGTTGTGCGAACTCTGGCACGTTATGAACCAACCGAAGCAGCTATCACTGAGACCACCCTTGGATAGGCTTTAGCGATTGGCCGACAACCCATCCTTGTAAAAAATACTCCATGTCAAGAAACTTGGAACAAAAGCCTGGGATTGGACGGATCATCAACGACGACGTAAATGTTTAACGGATTATTCTTTCGGATCCTGGAATGTACGCTCCTTGAACAAACCAGGGGCCGTGAAGGCCCTCCTTCAACAGGTCGAGAATTACAAACTGACCATCACTGGAGTCCAGGAAACAAATTGAATTGGCAGCGAGATAGACGACAAGAATTCGCACACAATTTTTAAAAGCGGCAAACCATCGGGTCACAAGGAGTTGGGAGTTGCATTCATAGTGAACAAGCAGCTCAAGCCGCACGTTATTGACTTCAAACCTATTAATGAAAGGTTGTGTGCGATTCGCATTAAGACTTGTTTTTTTCATCCTCTGGCCCATCAATGTGCACGTCCCGACTGAAGTTAAGGAAGATGCAGTGAAAGACGAATTTTATGCCCGTCTAGAGACACTGTTCGACTCACTTCCGATAAACGACGTCAAAATACTGCTGGGAGATTTTAATCCGAAAGTTGGCATCGAGGAACCACTGGATGACATAGCCTCCATGAGAAATGTAGTGATAAGGGTCAACGATTAATCGATTTCGCCTGCAGTATCGTAAGCTCTACATACTTTTCGCATCGACGCATTCACAAACAAACTTGGAAATCTTCAGACGCACGAACCGTCAACCAAATTGGCCACGTCCTCATTTGCAACAGGTAGGCGTCCAGTGTGTTGGATGCCCAATCCCATCGAGGAGCAAACTGTGATTCAGACCATCATTTGGTGAAGACAACCTATTGGTGTAGTATTTCTTCAGTTCGCCAATTGAGAATCAGCACTCCCAAAATTTGACATACTCTTGAGCGATACTACGGCGCAAGCATATACAATACAGTTGCCCTTGAGGAAAGACTATCACCTATGCTACACGACTTTAGCAACACAGGTGTCGCGGGTTCTCGGAAGAACATAAGGTACCATCAAGGAAGTCGCAGAGAAGGTCGTGGGATACAAAGCACGTCGAGCGCGAAATGACTGGTTTGACGAAAAATGCAGAAAATCACTCGATGCAATGAACGAAGCCTACAGGCAATATAATGAAACGTGCAACTAGAGCCAAAAAAAGAAAATACGATGAGCTGCGGTGAATATCGAATAGAATAATTACACGTAAGAAACGTCAATACTTTGACGAGCAGTTGCTGAACAATAATGAAAACCTAGCTAATGGAAACATCAGACAAGCGTATAGACTAGTACAATAAATACAAGCAAGAACGGCTATCAACCCAGGAGTAGCCTCTGTAAGGACAAGGACAGAAACATTATTGAGCATGATCCCACTTAGACGAAGTTGATCTCGCCCTGTGGTCACTCAAGCGAAATTGCGGTTTGTAAATTACAGAGGCATTTCACTAGTCTGTACGTCCTACAAAATATCGACGAAAATTCTGGAGAATACAATAAAACCATTCGCAGAACGAACCATTGGCTTTAGATCTGGTCGCTTCACAACCGATCAGATTTTTACTGTTAAGCCAATCCAGCGAAAGTGCTGGGGGGAATAATACATAGACGTTTACCAAATCTTTGTCGATTTTAAGCAAGCATACGACAGTATCGATCAAGTTGTATTGTACAACATCATGCTGCAATTTGGTATACCAGCAAAACTAGTACGACTAACAAAGACGACGATGTTTAACTCCGCCTTACAGGTCAGGTTTCTTTTGAAACACGTACTTTTTTGAAGCAGGGTGATGGACTGGCATGGCGCCGCCGCTCTTCACCCTAGCATTTGAATACGTCATTCGGGCAATGTATACCATTCCACACCAGCGGAACACTATTTTTGATAGCGTACGCAGACGACGTCAACATCATGTCTCGAAACTGACCGACGCAGAAGAACTTCTACATACTCTTGCCCCCGCTGCAAAAGAAGTTGGACTACGCATCAACGAGGACAAAACAAAATAATGATGCAATCAAGAACCAGGACGCCAGGACAGTCGAACGTCAACATAGGGGACTTCAGCATAAAATTCGTAGACGACTTCACAACCTGTCAAAGGACGCCAACGAAACTGACGAAATCAAGCGACGGATACAGCTAGCAAATAAAACTTGCTTCTCGGTCCTCCCCATAATGAAATCGAAGCATGTGCACAGAAACACGGAGCCCCGCGTATACCATCATACGACCAGTGCTATGGCGGCGAAACCTGGACCTAACCCAAGTCTCCGAAAACATGCTAAACACATACGAGCGGAACCAAACCAACCATGAATTGTATGTATGAACTGTAAGATAAGCTGGAAGTTTCGAAAATCGTAAAACTATAACATCTTCGTGCCCTACACCGAATGGACGATGTTCGCAATCTAAACAAGTAATAAAAGGACGACGAGTCGACGGAGCGAGACTGCGAGGAAGACGAGAGCTCCTTGCGAGATCTCAGTACATGCTGATGCCGAGCAATTACTGGGCTTCCAAGATTGGGGGACGTGGTCACGGTACCGAGATAATTGGAGGTCAATGATGATGATGCAGTCATCAGCTGTGAGTTGTTCAGTTTGTCAGAAATTTTACATTTATGGCGCGAGATGTATAATAGAACGATTGCGATCCAATCGACAACAGTTTTGAGTTTTTTGCGCTTTCTAAACGTGCCGTGCTCATAGTTGACCTTATTAGTAGCGTACAATTCTACCGGCATAAATTATTTCATGAATAACATTCAACACATCATTAATTAGTTAGAGACGACTTAAATAGAAACAGTCGGGACTAATTTTATTCTTATGTGTGCAAATTGCTTCATTATATTTGGTTAATTATTTCGCCATGGCTCTTGAGGGTTATTTCAAGGTCGCAATCTGAAGTGAATCTTAAAAGCAGCGTAATGAATCCTTCACCTGTATTCTTTGTCTTTGACTATAAAAAGTACATTTGTGAATACGAATATAGTGTACCACTCGCACGGGATATGTGCTCGATGTTTCTTTGTAGGAAATTTAAGGTTGTTGTTTGTCTTCTTGAAAACATTGATAATAGTTGGAAAAACATCAAAAGAATATTTCTGATATTGGTACTTATGAATCAGGTCTACGTATTGAGGATATATTTTATTTCCTTATACATAAATAACTAACTAACGGTAATTTTCTTACAAAGATCCCCGTACTACCCTACTTTTCAGAATTTTTGTCTATAACTCTTAAACCAATTGACGTAGACATATGATGTTTGGCAAGTGACCCTGAGGTGAGAAGCTGCTTGGATTTTAGTAAGTTGGGCATAATCAGATCGAAGGAACGCCTACCTCCCCTTCAAAATTAAAAAAATTGACTATTACTTTAACTTTCGACAGAATGACACTAGCTAGTTGAACATTCGGTAGAATGTTGGTAGTAGGATCTAGTTAGTAGTAGGAACCCCTACCTCCCCTACAAATGAGCTTCAAATAAGCGATAACTTTCGATAGAGTGAAGCTAGAAACTTGGAATTTTGTTAAAATGTTTGTAGGGTGATCTAATTGGTGGTGGTTGGTGGCAATGAGGGCAAGATCCGACCTAAGGAGCCCCTACCTGCCCTACAAGTGAGACTTCAAATAGGCAATAACTTTCAATAGAATGAAGCTAGCGACTTGAAAAATTCGACAAATATTTGTAGAATGGGTTAGTTCATTGATTTTGAGAATGGTCAAGATCCTCCTGAATGGGTGCCAACCTTTCCTATAAACTGGCCATATAGCAGACTCACTTTTAATGCATATTGTCGTTGCCAATTGGTACTTTTGGTATCGCCACTAGGACTGTACAAGTCTAGGGTATATACGCCTTGGACTCCGGGACGAAGCGAAGCTGGTTTAATAGTATCCTTATAATTCCTAAAGGGTGCCTCGGATCGAAAAAAAGCTTGCATGAGTAAATTAAAGAGCGATAGTCAAAAACGACAATTTTCGAAGCTTCGGAGAAAGATCAAACTTTATCAAGCTCACAGATCTTTGCATTGGATGCTCCAAATGGAAAAGCTTACTTGTAAAAGTTGAGGATAATTTGATTGAAAGCCTAACGTGGCCAATATTTTTCAATTCGGCCCATTTTTAAAGTTATTATGAGGAAAAATTCAAAAATGCTTGCTCATCCATTAATGCCTTAAAAGCTCTATCTCGGTAAGTGTAATAGCTAGAAGTTTTACTTTAGTCTAAATTATAGCTAAATTACTCTAGTTTAATAAAGTTTAGCAAGGTTTCTTGTAAGACCAATTTAGGAGATACTAAAAAGAAACTAGACAAGCCAAACAAGGCACGTTTTCAACGTGGTGGCGGGGTCCCTGATGGCGGGATAGAAAACTTGAATTTTTAAACAATGTACCAACTCAAACATTATATCAAAAATCGAAACTACCCCAATTAACTAATTAAAGCATAAAGTTTTTTAACAATTTAATAATTTAAACTTTGAAAAATCTACTACTTCTTTTTTTAATAACAACGCAATAACTCAAAAACTATACCCGGTAGTATATTCCAGTAAAAGCTTTTTCTCGAGTTTTCACCTATATATTATATTATATTAATTTTATTAAAAATAAAAACTTCCTGTTTTGTTGTAAACAAATTGTGTTAACATTATATAATACTAATTTTTAAATTTCGCTTCATTTCTCTTTCTGGTTCCTGTTAATCCCTTGTGGGGCATAGGGTAATGACCACGCCTACTTTCCCCCTTGTCCTGTTCATCGCCATCGCTTTGAGCTCACTCCACGACATTCCTATTGAGGCACCGTCTCAACCTATCTTCTCCAGGTGTTACTAGGTCGTCCAACACAGCGACTTGCGTTGGTTCCCTGCGGGTTCCAATCAAGGTTCTGTCGAGCAATGTTGTTCGGCTCTTTTCGCATCCGGAGATGCCTGTGGGGACGGAGCCTTAGGTAGCATAATGACCGTGAAGGTCGGGCCGTGCCATCTGGCGAAGAAAAAGGCCCCTCAACGAGCTAAGCAGCGGTCTATGCTTGCCGTAGCTCAGTTCGGGAGATGTGCGCGGGCTTTTCGCCGCTCGTCGCCCCTGTCCTTTACGTACGTATTAACAAAAATTCATAGGCCTGGGGAAGACAGCACAAACAGGGAAGGTAAAAATGGGAAATAAAAACAAGCTAGCCTTGTTACCTATGGTGCGTTTCGCACTTTGAAATTAGTAGTAAAACTTGTTCCGATTTCACTGTTCCTACGAGAGGTATATGAAATAGTGAGCCGATTTCAACCAAATCCAGGAATGTAGTTTGGCAGTCAATATGATTGAATAATATGAAATCTCGTAAAGATATCTTCAGAAATAAAAAAGTTTTTCTAACAAAAACTTGCTTCGGTCGTTCCTATGACAGCTATATGATAGAATAGCCCGATTTCAACGAAATTCGGAAATGTGATTTGACTAAAGATACTACTGATAAATGTGAAGTTTGAAAAAGAACCTTTAGAAATAAAAAAGTTTTTCTCACAAAGACGAACTTTTGGACCGGTCGTTCCTATGGCAGCTGTATGACGTAGTATTCCGATTTCATTGGTTCCAACATATTTACAGCGTGCAATAAAAAGAAGGCTTTGTGCAAAATTTGAGAAAGATATCTTTAGAAATAAAAATGTTCTTCTCACAAAGACCAATTTTTGGACCAGTGTCGTTCCTATGACAGCTATATGATGTACTGGTCCGATTCCGTTGGTTCCGACATATTTACAGCGTGCAATAAATATGTGCTTCGCGTGAAAGGTATCATACCTTCGTTGTTACCTATGGTGCATTTGGCACTTTGAAATTAGTAGTAAAACTTGCTCCGATTTCACTGTTCCTACGAGAGGTATTTATATGAAATAGTGAGCTGATTTCAACCAAATCCAGGAATGTAGTTTGGCAGTCAATATGATTGAATAATATGAAATTTCGTACAGATATCTTCAGAAATAAAAAAGTTTTTCTAACATAAACTTGCTTCGGTCGTTCCTATGACAGCTATATGATAGAATAGTCCGGTTTCAACGAAATTCGGAAATGTGATTTGACTAAAGATACTACTGATAAATGTGAAATTTGAAAAAGATACCTTTAGAAATAAAAAAGTTTTTCTCACAAAGACGAATTTTTGGACCGGTCGTTCCTATGGCAGCTATATGACATAGTGTTTCGATTTCATTGGTTCCGACATATTTACAGCGTGCAATAAAAAGAAGGCTTTGTGCAAAATTTGAGAAAGGTATCTTTAGAAATAAAAAGTTTTTCTCACAAAGACCAATTTTTGGACCAGTCGTTCCTATGACAGATATATGCCGTAGTGGTCCGGTTCCGTTGGTTCCGTCATATTTACAGCGTGCAATAGAAAGAAGGCTTTGTACAAAATTTCAGCTCGATAGAATAAAAACTGAAGGACTAGTTTGCATAGAACCCGACGGACAGACGGACAAAGCTTAATCGACTCGTCTCATCATACTGACCAAGAATATATGTATATAGTTTATATGGTCGGAGATGCTTCCATCTGTGCGTTGCAAACTTCATGACAAAGTTAATATTCCCTATACCCTATCACATCCGTGAGGGGTATAACAAATTCGGTGATTTTGCAAAGGTTTAATTACTTTGGTGAGTCAGTTGTTATAACACTGGTTGCTTTAGTTAGGGTAGTTTGGATTTTTGATATATTGTTCAAGTTAGTACAGTGTTTAAAAATTCTAGTTTTCTATTTCCCCCCAACACCACGGACCCCGCCAACATGTTGAAAATGTGCCTAATTGTTTGGCTTGCCCAGTTTCTTTTTACTATCTCCTAAATTAGTCTTATAAGAAACCTTGCAAAACGTTTTAAATTAGAGTCATTTATCTATTGTATTATACAATTTGAGACTAAAATAAAACTTCTAGCTGTTATACTTACCGAGATAGAGCTTTTAAGGTATAAATCGATGAGCAGGCATTTTTGAACTTTTGCTCATAGCTACTCTAAAAATGGGCCGAATTGAAAAATATTCGCCACGTTAGGCTTACAATTAAGTTATCCTCAAATTTTCCAAAATTGCATTTCCTCTTGGCTAGCACGTTCGCCTTCTACGCGCTGGGCCCCGGTTCGATTCCTACTGAATGCGCTAGTTTTCGATAAAAAAGGGGATTTACGTGCCGGACTATGAGCCCACTCAGCTGTTAAATGAGTACCCATTTATGGGGTAAATAACTCGGTTGAGCGTGCTGCTGATCACACACCTCTGCACAAGACCGTCACGATCTAGAAAATGAGATGATGCTAACTCATCTCGAGGCCATGGTTCAAATTGGACTGTTGCGCCAGTTATTTATTTCTATTTGGAGCATCCGTTGCAAAGATCTGTGAGCTTGAAAAGTGATAAAGTATGATTTTTCTCCGAAGCCTCGAAAATTGTCGTTGTTTGACTATCGATTTTGGCTACGCTACCGAACTGAATTTCAACTTTAATTTAATTTACTCAAGCAAGTTTTTTCGATCCGTTTAGGAGTTATAAGGATAATATTAAAAAAAGGGCTCAAATTTCTCGGTTTCGTTCGCCCTCTAAAAGTTAAGCTCACTTTCTGCGACCGTGATCTATATGTAGAAGGGATTAAAATTATTTTCAGATCTGTTCCTAATTTTTAGCAATAAAATTTAATTTTACTGGCCTAAAAGGCTTTAGTATTTAAAAAAAAAAACCTTTTTAAAGAAATTTCAAATGAACCCAAATATCAAAATATCAAAAAATATAAATGAAATACAAGCCGAACCTTTTATTATATTTTTTATTATATTTTTAGGTGGACCTACGACATCTACAGCAAACTGCCGACTCAGACAACATTGACGTAGGAATCGACTTGCAAGATTATTATATTTCAGTTGAATGGGATATAATGAAAGTACCAGCAGTTCGAAATGAAAAATTTTATAGTTGTTGTGAAGAACCGTATCTTGATATAGTTTTTAATTTAACAATAAGACGTAAAACTCTTTTCTATACAGTTAACCTCATTATACCGTGCGTGGGTATATCATTTTTATCTGTGTTAGTATTTTATTTACCAAGTGATTCCGGCGAAAAAATATCACTATGTATTAGTATACTTCTATCTTTGACTGTGTTTTTTCTACTGCTCGCGGAAATTATTCCGCCGACTTCGCTCACTGTTCCCTTATTGGGAAAATATTTGTTATTTACCATGATGCTAGTTACACTATCGGTTGTTGTTACGATAGCCGTACTTAATGTTAATTTCAGGTAAGAAAAATAGTTTTAAGAATACATATATTTTTTTGTTATGAAATTAAATGTTCTTAATGTTTAAGTTTCCCACCATAGGCGGTTTGTCATGATGTATAAAGCGCTACTAGGTTAGATTACGGTTACGTACGAATCATAACTGTACATTTTTTTGTATACTTACGCGTCTTACACTACTCCAACGGTGTTCGAAAATTCATTTAAACAATAGTATCAAAATACTTCTTAACTAACTTAACTTCTTAACTAGAGGCAGACTGGAGTCCCTGAGACCCCAGAACAAATATCGTCCAGATATTTATAGATTGAACTTTTTGTTCGAGGTAAATCATTGGAAAATTACTCGAACATGTTCCAAAGTCGCAATAATAAAAACAAATGCGATTTAAGCATATCAGTTTTTATTACATGAATAAAATAATGCATTTTTATAACATTTTAAAGTATTAATTTGGACTCATTTCAAATATTTGAATGAAAAAAAATCCATGATATATTTCGTTTTTGTGCAAAATATATATTTGACTAGTTTAGAGATAAAAACTACATAAATATTATTACTATAATAGTTTTTTTAATCGGTCTCCAAACTTGCCTAATATTTAGAATATTCTAAACAATTATTTTCCATGTGACATTTGTATCAACTCATTTTTGTTGTCTTGTCCTTAGCTAATGGACAATGGTAACATCTTTGCTTCCTAGGGGACCCTCTGGTTCCACTAGAGGGGCCACGGAAACAACGCACAGAATAGTTTGTGTCTGGTTCCTGCGGTAGCCGGTTCTACGTACTGGAACGACCCGTGTTTCACGGCCAAGAGCTGCCACAACCCCTTTGACGCAAGAAGGAAGATATGTGTGTGTGTCACTATCCATCGTTTTTCCTGGGAATTGGGAGCAACACATGTCAGCGCAACTGCTCTCAATTCTTCTTCAATGCGCCGGAATTGAGTTCAACCCAGGTCCTAGAACCTGCTGGATCTGCTGCGTCTGCAACAAACCGCTGCACCCTAATGCCACAACAGTAAAATGTGCATGCTGCGATGAATGGTGCCATTTGAGAAACTGCTATGAATCACTACATGCAAAAGAATTCCTCCTTTACTGCGAGGACATCAATCATCAACATCAACACAAATGCCTAGTGTATAGGTATTACCATCAGCTAGTATACAAACGGGTTTCCAGCTGTCCGCCACGACTCCAGTAAACAGCATTTGCAACAGGATTCCATTGCAACACAATCTCACACCTGCACCACCCGTCGCCAGTTTCACCACCGTTTCATTTGTACAACATAATTGCAATAGGTTGCAGCGAAAAATCGCAGAATTATCGGCATTCATGGATAAACATCGCATCATGATTGGCGCCATTCAGGAGAAGAAACTCAACACCAACTCGTCCCTCAACTCTTATGGCAACTACAGCATCATCAGAAAGGGTAGAGTGTTCAATGTTGGTGGTGGAATTGCTTTTCTAATCCAACACTAAGTACCGTATCGAGTAATTAACGTCATAATGGCCGACAACATCATAGAGATACAGGCCATAGCCTGTTATGAACCATATCCTGGTAGTGCTGCTTCCGCCGGCAGATCGAAGGCAGCACTTGATTAGTAATGATCTGTCGGCAGTACGAAACCAGAAGCCCGAGGTCCCATTACACCCGGATCCCGATACAAGCGCGAAGGCATATCGGAGACGTATGACAAGTATTCCATCCATATCCCCCATTTTTTATTATTCCCCATTTTTGCTTCCCGTGTTTGTGTTGTTTTACCCAGGCCTATGAATTTTTGTTAATACGTAAAAAACAGGGACAACGAGCGGCAAAAAACCCTGCCCACCTCCCCCGAACTGAGCTGCCGCTGCTTAACTCGTTGAGAAGCCTTTTTCTTCGCCAGATGGCACGACCCGACCTTCACTGTCATTATGCTGCCTCAGGCTTCGTCCCCACGGGCATCTTCGGGTGCCCACCAAATCGTCCATAACAATTCAGTCGGCCAATGCTGATATTGAAATCTACAACATATACATACCACCTGTATCCAGTTGTCCCTCGGGATACAATGTTAATATCAGCCCACTGGTCACTGGTCAAAATCGTCTCCTACTTGGTGATTTCAATGCTCATCACGAGTTGTGACATTCTAACCTCGACAACGATGCCAGAGGGGTTACTGTAGCCGAACAACTGGATGCGTCTTCTGTCCACTCAATGACTTCAACCCCACTCGAATTGCTGGAACCAACTCGACTGATATCTCGATTTCCAGCGCCGGACTTACTCATCATCATCATCGTGGCGCGACAGCCCGACGTCGGGCCTTGGCCGCCTGGATCATTGTCCTCCAATTATCTCGGTCACGTGACCGCATCCTCCAATTTTGGAAGCCCAGTAGCTGCGCGGCGCCCACACCTACTGAACTTTCCCAACGAGATCTCGGTCACCCTCGCAGTCTCGCTCCGACTCGTTCTGTATTCATTACTCTCTTAGGCATGCGATCATCGTCCATTCTTTGCACATGCCCTGCCCATTGAAGTCGTTGTAGTTTGACGATTTTCGAGACTTGCAGCTCATCGTACAATTCATACAACTCATGATTGTACCGGATGCGCCATCCATCTCGATCGCAAACAGTCCCGAGAATTCGCCGTAGAGCCTTACGTTCAAATGTATCTAGCATGTTTTCAGAGGCTTGAGTTAGAGTCCATGCTTCGCAGCCATAGCATAGCACTGGTCGTATAATGGTTTTGTACACGCGGAGCTTCGTGTTTCTGTGCACATGCTTCGATTTCATTATGGGGAGAACCGAGAAAAATGTCTTATTAGCTAACTGTATCCGCCGCTTGATTTCCTCAGTTTCGTTGGCGTCCCTTGACAAGTTGAAACCCAGGTAAATGACTTACTAACGATGCACAATACGTCCAGTTTTGACGCTGTCTTCGGATCATTTGCTAATTCTCATAAAACTGAATAAAACATCCAGCATTCAGTTTACTGCTCACCACACGTTCACCAGTCAGAATAAAACTGACTGGGATGTTTTCCAAACCTACACTAATGCGGGTTTTGTGCCTTACTAACTCTTACTGGCGTGCGCGTGACCGAACGGAACGCATTTTCCAGAAAGCGGCTGCAATGTTTATTCCAATTGTTTGCATACCCAAGGTTTGCTCATATTTTTCTACTTCAGCATCCAGAGACGAGACCGCATACGCAGCACCAACCCGGGTGATAGGAGAAGGAAATGAAACTTTCACCTTCAAAATTGCAATTTAACAATTGGCGTTAACAAGCTCTGGTCGACGGTTAGAGCCCTTACAAAACCACATAAACATAAAGGGCATGTTGTAATCCAGTTTGGCAACATCACGGTTAATGTTTCTAAGAAATGCGCAAACAGCTTCAACAAACAATTTGTCGAACATCCGCCACCTGATAGACTTAAACGCATCATCACTAGCAGCATTCGTGACCGTTCAGTTGACCAGGCACTTCAATTTTCATCCGAAGAAATTACCACTGCTACTAAAAAGAAGACCTTGGACCTGATGGTATCTCGATGGTCATGCTTAAACACCTTGCCATGCCAGTAATTGACTACATAACAACCACGATCAACCTTTCCATCTCATCGTCTATCATCCCCGAGTTTTGGAAGAAGGGAAGAGTGATCCCTATTTTAAAACCAGGGAAGAAACCAACGCAAGGTGAATCATACCGTCCTATTACACTTTTGTCTCCTGTGGCCAAGACTCTTGAAGCGTTACTCCACCCTAAAATTGCGGCCCACATTCAGTTAGCCCATCATCAACTACGGCTTTGGATTCCATCACATCAAAAATACAAATGGCTCCAATAATGTTGTAGCGATGATTTAATAATACCAAGGCTTTTCACTTTGATGGCCTGTCGGAGACAAACAAAAGACTGGATGTGTAAAGGCTGGCTAGGCTGCGACTATGCGATTTGCGATTGCGACTCGCAACGCGAGCAATTGATTCATAATTCATTGTCGATCGCGTGACCCGTTTTGCTAGACGGCATTTGCGACAGCGATTGCGATTGTGGCTGGGAAATGTAGTGCATTGGCACCATGGTGATTGTGACATTGTGACAGGGAGATGTTGTGTATTTGCAGGAGGATGATTGAACACGGCAGCCAAATGCGTTGAAAATCTTGTTTTGGTAAAGTATCTTTTGGTGGGGCTTTGGGAAAATATCTTTTTTTTTTCGCAATGCCTTTGCGATTTGTGTGAATGTGAAATGAAGGGTTTTTGTATGAAAATAGTTCTAGTATTTTGCGCAGGTTGTGGCTATGCAATCAAGGATTTTTATATGTACTCGTACGTGAGGAGAATGTATGGAAATAGACGAATGTACGGTAGATGTAGAGTCCTTCGGTGGCAGCAAAGAACATTCGAAAAAGGATATTTTCGGCAGTGAAGCGAAATATGGGGAATATGGGTGTCAAAAGAATCGGGGTGAAAAGGCGAATGTCCAGGAGTAGTGTAGATGGCATTTCGAGTCCTTCGGTGGCGAAAAGGACATTCACGAAAGTCAATTGAAAAATGGGCAATATGGGTGCCATATGAAGCGGGGTGAAGAGGCGAATGTGCAGGAGTACTGTAGATGGCATTCCGGATCCTTCGGTGGCGACAAGGACATTCGAAAAAGGATATTTTTGCTGGTGAAGCAAAATATGGGCAATATGGGTGTCGTATGAATCGGGGTGAAAAGACGAATGTCCAGGAGTAGTGTAGATGGCATTTTAACTCCTTCGGTGGCGAAAAGGACATTCACGAAAGTCAAGTGAGAAATGGGCAATATGGGTGTCATATGAACCGGGGTGAAGAAGCGAATGTCCAGGAGTACTGCAGATGGCATTCCGGATCGTTTGGTGGCGACCAGGACAACCGAAAAAGGATTTTTCGGCAGTGAAGCAAAATATAGGCAATATGGGTGTCATATGAATCGGGGTGAAGAGGCCAATGACCAGGAGTAGTGTAGATGGCATTTCGAGTCCTTCGTCTACTTGCGCAGCATTTTCTCGAAAATGGTGGTACGGACCAGGACACCGCTCGTCCTATCAACCAGGCTAAGTACGCATACGGCATGCTGTCGAAAATCTGGTAGAGTAGTTGCTTCAGCATCAACATCAAGCTGATATTTTTTCGCTCCCTGATTCTAGGACCCCCTCTTGGTCGGCCTTGGTTGAAAATGGAGTTCAATTTCATGACATGCAAAGCAATGCATTTATCACTACTCCGCAATGTGTGACCTACCCACTACCATTTTCGCCTGCGTATCAATTCGTCGATTGGCACCTGCCCCGTACGCCAACTTAGCTCTTCATTCGATATTGTTTCAGGCCAGAAAATTCTTATAATTCGACGAAGACATGAGTTGACGAAAACTTGCAGCTTTCTGGTAACTCTAACTGGAACTTGTTTTTCTCCACTGATTCTGAGCAAGCATCGAACCACGTCAAAATCAATAGAACAGTGGAAATGAGCAAGTTTTTTTCTATCGTTTTTCTGTTAACTTTGACGTAGTTC
Source organism: Chloromyia formosa (assembly GCA_964017055.1). NCBI lineage: Eukaryota > Metazoa > Arthropoda > Insecta > Diptera > Stratiomyidae > Chloromyia > Chloromyia formosa. The sequence continues at coordinate 66,239,110 of OZ024818.1, forward strand.
GATGCATACTCGCGACCAAAATAATTGTCGTGTAAGTCGTAAATAATTGTTCTAGCAAATTTCGTCATTTTTTTTCAATTTCAGTCTTAAGTCTGTTAATCATGAACGTTTAATTTCGGAGTCTTTCGATTGCCATATTTTCCCTGTTCCAAAGCAATGCGGTGAATCATTCGCAGCAGATTATTCGCTTCCAGTTTGCAACAGAGGGGCTTGATACTGTTTAAAAATATAAAAAGTAGTTACTAACCTCAATGTAACTCCAAGTTTTTCATCTGGTGTTATAGGACGCTGGTTTCTGTTGCATGGCCCTTTCTGAATATTGTCTTTTATTATCTCTAATAAGAAATCAAACTGTTCCACAGAGACACTGACAAATTCTCGAAACCTGTTGTTGTCTTTACGACCAACAATAATTTGGCCAAAAAAAACCCTCTGCGTTTCTTCTCTGGAAAATTAGATGTGTTGTTCTTCCTTTTCAGACATGCATCTGCCTCATAAAATAATCGTCTTCCATTTCCGATTCATGTGACACCTATCTCACTTTTCACTTCACTACCAAAAACATCCTTTTTCGAACGTCCTTGTTGCCACCGAAGAATCCGGAATACCATCTTCAGTACTCCTGGTAATTCGCGTCTTCACCCCAGTTCATATGACACCCATATTGCCCATTTTTCACTAGACTTCCATGAATGTCTTTTTCACCGCCGAAGGACTCGAACTGCCATCTACACTACTCCTGGACATTCGTCTTTTCACCCCGATTTATATGACACACATGTTGCCCATTTTACGCTTCTCCGCCAAAAACATCCTTTTCCAAACGTCCTTGTCGCCACCGAGGGATCCGAAATTCCATCTACAGTACTACTGGACATTCACCTCTTCACCCCGGTTCATATGACACCCAAGTTGCCCATTTTTCAATTGACTTTCGTGAATGTCCTTTTCACTCCCGAAGGACTTGCAATGCCATCCACCCTACTCCTGGACATTCGCCTTTTCACCCCGATTCATATGACACCCATGTTGCCCATTTTTCGCTTCCCTGCCAAAAATATCCTTTTTCGAATGTCCTTGTCGCCACCGAAGGACTCTTATTGCCATTTATAGTGCTCCCGGACATTCGCTTCTTCACTCCGATTCATATGACACCCATGATGCCCATTTTTCACTTCCCTGCCAAAAATAGCCTTTTTCGAATGTCCTTGTCGCCACCGAAGGATCCGAAATACTATCTACAGTACTCCTGGACATTCGCCTCTTCACCCCGGTTCATATGACACCCATATTGCCCATTTTTCACTTGATTTTCGTGAATGTCCTTTTCACCCCCGAAGGACTTGAAATGCCATCTACCCTACTCCTGGACATTCGCCTTTTCACCCCGATTCATATGACACCCATGTTGCCCATTTTACGCTTCCCTGCCAAAAACATCCTTTTCCAAACGTCCTTGTTGCCACCGAGGGATCCGAAATACCATCTACAGTACTCCTGGACATTCGCGTCTTCACCCCAGTTCATATGACACCCATATTGCCCATTTTTCACTTGACTTCCATGAATGTCTTTTTCACCACCGAAAGACTCGAACTGCCATCTACACTACTTCTGCACATTCACCTTTTCACCCCGATTCATATGACACCCATGTTGCCCATTTTTCGCTTCCCTGCCTAAAATATCCTTTTTCGAATGCCCTTGTCGCCACCGAAGGACTCTAAGTGCCATTTATAGTGCCCCCGGACATTCGCTTCTTCACTCCGATTCATATGACACCCATATTGCCCATTTTTCACTTGACTTCCATGAACGTCCTTTTCACCCCCGAAGGACTTGACACGCCATTTACCCTACTCCTGGACATTCGCCTTTTCACCCCGATTCATATGACACCCATGTTGCCCATTTTTCACTTCCCTGCCAAAAATAGCCTTTTTCGAATGTCCTTGTCGCCACCGAAGGATCCGAAATACCATCTACAGTACTCCTGGATATTCGCGTCTTCACCCCAGTTCATTTGACACCCATATTGCCCATTTTTCACTTGACTTCCATGAATGTCTTTTTCACCACCGGAGGACTCGAACTGCCATCTACACTACTCCTGGACATTCGTCTTTTCAACCCGATTCATATGACACCCATGTTGCCCATTTTACGCTTCCCTGCCAAAAACATCCTTTTCCAAACGTCCTTGTCGCCACCGAGGGATCCGAAATTTCATCTACAGTACTACTGGACATTCACCTCTTCACCCCGGTTCATATGACACCCAAGTTGCCCATTTTTCAATTGACTTTCGTGAATGTCCTTTTCACCCCCGAAGGACTTGAAATGCCATCTACCCTACTCCTGAACATTCGCCTTTTCACCCCGATTCATATGACACCCATGTTGCCCATTTTTCGCTTCCCTGCCAAAAATATCCTTTTTCGAATGTTCTTGTCGCCACCGAAGGACTCTAAATGCTATTTATAGTGCCCCCGGACATTCGCTTCTTCACTCCGATTCATATGACACCCATGTTACCCATTTTTCACTTCCCTGCCAAAAATAGCCTTTTTCGAATGTCCTTGTCGCCACCGAAGGATCCGAAATACCATCTACAGTACTCCTGGACATTCGCCTCTTCACCCCGGTTCATTTGACACCCATATTGCTCATTTTTCACTTGATTTTCGTGAATGTCCTTTTTACCACCGAAGGACTTGAAATGCCATCTACACTACTCCTGGACATTCGCCTTTTCACCCCGATTCATAAGACACCCATGTTGCCCACTTTTCACTTCCCTGCCAAAAATAGCCTTTGTTGAATGTCCTTGTCGCCACCGACGGATCCGAAATACCATCTACAGTACTCCTGGACATTCGCCTCTTCACCCCGGTTCATATGACACCCATATAGCCCATTTTTCACTTGATTTTCGTGAATGTCCTTTTTACCACCGAAAGACTTGAAATGCCATCTACACTACTCCTGGACATTCGCCTTTTCACTCCGATTCATAAGACACCCATGTTGCCCATTTTTCACTTCCCTGCCAAAAATAGCCTTTGTCGAATGTCTTTGTCGCCACCGACGGATCCGAAATACCATCTACAGTACTCCTGGACATTCGCCTCATCACCCCGGTTCACATGACACCCATATTGCCCATTTTTCACTTGATTTTCGTGAATGTCCTTTTTACCCCCGAAGGACTTGAAATGCCATCTACCCTACTCCTGGACATTCGCCTTTTCACCCCGATTCATAAGACACCCACATTGCCCATTTTTCACTTCCCTGCCAAAAATAGCCTTTGTCAAACGTCCTTGTCGCCACCGACGGATCCGAAATACCATCTATTGTACTCCTGGACATTCGCCTCATAACCCCGGTTCACTTGACACCCATATTGCCCATATTTCACTTGATTTTCGTGAATGTCCTTTTTACCACCGAAGGACTTGAAATGCCATCTACACTACTCCTGGACATTCGCCTTTTCACCCCGATTCATATGACACCCATGTTGCCCATTTTTCGATTCCCTGCCAAAAATATCCTTTTTCGAATGTCTTTGTCGCCACCGATGGATCTGGAATGCCATCTATAGTACTCCTGCACATTCGGTCTTCACCCCGGTTCATATGACACCCATATTGCCCATTTTTCAATTGACTTTCGTGAATGTCCTTTTCGCCACCGAAGGACTCGAAATACCATCTACACTACTCCTGGGCATTCACCTTTTCACTCCGATTCTTTTGACACCCATGTTCCCCATATTTCACTTCAATGTCAAAAATATCCTTTTTCGAAAGTCATTGCTGCCACAGAAGGACTCTACATCTACCGTACATTCTTCTCTTTCCATACATTCTGTACGTACATATAAAAATCCTTGATTGCATAGCTACAACCTGCGCAACATACTAAAACTATTTTCATACAAAAACCCTTCATTTCACATTCACACAAATCGCAAAGGCATTGCGAAAAAAAAAGATATTTTCCCAAAGCACCACCAAAAGATAATTTGCCAAAAAAAAAAGATTTTCAATACCTTTGGCTTCCGTGTACAATCATCCTCGTGCAAATACACAACATCTCACAGCCACAAAGTCACAATCACCATGGCACCAAAATGCAATATTGCCCAGGCACGAATCGCCATCACAGTCGCTCATAGCTTTTGTTCGTCCAATGCAGGATCGCAATCGCAGTCGCAATGTCAATCCCAGATCGCGTTCTAGCAAAACACCTCCATGTAAAATAAACACAAGTAGTGCGACCTACGCAAATCGCAATCTCAAATCACAGTCGCAAATCGCTCAGTCGCAGCCTAGGAAGACATAGCTTAAGTCGTAATACATCTGACTGGAAATCCCTCCAAGTCGAAATCCCTCCAAGTCGAAATCCCTCTAAGTCGAGCTCCCTCGAAGTCCAAATCCCTCCAAGTCGAAATCCCTCCTAGTCGAAACCCTCTAAGTCGAAATCTCTGCAAGTCGAAATCCCTCCAAGTCAAAATCCATCCAAGTGGAAAACCCTCTAAGTCGAAATACCTCGAAGATTTCAAATTAGGGAGTTTTACACTTAGAGAGATTTCAAGTTAGGGAGATTATAAGTTAGGGAGATTTCAAATTAGGAAGCTTTCAAGTCAGGAAGATTTCGAGTTAGGAAGATTTCAAGTTAGGGAGATTTCAAGTTAGGGAGATTTCAAGTTAGAGGGATTTCAAGTTAGAGAGATTTGAAGTTAGGGAGATTTCATGTTAGAGAGATTTCAAGTTAGGAAGATTTCAAGTTAGGGAGATTTCGAGTTAGGGAGGTTTCAAGTTAGGGAGATTTTAAGGTAAAAAAAGAGATTTCAAGCCAGAGACCTTTCAAGTTAGGGAGCTTTCAAGTTAGAAAGAATTCATATTAGGGAGATGTCAGGTTATGGAGATTTCAAGTTAGGGATTTCAAGTTAGTGGGATTTCAATTTAGAGAGATTTCAAATTAAAGGGGTTTCAAGTTAACGAGATTTCAATTTAGAGGGGTTTCAGGCTAGAGATATTTCATGTTAGGAAGATTTCAAGTTAGGGATATTTGAAGTTAGGGAGATTTCAAGTTAGAGAGATTTTAAGTTAGAGAGATTTCAAGTTAAAGGGGTTTCAAGTTAGAATCATTTCAAACTTGAGAGATTTCAAGTTGGAAGGATTCCAAGTTAGGAAGATTTCAAGTTAGGGAGATTTCAAGTTAGAGGGATTTCAACTTAGTTAGATTTCAAGTTAGGGAGATGTCAAGTTAGGGAGACTTCAAGTTAGGGAGATTTCAAGTTAGAGGGATTTCAACCTAGAGACCTTTCAAGTTAGGGAGCTTTCAAGTAAGAGAGAATTCATATTAGGGAGATGTCAAGTTAGGGAGATTTCAAGTTAGGGATTTCAAGTTAGAGGGATTTTAATTTCGAGAGATTTTAAGTTAAAGGGGTTTTAAGTTAGAGAGGTTTCAATTTAGAGAGGTTTCAGGTTAGAGGGATTTCTTGTTAGAGAGATTTCATGTTTGGAAGATTTCAAGTTAGGGATATTTGAAGTTAGGGAGATTTGAAGTTAGGGAGATTTTAGTTAGGGAGATTTCAAGTTAGGGAGATTTCAAGTTAGAGGAATGTCAACTTAGGGAGATTTCAAGTAAGGGAGATTTCAAGTTAGAGGGATTTCCAGTTAGCTAGATTTCATGTTAGGGAGATTTCAAATTAGGGAGATTTCAGGTTAGGGAGCTTTCAAGTTGGTGGGATTTTAACTTAGGGAGACTTAAAGTTAGGGAGATTTCAAGTTATTGAGACTTCATATTAGGGAGCTTTCAAGTTAGGGCGATTTCAACTTAGAGAGACTGTAACTTAGGGAAATTTCAAGTTAGGGAAATTTCAAGTTAGAGGGATTTCAAGCTTTCAACTTAGGGAGCTTTCAAGTTAGGGAGATTTCAAGTTAGGGAGACTTCAAGTTAGGGATATTTCAAGTTAGAGGGATTTCAACTTAGGGAGATTTCAATTTAAAGAGATGTCAAGTTAGAGAAATTTCAAGTTAGAGAAATTTCAAGTTAGAGGGGTTGCAAGTTAGAGAGATTTCAAGTTAAAGGGGTTTCAAGTTAGAGAGATTCCATGTTAGAAAGATTTCATGTTAGGAAGATTTCAATTAGCGAGATTTCAAATTAGGGAGATTTCAAGTTAGGGAGCTTTCAAGTTAGGGACATTTTAACTTAGGGAGACTTCAAGTTGGGGAGTTTTCATGTTAGGGAGACTTCAAGTTAGGCAGCTTTCAAGTTAGGGCGATTTCAAGTTAGGGAGACTTCAACTTAGGGAGACTTCAGGTTAAGGAGATTTCATGTTAGGGAGATTTCAAGTTAGAGGGATTTCAAGTTAGAGAGCTTTCAAGTTAGGGAGCTTTCAAGTTAGGGAGATTTCAAGTTAGAGGGATTTCAAGTTAGAGGGATTTCAAGTTAGAGAGATTTCATGTTAGAGGGATTTAAAGTTAGGGAGATTTCAAGTTAGAGGGACTTCAAGGTAGAGAGATTTCAATTTAGGGAGATTTTAAGTTTCTACACTACTCATGGACATTTGCCTTTTCATATGAAACCCGTATTGCCCATATTTTGTTTCACAAGCAAAAATATCCTTTTTCGAATGTCCTTGTCGCCACCGAAGGACTCTAAGTGCCATTTATAGTACCCCTGACATTCGCTTCTTCACTCCGATTCATATGACACCCATATTGCCCTTTTTTCACTTGACTTCCAACCGCAGGACTCGAAATGCTATCTACACCACTCCTGGACATTCGCCTTTTCATATGACACCCTTATGCCCATATTTTGTTTCACAAGCAGAAATATCCTTTTTCGATTGTCCTTGTCGCCACCGTAGGACTCTAAGTGCTATTTATAGTGCCCCCTGACATTCGCTTCTTCACTCCGATTCATATGACACCTTTATTGCCCATTTTTCACTTGACTTCCATGAATGTCCTTTTCATCACCGAAGGACTCGAAATGCCATCTACACTACTCGTGGACATTCGCGTTTTCAACCCGATTCATATGACATCCATGTTACCCATTTTTCGCTTCCCTGCCAAAAATATCCTTTTTCGAATGTCCTTGTCGCCACCGAAGGATCCGGAATGTCATCTACAGTACTCCTGCATATTCGCCTCTTCACCCCGGTTCATGTGACACCCATATTGCCCATTTTTCAATTGACTTTCATGAATGTCCTTTTCGCCACCGAAGGACTCGAAATGCCATCTACACTACTCCTGGATATTCGCCTTTTCACCCCAATTCTTTTGACACCCATATTCCCCATATTTCGCTTCACTGCCAAAAATATCCTTTTTCGAATGTTCTTTGCTGCCACAGAAGGACTCTACATCTACCGTACATTCGTCTCCTTACATAAGTACATTCTCCTCACGTATGTACATATAAAAATCCTTGATTGCATAGCCACAACCTGCGCAAAATACTAGAACTATGTTCATACAAAAACCCGAGGGTTGGTACGGCCGTGCAGGCCTAAGGACACCAAGTGTCGAAGAACCACTCTCCGATAACCACCCGTGACGTGCGCTGGCAGACCAGCTCAGCTGTTGGGAGTAGTGAGGTGGGTGAAACACGGCAGTCATCGTCCTCCTCCATCAACGTACAAAACGATATCGCATGTCTGCCCGAGGAAGAACTCCAAAAACAATAAAACTCGAAAAAAAAACTGCAAACCCGCAATAAACAATAACAACAACAGAGAAAAGCTAATGGTGGTGCCTTTGCACCAAACTCACAGAAACTTCAAAAACGAACAAAGTCCCGTGCAGGAACATGGGGCCGCATAAGCCAAACTAACACGGCCCGAAGGCCAAAAACATATTTATAAATGGGACCGTCCAATCAGGACAGATCCTCTTCCCATTCAGGTCATTGGAGCCTGACGATGTTTAACGGCTCTATAAGAGCCCCAGATGTAGTGGGCCCGGCACGACCTTGCCCTCCCTTCCATGGGTTTCAGGCGCCATTTCTATTTGAAACCCCCAAATAAAATTCGAACGATAGCGAGAGAGGAGAGCGAGAGAGGAGAGCGAGGGAGAAAATGGCGCCCTTAGCCCACCATGCTAATCATACTTCCTGAGCATACCTATTGTAAAAATTCAGGGGTATACGAATTTAAATTTTTTTTTTTTATAATTTTAATTCAATCTTCTATTGTTTCCCTTCTGATGCAAATGAAAGAATCAAAGGTGCATCGGCGAATAAAAACAAATGCCTTACAGTTATCCAATATTAATTAGAGCGAAAAAGGATAAATAAAATTATAGAAACAACTATCTTAGAAAATAATATTCAATATCCGGTATAAAACTTCAATTTTAATCATACCGATAACTATTAATTTAGAAAAATGAACTTATCCAAAATAGAGAGATCAGCTAGAAAACTTCAAATTTCGACATGACCGCTTTTGCCAGTGTCTAATTTCAATATATGACACTTTGTATAAATCACATCTGAGTGGCTCCAATATCCTAAGAAAATAGACGAAAAAAAACCATGTACTCGTATGAATGATACATCAATGCTAGTCACATAATGTGTATATCATAAATAGCGTCAAATAAATGTTTAAAAAGACACCTGGCGCAGTGAAGCCAGAGGAACTGATTTTTGATTTGGGTTAATTCGGGATCATTTATGAGTTTATGGATAATAATTACATGGGTGGGATACTTAACTGCACTTATTAGTACCAGGTGCGGCCGCAGAATTTTGTATTTCGATATTTGCGGAGATATTTTCAGATGATGGAACTTTTTAACTGTTCGATTGATTTTACTAAGTTTAGGTTTATTTAAATAAGGGTAAGTCTTTTGGGGAGTTGCGCCCCATTGCCCAGAACAGTTGACGCGCTATGCCTAGGGGTCAAGGCAAAGTAGTATCCCGATATAGTTTTGTTTCGTCGAGCTCAAAAAGATTGGATCTAACTAGAAATGAAAATTCGCATGTTAGCATCAAGTGCGAACGATGTTGATTGATCGATAGTTTTAGGGAGACGACTTTAAGGTACATTATCACGAAATTCAATGTGAATATGTATCACGAAAAATTGTCTGCCTGGTTTGTTGTCTATTATTTGAAGAATGTGACGATTGATCAAGGTGAGAACATTGCCATGTCAGCACAATCTTCGGTTTTGGAATAATGTCGTTTAAGGTCTTCGAGGTGCTAGGTTATGTTAAAGTGTTTTAATTGTCCTTCAATATTATTTAATTTGAAATGATAGCTTATCGTCATTCCTAAGTGGAGAAATAATCGCTTTATGTTAAAATTTAGTTCCGTTTTCTAATATCAACTTATGAGTTGCAGAATGGGGAGTTGCTGACGGTCAACTGTTTCGAGTCCAAAATATCAGCGCTTGCATATTTGAGAACTCTGAACCGGCGGCAACCGTGTCACTGTAGCTCAGATCCACTTCAAACGAGTGGATATTCTAATAGTATGTTAAAGGATTTGGATTTATTTTGGACAGCGTGACAGAAAGAAAAACTAAATTCAAACTCTATGTCGTCAACATCAACTACAATAAATGCCTTTCGTGTAGGTAAAGCTTTGCTTATTACTTTTTGCTGTTGTATTACTGTAACCTTTCGACTGTACTGTGGATTTTCCTGAAACTGCACCGGAAGCTATTCCTCTTAATTTTTATCAATTAGATTAGTTTCGCTCAACTAGCTTTTTCCCTTATATATTAATTGAGTTCACAAAATTCAGTCGTTATATAGCTGTATGTTGCTGAAATTAAATAGGAATCCAGTCTTGATGATTGCCCACAAATTAGAAAAGTTTCACTCAACTAGATTATTGAGTTGTAAAGTTATTTCGCTTAAAAAATGTTGCCGTTGTGTAGCTGTAACTTTTGAACCGTTTCATGTATTTTTCTTAAATCAGATAGGAGTTGAGTCCTCCTTAACATCCATCACCCGGGTAGGTTTCGCCGAGCTATCTTCTTCCGTTATGTAGTTATTGTATTTTGTTTATAATATTATGCCGTTATATATGTAGCTGTAACTTTTTAACCGCTTGATGGATTTTTGCTAAAACTCAATAATAGGCTAGTTCTTATTGGCGTCTACTTATTGGGCAAGTTTGGTTTAGCTAGTCTCTTCCGTTATGAAGTTATTAGGCTCAGATACTTTTGCCGTTACATAGCTGTAACTTTTTAACCGCTTTGTCGATAGTGCTGGATTTCAATAGCAGCCGGCTCCCCACTGACATCTATCAACTGGAATAGTTTCACCTGGCTTATGACTTCCGTTCGACTGTTATCGTGTCCACAACATTTTGCGGATATATATATGTATATATATAAAGGACACTAAAAAATCTAATGATACCAATCGATTCCTGGGGTCATGAAACGTAAAGAAAACTAACTCCGGGGTCGAAACTCGTTATTGAAGGAGAGTCGAATAATTGATTTTTTCTTCAAAAATCAGTTAAAAAGAATATTTTAGTAAATTTCCATTCTAATTTAACAATCTGCTAGGGTTCGCACTCGGTGGATTGATTAGTCACTTACGTTGAGTAAGTAAAGTGATGCAGAGAAGCCCAGTCCCGGGATTAAAGCTTCTGTGATGCACAATAGCCTAGAAAAATCGATCGCGAAATTTTAAATGCAGCTCCCTCGTTTTGCATCGATCTAGTGATAGAGACCGTGGTGCGGAATATTGGTGCGGCAAGTGGATTCGTCCTATATTGGATCGTGTTCTCCTGCGCCAAAAGCTTCACCGTCCCATTTCTACTCGATTGAAAAAAAACCGCGTTTCGTGGCGATTACATAACCGCAAATTACCGCCTTTGTTAGGTGGTTTCTACACCCAAATTAGTTCGGAAAAATCACGCAAAATCACCACTTTTGCCCGCTACTGACACTTTTTGTGATGCTCTCACCGGCGGTTTAATGAGAACTCACGAAAAAATGAACAATGCATTTTCAGAGCGGATTTCTGTAACCCAAACCGATTTCCTTCGACAATCTGCATTGTACTCAATTGCCCTAACCCCTTGTGGGGCATAGCGCGTCAACTGTTCCATGTGGCCCAGTTGACATTTCGTTTGCATAAATTGGTTTCGGAGAATGCAGTTGCCAGCATGCACCTCCTGCACATCCATGGCCACGAACGTCGTCGTGGACGGGACTCGAACCCGAAACGCCGGTAGTCAAACATGAGACTGATGCCTCAACACATTGCGCTAACGGTCGCATAGTATCGTTTGCATGGCCTGTTATCACAATTTTCTGCATCCTGACCATTTCTTATCAGTTATCGCTGACCCGCTGCTGTCGGGTACAGTGACTCGCGAAAGTAAATGGACAGGCGGCAGAAAATTATAACAACAATCTGATGCGAGCGAATACTTTCTCGGTACCTACGCAGATGCATAGATGGACACATATGCATAGATATATCGGTATATCACTGGAGTATATCGATATTAAATGCATGCATAAGAATAAGCAAATATGCATATAGATACACATGCATCTAATAACATATACCACGCATATGGACAAATGTATGCATGCATGTATTCATCCATGTATCTACACCTGTAACGGTGCACATTACACATTGCGAAAAAAAAAAAGATATTTTCCCAAAGCTCCACCAAAAGAGGAAGTTTTCAACTTAGAGAGATTTGAAGTGGGGGAGATTTCAAGTTAGGGAGATTTCAAGTTAGGAAGCTGTCAAGTCAGGAAGATTTCGAGTTAGGAAGATTTCAAGTTGGGGAGATTTCAAGTTAGGGATTTCAAGTTAAAGGGGTTTCAACTTAGAGAGATTTCAAGTTAGAGGGGTTTCAAGTTAGAGAGATTCCATGCTAGAGAGATTTAATGTTAGGAAGATTTCAAGTTAGGGAGATTTGAAGTTAGGGAGATTTCAAGCTAGGGAGATTTCAAGTTAGAGGGATGTCAACTTAGGAAGATTTCAAGTTAGGGAGATTTCAAGTTTGAGGGATTTCAAGTTAGCGAGATTTCATGTTAGGGAGATTTCAAGTTAGGGAGCTTTCAAATTAGGGAGATTGAGAGTTAGGGAGCTTTCAAGTTAGGGAGATTTCAAGCTAGGGAGGTTTCAAGTTAGGGGGACTTAGAGCTAGAGAGCTTTCATGTTAGGGAGATTCTAAGTTAGAGGAATTTCAAGTTAGGGAGAATTCATGTTAGAGGAATTTCAAGTTAGGAAGATTTTACGTTAGGAGGATTTCAAGTTAGGGAGATTTCAAGTTAGGAAAATTTCAAGTTAGAAGGATTTCAACTTAAGGAGATTTCAAGTTAGGGAGCTTTCAAATTAGGGAGATTTCAAGTTAGGGAGCTTTCAAGTTAGGGAGCTTTCAAGTTAGGGAGCTTTCAAGATAGGGAGATTTCAAGTTAGGGAGATTTCAAATTAGGGAACTTTCAACTTGGGGCAATTTCTACTTAGGGAGACTTCAAATTAGGGAGATTGCTACTTAGGGAAACTTCAACTTAGGGAGACTTGAAATTAGGGAGCTTTCAAGTTAGGGAGATTTCAGTTAGAGGGATTTCAAGTTAGAGAGATTTTATGTTAGAGGGATTTCAAGTTAGGGAGATTTCAAGTTAGAGAGCTTTCAAATTGGGGAGATTTCAGGTTAAGGAGCTTTCAAGTTAGGGAGAGTTTAAGTTAGATGGATTTAAAGTTAGCGAGATTTCTCGTAAGGGAGATTTCAAGCTAGGGAGCTCTCAAGTTAGGGAGCTTTCAAGTTAGGGAGATTTCAAGTTAGAGAGATTTTATGTTAGAGGGATTTCAAGTTAGGGAGATTTCAAGTTAGAGAGCTTTCAAATTAGGGAGAGTTAGATGGATTTAAAGTTAGCGAGATTTCTCGTTAGGGAGATTTCAAGCTAGGGAGCTCTCAAGTTAGGGAGCTTTCAATTTAGGGAGATTTCAAGTTAGAGGGATTTCAAGTTAGAGAGATTTTATGTTAGAGGGATTTCAAGTTAGGGAGATTTCAAGTTGGAGGGATTTCAACTTAGGGAGATTTCAAGTTAGGGAGATTTTAAGTTAGAGGGATTTAAAGTTAGCGAGATTTCACGTTAGGGAGATTTCAAGCTAGGGAGCTTTCAAATTAGGGAGATTTCATGTTAAGGAGCTTTCAAGTTAGGGAGCTTTCAAGTTAGGGAGATTTCAAGTTAGAGGGATTTCAAGTTAGAGAGATTTTATGTTAGAGGGATTTCAAGTTAGGGAGATTTCAAGTTGGAGGGTTTCAACTTAGGGAGATTTCAAGTTAGGGTGATTTTAAGTTAGAGGGATTAAAAGTTAGCGAGATTTCACGTTAGGGAGATTTCTAGCTAGGGAGCGTTCAAATTAGGGAGATTTCATGTTAAGGAGCTTTCAAATTAGGGAGATTTTAACTTAGGGAGACTTCAAGTTAGGGAGATTTCAAGTTAGGGAGACTTCAAATTAGGGAGCTTTCAAGTTAGGGATATTTCAACTTAGATGGACTTCAACTTAGAGAGACTTCAAGTTAGGGAGATTTCAAGTTAGGGAGATTTCAAGTTAGGGAGATTTCAAGTTAGAGGGATTTCAAGCTAAAGAGCTTTCAAGTTAGGGAGACTTCAAGTAAGAGGGATTTCAAGTTAAAGAGATTTCATGTTAGATGAATTTCAAGTTAGAGGGATTTCAAGTTAGAGAGATTTCAAGTTAGGGAGATTTCAAGTTTCCACACTAATCGTGGACATTCTCCTTTTCATATGACACCCTTGTTATTCATATTTCGCTTCGCTAGCAAAAGTATCCTTTTTCGAATGTCCTTGTCGCCACCGAAGGACTCTAAATGCCATTTATAGTGCCATCGGACATTCGCTTCTTCACTCCGATTCATATGACACCCATATTGCCTATTTTCACTTGACTTCCATGAATGTCCTTTTCACCACCGAAGGACTGGAAATGCCATCTACACTACTCCTGGACATTCTCCTTTTCATCCCGATTCATTGATACCCATGTTGCCCATTTTTCGCTTCTTTGTCAAAAATATCCTTTTTCGAATGTCCTTGTCGTCACCGAAGGATCCGGAATGTCATCTACAGTACTTCTGCAGATTCGCCTCTTCACCCCGGTTCATATGACACCCATATTACCCATTTTTCAATCGACTTTCGTGAATGTCCTTTTTGCCAATGAAGGACTCGAAACGCCATCTACATTACTCCTGGACATTTGCCTTTTCATCCCGATTGTTTTGACACCCATATTCCCCATATTTCGCTTCACTGCCAAAAATATCCTTTTTCGAATGTCCTTGCATCCACCGAAGGACTCTACATCTACCGTCCATTCGTCTCCTTCCATACATTCTCCTCACGTACATATGTACATATAAAAATCCTTGATTGTGAACTAGAACTATGTTCATACAAAAACCCTTCATTTCACATTCACACAAATTGCAAAGGCATTTCGAAAAAAAAGATATTTTCCCAAAGCACCACCAAAAGATATGATCATCATCATCATCATCGTGGCGCGACAGCCCGACGTCGGGCCATGGCCGCCTGGATCATTGTCCTCCAATTATCTCGGTCACGTGACCGCGTCCTCCAATTTTGGGAGCCCAGCAGCTGCGCGGCGTCCACACCTACTGAGCTCTCCCAACAAGATCTCGGTCGTCCTCGCAGTCTCGCTCCGTCGACTCGTTCAGCATTAATTACTCTCTTACATTGAAGTCGTTGTAGTTTGACGATTTTCGAGACTTGCGGCTCATCGTACATTTCATACAACTCATGGTTGTACCGGATGCGCCATCCATCTCGATCGCAAACAGCCCCGAAAATTCGCCGTAGAACCTTACGTTCAAAAGTGTCTAGCATGTTTTTGGAGGCTTGAGTTAGGGTCCATGCTTCGCAGCCATAGCATAGCACTGGTCGTATAATGATTTTGTACACGCGGAGCTTCGTGTTTCTGTGCACATGCTTCGATTTCATTATGGGGAGAACCGAGAAAAAAGTCTTATTAGCTAACTGTATCCGTCGCTTGATTTCGTCAGTTTCGTTGGCGTCCCTTGACAGGTTGCAACCCAGGTAAATGAAGTTGTTCACGAACTCGATGTTGAGGTCCCCCACATTGATGCTCGGTTGTGCAGGTGTCCTTGACACCGATTGCATCATTTTTTTAGTTTTACCCTCGTTAATACGTAATCCAACTTCCTTTGCAGCGGTATCGAGCGTATGCAGAAGTTCTTCTGCGTCAGCCAATCTTCGGGACATGATGTTGATGTCGTCGGCGTACGCTGCTAATTGTGTCGACTTGATGAGTAGCATCTTGCTGTTGTCCATATTCATGGCCCGAACAACGTATTCCAGTGCTAGGTTGAAGAGCGTCGGTGCCAGTCCATCGCCCTGTTTCAAACCAGTGCGTGTTTCAAATAGATCAGTAGGTCTATTCTGGATCCTGACTTGTGAGACGGAGTTGGTCATCGTCATCTTTGTCAGTCGCACTAATTTTGCCGGTATACCAAATTGCAGCATGATGTTGTACAGTACTCCACGATCGATACTGTCGTATGCCTGTTTGAAGTTGACAAAGATTTGGTATACGTTTACGTTGTATTCCCAGCACCTCTGGAGTATCAGTTTGACTGAGAAGAGCTGATCGGTTGTGGAGCGACCAGGTCTGAAACTGCTTTGATATTCGCCAATGATTCGTTCTGCGTACGGTTTTATTCTATTTTCCAGAATTTTCGTCAAAATTTTATAGGACGTACAAACTAGTGAGATGCCCCTGTAATTCTCACACCGCAGTTTATCTCCCTTTTTATGAATTGGACAGATGATGCTTCTGCGCCAATCGTCTGGGATCTCCTCGTTCTCCCATACTCGCAGGAGTAATTGATGTATGGCATCAACTAGACTCGTTCCACCGAATTTTAGCAGTTCAGCTGGAATCTCGTCAGCGCCCGGCGCTTTATTTCGTTTTAGTGACCGCAAGGCGAGATCAACTTCCTCTACTGTCGGGGGTGGAATGGGTGGGCCTAGATCAACAATATCGTCGAGAGCTTCCTGTGTGGGGATGTTAGATGGTCGGTTTAGAAGCTCTTCAAAATAAGAGGCCCATCGCTTGTTAATTCCATCGGTGTCGCTGATGATGTTTCCATCCTTGTCCTTACAAAGGCTAGTCCTGGGTTGGGATGGTTCTTAATTGTATTTACTAGTTTGTACGCTTGTCTGGTCTTCCTATTAGCTAAGTTTTCGTTTATGTTCAGCAACTGCTCGTCAAAGTATTTACGTTTCTTACGTCTAATTATTCTATTCGATATTCGCCGTAGCTCGTCATATTTTTCTCTTCTGGCTCTGGTTCCTCGTTGAATCCATTGTCTGTAGGCCTCGTTTTTCGCGTCAAGTGAGTTTTTGCATTCTTCGTCGAACCAGTCATTTCACGCTCGCCGGGTTTTATATCCCACGACCTTCTCTGCGACATCCTTGATGGTACCCTTGAGTTCTTCCCAGAACCCATGGACGCCTGTGTTGCTGATGTTGTGTAGCATAGGTGATAGTTTTTCCTCAAGGGCGGTAGTATACGCCACCGCTGTAGCATCACTCAAAAGCTTATCAACCGCAAAGATTTTGGGAGGGCTGATTTTTGATTGGTGCACTGAGGAAATTCTACATCTATAGTTCGTCTTCACCAAGTGATGATCTGAGCCGCAGTTTGCTCCTCGATAGGAGCGGACATCCATGACACTAGACGCCCATCTCCTGCAAATGAGGACGTGGTCAATTTGGTTGACGGTATGTGCGTCTGGAGACTTCGAGGTCTGCTTGTGAATGCGTCGATGCGGGAAACACGTAGTTGTAATGACAAGAAATCGCACACAATTTTTACAAGTGGCAAACCATCGGGCCGCAAGGAGTTTGGGGTAGCATTTATAGTGAACAATCACCTCAAACCGCATATTACTGACTTCAAACCCATAAATGAACGGCTGTGTGTGATTCGCATCAAGACTCGATTCTTCAATCTCTGGCTCATCAATGTGCACGCCCCCACTGAAGTTAAAGAAGACGCAGTAAAAGATGAGTTCTACGCCCGCCTTGAAACTCTCTTCGACTCACTTCCAACAAACGACGTCAAATTGCTGCTGGGAGACTTTAACGCGAAAGTCGGAAATGAAAGTTGGCACCGGGGACCACTGAAGGCCACAGCCTCCATGAAGAATGTAACGATAACGGCCAGCGACTTATCGACTTTGCCTGCAGCAGGAATCTAGTCGTGAGCTCTACGTCCTTCCCGCATCGACGCATTCACAAGCAGACCTGGAAGTCTCCAGACGCTCATACCGTTAACCAAATTGACCACGTCCTCATTTGCAGGAGATGGGCGTCTAGTGTCATGGATGTCTGCTCCTATTGAGGAGCAAACTGTGACTCAGATCATCACTTGGTGAAGACGGCCTACAGATGTAGAATTTCCTCGGTGCACCAAGCAAGAATCAGCCCTCCCAAAATCTTTGCGGTTGATAAGCTTTTGAGTGATGCTACAGCGGTGGCGTATACTACCGCCCTTGAGGAAAAACTATCACCTATGCTACACAACATCAGCAACACAGGCGTCCATGGGTTCTGGGAAGAACTCAAGGGTACCATCAAGGATGTCGCAGAGAAGGTCGTGGGATATAAAACCCGGCGAGCGCGAAATGACTGGTTCGACGAAGAATGCAAAGACTCACTTGATGCGAAAAACGAGGCCTACAGACAATGGATTCAACGAGGAACCAGAGTCAGAAGAGAAAAATATGACGAGCTACGGCGAATATCGAATAGAATAATTAGACGTAAGAAACGTAAATACTTTGACGAGCAGTTGCTGAACATAAACGAATACTTAGCTAATAGAAACACCAGACAAGCGTACAAACTAGTAAATACAATTAAGAACGGCTACCAACCCAGGACTAGCCTTTGTAAGGACAAGGATGGAAACATCATCAGCGACACCGATGGCGTTAACAAACGATGGGACTCTTATTTTGAAGAGCTTCTAAACCGACCATCTAACATCCCCACACAGGAAGCTCTCGATGATATTGTTGATCTAGGCCCACCCATTCAACCCCCGAGAGTAGAGGAAGTTGATCTCGCGTTGCGGTCACTAACTGAACTGAACTGAACTGCTAAAATTCGGTGGAACGAGTCTAGTTGATGCCATACATCAATTACTCTTGCGTGTATGGGAGAACGAGGAGATCCCAAATGATTGGCGCAGAAGCGTCATCTGTCCAATTGTATAAAAAGGGGGATAAACTGCGGTGTGAGAATTACAGGGGCATCTCACTAGTTTGTACGTTCTATAAAATTTTGACGAAAATTCTGGAAAATAGAATAAAACCGTACGCAGAACGAGTCATTGGCGAATATCAAAGCAGTTTCAGACCTGGTCGCTCCACAACCGATCAGCTCTTCTCAGTCAAACTGATACTCCAGAGGTGCTGGGAATACAACGTAAACGTATACCAAATCTTTGTCGACTTCAAGCAGGCATACGACAGTATCGATCGTGGAGTACTGTACAACATCATGCTGCAATTTGGTATACCGGCAAAATTAGTGCGACTGACAAAGATGACGATGACCAACTCCGTCTCACAAGTCAGGATCCAGAATAGACCTACTGATCTATTTGAAACACGCACTGGTTTGAAACAGGGCGATGGACTGGCACCGACGCTCTTCAACCTAGCACTGGAATACGTTATTCGGGCCATGAATATGGACAACAGCAAGACGCGACTCATCAAGTCGACACAATTAGCAGCGTACGCCGACGACATCAACATCATGTTCCGAAGATTGGCTGACGCAGAAGAACTTCTGCATACGCTCGATACCGCTGCAAAGGAAGTTGGATTACGTATTAACGAGGGTAAAACTAAAATAATGATGCAATCGGTGACAAGGACACCTGCACAACCGTGCATCAATGTGGGGGACCTCAACATCGAGTTCGTGAACAACTTCATTTAACTGGGTTGCAACCTGTCAAAGGACGCCAACGAAACTGACGAAATAATAAGACTTTTTTCTCGGTTCTCCCCATAATGAAATCGAAGCATGTGCACTGAAACACCAAGCTCCGCGTGTACAAAACCATTATACGGCCAGTGCTATGCTATGGCTGCGAAGCATGGACCCTAACTCAAGCCTCCGAAAACATGCTTGACACTTTTGAACGTAAGGTTCTACGGCGAATTTTCGGGGCTGTTTGCGATCGAGATGGATGGCGCATCCGGTACAACCATGAGTTGTATGAAATGTACGATGAGCTGCAAGTCTCGAAAATCGTCAAACTACAACGACTTCAATGGGCAGGGCATGTACAAAGAATGGACGATGATCGCATGCCTAAGAGAGTAATGAATGCAGAACGAGTCGACGGAGCGAGACTGTGAGGACGACCGAGATCTCGTTGGGAGACCTCAGTAGGTGTGGACGCAGCGCAGCTGCTGGGCTCCCAAAATTGGAGGACGCGGTCACGTGACCAAGATAATTGGAGGACAATGATCCAGGCGGCCAAGGCCCGACGTCGGGCTGTCGCGCCACGATGATGATGATGATGAGTTGTCAGCACGTCGCTTATCCCCATTCAGGGGATGGCCTCGGAGATAGCTGCTTTAGATGGTTTAATAAACTTGCTGGAGCCCACACAACTATGTTGCAGGTCCAACTACGCAAGTCATTCCATCCTACTAAACCTGAGACGCTTAGGTGTTCGTCAGCCATTCAGGCTACAGCTATCTGCCTTTTCCAAACTGTCTTATCGCTAAGACATTGGCCGTCAGCGAATTGATACACTGCCGTTACCAGGGGGCGCCCACGCGGAGGACTATGGAAAATTTCTTTGCCCCCCAAAGATATGATACTTTGCCAAAAGAAGATTTTCAAAACCTTTGGCTGCCGTGTTCAATCATCCTCGTGCAAATACACAACATCTCACAGCCACAAAGCCACAATCACCATGGCGCCAATATGCAAAAGTGTGCGAATCGCAATCGCAGTCGCTCATAGCTTTCGTTCGTCTAATGCAGGATCGCAATCGGAGTCGCAATCGCAATCGCAGATAGATAAGACGGTGAAACACCGGAGAATTTATCTCTCCAATGGGTAGCACTGTAATGTTGCACTCTGGTACAGCCATCGGTAGTGGTCGTGAGTCAGGTGTGGGGCTCCTTTTAAGCAGAGCAGTACAAAACTGTCTCTTATCCTGGGATCCAGTCTCTGGCATTATCATGATAGGCAGGTTCCGGACTCAAATGAGGAACATTTCAATAATAGAATGCTGTGGTCCAACTGAACCCGACAATATTTTGGCGAAAGATTCCTTCTACGAACAACTAAACTCCGTTCAAAGCAGAACACCTAAAGGTGACATTATAGTGGTTATGGGAGATTTGAATGCAAAAGTTTGGGCTGGTAACTATGGGCTCACACATGTGATGGGGAGACACTGTCCTTGTGATCGTAACTACAACAATGAAAGATTTGTAGACTTCTACAACTTTCACAGTCTCTTTATCGGTGGTACTATGTTTGAGTATAAGGACCACCACAAAATCAGTTGATTGGCGCAGAACACAAAATCAGATCGACTATTTTGCCATTAGTAAAAGATTCAGAAGTTGCTTCCTGGACGTGCGAAATAAGCGGGGCGCCGACATTGGGATGGGGAGAGACCATTATCTTATGATCGCTAATGATCGATTGCGTATTACAGCCGTGCGCCGTCCTAGTGACGAAAGGTGGTGCCATATTCAACACCGCTTGACTAAAAATCCAGTTGTCTTACAACAATATAACGACCATCTTGCGCAAAAAGCACCTGAGATAACTAGTCACCCAGAAATTGACATATGTAAATGAAAACTGGGATGCCATAAAAAATGCGTACATTGATAGCGCAGATACCATCCTTGGCACAAACCTGGGATTGCCAAAATAAGCCCTGAATGTCCAACGCTTTATGACACCGAATTGTTGGAAGAAAAGAGCTGAAGCTTCGTTTGGCTGCAGCATCAACCTACAAAGGAAACGACAATAAAAAGACGCCACTCCACATTCTACATACTAGGTGTGGGAAAGTGAATTCATGTTCATGGTCACCTCGGATTGCCGACCTTCTCTCGGAGATATATCGGGCTTGGATAATCGTATCCAGTTAATTCTTTTTTTTTCGGATTATAGGAAATCAGGTAAACTAAAATATAAATTTACCTTGTGTCGTAATTGGCTAAAATGCACAGTTATGGAATTATTTTCGAAAAATTGCAAAAATCTTTATTTTCAATTTGGCTGGTTGTAACATTTTACGTATTAGTTTAAACTAAACATTTTGTATGCAAAAGTTGAAGATAATTTGATAATAAATAATTAGATATTTCACTTTTGATCATGTGACTCACGTGGGCTGAGATAGAAGCCAAAAACTAAAACAAGACAAAACACCCCATAACTATCGTTAGAAAATTTTTCAGGTGGTATAAATTTGAATTTAAGCTTTCTGACTAAACCCTAGACAGACGATACGCGATAATTATCATTATCAGATAATTGTGTTTGCGAAGCACGTCTGTCATGTGATGTTTCACCTGATGATAATTGAAAGACATCATTTCGATCGTCATTAACATAACGTCATTACGACTTAATTACGTTCACTTTCAACCGCTCGCCGCGCCATTCTTTGGAAAAAATGGAAAGAACAGCTGGTTTCCAGTTGTCATTTGCAATTGTTTGCACGGCAATGTCATCCGTTCACGTCCAAAACCGCACAAATCTTGTTCTGGTTCCCGCAGTGCTAGTCCCATTATTGGTGTCGACCGTCTGGAGTGTGTTAGAAAGTGTTCTTCTTTCTTCGAACGTTATTATTTGTTCTGCAAATTCTCTTTTCTCACATTCGATACTTTGACAATTCGAACGTAATTATGTTTTTCACGAGTGTCACTAGTCAACGATAAACACGTTTGGACTTAATGACCATTGACGCAAACATGTTTAACGACGATCGTCTGTCACGGGTTTAAGCCTCTATCGATTTCTAAAATAATCTCAGAGGCTGCCTGGCCTGCACTCTGAAGATTGTTTTTACAACGTACTGAATGTGACAAAACCGGTACGTGTTTATATTTTTAGTGAGTAAATGATCGTATCAGTTTCGTTAATTAGAAACGAGAGACGTTTTTGAGATGGAACTAGACACAACATATCTATGGTAGATTATGGGTAGTGATATAAGTGAATAATAAAACAATTAGAATGTTACAAACATCACTTATTTGTCTCGAAACAATTGTCAAATTATCCATGAGATTTTTCTTGCAAGTGCATATTGCTATAAAAAAAAGTCGAATCGTTTCCTCAGTTCTTGTTTTCAACTTTAAACGTGTCAAATTGCTTAGCCAAAATCGTGCCTAGTTCGTTTGACGAAGTAGACGTTTTTTTATTTGATTAAGGAAGGAAACGTCTCTGTTTTGTTGCCTCGAATCGATGAAAACAATACGAGCTTGCAGTCATTTAGTACTAGAAAACTACCACAAACATGTATCACGACCTGAAACCCATTTCTGAGTGATTTACTTGATACTGAAAGACCTCTCTGTCCCTTTACATTACATTTGGATAAATCTCGAGATTTAAGCAAATCTACTCCTAAATCGCCTAGGTTTACCATACATTTATCAAGATTTACTAATCCAGATTTCTAACAAGATTTCAAATTAATCTCGTTTTCAATCTCGGAATTTTGCCTGAACTTCGCCGCAATATATGCAATAGCAACGGAAATACTGCATATTGTGGATTATCCATTAAGATGGAGAAGAAGGGACCATATGATTGTTGTTTCTTATGAAATTCGAACGCACGTGCGATTACATGAAGAGCACCACACCATCGTTTCTCTCTTCTCATGTAAGTGGACGACAGCGCAGCCGCCAACTAAATTTTGGTGGTAGAACCAACGGAATCGAACTACTGCGTCATATAGCTGCCATAGGAACGACCGATCCAAAAATCTGTGTTAGTGTTTTGTCGCACTCGGTGGCCGTGATCGTTCGGTCACTGCTATACGATACTAGAGCTCGCAGATCAAATCTCGGCGCGATCAAAAACTGCCTGTGAGTATTAATAGAACTCTCACAGTGCTCCGAGCTTGTCAGTATAAGGGCGGCGTGGATAGGAGGTGCATGCTAGCAACTGCACTTTCGAAAAAGTAGATATGCTATTGAAAATTCATCCAGGCATAGAAATGCTAGAGATGTTGACGCGCCCATGTCCCTGGAGGAGTCAAGGCAATTAGAGAGACGATATCTTAACCAAATTTCATATTTTTCAATGGTATCTACTACCAAACTCCATTCCCGACATTGGTTCAAATTGGACCACTATATCATATAGCTGTCATATTAACGACCGGTTCCAAACTAAGTTTTTGTTAGAAAAACTTTTTTTTATTTCTAAAGATATCTTCACAAAATTTCGCGTTAATTGATCATATTTACTGTCAAATTTTATTTCTAAATTTGGGTGAAATCGGCCCGCAATTTCATATACCTCTCATAGACACAGTGGTATCGGAATAAGTTTTACTGCTGATTTCAAAGTGGTAAATGCAAAATGGATCAGATTGATAGCAATACATACTACTGAAGCAAGCTAGCAGAAGGCTAGCTTGTGTAACTTCACTGAAAGCCAACTGGAAAGAATGATGAAATTTGTTCAAAAAATGAAGCTATCGATTAAAATAATTGTAAAATTAAACTGCCTGAGTTTCGACCGCCCGCGTGAAAGCGGGGGACATGAGGAGATAGGATAGGAAAAAAAACATGGAAAAATGTGAAACGAAATTTTTTTTTTTGACTGCGACTTAAGCCTTTTTTACAATGTTTGTGCATTACAGAAGCTTCAATCTCCGGAATTGGCACTTTACTTACTACGACGTAAGTGACTAATCAATCCATTGAGTGTGAACTCTAGCAGATTGTTAAAATTAGTTAATTAATAAGGAAATTTATTAAAATATTTTCTTTTAAAAATTAGTTTATTACTAGAGTGAAAAACAACTAAATCCTTCAAGTTGTTATATAGGATAACACACTTTGTAGTAGGTTCATTAAGATCATAATTCACTCTATGGTAAGGCTGAACAAGAAGATTGTTGCGCTGCAAATTGTGAGGAATATTTCTAACTACAAAGTAAGTTGTTATATCTCCACACAAAACGTGGCACCAAAGCAAATCTCTCATAAACATCGTGTTCAAGAAGTCCTTCTATAATCTAACGTTTGTAAACCAAATAAGGAGCAACCAGTACCATATCCAGCAATAATCAAGACGCAAGCGAACAAAAGTTGAATACTCAATAAGTAATTTCCACTTTTCCAAGATTTGAATTTAATGTTTATTACTTGAAGTTTCGGCGACGTTTCGCTACTATTGTAGCATTCTCAAGCCAACAATATACAATTTACATTATTATTATGCAACTAATTTATTATTGTTTAAAAATTAGTCACCTGCTACGTTTTTATCTTATAAATACATCTGAAACCAAAAAACGAAGACAAAACTCTTTACTAGTTGGTATTATTACTTTTATGATGATTTGTGTTTTTTGTTATGTAATTATTTTTTCTAATTGTCAAAAATCAATTGTCACAATTAATTTTTTATACGTAACACTAAAAAGAGACAATACAGTATTACCAACATGACCAACACAATTTGGTATAAGAAACCGATAGCAGCAACTAATATTATTAACTTTAGATCACACCATCCACAATAGATGAAATATAATACCATAATAATTATATATACCGTAGACTAAAATTAACAAATACTAATTTATGGAACACACAGATAAACCAAATATACACTATATTACAGAATAATAATTACCCATTAAAATTGATCAAAATTTTTACAAATAAAAATGTACATAAAATTAAGAAAGAAGAACGAATTAATAATTATAATAATAGTATAGCACATAATGACATATCTGGGAATAATATTCATGATAATTCAGAGAATATTACTAATATAAAAATATATAGTAGCTCGTCATATATACCTGGTCTTTCGGGAAAAATTAATAAATGTCTATCTAAAATCATTAATAACTAAAACAACAACACGATAAATATGAAAATAACTTACAAACCAATTAGTAAATTTAAAAATATTATCCATACTAATACAAATCAAAAAATACAAAAAAATGGCCAAAAATAATATTGTATATAAGATCCCATGTAAAACATGTAAAGAGAACAACATAGATAAGGCCTATTATGGATCCACATGAAGACATCTAAAAACGAGACTAACTGAACACCAAAATAAAAATAGGATGATTTTAAACCAGAATAGTCTATTAGTCAAACACCAAATGATAGACAAACATATTATGGACTTTAATAACACCTCAATAATTGACACAGATAACAATACTAAGAAAATTAGAACTAAAGAAGCATTACACATAAATAAGAAATATGACAACTCATTGAACTCAAAATCACAGTTAGAATACATCATTAATAGATATAATATACTATTTAATAATGTATAACGAATAATAATATAATATTATAACAGTTTTAAACTGACAATTGATTTTTGACAATTAGAAAAAATAATGACATAACAAAAAACAGTAATAATACCAACTCGTAAAGAAAACAGCTTTGTTTAGTCTTCGTTTTTTTGTTTTAGATGTATTTATAATATAAAAACATAGCAGGTACATATCTTATTTCTAAACAATAATAAATTGGTTGCATAATAATAATGTAAATTGTATATTGTAAGCTTGAGAATGCTACAATAGTTAGTAGCGAAACGTCGCCGAAACTTCAAGTAATAAACATTAAATTCCAATCATGGAAAAGTGGAAATTATTTATTGATTATTTATTATATACGTACACACCAAGGATAAAAAACAACGCATAAAAGTTGAATACATTTTTTTTTTATTTTAAGTATAAGGGTCATTAAATGCACGCGCGTTACGTTTACCAAATCTTGACATACTATTCGCTTTTGATAAAATATAATCAAAACGTGGTTGAAATGAAAGCTTTTGATCAAAAATTACACCAAAATCTCATATCTCAGAGACTCTTTCAAGAACACTGCCTGTTATGGAGTATTTAAAAAAGAGAGAAATTTTTTATTTAAACGCGTTAGAAGAATTACATTTACTAACATTTAAGTTTAAATTATTGTCGCTGCACCAATTTTTTTAATTTTTCTTAATCGCATTGCATTTATAGTCAGTTGCTTACGTCTCCAATTTTCATAGCCGTTTTGAAAATGTTCGATGATAGCATTTACAAAAACTAAAAAGAATAGTGGTCCTTATTGACTTCCTTGCAGTATTCCCGATTTACATCTTATCACACAGCGCGATGTACAGCCATTTAACTTCCAACTGAGTCCTATCAGTTAAGTAGGATCTCGCCCTGCTTAGAAAAGTCGACTGTATACCTAAATTTTTATATTGCGATATAATATGTTGTGATCAACTTCATCGAAAGCCTTCGAAAAGTCAGTATACACCACATCAACCTGCATCCTTTGTTCAATAAAATCAGCAACAAATTTAGTAAAAGAAAATAAATTTGTTGTAGTTTATCGACCTTGTAGGTAGACATGCTGACACGGCGATATCAACCGGCTGACTAAAACGTCTATTTTATTTTTAACAATCATTTCAGAAAGCTTCGGGATAACCGATAATTTGGCTATAGGCCTATAATTGTCTATTTGATGTTTTGGACCCTTCTTACGGTTGGTTAATGTTTATCCTATAGATAAACGCTAAACGTCACCCATCCTCCAGTTAAAAATTTATCGAACGATAATTCCAAATAGCTAATACGGACTGCTGAGATTTTGACAGCTAGAACTGTTTAGGTTTGCACATTAAAATGAGACTATTAAACAGGTCATAAAGAACAAAGTTCTGGAAATTCGTTCGATAGAAGAGAATTTGCAACTAACTCAGCTGCAAATGAATATGCTGGTGCTTAGTTCTTGTAGTACAGTCTTTTAGTTGATGCATCGATAAATTGTACGCTCAAAATTCGGCTACTTGAATAGAAACCCTAGTAAAATACTGCTTTTACTCCATAAAAAGGCCACACATAGTATGCAATTTATTTCTTAATATTGAGTACTTCCTACTTTATTGAAACTGCGTCAAAAATTTGATTGGGCTTGGATACTTACGGATTTAATTTAATTTAGCGGAAGTCCACTCAGAGCGACTTGGATGGCCTCAATTAGATTTTTGTTTGTCCTCGAACTGCATGCTCCCTTCGTCTTTTTTTAGAGACAGTCATCCTCGCATATAGGGAGCACGTGGTTCGTGTCATAAAATCCACATTTTGAGTTTAGATACACTTATCATAAATATACACAATCTCCTATGAGTCTACTTTATTATGCCCAAGTTTGATCAAAATTAATTAGCAAACAAAAAAGTTAGTAGTTCAGACTTCATCGTTACTTTTGGCCTACCATGGTGTACTAACATATTGATTTTTACTATTATTTTTTTTTCTATTAATTCGCACTTAAGTGTATTTAACATCATTGGTGTCCCGATCTCGGGTAATATCTTCACTACGTGATTCCGCATTTAATTCTAAGTAAAACGCTATTAAGGGTTTTTTTTTCAATTTCCTTTTCCTACTTAGTTGCTTTTGTTCGACGTTTTAATGTAAAAAAAAAAACCTTCTTCCCATTTAAATGGCAGTAACTGCCACAAATTGTGTGACTAGTATAAAATAATATTTTATCACAACGAAGCATGTTGTCTTTATGTTGAAAAACTAATATGATAGGGAGGTAAAAAATCGAGATTTGTAGAGAAATAACTGAGAAATTTCAGTAGAGTAAAACAACAGTTTCAGTTAAAAGTACTATCTTGAAAATAATTTATCTTATTCTTACATGCTAAATTTCTTATTTTAAGATAAATAATTAGCAGTGATCTTTATTGCAATGTTCCACGTGCCGTGGTTTTTGAGGTGTTACGTGCATAGTAATATGAGGTCGGCTTCCTGTACCAGCTAAACAGTTGAGAAACCGGAAAAAAAATCGTAAATCTTTTTTTTTGCTTAGAGTTGCATGAAGAATCACGTGGTGAAAAAATTTTGCGTTCGAATTGGGACACCCTGTATTCATGAAAGTAATATAATATACACATTTTCAGATCACCTGTAACACATAAAATGGCACCTTGGGTACAACGGGTATTTATCCACATACTTCCAAAAATTTTATGTATAGAGCGACCTAAAAAAGATGATGCACAAACAGATGAGCAACCACCCGAAGTGCTTACAGATATTTTCCATGTACCACCAGATGTAGACAAATTCGTAAATTATGACAAACGCTTTAGTGGTGACTTCGGAATGCCAGGTAAGTCATAAATAATAGGCATGCAGCATGAATAATTTATCAAAATTATTCGAAATTTGGTTTGAAAGATGAATAACTGTCCTACGGCGGATCTTTTCATGGCTTAATCGCTAGTGGTCGAGAGCCAAAAACGAGTTTGCTTCAAAAAATATTGAGCAAAACGATACGAAAAGGAGGAACTATTTTTTTGAATTTGCTATAGGCGTGTCATTGCATTAGAATGCAATGTACTATTTTTAAATATTACACAATTGATTTGAAACTTTGCCTCAATATTGTCTACAACACGGGTCGACAAACTGCTCGTTAAAAAATGGCATTGCATTGTATTAGAATGCATGTATATATATCACGCACCTTGGGGGTAGACAAAACAACAAATGATAAAACTGGGTTCCACCCAGCTAGAAAACAACTAGTCAAAAAAGTTGGCAATGGCTGTCGACTGGCTTATACATACACGCTCCGGGCCCAGATGGATTGGGCCCTTGGTTTCTAAACAAAACATAAAACCCAACCAATGAGACCCCATGGTCAACAGGAATTGGGGCCTCCCAAACCGGAACAAGATATAAGACTCTCACCCCATGCAACTTGATCAGGGGAGAAGTGGGTACTTCAAAGGCCTCAAAGAAAATTGTTAAAAATTCAAAATATTATTATTTCATCCATTTCTAAAAATAAAGTGACAAAAGAGGTCACAGTAAAAATAATTGAAGCTTAAAAAAATGAGAATTTAATAGTTATAATAAAAAAAGATACCTGGCGCAGTGAAGCCAGAGGAACTGATTTTTGATATGGGCTAGTTCGGGATCATTTATGAGTTTATCTATAGTTATGACTTGGGTGGGATACTTAACTGCAGTTGTTTGTATCAGGTGCGGCTGCAGAATTTTGTGTTTCGATATTTGCGGAGATATTGTCAGATGATGAAACTTTTTAGCTGTTCGATTGATTTTACTATATGAATTTTTCTCCAGTTTCATTTTAAGTTTCATTAACTAAATGCCTTTCGTGTAGATAAATCTTTGCTTATTACTTTTTGCTGTTGTATTACTGTAACCTTTCGACTGTACTGAGGATTTTCCTGAAACTGCACCGGAAGCTATTCCTCACTAAATTTCATCAATTAGACAAGTTTTGCTCAACTGGCTTTTTCCGTTATAAATTAATTGAGTTCCCAACATTTTGCGGTTATATAGCTGTAATTCTGGAACTGACTCATTGATGTTGCTGAAATTAAATAAGAACCCAGTCTTGATGATTGCCCACAAATAAGGAAAGTTTCACTCAACTAGATTATTGCGTTATAGAGTTATTTCGTATAAAATTTTTTGCCGTTATATGGCTGTAACTTTTGAACCGTTTGATACATTTTTCTGAAATCATATAGGAGTCGAGTTCTCCTTAGCTTCCACCAACTGGGTAGGTTTCGCCGAGCTAGCTTCTTCCGTTATGTAGTTATTTTGTTTATAAAATTATGCCGTTATATAGCTGTAACTTTTTAACCGCTTGATAGAGTTTTGCTAAAACTCAATAATAGGCTAGTTCTTATCGACATCTACTTACTGGGCAAGTTTGGTTTAGCTAGCCTCTTTCGTTATGAAGTTATTAGGCTCAGATTCTTTTGCCGTTACATAGCTGTAACTTTTTAACCGTTTTATTGATAGTGCTGGATTTCAATAGCAGCCGGCTCTCTACTGACATCTATCAACTGGAAAAGTTTCACCTTGCTTATGACTTCCGTTCGACTGTTATCGTGTCCACAACATTTTGCGGATATATATATATATATTTGTATTATATATATATATAAAGGACACTAAAAAAATCTAATGATGCCAGTCGATTCCTGGTGTCATGAAACGTAAAGAAAACCAACTCCGGGGTCGAAACTCGTTATTGAAGGAGGTTCGAATAACTGATTTTTCTTCAAAAATCAGTTAAAAAGAAGAAAAGAAAACTAAGAGAAGGGTAACAAGTGTCAAATTTAAAAAAAACTGAAACAAACGTTACGTTAATGATATGTACAAACACATTTACCCATGATCCTTGATAGCCCATCACGAAATGGGAGCGGCTGCAGCTTAATTTGGTACTAGCAAAAAAAAACCTAAGCAACAACAAAACTCCAAAAGTAAATGAAATTAGAAAAAAAAGGACACCTGGCGCAGTGAAGCCAGAGGAACTGATTTTTGATTTGGGTTAATTCGGGATCATTTATGAGTTTATGTATAATAATTACATGGGTGGGATACTTAACTGCACTTATTAGTACCAGGTGCGGCTGCAGAATTTTGTATTTCGATATTTGCGGAGATATTTTCAGATGATGAAACTTTTTAACTGTTCGATTGATTTTACTAAGTTTAAGTTTATTTAAATAAGGGTAAGTCTTTTGGGGAGTTGCGCCCCATTGCCCAGAACAGAGTATGATGGCGCGCAGGAGTGGTTGACGCGCTATGCCCCGCTAGGGGTTAAGGCAAAGTAGTATCCCAATATAGTTTTGTTTCGTTGAGCTCAAAAAGATTGGATCTAACTAGAAATGAAAATTCGCATGTTAGCATCAAGTGCGAACGATGTTGATTGATCGATAGTTTTAGGGAGACGACTTTAATGCCCGGTTCACATTATTCCAGTCCAGTAATCCAGTCCAACTATCCAGTCCAGTGCTGGACCGGATCATATCGTCTACATGATTCCAGTCCAGTACTCCAGCCAGTGTGTTGTTGATTCGGTAACTATAGTAACAATGATTTCTGGGCGAGCTGGAATGAAAAAGTAGACCGACAATCCAGTCACTGGACTGGATTGCTGGATTGGAGTGCTGTTCAGTGCCGGTTCACATTATTCCAGTAGCAGTCCAGCGCTGGACTGGATTACTGGACTGGATTGGTTACTGGAATAATGTGAACCGGGCATAAGGGACATTATCACGAAATTCAATGTGAATATCACGAAAAATTGTCTGCCTGGTTTGTTGTCTAATATTTGAAGAATGTGACGATTGATCAAGGTGAGAACATTGCCATGTCAGCACAATCTTCGGTTTTGGAATAATGTCGTTTAAGGTCTTCGAGGTGCTAGGTTATGTTAAAGTGTTTTAATTGTCCAATATTATTTAATTTGAAATGATAGCTTATCGTCATTGCTAAGTGGAGAAATAATCGCTTTATGTTAAAATCTAATTCCCTTTTCTAATATCAACTTATGAGCTGCAGAATGGGGAGTTGCTGACGGTCAACTGTTTCGAGTTCAAAATATCAGCGCTTACATATTTGAGAACTCTGAACCGGCGGCAACCGTGTCACTGTAGCTCAGATCCACTTCAAACGAGTGGATATTCTAATAGTATGTTAAAGGATTTGGATTTATTTTGGACAGCGTGACAGAAAGAAAAACCAAATTCAAACTCTATGTCGTCAACATCAACTAAATGCCTTTCGTGTAGGTAAAGCTTTGCCTATTACTTTTTGCTGTTGTATTACTGTAACCTTTCGTCTGTACTGTGGATTTTCCTGGAACTGCACCGGAAACTATTCCTCCTAACTTTCATCAATTAGATTAGTTTCGCTCAACTAGCTTTTTTCGTTATATATTAATTGAGTTCACAAAATTTAGCCGTTATATAGCTGTAATTCTGGAACTGACTCATTGATGTTGCTGAAATTAAATAGGAATCCAGTCTTGATGATTGCCCACAAATTAGAAAAGTTTCACTCAACAAGTTTCTTGCGTTGTAAAGTTATTTCGCTTAAAAAATGTTGCCGTTGTGTAGCTGTAACTTTTGAACCGTTTCATGTATTTTTCTTAAATCAGATAGGAGTTGAGTCCTCCTTAACACCCACCAACCGGGTAGGTTTCGCCAAGCTATCTTCTTCCGTTATGTAGTTATTTGGTTTATAAAATTATGCCGTTTTATAGCTGTAACTTTTTAACCGCTTGATGGATTTTTGCTAAAACTCAATAATAGGCTAGTTTTTATTGACGTCTACTTATTGGGCAAGTTTGGTTTAGCTAGCCTTTTCCCTTATGAAGTTATTAGGCTCAGATACTTTTGCCGTTACATAGCTGTAACTTTTTAACCGCTTTATCGATAGTGCTGGATTTCAATAGCAGCCGGCTCCCCACTGACATCTACCAACTGGAAAAGTTTCACCTGGCTTATGACTTCCGTTCGACTGTTATCGTGTCCACAACATTTTGCGGATATATATTATATATATATATATATATAAAGGACACTAAAAAAATCTAATGATGCCAGTCGATTCCTGGGGTCATCAGACGTAAAGAAAACTAACTCCGGGGTCGAAACTCGTTATTGAAGGAGAGTCGAATAACTGATTTTTTCTTCAAAAATCAGTTAAAAATATACCAGAAACGGATTGCATTCATCATACCCTTTAATATTAAATATTATTAAAATATTATTATTATCTACTTATAAGCCATGGCATTCCCGGTGGTATATGGCTTCCGAAAGTCATCGCCTCCATTCCTCACTCAGCGAAATTTTCACCGATAACGAGCAACAAAAAGTTCGAAAAAATGAATCTTCTATCAGAATCTACGTGGCTTAAGGACTGAACTGCATGACTTATCCTCCAATCATGACTTTTATGTTTGACTGAAACTTGGTTGTCTTCCTCTATTCACAGTGGTGAGTTGTTGGAGGGTTACGAGACCTTTCAATATGATCGCAAGTTTGATCTAACAGGGAAATCCAGTGGTGGTGGATCACTTATAGCGGTTCGCAGAACTATTAAGTGTTCTCTTTTATCTACCTCAAACTCTTTTACTTTTGACTGTGTCACTATAGAGATTCCCACTTACTGTTCTTCTTCGCTTCTACTTTCCTGTGTCTACGCTCCGTGTAACTCTGCCTTATCTGTCTCCGACAATCTTTTCTCCTATTTATACTCTAGATGAAATCTGAGAGTATTATAAGTTTGCCACAAAGTTTGTAACGCTAAGAAATAAGGCTCGCAGAAAAAAATGAATGATACAGAAGTTCATATTATCACTCGAATATCTCAAAACCGGATGTCCGTCTGTCCGTCTGTCCGTCTGTCCGTCTGTCCGTCCGTCCGTCCGTGACCTCTCTAGCTCGAGAACGCGTTGAGCTATGAAGTTTAAATTTTGCACACGTTATTTTTGACAATAAATGAAGGCTAAGTTCGTGAACGGGTTAAATCGCTCCACCCCTTCTACCCCCTCCCATACAAAATGACACATTTTTGAAAATTTACAATAATCATATTTTCTCAGAAACTATAAAACATATTGCTTTGAAATTTTTAATATATCACTTTTATAATAATTGTAACATATGTTATAAAACTTATTGTAATCCTCAACCTCCTTCCACCCCCTCCCATACAAACTGCACCATTTCATGAAATACGTTAAGCCAATTTACTCAGTACGTATACAATTTATCGGGCTGAAATTTTGTACTTAACGCTTAATTAACAATATCAGTTAGATTCAAAAAAATTAATCGATTACCCTTACTCCGTCTACCCCCTCCCATACAAAATGACACATTTTTGATAATTTACAATAATCAGATTTTCTCAGAAACTATAAAACATCTTGCTTTGAAATTTTGAATATATAGGTATCACTTTTATGATAATTGTAACCTACATTATAAAATTTATTGTAATCCTCACCCTCCTTCTACCCCCTCCCATACAAACTGCACTATTTCATGAAATACGTTAAGCCAATTTACTCATTACCTATACAATTTATCGGGCTGAAATTTTGTACTTAACACTTAATTAACAATATCAGTTAGATTCAAAACCAGGTTCAAATTCATCTAGAGTATTGCATGATTGGGGTTTACCCCAATCGTAGTTCTTTTATGTTTTTCTAATATCGTCAACATCTCCCATCCTCATTCTGCCATGGTGATATGTGGTGATTTTAATATTCCGAACATGTGTTGGCCTGATTCTCCCGGTCTTCTTTTACATTCGTCTTCACCTTCAATGTATCTTTCACTTACATCGTTTATGGAATTCTGCAACTTGTTGCAGTTCAATATCACGGACAATTTCATGAATCGTAAACTTGATTTGGTGCTTAGTAACTTAACTGAGAAATGTCTGTCTTCCT
The DNA here is from genome assembly GCA_964017055.1 of Chloromyia formosa. Classification (NCBI taxonomy): domain Eukaryota; kingdom Metazoa; phylum Arthropoda; class Insecta; order Diptera; family Stratiomyidae; genus Chloromyia; species Chloromyia formosa. Next base: position 66,273,751 of record OZ024818.1, read on the forward strand.
CTAGGGCTTCTGCGAGTCATGTTCCTTGCGATGCTTACCATCCTGCTTTGATTAATGACATTAACTTTCATCTTCCTCGTTTCCGTGTTAATGAAGACCACACTCGCCTAAACTTTTATAAAGCTAACTATGATGCCATTAATAATAAATTGTTCAATGTTGACTGGTCGGGCATTCTGAAAGATGTGAACTGTGAATCGGCTATAAACATTTTCTACAATATTCTGTACAATATTATTTATGAGTTTGTTCCTCTTCGTCCTTCTAAACCTCGTTCGGGTCCTGTTTGGATTACTCGGTCGATTCAAAAATTAATTTGCCAAAAAACCGAGTGCGCTCTCGTTATAAACGATTTAAGCGTCATTCTGATTTTTTATTGTTTAGTAAGCTTTGATCTAAAATCAAGAACTTAATTCGTGCCTCGCGAACTACCTATCTTAAAACTATTGAGGATAGTGTAAGGAACAATGAAAGCAAATTATTTTGGTCATACGTCAAATACATGCGATCTTCTTCTTCTTACCCATCTTCACTTTCCCTTGATAATCGTACAGCAAATAATCCTAAAGAAATATGTGAGCTTTTTGCCTCTTATTTTTCCAGTACTTTTCGCCAATCTAATTCTTCTTCCTCTTACTTTATCCCACCTGGTTTTTCCTCATATTTGGCCCTCATAACTACGGATTATGTTGAGCTTTTAATTACCTCCCTCAAGGCAAACACATCTTGCGGCCCTGATGGGATATCAAATTCTTTTCTAAGAAAAACGCATAGTTCAATTTCTGTCCCTCTTTCCATTATTTTCAACAAAAGCATCCGCGATGGCACATTCCCGCCTCAATGGAAATCTTCATACATTGTACCTATTCCAAAGAAAGGTGATCCTAACATTGCATCTAATTATAGACCTGTGTCTTTGTTATCATCCTGCTCCAAACTTCTGGAACGAATTGTGTCGAATTACATTAATGATGGTTTCGGACATCTCATATGGCCAAATCAACATGGGTTTCGTAAATCGTAGTTGATTACTACGACCAATCTGACTGAATTTGTTGACTTTGTTGCCAAATCGTTCAACACTCATCCAGATGTTCATGTTATTTACACCGACTTTTCGAAGGCCTTTGACACGGTGAACCATAGTATGTTAATAAATAAATCAATTACCCTCAACTTTCCTCCCGTGCTAATTTCTTGGGTCTTTTCTTATCTTGTTGATAGATCATCAAGCGTTATTTTCAATATTATAGTATCATCAGCCTTCTATCCTTCGTCTGGCGTGCCTCAAGGCTCAATTCTTGGACCTCAACTCTTCTCGTTTTTTGTTAACGATCTTCCTTCACTACTTAATAAGTTCTCTCTTCTCTACGCCGACGACTGCAAACTCTTTGCATCCATATCAGATATTGACGATTGCGTAGCCTTACAAACAGATATAGACCAATTATCCTCATGGTGCTTCTCCAATGATTTACTGTTGAACGTTGCTAAATGTTCTGTCATGATTTATTCCTTGAAACCGTCTCCGATTTTCTTTCCATATTTTGATTCCCTTCCTCTTCAAAACGTTTTTGTTACTAAACACGTTGGCGTAACTTTTGATTCGAAACTTCGATTTACGGATCATTATTCTCAGATTATAAACAAAGGTTCTAAGCTTTCGGGTTTTGTTCTGAGATGTTCCTGCGATTTTCGTTCCATAAGCACTGCCGTGAATTTGTTTGTCTCTCTTGTCCGCAGTGTCTTGGAATATGCCTCTGTCGTGTGGTCCCCTGCAACCTCGGTCTCCTCTGATGCCTTAGAGCGTGTCCAACGAAAGTTTACCAGGTCCTTACTGTTCAAGTTCAATCTACCTTATCTCCCATACACCGAACGCCTTAATTTTCTTAATTTAATGTCCCTGCAGAAGCGTAGAATTATTCTAGATGAATGCTTCCTGTATAAGTTTTGTCGTGGCTTTTTACATTCATCAATCTCCACTGACATCCATTTTCGTACTCCATCATATAACACACGTTCCAATGCTATATTTAATCCACCAACAGCTGATTTATCTGTTTATATGAATTCTCCTTTAATTAGAATGATGCGGAATTATGATTGTTTGGAGATTGGTCATCTTCCCACTTCGATTTCTGCTTTTAAACGTATCTTGTTATTGAAACTTTCTTCATCTGATATACAATACTTGACTAATTATACCCTAGACTTATAGTATAGGGTATATTGTTTTTGTCACGACGAAAATATGTAACACCTTAAAGGAGGCTCCGGAGGTATAGCAATGTATATATATAAATGATCAGGGTCACCTCCTGATTCGATTTAGCCATGTCTGTCTGTCTGTCTGTCTGTCCGTCTGTCTGTCTGTCTGTCTGTCTGTCCGTCTGTCTGTCCGTTCGCACGATAACTTTCGATAGAATGAAGCTAGACCCTTGAAATTTTGGTCAAATGTTTGTAGTTGGATGGTATTGAAATTGGGCATGATCAGGCCAAGAGAACGCCTACCTCCCCTACATATGTAAAATAATTAAATGTATCTATAACTTCCGATTAAAAAATCATGAAAAGCTCTAGCTATGGTATATTGCTAGTAAGGATAATCTTATACTCTCCTGGGAAAATAAAATCGATCAGTTGAAAACTAACGGTAATTTTCTTACAAAAAACCCCGTACTACCCTACTTTTCAGGTTTTTTGTCTATAACTCTTGAACCAATTGACGTAGACATCTGATTTTTGGCAAGTAACCCTGAGGGAAGAAGCTGCTTAAGGTTCTGTAAGTTGGGCATAATCAAATCAAAGGAACACCTACCTCCCCTACAAATTTCAAAAAATTAAATATTCTTTTATTACGATAACTTTCGAGAGAATGATACTACCGAGTTCAAAATTTGGTGGAATGCTGCTAGTAAGACCTACTTAGTTGGTATTGAATATGGGCAAGATCCGATCCAAGGAACCCCCACCTTCCCCTACAAATGAAACTTCAAATAAGCGATAACTTTTGAGAGAATGAAGCCAGTGACTTGAAATTTTGGTCAAATGTTTGAAGTGAGATTGAGTTAGTTGGCATTAAAGATGGGTAACATCCGACCTAAGGAACCCCTATCTCCCCTACAAATGAAACTTCAAATAAGCGATAACATTCGATAGAGTTAAGCTAGAGACTTGTAATTTTGTTTAAATGTAGGGTGATCTTATTGGTTGGTGCCAATGATGAGCAAGATCCGACCCAAGGAGCCCCTACCTCCCCTACAAGTGAAACTTCAAATAAGCAATACCTTTCGATAGAATGAAGCTAGCGCCTTGAAAAAATCGACAAATATTTGTAGAATGGGTAAGTTAGTTAATTGATTTTGAGAATGGTCAAGATCCTACTGAATGAGTGCCAACCTCCCCTATGAACTGGCCATATAGCAGACCCATTCTTAATGCATATGGTCGTTGCCAATTGGTACTTTTGGTATCTCCACTAGGTCTGTACAAGTCTAGGGTATATACGCTTCGGACTCCGGGCCGAAGCGAAGCTTCGGCATGGTTATTGATTTATTCTTTTTATACCCTAGACTTTTAGTATAGGGTATATTGTGTATTCAATTGACGATTTTTCAACTTTGTGGTAATTGATATTCATATTTGAAGTATAATTATTTTTGTCTTTACCACTGTTTTTATTACTACTCCTTACGCGTTTCGTTTTTTCAAACATCTTCAGAGGAATGTTTACATTTTTGTGCAAAAGGGACTTGTATACTACGGAACTTAATTCTAAGTTGCTACCTGCTATAAAAGTGACAAAGGTAATTAAGGGCGTTACGCTTATACCTGCGAGAATTTTAGGTTTAAAAGTCGGGAACGGTTGATGTCGGTATGGTCGTTGAGAAGGTCCTTTCCAGGTATCCGACTGATTCTATTAATTTCCAAAGCTTCCAGCAGGTCAAGCTTTTTCCCCTTCGAACAAACGTGCAATATTTCTGGATTAAAATCGACTCCAATGTTATGATCTGACTCCTTAAACTTATAAACTATAAACTGGAATGCCCCGAATGTTCGGCAACCTACGTCGGTCAGACAGGACGGTCCTTTGAAACGAGGTTCAAGGAACATATGGGGGGATCGAAGTTTTCAAACTTCCATGAACATCTTAAGGAGTCAGGTCATAACATTGGAGTCGATTTTAATCCAGAAATAGTTGCAATGATGAAAGACCTGAAGTGCTTCTATCTGGACGAAACCATATATGGAGCAAATAGTTATAATTTTTATACCCTAGACTTTTAGTATAGGGTATATTGTTTTTTACACGACGGAAATATGTAACACCTTAAAGGAGGCTCCGGAGGTCTGTCCGCTCGCACGATAACTTTCGATAGAATGAAGCTAAAGTCTTGAAATTTTGGTCAGATGTTGGAAGTATGATCTAGTTGGTTGGTATTGAAAATGGGCATGATCGGGCCAAGTGAACGCCTACCTCCCCTACATATAAAAAATAATTAAATGTATTTATAACTCCCGATTAAATAAACATGAAAAGCTCTAGCTTTGGCAGATTGCTCGTTTGCTCGTGGGGGTAATCTTACACTTCCCTGGCAAAATAAAATCGATTAGGTGAAAACTAACGGTAATTTTCTCACAAAGAACCCCGTACTACAATACTTTTCAGGTTTTTTGTATATAACTTTTAAACCAATTGACGTAGACACCTGATTTTTGGCATGTAACCCTGAGGTGAGAAGCTGCTTGAGTTCTAGTATGTTGGGCATAATCGGATCAAAGGAACGCCTACCTCCCCTACAAATTTCAAAAAATTAAATATTTTTTTTTAATTACGATAACTTTCGATAGAAAGACACTATCGAGTTGAAAATTTGACAAAATATTGTTAGCAAGATCTACTTGGTTGGTATTGAAAATGGGTAAGATCCCACCCAAGCAACCCCTACCTCTTCTACAAATGCAACTTCAAATAAGCGATAACTTTTGACAGAATTAAGCCAGCGACTTGAAGTTGTGGTCAAATGCTTGAAGTAAGATCGGGTTAGTTGGCATTCAAGATGGGTTAGATCCGAGCTAAGGAATGCCTACCTCCCCTAGAAATGAAACTTAAAATAAGCGATAACTTACGACAAAATAATGCTAGCGACTTAAAACTTTGGTCAAATGTTTGTAATAGGATCCAGTTGGCTAATATTGAAAATACATAAAATTCGACCAACGAAACCCCTCTTTCCCCTACAAATGAAACTTCAAATAAGCGATAACTTTCGATAGAGTGAAGCTAGAGACTTGAAATTTTGTTTAAATGTTTGTAGCATGATCTTATTTGTTGGTGGCAATGATGAGCAGGATCCGACCCAAGGAACCCATATCTCCCCAACAAGTGAAACTTCAAATAAGCGATAACTTTCGATAGGGTGAAGCTAGAGACTTGATATTTTGTTTAAATGTTTGTAGCATGATCTTATTTGTTGGTGGCAATAATGAGCAAGATCCGACCCAAGGAACCCCTACCTCCTCTACAAGTGAAACTTCAAATAAGCAATAGAATGAAGCTAGCGACTTGAAAAATTCGACAAATCTTTGTAGAATGGGTTATTATTATATACTCTGGGGGATAGCCGAAGCAGACCACTAACGTTTGGGTCCCTTTTCGCCCCCTCCCGGTCATCAGTGACTTCCAGATGTCGACTGATAATTGTCGACCTCTTTCTTCATCACTGAGTCCCGTGTTATTGCTAGCATTTGTTTGAAGCTGAGTTCACTCATGGCTTCTACACTTATCGTGTGCCTGCCTGTGATCCTCAACCTCGTGCTAGCCAGTGCTGGACATTCGCACACAATGTGTGCTGCCGTCTCGGCCTCCTCCAGGCATAGCCTGCAAACGTCATCTTCCCCGATTTTCATCTTGGCCAGATGAGCCTTAAAATTACCATGCCCTGTGACCAAGGCAGTTATCCAGCTTAGAGTACTCCGTTTATAACTAAGTACCTTTCTCGCTTCCCTGCCTAAAGGGCTGGTCATTGCATTCCGAGCTTGTTTGCAAGTGACTAGCTCCTGCCATCTTTGTTGATGCATGGAGTCCATCCACTTCCCAACCTTCGCTCCAATCATGCCGTTCCCCAGAGCAACTCTGGGTTCTGGGCCAATGAAAGTTGCCGCAGATCCCTGTTTTGCTAGGGCATCCGCCGCCTCATTTCCTGTTGTACCTATGTGTCCTTTTACCCACATCAGCGTAACCTCATTTTCTGAGGCACACGTGTTGAGCTTCCGGACACACTCTAGTACCAGTTTAGAGTTTATGTTCGTCTGCTGCATGCGTCTGATCACCGATTGGTTGTCCAGTGCAATAAGGATTTTCTTCCCCCGCACCTGACCTTCAAGCAAGTGGTCCAACGCATGCAACAAGCCAAGCATCTCTGCCTGGTATACGGACACATACTCTCCTAGACTAAGCGCACATGCTAGGTTTAGCTCTTCAGAGTAAACCCCCGCCCCCGCTTTACCGTCCATTAAAGAGCCATCAGTAAAAATGCTGATGTCATTGTACATACACTCATTATGTATGTTTCCATCTGCAATGTGAGTCGTGTGTAGTCTTTCAACTACCCTACGTCTACTCATGCCTTCTACCGGCATTAGAGTCTCCCTGACCTCATCATGAATAATGTCTAGGATGCTCTTATGACCGCTGCTAGTTCCAAAGCGATGCCACATGGCATCCCTTTCCATGCGTATTGCCGAAAGCGCCGCCGTTTTCTTTATAAATAAGTCCAACGGCGGCAGTCCCAGCAATGCCTCCATTGCTCGCGTTGGTGTGGTGCGCATTGCACCACATATGCTTACGCAAGCTATTCTTTGTACCCCATCTAGCTTCTGCTTTGTGGTATTCTGCATGGCTTTTGGCCACCATACCACTGATGCGTAGGCTAGAATAGGTCTTACCATCATTGTGTAAATCCAGTGTGTCGCTTTAGGTGAAATTCCCCACCTACGAGCACACACTCTCTTACATTGATGCAAAATCCTTTTCGCTTTTTGGATCTTTTCATCAACGTGAATATTCCAAGTTAGTTTCGCATCTAAGGTAACTCCTAGATGCTTCACTTCCTCGGACACCTTGAGTTCCGAACCAAAAAGCCGTAAGGGAGTTATCTCTATGTCTTTCCTCTTACGAGTGAAAATCATAGTGTTTGATTTACTAGCGTTTATGGTTAGCTCTTGCTCATTACACCATTCTTCGGTTACTTTGAGAGCTTGTCCCATGCAACCTAGAATTGTGTCCATGAACTTTCCACTGACCGTGAGTGCCAAGTCATCGGCGTATCCTACAGTGTGTACGCCCATCGAGTCCAGCTTCCAGAGAAGACTGTCCACGGTGATGTTCCACAGTAGAGGCGAAAGAACACCTCCTTGTGGGCATCCTCGGACTACCTTACCCCGTATTCTGTCACATCCACTGCTAAGATTTACCGCCCTCTGCTTAAGCATAGAGTCGATCCACTTAATTATAATGTAATCAACCCCCCGCTCAATCAGGGCGTTCCTTAGTTTGGTAAAGGAGATTTTATCAAAAGCACCCTCAATATCCATAAAAGTAGACATAGCGATCCCGCCATTGTTAATCTCTCTCTCTGCAACTCTAACAAGTTCATGTAGAGCGGTTTCCGTAGATCTGCCTGCTCTATAAGCATGTTGGCACCTACTCAGAGGACTATACATTAGCGTGGTGTTCTCCAGGTAGTCCACCAACACCTTTTCCATTGTTTTCAACAGGAATGATGTAAGGCTAACCGGCCTGAAGGACTTTGCCTCTGTATAGTCTTTCTTTCCCGGTTTAGGCAGGAAGACCACATTAGCCTCCCTCCATGCCTTCGGGATGTAGCCTGCTGAAAGACAGGCGACGAATATATTCCGGATCCTATCTAGTAGAGCGCTCATGCCCCACTGTAATAGTGCCGGGAATATTCCGTCCATTCCAGCCGTTTTAAATGGAGCAAAAGAGTTTATAGCACTTTTGACTCCATTTGGAGTTATTATCCTCTCATCTTCTTGTTGACTTACCCCACTAGCTCCCATGTTAGTTTGAGGCCATGGTTGGTCTGACTTGAAACTTCCAGGAAAATGTACCTCCATCAGGGCCTGCAACGTTTCTTCCACTGTTTCTGTCATGGAACCATCAACTTTGCGTATCAGCCCCATTTTCGAAGCAGTGTCTTTCGATATCATCTTCTGTAATCTGCATACTTCTGACGTATCCTTCATGCTAGAGCAGAATTCCCTCCACGTATTTCGTTTCCGAAGACGTAAGGTTCTTTTCAGCTCCCTCTTTTTATCCTTGTATAGTTCCCAAGAGTGAGAGTCTCTCTCCCTCATGTAACGGTTAAAGGCTTTCCTTGTCTCTTTTTTCATAGACTCCAGTTCCCTACTCCACCATGGTGTTGGGTCCTTTTCGTCCACTACTGTGGAGGGACAAGCGTGTTCGAAGGCGCGATTAATAGCGGAGTTCAGTTGTTCCACTGTTCGCTCTATCTCGACCGTATTCCGAGGTATTCCGTCTTGAATATCCTCGACTTGTTCCAATAAATATGTCTCGTACTTAACACGATCAGTATTTTTTGGCACTCTTATACGTTTGCGTTCGCTACTCCGCTTTCTGCCATACAGAATTTCAAACTGGATAGCCCTGTGATCAGACATGGTTAGCCTGTCCACCACTCTCCAATTCTGAACTCTGTCAAGCATATTAACAGAGCTTAGGGTAATGTCGATCACCTCAGCCCTTCGTGCATCCACGAAGGTGGGAGCGACCCCCGTGTTTGCTACCAGCAGATTGTACTTTACCACAAATTCTAGCAGCTGCTGTCCTCTGGGATTGTCATCTGTGCTGCCCCACACAGTGTTGTGCGCATTGGCATCACAGCCTATGATCAGGGCCATATCTCTTTCTTTACAATACCTTACCAGATTTTCTACTTCCTCTGATGGAGGTGGTTCTGGTGCATCATAAGGGAGATATGCTGATGCAATTAGGAATGATCCTGCACCACTGCCGATCATTACTACCGTAAGATCAGGCGAGCAGAGATGCATCATTTGTACTGCACGTATTCCATGACGCACCAGGATGCATGTCCTTATTTTACCGTCCACCTGTGCATGGTACAGATTTGCGGTTTGTTGTGACAAACCCCTAATTTTGTTTTGTAAAATCCAGGGTTCCTGTATTAAAGCTATGTCCAGTTTCTCTTCATCAAAGCATCTCGTCATCATCGCTGATGCCGCTTTACTATGATGAATATTCAGCTGGCACACAGTTAGTGTTTCTTTGTTCGGGCCCGCCACCATCCCTGATAGTCAGCAGATTGAACGTTGATCAGAGTGCACGTTGTCTGAACTAACCTCTCCGCGCCTTCTGGCGCGTCATTGTCCGCTCCAACAACGCCTCCCTTCTCCCCTGGAGCGTCTTCTTCAGAGACTAACCTCTTCAACCCTTGCGAGTCGTCGTTGTCCGTCTCATTGGAATTCTTGCAGCCACTTTCTCCAAGAATTGTAACGGACGGTTTGGTGAGCATCCGAAGATGCTCGTGGGGACGGAGCCTAAGGTAGCATAATTGACCGTGAAGGTCGGGCCGTGCCATCTGGCGAAGAAAAAGGCCCCTCAACGAGCTAAGCAGCGGCCTATGCTTGCTGTAGCTCAGTTCGGGAGATGTGGGCGGGGTTTTCGCCGCTCGTTGCCCCTGTCCTTTACGTATTAACAAAAATTCATAGGCCTGGGGAAGACAACACAAACGGGGGAGGTAAAAATGGGGAATTAAAAAAAAAAATAGTCGATACGAATGGAATGGTTGACGGACGGATCAGACGCCACACGGTCGCACCTGGGTCCGGGTGTAATGTGACCCTCGGCCGATGGTTTCGTACCACCAACAGATCACTACTCATCAGGTGCTGCCTCGATCTGCTGGTGGGAGCAGCACTACCAGACCATAATATGGTTCATTACAGGTGGTTCATTACAGAATGTCTTGATGTATTTTCATATTCTTGTTTTTATTTATTGATTCAGGTTTGGGTTTCCCGTTCTCGGACCACAGCCGAGGCAACTGCCAGCATATTGCTTCCCGCTACTCCCCGCCCCTATAAGAACATTATGACGATCCGGCCGTTCTTTCCTCTCTTTGTGCCGCGAAGCAGACTCCCTCGCGACCTCCCGAAAGTTCCGTAGGCGTTCATGCCACTCTGCACCTGCTACCCTTGAAGCAAATCAAGGTTTCTCTCCTAGTCTAACAGATCGCTACTCTGTAGACCGCGGTTCAACAGGTGCAAGAAAGGAGCAAAGTGAAGTGTTGGATCCGGAACCCCGCAGGTGAACTTTCACCTCAGTCACCAGCTCCAACCTCACACCTGGTCGCCGTGTCACCTATGCAGAGAGTTTCATAGGCGCCCCTCTGCCAACGTACGGTCGGGGAGACAGTTTACACTACCCATACAACTGGTTATTGTACAGATGTGTGGCAGTAACTTACTCCGTTTGTGATGACCATTTGCGTCCCTGGTCACCTTCCCCCGATGGGCACGGTCGCATAACACCCCGGGGATTTAGGACATTTGACACTCCGTATGGGCTACCTTCGCCAAAACTATAGAACACAAGAGTTGGCCAAGTAGGGAGTGTGTCGATTGCTTACATATCGCAAAACGGCGGTACTCGCGTAATGTGATAGTACACGCAACCGGCCCCATAGCTCAGCCTTCGCTTTTCGCGAAGTTACCAGCGGCCACCACGCGGAGGTGCTATGTAGACTTGCCCATGAGTTTCCCCACAGACCTGACCACCAGAAGAAGAATGGGTAGAATGGGTTAGTTAATTGATTTTGATAATGATCAAGTCCTCCTGAATGATTACCAACCTCCCCTATAAACTGGCCATATAGAAAACTCACTTTTAATGCATGTGGTCGTTACCAATTGGTACTTTTGGTATCACCACTAGGTCTGTACAAGTCTAGGGTGTATACGCTTCGGACTCCTGGTTTTTTTTTCATTTTTATACCCTAGACTTTTAGTATAGGGTATATTGTTTTTGTCACGACGGAAATATGTAACACCTTAAAGGAGGCTCCGGAGGTATAGCAATGTATATATATAAACGATCAGGGTCACCTCCTGATTCGATTTAGCCATGTTTGTCTGTCTGTCTGTCTGTCTGTCTGTCTGTCTGTCCGTTCGCACGATAACTTTCGATAGAATGAAGCTAGAGTCTTGAAATTTTGGTCAGATGTTGGAAGTATGATCTAGTTGGTTGGTATTGAAAATGGGCATGATCAGGCCAAGAGAAAGGTAGGTATGTAAAATACTTAAATGTATCCATAACTCCCGATTAAATAAACATGACAAGCTCTAGCTTTGGTAGATTGCTCGCGAGGGTGATCTTATACTCTCTTGGAAAAATAAAATCGATCAGTTGAAAACTAACGGCAATTTTCTTACAAAGAGCCCCGTACTACCCTACTTTTCAGGTTTTTTGTCCATAACTCTTGAACAAATTGACGTAGACATCTGATTTTTGGTATGTAACCCTGAGGTGAGAAGTTGCTTGGATTTTAGTAAGTTGGGTATAATCAGATCAAAGGAAAGCCTATCTCCCCTACAAAATTCAAAAAATAAAATATTACTTTAATTACGATAACTTTCGATAGAATTACACTAACGAGTTGAAAATTTGGCAGCACGTTGGTAGTAACATCCTGTTAGTTGGTATTGAAAATGGGCAAGATCCGACCTAAGGAACCCCTACCTCTCCTACAAATGCAACTTCAAATAAGCGATAACTTTTGAGAGAATGAAGCCAGCGACTTGAAATTTTGGTCGAATGTTTGAACTGAGATTAATTTAGTTGGCATTAAGGATGGGTTAGATCCGACCTAAGGAGCCCCTACCTCCCCTAGAAATGAAATTTTAAATAAGCGATAACTTACGACAAAAGGAAGCTAGCGACTTGAAATTTTGGTCAAATATTTGTAGTAGGATCCAGTTGGCTAATACTGAAAATACGTAAAATCCGACCAATGAAACCCCTGCTTCCCCTACAAATAAAACTTCAAATAAGCGATAACTTTCGATAGAGTAAAGCTAGACACCTGAAATCTTTTTTTTAATGTTTGTAGGGTGATCTAATTGGTTGGTGGCTATGATGGGCAAGATCCGATCCAAGGAACTTCTACCACCCCTACAAGTGAGACTTCAAATAAGGAATAACTTTCGATAGAATGAAGCTAGCGACTTCAAAAATTCGACAAATATTTGTAGAATGGGTTAGATAATTGATTTTTAGAATGGCCAAGATCCTCATGTATGTATGCCAACCTCCCCTATAAACTGGCTATATAGGAAACTTACTTTTAATGCATATGGTCGTTGCCAATTGGTACTTTTGGTATCCCCACTAGGTCTGTAGAAGTCTAGGGTATACACGCTTCGGACTCCGGGCCGAAGCTTCGCTTCGGCCTGGTTTTATTATGCTTTCTTGAATTAGATTGATTTTGTAGATTACTGTGTTATTGGGATTAACTCCTGTTCAGTGATTTAAATAAAAATAAAATTAAGATGGAAAATAAAATTAAAATAAAGATTCGTCTGGGTCTCAGTCCCCTTAATATGACACCCAATATGCCTATAGCCGAACGAAAGGAAACACCCTCCCCCTTCCGAAAATATTTTTTTTTACAGAAATTCGTCTAAAAAAAAATCAGCCGTGGGAACATTTTTTATGTTTCATATCTCTGAACACGACACTAAAATGTAGAACCTCTCTTCCACAGTGCTGCCATCATCTCAATTTGACGTAGTCAATTCTGGAGGCATTGGTCCCTGCTATGGTGAACCATTGTTATCAGTGCTTCCGTTGCCGGGCGGTGATGATGACCTCTTCAGTCCCTCGGGTAATGATAATATAAGTGCATCATGTTGTCAACCAGATCTAAGTCCAACATTCGAGAAAAGTTATATGCGAGAAATGGAAAAGACAATTGAAGGTTCCAGGTTTATAGCCCAGCATGTGCGAAACAAGGACAAATTTGAAAGTGTAAGTAAAACTAAAATGCTTTTTGTAACAGTTTCTTTATCTAAGTACTCGTAACAACAACAAATTTTGTATGGGAATTTTGTGACGGGAGCTCCTCCCAAACTACTGAACCGATTTTAACGATTTTTACACTATTAGAAAGGTATTATTTTATTAAAATCGGATAAAGAGTGTGGGTGTAATTCGCGCAAAAGTAATATGACCTCCAGACGCTTCCCAGCAAACAATTTCTATCTTCCACGGTAAGAATGTGATTCGTCTTGGAAGATAAATTTATCGACGGAGATATCGCCATCTTATAGCGGGAGTCACCCCTTCGGGAAAAAATAGTTACCGATAGCGAAACCTCCAGTGGAAACTTTGGCGAAACGAGTCGGCAACAAGAAAGTGAATCGCGACCGGGAAAAATTGACGATAGACAAAATGTTGCGTAGAAGAAATTTTGGCGATGAGAGTGTTCTAAAACAATAATTATTATCGCTTTTTTATTAGATTAATTTTCGCCCTTTTCTTTATTTTACATATTTTGACGCTCATAATTTATATTTCATCCATTTTTACAACTGATATTTGTAGGATTTGAACCAGGCTCCCATGTTTGCAAGTCCATAGTGTTAACCGTTGCGCTATCTATCTACAAATAATGAGAATGACACAATCGTCGTTTTGTATTTATTGTGAATTGGCGAAATATCATCTTGGCGATAGATTGGCGAATTGAAATTGTATTTCGATTGTTTCGCCTGAGGGATATCCCTTAATTATTGAAAAAGCGACCAATAATCTATAAATTTATCGTATGGAGGAATTGCCATCGTATCATCTGGGCAATTTATCTTCCAAATGATACGAAATTAGTTGGTGGGTTTAAGCACCGCCATCTTTATTCTCAGGCCGGAGTGTCAGAGTAATGACGTCATGACAAGCAGTGAACCATATGTAAACAAAGTGAAAAACGCGTGCAGTCGACCTCTTGAAATCTGGCGATTTTCGTGCGTAAAAGTGGTTTGTGTGTCGCGATTTTAAGTGCAATTGAAAGTAGTGCTCATCACTGATATTTAAAAGTGAAAAAACGCAAGGTGCCGCGAACTTCCGTCCAAAATGAACCGCTCGAAAGTCCGCGAGACATGAGTGTGGTTATGAAAGTGCGACACGGGAAATTTCGGATTTTTCGCTAATTTTCCGGCAGTTTGGCTAGTGTGAATGGTGCAGCACCACCTTGGGTCGAATCCTCGGGCCGGTGAGTTCAGCGGAAACTTCCGGAAGTGCCCCAAAAAGTGAATTCAAAGTGGTTGTCAAATGACAACAATACAGGTGTTTTCCGGCCTTTTCATCGGAATTCATAGGGTAAGTATACATTTTTTGTTGTGCTAAAATTTTAGTGGATTGATGCGTCCCAAAATGCGGATTTTGACGACGATGTTGACGAACCGGAAAAAAATTTTAACAGCCAGGCATCTAGTCCTGTCAGATGCAGTGAAACTTTCGTCTGGCTCGTTAACAACGCGTGCAAGACCCGTATTTTGGGGCGCATCAATTCACTAAAATTTTAGCGCAACAAAAAACGTGTATTTACCCTATGAATACCGATGAAAAGGCCGGAAATCACCTGCAATGTTGTCATTTGACAATCACTTTGAATTCACTTTTTGGAGCACTTCCGGGAGTTTCCGCTGAACTCACCGGCCCGAGGATTCGACCCAAGATAGTGCTGCACCATTCACACTAGTCGAATTGCCGGAAAATTAACGAAAAATCTGAAATTTCCCGTGTCGCACTTTCCTAACCTCGCACTTTTTAATATAACTCAATAACTCGATATTTCCCGGCACTTCACGTTTTTTTCGCTTTCGCACGGCACTGATAGCCACTTCTTTTATTTTCACTTAAAATCCCGACACTAAACTTACTTTTACGCACAAATAACGCGAAATTTTACCGGGCGACCGCGCGAGTTCCCACTAGGTTGACTGCTTGTCATGTCGTTAGTGCTTTGACAATCAGCTGACACTCCGGCCTGAGAGTAAAGATGGCAGTGGTTTAAGCTTCGATTCGGTTCATATGTATATGTTCTCCTCATTAGCTGCCCTCATTAGCTGAATGGCGCAGAAGTAGCAAAATCAAGAAGAAGAAGTCTCTAGTTTTGACGTGTCAAAAGAGTGAATTTACAAATTCAATAAATTACTATTATTTTACCAGTAGACAGTGGTGGGGCGACCGGTAGCGCAATGTGTTGAGGCATCAGTCTCATGTTTGACTACCGGCGTTTCGGGTTCGAATACCGTCCACGACGACGTTCGTGGCCATGGATGTGCAGGAGGTGCATTCTGGCAACTGCATTCTCCGAAACCAGTTTATGCCGAGAAACATCAACTGGGCCACATGGAACAGTTGACGCGCTATGCCCCACAAGGGGTTAGGGCAATTGAGAGAGAGACAGTGGTGAAAACGGACATTTGTGCGATTTAAGTGTATCCTGCGTCCACGGAAACAAGGATAAGTATAATCGGACGCAAATTCACAAAAAAATCAATTTAAACAAATTTGCCTTTGTTTGCATTTGTTTACATTTGTGTTGTTGTTTTTCACTGGGTGTTTGCTGTTTGAGTGAATTCTGACTGAGTGGTTTTGATTGAGTGAATGCTGACTGAGTGGATTCTGTGTGTGTGTTTGTGATTGATTGATTGATTGTAACTTTTTTCTATCGCTTTTCAATCTTGCTATGGCTAGCTGTCGCAGCTGTGACGCTCCGGTCATCGATAGCAACCTAGCCATGAGATGTGATGGCGGATGTGCTCATTCATATTGCTTAAAGTGCGCACGTATAACCAGGCAAGAGGTGCGGCTATTCCAAACCTTAGGAAAGAAATGCAAGTCGTTTTGCAAGGATTGCGATATTAAATTTAAAAAGACACCTGGCGCAGTGAAGCCAGAGGAACTGATTTTTGATTTGGGTTAATTCGGGATCATTTATGAGTTTATGTATAATAATTACATGGGTGGGATACTTAACTGCACTTATTAGTACCAGGTGCGGCTGCAGAATTTTGTATTTCGATATTTGCGGAGATATTTTCAGATGATGAAACTTTTTAACTGTTCGATTGATTTTACTAAGTTTAGGTTTATTTAAATAAGGGTAAGTCTTTTGGGGAGTACAGAGTACGATGGCGCGCAGGAGTAGTTGACGCGCTATGCCCCGCTAGGGGTTAAGGCAAAGTAGTATCCCAATATAGTTTTGTTTCGTCGAGCTCAAAAAGTTTGGATCTAACTAAAATAGAAATGAAAATTCGCATGTTAGCATCAAGTGCGAACGATATTGATTGATCGATAGTTTTAGGGAGACGACTTTAAGGTACATTATCACGAAATTCAATGTGAATATGTATCACGAAAAATTGTCTGCCTGGTTTGTTGTCTATTATTTGAAGAATGTGACGATTGATCAAGGTGAGAACATTGCCATGTCAGCACAATCTTCGATTTTGGAATAATGTCGTTTAAGGTCTTCGAGGTGCTAGGTTATGTTAAAATGTTTTAATTGTCCTTAAATATTATTTAATTTGAAATGATAGCTTATCGTCATTGCTAAGTGGAGAAATAATCGCTTTATGTTAAAATCTAATTCCGTTTTCTAATATCAACTTATGAGTTGCAGAATGGGGAGTTGCTGACGGTCAACTGTTTCGAGTCCAAAATATCAGCGCTTACATATTTGAGAACTTTGAACCGGCGGCAACCGTGTCACTGTAGCTCAGATCCACTTCAAACGAGTGGATATTCTAATAGTATGTTAAAGGATTTGGATTTATTTTGGACAGCGTGACAGAAAGAAAAACCAAATTCAAACTCTATGTCGTCAACATCAAGTAAATGCCTTTCGTGTAGGTAAAGCTTTGCTTATTACTTTTAGCTGTTGTATTACTGTAACCTTTCAACTGTACTGTGGATTTTCCTGAAACTGCACCGGAAGCTATTCCTCCTAATTTTCATCAATTAGATTAGTTTCGCTCAACTAGCTTTTTCCCTTATATATTAATTGAGTTCACAAAATTTAGCCGTTATATAGCTGTAATTCTGGAACTGACTCATTGATGTTGCTGAAATCAAATAGGAATCCAGTCTTGATGATTGCCCACAAATTAGAAAAGTTTCACTCAACTAGTTTCTTGCGTTGTAAAGTTATTTCGCTTAAAAAAATGTTGCCGTTATGTAGCTGTAACTTTTGAACCGTTTCATGTATTTTTCTTAAATCAGATAGGAGTTGAGTCCTCCTTAACATCCACCAACCGGGTAGGTTTCGCCGAGCTATCTTCTTCCGTTATGTAGTTATTTTGTTTATAAAATTATGCCGTCATAGAGTTGTAACTTTTTAACCGCTTGATGGAGTTTTGCTAAAACTCAATAATAGGCTAGTTTTTATTGACGTCTACTTATTGGGCAAGTTTGGTTTAGCTAGCCTCTTCCCTTATGAAGTTATTAGGCTCAGATACTTTTGCCGTTACATAGCTGTAACTTTTTAACCGCTCTATCGATAGTGCTGGATTTCAATAGCAGCCGGCTCCCCACTGACATCTATCAAGTGGAAAAGTTTCACCTCGCTTATGACTTCCGCTCGACTGTTATCGTGTCCACAACATTTTGCGGATATATATATATATATATAAAGGACACTAATAAAATCTAATGATGCCAATCGATTCCTGGGGTCAGGAAACGTAAAGAAAACCAACTGCGGGGTCGAAACTCGTTATTGAAGGAGGGTCGAATAACTGATTTTTTCTTCCAAAATCAGTTAAAAATCAGTTAAAAAGAAATAGAGAAATAGTTTAGTTTGTATCTTTCTACTACTACTCAATTGCCTTAACCCCTTGTGGGGCATAGTGCGTCAACTGTTGCATCATGCAATTGTCAGCATGCACCTCCTCCACATCCATGGCCACGAACGTCGTCGTGGACGGGATTCGAACCCAAGACGCCGGTAGTCAAACATGAGACTGATGCTTCAACACATTGCGCTACCGGTCGCCCCAATGTATCAATGTATGTTTAAATGGTTCTATTTATAGGCGCGGGTGCACATACTTTAGTTTGTATTTGTATCTTTCTAGAACTCAATGGCTGCGTTCCTGCGAACTAATCAGGTTTTTCTCGAATTCTCTTCCATATGCTTTCTCTTCCGGTAAAATTTGTGCAGAAAACTGTCATGAAAATGTTCCCCTCTGTATCTGAGAAGTATTCTGATCTGGAGGGGAACATTTTCATGACATTTGTCCGTACAAATTTTACCGGATTATTATACTTTAATTACTTTATTGCTAGAGACAGCAGTAGAATTTCGGCTGCTGTCTCTAGATTGATGACCACAGTAGTAAGGTGTGAGCCGACGTGATAGTAGGCAGTTGCCTTAAAATATGGATTAATGTAAATTTTGTATGGGAATTTTGTGACGGGAACTTCTGTCAAACTACTGAACCGATTTTAATGATAAGTTGATCACTGGTTTTATAAATTATGATATTTCTTCTTTTTGCTTGCCCTTTCATACCACTGCGGCTTCGCGTTGCTGTGCCTGTGGTGTTGGCACTTCGCCCATTCTGGCGGTATCCTTTTTGGTCACACCGGCTGACATATGTAGCATTTTCATCTCAGTCGCAGTCATTTCACTTTCGTATGTCTTATACATAGTTTAACATTCAGACGGGGCGACCGGTAGCGCAGTGTGTTTAGGCATCAGTCTCATGTTTGACTATTGGCGTTTCGGGTTCGAATCCCGTCCACGACGACGTTCGTGGCCATGGATGTGCAGGAGGTGCATGCTGGCAACTGCATTCTGCGAAACCAGCTTATGCCAACGAAACGTCAATTGAGCCACATGGAACAGTTGACGCGCTATGCACCACAAGGGTTTAGGGCAATTGAGTATTCAGACGCATACATGAGTGCGCGACGTACAACCGGTTTGTACAACTTGCCCTTAAGCTTTCGTGGCATCTGCTTGTCGCAGAAAACTCCAGAGTTTTCTCGCCACTTCATCCAACCGACACTGATGCGATGTTTGATGTCATCATCGCAGGTAGCTTCGTTGTTGACCATCGAGCCCAGGTATTTGAACTTTGTACAGGACTTCAGCTGCTCTTCTTTAATGTATATATCTGGTATCTGTCTCTCTGAATCTGAGAAAGGACAGCAAATAGTTTATTATATTATAAGAGCTGGATAGTGATAATTTTCTTAAATATTAAATAAACGATTTTAATGGTGTTTACATACACACGAAATAAAGTAGAGTGCGTGTGCATGCACTGTGCAGTTATATATTGTATGGTAAAAGAGATTGAGAGAGGTTGCCTTTTATATTTCGGGATTGGACAACCCTAGTGTTACAATCTGGCAACTGACAGCTCTATCGTAAAGTTTGACATTTTTGAAGTTATACGTACTCAGAACGTTTTGACATACGAGCGCTATTTGTGTTTTTTACAGTAACTTAAAAGATTAATCTCGGCCAAATAATGGAATTCAATCGTGAACATTTTCGTGCGATTATTTTTTACAACTTTCGACGTGGATTAACTCAGCAACAGTGCATGGATGAACTATATTCAATTTTTGGCGATGAAGCTCCATCAAGGACCAGTGTTTATCGATGGTATGGTGAATTCAATCGAGGTCGTAGTTCACTCCAAGACGAGTTTCGTGAAGGTCGTCCAAAATCAGTTGTTTTTCCGGAAACCATTGATGCTGTGCGCGAACTGATATTGCAAGATCGTCATGTGACCTATCGTGAGATTGAGACAACCTTAGGCATTAGTGGGACCAGCATACATTCAATATTGCATGAACATTTGACTGTCAAAAAAATTTGTTCGCGTTGGATCCCACACAATTTATCAATCGCTCAAAAAAAGGCTCGTGTCGATTGGTCGAAAGAAATGCTCAAAAAATACGATCGCGGTGCTTCGAAACACGTCTATGACATCGTGACAGGTGATGAATCGTAGATTTACGCGTATGAGCCCGAAAGTAAACAGCAGTCGACTGTATGGGCGTTTCAAGATGAGCCAAACCCAACAAAAGTTGTTCGCGCACGAAGCACTTCCAAGCAAATGGTCGACTGTTTTTTCGGAAAAACTGGACATGTCGCAACCGTACCACTAGAACAACGCAGAACAGTTAATTCTGAGTGGTGCACAACCATTTGTTTGCCAGTTGTCTTCCAAGAAATCAGGAAAACCAACCGCCGAAGACGGATCACTCTTCACCACGACAATGCGAGCTCTCACACATCAGCTCAAACAACTGCATTTTTGAGCACTCAAAACATAGATTTGATGGGTCATCCGCCGTATAGTCCTGACTTGGCACCGAATGACTTCTTTTTATTCCCGTACGTAAAAAAACAAACTGAGAGGTCAACGTTTTTCAACACCTGAAGAAGCGGTTGCTGCGTTCTGAATGCATGTTTTGGAGACACCTCAATCAAGTGGCAAAAGTGCCTTGACAATTGGTTCAAACGCATGCAAAAGTGTATAGATCTCCATGGGGAATATTTTGAAAAACAATAAAGCGATTTTCAATGATTAATATTTGTTTTTGTTCTCTAATCCCGAAATATGGAGCCCGCTTCAAGAAAGCCTTCGTCATCTGTAACCGGCTGGAATTTATACCAGTTGTAAAATATAGTACGAAGACTAGGAAAACGTACGTCAGCCCAGTCCTGCCCGGGTCCGTGACCCATGCTGACCGTGTAAAGCGTTTGTTGGTCCGCACGAATCACGGACCCGGGCTACTCAATATAGTAGGTCCGTTGTTTTAATAATATATTCAGAAGACTGTTGTTATTTATTGTATAAAGTTTCAAAACTATACGATTTTTTCCAAATATTTTGTTCGGTTTTATTCAAACAATTTGAGAAAAACTTGAAGAAAGTGCCTTTAACCCCCTTTTCAGACACTTCCGAACCACCTATCAACGGGGACTTTGGAGCATATGTTGTGAGGCTGTTTTTATTCATTGTGTCGAGTTTTAAAACTTCAAGACTTTTTCCCCATTGCGATTTTAGAGAAAAACATAAAAGAACTACGATTGGGGTAAACCCCAATCATGCAATACTCTAGATGAATTTGAACCTGGTTAAAGCCAACAAATAATTTTGGTTGCAATCTCGGATGCATCGTTAAGACGTAAGACGTAAGACGTAAGTCGTTAAGACGTATTTCATGAAATAGTGCAGTTTGTATGGGAGGGGGTAGAAGGAGGGTGAGGATTACAATAAATTTTATAATGTAGGTTACAATTATCATAAAAGTGATATATTCAAAATTTCAAAGCAAGATGTTTTATAGTTTCTGAGAAAATCTGATTATTGTAAATTATCAAAAATGTGTCATTTTGTATGGGAGGGGGTAGACGGAGTAAGGGTAATCGATTATTTTTTTTGAATCTAACTGATATTGTTAATTAAGTGTTAAGTACAAAATTTCAGCCCGATAAATTGTATACGTACTGAGTAAATTGGCTTAACGTATTTCATGAAATAGTGCAGTTTGTATGGGAGGGGGTAGAAGGAGGGTGAGGATTACAATAAGTTTTATAACATAGGTTACAATTATTATAAAAGTGATATATTAAAAATTTGAAAGCAATATGTTTTATAGTTTCTGAGAAAATCTGATTATTGTAAATTTTCAAAAATGTGTCATTTTGTATGGGAGGGGGTAGAAGGGGTGGAGCGATTTAGCCCGTTCACGAACTTAGCCTTCATTTTTTGTCAAAAATAACGTGTGCAAAATTTGAACATCATAGCTCAACGCGTTCTCGAGCTAGAGAGGTCACGGACGGACGGACGGACAGACGGACATCCGGTTTTGAGATATTCGAGTGATAATATGAACTTCTGTATCATTCATTTTTTTCTGCGAGCCTTATTTCTTAGCGTTACAAACTTTGTGGCAAACTTATAATACTCTCAGATTTCATCTAGAGTATAAACATACCAAAATATTCGAAAAAAAACCTGAAGAAAGGAATTTTGAATTTTTCTGATACTTCCGGATACCCTACCAACGGGGACTTTTGAGCCCATAATTCTGGGGACTGTTCCCAACAAATTTCAAAACTACACGACTTTTTCTCCCACTTTTCGCTCGTAGCCGGAACTAGTCCAGGCTAGGAAATCCGAAAAGGCTTGATTAGAAAAAAAATCGTGTAGTTTTGAAATCGACCCAATTGTTGGGGACAGTCCTCTGAATATGTGCTCAAAACTTCCTGATGATAGGGGGTCCAAAATCGTAGGGGAGATGGACTTAAATAGCTTTTTTATACCCTTCACGGATGTGATAGGGTATATTAACTTTGTCATGAAATTTGCAACGCACAGAAGGAAGCATCTCCGACCATATAAACTATATATATTCTTGGCCAGTATGATGAGACGAGTCGATTAAGATGTGTCCGTTTGTTCGTCTGTCTGTCTGTCCGTCTGGTTCTATGCAAACTAGTCCCTCAGTTTTAAAGCTATCGACCTGAAATTTTTCACAAAGCCTTCTTTTTATTGCACGCTGTAAATATGTCGGAACCAACGGAATCGGACCACTACGTCATATAGCTGCCATAGGAACGATTGGCCAAAAGTTCGTCTTTGTGAAAAAAAAACTTTTTTATTTCTAAAGATATCTTTTTCAAATTTCACACTAATCAATAGAATTTTTAGTTAAACCATATTTCTGAATTTATTTTAAATTGGACTACCCTATCATATAGCTGTCATAGGAACTACCGTTGCAAAAACAGGTTTTTGTTAGGAAAACTTTCTTAATTCTGAAGATATCTTTTCCAAATTATCATTATCATATTATTCCATGATATTGACTGCCAAATCGCGTCCCTAAATTTGGTTGATATTGGCTCACTATTTCATATACCTCTCATAGGAACAACGAAATCGGAACAAGTTTTACTACTAATTTCAAAGTGGCAAATTCACCATAAGTCACAACGAAGGTATGAAACCCATCACGCGAAGCGTGAAGGGTATCAATCCTTCCTTAGTTTTGACGTCTTACTAAAAATAGGAAAAAATGGAGTTTTGAAATTTGACACAATTGACGAGGGAAGTTGAATATATGCTCCAAAGCCCCATGGGTATCAATCCTTCCTTAGTTTTGACATCTTACTAAAAATAGGAAAAAATTGAGTTTTGAAATTTGACACAATTGACGAGGGAAGTTGAATATATGCTCCAAAGCCCCCTTGCCTTTGACAGTTGACCTCCTTTTTCTGACACTTCCTGACCCCGTATCAACTGTGTCAAATTTCAAACCTTAATTATTTTTTCTATTTTTAGTTAGATGTCAAAACTAGAAAAAATTGAAAAAGTAGGGTAGTTTGGGACACTTTGTACGGGAGGTAGCCTTGTTTTTCATCCGATTGAACTAATTTTTACAAAGGAGTGTACTATGATCATATGCAGTCATTCACCCTTTGACCTGCTTGCTTTTATTTGGTGATAAGTTATAAGCATGTTTCTAAAAATAATATTTGTAGGAGAGGGAGGCGTACCTTTATTCGGATCGTCCCATTTCCCGCAAAAAATAGCTATGTAGATATTAGTAGAAATATTTTACCAAATTTTGATGTCGCTGACTGTATTCTATCGGGAGTTATCGTGCGGTTTTCCCTTGTGAATAAATCAATATACTATACCATACACTGTTTCATGGTCTAAAGTAAAATAAACCATTTTATGGTCTAGGGTATATTATATCATTTTGTAGGGAATTTAATGCGCTTTGATTCGGCGTTGCGATTTCTTTTTGTAGAAACTATTGCTTCTAAAATAATCAAGAAAAAATAAAAAAATGAAACCGGATTATAGAGGGCCACGCCCGCAATCCGAGGGTTTTGTAGCAAGTATCATACTTATTTTGGTATGTAAGTATCGGTTCCTTGCTCTTCTTGGTACCACTAAGATGGATAAAAAAATCGATAATATCCGTAAAAATTTCTGACCCATCATATAGTATCTTATATGCCCAATCATATTACGTGATTGTAATGAAAATATTATTGCCTATGGTGTTGGTTATCCGTGGCCATCAGTACTTTTGATCTCGAACGTGTTTAAGGGATGCAGGGATGCGCTAACTGTAACTATGGAAATAAACTATTATTAATCTATTTTGCGGAGATATACAAATTCCATTATATCCCGATTTATATGCTATTCGGAACCCACCTTCCTGAAAGTTTTTATTTTTCTAAGTGTTACGGTATCGAAATGCGGGGGGGGGGGGGGGACAAATTAAGATCTAATATTTTCTCCTCCCTCATTGTCCCGCTTTTTTCAAATACATATAAGTAAATGCTAAAAATAAAATGTACTCAACATTACCTTTCTCACAACACCTCACTTGCCTATACCAGTCGATTAACAGAATTTGACCTTAATTTTGCCCCTCACAACCATCCCCCCTTCCCCTCCCCCGTCCGTTACAGTTGGCCAATTACAACACATCGCCCCCTACCAATCTTTACCGTTTCATAAATGTGATTAACCATAATATGTAACAATAACTGCAATTCGCACTACGAAAAACAACATGCAAGTATGTGTAAAAATGCCTAACTTTAAGTGAATGTACTATTATTAAATATTATATGGTTGTAATGAAACGTAGAGACATTATTGCCTATGGTGTTGGTTATCATTGGCCATCAATATTTTTGACTTCGGGTGTGCTTAAGGGGTGCAGGGGTGCGCTTTTCTGTAAATTTTTATATCTCTAGGTATAACGGTGTCGAAATGCAAGGGGGGGGGGGGGACAAACTCGGATCATATATTTTCCCCTCTCCCTCTTTTCTCCTTTCTTCAAACTTGAAGAAAATTTCTGAAATGGAATGTACTCACAGTACCTTTCTTACGATACCCCACTTGCCTATACCAAATGAAAAAAAAATTTCGACCTTCATTTCCCCTCTATGGGGACCCCCCCTCCAAAGTTGACCTATTACGACGCATCACTTCCACCAGAGAATTATAGTACTTCTACATATTTTCACCAAATTTCATATATGTAACTTCAGCGGTTCGTGAGATATTTCATGAACAGACAGACAGACGGACGCATGACCGATTTCATAAGGGTTTTATTTTACTACAAAACCCTAAAAAGGACCTTTGACCCGTTTTCCCTACACTTCCAGACTCCTCATCGGAGACTTTTGATCGCATATTCAGGGGACTTTCCCCAGAAATTGTACCAAATTTCAAAACTACACGATTTTTATACCCTAGACTTATAGTATAGGGTATATTGTTTTTGTCACGACGAAAATATGTAACACCTTAAAGGAGGCTCCGGAGGTATAGCAATGCATATATATAAATGATCAGGGTCACCTCCTGATTCGATTTAGCCATGTCTGTCTGTCTGTCTGTCCGTCTGTCCGTCTGTCCGTCTGTCTGTCTGTCTGTCCGTTCGCACGATAACTTTCGATAGAATGAAGCTAGAGCCCTGAAATTTTAGTCAAATATTGGTAGTGTGGTAGCTGGTTGGTATTGGAAACGGGCATGATCAAGCCAAGAGGACGCCTACCTCCCCTACAAATGTAAAATAATTAAATGTATCCATAACTCCCGATTAAAAAAACATGAAAGGCTCTAGCTTTGGTGGATTGTTCGTGAGGATAATTTCCATATTCCTGGAAAAATAAAATCGGTCACCTGAAAACTAATGGTACTTTTCTTACAAAGAGCCCCGTACTACCCTACTTTTCAGGTTTTTTGTCTATAACTTTTGAACCAATTGAAGTAGACACCTGATTTTTGGCATGTAACCCTGAGGTGAGAAGCTGCTTTAGTTCTAGTAAGTTGGGCGTAATCAAATCAAAGGAACGCCTACCTCCCCTACAAATTTCAAAAAATTAAATATTCATTTTATTACGATAACTTTCGATAGAATGACACTAGCAAGTTGAAAATTTATTAGAATGTTGCTGGTAAGATCTATTTGGTTGCTATTGAAAATCGGTGAGATCCGACACAAGTAACCCCTACCTCCCCTACAAATGAAACTTCAAATAAGGGATCACTTTTGATAGAATGAAGCCAGCGACTTGAAATTTTGGTCAAATGTTTGAAATGAGATTAAGTTAGCTGGTGTTAAAGATGGGTTAAATCTGACCTAACGAACCCCTATCTCCCCTACAAATGAGACTTAAAATAAGCGATAACTTACTACAAAATAAAGCTAGCGACTTGAAATTTTGGTCAAATGTTTGTAGTAAGATCCAGTTGGCTAATATTGAAAATACGTAAATTCCGACCAACGAAACTCCTACTTCCCCTACAAATGAAACGTCAAAAAAGCGATAACTTTCGATAGTGAAGCTAGAGACTTGAAATTTTATTTAAATGTTTCTAGGGTGATCTAATTGGTTGGTGTCAATGATGGGCAAGATCCGACCCAAGGAACTCCTACCTCCCCTACAAGTGAAACTTCAAATAAGCGATAACTTTCGATAAAATGAAGCGAGTGACTTGAAATTTTGGTAAAAGATTTGTACTGGGATCTAGTTGGTTGTTATTAGAAATGCGCAGGATTCACCAAACGAAACCTCTACCTCCCCTACAAAAGTGAGACTTCAAATATGCAATAACTTTCGATAGAATGAAGCTAGCGACTTGAAAAATGCGACAGATTTTTGCAGAATGGGCTAGTTAGTTGATTTTCAGAATGGTCAAGATCCTCCTGAATGAGTGCCAACCTTCCCTATAAACTGGCCATATAAGAAACTCACTTTTAATGCATATAGTCGTTGCCTATTGGTACTTTTGGTATCACCACTAGGTCTGTACAAGTCTAGGGTATATACGATCCGGCCTCGCTCGTAGCCTGGACTAAAGTTAAGCATCATCGTCGTTGTGTTGAGTGAGTGGGGAACAAATTAATTATGTATGTATAAAAAAAATAATCGAGGTTAGTGTCAGGTTGTTGTGATCGAAACGCACAACGCGACCGCAGCTAGTATATGTATGTATATAGTATTATTGTCAGTTGCAACATCAAGTACTACGCCATTAGGAATGTAATACTCGTATATAACGCTAGGAAAAAAATGCAAACAAGCTGGATTTTTTTGTGAAGCTTTTTAATAGTGTCCCAATCAACCCCTTAAAAGTACCAATTGAAAGCCATGACAGGATTTTTTATAGGAGTTAAAAGAAAGTGAAATGGGTTACATGAGAATTTTCGCAATTTTCGCGAAAAATATTCATTCTTCAACAAAAATATTCAGACCAAATGTGTAGCTTGTATAATTTACTACAAAAATTGCTTGAGACTTTTTTTTTTAAGTTAACCGTTACTGAGAAAAACGCGAGTCAACGTTATCTCACAAAAACAACTCTGTTGTAAAAAAATCCCCGCCAAGAAAAACTCCTCAGCCTTAAAAAGGATTGATATGAACACAATACCGCCAAAGTACTCGTAGCTTCGCGTCTCGCTCTAGGGTATGCATATTGAACGCTGATTGCATTAGTTAATTTCTTTCAAAGCTGATTGGCGGGGAGCTTCGTAGCCTAAAGACTCACCGCCGAACGGATTTATTGATAAAATGACAGTGATAATGGCAACGATGTTGCTCTGACAAAATTATGGATAAGTAGTTGCGTGCGGATCATGCTGTAAGCTCTTATGCCAAGTATTATTGGCTTCTCGCCCGGATCTCGTTATAAAGCCCCCGCCTTACAAAAGACTAAAAATGCACTTCAGGCCAGAATTGAATAATAGACTATTTTCTACTGCGTTCTTATTCTGATTGTTCCACTTATTTTGTTTAATGGAAGCTCCCCGCCAATCCGCGTTGAAAGAAATTAACTAATGCAATCAACGTTCAATATGCATACCCTTGAGCGAGGCGCGAAGCTACGAGTACTTTGGCGGTATTGTGTTCATATCAATCCTTTTTACGGCTGAGGAGTTTTTCTTGGCGGGGATTTTTTTACAACAGGGTTGTTTTTGTGAGATATCACATCATTTGCATAGTAGTAGTAGTAATACAGATGGCGCAACGGTAAACACGTTCGCCTTCTATACATTGGGCTCCGGTTTGATTCCTACTGAATGCGGTAGTCTTCGATAAAAAAGGGGATTTACGTGCCGGACTATGAGTCCACTCAGGTTACCCATTTGAAGCAAATAGTTTTCTTGCCAAGAATATAATTTTTCTAGTTCAAAGGACTCAAAGTGCCTTTAACAGTAGTTTACTGCATTCGCCTCATCACCCCCGATAATATAATACTCATCTTGCCTAGATATCGCTTCCTTGCCAAGAACATCTTTTTTTCTGCCCAAAGGACTCAAAATGCTTTTGACAGTCTACTGCATTCGCCTCATCACCCCCGATAATGTAATACTCATCTTGCCTAGATATCGCTTCCTTGCCAAGAACGTCTTTTTTCCTGCCCAAAGGACTCAAAATGCCTTTGACAGTCTACTGCATTCGCCTCATCACCTCCAGTCATGTGATACCCATCTTGCCTAGACATCACTTCCCATCTTTCATACATTGGAAAAAATCATCTTACATCATAATTCATATCGCTTCACTGCCAAAAGTATCCTTTTTCGAATATCCTTATCGGCACCGAAGGACTCGAAATGCCATCCATAGTACTCCTAGGCATTCGCCTTTTCACCACAATTCATATGACACCCATATTGCACATTTTTCACTTGACTTCCAAGAATGTACTTTTCGCTCCAAAGGACTCGAATTGCCATCTGCACTACTCCTGGGTGTTCGGATGTCCACCCCGATTCATATGACACCCATATTGACCGTATTTCGCTTCACTGCCAAAAGTATCCTTTTTCGAATGTCCTTGTTGCCACCGAAAAACTCGAAATGCCATCCATAGTAGTCCTAGGCATTCGCCTCTTCACCACAATTCATATGACACCCATATTGCCCATTTTTCACTTGACTTCCAAGAATGTCCTTTTCGCTCCGAAGGTCTCGAAATGCCATCTGCACTACTCCTGAATATTCGGGTATCCACTTCGATTCATATGACACCCATATTGACCGTATTTCGCTTCACTG
This sequence comes from Chloromyia formosa, assembly GCA_964017055.1. Lineage (NCBI taxonomy): Eukaryota > Metazoa > Arthropoda > Insecta > Diptera > Stratiomyidae > Chloromyia > Chloromyia formosa. Next base: position 66,302,952 of record OZ024818.1, read on the forward strand.
CCAAAAGTATCCTTTTTCGAATGTCCTTGTTGCCACCGAAAAACTCGAAATGCCATCCATAGTACTCCTAGGCATTCGCCTCTGCACCACAATTCATATGACACCCATATTGCCCATTTTTCATTTGACTTCCAAGAATGTCCTTTTCGCTCCGAAGGACTCGAAATGCCATCTGCACTACTCCTGAATATTCGGGTATCCGCTTATCTTGGATTACCGTTGTTTGTAGTCGTTATTAACAGATGAGTTAAAGGGAAAACAAAGGTTCCTTACTACAAAATATATTTTTTTCCGCATATACGTATTTCGGGAGTTACTTACTCCCTTCTTCAGTGCTTTTTGTTTCTAAAGATGTCTAGGCTTACAACCGGTCTTATATACTAACAATTTTTAAAATTACATAATTACATTTCGCTTTTATACTAATTACGATTATACCTCTAGTTGGAATGGCTTAAAAAAACTAGACATTATATAAAACTAGCGGCACTATGTATGAATGAGAGTTATTTTACTTTCCGCAATCAATTCTTCAAAACGACGGCAGGAGTAGCTATGGGCAACCCGTTATCACCATTGTTGACGGAAATGTTCATGACATACATAGAAAAGACGATCGAGGACAAGGGAATAATGCCAAGAATTTGGTATAGGTATGTAGACGATGTGTTCGCTATAGTGGAAAAGGATAAGCTTGAAGAACTGAAAACAGCCTTAAATAGAATCCACAAGAACATTCAATTTACCGTCGAAATAGAAGAAAATGGTGCCCTACCTTTCCTGGACATTATCATCAGGAGAGAACAACAAATACTCAATTTCGACATCTATAGGAAGAAGACGGCAACACAAAGAACGATCCCAAGTTGGTCGAGTCGCACCTACCCACAAAAGATGGCCGCGTACAACAGTATGATCCACCGACTTACGACATATCCGTTAACACCAGCAGGATACGAAAGAGAAAAACAGTACATTCTAGACACGGCGGAAATTAATGGATACAAGGAATCTGAAATTCTGCGAATTTTACGACGAAAGGAAGCACGCGTACAGAGAAGGACGCATTCCACATTATTTGACCATGCAGGCGAAAATAAGGCGAGTGTAACGAGAGTGAGCCTTCCAACGTCAACTAAATTCTATAGGCTGAAAAATTGCCTAAAAAAATTCGCCATCGAAGCTGTTGGAAATAGCTACAGCTCCCGACTGAAGGCCCACCTCGCAAGCGAAAAGGACTCACTAAACAAGGAAGAAAAAAGTGGCATTTACAAAGTGGAATGTCCAGAATGCAATATGAAGTACGTCGGACAAACGAAAAGACTAATCAAAGTACGATTTAAGGAACACAAAAGAGAAGCTGAAAATGTGGAACGAAGGGGAAATTCCACTGTGAGGTCATCAATCGCGGCACATATCATCGAACAAGGACACATAATCGGTTGGGACAATGTACAAGCGGTGAAGCAAGTAAACAGAATATCAAAATTAGACGCATGGGAAAGTTTGGAGATCATGAAGTTGCCAAGTAATCAACGCCTAAACGAAGATGAAGGGAATTGCCCATCGACCCTAATAAAAATGTTAGGTAAAACACGTAATGTAACTTAGGTATAATCGTAATTAGTATAAAAGCGAAATGTAATTATGTAATTTTAAAAATTGTTAGTATATAAGACCGGTTGTAAGCCTAGACATCTTTAGAAACAAAAAGCACTGAAGAAGCGAGTAAGTAACTCCCGAAATACGTATATGCGGGAATAAATATATTTTGTAGTAAGGAACCTTTGTTTCTCCTTTAACTCATTCGGGTATCCACCCCGATTCATATGACACCCATATTGACCGTATTTCGCTTCACTGCAAAAAGTATTCTTTTCGAATATCCTTGTCGCCACCGAAGGATCCGGCATGCCATCTACAGTACTCCTGGACATTCGCCTCTTTACCCCGGTTCGCATGACACCCATATTGCCCACTTGACTTTCGTGAATGTCCTTTTCACCACCGAAGGACTCGAAATGCCATCTACACTACTCCTGGACACTCGCCTCTTCATCCCGGTTCATATGAGACCCCCACATTTTGCTTCACTGCTAAAAATATCCTTTTTCGAATGTCCTTGCTGCCACCGAAGGACTCTACATCTACAGTGCATTCGTCTCTTTCCATCCATTCTCCTCACGTACATATAAAAATCCTTGATTGCATAGACAACCTGCCCAACATACTAGTACTATTTTCATACAAAACCATTGACATCGACATTGAATAATGAATGAATTGCTCTCGAGTGGCAGTCGCAAATCGCCCATTCAGTCGCTGTCTAGCAAAACACAGCTTAAGATGCAGCCATCAACATTCAGTTTCAATTTTTTCATGACACACTTTTCATTTATGTACTTGCCACAAACCATGCCCGCAACCATGAACTCGTATGGTTCTCCTCACCCGACGAGCGCACGGACTTTTGCATCCGTCGTCGTCACGTACTCACATAATTAAGTGTTTGCTTCTCTCCACGTCGGCATGCGATCTCTGCGAGTGATTTGCTGTGTCGCATTCAAATTATCAAAAAGACTTAAGTGAGAAACTCTACTATAAAATTTCACATTTTTGGATGTATCTTTTGATCTACTGCACGGATCAGAGCAAATGATAGCTTATGCACACCCTTGGGACACAGTCAATCCGTGAGAAAAGAAGGCAGACCTCGATACGCTCCCTACAAGGCTGTAGACCGGTCAAAGAACAACGAGAACAACGAGAACAAGAAAAATTTGAAAAATAGCCATTTTCAAATTATCATATCTCGGGTGTTTTTCCTTGTATCGGAATCAAATTTGCAGAACTTTGTAAGATGACCAGGGACAATTACCATACCAAATTTGAGCTCGAACAAGCATCCGGGGCCGGAGCTACAGAGGTCCGAAAACCCGTACTTGTTGTGTCGCGTAAACATAGTCTTGGTCGCTTTTCAATTTTAATTTTTTTTTTTCGATTTTCTTGTTTTTCTTTGGCGGGGCGGGACGCTCCCGCGTCCCTAGATATTATTAGTTCGGGGAAAAATGCACTCCTTTCTATGGCACCGCAGAGGTAGAGTACTATTGGCGCTGCTATTGATCAAGTTGTTATTGGTCGTTATTAGAAAAGAATATACCAACATAAAAGAGAAAAGTTGATCTGATTCGTCTTTAGACTCAGACGTTTCCTGTAATTCGAAAATTTAATTAGTGGTTTCTTCTTCTATTTCGCATTCTCGTATGTTTTCAAGCTGATAAGCAACAGGATTATTGTCCTCATAACTGGTGGTTTGCAATTCAAACAAGATGATCCACGACAATGCCCACAAACCACAGAACACTCCATACCGATTTTTCGGCAGCTACAACTCACTCCACAACCTACAGTACAATTGCAAAATAAAAGTAACTTTACAGATCACTGCAACAAAGCTTCTTTATAAACAATTGCTGGGTTTTTTGTACAGAGCAGAGTAAGCGGCAAAAAAACCTATAGAGTAGCGAAGACGAAAACGGGTCATTTCTTAACTTGGACGACCGGTAGCGCAAGGTGTTGAGGCATCAGTCTTATGTTTGACTACCGGTGTTTCGGGTTCGAATCCCGTCCACGACGATGTTCGTGGCCATGGATGTGCAGGAGGTGCATGCTGGCAACTGCATTCTCCGAACCAATTTATGTCAACGAAACGTCAACTGGGCCACATTGAACAGTTGACGCGCTATGTTCCACAAGGGGTTAGAGCAATTGAGTAGAGTAGTTTAGCATTCAAACGTCAACTCAAATTTCAAGAGGAAACTTGGTACAGATACAATCAGACAATTGTCCTTTAGGCAGCAGAATAATTTTTTATGTTTACTATTTCATATAATTACACAAAAGGAACATTTTATTGACAAGAAATGAATTTGTAGTGCTTCCCAAACTGTAAACTGCCCGGAAATTTCGACACCGGCGCCGCCTGCATTTCAAAATGTAAAAATGATAGCGCAGCAGTATTCTTACACTAACCTTCTATCCAGACCAGCTTAGATCAAATTGTTAGTGCAATTGTGTGGTATGAACCTACTCTGCTCTTCATAAAAATAAATAAATAACTGGCGCAACAGTCCAATTTGAACCACGGCCTCGAGATGAGTTAGCATCATCTCATTTTCTAGATCGTGACGGTTTTTTGTGCAGAGGTATGTGATCAGCATCACGCTCAACCGAGTTATTTACCCCATAATGGGTACTCATTTAACAGCTGAGTGGGCTCATAGTCCGACACGTAAATCCCCGGAATCGAACCGGGGCCCAGTGCGTTGAAGGCGAACGTGCTAACCGTTGCGCCATCCGGACTGCTCTTCATGGCTGTTAAAAAAAACACGCCTAATGTTAGCAGTACAACCACCTGGAATGTGAACATAGACATAGAGATCAGTGGAGTTGTTAATACGGGAGAAAGCCACACGGAGCTGACAGCGCAGTTGACACTTAGATCCAGACCCGCGAGGTGCAGCGTCTGACCCTGTGCTTTGTTGATTGTCATTGTGTAACATACCCTGACTGGCACTGCACACGTTTAAAGCCGAACGGGAAATTATTTGGAATGAAAGGGATTCTCGGTATTTGTTATCATCTGCTCCATATCATGTCAAAATCTCAGCTTCTTTCAAATTTCGCTGAAGATTTATGACTTTCAGTCGGGTTTCGACGGGCTGACATTTCCAAGCAGAAAAAGATGCCAATTTTTAACTGATTTTTTAAGGAAAAATCAGTTACTAGACCCTCCCTCGCAAAATGTTGTGGACACGATTACAGTCGAACGGAAGTCGTAATCAAAATGAAACTTTTCCAGTTGATAGATGTCAGTAGGGAGCCGGCTGCTATTGAAATCCAGCAGTATCGATCAACCGGTTAAAAAGTTACAGCTATATAACGGCAAAATTATCTAGGCCTAATAACTCCATAACGGAAAAAACTAGCTAGATCAAACTTGTCCAGTACGTAGATCACAATAAGGACTAGCCTATTGTTGAATTTAAACAAACATCCATTAAGCGGTTAAAAAGTTACAGCTATATAACGGTATAATGTTATAAACAAAATAACTACGTAACGAAAGAAGCTAGCTCAGCGAAACTTATCCAGTTGGTGGATGTTAAAAAGGACTGAGCTCTTATCTAATTTCAGAGAAAAGTATCAAACGGTTCAAAAGTTACAGCTATATAACGGCAAAATTTTCTAAGCAAAGTAACTCTTTAACACAAAAAGTTAGCTAAGTGAAACTTTTCTAATTGGTAGGCGATCGTCAGGACTGGGCTCCTATTTAATTTCAGCATCATCAATGAGTTAGTTCCAGAGTTACAGCTATATAACCGTAAAATTTTGAAAACACAATTATTTTATAAGGGAAAAACCTAGCAGAACGAAACTTGTCCAGTTGGTGAAAGTTAGTGAGGAATAGCTTCCGGTGGAGTTTCAGGAAAATACACGGTACAGTCACAAGGTTACAATAACATAACAGCAAAAAGTAATAAGCAACCAGGCCGAAGCTTCGCTTCGGCCCGGAGTCCGAAGCGTATATACCCTAGACTTGTGCAGACCTAGTGGTGATACCGAAAGTACCAATTGGCAACGACCATTTGCATTAAAAGTGAGTTTCCTATACGGCCAGTTTATAGGGGAGGTTGGCACCCATTCAGGAGGACCTTGACCATTCTCAAACTCAATGAACTAACACATTCTACAAATATTGTATTTGTCGAATTTTTCAAGTCGCTAGCTTTATTCTATAGAAAGTTATTGCTTATTTGAAGTTTCACTTGTAGGGGAGGTAGGGGTTCCTTGGGTCGGATCTTGCCCATCATTATCACACATCACTAATTAGATCACCCTACAAACATTTAAAAAAAATTCAAGTCTCTAGCTTCACCCTATCGAAAGTTATCGCTTATTTGAAGTTCATTAATAGGGGAAGTGGGGGTTTCGTTAGTCGGATTTTACGTATTTTCAATATCAGCCAACTCAATCCCGCTGCAAACATTTGGCCAAAATTTCAAGTCGCTAGCTTTAAAATGTCGTTAGTTATCGCTTATTTTAAGTTTCATTTCTAGGGGAGGTAGGGGTTCCTTGGATCGGATCTTACACATTTTCAATAACAACTAACTAGATCTTACCAACACTCTGCCAAATTTTCAACTCGCTAGTGTCATTCTATCGAAAGTTATCGTAATTAAAATAATATTTAATTTTTGGAATTTTGTAGGGGAGGTAGGCGTTCCTTTGATCTGATTATGCCCAACTTACTAAAACTCAAGCAGCTTCTTTCCTCAGGGCTACATGCCAAAAATCAGGTGTCTACGTCAATTGGTTCAAGAGTTATAGACAAAAAACCAGAAAAGTAGGGTAGTACGGGGCTCTTTGTAAGAAAATTACCGTTAGTTTTCAACTGATTGATTTTATTTTCCCAGGAGAGTATAAGAATACCCTCACTAGTAATATACCAAAGCTAGAGCTTTTCATGATTTTTTAATAGGGAGTTATAGATACATTTAAGTATTTTACATATGTAGGGGAGGTAGGCGTTCTCTTGGCCAGATTATGCCCAATTTCAATACCATCCAACTAGATCATACTACCAACATTTGACCAAAATTTTATGGCCCTAGCTTCATTCTATCGAAAGTTATCGTGCGAACGGACAGACAGACGGACAGACAGACAGACAGACAGACGGACAGACAGACAGACAGACAGACAGACAGACAGACAGACATGGCTAAATCGAATCAGGAGGTGACCCTGATCATTTATATATATACATTGCTATACCTCCGGAGCCTCCTTTAAGGTGTTACATATTTCCGTCGTGACAAAAACAATATACCCTATACTAAAAGTCTAGGGTATAAAAACGTACCTACTTGAAAGGCATTTAGTTGATGAAGCTTAAAATGAAACCGGAGATAAATATATATTATATTATAGTAAAATCAATCGAACAGTTAAAAAGTTTCATCATCTGAAAATATCGCCCGCATATCGAAATACATAATTCAGCAGCTGCACCTGGTACTAACAACTGCAGTTAAGTATCCCACCCATATATTAATTTTACATAAACTCATAGATGGTCCCGAATTAGCCCATATCAAAAATCAGTTCCTCTGGCTTCACTGCGCCAGGTGTTTTTTAAAATTAATTTGTAGTAAGACGGAAGCCCAAGTGCGCTCAGGGAATTTAAAAATTAAAGCGGTAGCATCTCCTTGATGTGATACTCTGTTGATTGAGCTATATTCAACACATTCCCCAGGAAAGTACTTTAATATTTCAGCGTTTATCGCAGAAGCCTGGTCGTTCTGATGTGTCAAAATAGCTCTTCCCCGAAGCAAAGAGTTTTAATGAAAAGTTGATTTTGCAAGGTCACTATACATTGAAGCAATTAGGTTTTGCCGTGATTGAACTACACGACATAAATTATTATGCAGAATAAGCATCTATTCTTTCGGATATGTACCGTCACCAATTGTCAGTAAAAGATCTGAAAACTTTTGGGCCTTTGGATTACTTACAGTTTGCACCCGCATATTGATTGATAAATATGGGGGTACGACAATGCGCCGTAGGCATAAGCTTTTTAGACATGCCCGAATTTCATCAGCCCTCATCCCTCGGGGCGTTTGTTTTTGCATAATAGACTTATTGTCGCAGTGCTTGTGGGTCTTTTACTGGCCACGACCCATCTATCATCTATTTATCCTTCGAGGTAAAGTCGCCACAGAAAAGTAATGTAATACCGCTATGGGCTGGTCGTTTTGTTTGATGTCACCTAAGGCTATATCTACTGCCTCAACCGCTTTCCGATTCGCCATAGTGCACTCGGCCCATATTAATTATGCTTTGTTACTGTTCCTAGGAATGGTACACACCGGGGTCTCCATATGTCAAGTCAATCGGGACTGGTGGCGGCTATTCCCGATGATGCTATTTTGTTTTGAATACGTATTTGGGCTAAGATGGCTTTAGTGAGAAATGTTTTCCCCATACCACCGAGTGCATTTAAAAATAGGATTTCCCCCAAATCGCCATCTATGCTATAGCATACATACTCGGTAAACCATTTCGAAACGTTACAGCTAACTCCGCTGAACTATAGTTGATTTTCGCCGTATCCTCCCTATTAATTTGTCCCCCCCCCCCCCCCCCTGAAGTTGGTGTGGGCATATCCTATTAAGAGAGAGGATTACCGCCTATAGATGTTACTGTTTCTTGGATAGCCTGCAATCATCGACTGAGATTTATTTCGCGTAATTCAGTTCCCCGTTATTGTTGAGGCATGCATCGCTGAAAATTTATTTCGATAATTATGCCACAACTCCGCCATATCCAAAAGAACATAAAATACCAGTAATATGACAAACAAACGGCGCAAGGGATGTAAACTATCGCTGACTCATTCTTCGGCCAATGCGTCATCCCAATGCTGATCACCATCTAGCAAGTGACGTTCCGCAACCAGCCTGATAAGTATCTTATTCAAAATCATCTACTTTCAGGAAATCAACAAAAGAAGTAGAAGGTGTTATTCAAAACTTTGCTCATGTGCGGTAGGTGTAAGAAACCACATTACCTAAGATAAGTTGATAGTAGATCACTGGTTTATTAGGGTTTTGTAGAAAAACAAAACCCTTTTGAAATCGGTCATGCGTTCGTCTGTATGTCTGTCTGTCTGTCCATGAAATATCTCACGAACCGCTGAAGCTACATGCATGAAATTTGGTGGAAATATGTAGAAGTACTATAATTCTCTTGAGAAAGCGATGCGTTGTAATACGTCAACTTTAAGGGGAGGTCTCCATAGAGGGGAAATGAAGGTCGAATTTTTTTTTCGTTTGGTATAGGCAAGTGAAAGGTACCGTTGAGTACATTCCATTTCTGGAATTTTCTTCAGATTTTAAGAAAGGGGAAAGAAGGGAGAGGGGAAAATATGTGGTCCGAGTTTGTCCCACCCCCCTTGCATTTCGAGACGGTTATACTTAGAAATATGAGAATTTAAAGAAAAGCGGCATTTCACTAACCTAGAAAACTAAAAATAATGAAATTTTGAAATCTCATCAAAAAAGGTTAATAATAGTATATTTCTATATTTGCAGTTAACACACCCCTGCACCCCTCAAACACATCCCAGGTCAAAAATATAGATGGCCAATAATAACCAACATCATAGGCAATAATATCTCTAGGTTTCATTACAATCACATAGTATTTAAAAATAGTACATTCATTTAAATTTAGGCAATTTTACACTATCTATACAAAAAATACACCTACCGGCCTCATGCATAGGTGCGAGTACTACTTGCATATTGTTTTTCGTAGAGCGAATTGTACAATAGTTGAACCATTTCTGTAAGGGTAAAGATTGGTGAGAGTGGAAGGAGGGGAGGGAGGGTTATACAAGTTTGCAATTTGCAATGTCGTCTTAACATGAATGGTTAAGCATCTCGAAGAGTAGGATAGTTTATCTCGTATACATTCATATCTATCTACAGTACAGCTTCTCGTATTAAAACTATTACTTTGAAAGGTGAGATAGATGGAGTCTTTTTTTATTGGATTGACTTGTAAGATACTATATCACGTGTAAGTCATTTCAGTTATGGTGTTTTTATCCATCTGAGTGATACCAAGAAGACCAGGGAGCCAATATTTACATGCCAAAATAAGCGCTTGCTACAAAACCCTCGGATTGCGGGCGTAGTAGCCCTCTATATTCCGGTTTCATACATAATTATATTGGAATAAGAGTCACTATCCAGCTTTGTTCAAATAATATTTATTTGTCGACGTTTCGCATTTAATGCATTTTCAAGACTAAAAATTACAAAAAGTATAATCAACAACATATACAATACAAAACAAAAATTAGAAATAGGTAAAAATAATAATATTGTATATAAAATTCCTTGTTATAGTCCGGATGGCGCAACGGTTAGCACGTTCGCCTTCTACGCACTGGGCCCCGGTTCGATTCCTACTGAATACGGTAGTTTTCGATAAGAAAGGGGATTTACGTGTCAGACTATGACCCCACTCAGCTGTTAAAATGAGTACCCATTAATGAGGTAAATAACTCGGTTGAGCGTGTTGCTGATCAAACACCTCTGCACAAGACCGTCACGATCTAGAAAATGATATGATGCTAACTCATCTCGAGGCCATGGTTCAAATTGGACTGTTGCGCCAGTTATTTATTTTATTTTTATTTATCAATTAAAGTTACCTAGTCATACTTATTGACAACTATTGTAATATACAATATATTTTTTTCCAAAATATTAAAACAGACATATTCATCAATCATTAAATAAAATTTAAAAACAAACAAGCTAGCCTTCGGCTAGCTTGCCGCAGATATTCGTTATAACTTATGGTGCATTTGCCACTTTGAAATTAGTAGTAAAACTTGTTCCCATTTGGTATTCAATTGATTTGGTAGTCAATATGATGAAATAATATGCAAGTTGGTAAGGATATCTTCCTACCAAAAACCTGCTTTTGGAACGGTCGTTCCTATGACCGCTATATGATAGAGTAGTCCAATTTCAACCAAATTCGGAGATATGATTTGACTAAAAATTCTGAAATTTGAAAAAGATAGCTGTAGAAATAAAAAAAGTTTTTCTTACAAAGACTAATTTTTGGACCGGTCGTTCCTATGGTAGCTATATGACGTAGTGGTCCGATTTCGTTGGATCATCATCGACATATTTACAGCGTGCAATAGAAAGAAGGCTTTGTACAAAATTTCAGCTAATTTCGATAGCTTTAAAACTGAGGGGCTAGTTTACATAGAACCAGACAGACAGACGGACAGAGGGACAGACGGACAGACGGACAAAGTTTAATCGACTCGTCTCATACTGATCAAGAATATATAGTTTATCACAGTCCGGGTTGAACCTACAACAGAAAATTAATAATTAAGTAGCATGTAAGGGGGCGACTAGGGATAGTTGGCGACCATGTAGGTTAATTACCTTTATTCTATCGTTTACATCATGAAATCCAAGGAGAGCTTCATCTGAAAAGAAGAGAAAGAATACACAAAGTATCGTGCACTGTACTAGAGTAAATTAAAAGTACTTATCTGACAACAGCCCGCTTTTCGTCCGACCGATAGCTGCTACGATGCTCCTTGTGTCGCGACAGAACAATAACAATAACAAGAAGACACCTTCGTAAACAAACACTGGCCAAATGTCTCGATCAGCTGACTCTGACATTCGGGTTGATCGATTTGAGAATCACTGCAGGAAGTATAGTAATGTTCCGTGGTTTGAATATTGGATGGTCACCCGTTTGGATATGTGATATTCATAATGTTTCTGACATTGAATGGCGCGTGCGAATAGTGGGGTCGTGAACTCGCACTTTTCAAGGTGAACTAAAATTCAGATTCACCGTATCCCTAAAACCAATAAAAGGGCCAATTTCGTACGGGATATTCTCTTTGATCCCGGAAACGTCGATTGGAAAAGGTGAATATCCGCGTACTTAGGCTAACTAGATTATTAATTGATTTTCTTTGAATGTTGTCTCTTTGATCCCGGAAACGTCGATTGGAAAAGAGTGATCAACCGACCTGCAGAAAAGCGTATCAGAGACGACAACCGAGAACGAATCTTTTGTGGGAATTGCGAACGAGTGCATCGAAGGACGAATTAAGATTCAGTGGCGGTAAGCGGAGGCGTTCATCAAGTCGGGGAACGAGCTCAAAGAAAGGAGTGACGACAGTATTCATCGTGTGGAAAAAAGGGTACAATTTTAGTGAGGTTGTCGCCCCCAGGTATTTAGGTAGATATTAAGCTAGTGATGTAAGATAGTTTTTGTATACCCCGTAAATTAAGTTTTCTTTTTTTTTTTCCTTTCGAACGGCCGATTCCTTTAAAGTAGAGTTTAGTTTTAAGTGGTTAATTCGAAATAATAATTCCTTTATAACGATTTAGAACGAGCGTGTCATAATTATTTGTGTGAGGTGAGCTCCCGGTGTAGTGATCGTTAAATTTTAGGAGCGTGAACCATAATCCGTACATTCGCACTTGGCGCGGATTCAAAGGTTCCGTCACGGCTGGAAAAAGTTTTAAGTGTGTGGCGCCCCACGCCCTTGCTCCGCAGCAAGCCGGCACCAGCCGCGGACCTCTGGAAGTTTAATTTGTAACAGTGGCGCCCAACGTTTTGGGTCTAACAATAACACATCCGTTGAGCTCTCAATCAAAAATTTTATTAGAAAATTCGTATTTAAAATTTTTAAATTCAAAATATTCGTTTTGGTGTTGCTAGTAACAATAAAAATAATGTCGATCGCGATCAATCGCTTGAGTAAGGATGAGCTAGCGTATGAGTTAGCCATCCGGGACCTCCCAACGGGGACTGTCGAGTCTATGCGCAAAACGCTTCGCGCGGCACTCCGCTCGGAAGACGGTAATGCCACGTTAGTTTCGGAGTTTTATCCATTCAAATTCGAAGATGATAAGGTGGCGGTGGAGGAGAAGCTGCAAGAAATCAACGCAATGATTTCTGGTTTTAGTGGTGATGAGTCGTCGGCAGATTTCTTAAAAATTAAAAGCAAAATCGACTTTAGTTTGCGTCGGTTGGAGCAGGCGCACCCGGAGGGTCAGGAGCTGAAGATAGCACGAACTATCCGTGGAAATATTTACGTAGCGCTGGGAGAATTATTTGCGAAAGCGGCTGAAGGGAATGGAGAGGATATTGGAGAAGCGGTTGAGGGAAAATCGAGCGTGGTGGTCTCACCTGGTGTCAGTCAGGTGTCAGTGGTGTCGACAAAAGAAGTTGATATCAAGAAATGGGGTATCACTTTTGATGGAGTAGCACCTTATTCCTTGAACTCTTTTTTGGAGAGAGTTGAAGAGTTGAGGGAGGCGAAATGCGTCTCTAAACAACAGTTGTTTCTTTCTGCGGTAGAACTTTTTAGTGGTAGAGCTTTAATCTGGCTACGGGCCAATCGTCAACAACTGAAATCGTGGGATGGATTGGTTTCTGAGTTGAGAGCCGAGTTCCTACCGATAGATTACAACGACCTTCTATGGGAGGAAATAAGGGCTCGTACTCAAGGTGCGGATGAGTCCATCGGCGTATACGTTGCGATGATGGAGGTTTTATTTAAACGTTTAAGCGAAGGATGCACGGAAAAGGAGAAATTGAAAGTCCTTCGGCGCAACATTGCTCCTTTTTATCAGACTCAGTTGAGTCTGACGGATATTGACACAGTATCGGATTTGATACGAGTTTGTCGACGGCTTGAAAGCACTCGTGCTTCGGTGGAAGCGTTCTGTCCACCAATTCACGTCCAGGAGCTAAGTTATTAGAGCCGGACTTAGCTTATACAGGCTCGACGAATACAGTTGCTGCGTTCGATAAAAAAGGTGTAAAGTGCTACAAGTGCAAAGCTGTCGGACACATTTCAAAGAATTGCAAGAAATCTATTGCGTGCTATGGATGCGGACGCGTGGGAGTAATCAAGAGCAAGTGTCCTAACTGCCAGGGTGCTTCTAATGCACAACCACAGAGCAACAGTAAGGAGACGGGAAACGGGAGCGGTGCTCACTAGACGGTCTTGTGAGTACCCTTCCTGTGGAGGAAAATACCGTCGATAAGAAGATTGAGTTTATGCTGGCTGATGGATACGGGGATAATCGTCCACACCTTAGAGTGGATATAATGGACGTACCATTCCGTGGCCTATTAGACTCCGGTGCTTCTTGCTCGTTGGTGGGAGGATATGGTTGGAAGGTATTATGTAGTAAGGGTGTGATGTTGGAAACATCCTTAGAGCCAACCATAAACCTCGCAAATGGCGAAAGAGTGCCAATTTCGGGAAAAATCAATGTTCCAATAAGTGCGGGCGGTCGGACAAACAAATATACTCTGCTAGTGGTCCCATCAATCAGAAGTGATCTGATTTTAGGTGCATTTCTTAGAAAAATTGTAGTGAGTGAGTATAAGCAGTACGAGTCGGAACTGCAAATGCAGGACATTATGCGACTCATTCAAAGTGAGCTCTCCGAACCGTATTCGATATACACCTATCGCTATTTCATATACAATTGGCCAAAGTTATGCTTCTTAGCAGCACACGGCGATGAATACGTAGGCGCCACAGTTTGTAAGTTGGATATGCACATGGACGTTAAACGCGGATATATTGCAATGTTAGCGGTTAAAAAAAGAATATCGTAAGCTGAAAATAGGCACAACCCTAGTGGAAAAAGCAATTGAGGCAATGCTCATTGACGATGCCGATGAGGTTGTTCTTGAAACGGAAATGAAAAAACACACCCGCCCTTCGTCTATACGAGAATTTAGGTTTTGTGCGCGACCAGCGATTATTTCGATATTATTTGAATGGAGTCGATGCTTTACGTCTCAAACTGTGGTTTAGATGAGATTATCTGTAGGCAAAAGCAATTCAATTAGTTCAGCTCTTCTAATCAGTTATTTTCATTGGAAATATTGTAAAAAGAATGGAGAAGAACACGTACACACAATTTTTGTAACAAAATTCTAGAGGTGAGAATTTCAGAACTATTATTTCGGGGGGAAATAAAAGGGCAATGACAAGTAAATATATATATATATATAAAATAGAAAACAAAGTGAATCGAATAAATCGGTCTAGGAATATTATAAAGGGATGGCACATTTCTAAATTATTATATATGAAAAAAAAATAAATAAATGTATACTGTTGAACGTAACATACACAATAACAAATTCAGCAAGTTAAATCGGACGTGTATGCACAAGCAAACTCACACACACATATGTACAGTCGGCTCTAGACAATGCCCCACTTTCTCGCTTCATTCAAAACGTGCACGGACTCAAGTCCTTAGTCATTTTTATTTCTTTATAACTTTTAAAATAATTAGAAAATATATCTAAAAAAATAAATAAATAAATATTAATATGGCGCGGTTGCAAGAAAATTCACGGAACGTTGCGAAAGCAAAATTCACCGCATATACACAAACATATTCATGGCAATCTTTTTATTGGTAATCCGCATAGTGTAGGTTTTATTTCATCGTCTAATTTAGCGAATGAAAAGAGCAACTGACTTGACTCAAGCCTTGGATCAGTTGTGGTGGTTTCCGTAGCGCAACCTTTTAGTTCCCTTTTCTCCAGCTGGTAGTACAAATTGACTTGAATCACACGTCGTACTACACCCGACATTGTACAGATTATTTGATCACTGCTCAATAATTCTCTTACCAAACAATTTTATTTCTATCCACTAATCGTCTTGTGTAGTAACATTTAAGAAAAAAAAAAATAAAAATTTATATAAATATATAAACAAGGAGAGAGAAATCCTAAAGCGGCGGGAGCGAAGCCCCGGACGTGGACCAACTGGACCCGGACAGGACGACAGACCTACGGACTGGACCGGACCTTTAGTACGTGGCAGGCGACACCAGGACGTGGAATGTGGTTGGATGGCCACACAGACGGACGAGGCCTTCCCCCCCCCCCTTTTTTGCATGCGGACCAACGCTGGAGGAGACGCACCACCACCTCGACGCTCCGACTACCTGGTTGTCACCGTGTTGGCAAACTGGCTGAGACACGCCCTCTTAGCCAGGCCAAGACCCAGCGGCATGCGACGATGACGGGCTTGACGGACCGTGGACAGAGGACGGTTTCTTTTACTACCTGCGGACCAACACGTATTCCACCTAACGTACTTCCGACGGACCGGGCGACTTGACGGACTAATCTACGGGCCGATCGGCTTCGCCTCGCGCTACAGGAATCTTCTCTACCTTGAATGAATTTTTTTGTGGTGACATCGATTCTCGCACAAATGAATTAAACTAAAACGCGAACGTGTCATCATTAAATTTCTTGGGAATAGAAAAATATCCCGGCAATTCTTTTTCTCTCTTGCTAAACCCAGAAAGACTGAATATTAGGGTTTTTTTTTTTTTTTTTTTTTTATGAAGTATCATATTGCGTTATTTTTAATTTGGATGAGACAGAAAGCTTCCTTCTCTTGTCTCTCTACATCGCGACTTGCGTTTAAATAGGGGGTTTCTAACTTTTTAGGCGCCCGAAACCCATGGCTGGGAGGGCATGGACGCGCCGAAGCCCACAACATCTGGGGCTCATATAGAGCCGATTAATACCATAAGGCTCAACGGGCCTGTAGAAGTGAAGAATCTGTCCTGATCGGACGGTATTCCCGTCTTTATTGTATTTTCGGCCTTGTGCCTGTTGTAGTTTGGCTGATGCAGCCCTGTGTCCCTGCACGGAACTTTGCGTCTTTTGGTTCGATATTTTTGGGAGTTTGACGTTCGTCGTCACGGTTAGGTTTCTTTTTTTTTTGTTTTGGTATATTTGGTTTTGATCTTGGTAGTTTCTTTTGCGGTTTTCTTTTGTGAGTAACGGGCAGGCGTGCGATACCTTTTTTGTTAATGATGGAGGAGGCCGGTGACTGCCGTGCATAGCCCACCCCACTACTCCCGACAGCTGAGCTGGTCTGCCAGCGCACGTCACAGGTGGTCCTCCGGAGAGTGGTTTGTTGACACTTGGTGTCCCATAGGCCTTCACGGCCTTCAACCCTCGTCCTCCGCTTCTCCATTATTACAAATGGCGCCCAACGTGGGGCCCAAAATCATGTAGTTTTCGTCCTTGGACGAAGAGGACCCAACTCCATCTCGGGTCCTCACATTTTATATGTCCCACTGCACCGGTCCTTAAAGTTTCGGAGTGCTTTGGCACCCCCAATCCTCGTGATTACGGCTTCACGCTGATCTTCGCCCAGGCAGACCCTAGGACTGGTGTTCCTTTTCCCCTCCACATCCTTTTAAAGTAGTATTTCCACTACCTAAACAGGCCCTGATCTGTCTTGTGTCATGTGTAGGGTACATAATGTACTCTGTGAAGGATGCTCTCCTTACTTCACGAGAATCGCGGAATGTTGATGTTGATTTTTTCGATATTTTGACCGTGAAGTCAGGAGGACACCTCCTCACCTATGTGTGACAGATCAGTGGTCCTTAAAAAAATAATTTCTTGTATTTCTTAGCCCGAGTCGGCAACTCATCCAACTTCGAAGTCCGGCAAATTGAAATTCCGAATTGCGTGAGTAGGCAATGGTGCCAGCTACACGACGGGTTTCCTGCTGTCGGTAGGGACAAGTTGGGTGAGGGAAGCGATTGGGTTAAAAAAATTTTTTTTTTGTTTGGAATCCCCTTTTAACCTCCATGATGGACTTATTCTTTGCTTATGCAGGCCAGTTACATATTTAATTATTTTTTTTTATTTTATCATCAAATCGCGATGGTGTAGAGGGAAGAAGAGGAAGAAGAATGGTGTTAGACCATATATATAATATATTATTCTATTTTTATGGTTTTAGACCATATATATTATATATCTCTACTTTGTCGATTCATTACTACTTATATCGCTTATCTTATTCCATTTCCTTTTTTTTGTATTAGACCATATATACTATATATCTCTACTTTGTCGATTCATTATTACTTATATCGCTTATCTTATTCCATTTCTTTTTTGGTGTTAGACCATACATGATAATAACATATATCGCTTATCTTATTTTATTTTATGGTGTTAGACCATGTATACAATATATTCTCTACTTTGTCGATTTATTATTACATATATTGCTTATCGTATTCTATTTGTATGGTTTTTAGACCACCTATACGATATATCGCTACATGGTCGTTTGATAATTACATATATCCTTTATCCTATTCTATTTTTATGGGTTTAGACCATATATACTATATATCGCTACATTGGCGTTTGATTATTACGTATATCGTTTATCTTATGCTATTCTTATGGTTTTAGACCATGTATACTATATACTAGTTGCATTGCCAAGTAAAAATATTTTATTCAACTGGTACCCGACCATTTACCTCCCTCGTTTTTTTTTATACGTATATACCATTATATTAAATTGCTATATTACACAATATTACATCATATTATTTGATTTTATATTATATTATGTATTATTATATATTATATTATATATATTATTATTATATACAATACCTATATTGTATTATATTATTATCTATTATACCTATAGTATATTATATAATTATATACCCCGTCTTTGCGGCGTGTGTGCCATATATTACCTCCTATATCCTAGGATCATATCTTACTTATTTAGCTATTATCGATACTCACTCACGTATCGATATCATACTTATTTGGGTATTATTATATCCTGCACATTTTTTTTTTGGGGTTCGACCAATTATCGCGGGTTATACCTTGAATTTCTTATACCCCATACGTTGTCGGGCCATATACCGCTTTTTCAATTCATATTATCGATACTCACTCACGTATCGATATCATACTTATTTGCGTACTATTATATCGTGCATCTTGTGTTCGTTTTGGGTTCGGCCAATTATTGCGGGTTATACCTTGAATTTCTTATACCCCGTACGTTGTCGGGCCATATACCGCTCTTTCAAATCTTATCCTCGATACGCCTCTTCTTATCGATACCATACGTGTTATTTTTTTTTGGGGTCGGCCAACTCTCGTGGGTTCGATTATCGATTCGTTACTGCTGGCATTTTTTTTTCTTTTCTCCTTCTTTTCGATCTGTAACATCGTGCATGCGTCCAGTCTTAACAGACGGATGAAAGTTTTATTATTGCTTCTTGGGAACCCTTATAATCATGCCATTGGAGCATAGCATGGAATTTGTCACCGAAGGTCCCAGTCGGGGTAATCGGTTGGCAGAGGAGAATGGCAATCACTGCACCATCTGTCGAGCAGACATGAGGGCCAATGAGGAGCTGGTGAGCACGCCTTGTCAGCACTACTTCCACCAAGTGTGCATAATGAGTTGGATCAAAACGCAAGACACCTGTCCAAATTGTCGACACCGAGTGATTCCCGAACACTTAGTTCCCCGATTTCCATCACTACCGGCGGCAAATGCTGGGACTTCAAGGGATGAACCCTATACGCGTCCTTTCTCACCACCTACCTCTCGAGGAGCTATACCTAGGGGCAATAGGCCAATAACGCGGTCACAAACACGTAACCAGCCACCGAGTATACCGAGTGATTCGGCAGACCATCAGCCAAGCCATAACACTACCGCGGATTCCCAAGCTGGAGCTCAGCCATCCGCTGAAGGCGACCTCATCAGCCAACTCTTGCCACAGTTACAGGCAATGGTCATCTCGGCAGTGCGTGACCAAGTCGCGACCTCTAGCGCTAGCCCACACACTCCTGGAGCAGTGCCGCAGAGTAATCTGCAGGGAGCAGGAGACCGCCGAAGGAGTTACCCACGGAGGAATGACTTTTCACACCCGGACCAACCCGTTGCTCGTTCCAACTTCCGCCAAGCCGAGGTACAGTACCGACCACCAGAACAGTCGAGTAGACCGCCTTTTGGAAACCGTCCGTTGCGTCCTAATCACCCGCCAAACCACAACCAACGATGGCAATCTCGTCACTCTGACAGCGATCAACAACCGTCAGTTCGTTCACCTGCAAAGGTGGCGCAAATCCTAGCGTCGTGGAACCTTAAGTTCAGTGGGGAAGATTCCAACATAACGGTGGACTCTTTCCTCTACAAGGTTGAAGTCCTCACCCAACAAACCCTAGGAGGAGACTTCGCGGCGCTAGTAAATTGCTTCCACGTGTTGTTGATCGGTAAGGCAAGCGAGTGGTATTGGCGCTACCACCGCTCATACGGTTCCTTAGAGTGGGTTGCGATCCAGGAGTCACTTCGGGATCAATTCCGAGATCGGTTAACCGATCTCGACATCCTGAAACTGATCCGCAACAGAACGCAACGCCTCAACGAATCGTTTGACGTCTTCTATGACAGTGTGTTGAAGCTGACAGACCGTTTAAATCATGCGATGTACGAGGCAGATTTATTGGAAGTGCTAAGAGGAAATTTACGACCGGATTACCGACGTGAAATATTGCATGAGGACATTCGATCCATTCGTGAGCTTCGTACGTATGTGCTCCGAATGGAGAACTTCGATGCCGAACTCCACCACAGCCGCCCACCTCGACAATTTTCGCGCCCCTATGTATCCGAGATACAACACCACCGTTCGGATTTTACTGCAGAAGAAGAGTCGGATGAACAGCGTTTGGAACACCGTCCTGGCCCGGACGTAGCAGAACTGGCAACATCCTTGATGTGCTGGAACTGCCGACAGAAGGGACATCGGTACGATACGTGTGCTGCAGAGCGCAAGATCTTTTGCTATGGTTGCGGAGCAGCCAACGTTATTAAGCCACAATGTCATAAATGTAGCGGTCCAAAAAACTTGCCAGCGAAGATGCGTTCCATCCAGACATCTTCGCGGGGGACACAATGCGACTAGATGACTCTGCTGCTCTGCCAGATGCTGCATCCTCGCTCACAGCCAATACGCTTGTACCTGCCGCTTCTTCCATACTCGCACAACCAGCTATATCATCTGCCCCTGACATACATTCTGCCTCTCCTCTGTCATCAGCCACTCCTCTGTCATCAGCCACTCCTCTGTCATCAGCCAACTATCTCGATACGGAGATCCCTCTGAACACCTCTGCTCTAGGTTCTACACCCAGTCTCTCAATATTACCACCACCTGCCTCTGATACTCCGTCTATACGATTGCTGGTGTCGCATGGCACACAGACAGGCGACCCGAATGATGAGCTAGTACATGCTCCAAAGCTCAAATCGGCACCGTTAGGACCAACCCGACCCTACCATGTTCGGCTAGCCGAATACCAACTCGCACGCCAGCGGATTTTCGAAGGCGACGAAACTCTCAAGCCAAAGCCCAAAAGCTCCACCCTGCGGCTACGCGAATTCTGGAGAAACGTCAAACAATCCCGACGTCACCATTGTTCCGCCGTGCTGGTCGATCAGCCTGCCGGAGACATCCGTCCCTATCTCAAGGTGTCCATGTTCGGTGAGGAGATCGTGGGTTTAGTGGATACAGGCGCTTCCGTGTCCTGCATCTCGGCAAACTTTGCCCGAAGATTTGTTGCAGACAATCTACACCCTTGGAAGCCGTACCGCTTAACCCTCACGACTGCCGATGCCACACCCCATACAACGCTGGGGCGAACGACTGGTGCTGTTACCTTTCGTGGAACCACTAAAACCATGACGTTCCTAATAATCCCTACCTTGAGCCAGGAGTTATACCTTGGAGCTGACTTTGTACGTACCTTCAATCCTGCGCGTGATATTTTTGCCTTTGCTAATCCGTCTTTAACACATGACGTAAGTGAACTTTCTGCCACCGACAACCGGCATCCGCTAACGCCTGAGCAGAAGGCGACCCTCGATATTATCATCTCCAGCTTCCCCTCCTACGCCAAGCAAGGACTGGGCCGTACTACCCTCATTAAACACACGATCGACGTTGGCGAAAATAAGCCGATCAAGCAACGCCACTTTGCTGTGTCACCGGCGGTAGAAAAGCTCATGTTTGCCGAATTGGATCGGATGCTGGAGATGGGAGTTATCGAGGAGTCCCAAAGCAGTTGGGCATCTCCAGTGACAGTGGTTGTAAAACCAGGCAAAGTGCGTCTATGCCTAGATGCACGAAAGGTGAATAGCGTCACCACAACAGACGCTTATCCCCTACCCCTATCGACGGAATATTAAGTCGGCTGCCTAAGGCTGAGTATATCAGCAGCCTTGACTTAAAGGACGCCTTCTGGCAAATTCCGCTCGATGAGGAATCAAGGGATAAAACCGCTTTCACTGTGCCAGGACGACCCCTCTATCAATTCGTCACTATGCCGTTTGGGCTGTGCAATGCTCCCCAAACGATGCAGAGACTAATGGATAAGGTCATCCCGGCCGATATCCGTCATCAGGTGTTCGTATACTTAGACGATCTCCTGATAGTTTCTGCAACGTTTGAGGAGCATTGTACACTCCTGCGCAGGGTTGCCAATTGTATGCGCGAAGCAGGCCTAACGCTGAATGTCGAAAAGAGCCACTTCCTGGTGAAGGAAGTCAAGTATCTCGGACATGTGATCGGTAACGGAACTATCCGAACGGACCCGGACAAGGTGGAAGCTATTGAGAATTTTCCACTACCCAAGACGGTACGACAGCTACGCCGCTTTCTGGGAGTCTGCGGGTGGTACCGCCGATTTGTGCCGAATTTCTCAGCCGTGACTGCTCCGCTCACAGATATGCTGCGCAAAGGTTGTAAGTTTTTGTGGACTACTGAGGCGCTAGGTGCTTTCCAAGCCCTAAAGTCAAGCCTTACTTCCGCGCCTGTCCTACACAGCCCCGATTTCTCACGCCCCTTTTCCATCCATTGTGATGCGAGCCTGGAAGGTATCGGAGCAGTGTTGGTACAGGTGACAGACGCTGGCGAGGAAGTACCTATCGCCTTCATGTCGCAAAAACTGACAACCGCGCAGCGTAATTACACCGTAACGGAGCAGGAGTACTTGGCGGCTGTCACAGCAATCAAGAAATTCCGCCCTTATGTGGAAGGGCAGGAATTTGAAGTTGTGACAGACCACGCCTCCCTGAAATGGCTCATGAGCTTGAGAGACCTGCACGGTCGGTTGGCCCGTTGGGCCCTAAATTTGCAAGGGTTTCGTTTTGAGATTCGCCATCGTAAAGGCAGTCTCAACGTGGTTCCTGACGCTCTGTCCAGGGTGCACGAAGGTGAAATATCGGAACTGCAAGCCTTGCAGGATATTTTATTAGACGTAGACCTTGACTCTCCCCATTTTAGCTCGGAAGAGTACACGGCTCTGATAAAGAGAATTTTGGAAGAACAACACCTTCTTCCGGACCTCAAGGTCATTGACCAATTTGTGTATAGGCGTACGGACCACGCGAGCGGGGAAAAAATTCAGGAAGAATCATCGTGGAAATTGTGGGTGCCGAGCGAGCTAACTCACGAGCTGATCCGCAAAGCACACGATAATCCTTTATGTTCTCATGGCGGTTATGGTAAGACCCTCTATAGGCTAAGGACTCTATTTTATTGGCCTAAAATGAGTCGCCAAATAAAGGATTACGTGCCAGCTTGTGCAGTTTGCAAGGCAACTAAGGCCCCAAATCAACCGCTTCGTCCACTGATGAGTTCACCTCCTGTCCCCGAGCGCGTGTTCCAGCGCCTCTACATAGATTTGATAGGACCTTACCCGCGGTCAAAGGCTGGCAACATTGGTGCCATTGTTGTTCTGGACAGCCTATCAAAATTCCCTTTTGTCGAGCCGATAAAAAAGTTCACCTCACACGTCATCGTAGAATTCCTGGAGCAGAGGGTGTTTCATACCTTTGGGGTACCTGAAGTTGTGCTATCGGACAACGGCACCCAATTCAAGTCGTTGACATTCAATAATCTGCTTGATCGCTACGGGGTAAAGCATTATTACACCGCGCTTTATTCACCACAAGCAAACGCGTCCGAACGAGTGAATCGTTCGTTGATCGCAGCTATACGCGCTTACGTCAAACCAGATCAGTCCGACTGGGATTGCAACTTATCGAAAATTACTTGTGCTCTTCGTTCCGCGTACCATAGCTCAATCGGCTTTTCGCCTTACTTTACCTTGTTCGGCCAGACCATGCTCCTTCACGGAAGCTCATACGACGTCCTTCGAAGGGTTAACCAATTGAAAGATCCTACTGCTGGAGTGGCACCCGATCCAAAATTGGACCTGATACGGCAACAGGTTCAAACGAATCTACAGGCAGCCGCTGAAACTAACGCCCGTACTTATAACCTGCGGGCTAGGCCTGTCAAATTTAAAGTCGGAGAAACTGTGTACTGCAGGAACTTCACGCCCAGTAGTGCTATTGCCCACTATAACGCGAAGCTAGGACCGAAATTCGTAAAGTGCCTGGTGAAAGAGGCGATAGGTGCCTCATGCTACAAATTAACCGACATGGCGGGGAAGCACCTGGGAGTGTTTCATGCCAAGGACCTGCGATCCTAACATGAGCAATCTACATTTCGTGTAACTTCAAAACATGCAGCTTATTCTTCGCTGCCACTGAGGCATCGAAGAATCACCTGTGTTGAAATGGGCTGATGATATTGCCGACGGAAGCACTCGCGGTCCTTATGCACATTTGCACAAAAACGGCTGCGACTGCTTCTGCCGTCAATGTAATTGGTCCATAATCGCTCCTTAGGTGGTTGTCCATACTAAGCAAATGAGCGACAATGTCAGCCTAACCGAGGACTTCATGCGATAATTTCAAATAACGGAATTGTCGGATGATGTCGTCGATCTGGCCAATCAAAAGCGCCCATGTGTCTGTCTGGCAACAGATTGAGAAACGAGAACGGAACAACGGAAAGAGTCGGGCAGTTGGTCTCGAGCGGTCCAAGAAGGAGGTCTGTCGCGAGCTGTGAAATAGAGGACCATTTTTTTTGACACGGCGAGGAGTAGCGGTCACTGTAACTCGCTTGGAGTTTTTGTCTGGAATTGGATCTGAGGTTGCTGGAGTGCTAAAAATACAAGAGTTCTATCCCGACGTTTTCCGTGCCCACCCGTTGAAATCTCGGCCCAGTGAATCGGTTGATCAAAACCAGGCCATCTTTGCAGTCGGTCCCCGTGTATGATGTGTTTTAGCGAAACCGAGCGAGTGAAGGACAACGGTCGTTCCACCGGAGCAACGTGGGAACAGCGAAGGGTGTTCCGCCACAAGCGTGGGGCACCGTGGTAAATGCATTTAAAATTCCATAAACTTTATTCGTATGCGTGAGATGGAGTGGTAGCGGGGACAGGTAAAATGGTCGGGGCCAGCGAGTGAAGTGGTGTGCAACAGCGGCGCAAAGATGGGCGGCATCCCCGTTTCCGTCCTTGCCATCGATGACATGGGTCATCCGTGCCAAGGAGGGAAACGAGGGATGATTTGCGTTCCCACTTCCGTGCTTGGTAGTGATGACATGGGTCATCGGTGCCAGGGATGGAAGTGTCAACGTGCCCATCTTTCCAATCCCAAGTCAGACATTTCTCCAACACCAGTACAATATTACTTTCCCACACACCGATATCGTAGCGTACTAATAAAATGGCTGTCAACGCAATCCTCCAATTGCCATTATACGTCACGCCAACTGATCGCTGTCTTGCTGTTTTCAACTTCCATTCAATTTCAAGGCGGATTACATGTAAACTTGACAGATGAGAAAAGTACCGCAAATTGTTGCAGATACATTTCTCCTCTTTCAAATAAACATGCCGCTGCGTTGTTGAAATTGAATGAAAGTTGAAAACAACAAAACAGTTGTTCGGTTGCCACAACGAGGAATTTAGAGTTTGACAGCGAACAGCTTGGTTATTGGAGACTCGAGAGACATCAAGAGTAGTGCCTATTTTGATAAAGTTTAAACTGTCCTGTAGCGAGTACTGAAATGAATCACGTGAATGATGTCAAGAACATAGTGCCACTGTCGTCGTCGTCGCCCAATTCGAAAACGAATTCACAATCACCGTCATCTTCGCCATCAACAGACCCATCGTCGTCGTCCGTCTCGTCGTCGTCAACACAACGCCTGATGATATCGCTCGATTCATCGGCAGCATCCTCGTCATCGCCACCGCCACCAGCCGCTAGCTCAAGTCATGAACAAATTAGCAATAAAACAAGTGAACAGTTAGAGTCCAAAGAGGACAGCAAGAAAGGAAGCGAATCGCCTGAGCCAGTGTCACCTGCCGCGCAGCCAGCTCTCGGCCCCATCGTCGGAGAGGATGGTGCTGTGGGTGGCGTGGGCCGAACTGATGTAGTGAGTGAGTATAAGCAGTACGAGTCGGAACTGCAAATGCAGGACATTATGCGACTCATTCAAAGTGAGCTCTCCGAACCGTATTCGATATACACCTATCGCTATTTCATATACAATTGGCCAAAGTTATGCTTCTTAGCAGCACACGGCGATGAATACATAGGCGCCACAGTTTGTAAGTTGGATATGCACATGGACGTTAAACGCGGATATATTGCAATGTTAGCGGTTAAAAAAAGAATATCGTAAGCTGAAAATAGGCACAACCCTAGTGGAAAAAGCAATTGAGGCAATGCTCATTGACGATGCCGATGAGGTTGTTCTTGAAACGGAAATGAAAAAACACACCCGCCCTTCGTCTATACGAGAATTTAGGTTTTGTGCGCGACCAGCGATTATTTCGATATTATTTGAATGGGGTCGATGCTTTACGTCTCAAACTGTGGTTTAGATGAGATTATCTGTAGGCAAAAGCAATTCAATTAGTTCAGCTCTTCTAATCAGTTATTTTCATTGGAAATATTGTAAAAAGAATGGAGAAGAACACGTACACACAATTTTTGTAACAAAATTCTAGAGGTGAGAATTTCAGAACTATTATTTCGGGGGGAAATAAAAGGGCAATGACAAGTAAATATATATATATATATAAAATAGAAAACAAAGTGAATCGAATAAATCGGTCTAGGAATATTATAAAGGGATGGCACATTTCTAAATTATTATATATGAAAAAAAATAAATAAATGTATACTGTTGAACGTAACATACACAATAACAAATTCAGCAAGTTAAATCGGACGTGTATGCACAAGCAAACTCACACACACATATGTACAGTCGGCTCTAGACAATGCCCCACTTTCTCGCTTCATTCAAAACGTGCACGGACTCAAGTCCTTAGTCATTTTTATTTCTTTATAACTTTTAAAATAATTAGAAAATATATCTAAAAAAATAAGTAAATAAATATTAATATGGCGCGGTTGCAAGAAAATTCACGGAACGTTGCGAAAGCAAAATTCACCGCATATACACAAACATATTCATGGCAATCTTTTTATTGGTAATCCGCATAGTGTAGGTTTTATTTCATCGTCTAATTTAGCGAATGAAAAGAGCAACTGACTTGACTCAAGCCTTGGATCAGTTGTGGTGGTTTCCGTAGCGCAACCTTTTAGTTCCCTTTTCTCCAGCTGGTAGTACAAATTGACTTGAATCACACGTCGTACTACACCCGACATTGTACAGATTATTTGATCACTGCTCAATAATTCTCTTACCAAACAATTTTATTTCTATCCACTAATCGTCTTGTGTAGTAACATTTAAGAGAAAAAAAAAAAAAAAAAAAATTTATATAAATATATAAACAAGGAGAGAGAAATCCTAAAGCGGCGGGAGCGAAGCCCCGGACGTGGACCAACTGGACCCGGACAGGACGACAGACCTACGGACTGGACCGGACCTTTAGTACGTGGCAGGCGACACCAGGACGTGGAATGTGGTTGGATGGCCACACAGACGGACGAGGCCTTCCCCCCCCCCCCTTTTTTGCATGCGGACCAACGCTGGAGGAGACGCACCACCACCTCGACGCTCCGACTACCTGGTTGTCACCGTGTTGGCAAACTGGCTGAGACACGCCCTCTTAGCCAGGCCAAGACCCAGCGGCATGCGACGATGACGGGCTTGACGGACCGTGGACAGAGGACGGTTTCTTTTACTACCTGCGGACCAACACGTATTCCACCTAACGTACTTCCGACGGACCGGACGACTTGACGGACTAATCTACGGGCCGATCGGCTTCGCCTCGCGCTACAGGAATCTTCTCTACCTTGAATGAATTTTTTTGTGGTGACATCGATTCTCGCACAAATGAATTAAACTAAAACGCGAACGTGTCATCATTAAATTTCTTGGGAATAGAAAAATATCCCGGCAATTCTTTTTCTCTCTTGCTAAACCCAGAAAGACTGAATATTAGGGTTTTTTTTTTTTTTTTTTTTTATGAAGTATCATATTGCGTTATTTTTAATTTGGATGAGACAGAAAGCTTCCTTCTCTTGTCTCTCTACATCGCGACTTGCGTTTAAATAGGGGGTTTCTAACTTTTTAGGCGCCCGAAACCCATGGCTGGGAGGGCATGGACGCGCCGGAGCCCACAACATCTGGGGCTCATATAGAGCCGATTAATACCATAAGGCTCAACGGGCCTGTAGAAGTGAAGAATCTGTCCTGATCGGACGGTATTCCCGTCTTTATTGTATTTTCGGCCTTGTGCCTGTTGTAGTTTGGCTGATGCAGCCCTGTGTCCCTGCACGGGACTTTGCGTCTTTTGGTTCGATATTTTTGGGAGTTTGACGTTCGTCGTCACGGTTAGGTTTCTTTTTTTTTGTTTTGGTATATTTGGTTTTGATCTTGGTAGTTTCTTTTGCGGTTTTCTTTTGTGAGTAACGGGCAGACGTGCGATACCTTTTTTGTTAATGATGGAGGAGGCCGGTGACTGCCGTGCATAGCCCACCCCACTACTCCCGACAGCTGAGCTGGTCTGCCAGCGCACGTCACAGGTGGTCCTCCGGAGAGTGGTTTGTTGACACTTGGTGTCCCATAGGCCTTCACGGCCATACCAACCCTCGTCCTCCGCTACTCCATTATTACAAAATCCGGGATTGTGCTTGACTTGAAGCAGCGGGAATGGAATTTCCCACGAAGCAACCAAATTGCTAGTTTTTCCCACCTTCAAGGTAGACAGAAACTATCTCCTGAAGAAGAAGGTAGGTTACAAAAATTATTAAAAAACGAGTTTGACCGGTTGGGAGAGGGAATTGGTTGTACGACATTGGTGGAGCATCGAATCAATACAACAGCAGTGCCAATAAAGCAACGGTACTATCCTGTTTCCCCAATGGTGCGTGCGAGCATTGATAAAGAGCTGGACGAAATGTTGGCGATGGGCATAGTTGAACCTTCCTCAAGTGCATGGGCATCTCCGATACTCCTAGTGAAGAAAAAAAACGGATCATATCGTTTCTGTGTGGATTATCAAAAGCCAAACAAAGTGTCAGAAAAAGATGCTTACCCTCTGCCATACATTTTGGCCACTCTCGATAAGTTGGGTAACGCCAAATTCTTGTCGTCGGTAGATATTAAGTCAGCATATTGGCAAGTACCGATGGCGGAGGATTCCAAGCAATACACTGCCTTTACGGTACTAAATCGGGGTCTCTTCCAATTTACGCGTATGCCATTTGGATTACAAAATGCACCTGCAACGTGGCAGCGACTTATCGACAGAGTTCTTGGTCCGGAAATGGAGCCGCAAGTATTTACCTACTTGGACGATATTGTGATCGTCACCAAGACGTTCGATGAACACTTGAGGGTGCTTGAAGAGGTGTTCTCGCGTTACGGAAAGCAGGCCTGAAAATATCCAAAGAAAAGTGTGAGTTCTGTCGTCCACAGCTAAAGTATTTAGGATATGTGGTGGATGAACAAGGACTAAATGTCGATCCTGAAAAAGTGTCGAGTGTGGAAAAGATACCGACTCCAGTTAATGTGAAACAAGTTCGTCAATTTTTAGGAATGGTTTCTTGGTATCGCCGATTCATTCCTGATTACGCTACAATGGCAGCTCCTTTGACTGATTTAACAAAAAAGAACAGAAAATTCATATGGACTGAAGAGTGTGAGATGGCCTTTAGGAAAGCGAAGGAAAAACTAATGACTGCGCCGGTGTTGAGCTGTCCGAATTATGAATTACCTTTTATAGTTCATATGGTGTAGTGATCGTTAAATTTTAGGAGCGTGAACCATAATCCGTACATTCGCACTTGGCGCGGATTCAAAGGTTCCGTCACGGCTGGAAAAAGTTTTAAGTGTGTGGCGCCCCACGCCCTTGCTCCGCAGCAAGCCGGCACCAGCCGCGGACCTCTGGAAGTTTAATTTGTAACAAGTTTATATGGTCGGAGATGCTTCCTTCTGTGCGTTGCAAACTTCATGACAAAGTTAATATACCCTATCACATCCGTGAAGGGTATAAAAAGTATTTGTAGTCCGGATGGCGCAACGGTTAGCACGTTCGCCTTCTACGCACTGGGCCCCAGTTCGATTCCTACTGAATGCGGTAGTTTTCGATAAAAAAAGGGGATTTACGTGTCGGACTATGAGCCCACTCAGCTGTTAAATGAGTACCCATTTATGGGGTAAATAACTCGGTTGAGCGTGTTGTGGATCACACACCTCTGCACAAGACCGTCACGATCTAAAAAATGAGATGATGCTAACTCATCTCGAGGCCATGGTTCAAACTAGACTGTTGCGCCAGTTTTTTTTAAGTATGTATTTTATTATTTTTATATTTAAAATAGGTAATTCTTTTTAATATTATTAATTTGTGTATGTTGTTGATTATATTTTTTGTAATTTTTAGTTTTGAAAATGCATTAAATGCGAAACGTCGACAAATACATATAATACTATTTGAACAAACCAGTATAGTGACTATTATTCCAATATAGGTTAGGTTAGGTTAAAGGGCTGCTGTGCCTAACACAGCACACATGGACCGCAGCAGGGTCCGTTGTGTTACCACCGGGGATTCAACACCCGACCATCCTAATCACTAAACCAGCCAGAACTGTAAATGAAACGATGGAGCTTGCCAATATCAACATTAGCCAAGTCGTCCAATTCAGTGAAGAAGTAGGCTCCCAGAAAAGTCCTTCTCCTTATTGACAAAGCAGGGCAGGTACATAGAAAATGAAAGACGCACTCCTCCTCCTCCTCGTCACCGCAGCTCCTACAGAAATCATTGTAGGGAAGGCGAAGCCTCCTGGCGTGCTCACCAATCACACAATGCCCAGTGATGACTCCCACCGCCGCTCTGATATGCTGCCTTCCGAGCGACAGCAATTTAGCTGATCGGCTAGAATCCAATCTGGGCCACAGCGACTTTGTTGAAAGACATGTGCTTCCATTTAACCATATAGAGTTGGTCTTGATAATTGCTTCGGTTTTAATAGCTAATTTGCAGGCAGCGATAGGCATGTAGATATTACGACGAATTTCACCAGCTAAGTAGGTTGTACCCTGCCTGGCAAGTTCGCCTGCTTTGCAATTACCAGCGAAACCACTGTGGCCCGGAATCCAGCATAAGAAAATGTTAAAAAAACTCACTCATCTCCGTAAGCAGAGAGCGACATTCCGCGATAGTCCTTGACGTGATCAAACCCCGTTCGAGAGATTTAATTACAGCTTGGCTATCTGTAAAAATTGTTATATCTCTAACTGATATTACATGACGCCCCAACCAGTACAGGGCTTCTGTAATCGCCGTAATCTCTGCCTGAAGAACACTACAGTAATTGGGGAGATTGAAAGAGAGACATAGGTTCAGCCCATCACAAAAAATTCCAGCGCCTACTCCCTCGTCCGTTTTAGATCCATCTGTGTATATTTCTAGTGACTTATGTAGTGGCAGCACGTTCCCTTCCCATTGACTGCGTGATGGTATCAGACTGACAAAGTTCTTATCGAGGGCATATTTTGGAGCCGTATAGTCAGTCGTTGCCGGAATAATTGGGTTATTGAGAACAGCAGCGTGTCCAGAGTTTGAAGCAAGCCAATAACCACTGTCACGTAGTCGAATGGCCGTACACGCGGCCACCTGTTCTCCAAACGTGTCAAGAGGGAGTAGGTTGAGCAGCATGTTCAGGGCCGCAGAAGGAGTAGTCCTAAGAGCCCCAGTAATAGCGATGCTGGCTAATCTTTGCACTTTTCCCAGTAACCTACGATTAGCCTCTATACTCAAAGCAGTCCACCAAACCACAACCCCAAACGTAAGTATGGGGCGCAAAACAGCTACATAGAGCCAGTGCAATATTTTAGGTTGAAGGCCCCAGCTTTTACCTATAGACCTCTTACAAGAGTAGAGTGCAATAGTAGCCTTGTCCACCCTCTCCTGTATATTCGGCCTCCACGATAATTTTTTGTCTAGAATGAGTCCTAGAAATTTTGCCTTATCCGCAACAACCAGGCTCGTCCCCTTTAACACAGGAGGCTCAAAACGAGGTATAATATGCTTCCTTGTAAAGAGGACAAGCTCAGTTTTGTTCGGATTAATATTTAAACCACAGTTGTCAGCCCAAGTGGTTAGAAGTGAGAGGGCATTCTGCAGTACCTCGCTAAGAACACACGGAAATTTTCCCGATATTGCGATGGCAATGTCATCCGCATACGCACACACCATGCAACCCAGCCCTTCCAGGTCTAAAAGCAGTCTATTGACAGCTAAGTTCCAGAGAAGGGGAGAGAGTACTCCACCTTACGGAGTACCTCTTCGCACTAGTCTACGTTCGGTCGACGCTCCTAAGCACGTGTGTATAACCCTAGATGTTAACATCAGGTTAATGAGCGTGCAAAGGGAATCTCCAACTCCAAGACTAGAGAGTGCATCAGTGATAGCTCTGTGTTTAACATTGTTGAAGGCCCCTTCGATATCAAGGAAAATAACCATGGTGTATTCTTTATTGCCCAAAGATTTCTCGATATAGCTCACAATAGAGTGTAAAGCTGAATCTACTGATTTGCCCTTGAGGTAGGCATGTTGATAGGTAGACAGAAGGTTCGATGGAATACTACTACGCAGGTGAATGTCTAAGAGCCTCTCCAGTACCTTTAAAAAAACTGACGATAGGCTGATTGGTCTTAGATCATTTGGACGTACATGTGAGGTCCTACCCGCTTTTGGGATGAAAACCACCTTCACCTCAGTCCATAATTTAGGAATATACACCAGCTCCAAGCAGGCCCTGAAAATAGTCTCGATCCATGGAGCCAGAATATCCGATGATTGTTGCAGATCGGCCGGAATTATCCCATCCGGGCCCGCGGACTTGTAAGGTTCAAAGCTGGATAAAGACCAGATAATTTTTTCCCTAGATATGATGTTATTAGCATCGACTGAACTATTGCCCGTCGTCGGTGAATACACATTCGATGCATACGGTGAGCTACCTGGGAAATGCGTGTTTGGCAGTACCTCAATGGATTCTTTGCTGGAGGTTGTCCACGACCCATCTTGCTTCAGTAGGTAACTGGGTGCAGATGGATTGGTAGAAAGAATTTTGCGAAGCCTGGACGCCTCACTCGACTCCTCGATGCGTTCACAAAAAAGTTTCCATGAATTTCGTTTCGCCCGTCTCAGTTCCTTGTTATATAAGCCAAGAGACTTCCTGTATAATGCCCAATCAGAATCAAGCTTGGAGGATTTAGCCTTGTTAAAGGACTTTCTGCATGAGATCCTAAGGTCTGTTATCAAAGGATTCCACCAAGCAGGTTTTTTCTTACCTCTTTGTCTTATGACAGGACACGATTTAGTCGATGCTTTGTTAAGTGCATCCGTCAGTGTACGCACTAAGGCATCCACCTCCATTCTGCTACGCGGCCGGTCTGGAAGAGAAGGCAAAACTTCAAGAAGGGTTTCCCGGTGTTTAAGCCAGTTCGTCTTTTTACGATTTAGGATGACAAGTTTATTTCCTGGAGTGTCATCGAGGGAAAATTGCAAATACCGGTGGTCGGAAAAAGAGTGATCACTCGACACCCTCCAATTTCTCACCAGATGATAAACATCTTCAGAAACGAGAGATATGTCAAGTACCTCCTGCCTATTTTTTGTGACAAAAGTAGGTTTGTTGGCAACGTTGCAGAGATAGAGGTTAGATTCGATTATATATTCGAAGAGCAGCTCTCCTCGTGCATTCGTGTCAGAACTGCCCCATATAGCATGATGAGCATTTGCATCACATCCAAGGATGAGGCCCGCTTTGAGTTTCTTGGATGCCGCAACAGCATTCCTAAGAAAATTTGGAGGGAAAGTACCTACATAATCGAAAGCTAGGTACGCAGAAATCAGCCAATAATGCGTTGGCCCAATTTCTAGACTGACTACCACGCAGTCCGTATTACTATGCTCTGAAATTAAAAAGGCATGAAAAGTATTCTTAACTAAGATGCATGAACGGGGTCTGCCCTGGTCCTTTGCATAAAACAAGACATAGTTATTAGAACGCAGGCCTCTTACGATACCACCTACGGCCCAAGGCTCTTGCACCAGAACAATATCTTCTCCACTGCGCGCCAGCCGGAGAAGAAGCGCCGCAGAAGCTGCTTTAGAATGATGTAAATTAATCTGCAAAAAACTTACCATTTTTAAGATATCCGTTCCATCACAGTAACGTCGGTTTCACACTCGACGTCTGATTCGAGAGAATCCTCATCAAACACGGATGCGGATATGCCCTCCAGGGCCTCTAAGTCGGAGGAAAGAGACACCGCATTTTCCTCAGCTACATGCTCCTCAGGCATAGGCGACGATTCAGAATTAGTTCCTTCGGCTGATGCTTGGACCACATCCATAGGGGTCCCTGATGGAATTTCACTTTGCGCCTTGCTACTGTCCTTCTTGTAAACCTTCAGAGCTATTTTTGAAAAACCATAGTTAATTACACCTTCGGTTTTTGACAAATGAGCCAGAGATTCCGTGTTTACCACCAGAATGGCGCATCGCGAGTGTTTAACAGGCTCCTCAAGTTTCACAACTCTCCAGTTATGAGTTTGCAGATTCGAGTTACTCGCTTGTATTATGTGCAAAATTTCATTTACGTCCTCGGGTTCGGCTGGAAGCCAGGTGCGGGCTCTTGGTCGAGTGGGGATTTTATCTCGCGTAACGACCTCGAGTTTAGCACCTGGCCAAACCTCCCCTGCCTTCCGAATGGCGGCTACGAACAGGTCGGCCGACCGTTGATCGGCAAA
Source organism: Chloromyia formosa (assembly GCA_964017055.1). NCBI lineage: Eukaryota > Metazoa > Arthropoda > Insecta > Diptera > Stratiomyidae > Chloromyia > Chloromyia formosa. Next base: position 66,337,610 of record OZ024818.1, read on the forward strand.
CCGCATGAGTTTGGCGCGGCCTTGGTACCAACCGCCATCCTTACAGTTAGGAGCGGGACCAGGATGTTCCTGCATCACGCTCCGAAAGTTCAAGGCCAGCTTGCACTCGACCTTCTTCCATTTGTCAAAGGTGATGCTTCCATCCGCATCACCTCTGTCGATCACCGCGAGTTCAGTCCATCCCTTTAACGCCTCCGCGTAGGAAGGGGTGGACCCACATGCAGCGGTAGTCTTCTGTCTCTTGGATGTCTCCGGAGATTGGTCCAGAGATCTGTTTCTCTTCGAGACAGTTGATACAATAGGAATCCCAGCAGTTACTTTCATGGCCCATTCCAGTGATTCCTTTTGTTTCTCCGTTCTTTGCTCCTCTGGTATCTCCAGCAGGGAGTCACGGAGTCTGAGCGCACTTCTGCGTTCCCTATAACGCGCTTTTGATGAGAGAGGATTGCGGTTGCGAAAACCCTCTCCCGCAGGTTCTGCTACTTCAACCGGTGCCTCACTGCCAGCCTTGGCCTGAACATGGCTAGGGCCTGGCTGAGGAGATGGCGGCCCAGCCGTGTGTTTTCTTGAGGTGCTTACGCCATTGGATGCTGACTTGCGTGAACACCCTTGGCGCGCTAGCTCTCCAACTGTCAGAAATTATTTAAAAAAATACCTCTTGTTCGATAACGCTTTTCTATGTGGAGTAGGATTACGTTAAATGTTCCCTTGCGTTGCAACTTTCTGATGGAGGCGCAATCTCGTTCAGACTCGTCTAATCGATGCAGCACTCAATATCTCACCACAGTTAGCAAATCACAATACAGACTACACTGGGATGAAATCAGCGTACACAAAACAATTCACTCCACTGAGATGGCGACCGGTTTTTTCTTTTTCCCGCTATCTCAATCGACACTAGCACCGTATCGTTTTGGGATTATCATTGATTTTATGTATTTAATTTAATATGAGATTGAAAATTAAAATGATAGTTGGCCCGAAATTAATTCCGAACTTTGTGTTGTGCGAAAAATGCGGCACCCAAGGGGCTTGTTCACGTACAAGAGAGTTCCCGAAAAACTTTCACTTGAAAACTGAAAACAATTTCACGAAACGCGACCACCGGCCGAAAGTCGAGAGCGTCGAAAAACACGTCCACTCACGACAAAGGTTGGATACTTGCTTATTCCAATATAACATTACCTAAGACACATTTGATGCCGCTGCTATGTTTCTGCCGTCAATGAAATTATCGCATAAGCTTTCAAATGTTTCCTCAGGTTGTGGTCTCTGATCGTTCTCAATTATGACCATAAATATTCACCTTATGCTGAACAAATTAACAAAAAGCTTTGTGTCAACCGATGTTTCTCCACATGAGTCGCTAAACACAAATCGGTGAATTTCTACACTAAGCTAATGAGGTGAGAGGTGAGGTTTATATTTTTTTTTGCATATTTAATCGAAATTGCTGTTCAAGGCCGAGAATCGGGAGTTACTGATACTTTTCATCTCAAAGTAACAATGGGGTGGCACAAGCAAAATTCATGGAACGAGAGAACAGAGATATTAATTTTTCATGGAAGAGGAAAATAACGACACTATTAATGACAACCACCAATAGGACGGTGATATTTGACAGCTTTATATGAAGCGGGGAATCAGAAACCAAAACAAACATTTTAATATCGGTTTTCTGGCAGAAAATTCATGAAAACAAGTACGCATATCATATCGAATTGTTTAATTTCTTACGTATAAAATGACATTCCCGTCTTATAGATACGCTAGTTAGTTTTCCAGCCAACAACGAGGCACTTCATTTTAACACAAATCGCTACCGTACCAATTTGTCCTACTGGAAATATCACTAGTGTGTTCTCTGCATAACCGTGGCTTTTTACAAACAAAACCCGGCTCCAGACTTTCGCGAATGAAACCGTATTCACTATCTTCACGAAGTCTTTGACAGCTTTATGCACAACTGGAAAATGACAATCTTAAAACCGTTAACTTACTTTCCCATCTCTCGTCGATTTCAAGAAGAAGATTGTCCCATTCTAAAGCTGACAATTTGTATGGTTTGACAGGCATAGGTATAGCCCTTCCTGTTGTTAATTATATACTCAAAGCTTTTCATTATTTCACATAGATAGGGGAGGTGGGTGTTCCATCGATCGGATACTGTCCATTCTCAATACCAACCAATTACATCCTACCACACTATTTGAGAAATATTTGAATTTCAAGTAGCTAGCTTTTTAGATTCTTTCGATCGGGAGTTACAGATAGTTTTCATTATTTCACATGAGTCGTTAAAGACAAATCGGTGGAGTTTTGCGCTAAAGTTAATGAGATGAGAGGTGAATTTAACAATTTTTTTGCATATTCGAATGGAATTGCCATTCCCTGCTGGAAACTGCAGACTTTCAATAATGTATGAATGGTTCTGATGATAATTCGGATATCTTTTGATCGGTAAGACCATGGAGGAAATATATAGGTACATATATTTCCTCCATGGGTAAGACCGATTGCAATGAAATAAAAACTAAATGTACACTGCTCGTCACCAGAATAGGTTTAAGAATTTTAATTTACGTTTTCCCTCATATCTCAAAAAGTATAACATGTACATTATATTTTTGTTGGATGTTTAAAACTTTCTTTTGTTTAGACTTGATACTACAAAAATGAGGACATTTCTGTGACTGTACCTATAATAAATTTTGCTTCGATTGATTTGTTCACTCAAAACACTACATTTTTTTGGGTCATCAGAATAGGTTCAACGGTAATTCATTTAGTTTGCGATGTGCAGTTGCTATCAAACAGTGTGAAATCTTTTATTTTTAACAATTCCGGTAGCGTAGAGTGATTTTAGTCGCGGTAAACAACTGGATGACTTAGAAAAGGGTCAAATAAAAGGTTACCTCTAATGTGGCCTAAATCAGCGAGAAATTGCCAGAAAAGTTGGTCGAAGTCAAAATGTTGTGAGCAATTTTATCCGAAAAGGTGCAAATTACGGAAAAAATATGAAAGTATGTCTTTATTCAGCAACAGACAGAAGACATATTGTCCGAGCTGCGTCAAATTCTCGCCATTCTGCATCGAAGATCAGGGGAAAATGCGGTGTTAAAGTAAGCCTATCAACTGTAACACGTGTAATACACAACACTTGCAACTTAAAAAGACTAAAACTAATCCGATGAAAAAAAGTTCAACCTCGAGGGACCTGATGGATATAGCTTTTATTTCCACGATATAAGAACGCCTGAAAGCTATTTAAGTCGTCATCACATCTGTGCAGGCGGTGTAATGGTATAGAGAGTCATTTCATATTCTGGGACTTGTGAATTACAATTTTAAACTCCCAAAATGAACGCGAACGCTTACAAATCGGTATTGGAAAAGGCATTTCCACACTTCTCGAATATTTTTGGACCAATTCATACTGCGAGAGAGTTAAAATCGTAGATCAAGGGTCAAAATGTCAAATTGCTTGAATGGCCGCCATACTCTCCTGATCTTAATATTATAGAAAATATGTGGGGACTTTTATCACGGAGGGTGTATGAAGGGGGGAGACAGTACGAAGATACTGATACCCTAAAGGAAGCCATTAAAAGGGCGTGGGCTCAAGTTTCCCTTCGAGATATTGGGAATTATTATGCTTCATTGCCAGACCGGATTTACGAAGTCATTAGTTCAACCAAGGAGGTAGTACGCACTATTAAAATATTTTAAAATTAACCACTTTTATGTTACAACCAATGTAAGCTTGAATTTTTGCTTTAGATATGAATTTTTATACTATTTTGTGTTTGAACCTATTCTGGTGACCAAAAAAAATGAACTTTTTGTTATGCTTTTTAGAAAAAAAAATTATAAATGAATTATAATGTGTGCTATAAATCCCAAACTATTTTACTTCATTAACAACATCTTGGGCTATCGATAAAAATTTATTTCATTGAAATCGTCCGGTTGGTTACGGAAGTAGAGGCTATTTTACTTTTGCACAAACGTTGAACCTATTCTGGTGACGAGCAGTGTAACTGCAAATTAAGCATAATCTTTTTCCAAAAAAAAAAACTAGTTCGATCGGATTAGCGATTTTCATGTCATGCCTGAACAAACAAATTTTTTTCTCAAATATTCCGAATGTACGGAAACGAAAAATTTACAGTAAACGTATAGATAATAATTAACAAATTCTTTGCTTCGATTTACAGGTTGAAGAAGATTGGAAGTATGTAGCCATGGTATTGGATCGCCTCTTCCTATGGATTTTCGCAATAGCGTGCGTCCTAGGCACTGCCCTCATTATTTTAGAAGCACCTAGCCTATATGACACGGCCCAGCCTATAGATATTTTGTATTCAAAAATTGCAAAGAAGAAGTACGAGCTACTAAAAATGGGCAGTGAGGATGTATAGCGACCAGTTGGCTTCGCAGCCGGATACTGGAACGTGTTCCAGGTCTGGCTGCGGGCCTTGCTCGACAGCTCAAACAATCAATCCGTGTAATACCAAAAGTGATAACGACGAATGCACCATAAGCATCAACGTGCAATTTGCCACAGAAAAGACAGTATTATGCTATATTTGTTTTTATGGAAGAAAATAAACAACAATACAACAACAAATTAAAACATTGTAACATGAGTATTTTAGCGATAACACGAAATTCCATGTGAATTTACTTGTTTTAAAATAGCAGAAACCACTTTTTATAAAATTGAAATATTTATAATCAATTCTTACTGTTACTGGAACTATGAATTATATGAACGCTTAACATAACGAACAAATTGTTTAAGTGATTAACCTTAGAGTGAGGAAAAATGTTGTTAGATAAGTAAAATATAGATTTAAAAACAAAAGAAAAACAAATTAATTACGAGAAATTTTTTAGTATTTTTATAATCATATTGTACTCGAATTTCAAATTTGATGCAATATAAAATCTAGTAGATACATACGTTCTCGTTTCAGTTAGTCTGAAACATACAATCGGCCGGATGTAAATTTTTATCTACATACGCATTACCCTTAATTTGAAATAGTTTTATTATTATACTATATATGAATGAAAGATAGAAATGCGAACATAATGAAATAAAATCAACAAACAAACATTTTATAATCACTTTTTATAAATTCAAGCTATTACTAAACTTCAGTATTGAATAAGGTGAAACATGAATACTAAGGAAAAATTACTTTACTACCAGTAGTTAGTTTTGCCAAGTATATTCTAATAGACAATTAAACATACGAGAATTAAACACAGTACAATGAAATAAGGAAAAAGTATAAATATTCTCGAAACTGTCAAATTTTTTTTTATGGGTTAAAAAACACGAACTACGGGTTCGTGCTTTTTTAAATACATAAAATAAATCGAAATCGAAATTAAGCAATGCCTCGATAAATCTAATCAATTTTCGGGATTTTAAGGATATGCCACATTACCATGTGGACTATATGCTTTAAAGCGTGGCGAAAAGTGTCCTGGTTTCTTTCATAAACGCAAAAGTAATTGATTGATTTTAAAAAATAATATAACAAGTACAGGTATTAAAACAATGTTTAAACTACAGAGAAAAAGAAACAATACAAAATCGCACTACGATAACTTTAAAACAATCCAAAAGCAAGCGTATACTAAGGACTAAATTTGTGGCGTATAATCTTACCAAATCTCTTTTTTACGATGATAATAGTAAAACTAATTAGTGAATATAAAATGAAAATGGAAATGAAGGCAATTTACAATCGTTAGTATCAAAAATCGAATGATTAAAGCAATTGTCCAGTACTATGCCCTATTTAATTTGGTTTGTTCCTGTATGCAATTCTTAAAGTTTAATAGTTGGCATTACAATTTAAGTTACTTTTAATTTCATCTGGAATTCAAAGCAATTTACAAGCAATATATTAGAGTATAATAAATGAAATTATTCACTATCCAGCTTTGTATGTAAATATTTATTCGACGACGTTTCGCTTTTATAGCATTATCAAGTCTAAATTACAAAAATAATATCAACAGTCTTTATATATAATCTATACAAACATGAATATATAAAAATTAAAATAAATAAATTACCTATTATATAAAAATAATATTTATAAATATTCTTATTTGTATAGAAGTAAAATATTTATTTACGAGTATTATTATGTAATTTAAGTTGTCAAGAATTAAAATTGGGTAACTTTAATTAAAATTATTAAATATTATATTGTATTTTTTAGTCGACTCATCTAATTCGGATCTAGAATTAAGGGATTTATTAAAATTTTTGTTAATATAAATTGCTTCTTTGATACGAATTTTATTTTTATTACGATCTTTATCAATAATTTTGGTGTTATCAAAATCCATGATGTGTTATCATTTATTTGATGTTTAATTAAAAAATTATTAGGATTATTACTAATCCTATAAGTACTCTGGTGTTCTTTAATTCCAGTATTTAATTGCCTTATTGTGGATCCGTAATATGCCGTATCCTTATTGTTATTAGCGCAAGTTTATAATAACGTTATTATTTCTCCCTATATATAATTTTTAAAAAATATTCTTCACACGGATACTAAACAAAAATTAGATATAGGGAAAAATAATAACCGTATTTATAAAATTCCCTGTAAAACTTGCGCTAATAACAATAAGGATACGGCATATTACGGATCCACAATAAGGCAATTAAATACTGGAATTAAAGAACACCAGAGTACTTATAGGATTAGTAATAATCCTAATAATTTTTTAATTAAACATCAAATAAATGATAACACATCATGGATTTTGATAACACCAAAATTATTGATAAAGATCGTAATAAAAATAAAATTCGTATCAAAGAAGCAATTTATATTAACAAAAATTTTAATAAATCCCTTAATTCTAGATCCGAATTAGATGAGTCGACTAAAAAATACAATATAATATTTAATAATTTCAATTAAAGTTACCCAATTTTAATTCTTGACAACTTAAATTACATAATAATACTCGTAAATAAATATTTTACTTCTATACAAATAAGAATATTTATAAATATTATTTTTATATAATAGGTAATTTATTTATTTTAATTTTTATATATTCATGTTTGTATAGATTATATAAAATATAAAGACTGTTGATATTATTTTTGTAATTTAGACTTGATAATGCTATAAAAGCGAAACGTCGTCGAATAAATATTTACATACAAAGCTGGATAGTGAATAATTTCATTTTTTATATACGAAGATACCAGTGAATAACAATCAACTTATCAATATATTAGAGTAGTCAATTTAGATACTGAATGCACTGCTACTCGGATTTTTTTTTGAAGCCGATGAGAGATATGCCAAACGGTAGCTAATTGCTTCGTTATTAACAATTTAATTTGTTGAAGGTCAACTCTATAAGTCTATAATTAACGAAAACCCGGCCAAACATTGGAACCGCCCAAATTACACTCATCATTTCTCGGGAATTTTCTACTCAATCGCAAAAGTAAAAATTTATATTTTTAGCGCAGAGAATTTGCTATAAAACATGGCTGAAATCTCTACGAGCCATTCCATGGTTAATTTGCAATTACCATTCCAAGGAGTTTTTGGCCATTTGCTGACATATCAATCAGCTGACATCACTTATTAAATTTATTTCAGGCCCGCATCAATTGTAGCATAGACTACCATGAACACGTTCCATAACGTAGCTATAGTCAGAGCTGTAGTCAACTCTGACTACTATCATAGTCAGCTATAGCTCTGAGTGTTATGGAACGACAATAGTCATAAAATAACACAAACACCGCCATATTTCTCACTACTCTCAGATTTGCATCGGTATTTCACTTTCCATGCAATCATTTTTCACGCACAAACACTCTTTCGCATTAATTTTTCCCAAATGCCGTTTGATGTGCACTTAACTGCATAAAACAATTCGTAATCAAAGTAATTATGGACAACATCGATTGTTTACTGTCACTTTGACTTCGTGTGTATGTGTGTGCATTATAGCTATCGATAGCTGAGCTCATGAGCACGAGCTAAAATAGTTGACTACAAAGTTAACTATTGTGCCTTATGGAACGACGAGAGTCAACTACAATAGCTGACTATCCGAGTTATGGAACGACAATAATTGCCTATAGTCAACTATAACTGCATTATGGAATGCACTCCATACATTTGCTAGGGAGACTACGATACGTTCAATGCCTGGAATAAATTTGAAATATGCTAGCAGCTGATTGATATGTCAAGAAATGGCCACAAATTCCTTGGAATGGTAATTTCAAATTAACGGTAGGTTTGCTTATATATTTTCCAGTCATATTTATAGCTAATTCTCTGCGCTAAAAATGGAATTTTTTGCTTTTGCGATCGAGTGGGAAATTTCTGAGAAATGATGTGTGTGATTTGGTCGGTCCCAATTTTTGGGAGGTTTTTCGTTAATTATAGCCTCCACGGTCAGAATTGACCATAAACAAATTAATATGTTAATCACGAAGCCATTAGCTACCGTTTGGCATATGTCTCATCGGTTTCAAAAAAAAAATTTCCGAGTAAAACGTTAAATTCATTATGCCCGAACCAGATTGAACGCAGAATGCAGCAGTAGCGAAATGTCAAGTTAGAAAGCATGCATTTCCCTTAAGCGACCTAGATTGAACGCTGCGGCAGCGGCGAAAGCAGATCTGCCTGTTGTTATTGCCGCTGCTGCTGCTGCTTTGTGCCTTCAATCTGGTTAGGGCATCACACTATATACGAATATGAGCTTGTACGTCGCAAAAACAATTCAAAAGCCATTCAAAATCACTCAAACCCATGACATTTATTTGGATAATACTTCAGAAGCCTGTATTTTTGAGAATGAAAGTTTTTCTTTTTTGTGTACTTTTATGTATTTTGGGATGCTGAACACGAATCCGAAGTTTGCCTACAAAAATTCGGCTGGGAAATTTAAATACTAACCAAACTATGTAGTCCGGATGGCGCAACAGTTAGCACGTTCGCCTTCTACCCACTGGGCCCCGGTTCGATTCCTACTGAATGCGGTAGCTTTCGATAAAAAAGGGAATTCACGTGTCGGACTATGAGCCCACTCAGCTGTTAAATGTGTACCCATTTATGGGGTAAATAACTCGGTTGAGCGTGTTGCTGATCACACACCTCTGCACAAGTCATGCCGTGACGATCTAGAAAATGAGATGATGCTAACTCATCTCGAGGCCATGGTCCAAATTGGACTGTTGCGCCAGTTATTTATTTTTAAACTATCACCCATTTTTTGGTTTTTGACCCATATTTCCAAAAGTATACATCCTGCAGAGAAAGTTACTAGCAAATACCATAGTGTTTTGAAGTTGACTAAATTTGATAGAATTTGATACCAAATTCAGTTCAGTACGTTCAGAACTTATCGAGAAGCTGCTTTTCAAAATTTGTTTAAAAAAAGATATATATCATATATGTATCTTCCCAAATATCATGAAAAGTACTCATTCTATGAAGAAACTTTTAAAAATTTGTGGATAATTTAATTATATTTAATTTGATACATGAACCACTTCCGGGGAATATACAGTTCCTTAGAAATGGAAAAGAACATGGAAGAGGAACAAGTTTGCTCGTGAATAGCAAATACAGATTTAGGCATATTTCGTAATACATGCATAAGGTGCGTTTTTTTAACAACGGTTTAGGGTAAGTTAACTCTTGGAGCAAAAAAACAATCGAGAGCAGCCATCTAGGTTAACCTTTTAAATATCATGTCATGCTAATCAGAATAATGTGATTGGCTTTTCAAAATTGACCGTAGCGTATAAATATTAGATAGTAGTGGCGAAAAAGTATTAAATGTGTAAATTACGAATGAACTGTCGTCGGAACTCCGCACTAATTGTCAAATTAATGACAAGCATACTTATAGGCGCGTTTTTCTGGTACAATTTTACAATGTCAGGTTCAGGTTAGCCACCCCACTGACCTGTTCAGGTTTAAGTTGTTGGTGTATTGCATGGAGATACCCTAAACTGTACCAGATAAATGTTCAAAAAACACACCTATAAATACATTTCGTTTTTGTGGCGAAAACAGTAAATTTAATATGAATTTCTGATCTTTCTTCTTTGGTTAGGTGCAGGAACTGCCGTAATGTGTCACAGACCACTTAGACCAACATTGGGTCCATTGTGGTACCACGACTATCAACTTCATTGGAACCTACGTATAAAAATAGTTCTCGGTAGTCGGATAGACGAATCCGAGTGAGCGAATCGCCGCCTGGCTGTCCGTGTAAATAGTAACTCCCACACATAACATGACTGCCTAGCCAGGACACAGTTTCCGAGATAGCCGAAACCTCCGCCTGTAGGATATTGCAAAAGTCGGGGAGACGGAGTGATAATCCCCAGTTCTTCCGAGTATATGCCCTCCCCAACCCTGTCGTCGGTATTAGAGCCATCTGTATACATGGCCATTGGTTCGCTAATCGGGATCGCGTCTGCCATCCATAGACTCCTCGATGGAATCAGACTAGTGTAGTCTTTGCCAAAATGGTATTTTCGAAAAATGTATTTTATTTTAGTCCGTCTCCCTTGGGAGATTCAGATTGTCCAGTAGAGTGGAGTGTCTCACACTCAGCGCGCGAGAGCCGTGTTTGACGCCAGTTGTTCGCCCAAGATATCCAACGGGAGTAAGCCGAGTATCATATCTAATCCGGCTGATGGAGTGGTAGTAAAAGACCCCGTCGTCGCGGCCAACACAGCTAGCCTTTTTACCTTTCCTAGCAAACTACAGTAGGCTGCTACTCTGAGTGCAGTCCACCACAAAATAATACCACATAATAATATTGGGCGTACCACAGCTGTATATATCCAATATACCGCTTTCGGCTGCATATGCTACATATGCCCTAGTTCTTGCTTATGGGCTTCCTACACGAGTAGAGTGCAGTAGTAGCTTTTTTCACCCGCTCTTGAACATTAAGCTTCCACCTTAACTTCCTTGCAAAGATGAGACCGAGAAATATAGCTTTATCAGTGAAAGCCAGTCTAGTGCCCTCCAGGATGGGGGGTTCAATGAGAGGGATCATGTGCCTCCTAGTGAAGAGCACAAGCATCGTTTTGTCCGTGTTAGCTCTAACACCGCAACGATTAGCCCACTCCGTTAGAATGGATAGGGCATTTTGAAGTACACCGCTGAGGGTATCAGGAAACTTACCTGTTACTGCAATAGCTATGTCGTCTGCGTACGTAATGACTTTAAATCCAATCTTCTCCAGATCCAAAAGCAGTCCATTGACCGCTAGATTCCAGAGAGGGGGAGACAGTACGTGTCTGCAGGGGAAACCCCACCAAGGGAATCCCCTGCAAACACGGCTGCACATAGACGATGTGCCTAGGGTAGTATGAGTCAGCCTTGATCCTAGTAGCGCGTTAATACTCGTAAGTATACAAAGCGACTCATCAACCTGCAGGCTCAGAAATGTTTCGATGATCTGACTAGGTCTAATGTTATTGGAAGCGCCCTCGATATCCAGGAAAACAACTATCGCGTAATCCTATTAATCCAGGGGTTTCTCAATAAAACTAACCAAAGAGTGCAGAGCCATATCCACCGATCTACGCAGATAAAGAGCGTAATGGAATGATGTTTTACAGATAGACAACTAGTCTCTCCAGCTGTTTCAGCAGTGTCGAAGATAAACTTATGGGTCTGAGGTAATTCGGGCGTGTATGCGAACTTCTACCCGCTTTCGGGATAAAAACAACTCGAACTTCCATCCAGATTCGAGGAACATAGACGAACTCCAGGCAGGCTTTTAGGATACCCTATATCCAATGATATAAAAAATCCGAACATTGCTGCAAGTCCGTCGGAATGATGCAGGTCCAGCAGATTTAAAAGATTCGAAGCTAGAGATCGCCCATATATTCTTATCTCAAGAAAGGATAGATGTACTATCACATGGCAATGGACAACAAATGTAGGACCCCTCAGGTGAGGCATTAATCGAGTTGCCAGGAATATGCGTTTCCTTACTCGAAGAGGTCCAGGATCCATCAGGAATTTTTCTCCTTATTACAAAGGCTTTATTTTATGACTGTTACGTTATTTGAGAGAAAGTTGCAACCCGCACTTCTTAGTAAGCCAGAGTTACAAAAATATTCTATCGTATGTTGCGTACTTCCTCCACTAATGGCTTTAGGATGACTCGTTTTTCCTTATTGCCTGGGCGCAGATTATATAGATTGCCGAAGGTATGATACCCTTCACGCGAAGCGTTCCGAATTATGGTGCATTTGCCACTTTGAAATTAGTAGTAAAACTTGTTCCCATTTCACTGTTCCTATGAAAGGTATGTGAAATACGTAGTGGGCCGATTTCAACCAAATTGGGAATGTGGTTTCAGAGTCAATATGATTGAATAATATGAAATTTGGTAAAGATATCTTCAGAAATAAAGAAGTTTTTCCAACAAAAACTTGCTTGTGGAACGGTTGTTCATATGACAGCTATATGACAGAGTAGTCCGATTTCAACCAAACTCAGGAATATGATTTAGCTAAAGATAATATTGATTAGTGTGAAATTTGAAAAAGAAATACTTAGAAATAAAAAACGTTTTCTCACAAAGACCAATTTTTGGACCGGTCGTTCCTATGGCACTTATATGACGTAGTATTCCGATTCCGTTGGTTCCGACATATTTACAGCTTGCAATAGAAAGAAGACTTTGTGCAAAATTTCAGCTCGATAGCTTTAAGACTGAGGGACTAAAAAACGATGTATCTGACCCATACATGTAGGATTTGTAGGATTATACATAATTACAAATCACCAAATGTTCGAAACGTATTTTTATTATAATTATTGCAATTTGCAGTATAGTTACAATTAATCAATCTTTTATTATCTTATTATAAATTGTATCGTCGTATGGAGTACTCGTCGTCACGGTTCAACAGGAACTTCCTTCTCCGCTGTCATTCGTTCCCTCGGTTTATTTGAATTTCATGGCTCTCGTTTTCTATAGTTCATGGCTGCTATGATTTGCTATTGCTTGTCGTCTCCGTCAGTATTATAGTGAATACTGTATAGTCGATAGTCGTCGTTTAGGTGTACGTTAACCCACATTCCCACATTGTACATGTCAAGGTCAAGCTTATATTTGACATGAAATGGATTTTGTCTCAGATAAAGTTTATATTACCACTCTTTGAGAAATATTAAAAACAAACTTCATTCTATTGCATCAAAAGCAAGCATTGAACCTATAAAATGCAACTGTGCTAGAAGAAACTAATTGATTCCGTGTAGTTTCCTAATATTTAGACAAAAATCACTTTTCCAATTGGAAAAAATGTGGAACTCCATTGAATCTAATTAAGGTGAACTGAGGTGAAAATAAAGTGGAACATTGGAATGAACGAACTTCTCTTACTAACCGCTACATGCGTCATAAATAAAAGCTTTACTTCTGCGCTATCCAGGTCAGAATCGGCCCTCGATAAATTACGCTAACTTACAGGCTAACATTGTTGTTGTATTGCGTTTTATTTTAGATTTCACTAACCTATACAGGTTAAGAAAACAAAAGAACGCGCCTATTGATGCTTGTTCATATACGCATAAAGGTACTAGTTGCATTTTTTACTTAAGTATGAATACCTACGGAGTGAACAATGTTTACGTTGCTTTTCACGAAGTAAATTTTTAATTTGTAATTTTCTTCGTAAGTATTGATCGTACAGAATTTCCAATTATATCAAAGTAAAGGTAATTAAAATATCTCCAAACCTAATTTCCGTGACTTTCCTCGTGGGATGAGTATCATACTATCTGTTTCTGTTAACCCTTTGTGGAGCATAGGGCATTAACCACACCGACTTTCCACCTCGTCCTGTGCACCGCCATCGCTTTCAGCTCACTCCATGACTCGCCTATTGAGGAACCCTCTCTCCCAACTGATCTTTTCCAGATGTTACTAGGTCGTCCAACACGGCGACTTGCGTTAGTTCGCTGCGGGTTCCAATCGAGCGCCCGTTGAGCAATGTTATTCGACCCTTTCCGAAGAGTGCTGCCTATCCATTGCCACTTTGACACAATAGATTTATCATGGTCGCAGTGCCCAACATACAGGGTTAGTAGATTGAACCTTTCCATCCATTGCCACTTTCACCTTTTAATGGAAGTGTCTATCCTGTCCTGACCAGTAACAGTAAGGAGGTCGCCGTTATAAATGACTTCCGGCCACAGTATGTGTAGGATGCGCCGTAGACACTGGTTCACAAATGCCAACAATCTAGTTGTTATCTTGTTGATCACCTTCCCAGTTGAACAGCCATATAGAAGCACCGAACCGACTTTACGTTGGTTTCGAAAGTCCTGAGCTTGGTGCTGTGTAATGGACGGTTTGGTGGGCATCCGGAGATGCCCGTGGGGACGGAGCCTAAGATTGCATGATGACCGTAAATGCCGGGCAGTGGCATCTGGCGAAGAAATAGGCCCCTCAACGAGCTTAGCAGCGGCCTATGCTTGGAAGACGTGGGTGGAGTTTTCGCCGCTAGTTGCCCCTGTCCTTTACATGTTACTAAATCATAGGCCTGGGGAAAACAACACAAATAAATGGGAAAGCAAAATTGGTGAGTATAAAAAAGGGGGCAATAAGGAGGAAATGACTGTCGGACGGCTTAGCAGGGCCGTCGAGAGAAAATCCGGGCCCGGTACTCAACTTTTGTTGGGGCCCCTATATGGCGACCGGTAGCTCAATGAACACAAAAAAACGGTCAAAGCGTACGTTTTTCTATTTTTTTGGTAGGGGCCCATATATGGCGACCGGTAGCTCAGTGCGTCAGAGTGGGATGATAGGGGAAGGAGCAAAAAAAAAAAGCTCAGTGCGTAGATACGTTTTTTTTTTCATTTTTCAAATTTTCGGGCCCCCGAGAAAAACACGGGCTCGGGGCGTTTCGCCCCTTCCTTAGGTACCCTTGTGCACGCATCTGGGTCTAGGTCTTATTGAACCCTCGGCCATCCTTACCCACCCTATCATGATGTTCCATGGCTGTAATATAGAAATTTGGGGACCCCCTATATAAACCATCAAAACCTCCCAAATAAGGGGTCACTCAACGCTACCGCGTCAACCTAAAGTTTACTGAAAAAAAAATTTGGCTCTGTTGAAGCTGCAATTATCTAGTGTACTTTCAGACAGATTCGGATAATGTGATCTTTAAGTTAGTTAGTAATAGTATCACCAGTTGTTACCATGACACGAGTATCGAAATGTTTTGCCCACTCAATACAAATTCGCGAAGTCTGCAGATAAGTCTCGTTCATACGTGGAAAATCGAAGCTAATAACTACATTTACAGCCTGGATATTAATACTACGTGTGAACAGAATCAAACAGGCTAGATTTCAAAAACCTTGTTTAAAATGCAGCGCCCGCCGTGTCAAAAATTTTCCCCCTCAAGTGGATTACTCTCCTCAGCTATTTTGGAGCCGTTCAATGGCAGGCAGTTTGATGTGTGTTTCTTTATGTACGAGTAACCATCACTCTTAAAATTTAAAGTAATCCTTCACAAATACATTTATTTTGAAAATACTAAAACAAATATATTTGCGAAAAAATGCTTCGAATAAAAAATGACGGCTATGTGCATTATAGCGTCTGGAAATTTTTTTTACCAGAAAGGAGTTGAACTTGAAAAAAGCTGCCCGAGCCTTATTGATGCGGGACTGTACATCAGCATCTGCTCCACTATCTGCTGTAACTAAGCTTCCGCGGTAGCAAAAACTGCCCATTTTTTCGACCGCTTGCCCCGATACACAGATTTCGTTTTGTCTTCCTGAGCCCAAGCTCAAGTACTTAGTTTTGGCAGCATTACGACTTACGCCGTGCAGAGCATCAGCCATTTGATCTACATGATCCGATTTATTTGAAAGAAAACAAATATCGTCAGCATAGTTCAGGTGTTGAAGGTATTTAAACAACTTCCATCTAATACCTTTGTTTTGGTTGTTCATGAAGCAAGATGTTTTACCAATGCAATTTTTTTAATCTTTTAATGTGCTCTTACGAAGCTTATTATATCCTTCACGGATGTGATAAGTTACATATATGATACTTTGTCATAAAGTTTGCAACGCACAGAAGGAAGCATCTCCGATCATATAAACTATATATATTCTTGGTCAGTATGATGAGACGAGTCGATTAAGCTTTGTCCGTCTGTTCGTCTGCCTGTCTGTTTCTAGGGAAACTAGTCCCTCAGTTTTAAAGCTATCAAGCTGAAATTTGCACAAAGCCTTCTTTCTATTGCACGCTGTAAATATGTCGGAACCAACAGAATCGGACCACTACGTCATATAGCTGCCATAGGAACGACCGGTCCAAAAAGTCGTCTTTGTGAATAAAACTTGGTTATTTCTGAAGATATCTTCTCCAAATTGCACACTAGTCAATATTATTTGTAGCTAAATCATACTTCTGATTTTGGTTGAAATCGGACTTCTCTATCATATAGCTGTCATAGGAACGACCTTTTCAAAAGCAAGTTTTTGTTAGAAAAACTTTTTTATTTCTGAAGATATCTTTACCAAATTTCATATTACTCAATCTTATTGACTACTAAACCACTTTCCCAGATTTGGTTGAAAGCGGCTTACTATTGTATTTCAAATACCTCTCATAGGAACAGTGAAATCGGAACAAGTTTTACTACTAATTTCAAAGTGGCAAATGCCCCATAAGGTCATAACAAAGATATGACCTTATGGCGCAACTAACAAACTGACAGGCATCTGACAAATTTAATCCTTATGACTTTCTCGTGGGATGACCACCTTCCCCGATGTTGGCGATAAATATTACCAAAAGGAACATTTTTCACCCACTGAGAGAAAACCATTTCCCATTTTTGAACAGCTTTTTTTCGGAAGCTTCCGAGCATACAAAGCTTATTTTGGTATGAACTTTTAGCCAATTTAGTGTATATGAATGGAAAAAACCTAGCTTTTCCCAAACTAGAAGATTTATTTTTTGTATCCATATTTCGGGAGCAACTCACTCCCTTCCTCAGTATACAAGCCACAATTCCTTGGTTCGTGTTTAGCAATTTCTTCGGATTTTCGCGCATGATTTGATGTATCCAACTATCTCCAAATTTTTGGCGGGTCACGGTCTCTTCGGTGATGTGCGCGGCGACTGACGATCGAATTGTTCAGTTCGGATTTCATTTGGAGAAGAAGGACACACCGTGACCCTTGAATATTTGGAGATAGTTCGACACATCAACAAGCCGTACACCTTGGATCAGTGAGAAAGCCTTGAAATCATGCGCGAAATTGCTAAACACGTACCAAGAGAATTACACTTCAAAATTAATTAAACTCGCCGTGATAAGATGTAGGGAAGCAGGTAGTAAAGTACTCTCAACTGGTGTCATATGGCCCATAATTTTACTAACCTAATGGTAGTAGCTTGTGTACTGAGGAAGGGAGTAAGTTGCTCCCGAAATACATGACATATACTCGTAAATCTTGTAGTTTGGAAAAGCTATGTTTTTCCATTCATTTAAATTATAACTACAAACATCGGACGATACAGATTATACAATTTAGTGTGCTTTAAAGAAGTAAAACAGACTGTTTCTTTACGATGTATACTTTGGGAGATTAACAAATTAGATAACAAAACCGGAAAAATGCCATTTCGTCTTAAAAGGGCTCCTTCGTTAAAATTTTGGCTGACAAACCTCAGACCTGTATTTGGCACGCCAAATACCGTTAAAACGCATATGTTTTAAGCAATTAAAGCAATTATGTTAAAATAACCGTCCAATGGTTAACAAAAAACGTTATTTTTGTAAAAAAAAAATAAGTTTCCCTGCCGAATTTTTTGATGACAAACTCCATATTCGTGTTCAGGGGCTATAAAACTCCTTACGGATTTTGCGCTTCTATATGTTAGGAAGATTGTGCGCGTAAACCAATATTTTAGAAATAATATCCGTTTGCAACGCTTTCTTTCCAATCACAATTTCTCAAATCTGCTATGCCAGTCCCTAGACACAAACTTTGCACAGGAGACATAAATCACTTCTAGGGCCGTTGCAATACCTCCGGGAATACACGACCAATCCCTACTTTTCAATGTTCAACCAACCGGTACTAAAAACTAAACGATTAAGGTGAATCACTCACATCCTGTGGATTCCCTAAATTAGTGAAGAAAAAAGGACCCTATAGGAATTCACTTCTCCTTCTCCGCGCATAACCACAGTCGAACTTCCATCTAACCATAAATTTCATAGAACATGCGAAACAAAATTTCCCTCATTTTTACCGTTCTATGAAATTGGTGGTTCGACGGAAGTTTGATCGTGGTTGTGCGCAATCGTATGTGGCGACCTTAAGATAAACAAGCATAGAGAAGGTGAGCAACATTCTCCTCCGCCTCTGCGTGCTCACAACTTCTACAGTAGTGATGGTGGGGTGGTTTATTTACGAACATACCTACTAACGGATGATATTCCCAAACTAGTACCTATAACCTTAGTTGTTAGAAAATTGTTAAAAAATTCGATTAAAGAGTGCCTTAGTGATATATATACTAGGCTATACTAGGCTTGACAGATTAAAATAGGCTTGATACTGACTATAGCCCAGAAAGTCTGATCCTTTGATAGAATAGATGCAAAATCGTATGGTGTTCAATCATAAATGGCAGATTCTGCGAGCGAAGTATCTGAATATTTTACTTTTTTATTTTGAGATGTAAATGATTGTATTATAATACAAATACAGTCATGGCAACAATTATTTACACACAGCAGCTCACCAAGAAAAATTGTAATGAAATCAATATAACTCCTTCTATTTATGTTACAACAAACTCAAATTTCTAGGAATAAAGAGTTTAAGTCAGACTAAATCAACCTCCCCAACCACTCACTACCATACAAAAATAATTAGCTAGAAGCCAATTCCCCCTGTCGCTTAGTTTCGTTCACATCACGGATCTCACAAACCAGGAGCTGCCTTAATCCATGGGGGAAGGAGCTCGACCAAGCCAGGTTCATATTCCGACCTAAATCGGATTACGTCCCTGAGGGCAATGCTTACACTGTAGAAGACGCGTTCTTTTGCTTTTCTGAACCTGAATAGGTTAGTGAAATAACACGCAACAACAACAACAATGCTACCTTAGATACGTTAGCGCTTAACCCAATAATTTTTCCAGATCCTGATCCTGATCCTGACCTGGATAGCGCACAAGTAAAGCTTTTATTTAGGACGCATCTACCGGCTGCTAGAAGAAATTCGTTCGTTCGACGATGTACCACTGTGTTTTCACCTCATTCACCTCAATTAAATTTAATGGGACTCCACATTTTTTCCAATTGCAAAGATGATTTTATCGAAAAATTAGATTCAATGGGATTCCAATTGGAAAAAAGGGACATTAGGAGAATGATATTACAGTTGCTTCTCTTAGGTTTCAACGCTTGCTCCTGATGTAATAGAGTGAAGTTTGTATTTAATATTTTTCAAAGAGTGGAACTATCCCACCACTTATAATCCAAGTTTTACGAGTATCTGAAAGAAAATCCATTTCATGCCAAATACATGCTTTTACCCTGTATGGGTCAGACTCATCGTTTTTTTTTTGCACAAAAGCTCAGATTAACTACTCTTGACCTGGATAGCTGCAAAAGAATGAGGTAAAAGACTCCCTCTCCCTCAACTGATCTTCTCCAGATGTTACTAGGTCGTCTAACACTGGGACTTGCGTTAGTTCCCTGCGGGTTCCTATCGAGAACCCGTGGAGCAATGTTATTCGACCCTTTTCGACCCTATCCACTGCCACTTTCACCTTTTAATGGTAGTGTAGCATGACCGTGAAGGTCGGGCCGTGCCATCTAACGAAGAAAACGGCCCCTCAACGCGCTCACCAGGGGCCTATGCTTGTTACAGCTCAGTTCGGGAGACGTGGGCGGAGTGTTCGCCGTTCGTTGTCTATGTCTTTTACGTATTAATATAAATTCATAGACCTGGGGAAAACAACACAAACAGGGGAAGCCAAAATGTGGAATAATAAAAAAATTGAGTGATAAGGAGGCGATGGTAGGCGGACTGCTCCGATGACCTCGCGCTTGCATCGGGGTCCATGTGTAAGGGGACTCTTGGCCTTTGATTTCGTACCGCCGACAGATCATTACTCATCAGGTGCTGCTATCGATCTGCCGGTGGAAACAACACTACCAGACCAGAATATGATTCATTACAACTGCTCTCAATGATGCTCTTAAGGTTTATCGCAGCTTCAACATAAACTGCTCTATGTAAAAGCACGAATCCATTGCCATCAGCGCTGTACTTATCGTTTGTCGAAGCTTCAACATAAACGCACCATAAGCTTTTAAGCGCGGGGCTCGCATAGCGAGTGGAGCTTACACATAGTACATCTTTTAGTTATTCACAATAATTTTCTGTGTGGATTGTTAGCATTTAAATGACAAACCCGGAAGCGCCCACAGACAGGCGAAGTAAATAAGGTAAGTTGGTCTATAAATTGATCTCCGTCCCTTACTAATCGTACTACGTAGAAAGAGCAGGAATAACAAAGTAGGCTGATTATTCACAATAGCGTCATCTGGATCCAGGAGTTTTATAAAGAAGGTTTTGATTGACGCCCTTAAGTATGTAGCCGTACAACACTTGCTACGCTCGCTCAGTGTGAGACGCATTCAGATTCAGGAAAACTTCTGAAAATTTATCTCGCAGCTGGAAAGAACGTGTGTGTTGTATGTTGAGTCATATGCCCGTCCTTTAGCAGACAATTTTCGTCGCGCCTTGAGTTTGGGGTTCATCTAAAAAGATATCAATAAAATGCACTCTGTTTTGCTTAAGAAGCGCGCGTAAACGATTGCGGTGAAAATAAAATTGAACATGCCGTGATAATTTTATAATTCTGATGATTTATGATTCAGATATGTATATACAAATTTAATGGAATATGCCAACCTTGTTCTATTGCCATTTTATTTTTTTGCCAGGCTTTACCATACTTTCATCTATTATGTACAGCAATATAATTGGGGGATTCATGCTCGCTGTTGTAAATCGTAAAAGCGTCGTAAATCGTAATCGTATTTGCACCAAATACGAGGCTATTGTGAACTAGTTTACGATTTACGACGCTTTTACGATTTACAACAGCGAGCGTGAATCCCCCTAATAACTATATGCATTTCGCAAAGCAATGGACGCAGCCGCAGCCATCTCGACATCCATTCTCAAGCACAGCGGTATATGCAATTATCTTATGCTGAGTATTAGCATTCGCAGTGTAATTTCAATACTCGTAAATTTGGGATTTCATCCGTTTACAAGTGCACAGACTATTTCACGATGGGAGCTTGGTCAACTAGCTACCATGAGCCTGAATGCGTCTTTGTAACTATGCCGCTATATGCCGCTACATGCCGTGGTGTGGTGGAACTTTGGTTTGTTTGGTTTTGACATGGATGCGTCTTATGGCTGTGGGTCATCTTAAAAATTTGTCCGTCATGCAAGATGTGACGATTTTCATCCGGCTAGCAGAAGTGGAAATATGGCAAAAGTTTCCAAGTGCCATAAATGTGGGGCAGAGAAGAGAGAGATAAGGAAGGATAATCACAATCAATGTACACTAAATTCCCTGAAGAGTTTCCACCTCATCCCGTCTGCCTAAAAGTAAACAGGGAGACATGTGCCCTCTACCCTGGAACACCGTACCGAACCAACCTGTCAAACTCACAATCGCCAATTCCATCTCATTTCCCCGGAATCCCCGCCCGGTCCATATAGTAGAAGAACCAGGACAAAACAATGCTGCCGAACAATTGGTTTGTATCTCTCGGGTAATTATATTTATTATTTATTTCTCTCTCTTCCCGGATGTTCCTTCGCGTATCTATCGAGTGTGGTGTAGGGTAACGAACACCTATTACGCAAACTACAAGCGATTTGTCGTTTGTGTAAAGCGTGTTCGCTACCCGATCTTACCCTCGATAGATACGCAAAAGAATGCGCAGGATTACATTTGAACTTTATCTCATCCCATTACTCTCGGCGACAAAGTAACGCACACGATGCATGCTTAGTTTGTAATAGATAGCACACAGCTCTGAAATGTTCGCCTCGTGAAGAAATTTCCTACTTCGCAATAAACTTTTTAAAAATTTTGTTTAGTGAGTGGTCAAAGGGGGAAAAATTGATGAAAGTAGTCTACAGCTTAGTTCTTATATTCTCTTATCAAGTAGCCCATCATCAGTAAACTGATTCAGTATAATTAACGATGCTGGAATCTTGCTAAAACCTACGTCGATATCTTCCATAAAACATGTTCCACGCATTCGGTAGACATAAGACGTATCCATGTTCCCACTAAACAGTAAACCGGCCAAATAGGAATGTTTCCTATTTTCAGCTAAATTGCAATGCCAACGTTTTTTTTCCAATCATGTTTTATAGTACATATTAAGGAAACTATTTGCAAATATCTTTATTTATTCTACTAGTCGAACAATCCTTTAGTTTTTCTGTAACTTTTAGACTTTTGCTTAGATATACCAGAAGGTTGTAATTACAATAATGTACATCACGAAAAAAATTAGCAGTGTGCTAATATCTGTGCATATGCACAACAAAATACAGAAGCGTAATTTGCACATATAGAATAAAAATATTCAATACACACAAAAAAGAAAGATAAATAAATATTATCACTTTCAAACTTTGTTCGGAATTGGCATGTACAGTAGGTTGACAGAATAAAATAAATTCAAACTCGTTTACGTATGCATATTAGCATACTATTAAACACCTAAATTTTAATAATGGTCGTTGATAAAAAAAAGATTAATTTTTCTATGGTTATGGAATATTTACAGAACAGTTTTATAATTGCCTATTTTATTTTATTCTGTCACCTTACAATACATGCAAATAGCTTGAATTTATTCAAGAAATAATATAAATAGATAAATATCTATTGATAAATAAGTACTTAATTACATTTAAATATATTCATACCAAAGTTAACATATACAGTCCAGGAGGAAGAAAAACTAAAGATAAAGTTAATAAAATTGTAATACGTGAAAGTAAATAATAATCCCTAAATAGTTGTAATTAATATATTGTAAAAAAAATGAAATCAACAATAAATAAAATGCCAAAGATTAAAACACTGAATGTATCATAACTTAAAGTCAAAATGATTAAGAAATAAACATTTATAAAAATAAAAATTGAAATTACGTCAATGAATAAATCATTTTAATGACTGTTAATACGTTTCCCTACTGTTATAAGAAAAATGCTTTAATAACTTACCTACGATAGGTTTTTTTCAGAATAAATGTTCATAAAGAAGATTTTTTTATTCAGTATAAAAATGTGCGGCTTATAATTATAATTGAATTGAATTAGTAAGACCTACGTATCACTTAAGTAAAAAATATGGCAATATGAGTATTGTCTATATATTTGCCCTGAAATTATTCCTTTATAACCATAGTTATTTAGCTGTTAGATGGCTTTGCCACTAATCTTTCTCCATTGCAATATTTTAAAACTGAAACATTTGTTTCCTTCCTCCTTCCCCTCTCTCCATCACTTTATTGCCATATGTACCATCCTGGCATATTCGTTGCAATTAAGTCTTGTATTTTGAAGAATAATTTTTTTCTTCAGAGAAAATTGAGAAAATAAAAGTCCTTAAAAAAATAAGAAAAACTCTGAGATTTCACGAAGTTCTATACCATATTTTTCTTTCTTATTCCACTTGCTCTTAGGCGGCTACTACACTATAAAAATTGTTTTACAAATATCTTTTATAAAAGATATTTTCAAAGGCGGCTAGCCCAAGAAAAGCTTTGCGACATGAACGTTGCTTGTTTCAAGTACTTTTCATACAAGCTTGCGCACCTTCCCCCTTAGGCGGCTAATGTCATTCATAAAAGTTCTTTTAACCCTAGATTACTGCACACTAAAAACGTTACTTTTTCGGCATGGGGTGCATTTGCACCCCATCAACAAAATACGAACGATATTGTGACAAGAAAAGTATATTTTTCCGTTATTTTGTTTGTGGTGAACTGTATTCTTTTCGTTGGTAGTCACTGTTTAGTATTACTTGTTGTGCGGTGAAATTTTATAGTGAAAAGTAATACAAAGTGCAGCAATTGAAACAAAATCAAAAGACGTGAAAAGGGGTGAATACTTTTTATATTGTGAAATAAAATTTATGTAGTTTTTCAGTTTACTTTTGATTAGCTGGCTGAATTCAATAGAACCTTGAGACGTTTTAATCGTAGCAGTGATGGGGGATAGCGGAGATAAAGATCAATTAGTGTTGCACTTGCAATTGTTGAGATTAGTTGCCGGTGGTTGTAATGTATCATTATTGGTGATGACAGCTTGTCTGGTTGTTTAAACATGAAAGTGTCAATTTCGGCTTCCAATCGATGGCATGAATAGCATTTACACAGGCCATCGAGTCGGAAGATTAATACACTCCAAAGTT
Source organism: Chloromyia formosa (assembly GCA_964017055.1). NCBI lineage: Eukaryota > Metazoa > Arthropoda > Insecta > Diptera > Stratiomyidae > Chloromyia > Chloromyia formosa. The sequence continues at coordinate 66,362,192 of OZ024818.1, forward strand.
GAACTGTCACATGGCGATATAATATAGTTCAAAAGAAAAAAAAAAGAAAAAGAAGAATTACCTGACGCTCGTTCCAAGGTGATACCACCTCACCACTAACGAGCTAGTCGGACGTGGTCCTGGCACTCTAAGTGGCAGGCGCTCCTTTTCGTAGCACTTCTCTAGACGTCGCGCCAACCGTTGCCCGAACAAATATATGCAGGGTGGGGAGCAGAAGACACATCGGAGGACCCGGAGGCGACTGTGAGTACGGTCCGACTCTAAATGCGGCATACCATGGCGGTCTCTTAGCGCTTCCAGATTGCGAGTTAGTTGACAGATGAAACGGACATCTTCAACCACGGACACTGAAACAAAAAAAAAAAAAAAAAAACCGGCTTTATCAATGAACCTTTTGGAGGAAGATTCCCGGAATTTCGGTGGTTCCCTCGACGTTCTGCCTCGCTGAAAGCCTTCTCGGTCTCCATCAAAGAGATTAGTCTCCATCCCGACACAAGATAGCATGTAAACAATTTACCAATTGTCATAATGTCAGTGACGTTCATTCCATTGACGCCAATGAACCGAAATTTTTGCAAGGCATGTGGAACGCAGAACGCGCGATGTGGCAATTCTCTCTGGGTGGTGTTCCGGAAGAAATATGTTCCTTTTCACCACCTATGGGAAAAGCTGCGGGAAAAAGGGGAATTTGTTTTCCCTCTTTCAAAAGGAGTTTCCGGAACGGGGGCCGGAGGAGAATTCTGGACGGCCGCGTGGTTTGTTTCGACCGGCAGGGGTACAGAACAGATAGTACCGCCGAAAATAAGAATTCAAGGAAATAAAACGTAAAATAAAGGAATTCGAAATAGAGAAAGGAAAAAAAGAGTAAGTAGGAATAAAATTTAAGTGAGAATATATCTAAAAATCCCGATTTTTAGGCGTGTTATCGCGGCTATTTGGTGTCGGGGAAGTGGAAAGTGCGTGCGGTGGTTGCTACCGTGAAAGTTTTTTTGTGCGGGACAACAGGCCGTAGGCCTGCCTTAGCGGGCTTCGTCCTGGCGGGAGGGACGAAACCCGAGTAAAAATCCCGCTCCGCTAAGCCAACCACACACTGAGTCGCATAGGCGCTCCGTTAAGCTGACGCCCCGCAGTGAGCCGCTTAGGCGCCCCGTTAAGCCAACGACGCCACAGTGAGTCGCATAGCCGCTCCGCTAAGCCAACGACGCCACAGTGAGTCGCATAGGCGCTCCGTTAAGCCAACGCCCCGCAGTGAGCCGCATAAGCGCCCCGCTAAGCCAACGACGCCACAGTGAGTCGCATAGCCGCTCCGCTAAGCCAACCACACACTGAGCCCCATAGGCGCTCCGCTAAGCCAACGCCCCGCAGTGAGCCGCATAGGCGCTCCGCTAAGCCAACGACCCACAGTGAGCCGCATAGGCGCTCCGCTAAGCCAACACCATATATCGGACCAGAGAGTCGGCCTTCGCCCTACGGCAAGAGTCCGGTCAATTAAGGAACCCTCCTGTGTCTTGACTGGATTGTGGTATTAGTGTTTCGTGTTATAGTTGTTATTAATTAATATAATTAGTTAAGTTTATTGTTTTGCCACTGGATCCTGCCAACAACGAAAAAAAAAGCTAAAAACTGTGAGTAAATACAAAACAAAAAAATACTTTATATTATTATACGTTATTATGTGATGCGAGAAGATGCTCCCAGGAGCAACTTAATATTACCTATTTATTAATTCGAGTTCTACATATATTAGTAACATATATTAATAATTTATTCTTTTACTTAACCGCGTTATTCGCCTTTATATTTATGTTAATGTTCAACTTTATTCGGCACGCGACTTATGTAATACACAAGCGAAATTAAACCGTTGAAAAAAAAAAAGAGATATATGTGTTAACAATACTCAGAAAAGATGTCCTGCCCTAGCCCTCCCCTTCGCTTTCCACCAATTGGTTATAGAGGGTGGTCTGGCGCGATGTGAAGGCCTTAGCAGCCACTTAGCCTAGGCTCGCTAGGTTGCTGTGGGTATTTTTGCCTGGTTGCCTCGGGGAACTCCTCACTGCCGCCATTTTTATACCCTAGACTTTTAGTATAGGGTATATTGTTTTTGTCACGACGGAAATATGTAACACCTTAAAGGAGGCTCCGGAGGTATAGCAATGCATATATATAAATGATCAGGGTCACCTCCTGATTCGATTTAGCCATGTCTGTCTGTCTGTCTGTCTGTCTGTCTGTCCGTTCGCACGATAACTTTCGATAGAATGAAGCTAGAGCCTTGAAATTTTGGTCAAGTGTTGGAAGTATAATCTAGTTGGATGGTATTGAAAATGGGCATGATCAGGCCAAGAGAACGCCTACCTCCCCTACATATGTAAAATAATTAAATGTTGCTATAACTCCCGATTAAACAAACATAAAAAGCTTTAGCTTTGGCAGATTGCTCGTGAGGGTAATATTATACTCTCCTGGGGAAATAAAATCGATCAGTTGAAAACTAACGGTAATTTTCTTACAAAGAGCCCCGTACTACCCTACTTTTCAGGTTTTTTGTCCATAACTCTTGGACCAATTAACGTAGACATCTGATTTTTGGCATGTAACCCTGAAGTGAGAAGCTGCTAAGGTTTTGGTAAGTTGGGCATAATCAGATTAAAGGAACGCCTACCTCCCCTACAAAATTCAAAAAATTAAATATTATTTCAATTACGATAACTTTCGATAGAATGACACTAGCGAACTGAACATTTGGTAGAATGTTGGTGGTAAGGTCTTATTAGTTGGTGTTGAAAATGGGCAAGATCCGACCCAAGGAACCCCTACCTCCCCTACAAATGAAACTTCAAATAAGCGATTACTTTTGATAGAATAAAGCCAGCAACTTGAAATTTTGGTCAAATGTTTGAAATGAGATTGAATTAGTTGGCATTAAAGATGGGTTAGATCCGACCTAAGGAACCCCTACCTCCCCTAGAGATGACACTTAAAACAAGCGATAACTTATGTCAAAATAAAGCTAGCGTCTTGAAATTGTGGCCAAATGGTTGTAGTAGGATCCAGTTGGCTAATATTGAAAATACGTAAAATCCGACCAACGAAACCCCTACTTCCACTACAAATAAAATTTCAAATAAGCCATAACTTTCGATAGAGTGAAGCTTGAGACTTAAAATTTTGTTTGTAGGGTGATCTAATTGGTTGGTGGCAATGATGGGCAAGATCCGACCCAAGGAACCCCTACCTCCCCTACAAGTGAGACTTCAAATAAGCAATAACTTTCGATAGAATGAAGCTAGCGACTTAAAAAATTCGATAAATATTTTTAGAATGGGTTAGTTAGTCAATTGATTTTGAGAATGGTCAAGACCCCACTGAATGAGTGCCAGCCTCCCCTATGAGCTGGCCATATAGGAGACCCACTTTTAATGCATATGGTCGTTGGCAATTGGTACTTTTGGTATCACCACTAGGTCTGTACAAGTCTAGGGTAAATACGCTTCGGACTCCGGGCCGAAGCGAAGCTTCGGCCTGGTTCTTCTTCAATTTAGGTCCGCGGCTCCATGGACTCGTTGGTGAACGAAGAGACCGTGACCGAAAGTGCAACGCCGTCAACACAGAAATATACCCGGACCCCCGTATGTCGACCGGCTGGGAGTTGCCGCCCCTGGTGTTCCCCTATCTTTTATGTCATTACGGTAATTCCACTACCCCGATGGCATCTGAAGTTTTGTTGTGTGATGTGTTTGGTCCATCAGCGAGGACCCCCACCCCGTGACTCTACTGACCTGAGACGCCCACCAGCAGATGCCTCTCTCCCTCGCAGACTGAGGATGAACTTTTGTTCATCCCCGAACTGGACCTGGTCTACCATACATTACATGGCGATGATGAAGACGTTAACCTGAATCATGCATTAGAACAAATGATCAACCCAAAAGGGAAAACGGCAAAAAAGTATATCGTCGAGTTAATGATTCAATCTTTGACTTCTCTGATAAAATGGTTTTGGTGTCGTATTTTCCGAAAATGAATGAACAGGTTGTTTTTTTGTCAACACACCACACGAGAAATAAAAATACGATACAAAATCATATGCGACTATAAAAAAAGACACCTGGCGCAGTGAAGCCAGAGGAACTGATTTTTGATTTGGGTTAATTCGGGATCATTTATGAGTTTATGTATAATAATTACATGGGTGGGATACTTAACTGCACTTATTAGTACCAGGTGCGGCTGCTGAATTTTGTATTTCGATATTTGCTGAGATATTTTCAGATGATGAAACTTTTTAACTGTTCAATTGATTTTACTAAGTTTAAGTTTATTTAAATAAGGGTAAGTCTTTGTTGCGAACCACGGCTTTGTCGAGCCGCCGTCACTGCAACAAAATTATTTTTGACCAGAGGGCTTATGGCTCGGTGGCTCAAGTCCCGGCTAGACCAACGGAGGTCGTGGATTATTGAGCCAAAGCACCCTGGTCCTAGATTTGCCACCTTAAATAAAACATAATTCAACGGGGGGGAGGATGAGGAGAAGGAAAGGAGTGTGCTCATCCTTCGAGACACGGAAGAACCCAAATAACAAAAAAAAAATTAGTTAAACATTATAAAATTTATATTGTCGAAAAAAATTAGTAAAAGAAACTTACAAAAAAAAAAAAATCGCAAAGCACAGAATTTAAAAACAAAATAATCCAATATATAGAAGAAAAGAGTCGACCAAAAGAGAAATGAATTGTAGTAAAAAAAAATTTAAACTTACTTGTTGATTCCCACGGTGAACGATCGATCGCTCCTCGAGGGTATTCCAGCTGCGATTTTATGTAATCTAATTTTTATACCAAGAAATTTAAATGACAAAAAAAAAAATCCAAAATAAAGTAAGTAAATTTAGGAAGAATGCTCCATAGTGCGGTATTTGTCCAAATGCGTCCTTATGCCAGTTGTGAACTACAAATAATAATCCAGGAATCCAATTCCAAAAGTTCGCTTTCTGTTTGTGTTTTTTTTTTCTTTTACGTTTGAAGTAGTCCGATAAGAGTTTTTCCGAGAAAACACGGTGGTTTTTGTTAAAGTTCAGCGCAATAGCAACATTGAGAAAAAAATACTCTTTCTTTTGAAATCTTTTCGACTAACTGCACTATCTCTCGCCAGTGAACCCCGACTACAACAAAACCAATTTCACTTTTGTATTCACAATATAAATATTTCGGATTTTATTTCCAAATGTGAATTCTCATCAGTCTTTTTTCTGACGAACTTAAGAATTTATTTAAACCAAAACCAAAAGCGTATATTAACTCCACCACAACGTTTCTTTTCACTTGATTATCTTTCAAATTTAAAAAAAAAAACTTCACTCTCAAACCAATCGAAAATTCAAAATAAATTCTATTGTCCAGTGCCAATAATCCGCAAAAAAAATGGAAACCAAAAACGTCCGCTCCGGACAAAACCAAAAATCAATCTCCATCAAAATGAAACCGGAATATAGAGGGCTACGCCCGCAATCCGAGGGTTTTGTAGCAAGTACTTATTTTGGTATGTAAGTATCGGCTCCTTGCTCTTCTTGGTACCACTTACATGGATAAAAAAAAATAAAATGTCTGACCCATAATATAGTATCTTATATGCCCAATCAAATTACGTGATTGTAATGAAACTTAGAACATATTATTGCCTATGGTGTTGGTTATCCTTGGCCATCGGTACTTTTGATCTCGGACGTGTTTAAGGGATGCAGGGATGCGTTAACTGTAACTATGGAAACAAACTATTATTAACCTATTTTGAGGAGATATACAAATTCCAATATTTTCCGTTTTATATACTGTTCGAAACCCACCCGCCTGGAAGTTTTCATTTTTCTAAGTGTAACGGTTTGGAAATGCAGGGGGGGGGGGGGGCAAATTACGATCTAATAATTTATCCTCCCTCATTGTTCCCCTTTTTTTCAAATATAAGTAAAGTAAACTCAACATTACCTTTCTCACAACACCCCACTTGCCTATACCATCATCATCATCATCGTGGCGCGACAGCCCGACGTCGGGCCTTGGCCGCCTGGATCATTGTCCTCCAATTATCTCGGTCACGTGACCGCGTCCTCCAATTTTGGGAGCCCAGCAGCTGCGCGGCGTCCACACCTACTGAGCTCTCCCAACGAGATCTCGGTCGTCCTCGCAGTCTCGCTCCGTCGACTCGTTCTGCATTCATTACTCTCTTAGGCATGCGATCATCGTCCATTCTTTGTACATGCCCTGCCCATTGAAGTCGTTGTAGTTTGACGATTTTCGAGACTTGCAGCTCATCGTACATTTCATACAACTCATGGTTGTACCGGATGCGCCATCCATCTCAATCGCGAACAGCCCCGAAAATTCGCCGTAGAACCTTACGTTCGAAAGTGTCTAGCATGTTTTCGGAGGGTTGAGTTAGGGTCCATGCTTCGCAGCCATAGCATAGCACTGGTCGTATAATGGTTTTGTACACGCGGAGCTTCGTGTTTCTGTGCACATGTTTCGATTTCATTATGGGGAGAACCGAGAAAAAAGTCTTATTAGCTAACTGTATCCGTCGCTTGATTTCGTCAGTTTCGTTGGCGTCCCTTGACAGGTTGCAACCCAGGTAGATGAAGTTGTTCACGAACTCGATGTTGAGGTCCCCCACGTTGATGCTCGGTTGTGCAGGTGTCCTTGTCACCGATTGCATCATTATTTTAGTTTTACCCTCGTTAATACGTAATCCAACTTCCTTTGCAGCGGTATCGAGCGTATGCAGAAGTTCTTCTGCGTCAGCCAATCTTCGGGACATGATGTTGATGTCGTCGGCGTACGCTGCTAATTGTGTCGACTTGATGAGCAGCGTCTTGCTGTTGTCCATATTCATGGCCCGAATAACGTATTCCAGTGCTAGGTTGAAGAGCGTCGGTGCCAGTCCATCGCCCTGTTTCAAACCAGTGCGTGTTTCAAATAGATCAGTAAGTCTATTCTGAATCCTGACTTGTGAGACGGAGTTGGTCATCGTCATCTTTGTCAGTCGCACTAATTTTGCTGGTATACCAAATTGCAGCATGATGTTGTACAGTACTCCACGATCGATACTGTCGTATGCCTGCTTGAAGTCGACAAAGATTTGGTATACGTTTACGTTGTATTCCCAGCACCTCTGGAGTATCAGTTTGACTGAGAAGAGCTGATCGGTTGTGGAGCGACCAGGTCTGAAACCGCTTTGATATTCGCCAATGACTCGTTCTGCGTACGGTTTTATTCTATTCTCCAGAATTTTCGTCAAAATTTTATAGGACGTACAAACTAGTGAGATGCCCCTGTAATTCTCACACCGCAATTTATCTCCCTTTTTATGGATTGGACAGATGATGCTTCTGCGCCAATCGTCTGGGATCTCCTCGTTCTCCCATACTCGCAGGAGTAATTGATGTATGGCATCAACTAGACTCGTTCCACCGAATCTTAGCAGTTCAGCTGGGATCTCGTCAGCGCCCGGCGCTTTATTTCGTTTTAGTGACCGCACCGCGAGATCAACTTCCTCTACTGTCGGGGGTTGAATGGGTGGGCCTAGATCAACAATATCATCGAGAGCTTCCTGTGTGGGGATGTTAGATGGTCGGTTTAGAAGCTCTTCAAAATAAGAGGCCCATCGTTTGTTAATGCCATCGGTGTCGCTGATGATGTTTCCATCCTTGTCCTTACAAAGGCTAGTCCTGGGTTGGTAGCCGTTCTTAATTGTATTTACTAGTTTGTACGCTTGTCTGGTGTTCCTATTAGCTAAGTTTTCGTTTATGTTCAGCAACTGCTCGTCAAAGTATTTACGTTTCTTACGTCTAATTATTCTATTCGATATTCGCCGTAGCTCGTCATATTTTTCTCTTCTGGCTCTGGTTCCTCGTTGAATCCATTGTCTGTAGGCCTCGTTTTTCGCGTCAAGTGAATTTTTGCATTCTTCGTCGAACCAGTCATTTCGCGCTCGCCGGGCTTTATATCCCACGACCTTCTCTGCGACATCCTTGATGGTACCCTTGAGTTCTTCCCAGAACCCATGGACGCCTGTGTTACTGATGTTGTGTAGCATAGGTGATAGTTTTTCCTCAAGGGCGGTAGTATACGCCACCGCAGTAGCATCGCTCAAGAGCTTATCAACCGCAAAGATTTTGGGAGGGCTGATTCTTGACTGGTGCACTGAGGAGATTCTACATCTGTAGGTCGTCTTCACCAAGTGATGATCTGAGTCGCAGTTTGCTCCTCGATAGGAGCGGACATCCATGACACTAGACGCCCATCTCCTGCAAATGAGGACGTGGTCAATTTGGTTGACGGTATGTGCGTCTGGAGACTTCCAGGTCTGCTTGTGAATGCGTCGATGCGGGAAACACGTAGAGCTTACGACTAGATTCCTGCTGCAGGCGAAGTCGATAAGTCGCTGGCCGTTATCGTTACATTCTTCATGGAGGCTGTGGCCTCCAGAGGTCCCCCGATGCCAACTTTCATTCCCGACTTTCGCGTTAAAGTCTCCCAGCAACAATTTGACGTCGTTTGTTGGAAGTGAGTCGAAGAGAGTTTCAAGGCGGGCGTAGAACTCGTCTTTTACTGCGTCTTCTTTAACTTCAGTGGGGGCATGCACATTGATGAGCCAGAGATTGAAGAATCGAGTCTTGATGCGAATCGCACACAGCCGTTCATTTATGGGTTTGAAGTCAGTAATATGCGGTTTGAGGTGATTGTCCACTATAAATGCTACTCCAAACTCCTTGCGGCCCGATGGTTTGCCACTTGTAAAAATTGTGTGCGATTTCTTGTCATTAATCTCGCTGCCAAGCCAATTTGTTTCCTGGACTGCAGTAATGCTCAGTTTGTACTTTTCGACCTGTTGAAGAAGGGCCTTCTCGGCCCCCGGTTTGTTCAGGGAGCGTACATTCCAGGATCCGAAAGAATAATCCTTTATTCGTTTGCGTGGTCGTCGTTGTTGATCCGTCCAATCCGAGGCTTTTGTTCCAGGTTTCATGACATGGAGTGGTTTTTACAAGGACGAGTTGTCAGCACGTCGCTTAACCCCATTCGGGGGATGGCCTCGGAGATAGCTGCTTCAGATGGTTTAATAAACGTGCTGGAGACCACAAAAATATGTAGCAGGTCCAACTACGCAAGTCATTCCATCCTACTAGACCTGAGACGCTTAGGTGTTTGTCAGCCATTCAGGCTACAGCTATCTGCCTTTTCCAAACTGTCTTATCGCTAAGACATTGGCCGTCAGCGAATTGATTCACTGCCGTTACCAGGGGGCGCCCACGCGGAGGACTATGGAAAAGGTCTTTGCCCCCCACTTGCCTATACCAGTCGATAAACAAAATTTGACCTTAATTTTGCCCCTCACCCTCCCCTCCCCCGCCCTTTACAGTTGGCCAATTACCACACATCGCCCCCTACCAATCTTTACCCTTTCATAAATGTGATTAACCATAATATGTAACAATAACTGCGATTCGCACTACGCAAAACAACATGCAAGTAGTACTCGCACCTTTGAAGCCGGTAGGTGTATTTTTTGTATGAATAGTGTAAAAATGCCTAACTTTAAGTGAATGTACTATTGTTAAATATTACATGGTTGTAATGAAACGTAGAAGCATTATTGCCTATGGCGTTGGTTATCATTGGCCATCAATATTTTTGACCTCGGGTGTGCTTAAGGGGTGCAGGGGTGTGCTAACTGAAAAAATAGAAATGTACTATTATTAACCTTTTTTGATGAGATTTTGGAATTCTATTATTTATGGTTTTCTATGTTAGTAAAATGCCGCTTTTCTGTAAATTTTCATATCTCTAAGTATAACGGTTTGGAAATGCAAGGGGGGGGGGGGACAAACTCGGATCAAATATTTTCCCCTCTCCCTCTTTTCCCCTTTCTTCAAATTTGAAAAAAATTCCAGAAATGGAATGTACTCGACGGTACCTTTCTTACGATACCCCACTTGGTTATACCAATGAAAAAAAATTTCGTCCTTCATTTCCCCTCTATGGGGACCCCCCCCTCAAAGTTGACCTATTACGATGCATCACTTCCTCCAGAGAATTATAGTACTTCTACATATTTTCACTAAATTTCATACATGTAGCCTCAGCGGTTCGTGAGATATTCCATGGACAGACAGACAGACAGACAGACAGACGGACGCATGACCGATTTCATAAGGGTTTTGTTTTACTACAAAACCCTAAGAAAACGGCAAGTCCAATCCTCCGACTCCCACAAAAAAAAACCGCTCGTCGTCCACCAACAACGGCCATCGACCTTGCCCCTGTCCATCAGCTGCCGCTCATACCATAACAAAGCTGACGACTCTTCGTCCGCCAGCTCCGATCCAACACACGGATGAAAAATCCTCCATGTACGTCACCATGCTGCACACAGGCAATTGCATCTATTCAGCATAGAAACAATTACCTCTGTACCACAATCATGCTGCACACAGATGATCTCGCATCAGCTGTGCTAGCTCTTCGCTTGTGGCGGCATCACACCCACATACAGAGATCCTCTCTGTGCACCATCCCGCAGCACTCGCATCCATGCTACAAACAATGGCATCTACCATGTAGCATAGTGACGAGACGAGAGCTTCTATGCTGCATGAAGCTGCACTGAGACGATCTCTGTCGCTCTCTGTTAGCGTTCCAATGACGTTAGCATATCTATTTATGCTGTCGGTAACGCTATTCAGGCAGCGGAATGTCACCAATGTTGTATTGGGCGAGTCGGGTCAGCTGACGAATGCAAAATGATGTGCAGTGGTTTGCAACATTCGTGGGGACCACCCCGCCCAAGAGAGAGTTTCATAAAGCCGGGCTAAATAGAGGACAAGAAAAGAAATACCCAAAATGGTCAGTGACGAATATCGTCAGCCGAAGGTGTGACAGGGGACTAACATTTGGACCACCATGGTACATTTGCCGTAACTGTCATGCCCTAGGAAGTGCGACCTTTACCTCCGCGTGGTGACGGGCGGAAGCAGGCTGTTGGCAAAATCTTATCTATACCATCAGCGCTGACTAAACTTGGTCGGGTGGGGAGCGGTATCTCCTTTATAAACATACCCTAAATCCAAGGTGGAACAGCATACGCCGAGGGATGCATGGTCAAGAGGGTGCTTGGCCGCTAGTATGCGAACTCTGGATACCTGTCGACCTCCAGTTTTAAACCAGACTTCTGACGGTAGACCGGGTGATGTCGTTGGTGACTGTTTTTCCCGGATATTAGTGGGATTCTATGAATAATAAAAAAGAAAAACAAAACAAACCAGAGTGTGATGCAGCTCCAAATGCATCAAACACAGTTTCCTCTGAGCTGCCTACTAGCTCACTGCTCGACGGGGCCTCCGGTCCCGTTGTTGAGACTGTCGATGGACTGGCCGGTAAGCGATACAGTCCCTCTGAGTCGTCCTTGGACTTCTTCAGTCCTGATGACTCGGAGCCCTTACGTTCTGACATGGATTCTGATCCCGACGAATCGTATTCGGAGAAATCCGGACTGACGGTCGTTGGGGAAAGAGTCAGCCGCATGGGTTTGAACCCAAGTATCGGCTATACTAAACTAACGACGGCGCAAAGGCGCAAATATAGGAGGGCTATGGCTGAGGGCCACTCTAGGGAAAAGGCCCGGGAGTTAGCCCTCTTACGTTCAGGGCCTAAGCCGTCGGTGAAGCGGGGACGCTCTGAGGAGCAATCACCAAAGGCTAACTTGGCGAAAAAATCCAGGACTCGCAAAGAGTCCGGTAAGCCGTTGTATAGCCAGGTAGCAGCTGGTGTTAAGCTGGGGTTCTGCTCAGCTGATGCTTGCGCTACCTCCCTAACAACCGAGCAAATGACTCTGGTACAGGAGGCTATTATCGACGTCACGATCGAGAACAGGCCTGATGATCAGGACATTGATTTCGAGGCCTGTGTTCCACGTACGGGTTGGCTCTTGCTGATCTGTACTAACGCCGTGACAGCTGAATGGGTGCGAAGGAACTTTGCATTCATTAAATCTAAATGCGCGTTCCCCATTTCACTTGTGGAGGAAAAGGACTTTCCTCGTCCACACGTTATACGTGGCTATTTTCCCCGCAGCTCTACGCTCTCCAATGAAAGGGTCATTGGATCAATTGGATCTCAAAATCGCCTTCCAACCGAAAATTGGAGGGTCATAAATAGGGAGCCACATGAGGACTCCCTTCACCTCGTCCTGGCAGTGGACGACGCCTCGATGGAGCGGTTGCTGGAGCGCAAGGGTAAAATTGCCTATCGCTTCACGCACGTCACGCTCAATCTGGGCAAGTGCAAGCGTCCAAATGCAGACAGTGCGCCTTCCTCTGTAAAACAAGATGCGCACCAATTGGCCCCACCCGCCGCAGGCGAACCTGATAATAAGGTTGCGATGGAGCAAATTCCAATCAATGCGGGGCTTGGAGATCATAATAACTCCGCTAATCGAACTTTTCAGGGCAAGTTACACCCTAGGGTACATACCACAACCCTGGAGGAAAGTTAATGTGGTCTTCATACCCAAAGCGGGCAATAAGCCGGAACATATGCCCAAATCCTATAGACCGATTAGCCTTACTTCCTTCTTCCTTAAAACCATGGAAAAGTTGCTTGATTTGCATATCAGGCACAAGATGGAACTGTCGAGCCCCCTACATCGTATGCAATTCGCGTACACGAAGGGTAAGTCAACAGTAACAGCCTTGCATAGCCTTGTCAGTACAATCGAAAAGTCCCTCTTGACATTGAGGGGGCTTTCGATAATACTGGCTACGAGTGCATTTCCAGAGCACTGGAACTCAGGGACATCCCGCCCGCTACCATTGCATGGATAGATGCCATGCTCCGGGGACGGGATATTCACTCAACTCTAGGCAGTACATCCATTTGCGTGAATGCCGTAAAGGGTTGTCCACAAGGTGGCGTTCTGTCACCCCTTTTGTGGTCCCTTGTCGTGGACGAGCTGATTTCCATGCTTAATGAGCGCGGTTATCTTACTATCGGATACGCGGATGATTTAACTATCATAGTCAGGGGCAAATTCGAATCTACCATCACTGAGGTGATGAGGTCGGCCCTTGACATAGTTCTACACTGGTGTGTGGCTGTGGGCTTACATGTAAACCCACAGAAAACTGTCGTTGTGCCGTTCACACGAAAACGAAACATAACATTGGATCCAATTTCGTTAGGCGGCACGACCTTAGATTATTCCACTGAAGTTAAATGTCTCGGGGTAACTCTAGACTCGAAATTCACCTGGAATACTCACATAGATAATGTACTTGGCAAAGCCACACGCACAATGTGGGCTTGCAGAAGTTTCTTTGGACGGACATGGGGGCTCACCCCAAAGATAATTGAGTGGTTATACACCATGCTGGTGCGGCCTATGGTGACCTACGCAGCGCTTGTGTGGTGGCCGAAAACTCAGCAATCTTCTGTCTTACTGAAGTGCAATAAGCTTGCCTGCCTTGGCATCACTGGAGCTATGCGCGCATGTCCTACGCCAGCCCTGGAGGCGATTATTGGACTTACTCCGTTGCATATATTCATTCAAGAATCAGCAGCTCTAAATGCTCTCAGACTTCGTTTAACTTCCGCCGTGGGTAGTGAAGAAAGCGGTCACATGAGCATTCTGAATCAAATTCCTGACGTGTAGATCTGCTTGAGATCAGATTACATGATCACGGAGGTTTGCTTCGGCAGAAAATATTCAGCCCTCATCCCTAACCGCTCTGAATGGGTAAATGGCACACCCCGTCCAGACCCTAGATGTATCAAGTGGTTCACCGATGGGTCTAAAACGGAACAGGGTGTTGGTGCAGGTGTCTTTGGATCCAACACCAGGATTTGGATCGCAATGGGAATCTCGCCCAGCGTTTTTCAAGCTGAGATCCACGCCATTGAGGTCTGCGCCAGGGTAATCTTGGAAACTGGACTTCGCGGCGCTCACATTGCTATCTACTCAGACAGCCAAGCAGCTATAAAAGCGCTCTCCTCATATAAGGTCTCTTCAAAACTGGTGAAGGAGTGTTATAATCTCTTTCAACTGTTGGCAACCAAAAACCGAGTCTTCTTGTGTTGGGTGCCAGGCCACCAGGGCATTGAGGGGAACGAGGCTGCGGATGAACTTGCTACACAAGGATCATCCAGTCGTTTTCATGGACCTGAGCCTTACTGTGGCTTTGGACTGACCTCGGCCAAACTGCGGATCACAGATTGGTTTGCACGATTGCGTCAACAGTACTGGAATAACCTTCCAGGGCTTCGTCAATCAAAGGAGCTGATAATGCCGTTCAGTCACAAAGGTACTACTCAAATGAGTAGAACCCACCTAAGACTCCTAGTGGGGTACTTATCTGGCCATCACCTGGTCAGATATCACCTGAACAAGATGGGTCTGTCAAGCGAGACTGGATTCCGTCTTTGTCTGGAAGACGTGGAAACGACCAAGCACATCTTGTGCGAATATCCCGTCATCTCGCGTTTTAGGATGTCACTCCTCGGGCAGGCTACTATCAGCACTGCAGAATTCAGGTTTATTCCTGCTAAAGACTTACTGCCCTTTATTAGAAGGGTGGACGGTCTTTTGGACTAATGAGCTACGGCACAATAGATCTTTATGGTCGCAGTGTCTTGCTGCTGGGAAAGTAGCTCGAATTTTTATATCTATCTATCTATCTATCGTCAGCTTGGAAGACTCCTATGAGTCTTCTTTCATTGTTTTCCAATTCATAGGAGACCTGACCGACCTTACGGCGAACCGTTGCGCCAATAAACTTCGGAGCAAGTTTAGCGGCGAAACGGTCCACGGCTCGGCTAAGAGTATGATTGGAGACGAAGACTTTCTGACCGGGGGTGAAGGTCTTTGGCCGGCTGCGAAGATTGTAAATGCGTGCAGCTCGGGCATACGCTTCAGCCAATTTCTCCTTCACCCGATCATGCGCTAGCCGCAATCTGTCGCTGTTGTATTGCAGACATACCTTTCCATTTTCAAATGCTTGCAATGATCTCAAGAGCGTTGATTGGTTGGTTCGTTCCGAAGCATTCGACTGAGGAGAGTACAAAGGAGTAAAAATGTGTGCAACATCATACTCCTTCGGAAATCCTTCGAATGCTACGGAGACGAACTGTCTCCCATTATCGGAGTGGAGAAACTCTGGAACACCAAAGGTCAGAAAGACTTCGTCTCTCAGATAGTTAATGATCACTTCAGCAGTGGCCTTGGATATGGCTTTAAGCCATACAAATTTGCTGTAGTGATCAAGAACTACGAAGATGTGGGTATTGCCTTTCTTGGAACGAGGGTAAGGGCCCATGAAGTCCACAAAAAGTCGTTGCATAGGCCGATCAGTCTCTCGGGGTGCTCCCATCGGAGGTCTCATACGGTAATTCGGCGGTTTGACCATTTTGCAGGTTTTGCAGCTATTGATGTACTCAGCTACGTCCGATCGCAGCTTGGGCCAGTAATAGTATCGCTGTAGCACTTCGACCGTTTTCCGAATACGGCAATGAGACCCTCGAGGGTCATCGTGAGCACGACTGATCAGGCTAGGCCTACAGACTTCAGGGACCCACAACTTAGTGCGGGGAGTATCTGTTGTCTCCCAGGGTGAACCTCGCTCGATATAAACGCGATCATCCCGGATATAGAGGTTTTCAAATTTGTCGGGGTTGCTTTGTACCTGAATAACAAGGTTCTTATATTCAGGATCCTGGAAAGCTGAATCGGGGATGATCTCCTCTATATGCGAATGCTCGGGGAGGCACTACAGATATTGCCTGCATGCGCTCTCGAAAGTGCGTCCGGGACCACATTCTGGGTACCCTTTCGATGCTCGACGGTGAAGTTAAATGACTGCAGTTTCAGGCTCCATCGTGCTAGTTTACCACACAAGTCTTGTTAGCTCATTAACCACTTCAGACTTGCGTGGTCGATAATGATAGTGAATGGCAGCCCTTCGACATATGTCCCAAATCTTTTAACACTTTGCACCGCAGCTAAGCATTCCAGCTCGGTAACGCTATAGTTGCGCTGCGCAGCGTTTAGCTTCATGGACATATAAGCGATGGGATGCTCACCACCATTATCGTCCTTCTGGAACAAAACACTTCCAACTCCAGTGCAACTGGCATCACACTGAATATAGAAGTGCTTTGTAAAGTCAGGATTGACTAGCACGGGAGCGGAAACTAGCAGTTGTTTCACTCGCTCGAAGGAATCACTGGCTGCTGCTGTCCATTTGAAGGAACGCTTACCTTTTAGCAAATCCGTCAGGGGTGCAGTAACAGACGAGAAATTCGATAAAAACGTCGATACCATCCTGCCATTCCCATAAACCGTCTCACGTCCTTTGCACTTTTGGGCTCTGGGTATACGATGATACCGGAGACCTTGTCAGGGTCAGTCATAAGGACACCATCTCTAACCACATAGCCAAGATATCTGATTTCTTTTTAGATAAACTTGCTTTTCTCTACGTTGACGGTTAAACCGGCCTCCTTGAGCAAATTTGCAGCCCTCGACAGGAGTTCCAAATGTTCCTCAAAGGTGGAACTAGTGACAAGCAAGTCATCCAAATAGACAAATACCTTGTCTTGTAGCTCATGAGGTATAACCTTATGCATGAGCCTGCACATGGTCTGCGGCGCATTGCAGAGACCAAAAGGCATTACCGTGAAATGGTATAAGGGCCTGCCAGGTACGGTAAACGCAGTCTTCTCCCGAGATTCCACGTCCAACGGAATCTGCCAGAAAGCGTCCTTCAAATCCACAGCCGAGATGAATTTTGTGGATTGCATCCTTGCCAGCAATCCCTCGATGAGCAGCAATAGATACGCATCTTTGATGGTAACCTCATTTAACCGCCGAGCATCGAGACACAGACGCATTTTTCCCGGTTTCCTCACCAGTGTCACTGGAGAGCTCCAGGCGCTATGGCTCTCCTCAATTACCCCCAGGGACAACATACGATCGAGTTCGTCATACATCAGTTTCTGAACCACCGGCGAAACAGCATAATGCCTTTGCTTAATGGGTTTAGAGCTACCAGTATCAATATGGTGACTTACAAAACCGGTCTTACCTAAGCCATTTTCTTTGTAGGAGGGAAACTGATGTCTGACGAAGTCGAGTCGCTGTTGGTCAACTGGAGATAATTGAAGGGAGTTATCTGAAATATCGACATGCACCTGTTCGACAGTGGCTACCTGCATTGGCACGATTCTAAACAAGTCCCAAAAATTCATTCCTAAATACAATGGATTTGTGAGACTTTGGACGACTAGTAGCTTTAGAGATTTCGTTCTGTCCTTAAATCGCACCAATGCACGTATGTATCCCAAGACAGAAGCCTTCTGACCTGAAGCGGTTCTAACATCAGCTTGCATCGTGTGTAGATGCAAACCAAGTTCATCTATTAGGCTTAAGGCTCCTGCACCCAGGATACTCACGCTGGCACCACTGTCAAGTAAGCCTTTGATCTTCCGACCTTGCAAGACAATCTCAGCAAATGGCCGATTATCTTTGTCGGAAGATACGATGGAGGCGGTGCATGCCTGCTTCAGGAGACGCCTGTCTTTAAAATATTGTAATAGACCGGTGTCGCGGACACCTAAGTGTCCATGGGGACGGAGTTAAAGTAAGCCGAACTGACCGTGAAGGTCCGTCGACGCCATCAGGCGAGAACTCCTCAGCGGGATAGGCGGCGGCACGAGCTTGCTGTAGCTCAGTGACGGGAGATGTGGGCGGGGTTTTTGCCCTCTCGCTGCCCCGTACCATTATCATCCTAAAAAAATCTCGTGCCTTAAGGTACAACAGCACACACATTGGTACCAAAGGTCCCACGACCTTAAAAAAATAGCAAAGAAGAGAAAAAAACTACATAAAGGCAATGGCCGTCGACCGGCTCATGTACCTCGACACTGCTCCGGGTCCAGCTGTAGCGGACCCTGGCCTCTAAACCCACCCTACCAATGAGGTACCTTGGCCCAATTGATGGTACCTCCCAAACCAAAAATCAAGAAAAAAACGATGAGGGTGTTACCTCATCCTACCATCGCTGACCTGAAAAGGAGGCGGGGGTGATTCCGTTAAAGGAAAAGCCGAGGTTTTCAAATACAAGCCATTTCTTATTTATTTAACCTGAAGAGGTACAACAAAAAAAATCCCATTAGAAAAAGAAGGAAATAAAGACTGTAAACTAAAAGTAATGCAAGAAAAATTAGGAACTGAAAATAACTAAATAAAAATTACCAAATTTAAATATTCGCAGAAAACTACAGAAATACTAAGAAAATCGAAAAAAAAGTTAACATTTAATTTAATAAAGCACTTACCCCCAGAATCCACGATGGCCACCGTTGACGCCGGAGTAGCTGCAAATCATTTTTTTTTTAAACAAATCAAAAAAACAATGGGGAATTGGGATCGAGCAAAAAAAAAAATATAAGAAATAACAAAAATACGATATTAAAGAAAATAAGTATAAAAAAAAATCAAAGGTATTGCATTAAAATGTATACGGCGGCAACTCTCTCGTACGCAACTGCTAGTAACGATGTCACTTCTCTTGGGGCATGTTGTTGTAGACGTGAACTGAGTCTATCTGCACTGTGGTACACTGCTAATTGCACACGGTCGGGTACACATGCACTTAATCTCGAGGCGATGCTCTATGGGCGCACAAGGGCACTATGGGCGTACAAGGGCAAAAGGGCGGTACGGCGTTCCAACTTATCCCCGATTAAGGTTTGGTGTTTAAGGAATTTCCCCCACAGGAATGCTTGATGCGACAGTGCAATTATGTGTCACAACGCCAATTCCAAACACAGACAAAAGGATTTTTGGGGGGCACTCTCCACTTATATCGTGCGGGTACGAATTCACTCCCGGTAACCACGCGCCGGTGATATGAGTCGTGTTGTGAGGTAAAAAGAACGTTTTCGGCAGCTGATTCGCATCAAAATTCGCGCGACCCGGCAACGCGTGTCGATGTCGTTTTGTCCGGCGGATGGAAAATCCACCTTTTCTAAATCATCCGTCCGGTTTACTTAGAACAAATATTCGCGCGACTCAGCAATGGTGTGCCGATGCGACGGCTTTGGCGGGTGAAATTGCACACTTTTCTCGGCTATCGCGCCGATGTTCACCAGACGACGGGTGATAGTGGACCCCTTGTATCTGTCTTGGCGATCGCGCCGACGTTTCTCACGCCGATGTTGTCCGGGCGGCGGTTCAAAGTGAACTCCCGAGTGATCGCTCTCCCAGCAGGTCGCGACCCTCGATACAGCACAGGCATCGGCTGAAAAATCTCGTCAATCGAGTTTCATGCAACGGAATTCTCCGTTTGCATGAAACTCGACATGGAATATCGCTACCCGCTTGTCTCTTCTATCCCAATGCGAGGTCGATGACACCAGATCAAACAGCATATTCTTACAGGACACGTAAGAGTCCATCAGAATATAGCGTTTGCAAGTGTCAACGACCCACAGTGTGATAGAATGACAGAGTTGTCGTTCTTGAAAAATTCCTGATGGAGAATTCGAATTGTGGCAAATATTTTAGAAAAATATTTGACAATCAACAATGCGAATAGACCATCAGAAAAGTCATTCATTACAACACAGCCTCGTTTGCAAGATCGTATCGAGCAAACGAGACTGAAGACTACCTCTTGATATGCCTGGCATGGAATATACCAAGGCTTTTGCCTGTCTTGTCTGCCAATTCATAACAGGAAGACCCTACCTTTCTGACGACCTTGGCCTGTAGTGAGGTGCGGTCGAGTTTCGCGGTATAATGCGCCGCGGCTTTACTCTGGCCGAAGTTTTTCCGTAACACTATTTCTCCGGGCATAAATTCTACGGGACGAGATCTCAAGTTGTACGTCGCAGTATTAGTCTCATACATCCGCTCAAGATTCTTTTGAACCTGCTTGCGTAGTAATTCAAGCTTTTCGTCGTTGGTTACGTCAGCTCTGGGCTCTTCGAGCAAATTTAGACTGCGTAACAGGGCATATGAAGAACCATGAGAAATCATGTTTTGCCCGAAAACGACGAAGTAGGGCGAGAATCCTACTGAAGAATGAAAAGCGGATCTAAGAGCACTATTAATGGACGACAACTTGACATCCCAATCTCGTTGATCAGGGGTGACATACGCTCGAATCGCAGCCACCAGTGACCGATTCACGCGCTCTGAGGCGTTACTTTGTGGCGAATAAAGAGCTGTGAAGTTATGCTTCACTCCATAGGAACCCATTAAGTTCTTGAAGGCTACGGACTTGAACTGAACACCATTGTCCGTAGTAATGGATTCCGGGACGCCAAACACATGAAAGATTCTCCTCTCTAAGTATTCAACTAGAGCGTTCGCCGTCATTTTACGTATGGGCTCGGCGAACGAGAATTTCGAGAGGTGGTCGAGAACAACGATTAGTCCTACATTGCCTGATTTAGATCGCGGATAAGGCCCAAGAAAGTCTATGTATAGACGCTGGAAAATGCGATCAGGAAGAATGAGTTTCCCCATCGGAGGTCTTAGAACCTGGTTTGGAGCTTTGGTTTCCTTACATGTCATGCAGGAGACGACGAAGTCTTTGACTTGTCTCGTCATTTTTGGCCAATAATAAAACGCCTTTAAACGCTTGAGCGTTTTGCCAAAACCTCCGTGTGCGCACAAAGGGTGTTCGTGTGCGCGAGCAATGACAGTGTAAGTCAGCTCATCCGGAATCCAGAGTTTCCAAGAGCTCTCCTCCTGGGTCTCATCCCCGGTCGCATATTCAGATCGACGATATACATAGCCGTCAATAACCTTAAGATCCGGGAGTTGATGAGATTTCTCTTCGATCTTACGGATCAAAGCAATGTAGTTTGGAGATTGGAAATGAGGAGATTTTAAATCTACCTCAGTCGTTGCCTCGAATTGTTCAATCGATGCAATTGCCTCTGTTGAATACATTCGAGAGAGAGTATCAGGTACAACGTTTTGGCTTCCCTTTCTGTGCTCTATGGTGAACTTGAAGCCTTGCAGCTTCAAAGCCCACCGCGCAAGTTTACCGTGTAGGTCGGTCTGCGACATAAGCCACTTTAGAGACGCGTGATCCGTCACTATCGTAAATTCATGCCCTTCCACATAGGCACGGAATTTTTTTATTCCCAACACCGCTGCCAAACATTCCTGCTCAGTAACCGAATAGTTTCGCTGGGCTGAGTTTAACTTCTGCGACATATAGGCAATCGGTGCTTCTGAACCGTCGTCCAGTTTCTGTACGAGCACCGCGCCTACGCCGAACTGGCTTGCATCACAATGGATGGCGAAAGGTCGCGAGAAGTCTAGGCTATGGAGAACGGGAGCAGATGTTAAGCTCTCCTTAAGAGCATCAAAGGCTCTTTTGCCCTCATCAGTCCAAACAAAACCTCGGTTTTTGCGCAGCATGTCTGTCAGTGGTGCTGACAATGACGCAAAGTTGTCAACAAAACGACGATACCAACCGCACATCCCAAGGAATCTGCGCAGTTGTTTAGTCGAACTTGGCAAAGGAAATTCTGCAATGACCTGGACCTTGTCAGGATCAGTGCAAATAGTGCCATTTCCAATAACGTGGCCTAAGTATCGAACTTCCTTCATCACAAACTTGCTCTTCTCTATGTTCAGGGAAAGACCTGCCTTTCTCATACAAAGTGCGACTTCCTGTAATAGGAGAATGTGGTCTTCGAAAGTCTCCGTTACGAGCAAAAGATCATCTAGGTAGATGAAGACCTTGTGGCGAAGATGTGCTGGAATGACTCGATCCATCAGCCGTTGCATGGTTTGGGGCGCATTGCACAATCCGAACGGCATGGTTACGAATTGATACAATGGCCTACCAGGAACCGTGAAGGCTGTTAGTTCCTTTGACCCCTCATCGAGTGGTATTTGCCAAAAGGCGTCTTTTAAGTCAAGACCCGTGATGTATTTGGCTTTCGGGAGTCGACTTAGGATACCATCGATCAGGGGCAAAGGATAGGCGCCCTTGACAGTGACGCTGTTTACCTTTCGAGCATCCAGACACATCCTGACCTTACCAGGCTTCACTACCAGTGTCACTAGGGAAGACCAAGGGCTCTGAGACTCTTCAATCACACCCAAAGCTAGCATTCTGTCGATTTCAGCATAGAGGAGCTTTTCGATGGCGGAAGAGACTGAAAAGTGTCTCTGCTTAATCGGCTTACTGCCGCCGACATCGATGACGTGTTTTACGAGATCCGTACGTCCTAAGCCCTCCGAAGAAAAGGACGGAAACATAGCTATGGCTGCATTGAGCTCCGCCTCTTGAACGGGACTAAGTGGATGGTGATTGTCGCTGATGGAAATTTGGTTGAGAGAGAGATTCGCTGAACATAGTGGAGATGCAAATAAATCCGATGCAAGTCCAAATAGGCGCACGAAATCTATACCGAGGTACAGATTTTGGCTTAATGTTGGTATTATTAGCAACGTCAATTTGAGGGTTCGACCGCGGAAGGTTATGTCTGCAGAGACTTTACCGACAGCCGAATGGGGAGAGCCATCTGCTGTTGAAATGCAGAGGTTAAATTTCACCCAGGGGTATTTATTTTCCCTCAAAAATTTCTTTGCCAAATCCGAGGCTATACAACTGACGCTGGCTCCGGTGTCTACTAAGCCGCACACTTTTTCGTCAAAAAGTGTCACGTCAGCATAAGGTCGCATGTCGTTCTTGGGGTGGTTTGCAAAAACAGCAGAACAGTAACGCCGGCGATTCTGGAGGACCGTCTTCCAGAACTGCCGCAACCGGACAGTTGATCGCTTGGGCGGACGAGTTTTGATTTCATCCGCACCGAAAATACGACGGCGTGCTGTCTGATATTCTTGCAACCTGACATGCAAGGGTTTAAAACTGTAATGTTTTGGCCGGTCTGTAACTTCCTTGGCAGCGGAAGTAGATGGTAAAGAAGAGGTAGTTGCGGGCTTTGCATCCGGCGATGAAATTTCTGCCGATGCACATGCTGATTGAGGATTTCGATCTGTCGAGAGAGAGAGATCGAAGTGTTAGTGTCGGGTGAAGCGGAGACAACAGGTGGTGGTGTTGCTGTCCGACATGTTGGACAATGGGGCTTGTTGATGTTGGGTGCCCCACAACCGTAACAGAATACGGTTCGCCTCGCCAGGCAATCATCGTATCGATGCCCAGTCTCACGACAGTTCCAGCATACTGTCAAATCAGTCGAATCTTCCGAGTCTTTAACATTCACAAGCTCAGAGAGATCCTCGAACTCAATTGGCGGCTCTTCGGTCATAGACGAATCACGGTCAGAGCTGGCTGAATCTTCAGCTCCGCCTCTAAATCTTCCTCTCGATATACATAAGTCCTGAGTTGACTTATGCTTTCGATCGGAAAATGTAAAAGTCGTCGCCGAAGACTCATGCAGAGATTATGTCTCACTATTTCTAGGAGATCAGTCTCTACTATTGGTCGTTCAAGACGATCAACTAGTTCCATCAGATCGTCATAAAAACTGTCGAACGATTCGGTTGGTCCCTGTTTCCGACTTCGGATCTGTTCCAAAATATCGTAATCAGATACTCTATTTCGGAACTGATCCCGTAAGGCGTCGCAAAACATTGGCCAATCGAATCGTCCGGCGCTTCTATGATAACGCCAGAACCAGTTGGCCGCCTTGCCAATAAATAGCAGATGAAGCTGCTGAAGGAGGGTGTTGAAGTTTCCTTCGAGAGTTTGCGTAACCAGCGTCTGGATTTGGTAAATAAATTTACCAATCGTCTGACTGGGGTTAGCACCACTGAACTGAATGTTCCAGCCAGTGATGATTTTGGCCGCTCGAAGAGGATCTATGATGTCGTAATTAGATTGAGTCCGATATTCTCTCTAAACTTCAGACTGAGAAGGACCTGAAAAACCGATAGCAGATGGTGTGGAGGGTATTTCACCTCTAAAATTTCTGCCAGACGGGTTCACATATGTACCGTGAGGGATGGAGTTATCCGACAGGGAACCATATGGTGTTGTTCTAGGAACCCGCCAATCTGATGACAGAGGGGGTTGCTGATCTGGTGGGACTGAGCCTCGAACCCACGACTGACTAGGACGCGAGCCGCATTCCGCTTCGGTTGACATCCAACTGGAAGCAAGGACAGACGTCTCATGCTCACGGGAATTAGAAAGTCGGGTTCCATGTTGATCACCTCGAATTCGGCTCGCTGCTCCATACGGGTGATCAACGCGAGGTTGCTGGTAATTGACGGGTGACACAATTTGGTGTGGCCAACACGGCTTCATACACAGATGGCAAGAATGATGTTGCGAAAGCCATCTCAATATACAATGTGTATGAAATCGATGGCCACAGGGTATCACCGAAACATTGTCACAGAGAAGATGGTCGATGCATATGGAGCAGCAAGTCGGATCCTCATGATCAACATGGAATCGGACATTTCGCTCCCTAATTGACGATATTTTGTATTCTCAACTAGACTAAACGTGAGATAATATGTGAACTTTGTTTTGTAACAACAAAAATAATGTACAATATACACTCTACACCGTTTAAATTATAAATGTAAATCAATTGGACGAATCCAAGGATACTAATATAATATACATAAATGGCAAGAGTCCGATTTTAAAGATGAAATACTTAGAGCGTATATTTTTGTAATTTACAAAACCAAATCACCCAATATTATCTTGGTAGGCGTTGCGTTTTAAATTTAGTCAGTTTATGTAAATAAATGCCCAATAATTAAATGGATCGTTCTATTGATCGGTATTTAAAATACAAACGAATAGGACAATCAATATAAATAAAAGGTGTTCCCACACTTTTGTGTACTTTGTATTCTGCTATCTATCAATAGCCAATAGTATGCACCGCCTATGGTAAAGGTAAATAAATAATTGCAATTAAAAGGTTTAGGCATAAACAACAACAATTAGCAGTGCAAAGCAAGTAAAATCAGATGGTGGCTAGATTTAAAAAAAAACATAAAAGAACTACAATTGGGGTAAACCCCAATCATGCAATACTCTAGATGAATTTGAACCTGGTTTTGAATCTAACTGATATTGTTAATTAAGTGTTAAGTACAAAATTTCAGCCCGATAAATTGTATAGGTAATGAGTAAATTGGCTTAACGTATTTCATGAAATAGTGCAGTTTGTATGGGAGGGGGTAGAAGGAGGGTGAGGATTACAATAAATTTTATAATGTAGGTTACAATTATCATAAAAGTGATACCTATATATTCAAAATTTCAAAGCAAGATGTTTTATAGTTTCTGAGAAAATCTGATTATTGTAAATTATCAAAAATGTGTCATTTTGTATGGGAGGGGGTAGACGGAGTAAGGGTAATCGATTAATTTTTTTGAATCTAACTGATATTGCTAATTAAGCGTTAAGTACAAAATTTCAGCCCGATAAATTGTATACGTACTGAGTAAATTGGCTTAACGTATTTCATGAAATAGTGCAGTTTGTATGGGAGGGGGTGGAAGGAGGGTGAGGATTACAATAAGTTTTATAACATAGGTTACAATTATTATAAAAGTGATATATTAAAAATTTCAAAGCAATATGTTTTATAGTTTCTGAGAAAATATGATTATTGTAAATTTTCAAAAATGTGTCATTTTGTATGGGAGGGGGTAGAAGGGGTGGAGCGATTTAACCCGTTCACGAACTTAGCCTTCATTTTTTGTCAAAAATAACGTGTGCAAAATTTAAACTTCATAGCTCAACGCGTTCTCGAGCTAGAGAGGTCACGGACGGACGGACGGACAGACGGACAGACGGACAGACGGACAGACGGACAGACGGACAGACGGACAGACGGACATCCGGTTTTGAGATATTCGAGTGATAATATGAACTTCTGTATCATTCATTTTTTTCTGCGAGCCTTATTTCTTAGCGTTACAAACTTTGTGGCAAACTTATAATACTCTCAGATTTCATCTAGAGTATAAACATAAAAGAACTACGATTGGGGTAAACCCCAATCATGCAATACTCTAGATGAATTTGAACCTGGTTAAAGCCAATAAATAATTTTGGTTGCAATCTCGGATGCATCGTTAAGACTTTGTTGATCCCATCACCTCTCAGATTTCATCTAGAGTATAAACACAAGAGATGAAATCTGACAGCATTATAGGTTTCTCACAAAGTTTGCAACGCTAAGAAATAATGCACCGGCATCAGCACTATTCCGATGGGCGGTAATAAATTCGATAATTTATTGCCCGCGTAAGTGAATATCGACCGAATTTGGTCATCCTAATTTTCCCGCCATTGAGGAAGGTCAGCACTGCTGTAGTGAGTTTTGTAGTTATTTAATTCAAAATAAATTTAACTGACAGATTTCGGTATCGGCCTTAACGATATATAGACGGAGTAAGGGTAATCGACTATTTTTTTTGAATCTAACTGATATTGTTAATTAAGTGTTAAGTACAAAATTTCAGCCCGATAAATTGTATACGTACTGAGTAAATTGGCTTAACGTATTTCATGAAATAGTGCAGTTTGTATGGGAGGGGGTAGAAGGAGGGTGAGGATTACAATAAGTTTTATAACATAGGTTACAATTATCATAAAAGTGATATATTAAAAATTTCAAAGCAATATGTTTTATAGTTTCCGAGAAAATCTGATTATTGTAAATTTTCAAAAATGTGTCATTTTGTATGGGAGGGGGTAGACGGAGTAAGGGTAATCGATTACTTTTTTTGAATCTAACTGATATTGTTAATTAAGTGTTAAGTACAAAATTTCAGCCCGATAAATTGTATAGGTAATGAGTAAATTGGCTTAACGTATTTCATGAAATAGTGCAGTTTGTATGGGAGGGGGTAGAAGGAGGGTGAGGATTACAATAAATTTTATAATGTAGGTTACAATTATCATAAAAGTGATATATTCAAAATTTCAAAGCAAGATGTTTTATAGTTTCTGAGAAAATATGATTATTGTAAATTATCAAAAATGTGTCATTTGTATGGGAGGGGTAGACGGAGTAAGGGTTATCGATTAATTTTTTTGAATCTAACTGATATTGTTAATTAAGTGTTAAGTACAAAATTTCAGCCCGATAAATTGTATACGTACTGAGTAAATTGGCTTAACGTATTTCATGAAATAGTGCAGTTTGTATGGGAGGGGGTAGAAGGAGGGTGAGGATTACAATAAGTTTTATAACATAGGTTACAATTATCATAAAAGTGATATATTAAAAATTTCAAAGCAATATGTTTTATAGTTTCCGAGAAAATCTGATTATTGTAAATTTTCAAAAATGTGTCATTTTGTATGGGAGGGGGTAGACGGAGTAAGGGTAATCGATTACTTTTTTTGAATCTAACTGATATTGTTAATTAAGTGTTAAGTACAAAATTTCAGCCCGATAAATTGTATAGGTAATGAGTAAATTGGCTTAACGTATTTCATGAAATAGTGCAGTTTGTATGGGAGGGGGTAGAAGGAGGGTGAGGATTACAATAAATTTTATAATGTAGGTTACAATTATCATAAAAGTGATATATTCAAAATTTCAAAGCAAGATGTTTTATAGTTTCTGAGAAAATCTGATTATTGTAAATTATCAAAAATGTGTCATTTTGTATGGGAGGGGTAGACGGAGTAAGGGTTATCGATTAATTTTTTTGAATCTAACTGATATTGTTAATTAAGTGTTAAGTACAAAATTTCAGCCCGATAAATTGTATACGTACTGAGTAAATTGGCTTAACGTATTTCATGAAATAGTGCAGTTTGTATGGGAGGGGGTAGAAGGAGGGTGAGGATTACAATAAGTTTTATAACATAGGTTACAATTATCATAAAAGTGATATATTAAAAATTTCAAAGCAATATGTTTTATAGTTTCCAAGAAAATCTGATTATTGTAAATTTTCAAAAATGTGTCATTTTGTATGGGAGGGGGTAGAAGGGGTGGAGCGATTTAGCCCGTTCACGAATTTAGCCTTCATTTTTTGTCAAAAATAACGTGTGCAAAATTTGAACTTCATAGCTCGACGCGTTCTCGAGCTAGAGAGGTCACGGACGGACGGACGGACAGACGGACATCCGGTTTTGAGATATTCGAGTGATAATATGAACTTCTGTATCATTCATTTTTTTCTGCGAGCCTTATTTCTTAGCGTTACAAACTTTGTGGCAAACTTATAATACTCTCAGATTTCATCTAGAGTATAAAAAGCAAAAACACTTGTACAAGCGCCAGAGAGAAATACGTATGACAAACAAAACGACAAAAAAAAACGACAACAATAATGCAATAGAAGCACTGATTGTGTTTGGTATGTACTGATGACTCTAAATGCATGAGATGAACAATCAAAAATCTCAAACAACAACAGCAAGAGTGTTTCGAAAAATTCCGGCTAATACCAAATCCAAAGCCCAGTGCAATGCCGGTCTGTTCTATTGTAACTACAACAAAGCAATGTGCTTTGAATTTGACAAAGTTTCAAAACCGGTCCGAAATTCAATAATTCTATTGCCGCTCAAACAAAAACGCGTGCATTAAGAATGCAAGTGAGTGCAATAGAATTGTTAAAAGCAATTGCGATGCTCGAGAATTATTATGACTGAGTGCAATATGACTTAAAGGCTCAATGCAATTCTGAGAGCCTGATACAAATTTTAAATAACATTGTAAAAGAGAAAGATACAATCGTAAGAAAGAAAGAAGGTGACAAATAGAAGTACATATTCAAAAAAGCGAGAAAGTATATAAGTATGTAAATGTAATAATTGTTGCAAATACCAAAAGCGACACTCTCGTCCTATGCTGTTGGCATTTACCAAGCAATGAAATATATGATATAAAATGATACGGGCGTTTTCCTTTAAAGAATCCCCGTTCCCCTTTTCAGGTCGGTGGTAAAAATTTGGAGCGTGTAATATTGTAATATGATGGTATTTGTAAATGAATTTTGGGTACATGAGCTAGCCGGCGACTATGCATGTTGGAGAAAGTGAAATAGACTAAAAAAAATAAACTAATGCAAAAGTGAATCGCAGGTTCTCATCCAAGAGACGAACAGCTGATACAGTGGAACATAATTGGATGGCGATAGCGCTGAGTAAGCATGATGCATATACGTAATGCCATGTTTCCAATTATGTTCCCCTGATACCATCTTTTCGTTTCAGGGATGAAAAACCTACAAGATTGAAGAAAAAAAAAATGAAAAGGACGATCCTTGGCCACATAAAGGTACTAAGGACACTTCCAAGAATCTCAGATAGACTTCTGCAGAAACTGCCAGAGTCAGTAATTCATGAGATTGTTGGAAGGCCTTAAGTACGTGGAAGGTAAACCACAAAGACAAACACAAGGAAAGGATCGCCCTGTCTACTGAAGCTAATACAAAAGGTACTCTACTTTAAAAGGATAAGACGGAAACGCTACAGAGGATGCACAACTGACTGAAAAATAGGTACGTGAAGTAAAAGAGGCTAAGGCAATTGCCTTAGAACAGTCAGTCTTAATGTGCATCTAGGGGTACCACTTGGTGTAAGGACTAAAAAGCTCTTATGTTGAGGTCCTTTTTTAGTCCTTGATTTGACCGGAAGTGGGCCCCACGTTGGGCGCCAAGAATGTAATAGACCGGTGATGCGGACACCTAAGTGTCCATGGGGACGGAGTTAAAGTAAGCCGAACTGACCGTGAAGGTCCGGCGACGCCATCAGGCGAGAACTCCTCAGCGGGATAGGCGGCGGCACGAGCTTGCTGTAGCTCAGTGACGGGAGATGTGGGCGGGGTTTTTGCCCTCTCGCTGCCCCGTACCATTATCATCCTAAAAAAATCTCGTGCCTTAAGGTACAACAGCACACACATTGGTACTAAAGGTCCCACGACCTTAAAAAAATAGCAAAGAAGAGAAAAAAACTACATAAAGGCAATGGCCGTCGACCGGCTCATGTACCTCGACACTGCTCCGGGTCCAGCTGTAGCGGACCCTGGCCTCTAAACCCATCCTACCAATGAGGTACCTTGGCCCAATTGATGGTACCTCCCAAACCAAAAATCAAGAAAAAAACGATGAGGGTGTTACCTCATCCTACCATCGCTGACCTGAAAAGGAGGCGGGGGTGATTCCGTTAAAGGAAAAGCCGAGGTTTTCAAATACAAGCCATTTCTTATTTATTTAACCTGAAGAGGTACAACAAAAAAAATCCCAATAGAAAAAGAAGGAAATAAAGACTGTAAACTAAAAGTAATGCAAGAAAAATTAGGAACTGAAAATAACTAAATAAAAATTACCAAATTTAAATATTCGCAGAAAACTACAGAAATACTAAGAAAATCGAAAAAAAAGTTAACATTTAATTTAATAAAGCACTTACCCCCAGAATCCACGATGGCCACCGTTGACGCCGGAGTAGCTGCAAATCATTTTTTTTTTAAACAAATAAAAAAAACAATGGGGAATTGGGATCGAGCAAAAAAAAAAAAATATAAGAAATAACAAAGATACGATATTAAAGAAAATAAGTATAAAAGTATCTACACTGCATGCAGATACATCGAAACATGGATATGTCTTATGCCTACCGAAAGCGTGGGATGTGTTTTGTCGAATGATTTCATCCAGTATAACTATACTGGGATCTTTATAAAACTTACGTCGATATCTTCAACACAACAGGTTCCACGCAGTCAGTAGCCAAAGACATATCCATGTTTCGATGTATCTGCATGCAGTGTAGATACTTTGTATCATTTCCCACCAAAAGCCAATAACCTGTCTTCCAAGAACCGATTCCCGATAAACCCGCCCCAAATCAACCTTAATACCCCCTTTAAGAGACAGAGAGACATACTCCATTGAAAGCTAACGTCCCCATATGAACCGGATACACCCGTTCTAATGAGATTGAACACCCAACCACATGAGACAGATAGACACGCCCTATTGAAAGTCAACATTTATGCTGCTAATACATCGTACCGTATGTGGAGCTTTTGTTCTATGTTTATAGCACGTAGTATAAATCCGCCATTTTGTTCTATATGTTTATTGCACGTGTGGTGGGAGCCCACATTGTGAACCAGTCAGACCTCAAATCGCCGCCATTGCAAATGCACAACCACAGTCGCTGGATCACCCGATTTGGCTCGAATTATCTTCATCCGCTCTCGCTCATCTTCGGGGGGCGGGAACTATATACACTCTCTCAAATTGCATCTGCGCATGTCCAAGTGTTAGTCGAGCTGACTACTTGCTACTTTTTCTGGGATCCTAGTGATTCAGATAGTACAATGGGTGCTAATTTAAATCGGCCACTACATTCATTCTTGCCGTCCACAACGTCAACCTTTATCGCTATCAAATCAACATCTCAACATGTACACACAAGATCCCCGCAAGCACGCCGCCCGCGTGGATCAACAAGTAACAGCCATGCACAATGACCACTTCACTCAAACGACATGCACAACCAGAATAGAAAAATTTTCAATGGGCTTGTTTCCTCTTCTGAACCCCGAGTAGAAAAACAGACATTTCGTGTGACGGACAAATTTTTAGGATGACCCCCAGCTATAAGACATATCCATGTCAAAAAAAATCAAAGGTATTGCATTAAAATGTATACGGCGGCAACTCTCTCGTACGCAACTGCTAGTAACGATGTCACTTCTCTTGGGGCATGTTGTTGTAGACGTGAACTGAGTCTATCTGCACTGTGGTACACTGCTAATTGCACACGGTCGGGTACACATGCACTTAATCTCGAGGCGATGCTCTATGGGCGCACAAGGGCACTATGGGCGTACAAGGGCAAAAGGGCGGTACGGCGTTCCAACTTATCCCCGATTAAGGTTTGGTGTTTAAGGAATTTCCCCCACAGGAATGCTTGATGCGACAGTGCAATTATGTGTCACAACGCCAATTCCAAACACAGACAAAAGGATTTTTGGGGGGCACTCTCCACTTATATCGTGCGGGTACGAATTCACTCCCGGTAACCACGCGCCGGTGATATGAGTCGTGTTGTGAGGTAAAATGATACAAAGTATCTACACTGCATGCAGATACATTGGAACATGGATATGTCTTTGGCTACCGACTGCGTGGAACCTGTTGTGTTGAAGATATTGACGTAAGTTTTATAAAGATCCCAGTATAGTAAGACTGGATGAATTCATTCGACAAAACACGTCCCACGCTTTCGGTAGGCATAAGATGTACCGATGTATCTGCATGCAGTGTAGATACTTTGTATCATTTTCAAGACATACCGTCCCGCATAGTGTACAGGAGAATACAAATTAACCCAACCGTTGCCCCGTGTGTGGATCAAGCGATCATACACTCTACATATTTATATGCGCCTGTGCTTCGTTAGTACGTCAATCCGCGATCGATCGCGTCAAGCCGCGGTCTAGCTAAACACACTTACTATTAGATACTTAGATAGTACTCGTCTAAGTCTAAAGACGGTAAGCGCGACAACACAATTTTATTGCATTAACGTTTACGTTATCCGCGCTGCACAAACTGCATCATCTGCACTATTCTCTTCACTAAATCAGAATTGTGCACTGTTAGTTGATATATCATCGATTGTGATAGTACGCGGTATGCGCGATACAAGTACGGTTGTAAGTTCCTTACATCCACGGGAAAAACACGTTGGTGACCTTGGTGACACTGATTTCAGTCGGCTGGATGGGATTGGCCATCACAAGAAAGGGGTGGATCCGCCGCGGAAGTGTAGTCCAAGGTCCGTGGAGCAAGCATCTCTTTCGCACTGTCGCCGATGACGAAGCAACGCCCATCCATTGAACTTCTTCGACTCAACCGTCTCTCCATTGCCTGCATACGAGTGTGCGTGTGAAGTTGAAGCTATTTCCCGACCTACCCCAACGATTTTCTTATTGAGTCAGGTTAGTGACTAATTGATGAAAACAAAAAGATTGCTGTGAAGGAGGAGCCATAGCGCTGTGCACGAGTGAGGGAGACAGGTTGTCTGGATGTGGCTGGTGTTGTGAACAGATTTGAATCACGAGGGGATGGCAGTTGAATGATGTTGACTTGTTTTATGGGTGCCTGGTTGTTTAGTCAGTTCATGATGCGAAGTTTTTCGATTTTCGTGAGTTCCCTTTGATGACTGACTCGGATTGACTGAGGATCGGCCACTACATTCATAGAACTCGGAAAAATTTGCAATGGGCTTGTTTCCTCTTCTGACCCCCGAGTAGAAAAACAGACATTTCGTGTGACGGACAGATTTTTAGGATGACCCCCAGCTATAAGACATATCCATGTCAAAAGAACGTTATCGGCAGCTGATTCGCATCAAAATTCGCGCGACCCGGCAACGCGTGTCGATGTCGTTTTGTCCGGCGGATGGAAAATCCACCTTTTCTAAATCATCCGTCCGGTTTACTTAGAACAAATATTCGCGCGACTCAGCAATGGTGTGCCGATGCGACGGCTTTGGCGGGTGAAATTGCACACTTTTCTCGGCTATCGCGCCGATGTTCACCAGACGACGGGTGATAGTGGACCCCTTGTATCTGTCTTGGCGATCGCGCCGACGTTTCTCACGCCGATGTTGTCCGGGAGGCGGTTCAAAGTGAACTCCCGAGTGATCGCTCTCCCAGCAGGTCGCGACCCTCGATACAGCACAGGCATCGGCTGAAAAATCTCGTCAATCGAGTTTCATGCAACGGAATTCTCCGTTTGCATGAAACTCGACATGGAATATCGCTACCCGCTTGTCTCTTCAATCCCAATGCGAGGTCGATGACACCAGATCAAACAGCATATTCTTACAGGACACGTAAGAGTCCATCAGAATATAGCGTTTGCAAGTGTCAACGACCCACAGTGTGATAGAATGACAGAGTTGTCGTTCTTGAAATATTCCTGATGGAGAATTCGAATTGTGGCAAATATTTTAGAAAAATATTTGACAATCAACAATGCGAATAGACCATCAGAAAAGTCATTCATTACAATATCTCCAGGATCGAGAAAACCTTTTGTTGTACCCTTTTAATGTTGGAGAGAGGGCAGCTCCGGATCCACGTTCGTTGCCACGTCTGTTGTTGTTGGTCGTCTCCAGACTTGTTGAGGGGGAATGTGAGAGCTCCCCGTAGGTCGCACATTCCCTCTCCCATTTCCCGACCGACTACAAAATCGGGAACATTTGGGTTTAACTGTTCCTGCCAAACCACATCCAAAGCAAAACACATGTTGGACTGGCAGAGGACAATCCATGTAAGCATGCCCCATGTCCTTGCAGTTCCAGCAAAGTCGGAACTGATTGCTGGGAAATGGTTCCCCAGGGGCTGGTGATGACGTGGGCAAGGCAACTGCTTGTACTTCCAATTCAGAGCTGCACTCCTCCATATTTAATTCCTGTACACTTAAACGACCCTGAGTGGGTCGCCTGAGTGCTTCCATTCTGGAAAGGTTCCAAGTTTCTTCGACTGCGATACAATGACGTATCAATTGTCGAGCTGTATTGAACGTAAGTCCCGCCAAGTGATCACGCATACGACGGTTTATGTTTCGCAGCACGATACACTGCATATCCGTGTCACTTAGAGGAACTTTAAGCTCGCAATTGAGAGCATCAGACTTGTAGGTCCCGAACCTCTCCAGAAACTCGTCTTGAAATTCCCTCCAGAGTAAACAATGTCTCTGAGATCGGAATCACCAGTACCAGTCGACAGTCGACCCCTTCAAAAGAAAATGGATATCCATGGCGATGACATCATCAGACATGGCGTAACTTTTGCCCAATGAGTTTACGCGAAACACGAATTGTTGGGCAGTGAGGCCATTGGACGACCCGTCGAAATAAAACCCCCATTTCGACATACCAACCATGTCTCGTTGAGGCACTGCATTTAAAGTGCTGGAAAATGGACGAGAGACACTGGGCGTGTCCTCAAGATGTAAATTAGGGGAAAATTGACCTGCTTGGTCGTTATTCGCCATGGTAAGCAAGAAAATATTAAATTGAAAGAAATAGAAAAAAAAGGAAGGGTTCAAAGGAAAAGAATAGAATTAAAATAAAGTGAATATTAAAAAAAAAAAATAAATAAAATTACCAACAAATTGCTGAACCGAAATGATGCGCAAGAAAGAAATCTTTTGAGTACGTTTAAAATCATGAAGTATTGGGTTCTTCCATGACCTAGAGGTCATGAACACAATATTAGGATGGGAAAAGAAAGGTTGAAATTTGAACGAGGAAAAAAAATGAAGGAGGTAGGATTTGCGTCGTGCTGTAGAGTTGCAGTCCCTCGCTGATACTAAATCTACAAAGTTAACAAACTCAACGGACTTAACCGGATATAGAACAAGAAAGATTCCACAAACGCAGATGGTCAACTATCGAGTTGCTTCCTAATTCGCGAATGGCCAACTTTCGGGCTTTATCCCACCCAGGGGATATAGGAGCAGTCTCGATAGTCGAAGCCATTCTATGACGAGATCCTCCTCCTGTTAAAGACACAGTGTTTGACGCCATTGTTGCAATGACGACTTCCCGCGTGGCTCGCACCTCCGGACCACTCACTTTCATTCGAAGCTAACCAACAAATCCTTAATCAAACAATGGCAAAGCCATCGGAAAAAAAGCTCAAGTTTGGGCGCAATATGCTGCGAACCACGGCTTTGTCGAGCCGCCGTCACTGCAACAAAATTATTTTTGACCAAAGGGCTTATGGCTCGGTGGCTCAAGTCCCGGCTAGACCAACGGAGGTCGTCGATTATTGAGTCAAAGCACCCTGGTCCTAGATTTGCCACCTTAAATAAAACATGAAACAACGGGGGGGGGGGGGGGGGGGAGGAGGATTAGGAGAAGGAAAGGAGTGTGCCCATCCTTCGGGACACGGAAGAACCCAAATAACAAAAAAAAAAAATTGTTAAACATTATAAAATTTATATTGTCGAAAAAAAATTAGTAAAAGAAACTTACAAAAAAAAATCGCAAAGCACAGAATTTAAAAACAAAATAATCCAATATATAGAAGAAAAGAGTCGACCAAAAGAGAATTGTGGTACAAAAAATTTAAACTTACTTGTTGATTCCCACGGTGAACGATCGATCGCTCCTCGAGGGTATTCTAGCTGCGATTTTCTGTAATGTAATTTTTATACCAAGAAATTTAAATGACAAAAAAAAAATAAAATCCAAAATAAGGTAAGTAAATTTAGGAAGAATGCTCCATAGTGCGGTATTTGTCCAAATGCGTCCTTATGCCAGTCGTGAACTACAAATAATAATCCAGGAATCCAATTCCAAAAGTTCGCATTCTGTTTGTGTTTTTTTTTTGTTTCTTTTACGTTTGAAGTAGTCCGATAAGAGTTTTTCCGAGAAAACACGGTGGTTTTTGTTAAAGTTCAGCGCAACAGCAACATTGAGAAAAAAATACTCTTTCTTTTGAAATCTTTTCGACTAACTGCACTATCACTCGCCAGTGAACCCCGACTACAACAAAACCAATTTCACTTTTGTATTCACAATATAAATATTTCGGATTTTATTTCCAAATGTGAATTCTCATCAGTCCTTTTTCTGACGAACTTAAGAATTTACTTAGCTAATACCAAAAGCGTATATTAACTCCACCACAACGTTTCTTTTCACTTGATTATCTTTCAAATTTCCAGAAAAAAAACTTCACTCTCAAACCAATCGAAAATTCAAAATAAATTCTATTGTCCAGCGCCAATAATCCGCAAAAAAAAACGCAAAATAGAAAACGTTCGCTCCGGACTAAATCAAAAAGCAATCTCCATCAAAAAAAAACGGCAAGTCCGCCAATCCTCCGACTCCCACAAAAAAAACCGCTCGTCGTCCACCAACAACGGCCATCGATCTTGCCCCTGTCCATCAGCTGCCGCTCATACCATAACAAAGCTGACGACTCTTCGTCCGCCAGCTCCGATCCAACACACGGATGAAAAATCCTCCATGTACGTCACCATGCTGCACACAGGCAATTGCATCTATTCAGCATAGAAACAATTACCTCTGTACCACAATCATGCTGCACACAGATGATCTCGCATCAGCTGTGCTAGCTCTTCGCTTGTGGCGGCATCACACCCACATACAGAGATCCTCTCTGTGCACCATCCCACAGCAC
The DNA here is from genome assembly GCA_964017055.1 of Chloromyia formosa. Lineage (NCBI taxonomy): Eukaryota > Metazoa > Arthropoda > Insecta > Diptera > Stratiomyidae > Chloromyia > Chloromyia formosa. Next base: position 66,399,406 of record OZ024818.1, read on the forward strand.
TCGCATCCATGCTCCAAACAATGGCATCTACCATGTAGCATAGTGACGAGACGAGAGCTTCTATGCTGCATGACGCCGCACTGAGACGATCTCTGTCGCTCTCTGTTAGCGTTCCGATGACGTTAGCATATCTATTTGTGCTGTCGGTAACGCTACTCAGGCAGCGAAATGTCACCAATGTTGTATTGGGCGAGTCGGGTGAGCTGATGAATGCAAAATGATGAGCAGTGGTTCGCAACATTTTTGGGGAGTTGCGCCCCATTGCCCAGAACAGAGTACGATGGCGCGCAGGAGTAGTTGACGCGCTATGCCCCGCTAGGGGTTAAGGCAAAGTAGTATATTTATCAGGATGTACATATTTTAAAAGTAATACGTAAAGGTAGTTGTCAGAACTTTATTCTGTTTAATGGTATTTGTCAAGACATCCGGAATGTGTTGACAGTATAGTAAAGTTGTCGTTCGGTTGTTGTCAGGACGTTTTTTTATGTATTGTATTTTGTTGGGACACATGGTTAAAAAAAAAGAAAAAAAGAGAAGTCCAAAGTAGAACCGAACCCGAGACCACCGTGTGAAAGTCGCAAGTACCAACCGATCAGCCACCAAGCTTTTCTTGCCATGTCGTTCACCTTACGTAATATATAGGCTCGCTCCACATTCGCTCTGAATGTGTGTGTTGTGTATTTTCCGATTAGATACATCCCAGCAAATAATTTCGTATCATTTGGAAGATAAATTACCCAGATAATACGATGGCGATTCTTCCATGCCATAAATTTATAGATTATTTATCGCTTTTTCAATAATTAGGGGATATCCCTTGGGCGAAAGAATGGCGATAGGATTTCAATTCGCCGATTTATCGCCAAGATGATATTTCGCCAATTCATAATAAATACGAAACGACGACTGTGTCATTTTCATTGCTTGTAGTCTAGGTAGCGCAACGGTTAGCACTATGGACTTGCAAAAATGGGAACCTGGTTCGAATCCTACAAATATCAATTGTGAAAAAGGATGAAATATGAATTATGAGCGTCAAAGTATATGTAAGATAAAATGAAACCGGAATATAGAGGGTTACGCCCGCAATCCGAGGGTTTTGTAGCAAGTACTTATTTTGGTATGTAAGTATCGGCTCCTTACTCTTCTTGGTACCACTTAGATGGATAAAAAAAAATGTCTGACCCATAATATAGTATCTTATATGCCCAATCATATTACGTGATTGTAATGAAACTTAAAACATATTATTGCCTATGGTGCCTTGGCCATCGGTCCTTTTGATCTCGGACGTGTTTAAGGGATGCAGGGATGCGCTAACTGTAACTATGGAAACAAACTATTTTATTATTAACCTATTTTGAGGAGATATACAAATTCCATTATTTCCCGTTTTATATACTGTTCGGAACCCACCTTCCTGGAAGTTTTAATTTTTCTCAGTGTAACGGTCTGGGGCAAATTACGATCTAATAATTTATCCTCCCTCATTGTTCCCCTTTTTTCAAATATAAGTAAAGTAAACTTAACATTACCTTTCTCACAACACCCCACTTGCCTATACCAGTCGATAAACAAAATTTGACCCTAATTTTGACCCTCACCCTCCCCTCCCCCGCCCGTTACAGTTGGCCAATTACCACACATCGCCCCCTACCAATCTTTACTCTTTCATAAATGTGATTAACCATAATATGTAACAATAACTGCGATTCGCACTACGAAAAACAACATGCAAGTAGTACTCGCACCTTTGAAGCCGGTAAGTGTATTTTTTGTATGAATAGTGTAAAAATGCCTAACTTTAAGTGAATGTACTATTGTTGAATATTACATGGTTGTAATGAAACGTAGAGGCGTTATTGCTTATGGTGTTGGTTATCATTGGCCATCAATATTTTTGACCTCGGGTGTGCTTAAGGGGTGCAGTGGTGTGCTAACTGAAAAAATAGAAATATACTATTATTATTAACCTTTTTTGATGAGATTTTGGAATTCTATTATTTATAGTTTTCTATGTTAGTAAAATGCCGCTTTTCTGTAAATTTTCATATCTCTAAGTATAACGGTTTGGAAATGCAAGGGGGGGGGGACAAACTCGGATCACATATTTTCCCCTCTCTTTCCTTTCCCCTTTCTTAAAATTTGAAGAAAATTCCAGAAATGAAATGTACTCGACGGTACCTTTCTTACGATACCCCACTTGCCTATACCAAATGAAAAAAAAAAATTCGTCCTTCATTTCCCCTCTATGGGGACCCTCCCTCAAAGTTGACCTATTACAATGCATCACTTTCTCCAGAGAATTATAGTACTTCTACATATTTTCACTAAATTTCATACATGTAGCCTCAGCGGTTCGTGAGATATTCCATGGACAGACAGACAGACAGACAGACAGACAGACAGACAGACGGACGCATGACCGATTTCATAAGGGTTTTGTTTTACTACAAAACCCTAAAAAGCATGAAGATTAATAAAAAAAAGCGATAATAATTTTTGTTTTAGTTGACTCTCATCGCGTCATTTTGTCAATTCGTAAATTTATCCCCGCCGTGATTCGATTTCTTGTTGCCAACTCGTTTCGCCAAAGTTTCTACAGGAAGTTTCGCTTTCGGTAACTATTTTCTCCCGAAGGGGGTGACTCCCGCGATAAGATGGCGATATCCCCGTCTATAAATTTATCTTCCAAGGCGAATCGCATTCTTAACGCGGAAGATAGAAATTGTTTGCTGGGATATTTCCTCACATACCAAATATGTATGTAATCAAAATGTTGTTATGTTTTAGAGCCTTAAAGCGCGTTGACATGATCAAACTACGGTTTGACAAACTAGCATTTGATGAAAAGTTGAGCACCGTCCAACTACGGTTTGACAGGAGCACAACACTTCACACCAGTTTGACTAGGGGTTCACACGTTCAAGTAGGTGGTTTGTCAAACCGTAGTTTGATCATGTCAACGCGCCTTTAGTTATGTCGATGTTAAATGTGGGGCACCGAAATAAGCCATAGCGAAATAAGGCATACGAAATAAGTCATACGAAATAATACATATAGATTGAATTGAATGTCCAGAGCGATCGAAGCGAGCGTTCACGTTTGTGCGATACTGAGGGTTGTGATCCCTTAAGTGCGAAGTGCGCGCAGCGAGCTGAGCCCACACATGGGACTATTGTACCCAGAGCGAGCGTTCATGTTTGTGCGATATTGAGGGTTCCGATCCCTTAAGCGCGAAGCGAGCGTAGCGAGCGGAGCCCACAGAAGGGACTGTTGTACCTAGAGCGAGCGAAGCGAGCGTTCATGTTTGTGCGATACTGAGGGTTCCGATCCCTTAAGCGCGGAGCGAGCGAAGCCCACACAAGCGACTGTTAATTCACAACCCGCAGTATCGCACAAGTATGCATGGATTATTTCGGTTTGGAACGAGCTGGGCTAGCTCCCCTCCTAGGGCGTTGCGAACCCCCGCATGTAGCCCTAGGTCGCCCGTTTCACTCTTTGTACATGTACCTGTAGCCGTTTCGTCCTAGCATATCTGCATCCAGCATTTTTTTAGGCTATGCACAATTTCAAACCGAAATAAGTTATGCGACGGAAAGCGAAAATTGCTATGTACATACTTACCTTCGTTTTAAACGAACTTAAGCATTGAGTGTGAAACCGAAAGAATCCATGCATAGCTACTTTCGGTTCCAACCGAAATTATCCATTAATGCCTTATTTCCAAATGGCTTACTTCATGGTGCCGTTAATGCGTTAAGGCAAGTGGTGCTCACTTAGGCGAAATACACACTAGCATCAACGACTCTCGACGATTGCGGACCGATTCGGTCGTGTCAGAATGTGAATCCGCTCATTTGATGCTATGTATCTCGATTGATGTCGGAATTTCATTACCGGCAGCAGCAGTTGTAGCGGCAGCAGCGGCATCGGCTGCGTCTTGGCTATGCTGCTTTCCAAGCCTCATTGAAAGCAGCGACTATGGCGGCATCAAACCTCTCTTAAGCTGGCAGAGTAATGGTCGAACCAGAATGAACGTAGAACGCAGCAGAAGCGGCAGCGATATGTCAAATTGGAAAGCACGCATTTCCCATACGCGACCTAGATTGAACACAGCGGCAATGACAGCGGCCAAAGCAGACCTGCATGTTGTTGTTGTTGTTGCTGCCGCTGCTGCTACTTTCTGCGTTCATTCTGTTTCGGGCATAATACTGAATTGATACTTTGAGCAGCTAAAATATGAGATTTAATTTTAATACAGTTGTCGTTCGGTCGTTATCAGGACCTTTTTTTGTGAATTATATTTTGTCGGGACACATAATGGTGTGTATAGGTATTTCGCCTAAAAGTCGTCACATATGAACGAGCACAACCGCTCGTTCTCACTCTTGAACGAATGGTTGAACAAGACTCACAACGCAATGGGAATGAGTCGTGGGAATGAGTCCTCGTGTGGATAGGCTCGTTCAACCAGCCGGTCAAGGGTACAAAATTTGAGTCTGGTTGTTACCTACAGCGACCCCCTCTCGCCCAAAAACTTTAAGTCAAATTAGTGAGTAGTTGGAATGAGTCGTGGGAATGAGTACTCGTGTGGAAGCGGCCATTAACGAGCGCAACCACGACCAAACTTCCATTGAATCATAAAATTCCATAGAACGGTGGCAATGAGGAGAATTTTTTTTTCCGCACGTTCTATGAAATTGATGTTCGATGCAAGTGTCCCGACAGAATACAATACATGAAAAAACGTCCTGACAATAACCGAACGGCAACTATAATAAAAGCGCGTTGATATGATCAAACTACGGTTTGACAAATCAGCTTTTGATGAAAAGTTGTGCACCGTCCAACTACGGTTTGACAGGAGCACAAGACTTCAAATCAGTTTGACAGGTGGTTGACACGTTTGTAATGGGGGGAAGCATAAGATGCTCGACATGGCAGACAGTGCGGGCGCACGTGCTTGATAGTAGCCAGTTCGGGAGAATTGGGTCGGAGTTCTTGCACGCCTGCTATGCCAATCCCATCACACCAAAAATAATCACGTGCTAAAAAAAACAACTAACGACACAAACAAAATGAATGAAATTGGGATAACCAACCAACTCATGCACTATATACCTGGTTCCAGTTGGATTGAACCACGGCCAACTATTCCCACCCAACCTATAAGGTCCTATGGCCATAATTCTCGGACCTCCCAAACTAAATCTCTGTTCCGCTGGTTTCCTACATGTGCTGAAAAGGAGAGGATTCCTTCAAGGAGAAGATGAAGATTTTTTCTATTCCATTCTTAGTCTTTTATTACCAAACAAAATTATCATATTTTTTTTTCAATAGTACATTAATCCACAAAGATATCAAGTCTAGATCAACTCGTTAGCTAATTAGCTAATACAATTAATCTCTATTTATTTAAATTTTTTTTTTCTGGGTAAGGTTAACGAGGTTGACTATAAAAAAGAAATCAATATTTATCCTGACCTTACAAGTATAATAATACAGCAATACTAGTACTCACCTCTATTGTCCCTGCAACGGCCGTTGTAGTGATTTAGAGATTTTTCCTGGAAGTTAAGTATGTATCTTGGAGAGACTACACACAACAAAACTAAAGTTTACTGAGTTGACTTGAGAAAAAAAAACTAAATAAATTATACAATATTATTTTTAACAAGGAAAGAAAAGAAAACCGAATTGCACAAATATTAAAACGAATAGTTAGTCGCGGATTCAAAGCAGTTTGCGGCGAAGTGCGAAGCTGTACCTCGAAAGCTCACTCAGTGATGATGACGCATGGACAGGAATCAAATTCAAGACTACGTCACCGAGGACTGTTATGTCCACTCGCACTAGACTTAGTGCCGCGAGCGCAATAGCACTTGTTTCATTTGTTGTGCATGTGACGACAACGGGTTACTTTCTCTTGTTGAACGGTTGACTCTGCTTCGCACTGAGTTTAGTAGCTCAGATGCCTTGATCGACGTAACGTCTTATGATTTGCAACGAGAGATGCTACGATGATGGAACTTTCCTTTTTTTTCAGGAAAAATAGATAGAACTCAAGGCTCGATAGTGATGGTAAGTAAGAGCGAAGAATTTATGCACTATCAAAAGCGATTACGGGTTCTCGTTAGACTGCCACAACTTTAGTTGCACCTTTTCGATTTACAATTTTTCGCTGGACGGAAATTACAGGGATTGATTAGAGCCACTTTCATTTTGTTTTATTTTGTTGGCACTCTCACAGCGGACGAAATCATAAATGATGAGGGGTCAAAACACACGTTTAGGTTGGACTTAAACGATCGGGGCCACTTTTTGTTTTATCTTTTTTTTTTATTTTTGGCACTTTCACAGTGGACGAAATTACAAAATAATAAAGATCGGAGACATCAATTTGTGGTTGAAAGAAAGGGGCCACTTTTCCTGATCCATTTTTCACCACCGACGAAATTAGAGCCTCAAATGGAAATTGGATCTGGCACTTTTGCTGATCCTCAATGAGGATCTCAAGACCGTCTGCGAGGGGAATACCGAGGAAAAGGCACGAAATATTGACTATTTGTTCCTTTTTTTTTAATAAATTTTAATGCCGAATCAAGAGCGCGGTTTATCTTTTCCTCCAACGGATCGATGGAAGGAATAATTTTTGTCCTTAATTAGGCTCGACTTCCAGACTTTCCGACCAATTCCTTGTCCTAGTCTTTCCGCGGCCGTATTTCAATTTCAACTCCCCATTTCTTTGTTCGAACAACCGCTCGAACCCTGCAGTTTCATCCACTCCGCATCCGTCTCATCCTCATCCCTACTAATCTTTTTCCCGCCAAAATCAACCTGATTGCATACTACTGTAGACTATCACCCTCCTCCCTCTACACACTCTCTTCCAGCGATAAGGGAATAATAATTTTGGCGGGAAGAACGCCAAGTGCACACATAAAAAAATTCTAATAGTTGCTGTCGATGAAATTCAGCAATTTATTAAATGCATATACGCACATCTGAACTCCCGCTACCGACGAACAATATTCGATCACCACTCGTTCCGCATTCGTTCCCGCCATACGACAATCCAGTGGAATAGTCGTCGCCCAGTCAAATCAATCTCTATGCACGGCGAACGAATTGAGCTTGGATTGAGACATAAGCTGATGTACGGCGATGAATTCATAGGCGCAAGCCAATGTACGGCGAATGCAACCGTCGTCAACAAAACCCGTGGCGGGTGAATTTATGTAAGACTGATGCATTCGTCGTCATGCAGATGCATGGCGGATGAATTTATAGGCGTGCAACTGAGGCAAAAATATACGTGGCGGGGAATTCAAAGATGCCAGCCGCGCATCTGCATCTAAAGAACAAATTTGGGTGGCGACGAAAAATGAATATTACAACACAGCAGTTTGCGGAAGATGTTATCGCGCGCAAGATGCTGAAGACTACCCCTTCATGTCCTTGGCGTGATATTTGCCAACATGCTTTCCTGCCATGTCTGCCAACAAATAACAGGGTGTACCAGCCTTAGCGACGACTGTTTAAATTTGCGGTCGAGTTTGGCGTTATAGTGCTTCGATGCCTTGCTTTGACCGAAGTTCCGTCGAAAGACTACGTCTCCAGGATCGAATTTCACAGGACGAGACCTCAAATTGTACGTTCGAGCATTGGTTTCGTGCATCCGCTTAAGATTCTCCTGCACTTGCTTCCGCAATAGCTCTAGTTTTTCTTCAGTTGCTACGTCAACTCTGGGCTCGGCGAGCAAATTTAAGTTGCGCAACAGGGCATATGTGGTGCCATGACTAATCATGTTTTGCCCGAAAACAACGAATTATGGCGAAAACCCTACAGAAGAATGATAAGCGGATCTCAGCGCTCCATTGATGGACGACAACTTGTGATCCCAATCCCGTTGGTCAGGGGCGACATAAGCGCGAATAGCTGCCACCAGTGACCGATTCACACGCTCTGAAGTGTTACTTTGGGGAGAGTATAATGCCGTTAAGTTGTGCTTTACACCATAGGAATCCATCAGGTTCTTAAAAAGGGCGGACTTGAATTGAACCCCATTGTCCGTGGTGATGGATTCTGGAACACCAAACACTTGGAAGATCCTTTTCTCTAGATACTCAACAAGAGCGTTCGCGGTCATTTTCCGAACGGGTTCGGCAAACGGGAACTTCGAGAGATGGTCAAGAACCACGATGACGCCTATGTTGCCCGATTTAGATCTCGGATAAGGCCCTAGAAAATCTATGTACAATCGCTGGAATATGCGATCAGGTAAAATGAGATTACCCATTGGAGGTCTCAGAACCTGGTTGCGAGCTTTAGTCTCCTTACACATGATGCAGGAGGTTACATAGTCCTTGACCTGTTTGGTCATTTTGGGCCAGTAAAAGAATGCTTTTAAACGCTTAAGCGTTTTGCCAATTCCTCCATGTGCGCACAAAGGGTGTTCGTGTGCGCGTGCAATCATAGTCGACGTAAGCTCCTCCGGAATCCAGAGTTTCCAAGAACTTGTAATAACTCGTGTCAGGTTGACATATTTCTTGGCAAATGATGATACGGCCTGTAGGTATCTTGTCTGTTTTCAAATTGAAGAACTGGATTCATTGGGTTGTGACAGTTCTCCAAATTTGAAAACGGATACACCCACAGGCTTAAAAATTTACGAAAACGAAATACAAAATATTAACTGTCAAAACGTCGACAGCGGAAGAAAAGTAATATCCGACAGGTGGCGGTGGCCAAGTTACAAGGGAAATTCCCAATAATTTCCCTCGCGACTGAGCTTTGGGATTTTCCCGGTAGAGGGTCTCAGAGGGAAATTCTTTCGTCCACATGGGCTCTTCTGCTGACAGATTTCTAACGAGACGGACGTCTCTATATAGGTACTCTCTACTCGAGGACGAAAATAGCACAACGCTTCTCGGAATCAGCAAGTAAGTTGCAAACATTAAAAATAAATATATACGGGGTAGTTTCGGGATGATGCTGCTAATCCTTTACTGGTTTTAGGTTTTTCTGTTGTGCGCCGCCACGAGTGTGCATTTGACGAAAACCTCCCGTGCCGGGGCTTCGCCACCAAACGTCAACACGAGGCAGAGTGCGTGCGGCAGGAAACCTCCCGTGCCGGGGCTTCGCCACCGAACGTCAACACGAGTGACAGAGTGCGTGCGGCAGGAAACCTCCCGTGCCGGGGCTTCGCCACCAAACGTCAACCCAAGTGACAGAGTGCGTGCGGCAGGAAATCTCCCGTGCCGGGGCTTCGCCACCGAACGTCAACACGAGTGACAGAGTGCGTGCGGCAGGAAACCTCCCGTGCCGGGGCTTCGCCACCAAACGTCAACCCAAGTGACAGAGTGCGTGCGGCAGGAAACCTCCCGTGCCGGGGCTTCGCCACCAAACGTCAACACGAGTGACAGAGTGCGTGCGGCAGGAAACCTCCCGTGCCGGGGCTTCGCCACCAAACGTCAACACGAGTGACAGAGTGCGTGCGGCAGGAAACCTCCCGTGCCGGGGCTTCGCCACCCAACGTCAACACGAGTGTCAGAGTGCGTGCGGCAGGAAACCTCCCGTGCCGGGGCTTCGCCACCGAACGTCAACACGAGTGACAGAGTGCGTGCGGCAGGAAACCTCCCGTGCCGGGGCTTCGCCACCAAACGTCCACGGGACTGCGCCCGACACGAGGCTTGCCGTCCGGATTGGAGATCCGTCCAAAAGAAAAGTAAAACAATTTTGTTTTACTTTTCGACCGAGGTATTTTGTGAATGTCCGTAGAATAGTAGTAATTTGTGTATGTTTCTTAGTGTAGAAAAATAATATAATTTAACAAAAAGATCAAGTTATTATTTGTAAGAAAAAAATAATATTTATTTGACCGCGTACGTATTGGGAATTGTGCTGTGCATTGTGCTTGTCCTGTAGTGGCCGCCACCGGAAGTAGCAATCGTTAATTTGAATCCGTAAAGTAGCTGAAAAAGAAGAAAAAAAAGAGACAAAATTAGATAATACAATGTAATATTTTTTTATTTTTTTCAAATTCCATTTAAAAATTTATTTAATATATCTATGTATTTTTTGTTGTAATAAAATAATTGTATCAATGTATATTATGTGTTGTGATTAGGAATTTCTGAAGGGGGTGTCTGGGCTCAATGGGGCCTCTAGGGACGTGGAGCCGTCGTGCCTATTTCCGACCACCCCTGTCCCATCCGATTTGGGGGGGGGGGGGGGGGGGGGGGGGGTAAGAGGCTGGTCTTATCCGGGCCAGGGTGGTTCGGTCCTTTTTTTTTTTTGTTGTAGTTTTTTTCGTAGATCGGGCTATTAAAACACCTGATACAAGTGATGAGCTGTGTGACCATCTGTCCCGGACCTTAAGTTATACGACCCCGACCCGCATCTCACCGAACTGAGCTGCTTGCAAGCAGGTGCAAGGTACCGGTGGTGTTTTTGGAAAGCAGCAGCACAGATTTCATTACATAAATGGCGCCCAACGTGGGGCCCGAGAGTTTAACCCTCTCGTTAAGTCCCATCGACGTGTGTTACGGGTACTTGGTCCGAATACCAGACTTCTTTTCTTGGAGTCTGACACCAAGCCCTTCACACAAGTTCCCCAGCATTTTGTTTTCTTTCTCAACTCCGATTGAGACATTCTTTTGTGTTGTCCTTTAGTGGTTTGAGACCACGCAACGGAAGCTGGACAAACCGCTCGTGAATGCGGTACTTGGGAATCATTTCCTTGTGCTGACCGAGAGTGTGTTCCAAGTTCCTCCTTGCCTTTTTGTCTTGAATGTCTCACAATGTCGGCTTATACCTATACGCATAGTTAAGTAGCTGGATTTCTTTCTAGTAAGATCTGAGGAATTGTAGAATTTGGGCGGTGTACTCGCCCTCTTCTAACCCTTTTCGCGCGACGAAGAAATCTTAAGTGGCTTATACTTGTCAGTCGTATATGTTTTTTTTTTTTCTCAAGACTGTTTACCAAGACCCTAGTAGCTCCCCCATGGTATGCGAAGACACCCCTAGAGTATTTATAATATTATACGTGCGTAGTTATTATTTGTTTTGTTATAGCTCTACATGTGATTGTCAGTAGCTTTAAATCGCAAACTGACGTCCGTATTTTTTGTTCTTTCATTTGTCATCATAACATTACCCCTGTTTGGTCGACTATGGCGGTAAGACGCAGTACTGAGGATCTGACCGTCATGGTAGAGGATGATCCCACGCGTTGTGCCATATGTAGCTCGGACTTTCGGTTAGGAGACCACGCGGTGCTGACAATTTGCGCATACGCTTTTCATAAGGACTGTCTGAACAACTGGTTAGTAAAAAACTCCTCCTGTCCATTATGCCGACGTTCGGTCCAACCAGAAAGCTTAGATCCGTTTATTATTGAAAAGGATGATCACGTGGGGAGACGAGGGGCGAATACTCTGGCCAACCAAGGCGCTGTGCCCAAACCGAGACCTGTGACTAGGTCTCAAACTAGAGAAAAGTCTTTTACATCGCCTCCGAGAGCGCCTCCGCTTTTGAACAGGGACAAGTTACCTGTTCCTTCTGCCCCTACCTTGGTGTCCTCCGATCCCCTTTCTTTGGAAAATTTGCGTACACAAATCCATACGTTGGTTGCGGAAGCTTTAACCCAACAGTTAGCTGCGTTGCCAGCAGTTAATAGCCGACCCCATTCTTCCGTTCCTCCTTTGCCTTCAGACAGCCTAAGCACTGGTTTTAGTCAAGAACGAGCATCTTTGACTGGTCAACCACCCGCCAACTACCGTCCCCGCAGTAACCGACTAAATCCACCTCCGCAGAATTATATTCCGCCGCAATATCGGGCAGAAGAAACGCGAAGACAAGTTCGTTCGGAAGCATTCCAAAACGAATTCGTAGAGAGTAACGGTGATCATCATCGTCTTGCACCTAATTACTCAGATCGACGAGAGGCCTGGGCCGATCAAGATATGGGCCCTCGTCACCCTCGTTATTCGGCCGCTAACCGCTATCCAGACGATCGCGGGAGTAAAATAATTGCTGGTTGGAACCTCCGCTTCAGTGGAGAAGATCCCAGTATGCCCGTAGCTAAATTTCTGTACCAAATTCGAACCCTGGCATCTTTCACCTTAAACGGGGACCTCGAATTGGTTACCAGGCATTTGCATGTCCTGCTCACAGGCAAAGCAGCTAATTGGTACTGGCGCTTTCACCGCTTGGCAGGCCAGGTAGAGTGGAGTTCTTTCTGCGAAGCACTGTGCGAGCAGTTCCAGGAAAGGTTGTCGGATTACGACCTCTTGGAGTTGATCCGAGGTAGAAAACAGGGTCGTTCCGAAAGTTTTGACTCGTACCACGAAAGTGTGATGGAGTTGGTCGATCGACTTGCTCGACCTCTTCCCGAATGGGAATTGGTTGAGATCCTCAAAAGAAATCTCCGATTAGAGCTTCGCCGTGGACTGGTATATCTCCCCATACACTCCGTTCGCCAGCTTCGTCATCTGGTTTATAGTGCCGAAAACTTAGAAGCAGAGACCCACGCTAGTTCACAAAACCGAATGCCTTTTGTCAGAAGAAATATTTCCGAGTTGTCAAGTATGGAACCTTCTTTGAGTATTGCTCCGGATGCAGTGGAGGCGATTAGCCGTACCAACACTACAATATGTTGGAATTGTCGCGAAAGTGGTCATCGTTTTGAAGACTGTCTGGCTCCTTTTACAGTCTTTTGTTTTGGCTGCGGTGCTCCCGACACTTACAAACCGAATTGTGACAAGTGCAAGAAAAACCCAAAAAACTCGAAGGAGACGGGGGCGAATCTTCCAGCGCGCCCCCCGACTCAGAAGCACTAACTCCTTCATCCCCTAAGACCCTTTCAGAGTCTCCGCGCGGCCATGAGTCTGTTCACCATAGCTTCCTTCCCCTACATGTGAGGTGGCAAGCTTATCATGAAGCTCGGCGCCGAATCTTTGAAAACTCACAGCCATCCAGGCCGCCTACACGTTCTACTCTGCGTCTGCGAAGGTTTTGGAACAAAGTCAGACGAAACCGTAGACTCTATTGTTCGGCAATTTGTTCCGGTGCAGAGAGTCCTGATATAAGACCTTACGCGGAAGTTTTACTGCTAGGGGAGAAAGTTTCGGGACTGGTGGACACAGAAGCTTCTGTGAGCTGTTTAGCCTCCAAGTTCGCAGACAAGTTTCTCAGAGAAAATAAGTTCCCGTGGGAACGCTTTCCCGTGTCTGTCAAAACGGCAGATGGAACCTCACAGTCGGCCTTTGGAAGGGTGACTGCTAATGTCACTTTTAAGGGACGAACACACTCCATGACTTTCCTGATAATTCCCTCACTATCACAGAATTTATATCTGGGAGTAGATTTTGTGCGTCTCTTTGATCTGGCGACGGATCTATTTATCTCCTCCTTGAGTTCAGCTTCCCCTTCACTTCTCTCTTCAAATACAAAGCAACATCTCTTAACACCTACGGAGCAAGTCAAACTCCAAGCCACCATTGCTATGTTTCCTTCTTTTTCTGTAGAAGGCCTCGGTCGAACCAATATGGTCAAACATGTTATTGATGTTGGTGATAACAAACCCATCAAACAACGCCATTTCGCGGTTTCGCCGGCAGTCGAAAAACCACTTTACGCAGAAATTGACCGGATGCTGGCTTTGGGAGTAATCGAGGAGTCACAAAGCCCCTGGTCATCACCAGTGACGCTGGTGGTGAAACCAGGAAAAGTTCGACTCTGTCTGGACGCCCGAAAAGTTAATTCAGTCACAGTAAAGGACGCTTATCCCTTACCACTCATTGAGGGAATACTAGGTCGACTTCCCAAGGCCCAATGGATAACGAGCCTAGACCTAAAAGACGCCTTCTGGCAAATTCCTCTCGATGAGTGTTCAAGGGATAAGACAGCCTTTACTGTACCGGGGAGGCCGTTGTATCAGTTCGTTACCATGCCGTTCGGACTGTGCAACGCGCCTCAAACAATGCAGCGACTGATGGATCGGGTGATCCCGGCACACCTACGACACCAGGTGTTCGTCTATTTGGACGATTTGTTACTGATAACAGAAACGTTTGCTGACCATCTCCTCTTACTGCAAGAAGTTGCCCTATGCATAAGAAATGCTGGACTCACAATCAATGTCGAAAAAAGTAAGTTCCTTGTGAAAGAGGTGCGTTACCTTGGACATTTGATTGGGAATGGGACCATTCGCACAGACCCCGATAAAGTGCAGGGAATTGCCGAGTTTCCGGTGCCCAAGTCCATCAAACAACTCCGGCGATTTTTAGGCATGTGCGGTTGGTACCGCCGATTCGTGAGCAACTTCGCAACATTGTCAGCCCCGCTGACAGACATGTTGTCCAGAAAACGGGTATTTGCCTGGACTGACGATGGGCTCAAAGCTTTCAATGCTTTAAAGGAAAGTCTAACTTTCGCGCCCGTTCTACAAAGTCCTGATTTTAAACGACCGTTTGCAATCCACTGCGATGCCAGCCAATCCGGTATTGGTGCAGTGTTGGTGCAAACGACAGAAGATGGTGCCGAGGCCCCGGTCGCTTACATGTCGAAAAAATTGAACCAGGCCCAGCGCAATTACTCGGTTTCTGAACAGGAGTGTCTGGCGGCGGTGTTGGCAATAAAGAAATTTCGTGCCTACGTCGAAGGCCACGAGTTCGAAGTTGTCACGGATCACGCCTCGTTGAAATGGCTGATGTCACAGGCCGATTTGAATGGGAGACTCGCCAGGTGGGCTCTGAAACTCCAGGGCTTCACGTTTAAGATCAAGCACCGCAAGGGTAACCAACATGTTGTCCCTGACACATTGTCGCGTGTGCACTCCGCCGACGCCATAGAATCAGTTGACTTGTACGACTCAACTATGGAAGTGGACTTGAATTCTGTCCATTTTAAATCCGAATCCTATCTTGCCTTAATAAAGAAGATCGCCCAGAAGCAATCTCTGCTCCCTGACTTAAAACTCATTGACGGCTTCATATATCGGCGTTCGGAATATGCGACCGGTGACGAAACTCAAGAGGAGAGCTCGTGGAAATTGTGGGTTCCACATGAGTTAACTTCGGCCTTGTTAACACGCGCGCATGAACATCCCCTATGCGCCCATGGTGGAATTGGGAAAACATTGAGACGGCTAAAAATGTTTTATTTCTGGCCCAGAATGACTACAGATGTCAAAAATTTTGTTAATGCGTGTGTTAAGTGCAAGGGTGCAAAAGCCCCACACCAAGTCCTACGACCCCCTATGGGTAAACTGACAGTCCCCGACCGCATATTCCAGCGCTTATATGTGGACTTCGTTGGACCTTTCCCCCGGTCACGTTTAGGAAACATCGGTATTATTGTCGTTCTGGATCACCTATCTAAATTTACTTTTCTGGAACCTATCCGTAAGATGTCGGCAGCCAATTTAGTCAACTTTCTCGAAAAGAGAGTCTTTCACACCTTTGGAGTCCCAGAGTCAATAATATCAGACAACGGCGTCCAATTTAAATCTGCTCTATTTAAAAGTCTCCTTGAAAAGTATGGAGTCAGTCACGTGACTGTTAGTATATACTAACTGCGCTATATTCTCCCCAGGCTAATGCCTCCGAACGAGTAAATCGGACATTAGTGGCTGCCATCCGCAGTTACGTCGACCCAGATCAAAAGGATTGGGATGGGCGATTGTCATCCATCAATAGCGCGTTGCGATCGGCAACCCATACTTCCACTGGTTTCTCGCCGTACTTTGCAGTGTTTGGTCAGAACATGGTGTTACATGGGCAAACTTATTCCCTGCTTAGAAACTTAGATCTCCTTAACGAGCCAACAGCAAGTACCGAAACAGAAAGAAAAGAATTAGTCCGAGCGAAAATCCAAGAAAACATTCGTCGAGCGTACGACATTAACACCGCGAGCTACAACTTAAGAGCCCAGCCTGTTGTTTATAAACAGGGCGATATAGTCTATAAACGAAATTTTCGACAAAGCAAAGTGACAGAGCATTATAATGCCAAATTGGATCATAAATTCCTGCCTGCGAGAGTGGAAAAAAGAATTGGGAACTCATGTTACCTATTATCCGACCTGTCGGGTAAGGTGATAGGTACGTATCATGCTAAGGACATTCGTCGTTGAACTTCAGCATCTTTTGGTTCGTGCAACCTCGCAAAAGTTGCTGCCCTGTAATAACTCGTGTCAGGTTGACATATTTCTTGGCAAATGATGATACGGCCTGTAGGTATCTTGTCTGTTTTCAAATTGAAGAACTGGATTCATTGGGTTGTGACAGTTCTCCAAATTTGAAAACGGATACACCCACAGGCTTAAAAATTTACGAAAACGAAATACAAAATATTAACTGTCAAAACGTCGACAGCGGAAGAAAAGTAATATCCGACAGGTGGCGGTGGCCAAGTTACAAGGGAAATTCCCAACAATTTCCCTCGCGACTGAGCTTTGGGATTTTCCCGGTAGAGGGTCTCAGAGGGAAATTCTTTCGTCCACATGGGCTCTTCTGCTGACAGATTTCTAACGAGACGGACGTCTCTATATAGGTACTCTCTACTCGAGGACGAAAATAGCACAACGCTTCTCGGAATCAGCAAGTAAGTTGCAAACATTAAAAATAAATATATACGGGGTAGTTTCGGGATGATGCTGCTAATCCTTTACTGGTTTTAGGTTTTTCTGTTGTGCGCCGCCACGAGTGTGCATTTGACGAAAACCTCCCGTGCCGGGGCTTCGCCACCAAACGTCAATACAAGGCAGAGTGCGTGCGGCAGGAAACCTCCCGTGCCGGGGCTTCGCCACCGAACGTCAACACGAGTGACAGAGTGCGTGCGGCAGGAAACCTCCCGTGCCGGGGCTTCGCCACCAAACGTCAACCCAAGTGACAGAGTGCGTGCGGCAGGAAACCTCCCGTGCCGGGGCTTCGCCACCGAACGTCAACACGAGTGACAGAGTGCGTGCGGCAGGAAACCTCCCGTGCCGGGGCTTCGCCACCAAACGTCAACACGAGGCAGAGTGCGTGCGGCAGGAAACCTCCCGTGCCGGGGCTTCGCCACCCAACGTCAACACGAGTGTCAGAGTGCGTGCGGCAGGAAACCTCCCGTGCCGGGGCTTCGCCACCGAACGTCAACACGAGTGACAGAGTGCGTGCGGCAGGAAACCTCCCGTGTCGGGGCTTCGCCACCAAATGTCCACGGGACTGCACCCGACACGAGGCTTGCCGTCCGGATTGGAGATCCGTCCAAAAGAAAAGTAAAACAAAATTAGACCGAGGTATTTTGTGAATGTCCGTAGAATAGTAGTAATTTGTGTATGTTTCTTAGTGTAGAAAAATAATATAATTTAACAAAAAGATCAAGTTATTATTTGTAAGAAAAAAATAATATTTATTTGACCGCGTACGTATTGGGAATTGTGCTGTGCATTGTGCTTGTCCTGTAGTGGCCGCCACCGGAAGTAGCAATCGTTAATTTGAATCCGTAAAGTAGCTGAAAAAGAAGAAAAAAAAGAGACAAAATTAGATAATACAATGTAATATTTTTTTATTTTTTTCAAATTCCATTTAAAAATTTATTTAATATATCTATGTATTTTTTGTTGTAATAAAATAATTGTATCAATGTATATTATGTGTTGTGATTAGGAATTTCTGAAGGGGGTGTCTGGGCTCAATGGGGCCTCTAGAGACGTGGAGCCGTCGTGCCTATTTCCGACCACCCCTGTCCCATCCGATTTGGGGGGGGGGGGGGAGTAAGAGGCTGGTCTTATCCGGGCCAGGGTGGTTCGGTCCTTTTTTTTTTTTTTGTTGTAGTCTTTTTCGTAGATCGGGCTATTAAAGCACCTGATACAAGTGATGAGCTGTGTGACCATCTGTCCCGGACCTTAAGTTATACGACCCCGACCCGCATCTCACCGAACTGAGATGCTTGCAAGCAGGTGCAAGGTACCGGTGGTGTTTTTGTAAAGCAGCAGCACAGATATCATTACAAACTCTCTTCCTGGATCTCATTACCGGTCGCATACTCAGATCGTCTGTACACAAATCCGTCTAGTACCCTCAAATCCGGGAGAAGTTGAGATTTCTCCTCGATCTTTCGGATCAGAGCAACATAAGTTTCAGACTTGAAATGGGGAGACGTTAAGTCTATTTCCATCGTTGTCTCGAATTGTTCGATCGATTCTATCGCCTCTGTTGAGTACATACGAGAGAGAGTATCTGGAACCACGTGTTGGTTCCTTTTTCTGTGTTCTATGGTGAACTTAAAGCTCTGCAACTTCAATGCCCATCGGGCTAATCTGCCATTAAGGTCAGACAAAGACATAAGCCACTTCAAAGATGCGTGATCTGTCACTACCTTAAATTCGTGTCCCTCGACGTAGGCCCGGAACTTCTTAATGGCCATCACCGCTGCCAGACACTCTTGCTCAGAAACCGTATAGTTTCTCTGGGCCTTATTGAACTTCTGCGACATGTAGGCCACTGGTACTTCGGAGCCATCATCCAGTGTTTGTACCAATACTGCACCAAGTCCAAATTGACTGGCATCGCAGTGGATGGCGAAGGGTCGCGAGAAGTTCGGGCTGTGGAGTACCGGAGCTGAGGTAAGGCACTCCATGAGAGCATCAAAAGCTCTTCTGCCCTCATCGGTCCAAGAGAAACCACGGCTTTTGCGCAGCATGTCTGTCAGCGGTGCAGACACCGTCACATAGTTTTCGACGAAACGACGATACCACCCGCACATTCCGAGGAACCTGCGCAGCTGTTTAACCGAATTTGGCAGAGGAAATTCCGTAATGGCCTGCACTTTATCAGTATCCGTACTAATAGTCCCGTTCCCAATGAGATGCCCCAAATAGCGAACTTGCTTCATAACAAATTTGCTCTTCTCTACGTTCAGTGTCAAACCAGCCTTACGGAAACAAAGAGCTACTTCCTGGAGGAGCAACACATGTTCCTCGAAAGTCTCCGTAATTAGCAGTAAGTCATCCAAGTAGATGAAGACCTGATAGCGAAGATGAGCAGGGATGACTCGGTCCATTAGCCTCTGCATGGTTTGAGGAGCATTGCACAATCCGAACGGCATCGTTACGAATTGGTACAATGGCCGACCTGGAACAGTGAAGGCTGTCTTCTCCTTTGACGCCTCATCAAGTGGTATTTGCCAAAAGGCGTCCTTTAAGTCGAGACTCGTTATATACTGAGCTTTTGGTAGCCGACTTAATATACCATCAATGAGCGGCAAAGGATAGGCATCCTTAACCGTGACGTCGTTCACTTTCCGAGCATCTAAGCATAATCTGACCTTACCAGGCTTCACTACAAGGGTGACAGGCGAAGACCATGGGCTCTGGGATTCCTCAATAACACCCAGCGCAAGCATCCTATCAATTTCTGCAAAGAGGAGCTTCTCGATGGCGGGAGAGACTGGAAAGTGTCTCTGCTTAATTGGCTTGCTGCCGCCGACATCGATGGCGTGTTGGACAAGATTTGTACGTCCTAAGCCCTCAGCCGAAAAGGAAGGAAACATTGCGATGACAGCATTGAGCTTCGCCTCTTGCACTGGAGTGAGCTGGTGTTTGTTTGGATCAAGAGCAATTTGTTCCAAAGACAAGTTTGAAGAATATAGAGGAGAGTCAAATAGGTCAGAAGCAAGCCCGAACATACGCACAAAATCTACCCCGAGGTACAGATTTTGGCTGAGAGTAGGGATAATTAACAAATTTAAAGTGAGGGTACGACCACGGAAAGTAATGTCTGCCGACACTTTTCCTACGGTCGAATGAGAAGTGCCATCTGCCGTGCCAATGGAGATGCGAAACTTCTCCCAGGGGTGTTGTTGTTCATTAAGAAATTTCCTCGCCAAATCCGACGCTATACAGCTGACACTGGCTCCAGTATCAACAAGTCCATACACCTTTTCTCCAAAAAGTGTCACGTCAGCGTAAGGCCTCATGTCGTTTTTAGGATGGGTTGCAAGAATTGAAGAACAATAACGCCGGCGATTCTGGATGACCTTTTTCCAGAACTGCCTCATTCGGACAGTTGATCGCTTTGGTTTACGGATTTGCAATTCATCCGCTCCGAATATACGACGGCGTGCTGCCTCATACTCCCGCAACCGGACATGAAATGGTTTAAAACTATAAGGAGTAGGCCGATCTGTATTTTCCATGGCAGTAGAATTCTCAGAATGGCTGTCATGGGTGGATGGTTTTATCATGGCAACCTGAGGTAATACAGATGATTTTCGGTCTTGAACGTTCTGTGGCGTCAGTCCGATTAACGCATCACAAGGCGCCATCGAAGAAGGAGCTGTTAATAAAGGAGTTTTACGTGTGAAGGGTAATGGTGGAGACATAGCTGATGTCACACTTCCAGAAGGTAGAGAAGTGTGTGATGCTGAATCACTTACTTCGGTTTTGGGGTTGCGTAAGGCTTCGCTCTCCCGTTTTTTAAACACCTAGTGCAATGAGGCCTATAAGTATTGGGTTCCCCGCATCCAAAACAGAATATTGTGCGTTCTGCAAGGCAATCCGCAAAGTGATGTCCAGCCTTTAGGCAGTTCCAACACTTACTTTCCATACTAAGTGCAGCCACTGTGTTTGTCTCCAAAGCTGTTTGCTCTGTTTCATCCTCTACGATTTCAGAAATATCGTGTCGGTGTGAATAAGAATGTCCATGTTTTATACTTCTAGCATGTGCTAAGGCCTCCAAATTTTCCTGTCTATATACATACGCCTTAAGATCCCTTATCGAGTTTATTGGGAAGTGTGTTATAATGCGTTGCATTTCAAAGCGAAGATTCCTCTTGAGAATTTCAACTAATTCCCACTCGGATATCCCACGTTCAAGGCGGTCGACCAGTTTTATTGCGCCATTGTAGTAGGAGTCGAAGTTTTCTTTCGGGCCTTGTATTCTATTTCGGAGCTGCTCCAAAATATCGTAATCCGATAGGCGTTCCCGGAACTGATCCCTAAGAGCTTGACAAAAAGAAGTCCAATCAATGCAAGTCACACTACGGTGATACCGCCAAAACCAATCGGCAGCCTTGCCCATCAGTAGTAAGTGGAGGTGATTGGTTAGTGCCTCCATGTTATTCGATAAGGTGCTCACGGTCAGAGTTTGGACCTGATATAAAAATTTCTCTACCGGCATATTGGGATCTTCTCCGCTGAATCTTACGTTCCATCCAGATATAATTTTTCCTACACGTTCGGGATTGAAACTAAAGCGATGAGGCTCATCTCCCATTGGTTGCCATTGTGGAGCCATTGAACTTGTAGGGCGAGCATTGGACAATGCTGGATATCTCTGAGGATGTGCACCTAAAGGGGGCCTGCTAGGCTCACGAGATAATTGGGGATCGTAGCATTGTTGTGTTAAGGGAGGTTGATGATGTGAGAATAAGGATGGGCGATTATCCGATGCTGTTATAGCGGAATCAGTATCGGGAAGTGTAGGAAACGATTGAGGTGGACTTGAGATTGACGGCGGTTTCAAGGCCGGCGGCTGTTGTGATGGACGTTGTACTTGTGGAGGTGGATTTACCGGTAGTTGTTGCTGAGCCTTAAATTGTTCTTGAGCTAGTTTTCGTATTTCCGAAAAAACTAAGTCCCGTAATTGCTTCTGCAACACCTCTTCAATTACGTTACGTATGTGACCCACCATTTCATTTCCGCTACTTTTTTTAGAAGGATCTTCCGTAACCCAAGCTGATGGCTGCGGACTTCTTTCATAAGCATCTACGGTTGGCCGATTTAAAAGCCTTTCTGAAGGTGCGGAAATTAAATGAGATTTAGTCTTGGCCTTAGAGCGAGTAATTGGTCCACTAACTTTAGAAATCGTTCCCGTCGATGTTGCTGTAAACCCAGTAGCTCCACCTTCCAACACCTCCTCAATCTTTTTATCTTTAAAGTTTACTTTTGTCAGCTTCCCTGGATTGCAAGGACGCTCGCAAACTGGACATTTATCATTGTATTGTAGCCAACTATCTATACATGACTTGTGAAAAGTGTGCGTGCAAGCGGCAAGTAACACGTCATCCGTATTTACATAATCCTCACGGCATGCTGAGCATTTGGTAACATCATCATCATCAGTGTCGTCTATGTGGGGAATATCCTCATTACTGTGTCTTACAAGAGGCATTATGAATCTTGATACTATTATATTATTTAAGTACACAAAAACAAATACAGAAATAAATTTATAAATAACGATTATATAAATAGTAAAGAAACAGTAGAACAAAACTGCTAAGAATAATTACGTGCAAAAAGTGACAAATTTGGTTTAACGTACTTTCCGAAATAAGTATTAGCTTTACAGTTTTTCTCAGGGTTTCTATTCTTTGTAAGTTAACACATCTTTTCCCATCCGAAAACCCAACTCCTTTCAGCCCATGAAGGCAAACCAGCGAAACGTTTCCAATAATTATAATAATAAAAGAGAACTAGGGTATAAAAATAAATAAATAAATAGTGCATAAGTTAGTCGGCAGCATATTGTAATAAAAACCAGGCCGAAGCTTCGCTTCGGCCCGAGTCCGACGACCCTAGACTTGTACATACCTGGTGAGTTTCCTATATGGCCAGTTTATAGGGGAGGTTGGCATACATTCAAGAGTATCTTGGCCATTCTAAAAATCAATTAACTAACCCATTCTACAAATATTTGTCGAAATTTTCAAGTCGCTAGCTTCATTCTATCGAAAGTTATTGCTTATTTGAAGTCTCACTTGTAGGGGTGGTAGAGGTTTCTTGGATCGGATTTTGCCCATCATAGCCACCAACCAATTAGATCACCATACAAACATTAAAAAAAAGATCGAAAGTTATCGCTTATTTGAAGTTTAATTCGTAGGGGAAGCTGGGGTTTCATTGGTCGGATTTTCCGTGTTTTCAGTATTAGCCAACTGGATCCTACTACAAATATTTGACCAAAATTTCAAGTCGCTAGCTTTATTTTATCGTAAGTTATTGCTTATTGAAGTTTCATTCGTAGGGGAAGCAGGGGTTTCATTGGTCGGATTTTACGTATTTTCAGTTTTAGCCAACTGGATCCTACTACAAACATTTAACCAAAATTTCAAGTCGCTAGCTTTATTTTGTCGTAAGTTATCTCTTATTTAAAATTTCATTTCTAGGGGAGGTAGGGGCTCCTTAGGTCGAATCTAACCCATCCTTAATGCCAACAAACTAGATCTCACTTCAAACATTCGACCAAAATTTCAAGTCGCTGGCTTGATTCTATCAAAAGTTATCGCTTATTTGACGTTGCATTTGTAGGGGAGGTAGGGGTTCCTTAGGTCGGATCTTGTTCATTTTCAATACCAACTAACAGGATGTCACTACCAACGTTCTGCCAAATTTTCAACTCGCTAGTGTCATTCTATCGAAAGTTATCGCAATTAAAGTAATATTTAATTTTTTAAATTTTGTAGGGGAGGTAGGCGTTCCTTTGATCTGATTACGCCCAACTTCTTCGCCCAGCAGCTTCTCACCTCAGGGTTACATACCAAAAATCAGATGTCTACGTCAATTTGTTCAAGAGTTATGGACAAAAAACCTGAAAAGTAGGGTAGTACGGGGCTCTTTGTAAGAAAATTGCCGTTAGTTTTCAACTGATCGATTTTATTTTTCCAAGAAAGTATAAGATTACTCTCAAGAGCAATCTACCAAAGCTAGAGCTTTTCATGTTTATTAAATCGGGAGTTATGGATACATTTATGTATTTTACATATGTAGGGGAGGTAGGCGTTCTCTTGGCCTGATCATGCCCATTTTCAATACCAACCAACTAGATCATACTTCCAAAATCTGACCAAAATTTCAAGGCTCTAGCTTGATTCTATCGAAAGTTATCGTGCGAACGGACAGACAGACAGACAGACAGAAAGGGGCCACTTTTCCTGATCCATTTTTCACCACCGACGAAATTAGACCCTCAAATGGAAATTGGATCTGGCACTTTTGCTGATCCTCAATGAGGATCTCAAGACCGTCTGCGAGGGGAATACCGAGGAAAAGGCACGAAATATTGACTATTTGTTCCTTTTTTTTAATAAATTTTAATGCCGAATCAAGAGCGCGGTTTATCTTTTCCTGATTTTCCTAATTAGGCTCGACTTCCAGACTTTCCGACCAATTCCTTGTTTCGTCCTTCCGCGGCCGTATTTCAATTTCAACTCCCCATTTCTTTGTTCGAACAACCGCTCGAACCCTGCAGTTTCATCCACTCCGCATCCGTCTCATCCTCATCCCTACTAATCTTTTTCCCGCCAAAATCAACCTGATTGCATACTACTGTAGACTATCACCCTCCTCCCTCTACACACTCTCTTCCAGCGATAAGGGAATAATAATTTTGGCGGGAAGAACGCCAAGTGCACACATAAAAAAATTCTAATAGTTGCTGTCGATGAAATTCAGCAATTTATTAAATGCATATACGCACATCTGAACTCCCGCTACCGACGAACAATATTCGATCACCACTCGTTCCGCATTCGTTCCCGCCATACGACAATCCAGTGGAATAGTCGTCGCCCAGTCAAATCAATCTCTATGCACGGCGAACGAATTGAGCTTGGATTGAGACATAAGCTGATGTACGGCGATGAATTCATAGGCGCAAGCCAATGTACGGCGAATGCATGTCAAACCATAGTTTGATCATGTCAACGCGCCTTAAAATAAAATCTCATTGGGTGGTATGCATAAAGTGAGTCGAGTGGAGTAAAGCTGAGTTGACAGAATTCCACTCAATTTTCACTATAGAGCGGAGAGTAGTTTTATGCATACAACTTTTTCACTCGATTCACCGAACATAGCAGACTCAGGAATGTCCTCAATAGACTTCACTCTTGAGTATATCCTCATTATTATGCATGCCACCCATTGTCTAGCTATTATTATTATTATATACTTTGGGGGATAGCCGAAGCAGACCACTAACGTTTGGGTCCCTTTTCGCCCCTCCTGGTCATCAGTGGCGTCCAGATGTCGACTTATAGTTGTCGACCTCTTTCTTCATCACTGAGTCCCGTGTTATTGCTAGCATTTGTTTAAGGCTGAGCTCACTCATGGCTTCTACACTTATCGTGTGCTTGCCTGTGATCCTCAACCTCGTGCTAGCCAGTGCTGGACATTCGCACACAATGTGTGCTGCCGTCTCGGCCTCCTCCAGGCATAGCCTGCAAACGTCATCTTCCCCGATTTTCATCTTGGCCAGATGAGCCTTAAAATTACCATGCCCTGCGACCAAGGCAGTTATCCAGCTTAGAGTACTCCGTTTATAACTAAGTACCTTTCTCGCTTCCCTGCCTAAAGGGCTGGTCATTGCATTCCGAGCTTGTTTGCAAGTGACTAGCTCCTGCCATCTTTGTTGATGCATGGAGTCCATCCACTTCCCAACCTTCGCTCCAATCATGCCGTTCCCCAGAGCAACTCTGGGTTCTGGGCCAATGAAAGTTGCCGCAGATCCCTGTTTTGCTAGGGCATCCGCCGCCTCATTTCCTGTTGTACCTATGTGTCCTTTTACCCACATCAGCGTAACCTCATTTTCTGAGGCACACGTGTTGAGCTTCCGGACACACTCTAGTACCAGTTTAGAGTTTATGTTCGTCTGCTGCATGCGTCTGATCACCGATTGGTTGTCCAGTGCAATAAGGATTTTCTTCCCCCGCACCTGACCTTCAAGCAAGTGGTCCAACGCATGCAACAAGCCAAGCATCTCTGCCTGGTATACGGACACATACTCTCCTAGACTAAGCGCACATGCTAGGTTTAGCTCTTCAGAGTAAACCCCCGCCCCCGCATTGTCTAGCTAACGGCAGTTGTCAGGACAGTCATATTTATCATATTTGTTTATTTATCGCGCCACTGCATCCATTCACAACCATCGTACACTGACAGTCAGTTATGTCAATTCTGACGGCACACTTAATATATGGAAACCATGGAAAAGCACTGCCATCTTTACTCTCAGGCCGGAGTGTTCGCTGGTTGTCAAAGCACTAACGACATGACAAGCAGTCAACCATTTGTGAACGCGTGCGGTCGCCCGGGGAAATTTAGCGATTTGCGTGCGTAAAATTGAGTTTAGTGTCGCGATTTTAAGTGCAATTCAAAGTAGTGCTTGTCACTGATATTTGAAAGTGAAAAAAAAACGCAAGGTGTCGCGAACTACCGACCAAAATGACTGCTCGAAAGTGCGCGAGGCATGAGTGTGGTTATGTGAGTGCAAACCAGGAAATTTTGCATTTTTCGTTAATTTTCCGGCAATGTGAATGGTGCAGTACTACCCTGGGACGAATCCTCGGGTCGGTGAGTTCAGCGGAAATTCCCGGAAGCGCCTCAAAAAGTGAATGCAAAGTGGTTGTCAAATGACAACATTCCAGGTATTTTCCGGCCTTTCCATCGGATTTCAAAGGGTAAGTATACGTTTTTTTGTTGTACTAATATTTTAGTAAAGTGAAACGCCCGTTTATACTGACCTTCACCACGATGTTGACGAACCGGACGAAAGTTTCACAGCCAGGCATCTAGTCCTGTCAGCTGCAGTGAAAATTTTCGTCTGGCTCGTCAGAAACATGTTCAAGACCCGGGCGCATCAATTCACTAAAATATTAGCACAACAATAAAACGTATACTTACCCTATGAATTCCGATGAAATGACCGGAAATCACCTGTAATGTTGTCATTTGATAACCACTTTGCATTCACTTTTCACCTTGAATTCGCCGACCCGAGGATCCGTCTCAGGGTAGTGCTGCACCATCCACATTAGTCAAGTTGCCGGAAAATTAACGAAAAATGCAAAAATTCACGCACTTTCCTAGCCTCGCGCTTTTCAACATACCATTTTGGTCGATATTTCCCGGCACTTCACGTTTTTTCACTTCAACACGGCACTGATAGCCAACACTTTTATTTTCACTTGAAATCGTGACCCTAAACTCACTTTTACGCACGCAAATCGCTAAATTTCCCCGGGCGACCGCACGCGTTCACAAATGGTTGACTGCTTGTCATGTCGTTAGTGCTTTGACAACCAGCGGACACTCCGGCCTGAGAGTATAGATGGCATGGTTTCCATATGTTAAGTGTGCCGTCAGAATTGACATAACCGACTGTCAGTGTCCGATGGCTGTGAATAGATACAGTAGCACGATAAATAAACTAATATGATAAATATGACTGTCCTGACAACTGCCGTTAGCTAGACAATGAGATTTTATTTTAAGGCGCGTTGACATGATCAAACTATGGTTTGACAAACCACGGCTGGTTGAACGGGCCTATCCACATTCCACACGAGGACTCATTTCCACGACTCATTCCAATTGCGTTGTGAGTCTTGTTCAACCATTCGGTCAAGAGTTGAAAATTTGAATCAGGTTGTTACCTACGGCGACCCCTTCTCGCCCAAAAACTTAAAGTTAAATTAGTGAGTAGTGGGAATGAGTCGTGGCAATGAGTCCTCGTGTGAAAGCGGCCATTAACAAGCACAACCACGACCAAACTTCCACCGAATCATAAAATTCCATAGAACGTTGGAAATGAGGAGAATCTTTTTTTCCGCACGTTCTATGAAATTGATGTTCGATGCAAGTTCGGTCGTGGTTGTGCTCGTTCATGTGCGACGACTTTTAGGCGAAATACACACCATTATGTGTCCCGACAAAATATAATTCACAAAAAAAGTCCTGATAACGACCGAATGAAAACTGTATTAAAATTAAATCTCATATTTTAGCTGCTCAAAGTATCAATTCAGTATTATGCCCGAAACAGAATGCACGCAGAAAGTAGCAGCAGCGGCAGCAACAATTACAACAACATGCAGGTCTGCTTTCGCCGCTGTCATTGCCGCTGTGTTCAATCTAGGTCGCGTATGGGAAATGCAAGCTTTCTAATTTGACATATCGCTGCCGCTGCTGCTGCGTTCTACGTTCATTCTGGTTCGACCATTACTCTGCCAGCTTATAAGAGGTTTGATGCCGCCATAGTCGCTGCTTTCAATGAGGCTTGGAAAGCAGCATAGCCAAGACGCAGCCGTTGCCGCTGCTGCCGGCAATGAAATTCCGGCATCAGTCGAGATACATAGCATCAAATGAGCGGATTCACATTGTGACACGATCGAATCGGTCCGCAGGTAAGATTTTAGCACTCGTCGGGAGTCGTCGCTGCTAGTGTGTATTTCGCCTAAGTGAGCACCACTTGCCTTAACGCATTAACGGCACCATGAAATAAGCCATTTGGAAATAAGTCATTAATGGATAATTTCGGTTGGAACCGAAAGTAGCTACGCATGGATTCTTTTGGTTTCACACCCAATGGTTAATTTCGTTTAAAATGAAGGTAAGTATGTACATGGCTATTTTCGCTTTCCTTCGCATACCTTATTATACCCTAGACTTATAGTACCTATATAGGGTATATTGTTTTTGTCACGACGGAAATATGTAACACCTTAAAGGAGGCTCCGGAGGTATAGCAATGTGTATATATAAATGATCAGGGTCACCTCCTGATTCGATTTAGCCATGTCTGTCTGTCTGTCTGTCCGTCTGTCTGTCTGTCCGTCTGTCTGTCCGTTCGCACGATAACTTTCGATAAAATGAAGCTAGAGCCTTGAAAATTTGGTCAAATGTTGGAAGTAGGATCTAGTTGGATGGTATTGAAAATGGGCATGATCAGGCCAAGAGAACGCCTACCTTCTCTATATATGTAAAATACATAAATGTATCTATAACTCCCGATTAAAGAAACGTGAAAAGCTCTAGCTTTGGTAGATTACTCATGAGGGTAATCTCATACTCTCCTGGGAAAATAAAACTGATAAGTTGAAAACTTACGGTAATTTTCTTACAAAGAACCCCGTACAACCCTACTTTTCAGGTTTTTTGTCTATAACTCCTGAACCAATTGACGTAGACACCTGATTTTTGGCGTGTAACCTTGAAGTGAGAAGCTACTTAAGATTATGTAAGTTGGGCATAATCAGATCAAAGGATCGCCTACCTCCCCTACAAATTTCCAAAAATTAAATATTCCTTTAATTACGATAACTTTCGAAAAAATGATACTAGCAACTTGAAAATTTGAAAGAATGTTGTTAATAAGACCTACTTTGTTGGTATTGAAAATGGGAAAGATCCGACTCAAGGAACCCCCACTTCCCCTACAAATGAAACTTCAAATAAGCGATAACTTTTGATAGAATGAAGCCAGCAACTTGAAATGTTAGTAAAATGTTGAAAGTGAGATTGAGTTAGTTGGCATTAAAGATGGGTAAGATCCGACCTAAGGAACCCCTACCTCTCCTAGAAATGAAACTTAAAATAAGCGATAACTTACGACAAAATAAAGCTAGCGACTTGAAATTTTGGTCAAATGTTTGTAGTATGATCCAGTCGACTAATATTGAAAATACGTAAAATCCGACCATCGAAACTCCTACTTCCCCTACAAAAGAAACTTCAGATAAGCGATAACTTTCGATAGAATGAAGCTAGAGACTTGAAATTTTGTTTAAATGTTTGTAGGGGGATCTAATTGGTTTATGGAATGCTGGACAAGATCCGACTCAAGGAACCCCTACCTCCCCTACAAGTGAAACTTCAAATAAGCGTTAATTTTCGATAGAATGAAGCTAGCGACTTGAAAAATTGGATAAATATTTGTAGAATGGGTTAGTTAATTGATTTTGAGAATGGTCAAGATCCCACTGAATGAGTTCCAACCTCCCCTATGAACAGGCCATATAAGAGACCCACTTTTAGTGCGTATGGTCGTTGCCAATGGGGACCTTTGGTATCACCACTAGGTCTGTACAAGTCTAGGGTATATACGCTTCGGCCTGGTTTCGGTTTGAAATTGTGCATAGCCTAAAAAAAAATTGCTGGATGCAGATATGCTAGGACGAAACGGCTGCAGGTACATGTACAAAGAGTGAAACGGACGACCTAGGGCTACATGCGGGGATTCGCAACGCCCTAGGAGGTGAGCTAGCCCAGTTCGTTCCAAACCGAAATAATCCACGCACATTTGTGCGATACTGCGTGTTGTGAATTAACAGTCGCTTGTGTGGGCTTCGCTCGCAACGCTCGCTCCGCGCTTAAGGGATCGGAACACTCAGTATCGCACAAACATGAACGCTCGCTTCGATCGCTCTGGATATTCAATTCAATTCAATCTATTTTTATTATTTCGTATGCCTTATTTCGATATGGCTTATTTCGGTGCCCCACATTTAACATCGACATAACCAAAACCATCTATAGAACAAGCCTGGAAACAGGATTTCAGTTCAGTGCACCGGCCTACTATTTGACGGCTGTTACGCTCTCAGTATACTTTTTGACAGCTCTCACAAACAGCAGAGAGCACTGTCATATTTGTTGACGTCTGTGTCTTGTGTATGGTGGATTCGCAAAAGTTTTTCAAACGTTCTCAAGAAAATTGCCGACCTGTCGCAAGGATTGTTGCTTGGTGGCTTGAAACTACTCTACGCCAATGCTGTTCGTGATATGAAAGTGGAGCGTAGTAAGCTGGGCTGGCGATTCGATATTTCGACAAGAATTTGGCTGCAATGCAAAAGTCATTAGTAGTTTGGGTGCGCCAAAAGTGCCGAAAGTTCTTTGGTCCGATATTGGCGGTTTGGCAAATTTGAAGGATGAAATTCAGAGCAGTGTACATAAGTATGCCATTGAAACACGTTAATCTGTTGGGTAAGTATCTAAGGCGATCCGGCATGTTACTTTATGGACCGCCAAGAACTGGAAAAACTGTTTGCTAAAGCGGTTGCGACTGAATGTAAGTTTCCTGTCGGTCCAGGGGCCGGAACTTTTGAACATGTACGTCGGTCAAAGTGAGCACAACATCCGGGAATTGTTCTCACGGGCACGATCTGCAGCTCCGTGTGTCCTGTTTTTGGACAAATTGGATTCATTGGCTCCGAATCGTGGTGTTGCTGGCGACTCAGGCGGTTTTATGGATTGGTTGGTTAGTCAACTGTTGGCCGAAATGGACGGCATGAACGATCATTCGAAACAAATTTTCATCCTAGCCGCGACCAATCGACCTGATCTTATTGATCCGGTTCTCTTGCGACCCGGACGTTTTGATAAGCTGTTCTTTTTTGGACCGTGCACAACGAAAGGGAAAGCTACCTACTAGAACGATCAACAAGATATCTGCCCTCTTGAGCTCTGTGAAGTTGGCACCGCCACATTCGATTTTTCAAATTTGAATTGTGCAGTTCGTTTGCCCATCGTAGGCCCACGTTTGCCCAGGAAAAATTTTCGTTTGCCCACCCTTACAAAAAAAGTTATTAACAAAATACTTTTTTTTCAAAATGCAAAAACCCACGAAATTTTTTTTTCAAAAATTGGGATTTTTTTTCGCTTTTTCGTTTGCCCAACGTTAGCCCAGGATTGCCCACCCAAAATTTTCGTTTGCCCACCCCTCAAATTTTTTTTATTCAAAAAATAAAATTTTTGTCCCACATTGGGCGTCACATTATACACCCTCATTATACACCCTCAAATCTAAAAAAATTATTTTGCCAATAACTTTTCTTACAGGTGCGAAAACGAACCTTTTTGCCTACGATGATCAAACGAAAAACCCAGTTCGCATAAAAAAATTTCCTTTAAAAGCTAAATTAAGAATTCCCAACGTAAAAAAAATCCTATTTTTTTAATAACTTCTTTTGCTAGGGTGGGCAAACTTTTTCCTGACCAAACGATAGTCCGCGATGGGCAAACGAACTGCCCAGCTTGCACTACAAAATGATCCTTTAAGGAGCCAAAATAACAGTATAAGTATAACCAAATTAAAAAAAAATTGTCAGCTTATAACTTTTTTTGCAAGGGCGGGCAAAAGAAACCTTTTCCTGGACAAACGAAACTTTTTCCTGGGAAAACAGTAATGCACGATGGGCAATCGAACTGATGAGTTCGAACCACAAAATTATCCTTTAAGGAGCCAAATTAAGGATATAAGTATTCGCAACCCCAAAAATTTAATTCTCTAATAACTTTTCTTGCAAGGGTGGGCAAACGAAACTTTTTCCTGGGCAAACGATAATCCGCGATGGCCAAACGAACTGCCCAGCTTGCACTTCAAAATGATCCTTTAAGGAGCCAAAATAACAGTATAAGTATAACCATCATAAAAAAATTTTTTTAGCTTATAACTTTTTTCGCAAGGGTGGGCAAACGAAACTTTTTCCTGGGCAAACGATAATCCACGATGGGCAAACGAACTGCCCAGCTTGCGGCCTCAAAATGTCCTTTAAGGAGCCAAACTGTGGAAAGTGGCGCCCAAGTGGGATCAAAATACTTACTTTTTTATAAAAAGAGTTGGAGGGAGGGGTGGGCAAACGAAACTTTTTCCTGGGCAAACGATAGTGCACGATGGGCAATCGATCTGATGAGTTTACACTACAAAATTATCCTTTAAGGAGCTTAATTAAGGATATAAGTATTCGCAACCCAAAAAATTTGATTCTCTTATAACTTTTTCTGCAAGGGTGGACATACGAAAATTTTTACTGGGCAAACGAGGGCTTATAATGGGGTGGGCAATTTAAATTAAATATTATCGTTTTGAGGGTGTATAATGTGACGCCCAATGTGGGACAAAAATTTTATTTTTTGAATAAAAAAAATTTGAGGGGTGGGCAAACGAAAATTTTGGGTGGGCAATCCTGGGCTAACGTTGGGCAAACGAAATAGCGAAAAAAATCCCAATTTTTGAAAAAAAAATTTCGTGGGTTTTTGCATTTTGAAAAAAAAGTATTTTGTTAATAACTTTTTTTGTAAGGGTGGGCAAACGAAAATTTTTCCTGGGCAAACGTGGGCCTACGATGGGCAAACGAACTGCACAATTCAAATTTGAAAAATCGAATGTGACGGTGCCAACTTCACAGAGCTTTCGTTACTCCTACACGGAAACATGCAAGAATTCATTTTTGATTTCTGCAATATTCGTGGGATAAGGGCGAATCATACTGCGATGCATGCGCATCTGATGTTGCATAATCCAGCAGTTATGGCCTTAAGCGAAACGAAAGTTTCTAGCGATTCCGACATAAGCCAATATTATGTCCCTGGATATCGCCTCTTGCCTGTCTTCTCACCCCAGAGGGGAATTGCAATCTACATTCGAAATAATGTAGTCTATTCAACCATCAGCCCCCAGTTCACTTTATCTATTCCAGAATTCACCTACACCTGGATTAGATTCAATTTTAAAAAAACACATTATATTCTTGTGTTTTCTATATCGGAGCCCTGGGACTTCTGATTCCGATACGGAACACTACTTCGATATACTTTCTAGCAATATCGATGAGTTGTTAGAGAGGTTCCCTTCATCAGAAATCGCCTTGGCAGGCGATTTCAATGTACACAATACTGAATGGCTTAAGTACTCTTCGTCCACAAGCCCAGCAGGAAGACTGGTTGAGTTATTTTGTGAATCATACAACCTACACCAATTAGTAGATTCCAGAATAGCTGATATCGAAGGCCAAAACGCCAACCTATTGGACTTGTTTATCACCTCACACTCCGATAAATACTCAGTATTGGTTTCATCTCCTTTGGGAAGTTCCGACCACAAATTGATATCGACCCGATTCACTACTTGTGCCCTGAATGCCAAAGGCCTATCTCCCACCAAAAGACTATTATGGCATTATAATAAGGGGGATTGGGTCGCTTTCAATCATTACAACAGTGAATTGAACTGGGCCGACTGCTTCTCCACGAAGAACGTCGATTATATAAGCGAATCAATTATAAATATCATCTGGTACAGAATGTACTGCTTTGTCCCGCATAGCTTTAAGAACATCAAACCAACTACCACCTCTTAGTTTAACAGTGATTGCAAAGAGGCTATTACGAGAAAAGAAGCGGCATACCGTACATACAAACAACGCCCCTGTGCCGAACTGAGAGAGGTCTACAACTCTGCGCGGAACACATGCAAATCTGCTGTCAATAAAGCTAAATTTCAGTTCGATAGTAAAATCAGACAAGAAGTTTTCGTTGAACGAAAAGGTAGCAAAGGCTTCTGGTCTCTTGTTAAAGCTGTGAAGAATAACTTCAGCTGTTCTTCCATTCCACCACTTGTACATGATGGGAAAATATATAGTGAATCACTAGAAAAGGCCAATTTGTTTGATGAAATCTTGGCTCTTGGCTACTGCCCACTACGCAAAATCCACCAGATATACCCGTATGCGATTCACACCAGAAGCATTTACATTTCCGCAATAGAGAAGTATTTAAAGTACTCTCGAAGCTCGATGTATTTTATCAAAATCGGCTGGACCTGATGGCATCTCCCCATTAGTTCTCAGACATTGCGCTCCCTCGCTAGCGAAACCTCTTCGAAAACTATTCTATCTATCCTACTCGACAGGAGTATATCCATCAACATGGAAGCTGGCACATGTCCAACCAATCTCCAAAAAAGGTGAAGCATGTGATCCCTCTAACTATCGACCAATAGCATTGACTTCGGTCCTGTCAAAAGTCTTCGAAACCCTTGTTAACAACCAACTTTTGAGCTATCTTGATTCACACCATCTCATCAGCGATCGACAATACGGTTTCCGTTCTTCGCGCTCCACCGGAGATTTAATGACATATCTCACCGAAAGATGGAATCGATGTATTCATCAATTTGGTGAAGGTAAAATCATTGCCCTCGACATTTCAAAAGCTTTTGACAGAGTTTGGCATCCAGCTCTTTTAGCTAAACTCCAGGCTTTTGGTCTGGACCCAAAATTAGTTATATGGATTCAAAGTGTTACGATTTAAGAAGACGGCGGAACCGGAGGACTCTATTTAAGGTTAGATTGGGGTGGCATTAGGGGAAAGCACTATGTTAGGGGGGCGGCACTGGCACTGGTGGGGAATAAATTTGAGTATATGCATACTTACTTATTTACAACTCCGTGGAATCGACGCGCCCGCCGTTTTTATCGAGCCACATCTGAATCGATCGAACGCCAGTGGATCAAAGTTTACGACCTAAAACGACAAAGATTACCTAACAAAGGACCATATCCTTTTAGCAGATAATACTTATCTGATCCATCGTGACGATGCTGGAGAGAGACCACTTTAACCAAAACACACATCATTTCACAACATTTCCTTTTGTTTATGTTGTTGGAATAAGTGAACTTGACAGTTGTCAGCTGACAAGATCGATGGAGAAGAATGGTGCGAACAGGGATATTCACAATGGCGATGTGGCGAATTCAAGTTCAAGGTCATGAGTGGAAATGTCAACGAACTAGGTTACATGCTTGTATGCGAAACTATCAACCGCAAATGAAATTAGCGGCATATAACCGTTCGACCGAAATTTAATAAAAGGACGATGCAGTTAACGGAATACCCTCTTTTGCATTTGGTACTTCGACGAACAAGGTGGGTATTCCGTGTAACTTGTGGATCGTCTATGGACCTTCTTGGGAGTTAATTAACGTTCCGTCTCTCTCCCTCTTTTGCATTTGGTACTTCGACGAACAAGGAGTCTAAGATAGCGACAGCGAGGATTTAAACCACTTCTTAAGGAGTTTGGCCGAAGATCAGCTAGAGGGCTAAGTGCGAGTAGCGAGACGGTGACGGCGACACCGACAACCATAACGAAACGGCTGGAGTTGAGAAATTGGCGACAACAGAGGAGTAATTGTCGACTAAGTTGGTTTAGGGAGCACAGATAGAGAATTAGAGCCGCCCCGCCAAGGTTAGAGTAGTTATTAAGGTTAGTACTAAGTACCTAGTCATAAGCATATAATTTTCCTAGTTTTGTTTCCGTGATCACGAGTTTAGAGTTTACATTATAAGTGCCGCGAGTTTGTTCGAGTTAACTAGAATATACGTGTTAGCAAGATTATCCAATTGTTTTGCAATTGTACAGAGTGCTCCGGTGGTGCAACTATTCTAGGTGGCTGAACCGCGTATCGCGAATTCACGCTTGTCGTGGTATCTCCGGGTTCTGTTTACATAGGCTGGAAATTTTAAGCGTGTGGCGCCCCACGGCCCGCTCCGCGGTAAGCCGGCACCAGCCAAACACCCGCCTAGGTGGAATCGAGTGTAATAAATTGGCGCCCAACGTTCCGGGTTAGTTTTGTTGTTAGCTCAATATAACGCACTTTCACGCGGACTCAAATTGGGTGTTTGTTGACCGGTCACTAAGGGAATTGTTGTTGTGAAGTATCTTGTGTGTGTCGTTTGTGGTGATGACGTCAAAAATCGATATCGGACGTCTGAGTAAAGACGAGCTCGAATATGAGTTGATAATTCGGGATCTAGAGACGGGCAATGTAGATTCTATGCGTAAGACTCTTCGCGCCGCTTTACAGGCGGAGTCCTCGGGTAATATTTCCCTCATTAGTGAGTATCCGTTTGAGTTTGAAGACGACAAAAAAGCAATTGAAATAAAATTAGGTGAGATAAAGGACTTAATCTCAAGTTTCAGTGGAGATGAGAGATCAAGTGAGTTTAAAAAAATTAAATCGAAAATCGATTTTGGACTCAGACGGGTTGATCGAATGGAAATAGTGGGCGATGAGCAAAAGAAGAAGGCACAGAAATTTCGCAGCGACTTTATAGTGAGTTTTGGCGATCTGTTGGATAAAACTTCAGACGAAGTAGAAGACGATGCAAGGGAGGCTTCGGCGGTTACAATAATGGAGTCGGAACCTAGTGCCGTTGTCGTGAATAAGGCTGTTGATGTAGCGGAATGGGGCATTACATTTGGGGGTGAAGCTCCATATTCCTTGAATTCCTTCCTAGAAAGAGTTGACGAGTTATGTGAGGCTAGGAACGTGTCTAAAAAGCAAATGTTTCGATCAGCGGTAGAATTTTTCAGCGGTAAAGCATTAATTTGGTTCCGCGCTATTCGTAATCGGGTGAGAAATTGGGAGGAATTGGTTACAGAGTTGAAGGCTGAATTCTTACCGATTGATTATGATGACAGACTATTGGACGAAATTAAATCTCGTACTCAGGGGCCAGGGGAGTCGATAGGGGTGTATATAGCCGCGATGGAGGGTTTGTTTCGTCGGTTAAACTCGAATTGTGATGAGTCGGAGAAATTAAAGATCTTGAGGCGGAATATTGCACCTTTCTATCAACAGCAGCTTTGTTTAACGGATTTAGAAACGGTAGGGGATCTGCTAAGTCTTGGTCGACGTATAGAGAATACCCGTGCTTCCTTAGAAGCCTTCTCACCGCCTAAGACGAACGGAAGTACCTTCTTGTTAGAACCGGATTTGGCGTATTCCGGAAATCCACAAGGAAATGTTGTGGCGGCGGTGCAACAACAGAATAGAATTCGTTGTTATAATTGCAGGGCTTTCGGACACTTGGCGAGAGAGTGCAAAAAACCTCGCAGGTGTTATGGGTGTGGGCGCGAGGGCGCAATTAGAGCAGCGTGTCCAAACTGTAGTACGGTGAGTGGACAGTCTGCACAAAATGCGACTCCTGGATCGGGAAACGAGAATCGTGCTCAATGAACGGCCCATTGAGTACCGATAATATCTCAGGTAAGGCCGTGGAAAAGTTGAGTTTGGATTATCTGTTGGAGAGGAGTGAAGGGGATAATCGTCCGCACGTGAAAGTTGACATTTTCGGGGTATCTTTCACAGCCTTGCTGGATTCGGGGGCGTCTACGAGCATTTTTGGGAAATCGGGATGGTTGATGTTAAAATCATTAGGAGTAGAAATGCAGAGAGAACGAGAATCTTCGTTAAAATTAGCGGATAATGCAAGCGTAATAGTTGATGGAAGCGTGCAGATCCCAATTAAATTGGGGGATCGCAATAGGTTTTTAAAGATTCTCGTTGTTTCAGCATTACCACATCAGCTAATTCTGGGGGTAGATGCTTTTAAGCAATTTGGGATAGTTTTAGATTTAGGGCGAGAAAGCTGTAGTTTTGGCACCTCTCCTCGTTTGGAGGCTTTACAACAAATCCAAAGTCGCACCAAATTATCTAAAGTGGAGGAAACAGAACTGACCAGTTTGATTGAAAAGGAGTTTGCGGCCATGGGTGAAGGCATAGGAAAAACGTCGCTGGTGGAGCACGTTATCAAAACTACATCCCCGCCAATAAAACAGCGTTATTATCCTGTCTCACCGGCAGTGCAGAAGCAGATTGACGAGGAATTGGCGGAGATGCTACGCCTAGATATTATCGAGCCTTCATCTAGTCCATGGTCATCTCCGATTCTATTGGTTAAAAAAAAAGATGGGACATATCGATTTTGCGTGGACTTTAGAAAGGTGAACGCGGTGTCGGAGAAAGACGCTTACCCCTTACCATATGTATCGGCCACTTTAGATAAACTTGGTAATGGGAGTTTTCTCTCGTCTGTTGACATTAAGTCTGCTTACTGGCAGGTGCCAATGGCGACAAATTCACGACAATACACGGCTTTCACAGTTCCGGGTAGGGGACTATTTCACTTTAAACGGATGCCATTTGGGTTACAAAACGCGCCAGCAACATGGCAGAGACTAATCGATCGAGTGTTGGGGCCTGATCTGGAACCATTTGGGTTCACTTATCTGGACGATATAGTAGTCGTCACACAGGACTTCAAAAAACACCTGGAAATTCTGACGGAAGTGTTTCGACGGTTGCGCGAGGCGGGGTTGAAAGTCGCTCGGGAGAAGTGCGAGTTCTGCCGTCCCCAATTGAGATACTTGGGATATCTGATTAATGAGGAGGGTTTGAATGTAGATCCGGATAAAGTATCGAGCATGGTCAATATTCCGAGACCAACCAATGTTAAGGAAGTAAGGCAGTTTTTAGGAATGGTGTCTTGGTATAGACGGTTCATACCGGATTTTTCCACTTTAGTGGCGCCTTTGACATCACTCCTGAAGAAAAACCGTAATTTTCGCTGGACTGAGGAGTGTGAAAATGCATTCACGCAAGCTAAAGTTAAGCTATCCACATCTCCAATATTGACTTGTCCGGATTACAATCGACCCTTCCTCATTCAGACAGATGCTTCAGGAGTTGGATTGGGGGCGGTATTATGCCAATCGTACCCCGAGGGGGAGAAAGTGATCTGTTATATGAGCAGGTCTCTGAGTAAAGAAGAACAAAAGTATTCCACGACTGAAAGAGAATGTTTAGCCGTGTTGTGGGCCATCGAAAAACTGCGCCCATATATAGAAGGTACTAAGTTTAGTGTTATAACAGATCACCATTCTCTAGTATGGCTTAACAATCTGAAAGATCCCCGGGGGCGTTTGGCAAGGTGGGCCGTCAGACTTCAGCAATTTGACTTCGAAATACTGCATCGTAAGGGAAAGGAGCATTTAGTACCGGATGCTTTGTCACGCGCTGTACCTATCGTGGAGTCAGCCGTAGTGGAGCCTGTGTCAGACGACTGGTATGTTCGGATGATAGAGAAGTTGAGCAAGGAGCCAGAGAAGTTCCCAGACTGGCGGTTCGAGAGTGGGGTACTATGGAAGCATGTGGTTGGCCAATTTCCGGAGTTGATGGCTGAGAAGGCATGGAAGAAAGTTATTCCAAAAAAAGAGAGGCAGCAGATATTGAGCATCTGCCACGATGACGCCAAGGCAGGGCATATGGGGGTGAAACGGACACAGGACCGGGTGGCACAGTCTTACTATTGGCCGAAAATGATGTCGGATATACGTCGTTATGTTAGTAGGTGTAAAGTTTGTCAGGCAGTTAAGGTGGATCGAAATCTTCCAAGGGGCGAAATGGTTTCTCGAGCAGGAGAAGCTACCCAGCCGTGGGAAATGATTTGCATCGATCTAATCGGTCCCCTTCCGTGCACCACTCGAGGGAATAAATTCATCTTCACGGTGGTGGATTATTTCACAAAATTTCCTCTCGTATTCCCATTGCGCTCTGCTACGAGCTCAGAAGTAGTTCGGGTGCTAGAGGAACACGTCTTCCTACAATATGGGGCTCCGAGGTGGATAGTGAGCGACAACGGGGTTCAGTTTCGCAGTCGATCCTACAAAACGTTGTTAGAAGAATATGGGAGCCAGTGTAAACTTACAGCCCTATATCATCCCCAGGCAAATCCAGCAGAACGCATCAATCAAAACGTGAAGCGTATGCTGCGTTCGTATGTTACTGACAACCAGAGGTTGTGGGATAGGGATTTAGGAAAGATTGGTTGTGCTTTACGCACATATTCTCATGAAGTGGCGGGAGTAAGCCCTTATTTCATGAACTTTGGCCGAGATATGGTGACTCACTGGGAAAAAGCCAATGCTCCTAAAGATGAAGAAGCCGTCAAAAATCCCTCGGTCAGAGCATCAAAAATAGGGTTGATGCGAATCGAAATAGCAAAACGAATGAAAGAGGCTGCCA
Organism: Chloromyia formosa; assembly: GCA_964017055.1. Classification (NCBI taxonomy): domain Eukaryota; kingdom Metazoa; phylum Arthropoda; class Insecta; order Diptera; family Stratiomyidae; genus Chloromyia; species Chloromyia formosa. The sequence continues at coordinate 66,439,821 of OZ024818.1, forward strand.
AACGCAGTAAACAGCATTATGATTTGCGCAGGCGCAGTCCAGTTATAAAGGTTGGCGACTTCGTATGGCGTAGAAATTATGCCATATCGGATGCAACCAAATATTTCAACGCAAAATTGGCTCCAGAATATGTGGGACCCTATAAGGTTAAAGAAGTACTGTCGAAGTATACATACCAGCTGTTCGATGAAAAGAAAAGAAAAGATGCCGGGGTGTGGCACGCCAAAGATCTGAAGCCGTTTATTGAGTAACTGGCTGTTGGTTGGGTTGGTACTTATATGAAAGGGGGATGAGTTACCTAAAATGATTGGATGTCTAGTGAAATAATGTTGGTGGTGTTGGTAAAGTAATTTATGTTATACTGATCGGTCAACAGTAATTTTTTTTTGTACAATGAATTTAAGTTTTGGTTCATTCCCCAATTATGGAAGCGAAGAGATTGGATTAAATTGAGTTTAAAGCAAATTAATAGAATTATTGTATATCGGATTAAATGTTAAGTGAATTTTCTTACCGAAGAAAATTCACATGAAGCAGGGGAGGAATGTTACGATTTAAGAAGACGGCGGAACCGGAGGACACTATTTAAGGTTAGATTGGGGTGGCATTAGGGGAAAGCACTATGTTAGGGGGGCGGCACTGGCACTGGTGGGGAATAAATTTGAGTATATGCATACTTACTTATTTACAACTCCGTGGAATCGACGCGCCCGCCGTTTTTATCGAGCCACATCTGAATCGATCGAACGCCAGTGGATCAAAGTTTACGACCTAAAACGACAAAGATTACCTAACAAAGGACCATATCCTTTTAGCAGATAATACTTATCTGATCCATCGTGACGATGCTGGAGAGAGACCACTTTAACCAAAACACACATCATTTCACAACATTTCCTTTTGTTTATGTTGTTGGAATAAGTGAACTTGACAGTTGTCAGCTGACAAGATCGATGGAGAAGAATGGTGCGAACAGGGATATTCACAATGGCGATGTGGCGAATTCAAGTTCAAGGTCATGAGTGGAAATGTCAACGAACTAGGTTACATGCTTGTATGCGAAACTATCAACCGCAAATGAAATTAGCGGCATATAACCGTTCGACCGAAATTTAATAAAAGGACGATGCAGTTAACGGAATACCCTCTTTTGCATTTGGTACTTCGACGAACAAGGTGGGTATTCCGTGTAACTTGTGGATCGTCTATGGACCTTCTTGGGAGTTAATTAACGTTCCGTCTCTCTCCCTCTTTTGCATTTGGTACTTCGACGAACAAGGCGTCTAAGATAGCGACAGCGAGGATTTAAACCACTTCTTAAGGAGTTTGGCCGAAGATCAGCTAGAGGGCTAAGTGCGAGTAGCGAGACGGTGACGGCCACACCGACAACCATAACGAAACGGCTGGAGTTGAGAAATTGGCGACAACAGAGGAGTAATTGTCGACTAAGTTGGTTTAGGGAGCACAGATAGAGAATTAGAGCCGCCCCGCCAAGGTTAGAGTAGTTATTAAGGTTAGTACTAAGTACCTAGTCATAAGCATATAATTTTCCTAGTTTTGTTTCCGTGATCACGAGTTTAGAGTTTACATTATAAGTGCCGCGAGTTTGTTCGAGTTAACTAGAATATACGTGTTAGCAAGATTATCCAATTGTTTTGCAATTGTACAGAGTGCTCCGGTGGTGCAACTATTCTAGGTGGCTGAACCGCGTATCGCGAATTCACGCTTGTCGTGGTATCTCCGGGTTCTGTTTACATAGGCTGGAAATTTTAAGCGTGTGGCGCCCCACGGCCCGCTCCGCGGTAAGCCGGCACCAGCCAAACACCCGCCTAGGTGGAATCGAGTGTAATAAAAGTTTCCTCCACGGCCGTTCGCTTCAAGTCGTCCTTGATGTAGTAAAATCGAATTGCCATACCACCAACGCAGGGGTCGCTCAAGGTACCGCCCTATCACCAACGCTTTTTCTTCTGTTCATCAACGATCTTTTAAGTGTGACATCAAACCCAATTCACAGTTTTGCAGATGACAGCACTCTTGATTCTATTTATACTTTTAACTCTGCAGCTGACTCCTGCCAAAATGCTACATCTCTCAATCGAGACCACATGTCTGACTCACTAAATAGAGATATCTCAAAAATTATTGCATGGGGGAAAGCGAATCGAGTAGAGTTTAATGCCAACAAAACTCAATGTTATCTTATCTCCAATAAACGACGTGCCCGATCTACCGCCCAACCCATTCTTGTCGATGGTGTCGGCAATACTGATTCACCCACATTGAACGTACTAGGTATAAACATCTCTAGTAAACTAAATTGGTCTGACCACATCTTTAACATTGCAAAAAATGCAATGAAGTGTCTGGGTTTCATGAATCGCTGTAAAAGATACTTTACTCCATCTGATTTGGCGCAAATTCATAAGGCCCACATAAGACCGCGACTTGAATATAATTCCCACGTATGGGCAGGCGCAGGTCGAACTGCCCTATCCGCATTAGACAAAGTTCAACGGAAAGCTTTCAAGCTTATTGGCGATGAATCCATAACTTTTCATATAGAGTCGTTTGAACACCGGCGAAATGTCGGTTGCTTATCACTTTTTTATCGCTACTACAACCGCCGTTGTTCTGCCGAAATATCCAGTCTTATTCCTGAGCTTGCTCTTCCTTCGCGTAACACCCGGCTAGCCTACCGTGCCCATCCTCATTTTCTTAAACTCAGTAGTAGCCGTACCGTTAAATTCTATGATTCATTTGTATCCAGAACAACACGATTGTGGAACAACCTACCATTTTTTGTTTTCCCCTGCAGTTATGATCTGCAAAAATTTAAACGAAACGTACATCGGTACCTCATTCAAACTCAACCATCCCAGCCCCACTACCCTAATTTCCTTCCCGCCAAGGCTGTGCTCTCGCATCAAAGGGTATCCCCTAAGCCTTAGCATAAACATAAAAAAAAAAATAATCCTGAGTTTTGTACTTCTGGAAATGTTGTTGTTTTGCCAGAAAGGAGTTGAACTGAACCAGTCCGAAGCGTATATACCCTAAACTTGTGCAGACCTAGTGGTGATACCAAAAGTACCACTTGGCAACGACCATATGCATTAAAAGTGAGTTTCCTATATGGTCAGTTTATAAGGGAGGTTGGTATTCATTCAGAAGGATTTCGACCATTCTCAAAATCAATTAACTAACCCATTCTACAAACATTTGTCACATTTCTCAAGTTGCTAGTTTCATTCTATCGAAAGTTATTGCTTATTTGAAGTCTCACTTGTACGGAAGGTAGAGGGTTCTTTTGTCGAATTTTGCGCATTATTCATGACAACCAACTAGATGTACAAACATTTGACCAAAATTTCAAGTCATTAGCTTCATTTTATCGAAAGTTATCGCTTATTCGAAGTTTCATTTGTAGGGGAAGTAGGGGTTCCTTTGGTCGGATCTTGCCCATCATTGCCACCAACCAATTAGATCATGCTACGAACATTTAAGCAAAACTTTAAGTCTCTGGCTTCATTCTATCGAAAGCTATCGTTTATTTGAAGTTCCTTTTGTGGGGGAAGTAGGGGTTCCGTTGGTCGGATTTTACGTATTTTTAATATCAGCCAGCTGGATCCTACTACAAACATTTGACCAAAATTTCAAGTCGGTAGCTTTATTTTATCGTATGTTATCGCTTATTATACCCTTCGCAGATGTGATGCAAACTTCATGACAAAGTTAATATACCCTAACTTTGTCATGAAGTTCGCAACGCACAGAAGGAAGCATCTCCGACCATATAAACTATACATATTCTTGGTCAGTATGATGAGACGAGTCGATTAAGCTTTGTCCGTCTGTCTGTTTTCATGCAAACTAGTCCCCCTTTTAAAGCTATCGAGCTGATAAAGCCTTCTTTCTATTGCACGCTGTAAATTTGTCGGAACCAACGGAATCGGACCACTACGTCATATAGCTGCCATGGGAACGAACAGTCCAAAAATTCGTCTTTGTGAGAAAAACCTTTTTAATTCTGTAGATAATTGTTTCAAATTTAATGCCAATCAATATTACTTTCAGCTAAATCATATTCCCGAATTTGGTTGAAATCAAATTACTCTATCATATAGCTGTCATAAGAACGACCGTTCCAAAAGCAAGTTTGTGTTAGAAAAACTTTTTTATTTCTGAAAATATCTTTACCAAATTTCATATTACTCAATCATATTGACTGCTAAACCACGTTCCCAAATTTAGTTAAAATCGGTTCACTGTTTCATATACCTCTCATAGGAGCAGTGAAATCGGAACGAGTTTTACTACTAATATCAAAGTTTCAAATTCACTATAAGTCATAGCGAGGGTATCGTACCTTCGACTAGCTTGTTTTCAGTTCCATTTTAGGGGAGGTAGGGGTTCCTTGGACCCGATCTTTCTCATTTTCAATACGAACTAACTAGATCTTTCATTCTACATTCTACCAAATTTTTAACTCGCTGGTGTCATTTTACCAAAAGTTATCGTAATTAAAGTAATATTTCATTTTGTGAAATTTGTAGGGGAGGTAGGCGTTCCTTTAATCTGATTATGCCCAACTTACTAAAACTCAAGCAGCTTCTCACCTAAGAGGTTACGTACCAAAAATCAGGTGTCTACGTCAATTGGTTCAAGAGTAACAGACAAAAACCCTGAGAAGTAGGGTAGTACGGGGCTCTTTGTAAGAAAATTACCGTTAGTTTTCAACTGATCGACTTTATCTTTCCAGGAGAGTTTACGATTACCCTCACGAGCAATCTACCAAAGTCAGAGCTTTTCATGTTTATTTAATCGGGAGTTATAGATATATTTAAATATTTTACATATGTAGGGGAGGTAAGCGTTCTCTTGTCCTGATCATGCCCATTTGCAACACCAACCAACTAGATCATACTTCCAACATTCGATGAAAATAAGGCTCTAGCTTCATTCTATCGGAAGTTATCGTGAGAAAGGACAGACAGGCAGACATATACCTCCGGAGGCTCCTTTAAGGTGTTACATATTTTCGTCGTGACAAAAACAATATACCCTATACTATAAGTCTAGGGTATACAAACGCTGACCGAGCCTTATTGATGCGAGACAGTACATCAGTATCCGCTCCACCTTCGGCTGTAACTACGCTTCCGAGGTAGCAAAAATTGTCCACTTTTTCCACCGACTGCCCCGAAACACAAATTTCGCTCTGTCTTCCTGGATCCAAGCTCAAGTACTTAGTTTTGGCAGCATTGATTTTAAACCCCACATTGCTACTTTCGCGGTGGAGAGCATCCGTCGTTTGAACTAGAACTAGATGATCCGATATATTTGAGAGAAGACAAATATCGTCAGCGTAATCCAGGTGTCGATGGTAATCAAACAGGTTCCATCTGATACCTTTGCTCCGGGGTTCATGAAGCGCGCTGCAGAGTACGTCGTTAACGACAATTAAAAACAATATAGGTGACAAAATGCAACCTTGTCTCACTCTGCTGTGTACCTGGACGGGAGCTGAAAGCTTACCCTCGTGTAAGACGTGACATTGAGCTCCGTTATAGGACTCCTTGATGATGGATATCCTTTTATCTGGTATGTTTTTCCTATGTAAAGCCTTCCAGATGTATTCTCGGTCAACGAAATCGACAAACATGTGATGTAATGGGGATCTCTACTCTGCGGATTGTTCAAAAAGACGAATTTTTGGACCGGTCGTCACTATGGCAGCTATATGACGTAGTAGTCCGATTCCGTTGGCTCCGACACATTTACAGCGTGCAATAGAAAGAAGGCTTTGTACAAAATTTCAGTTCGATAGCTTTAAAACTGATGGACTAGTTTGTATAGAACCAGATGGACAGGCGGAGAAAACTTAGTCGACTCGTCTCATCATACTGACCAAGAATATATGTATATAGTTTATATGGTCGGAGATGCTTCCTTCTGTGCGTTGCAAACTTCATGACAAAGTAAATATACCCTATCACATCCGTGAAGGGTATAAAAAGGATCGCCTCCCATTCATTAGCACATTTTGTAGGCGGACCATGGTGTTGAGTTTATTCTTCTTCTTCCTTGCCATTTCATACCACTCTGCGGCTTCGCGTTGCTCTGCCCGTAGTGTTGGCACTTCGCCCGTTCTGGCGGTATAATCTCAGCTTCCTTCTGCAGGCAGCTCGGTCTTGGATCGTTTCATCGCCGAGATTTATGCGTTGTTGTTGCTTCTTCATTTGATCGATCCACGTGTGTTTCCGTCTGCCTCGGGGTTTGGGTCCAGCAAATGGAACGTTCATTGATATTGCCTTCATAACTGGGTTCTCAGGTGGACGCCTTAGAACATGGCAATAGCAATCCATACGACGATCTTCGAGCTTTTCAGTGATCGTTTGCTCGACAAACAAGCTGCCTCGGATGTAGGTTCTTTTGATGCGATCCTTTTTGGTCACACCGGCTGACATCCGTAGCATTTTCATTTCGGTCGCAGTCATTTTACTCTCGTATGTCTTATACATAGTCCAGCATTCAGACCCATACATGAGTTCGGGACGTACGACCGTTTTGTACAACTTGGCTTTAAGCTTTCGTGGCATCTTCTTGTCGCAGAAGACTCCAGAGTTTTCTTGCCACTTCATCCAACCTACACTGGTGCGATGTTTGATGTCGTCATCGCAGTTAGCTTCCTTGTTGATCATCGAACCCAGGTATTTGAACCTTGTACAGGACTTCAACTGCTCTCCTTTAATGTAGATATCTGATATCGGATCTGAGAAAGGACAGCAAAGGTACTCACTCTTTGCTATGCTGATCCTCAGTCCTTGATCCTCCAGTATCTTACACCACTTGGTCAGTGCAGCCTGCAAAGCAGCGATGTCTTTGCTACCCAGAACAACGTCATCGGCGAAAGAAGGGATATTTCCAGGCTCATCTCTGATGAGTGTTAATAAATAGAACATGATGATGTTGAAGAGCAAGGGACTCAATACACTGCCTTGGTGAACTCCGACTTTAACCGGAAATTATTCAGACTCACCAGCTGTGCATCTAACTTTAGTAGTTGCCCCATCATACATGTCTTGTATCATCTTTACATATGCCTCAGGGACCTTAAGTGCTCTTAGGGCCACCCGTATCAGATCACGAGGAACTCTGTCGAAGGCTTTTTCCAAATCGATGAACACAAAGTGCAAGTCCGTCCGTGCATTACGGTGCTTTTCCATCGTAACACGCATGCACTGGATAGCATCGACTGTGGACCGACCCTCCACAAAGCCGCATTGATTGTCATCCAACCGTACAATCTCTTTCAGTCGATTGCAGACAACTCGCTCGTAAGTCTTCAATGTGTGAGATGTTAACTTGATTGCCCTATGGTTGTTGAGCTTGCGTGAGTCACCCTTGTTCTTATAAAACTGGAAAAGAAAGCTCTTCCTGAAAGCGTCTGGCATCGGTTGCCCCCTTTTAATTTTGTTGAAAAGAATAGTGAGCCATCTAAGCCCGACATGATTCATCTTCAACCAAAATTCCAAGGGTATTTTGTCCGGTCCGGCTGCCTTTCCACGTTTCATCTGCATCATTGCCTTCATCGCCTCCTCCACTGAAAAATCAGCGATATCAGTGGTGTTTGGCTCCGCAGTTTGAAAAGCTTCTCGCGGAAATTCTTCGTTCAAAAGTTCTTCGAAATACTCACGCATTCTGCTACAGATTGCTGAGTCTTCAACCAGTAGCACTCCTTGTGAGTCTTCAACATACTTTGGCGCCTGAATCTCTCGAGCGTTTCTTCTCCTTTGGGCTGCGACTTTATATATCCTGGCATTGTCTTTAGGTTTCTCTTTTAATGACGGTCTCTTATCCGCAGCCTGATCTTCTAGTTCTTGGTAGAACTTCTCTGCTGCAATCGCCTTTGCTTGAGCCACCTTTCGCTTTACTTCCTTTATGCATCTATCGTATTTCTCCCGAAGTTGAACCTTCTCGGCTTCACTGCTTGTCCTGCATGTTGTCCAGGCCTTGAATGCGTTCGATTTGGCCAGCACTGCTTCTTTTGTTTCGGTATTCTACCACCATGTCTCCTTGTTCGTGTGGAGTGGGCCTTTCGAAACTCCCAGTGTCTTTTCAGCCTCACCTACTAACATCTCCTCCAAAGCATTCCACATTTGTGTTGGACTTTGCTCGTCGCAGTTGGTGTTGTGTTGAAGCCAATCCTCCATTTTAGCAATGAATGTAAATACAACAGATTCAAAGCTTTCGTTGTTGAGATTATGCCACTTGATTTTCTCGACTGGCTTGGGGATTACTTGCGGTCTTGTTCCTCCTTTCAAAATAAATTCTGTCAGGAGCAACCGGTGCTGGGTGACCGCAGATTCACCCAAGATCACTTTGCAGTCTTTCACCCAACATCTCATGAAATTTAGACACAGATGATAGTCGCATGAGCTCCACTGTTGTATGTGATCAGGTGCCTTCGGTTCTTAATGAACCATGTGTTGAGGATGACCAGACCGTGTGATCTACACATAGTCAGGATAGCCTCACCTTCATCATTTCTGGCTGTAAATTGGCTACCCTTCCCACCATGACAGTCCTCGTAATCGTAGTTCGATTCCCCTACATGGCCATTTAAATCCCCTCCGCAAAAAACCAGCTCGGTATCTGGTATACTTTGGAGTAGTGTGTCAACGTCGCTCCAAAATGCCTCCTTTTCCCTTTGCTGTAAGCCCACTTGGGGGGCGTAGGCACTTATGACATTCCACACTCTTCCGCAGATAACCAATTTGATACTCATCAAGCGGTCGCTTATCTTCGAGATACTCAGGATGCTGCTAAGTAAAGCCGATGTCAGAATAACACCAACCCCGTTTCTATCATTCGAGTTTCCATAATAGTACAATTTGTACTTTTTGGAATTTGTCAAAAAACGAGCTCGGTCGACTTGGTCGTTTCACCACCTGGTCTCCTGCACGCACATAATGTCTATCCTTCTCCGTTTCATGACGTCCTCGAGTTCTTCGCTCTTTCCCGTCATGGATCCGACATTCCAGCTTGCAACCCTCAGCTTCTCTATAGTGTACATGGACTGCCTCATAGCGCCCGCCCCCGGAATTCGTCGGGCTCTGACTCGAACAATGTTCGCACTGGCACGAACAATGTTCGCACTGGCACGAACAACGTTCACTCCGGGATCACTCAACTGTGCATCAGAAGTAGTGCCCAGCGGGGTAGTGCTTCTAGCGAATTCTACCATAAGGCCTTACGTCCATTCTTTCACAGCTATCTGGAGAAAGGTGGAGTTGGGTGGCACTAGTGTGCGGAAAATAAATTTATATGGACTTTCCTTTTACATTCGGCGGTGGTCTCCAGACCCGGCAACCCACTCACGCACACTGACCTGTGGGAGGTCTTAAAGATGTCGAATAGTGCCGCAGGCTCATCTAGAGGTGTTATTATTGCCTGCACGTGATCGGTCCTTTTAATCGCCTCTTACGATATCAAGGTAGGACTCACCTAAAACAAAACACATACAAATCATAAATAAATCGCCAACACAATCGATAACACCTGCGAGAACTATCCGATTTTAAGTTTTACTATCGTAAAAATTTTCGATTGTAAAAGTAAAATTTTCCAACGCAATCGAGTTGTGTGAAATGAAATTTGTGGTCGAATCGAGTTTTCGATGAATTTCATGATACTATTTTCATCATTTCGATATCAATTCGATACAAATCGAATTACATGAGCATAAAGTAACAACTACTAGAGATGGAACTTCATTCGATTTAAACAAAAGCCCAGTGCCAATTGAGACGCAAATAATCAAATGAAAGTCGCCTTTCGAAGGATAGGGACGACAACACTTTAAAGAGCTCTTCAAATAACAACTGCCTAGTACGTTTCACAGTATGAGTAACATGCTTCTTATTCCGCATTACCTCTTCGTGTATAGTGTTCTGTGCGAATCAACTCAATTTGAATTCCGATACCACGGACTAAAACCTGGGAATTATTAATTTAAACCAATTCAACGATATAAAAATGTATTTAAATTTTTCCAATTCAATCTATAAGGCATATTTCAAATTATCCAAGTTACGAGGTTGACTGTTCGATAGTTTCTAAGCGAATGCTATCCGCGTACAAAATTTTCCATCTATTCTGACACATCGAATATTCTTTGTTCCCGAATACATAATAAATTGACCGTTAAATGCGTTTTGACAGAATGTTAATATATAACGAAACTAAGCCATCTGGTAACAAATTTTGGAACAGACGATCAATTACATTTGACAATAGTCTCTTAATTTTAGGTTATGGCTGTGTTGACATAATAGTTTGTTTACATTCTGCTTCGTTCATTCGGTACAGTACGAGTGGTGTAATTGCAAGTCAACATTACAATCAGATCAGATAAGTATTAATGTAATATTCTCTAGAGTATGATTCTTTGTGCCTCTTTCATCCGTTTCAGCGCGTCGAGTCCATCCTTCTCGGCAGAGAAAGTAATGACGAGTCCTAATGGAAAGGATGGATAAGGATGCGGAAATTCTCGTGGTTGCAGTGGTTATAGTTCCGACGGATATTTGCTGTTTTGGATGTATCTGCAACGAAGCTAGTTAGTGTCAGGTAAATATTGATGTTATTGATACTTTGTAATGTTTATTTTCAGGTCTTCGATGGGTCCTGAACAGACGGTATGTCGACGGTATTTCCACCGTGCCGACACTATCTAACACTGGAACGAAAGACGTTATAGCGCGTCTCACTCGCTTTCTATAGGTAGGGCTAATTTGTAAATAAGTGCGTGCAATGGTTGTGGTCTAGTGTTCATGAGTGTTTCTAGTGTTCAAAGTTCATGGCTCTAATTTCAAGGTTCAGGTTCTAATTTGGAGGTTCAGGTTTCGAGTGTCGAGTGGTTCAACGGTCTAATGTTGTTTCTAACTTGAGTCAGAAACCACTTTGGCAGGGGTTCCTTCGGATTTGTCCATTGGCAGCAATGCAATTTTTGAGATCGGTCGTTTGCTTGTACTTTGTTTCGTTCGTACTGTTACAACTCTAACGATGCCATCAGTACCAGGGTGTGTATCGACGATTCGTCCTAAAGGCCATTTGTACGATGGAAACCTTTCATCTTTTACAAGGCACATATCTCCAATGGTTAAATTTGGTTGTCGTGTGAGCCATTTCGGTCGTTGCTGCAGTCGAGTCAAATATTCGTCCCTCCATCGTCGCCAAAAGTTCTGGGCCAGTCTCTGCGTCAGTTGCCAACGGTCCAGTCGATTAACATTGATATCCACGAGATTCGATTCTGGGACTGAAAGCATTGTATCTCCAATCAAGAAATGAGCAGGTGATAATGCAGTTAGATCAGTCGGGTCATCACTGATAGGACATAATGGTCTAGAATTCAGGCAAGCTTCAATTTGCACCAATGTGGTTGTCCATTCTTCAAATGTTAAGGATGAGTTTCCAATTATACGACGTAGATGGCTCTTGATCGATTTTACACCGGCTTCCCACAAGCCGCCAAAATGAGGGGAAGCGGGAGGATTGAAATGCCAACTAATGCCTTCATTGGCTAAAGATTCTCCAATTCTGTTGTTTTGCTTCACTATTCGTCGTAACTCAGCATCGGCACCAACGAAGTTTGATCCGCAATCACTATACACATGAGCGCATAAACCTCGTCTTCCACAAAATCGTCGAAACGCTGCTAAAAATGCCTGAGTTGTGAGGTCGCCAACTAGTTCGATGTGTATAGCCTTTGTGGAAAAGCACACGAAAACCGCTATGTACGCCTTACGACATTGACTTCCTCGACCCTTCCGATCCTTTACGTCAAACGGTCCACAATAGTCGATTCCAGTATGTGTGAATGGGCGGGATATAGTAACACGAGGTGCAGGTAATTCTCCCATGAGTTGATTTGATACCTTTGCTTTCGCCTTAAAGCATGTAACACATTTATGCACGAAGTGGCGAATTGTATTTCTAGCGTCTATTAACCAAAACCTTCTTCGTAGCGTCGCTAACATTAACTGCGTAGCTCCATGCTGCGTTGCCTTGTGGATTTGAGCAAGAAGCAACTCGGTAAATCTCCCTTTCTTCGGTAGGATAATGGGCTTCATTTCATCGCGAGGAAGATCCGATTTTGAGAGTCGCCCACCAACATGCAAAATTCCATTTTCAGGAGAAGGATTCAAATTCAAGAGTTTGCTGTGATTCGATAATGGTTGTTCTGAACGAAGTTTGTTAATGTCGTCCATAAATTCGAGTCCTTGTACATAACGTACCCAAAATTCGAATGATCGTTGCAGTTCTAAGGTTGTCAAAAATCCGTTGGTTTTATCTTGTTTCGTTGTATTTTTCCTAAATCTGAAACAATATGCGATGACTCGCGTTATCCGTGTCAATGATGAATGTCGCTCTAGAAGTTCATTCAAAATCGAAGATTCAATGATTCCGTGGTGTACTGATAATTTCTTTCTTGCTTCTTCCTCCGTATCCTTGATATCACCTTGGTGAGGCCAATGACTCTTATCCATTTTCAGCCATTTAGGGCCCGACCACCATAATTCATTCCGTAATAGCTCAGAAGGGTACAAACCCCGTGAGGCAATATCGGCAGGGTTTTGGTCAAATGGAACATGCCGCCATGTAGTGTTTCCGACAAGATCTAAAATTTGTGTCGTTCGGTTTGCTACAAAAATATTCCACCGGGCAGGTTCTCCCTTTATCCATGCTAACGCAATTTCGGAGTCCGCCCACAGATAAGTATTCGATTTATTGATTTTTAACGAATTTTGTACTCTTTTAACTAGTTTGCAAAGTAATACTGCGCCACATAGTTCCAATTTAGCAATCGTAACAGTCTTTACGGGAGAAACCTTAGCTCTTGCCATCACCAAACCAACATGTGTTCCTGAAGCACGTCGAATTACCAAATATACAGCCGCACCATAAGCCATCTCTGAAGCGTCGCAGAATCCATGAAGCTCAGAATGGCAAGTATTGTCATATGACATCCATCTTGGTATTCTAAGTTTTTCAATTGTTTTCAAGGTGTTCCTCAGCGTCGTCCAATTAGCATGTATGTCTTCTGGGAGTGGATCGTCCCAATGAGTTCCAAGTTTCCAAACTTCCTTCAGCAAAATTTTCGCTAAGATGATTATTGGCGCTAACCATCCAAATGGGTCAAACAAACGAGCGATGTCGGAAAGAAGTTGCCTTTTCGTGAATGGTAAATCCATTGTTTTCAAGTTGATTGTATAACCAAAGGTGTCCGTTTTAGGATACCACATAATACCCAGGGATTTAAAGCCTTGATCCAGATTCATATCAACAGCTCCTTTCATTTCGATGTCTTGCGTGGGAATATCTGCTAGCAGGCGAGAATCGTTCGCAATCCATTTTCTTAACTGGAATCCTCCTGATCTGAGTAACTCAGCAATGTCCGTCCTTTTCTTTGTTGCTTCTTCGAGATCTGCACCACCAAAAAGCCAATCGTCGACATAAAATTCCTCCTTGATTATGTCGTAGGCGTCGGGAACTGTCTCCTTGCCTTCTTCGGCCAATCGATGTAGTGTCCGAATGGCCAGAAATGGTGCACAAGTCGTCCCGAAAGTTACCGTGTTCAATTTGTAATCCTGAATTGGTGTATTCATGTCCGACCTCCATAATATTCGTTGATAATGGGTATCTTCCGGATGAACCCGTATTTGGCGATACATTTTCTCAATATCAGCCACAAATACAAACTTATGGAGCCTCCACTTCATTACCACAGAGATCATGTCGGCTTGTATTGCAGGTCCAGTCATAAGAACATCATTTAAAGCTATTTTACTGTTGGTTTTCCTGGACGCGTCGAAGACAACACGCAATTTGGTCGTTGTACTATCTTTAATTACTGCATGATGGGGCAAATAGTGGGCGATACATGATACCTTTCCATCTTGGAACACATGCTCTCCTTCATATTGGACTAATTCCATGTGTCCCAACTCTACATACTCTCGAAGGCATTTTGTGTATTCGTCTCTACGTTCGTGGTCCTTTGCGAATCTTTTCTCCTGCTGTAGTAAATTTGCTAAAGCGGTTGATCTTGAGTTTCCAAGTTTGGCTTTTCCATTGTCTGGTTTAAACGGTAACCGTACAATAAAGCGTCCATCCTCCTGTCTAGTCGTTGTGTCTTTGTAATATTGTTCACACCATATGTCTTCCTTCGTAGGCATTCGTTCCTTTGGTAATTCCTCTAACTCCCAGAATTTCCTTAGTACGTCATCAATAGGGTCGTCGATAACTTCTACCTTGAAGCTGTGATATCTACCAATCGTGTTATCCTTCAATTCTCCGCTTATAATCCAACCAAGGGTAGTCCGTTGCAGTATTGGTCCATATGTCAAAGTTCTAATTTCAGGTTTGATGATTTTGGCGTAAACATCAGCACCAAGGATCACGTCGATATTTCCAGGACGGTCGAAATGAATATCTGCTAGTACAACGTTCTGAAGCTCGAGCTCCTTCCAAATAGATTGTTCGACGACTGTAGTTGGCATAAGGTTTGTTAATCTTTCGAGAATGAAAGCACTAAATTCCAATGGCGTGTGATCGATGGTATATAGGATTGCATCAACTGCTCCATTAGTTGAGGTAATATTTGTTTTCCCAATTCCGATGACTGATGCCTGGATCTTATTACGTTTCAGCCCCAACCGTTGAAATGCGGATTCCGTCATAAAGGATGCTTGCGATCCTTGATCTAACAACGCACGCAAAACAACTCGACCATTTGAGGATTCAACATTTATTAATGCTGTTGCCAATAAAACTTGTTTGTGTGTGGCGACATTCAACGAATTAATGCCAACCATCCCACCATATGAACACGATGGCTGCTGCTTCGATTGATCGATGTTCGCAAAGTCGACCCTCTCTTCGCGGTGCAATAGCGTGTGATGTGCACGGTTACACTTAAGGCATCTGGATTTGCTTGAACAATTGGACACCAAATTACCTTTTCTTAGACAATTGATGCACAAACCATGACGTTTAACGAAGTTCAGTCTGTCGAAATGATCGAGTGCCAAAAACTTGTTGCAATTCCGAAGTGTGTGCCCCTGGTTGCATGCGACACAGCATACTTGAGTTTCGCCGAGATGCGAATTGATGTTACAAAAAGCGTTCGAAGAGGGTTTGTTTTTAAGATTTGTCGTCACATCATTAAGTCCAGATGCCTCCAACGCTCGAAATCTTCTTTGGATGAATGTTTTCAACTCATCGAAAGTCGGTAAGGTTCCGTTTGTGGCTCGTTGTTGCTCCCACAGCTGTCTAGTTTCGACGGGTAGTCGTTGCGTTGTCATATACACGATGACTGCCTGCCATAAATCTTCAATTCCCATGTTAGTTAAGCCTTGAACTGACTCAACTGTTCTATCCAATAAATTTTTTAAGGACGAAGCCGATTCAGATGCTAATTCAATCTCAAACAGACCCTTCAATTGCGCATTCAATAGCGCGCTTTTGTTGTCGTAACGGTCTTCCAGTATAGCCCACGCTATTCCATAATTAGAATCCGTTAACTGCAGCTGTTTTAATAAGCTAGCTGCTTCACCAGACAAACTTGCTTTCAAGTAGTGGAATTTCTCAACATCACTTAAAGATGTTTTGTCATGGATAAGACTTTTGTACAAGTCCCGAAACGACATCCATGCATCGTACTCTCCCGAGAATGTTGGAAGCGATATCCTTGGAAGTTTTACTTCACTAGATTTTACCACAGAGCTTGAAACGTCTGTTGCGGGCTGCGCCTCCTCTATTAAGTCTTGCATTTCCGCATAGAATTGACAATACATATCTTCGAACAGATCACTTTTGTGTTCGGCAAAATATTCGCGGTTCTTCTCTGCCGCAACACCCGACAATGAGTCCATAATCGCCTCATGATTGCTCTGAAAGGAGCTATGAAAACTGTCGATTCGCTCCAGCAATTTTTTTAAATAATTTGATGTTTTACGAACCTTGGAATCCTTTTTAAAATTGGAATAGGAACGTTCTAACTGACCTTGCAAAATGTCTTGCTTTGGTATAAGCTTATCCATTGCAAACAACTGTTTGTATAATACGAGTTAGATACAAGCAATATTGCGGCCGTTATTCGAGCTAAGCCGTTATTCGAGCTAGGCCGTTATTTCAGATAGGCGCAAAAATTAGCCACAAGAATCCACAAATCAAGCACTTAGGAAGACAAGGATAAATGATTTAAGGACTCACCAGGGATGACTGTGTTTCAATTGTCTTTGCTTTGGATTAACACTCGCGAATCCACTCCCCAAACTTCGAATGTTCAATTCTTCGAACTTCACAAGCTGAATTTCACTTTCTATACCGGCGGATCCGGCTCGACGGACCAAATATTCTGTGCGAATCAACTCAATTTAAATTCCGATACCACGGACTAAAACCTGGGAATTATTAATTTAAACCAATTCAACGATATAAAAATGTATTTAAATTTTTCCAATTCAATCTATAAGGCGTATTTCAAATTATCCAAGTTACGAGGTTGACTGTTCGATAGTTTCTAAGCGAATGCTATCCGCGTACAAAATTTTCCATCTATTCTGACACATCGAATATTCTTTGTTCCCGAATACATAATAAATTGACCGTTAAATGCGTTTTGACAGAATGTTAATATATAACGATACTAAGCCATCTGGTAACAAATTTTGGAACAGACGATCAATTACATTTGACAATAGTCTCTTAATTTTAGGTTATGGCTGTGTTGACATAATAGTTTGTTTACATTCTGCTTCGTTCATTCGGTACAGTACGAGTGGTGTAATTGCAAGTCAACATTACAATCAGATCAGATAAGTATTAATGTAATATTCTCTAGAGTATGATTCTTTGTGCCTCTTTCATCCGTTTCAGCGCGTCGAGTCCATCCTTCTCGGCAGAGAGAGTAATGACGAGTCCTAATGGAAAGGATGGATAAGGATGCGGAAATTCTCGTGGTTGCAGTGGTTATAGTTCCGACGGATATTTGCTGTTTTGGATGTATCTGCAACGAAGCTAGTTAGTGTCAGGTAAATATTGATGTTATTGATACTTTGTAATGTTTATTTTCAGGTCTTCGATGGGTCCTGAACATTCTGCCCCCGCTGAGATATGAATCTCAGAGAAACATGTTTACGATGACAAGATAGAATGTGTGGTCATCGATCATATTGAAGTGTCAAATCGTCGCTGATGCGTGCAAATTAATTGTTATGTCCTATCAGTGATGACCCGACTGATCTAACTGCATTATCACCTGCTCATTTCTTGATTGGCCAAACACAAAAGTGATCTGTTCGAAGATATGTATTGTCAATTCTATGCGGAAATGCAAGACTTAATAGAGGAGGCGCAGCCCGCAACAGACGTTTCAAGCTCTGTGGTAAAATCTAGTGAAGTAAAACTTCCAAAGATATCGCTTCCAACATTCTCGGGAGAGTACGATGCATGGATGTCGTTTCGGGACTTGTACAAAAGTCTTATCCATGACAAAACATCTTTAAGTGATGTTGAGAAATTCCACTACTTGAAAGCAAGTTTGTCTGGTGAAGCAGCTAGCTTATTAAAACAGCTGCAGTTAACGGATTCTAATTATGGAATAGCGTGGGCTATACTGGAAGACCGTTACGACAACAAAAGCGCGCTATTGAATGCGCAATTGAAGGGTCTGTTTGAGATTGAATTAGCATCTGAATCGGCTTCGTCCTTAAAAAATTTATTGGATAGAACAGTTGAGTCAGTTCAAGGCTTAACTAACATGGGAATTGAAGATTTATGGCAGGCAGTCATCGTGTATATGACAACGCAACGACTACCCGTCGAAACTAGACAGCTGTGGGAGCAACAACGAGCCACAAACGGAACCTTACCGACTTTCGATGAGTTGAAAACATTCATCCAAAGAAGATTTCGAGCGTTGGAGGCATCTGGACTTAATGATGTGACGACAAATCTTAAAAACAAACCCTCTTCGAACGCTTTTCGTAACATCAATTCGCATCTCGGCGAAACTCAAGTATGCTGTGTCGCATGCAACCAGGGGCACACACTTCGGAATTGCAACAAGTTTTTGGCTCTCAATCATTTCGACAGACTGAACTTCGTTAAACGTCATGGTTTGTGCATCAATTGTCTAAGAAAAGGTCATTTGGTGTCCAATTGTTCAAGCAAATCCAGATGCCTTAAGTGTAACCGTGCACATCACACGCTATTGCACCGCGAAGAGAGGGTCGACTTTGCGAACATCGATCAATCGAAGCAGCAGCCATCGTGTTCATATGGTGGGATGGTTGGCATTAATTCGTTGAATGTCGCCACACACAAACAAGTTTTATTGGCAACAGCATTAATAAATGTTGAATCCTCAAATGGTCGAGTTGTTTTGCGTGCGTTGTTAGATCAAGGATCGCAAGCATCCTTTATGACGGAATCCGCATTTCAACGGTTGGGGCTGAAACGTAATAAGATCCAGGCATCAGTCATCGGAATTGGGAAAACAAATATTACCTCAACTAATGGAGCAGTTGATGCAATCCTATATACCATCGATCACACGCCATTGGAATTTAGTGCTTTCATTCTCGAAAGATTAACAAACCTTATGCCAACTACAGTCGTCGAACAATCTATTTGGAAGGAGCTCGAGCTTCAGAACGTTGTACTAGCAGATATTCATTTCGACCGTCCTGGAAATATCGACGTGATCCTTGGTGCTGATGTTTACGCCAAAATCATCAAACCTGAAATTAGAACTTTGACATATGGATCAATACTGCAACGGACTACCCTTGGTTGGATTATAAGCGGAGAATTGAAGGATAACACGATTGGTAGATATCACAGCTTCAAGGTAGAAGTTATCGACGACCCTATTGATGACGTACTAAGGAAATTCTGGGAGTTAGAGGAATTACCAAAGGAACGAATGCCTACGAAGGAAGACATATGGTGTGAACAATATTACAAAGACACAACGACTAGACAGGAGGATGGACGCTTTATTGTACGGTTACCGTTTAAACCAGACAATGGAAAAGCCAAACTTGGAAACTCAAGATCAACCGCTTTAGCAAATTTACTACAGCAGGAGAAAAGATTCGCAAAGGACCACGAACGTAGAGACGAATACACAAAATGCCTTCGAGAGTATGTAGAGTTGGGACACATGGAATTAGTCCAATATGAAGGAGAGCATGTGTTCCAAGATGGAAAGGTATCATGTATCGCCCACTATTTGCCCCATCATGCAGTAATTAAAGATAGTACAACGACCAAATTGCGTGTTGTCTTCGACGCGTCCAGGAAAACCAACAGTAAAATAGCTTTAAATGATGTTCTTATGACTGGACCTGCAATACAAGCCGACATGATCTCTGTGGTAATGAAGTGGAGGCTCCATAAGTTTGTATTTGTGGCTGATATTGAGAAAATGTATCGCCAAATACGGGTTCATCCGGAAGATACCCATTATCAACGAATATTATGGAGGTCGGACATGAATACACCAATTCAGGATTACAAATTGAACACGGTAACTTTCGGGACGACTTGTGCACCATTTCTGGCCATTCGGACACTACATCGATTGGCCGAAGAAGGCAAGGAGACAGTTCCCGACGCCTACGACATAATCAAGGAGGAATTTTATGTCGACGATTGCCTTTTTGGTGGTGCAGATCTCGAAGAAGCAACAAAGAAAAGGACGGACATTGCTGAGTTACTCAGATCAGGAGGATTCCAGTTAAGAAAATGGATTGCGAACGATTCTCGCCTGCTAGCAGATATTCCCACGCAAGACATCGAAATGAAAGGAGCTGTTGATATGAATCTGGATCAAGGCTTTAAATCCCTGGGTATTATGTGGTATCCTAAAACGGACACCTTTGGTTATACAATCAACTTGAAAACAATGGATTTACCATTCACGAAAAGGCAACTTCTTTCCGACATCGCTCGTTTGTTTGACCCATTTGGATGGTTAGCGCCAATAATCATCTTAGCGAAAATTTTGCTGAAGGAAGTTTGGAAACTTGGAACTCATTGGGACGATCCACTCCCAGAAGACATACATGCTAATTGGACGACGCTGAGGAACACCTTGAAAACAATTGAAAAACTTAGAATACCAAGATGGATGTCATATGACAATACTTGCCATACTGAGCTTCATGGATTCTGCGACGCTTCAGAGATGGCTTATGGTGCGGCTGTATATTTGGTAATTCGACGTGCTTCAGGAACACATGTTGGTTTGGTGATGGCAAGAGCTAAGGTTTCTCCCGTAAAGACTGTTACGATTGCTAAATTGGAACTATGTGGCGCAGTATTACTTTGCAAACTAGTTAAAAGAGTACAAAATTCGTTAAAAATCAATAAATCGAATACTTATCTGTGGGCGGACTCCGAAATTGCGTTAGCATGGATAAAGGGAGAACCTGCCCGGTGGAATATTTTTGTAGCAAACCGAACGACACAAATTTTAGATCTTGTCGGAAACACTACATGGCGGCATGTTCCATTTGACCAAAACCCTGCCGATATTGCCTCACGGGGTTTGTACCCTTCTGAGCTATTACGGAATGAATTATGGTGGTCGGGCCCTAAATGGCTGAAAATGGATAAGAGTCATTGGCCTCACCAAGGTGATATCAAGGATACGGAGGAAGAAGCAAGAAAGAAATTATCAGTACACCACGGAATCATTGAATCTTCGATTTTGAATGAACTTCTAGAGCGACATTCATCATTGACACGGATAACGCGAGTCATCGCATATTGTTTCAGATTTAGGAAAAATACAACGAAACAAGATAAAACCAACGGATTTTTGACAACCTTAGAACTGCAACGATCATTCGAATTTTGGGTACGTTATGTACAAGGACTCGAATTTATGGACGACATTAACAAACTTCGTTCAGAACAACCATTATCGAATCACAGCAAACTCTTGAATTTGAATCCTTCTCTTGAAAATGGAATTTTGCGTGTTGGTGGGCGACTCTCAAAATCGGATCTTCCTCGCGATGAAATGAAGCCCATTATCCTACCGAAGAAAGGGAGATTTACCGAGTTGCTTCTTGCTCAAATCCACAAGGCAACGCAGCATGGAGCTACGCAGTTAATGTTAGCGACGCTACGAAGAAGGTTTTGGTTAATAGACGCTAGAAATACAATTCGCCACTTCGTGCATAAATGTGTTACATGCTTTAAGGCGAAAGCAAAGGTATCAAATCAACTCATGGGAGAATTACCTGCACCTCGTGTTACTATATCCCGCCCATTCACACATACTGGAATCGACTATTGTGGACCGTTTGACGTAAAGGATCGGAAGGGTCGAGGAAGTCAATGTCGTAAGGCGTACATAGCGGTTTTCGTGTGCTTTTCCACAAAGGCTATACACATCGAACTAGTTGGCGACCTCACAACTCAGGCATTTTTAGCAGCGTTTCGACGATTTTGTGGAAGACGAGGTTTATGCGCTCATGTGTATAGTGATTGCGGATCAAACTTCGTTGGTGCCGATGCTGAGTTACGACGAATAGTGAAGCAAAACAACAGAATTGGAGAATCTTTAGCCAATGAAGGCATTAGTTGGCATTTCAATCCTCCCGCTTCCCCTCATTTTGGCGGCTTGTGGGAAGCCGGTGTAAAATCGATCAAGAGCCATCTACGTCGTATAATTGGAAACTCATCCTTAACATTTGAAGAATGGACAACCACATTGGTGCAAATTGAAGCTTGCCTGAATTCTAGACCATTATGTCCTATCAGTGATGACCCGACTGATCTAACTGCATTATCACCTGCTCATTTCTTGATTGGAGATACAATGCTTTCAGTCCCAGAATCGAATCTCGTGGATATCAATGTTAATCGACTGGACCGTTGGCAACTGACGCAGAGACTGGCCCAGAACTTTTGGCGACGATGGAGGGACGAATATTTGACTCGACTGCAGCAACGACCGAAATGGCTCACACGACAACCAAATTTAACCATTGGAGATATGTGCCTTGTAAAAGATGAAAGGTTTCCATCGTACAAATGGCCTTTAGGACGAATCGTCGATACACACCCTGGTACTGATGGCATCGTTAGAGTTGTAACAGTACGAACGAAACAAAGTACAAGCAAACGACCGATCTCAAAAATTGCATTGCTGCCAATGGACAAATCCGAAGGAACCCCTGCCAAAGTGGTTTCTGACTCAAGTTAGAAACAACATTAGACCGTTGAACCACTCGACACTCGAAACCTGAACCTCCAAATTAGAACCTGAACCTTGAAATTAGAGAATTAGAATTATGGAATCCAACACATATGCAACTAATAGGCAGGCACTCTTAATTCGTATGGAGTCCCATTTTTTGTTTACATTCCCTATTCTTTGGCTGCAGCTTTACCGTTTTTAGTTAAAATTATCAAGCATGAATCAAAGAACGCAGAAGTGGGTTTCAATTAAAGAGAAGAAAAGCTTATTGAGACTGAGCAAAGAGGGGGTTCTAAAAAAGTAACACCGAAACGGTAATTTGTTTATTTGCACTTCTAGCTATTTCTGTAATGACAGCTCTCGTTATTTAAAAATTTCAATAATTTGAAGAATTTTCCGCGTTATCGAGAGTCTAATGTATGTACATTATTCTTTAGATATTCTTTATTCTTTAGTTCTACACATTTCAAACTGTTTTTCGAATTGCATAGTTGAATTTAATGTAATTGACAAGAGGTTGCTAATTAGTACCGATAAAACATTGAAACTCCATGATCGTATGATCATAAATCTTCTCCGCTCCGGTGGAATTCTCATATTAGCACCATTGGTTTACTATTAATACAGAAAAGGTAATTGACCCATGTGATTTAGTAGTCTTGCTCGTGCACTCGTATGAGTTTGTTGTGTTCTAAGACAGCCCCTTGCGTCAGTTGTTCGACTATTTTGAGAGCAAATAAACTCTAAATATAGAACAATGGCTACTAGTGCTCTTTTAAAAATTGGAATATTTTTGTGTTGTTTTTACGTGTTTGTTGAAAGTGTTGCAAGCAATGATTTTCGGGCTACAACGGGAAAAACTCTTTCAAGAAAACGAAGATACGTGGCCTTTCCCGAAGGATCGTCTTTTACGGTAAGCAAAGACATTAGAGAGACTACACACCTTCAGTTTACCGTTCAGATTATCACGTGTGACATCATGTCTGAATGATAATCCGTGTGACCTGCGAAGTTTTGGCAGATTTATACGCTGGTTTGCAACGATAATCTGCGCAGATAACACAGTTTATCGTTCAGTTTTATCAGTTTTCGACCAAATTTCACAGGAGTATATCCCTCAACATGGAAGCTGGCACATGTCCAACCAATCTCCAAAAAAGGTGAAGCATGTGATCCCTCTAACTATCGACCAATAGCATTGACTTCGGTCCTGTCAAAAGTCTTCGAAACCCTTGTCAACAACCAACTTTTGAGCTATCTTGATTCACACCATCTAATCAGCGATCGACAATACGGTTTCCGTTCTTCGCACTCCACCGGAGATTTAATGGCATACCTCACCGAAAGATGGAATCGATGTATTCACCAATTTGGTGAAGCTAAAATCATTGCCCACGACATTTCGAAAGCTTTTGACAGAGTTTGGCATCCGGCTCTTTAAGCTAAACTCCAGGCTTTTGGTCTGGACCCAAAATTAGTTATATG
Source organism: Chloromyia formosa (assembly GCA_964017055.1). Taxonomy (NCBI): domain Eukaryota; kingdom Metazoa; phylum Arthropoda; class Insecta; order Diptera; family Stratiomyidae; genus Chloromyia; species Chloromyia formosa. The sequence continues at coordinate 66,463,585 of OZ024818.1, forward strand.
GATTCAAAGTTTCCTCCATGGCCGTTCGCTTCGAGTCGTCCTTGATGGAGTTAAATCGAATTGCCATACCACCAACGCAGGGGCCCCTCAAGGTACCGTCCTATCACCAACGCTTTTTCTTCTGTTCACCAACGATCTTTTAAGTGTGACATCAAACCCAATTCACAGTTTTGCAGATGACAGCACTCTTGATTCTATTTATACTTTTAACTCTGCAGCTGACTCCTGCCAAAATGCTACATCTCTCAATCGAGACCACATGTCTGACTCACTAAATAGAGATATCTCAAAAATTATTGCATGGGGGAAAGCGAATCGAGTAGAGTTTAATGCAAACAAAACTCAATGTTGTCTTATTTCCAATAAACGACGTGCCCTGTCCATAGAGGAAAAATATAACAGAGTTGGAACTCAGTATAAATTAAGCGAAGGTTTCCCATAGTATTTCACTTGCGTATGTGTTGTGTTCAACTAATCGGTACACAATGGATGTGCAAAAAGTGAAAACTAAAGCCCCCCATATACCTTGCGATCAGTCGACACCTATCTGACGATATTGTGATCGTCAGTTCGATCGCAGAGTGTATGCGCCTATCGTTGTCGTTTTGTTTCCACAGTTCCATATAATTTTATCCGCGAAATATTTTGTGGCGATCCATCGTTAGATTAATCCGACGATGAATAGCGTTGTCGTCTAACGATGAATTGCATTGTCTATGGGGGTCTTATACCCGCGTTCATTGTGCCTGGCGGGGCCTCTAAAATCGGAGTGAACTTCGCATGGCAACGGATAGCAAACCCATTTCGTATTGGATGCATTATCAATGAGATCGCATGCTGTTTGTTCCTCTCTGGCAAATGTACATGAATGCTGATAAAGTGTGAAAAGATGGCGACCGTGCGCTCGTCAGGTAAGGGGAACCATACGAAATTGTGGGATGGTCACCAAGAATCTTTGTGGGTGTGAGTGGGTGAATCTTTGTGGGTGTGGCTTGTAGCAAGTGAATGAATAAAAAGTGTGTGATGAAAAATCGGAAACTAAATCTTTATGGTCGCATTTTAGGATGTCCGAAAAGAAAAAAACATGCTATGTGGTCTATGATTTAGTATGATATATGATTTATGGCATATGAATTATGACGTAAAATGATTTTTTCTAAAGTGGTGGAGGTGCTATTAGGGTGTTTTTAAAATTTGTAAAATTTTTCAAATAAATCGTTTTTTCATCACAGACGTTTCATCATGCACTTAACATAAGCCACGCCCCCAAAGATAGAAATGCACGAATCCAATGGCCGAAAATGGTAACTCACACATATCAAATTGAGGAACCATGTCACGCATACAATAGCAACTGAGGAAGCTTGGGCGTTTTAATCAACAGACACAGTTGATTTGATGTGTTGTTGTCCTTATCACTCTAAAGGTCAGTTTACTTTAAATTGTAGCCGTTGCTTCTAGAGTGGTGAGGCTTACTCGTATTTGTGTGCGTGGGATTATTTGCAACCTGCTTTAAAAATAAATCTGTTCTGAGTTCCTGCTCTTAGTATACCTGCTCTGTGCCCCGTCTACCGCCCAACCCATTCTTGTCGATGGTGTCGGCATTACTGATTCACCCACATTGAACGTACTAGGTATAAACATCTCTAGTAAACTAAATTGGTCTGACCACATCTTTAACATTGCAAAAAATGCAATGAAGTGTCTGGGTTTCATGAATCGCTGTAAAAGATACTTTACTCCATCTGATTTGGCGCAAATTCATAAGACCCACATAAGACCGCGACTTGAATATAATTCCCACGTATGGGCAGGCGCAGGTCGAACTGCCCTATCCGCATTAGACAAAGTTCAACGGAAAGCTTTCAAGCTTATTGGCGATGAATCCATAACTTTTCATATAGAGTCGTTTGAACACCGGCGAAATGTCGGTTGCTTATCACTTTTTTATCGCTACTACAACCGCCGTTGTTCTGCCGAAATATCCAGTCTTATTCCTGAGCTTGCTCTTCCTTCGCGTAATACCCGGCTAGCCTGCCGTGCCCATCCTCATTTTCTTGAACTCAGTAGTAGCCGTACCATTAAATTCTATGATTCATTTGTATCCAGAACAATACGAATGTGGAACAACCTAACATCTTTTGTTTTCTCCTGCAGTTATGGTCTGAAAAAACTTAAACGAAACGTACATCGGTACCTCATTCAAACTCAACCCATCCCAGCCCCACTACCATAATTTCCTTCCCGTCAAGGCTGTGCTCTCGCATCAAAGGGTATCCCCTAAGCCTTAGCATAAACATACAAAAAAATGACCACCGGTACCGCACAGGGCACAATTAGTTTTTACGATGTGCACACTTCGCCAAAACTGATTGAACTGGAGAAAATATCGGAACTTATTTATCGAAAATCGAATGTAGCCTACACACACTCAGTTCAGATAACTGCACAGATATTTTCACAGATATTCAGCACAGATAACTGCGCAGATAAACTGAACGTCTGTAGTCCCCGTTATAGTATTTACACTTTAACAAATTTACAAATTGTTTTTGTACTTATGATGATGTCAGACAAGGAAACATACGAAGGAAGCGCGTACTCCCTGACGTACGTCGCAAACTATAATATAACGCACGTTGAGAAAAGATAGAGAGGTAATAGTGTTGAATAGGGCCGCTTTCACAATGTCTGGTTAAAGTTTATCCCATATGCCCGTCCCATATTATGCGGGACTCGCCGAATCACGAGCCAAGTGGATAACATATTGTGCACATCCAAGCCCTTACGACTGAACGAATTTCATCCAATGCAACGAATACCAAGCAAGCACTCGTGGAGCATTTTGTTCGCCCGATAAATCGCTGGACGGGAAAGACGCACGGTCCTTGGGTGTGCACAATGTGTTATTTACTTGGCTCGTGATTCGGCGAGTAAGGTACGGGCAATAGATAATCGCTAAACAGCACACATCCTCCATTTAAAAATTTTTCGTACGATAATTCCAAACAGCTGATACGGGCTGCTGAGATATTGACTGCTAGAACTGTTTACGTTTGCACATTAAAATGAGATAATTAAACTGGTCATTAAGTGCAGAGTTCTGGAAATTCATTCGATGAAAGAAGATTTGAAATCAACTCAGTTGCAAATTAATGGTAAGAAAGTGTACGCACGTAGAATATAATAGAACAGGCGGCAGAATTCCGGCAAGAAAGTCAGCTGATTTTCTACTGCATTAGCTGATTTTTCTTCTGCATTATCATATTTTGAGTGCTACATACGCTAAGGTTTAATTTAATCTCCCGGATAGCTAATTGGCAGTTTAACCAGACATTGAGAAAACTAGCCATAGTCTTTTATGATGCAGCCCAAAAAGTCATATAGTTTGTGTAAGCAAATCTGCCCGACGAGTTTAGGGTTGGAAAAACATTTTTTTATACCCTTCACGGATATGATAGGGTATATTAACTTTGTCATGAAGTTTGCAACGCACAGAAGGAAGCATCTCCGATCATATAAACTACATACATTCTGTCAAAAAAGTATCCGGAATAAATTTTTAAAAAAGCCTGCCCGACCGGATTGTCAATATTCTTTTTGTCGCTAAGTTGGCACAACTGTCCTCTATACTGTCACGGAGTTTGACAGTTATCTGTCATTTAGTTTGTTTACAGTACTCGATATTGTGAGTTCATCTCAAGTGTGACAGCCCGACGTCGGGCCTTGGCCACCTGGATCATTGTCCTCCAATTATCTCGGTCACGTGACCGCGTCCTTCAATCTCGGAAGCCCAGTAGCTGTTCGGCGTCCACATATACTGAGCTCTCGCAACGAGATCTCGGTCGTCCTCGCCGTCTCACTCCGTCGACTCGTTCTGCATTCATTACTCTGTTTGGCATGCGATCATCGTCCAGTCGTTGTGCATACCCTGCCCATTGAAGTCGTTGTAGTTTGACGATTTTCGAAACTTCCAGCTCATCGTACAGTTCATAATACCCATAGTTATACCGGATGCGCCATTCATCTCGATCGCAAACAGCCCCGAAAATTCGTCGCAGAGCCATACGTTCAAATGTTTCTAGCATATTTCCGGAGGCTTGAGCTAGGGTCCATGCTTCGCAGTCATAGCATAGTACTGGTCGTATAATGGTTTGGTACACGCGGAGCTTCGTGTTTCTGAGCACATGCTTCGATTTCATTATAGGGAGAACCGAGGAAAAAGTCTTATTAGCTCACTGTATCCGTCACTTGATTTCGTCAGTTTCATTGGCGTCCCTTGACAAGTTGCAACCCAGGTCAATGAAGTCGTTCATATTATTAAAAATCAATATGAAAAATTGAATTTGCTCGGAAATTTACAAAATTCAATTGGATGGGCTTTTCCAGGTAGTTGCGTCGTTACAAAGTCAACTTAGTAAGATGAAATCCCTCATAAATTCCAGTAATTTCTGTAATTATAATAGTAATTTGGACAAATTAAATAAATCGAAGAAAAATAAGAACAAATCGGAGGAAAAACTAAAAAAATCAAAAGTGACATCATCCGACAAAGTTCCATCTAAGAGGAGAGAAGTGGTAAGTGAATCAAACCGAAGCGTATATACCCTATGCTTGTATAGACCTAGTGGTGATATCAAAAGTACCAATTGGCAATGACCATAAGCACTAAAAGTGGGTTTTCTAAATGGCCAGTGTATAGGAGGTTGGCACTCATTCAGGAGGATGTTAACTATTCTCAAAACCAATTAATTAACCCACTCTACAAATATTTGTCGAATTTTTCAAGTCGCTAGCTTCATTCTATCGAAAGTTATTGCTTATGTGAAGTTTAACTTGCAGGGGAGGTAGAGGTTTCTTTTGCCGAATCTTGCGCATTTTTAATAACAACCAACTAGATTCCAGTACAACTATTTAACCGAAATTTCAAGTCACTAGCTTCATTCTGTCGAAAGTTATCGCTTATTTAAGGTTTCACTCGTAGGGGAGGTAGGTGTGAATTGGGTCGGATCTTGCCCATCATTACCACCAACCAATTAGATCACCTGTAATGAACCACCTGTAATGAACCATATTATGGTCTGGTAGTGCTGATCCCACCGGCAGATCGAAGCAGCACCTGATGCGTAGTGACATGTTGGTGAAACGAAACTAGAGGCCGAGGGTTCCATTACACCCGGACCCAGATTCGACCGCGTGGGCGTCAGATCCGTCCGCCAACCATTCCATCCTTATCGACTATTTTTTTTTCATTTCCCATTTTTACCTCCCCTGTTTGTGTTGTCTTCCCCAGGCCTATGAATTTTTTTTTAATACGTAAAGGACAGGGTCAACGAGTGGCGAAAACCCCGCCCACGTCTCCCGAACTGAGCTACAGCAAGCATAGGCCGCTTAGGCTTAGCTCGTTGAGGGGCCTTTTTCTTCGCCAGATGGCACGGCCCGACCTTCACGGTCACTATGCTACCTTAGGCTCCGTCCCCACGGGCATCTTCGGATGCCCACCAAACCGTCCACGGCCCTTCCCACAGCAAAGACTTAGCTCTTTTTGTTTCTCCGGGCGACTCCCTATGTTGGCCATGTTGACGATGTTCCCCCTTGTCGAACGAACGGTTCACGTTGTTGCCGCCACTCCACAAAGGAGTAGTTATTCCATTCGCGGCGAAAATTCCAAGACCGAAACGTTCGGGACCACACCTCCATTACGCCAAATCGCAAATCCCGCCACATATATGTCTGACACTGTGCTTGACGATCAAAATGCGACACAAATTGCACGAAACCGATCAAATTTGCGCACACAAATACGGAAACTTTCACTTTCGGATGCCAACAACACAAAAACCCGCCGAGAAGCGGCTCCGTCGCCCAAAAAAAAAAACCACTTTCTCGGCCGCCGTGTGAAAACCAACTCTCCCATCGCCAGTCAAAATTCTCCTCTCGAGTCCCAATTCCCGTTATTTTTTCCCTGTCAACACAGTTCGCCATCCACAATTCACCTATGTCTGTGTGACAGATTGTCTGGACCGCAACTTCAGCTGTGCGCGACCGCTAAATTTAAAATTTGAAACAATTTTTTTAGCAAACTATATTACAATACGAAGAAATACCTCAAGAAAGAACCATATTCTTATGATACATGTACAAGAACACGTCATCTAAATCTGTTTCGCATGTGAAAGAATTAAATTTTTTTGTTTTGTTTTTCAATTGAAAGTATTTAATTTTGTAATTTTCTAGTATAAGGCACTCGCATCGGTAGGATAAAACCGAATTCCTTCTTTTCCATATATGTATGTGATACTTTGACAATTCGACTGTCATAAAACCAGCTACCTTGTTTCATGTAAACCTATATTAAAAAAGAAAAGACTCAAATAAATGAAATGAAATGAAACAATTTTTCACAAATAGGTATACTTATTTTGGAAAAACCAAAAATAAGTATTTTTGCGAAAAATACTTCGAATCAAATGTACCGGTCACGCCACAAAATTTGATTCATTACAGTGATCGTAATTAAAGTAATAATTAATTTTTTGAATTTTGTAGGGGCGGTCGGTGTTCCTTCGAACTGATTATGTCCAACTTACGAAAACCCAAGCAGCTCCTCACCTTAGGGTTACATGCCAAAAATCAGATGTCTGCGTCGATTGGTTCAAGAGTTATAGACAAAAAACCTGAAAAGTAAGGTAGACGCGGCTGCGTCTGCGATGAGTATTTGAGTAAGAAAGCGAGTACAGTGTCTAGCCAAAACACATGCCCACTCGAAGTGTCGATGAAATGAAATTCCTTACGTTTGTTCCACTGAAGGTAATCTGGGCAACACACGTTACGTCTGTGTCAAGGAAGAAATAACTATTAAAAATAAATAAATAACTGGCGCAACAGTCCAATTTGAACCACGGCCTCGAGATGAGTTAGCATCATCTCATTTTCTAGATCGTGACGGTTTTTTTGTGCAGAGGTATGTGATCAGCAACACGCTCAACCGAGTTATTTACCCCATAATGGGTACTCATTTCAGCTGAGTGGGCTCATAGTCCGACACGTAAATCCCCGGAATCGAACCGGGGCCCAGTGCGTTGAAGGCGAACGTGCTAACCGTTGCGCCATCCGGACTACTAAGAAATAACTATTACTTCAGAAGAAATAATAATCATTGAAGATTCCGCTATCTGCACTATTCATTTGTAATTGGTCCTTGCAATCGTTGGCAAGTTCGGATGTGTGACACTTTCTCTCTAGTTTGATTTTTCTATACCATTGTTTTGGAAAGCTCTAAAAATTCAAACTATCGAAAAACAAAGGAAAGCAGTGTACCCTACTTTAAATATTCGTTCTAAACCCTAATTCAGTTTACCGGATCCAGTAAAATAGTGTTTGGAGTTTTCGTAATCTCGAACCATCACTGGACTCATAAACTCAACATGGTCGATACCTGTCAAATGTGTTCACAAGGCTTCACCGATACCAAAAACCTAATAATGTGTACAAAATGTCTTCATTATTTCCACTCTGCATGTTGCGGCCTCAGAACACCAGAAAATATCCGCAAACTAAGTGCGAAAAAAGAAAATTGGAAATGTGAATCCTGCAAGGCACCACAAAAACTTGCTGACTCTCAGTTACAAAGTGAAGAGTTGGTAAATAAAATTCGCGAAATTTTGAAATCGGAACTGAAAAATGGTGCTTCGAAATCGGAATCGCAAATTAACGAGCTCGTAGCGTCAGTCCAGTTCTTATCAGACAAATTCGATGAATACGCCACCAAATTTGACAAACTATTTGACGAAATTAAGAATTTGAAGTCAGTTAATGAGATGCTTAAAACACGAATTGATGCCCTAGAAGCTAGCAACGACAGTCTCCAACACCAACTGCGACGTGACAACATTCACATTGCCGGGATGAAAGTCACACCTAAGGAAAACATCATTCAGATAGTTAAGAGCGTATCTCAATGTATCGATTCCGAAGTCGATGAGCTTCACATCAGCAATGCCTATCGAGTTTATCACTCAAAAACGACTGCAATACCAGCCATAGTCGTCCATTTTACTCGATCAATAACGAAAAACAATTTTATTGAGGCATACCGACGAAAAATCAAAGAGACCAGAAATGGAACCGGTTTATTAGCAACAGATGTATGCAGTCAACTGGCCGACAGACGTATCTACATAGGCGACCATTTAACACCGAAAACTGCTCAGCTTTTAAGAGAAGCGAAAAAAATTTGCTAGGAGAAAAAAATCAAATTTGTGTGGGTAAGAGAAGGTAAAGTACTTATTAGAAAAGATGAAAACTCAGCAATAATTAAAATTAACAGTATAAATGATTTAAGGTCAATTTAAATACTTAAAAAATATAAAAAAAAATATAACCAATGAATTTTAACAATCAACTTTTCGACACAAAGGAGCTATTACTTGCTAAAGACTACAAAACATTTTATACAAACGATCAGGAAATCAGGATTCTACACTTAAACATAAGAAGCATTAAGAGAAATGTTGATGAGCTTTTAATATTATTAAGTGAATTAAACTCTACGTTTGATATAGCGCTCTCAGAAACTCACCATGGAAGTTATGTATCTGAATTTGAAACAATTTCTCATCACTTTCAAGTAATGCATTACAATATGACATACACCAAAATAAACAGAAACAAAAATGATGGTGTAATTGTATACATAAAGCAAACTTTAAATTTCGCTTGTAATGAAATATCAAATAATGAAGTAACTGGCATCCAAATTAAAATTACCACTCTAAACCAAGATGTTATAAATGTATTAGCGCTCTATAGGTCACCTGCTACTGATAGCAATAAATTCGTAGACGATTTAAGCGAAACGATTTCTGTCAATAGAAGTGCATTAGTCGATATAATTGTAGGAGACTTAAATCTAAATATTCTTGAAAACTCAGCTCTTACAAATAATTATCTAAACGAACTTAGTAGCAAAGGTTTTATATCAAATATAAAAAAACCCACAAGAGTTGAATCCAGATCAAAATCTTGTCTCGATCACTTTTTTGTAAGACAAAAAGAAAATCCCACATTCAGTGGAAATGTATCTGCAGCCATATTGAAAAATTCAATCACTGACCATTATACAATACTGAAGTAAACGAGCAAATTATAAAAAAAATAAACTACGAACGCCTTGTCGATTTAAATAATCGAGTAAACTGGGAAGCTATTGTTGAAACTACAGATAGCTGTGATATTTCCACAAATAAATTTATACGCACTATTCAAAAAAATATCCACGAGTCAACTGACACCTCCCTTATGCCGAAAAAATTCATTTCACTAAAACCGTGGATAAGCTTTGGGATAATGCGCTCAATAAGGTACAGGGATAAACTAAAGAGGCGATTAAATTCACAACCATTCAATGAAACTCTTAAAAATTTCTATAATACAGTCATTTCCACAAGACCGTATACCTCACAAAATATAAATAAAATGTTACAAGTAAGAAATTTTATTTTTTATTGAAAGTAAATACAAAATACATTTTCGCAATTATATTTAATACATGGTCCAATCGCCGTCACTATTGATTATTGACTGGCATCTTCGGTGACAACTTTCGGCCAATTTTTCCGCGTAGTCTGTCGATAAGTTCTTCCAAATTTTTTGTAGCGTTCGCCTTAAATGTGCTGCTCCTTTTATTTGCTTTCCTTGAAGCTTCTGCTTCATTAATCCCCAAACATTTTCAATAGGATTGGCATCCGGCGATTGCGAAGGCCAATCAAGTACTTGAATGTTATTTTCTTCTTTCCAGCGTGTACACAACCGGCTTCGATGTTTCGGATCGGTATCTTCTTGTAGAAACCAATCGGTGTTGTCGTTGCCATATAGCATCCTAGCAGACTTCAATAATCCTTTCTTGTACAAAATGATCATCCTTTCAGCAGTAAGAATTCCGGTAAACGTTATTAATTTTCCGAAACCGCGTGCAGAAAAGCATCCATAAACATGGACCTTCACAGGGTGTTTAACGGTTCGGTTCACGACAGCTTCTCCTTTTTGTGACCACACTCGTCTCCTGAACGTATTTACAGCAAAACTTGATTCATCCGTAAAGATCACGTTGTCCCAATCACGATCGATGTTTTCCTTAGCCCACTCTACACGTCTTCGCTTCTGGTTTTCGGTAAGTAATGGTTTCATCAAGGCATACCTGGTTTTGATGTTTTCCTCTTGTAATCTTCGCCGAATCGTATTCAAGGACACGTATTTTAAATATTCTTCTTCGATAACATTTCCTTTGCTTGCACTAAGGTAGTAACGGACGGATTTTTCTTAAAAATATCAATGATGGCCTTATCCTGGGTTTTTGAAGTGCTTCGGGTTTTACCCCTACCAGGTAGATCGTCTACATTTCCAGTATCTTTAAGGGGGGACATCACAGTAAAATTTTGGAAAAATCTAAAAAAAAATTTTTGGCGTAAAAGGTGCTTTAGAGTCTTAAAAATAATATACCAAAAGATGGAATGCACCAAAGATGTCTAAATGCCCAAATTTTCCATTCTGCGGCAACGCTCCTCAGTTATGCTCCGAGCAGCTTTTGTGATCCCGGCGGACGCTGTAATTTATGAGTACGGGAGCCGGTATAACGGCAGCCGATGGAGACAGAACTGCCCTCCGAAAAGTTTATAGTATTTAAGAATGTCTATAGGGGTCACTATATATAATATACATTCAAAGAACACCTGTGTGGCGTCAGTAAACCGAATGTCGATCGTTGAAATGGACGCTTTTTCGCTTCGTGTATACATTTTACAATATTCAAATAATAGTGATAAAAAAGCAGTGATTATTGAAAACTATGAGTGACATAAAGAAGAGCCGTGAAAGGAAAGGTGTAAAAGGTGATAATTCGCACGAAAAAAAAACCGAAAATGAAAAACAAACGACCGTTGAATCGCCATGAGATAGAAAAGCCGGAGGATTTGGACGTCAGTGCATCGGCAAAGAAATTAAAACAGCGAGGTATTACAGACGTTGAAGTAGATCCTACGTTTGGCTATAATATCGTAAATTTTGTAGCGGTTTTTGCAGTCATTTCCAATGTCGTCGTATGTAAAGTGTGTCATTCTTCAGTGAGTTTCACGGAAAGCAGTAAACGAGGATTAGGATTTAAAATTGTTGTATCCTGTGAGAAGTGTAATAAAACAGAATACCCCGCCCGGTCTACCAATCGGTTTATGATACGATCATTCAAACCATTTCCAGTGCAACAGAAATCGTTTCCAAGAGTAGCCTGTCAAATGCAGTGGAAGAAGAAAAGAGAATTTCTGTCGAGAAAGGAGAAAAAAACGGAATCACGGAATCGGGCGATAGATCATGGCAAAAACGTGGCTTTTCATCTCTGTATGGTTTCGTTTCACTTATCGGTTGGCACACTGGGAAAATTATCGATGCCTTAGTGAAATCCAAATACTGCAAATCGTGCGAATACTGGGAAAAAAAGGAAGACACCGAAGAATACAGGGAATGGGCAGAAAATCACGCGAACAAATGCAAAGCAAACCACGAAGGATCAGCTGGAAAAATGGAGGTGGATGCAGCTATTGAAATGTTTCAACGCTCTGAAAAATTGCATGATGTGAGGTATGTGAGTTATGTCGGCGATGGAGACTCCAAAACCTTCAAAGGTCTCACAGATGCTAAACCGTACGGAAACGTGACGATAACAAAAAAAGAATGCGTAGATCACGTACAAAAACGCATGGGTACGCACCTCCGTAATTTGAAGAAACGCACAAAAGGCTTGGGAGGAAAAGGGAAACTGACAGGCAAGCTGATTGACGAACTGTCAATATATTTCGGAGTAGCTATTCGTAGAAATTGCGAATCAGTCGAACAAATGAAGAAAGCTGTATGGGCCACATTGCTTCACAAAATATCTACGGATGACCATCCGCAACACGACGATTGCCCGACTGGAGAAAATTCATGGTGCTCGTGGCAAAGGGCGAAATCTTCGGACAATTTGGACACTTATACGCACAAATCACCAATGTCTAATGAAGTTTATGAAGCTATTAAGCCAGTTTATGAACAACTCACTACGGATGATCTTCTCACTCGCTGCATCGGGGGTTTCACTCAAAACAGCAATGAGAGCTTCAACTCTACAGTGTGGGCGATGGCTCCAAAAACTATGAATTCCGGCAAACCAATCCTCGACATTGCTACAGACATCGCTTCGTGAGTTTTTAATGACGGATTAATATCGATTTTACGTATAATCCAGGTCATGGACATGAAAATTGGCTTCAAAAGTCACCAACTATGCATGGACGTGGATGAGAAACGCATACAGAAGGCGGAACAATAACTGAGTATCGGCGTAAAACAGGCCCGCATCGCTTTGAAAGCAATTCGGAAGGACCAAAAAGAGGAGGAGATAGATTTTGAAGGCCAGTTGTATGGTGCAGGCATCGCAGATTAGAGGTGTGTAAGAATATTATATGATTTTACAGTACTTGAAACTTTAAACGCGTTTTTCTCAAAACCACTTTTTTTGAAATGGGCGGACACATAACTCGGGCAAATTTTTACCGATCGATTTGACATTTTGACAGTATATTCCAAAAGCTTTTCCCTATCGAGCCACGTAGGATTTTTTTTTATATTACTTGGTTTTTTTTTTATCAACAATTTTATGACGTTTTTTTTTGTAAAATTATCAACTTATTCTTAAAACGTGCACCATTTCGTGAAAAATCAATATATCGAAAAAATCCTACGTGGCTCCATAGCTGTTGATATACAGAAATTAAAAAACTTTGATTATTTGTTCTAGGTCATAAATTACGGAGTCGACATGTCCGCCCACGGACCCCCTTCCAAAAATAGGCGCCTTGGGAAAAGTGCTGTACATCCGCCATTTTGTTTCAAAAAATGTTGAAAAAATTATTTTTTTGTAGTTTTTTAATAGTACTATAAAACCTACTATACAAATTTTCGATTGATCATTTCATTGAGACAAAAAAATATCCCGAAAATATGCCTCCTTATTCGTGCTCTACTGTGATGTCCCCCCTTAAAACGCTTTATCCACTTATTCACAAACTGTGTCGAAACTTTCAGGTACTTTCCGGCCGATGCAGGTGTCATTTTTGGTCCTTTCGGATGACTTACTAAAAACACAGCTTCGAATCGTTTTTTGTAAATCGCACTCATTTCACTTGACGTCTTATCACTCTCCTACTTGAACTTAGAATGACCAAATTTATACAATGCGAAAAAGAGGAAAAATGCAGGTAACTAAAAGTCCCCCACCACTCTTTGAGAAATGGTGCATTAAAAATTTACAAAGTATACGCTCTTGTGGAAATGACTGTAAATATAAAATAGAAATAAGCTAAGCAAAATTATCCAAATGGAAAAGAGGAATCACATACAGCACCAAATAAATTCTTGTACAAATAATAAAAAACTGTGGGATATTGTTAACAAATCAGTTAACAAAAGAAACACCAAACAAGACATCCCTACCAGCATACTGCCTACAGATAAATTTCCGTCTTGCCTATTAATCCAGCAAAGACCAATAAATTAATAGCAAATTATCTTAACGAGACTTTCACAAAAGCGGGTAAACAGGTAGCTGAATCAATACAAAATACACGAGTATCAGATAATATAGAATCAGTTGTTCCATCAAACAGCATCCTTACAAACTTTCACCTTACAAAAATTACAGAATCGGAAATATTACTAATTATAAATAACTTAAAAAATAACCGCACCAGGTTATGATGACATTTCGGTAGCTGTACTAAAAAAGATAAAAAACACCATCTCAGCCCCCTTAGCAACACTCTTAACTAAATGTGCTAAAGAAGGGTATTTTCCGGCTTCATTTAAAAGGGCAATAGTTGTACCTGTACTCAACGGTGGCAACTCACAGGATGCATCTAATTATCGACCAATATCACTTCTCTCAAGTATTAGTAAAATATATGAACGTTGCATTAAAAAAACAACTAATAAATCACCTCACTGAAAATGGTTTGCTTTCGAGTCAACAATTTGGATTTCGTCAAGAGACAAATACTGAAGATGCTGTTTTAGAAGTCACAAATTTCATTTTCTCGAAATTAGATCAAGATAAAAAACCATTAGCAATCTTCATGGACTTATCAAAAGCTTTTGATACCATCTCCCACGAAAAATTGATTGAAAAACTAAACAATATAGGAATTACCAATACTGAAATTAATCAAAAACTACTTGAACAGCAGATGTCAACAGGTTAAAGTAGGAGACAGTCTAAGTGACATCAAGCATAAGCATAGCGTTTGGTCTACCACAGGGCACTGTTTTGTCACCAATTCTTTATTTAATCTATGTAAATGATATGTGTAAAATGAACATTAGCAATGGCAAAATTGTAGCATTTGCGGATGACACGGTTTTGCTTATTTCTTCTGATTCATGGGATGAAACAGTATCAGCCTGTGAAGAGGCCATGATACAATATTAATAAAAACCTGGTTAGACACCCATCTTCTAAAACTAAATTGGAATAAGAGCGCGTTGACATGATCAAACTACGATTTGACAAACTATTGTTGCATTTGATGAAAAGCACCGTCCAACTACGGTTTGACAGAAGCACAAGACATCAAACCAGTTTGACAAGGGGTTGACACGTTCAAGTAGGTGGTTTGTCAAACCGTAGTTTGATCGTGTCAACGCGCTCTAAAACGAAAGCTATTCCATTTTCATTAACAACAAATGGACTACCGAATATTCAAGAAATAAGTATCCGTTACCCAATCAGTCAAAATGATAGCATACAATCTAACAGAATGTGTGACAAAATTAAAGTTGAATATACGGTCAAATACTTAGGCATTATACTAGACAGTAAATTGAAATGGTCTCCACATATAACATACATAAACTCCAAAATAAGGAAATTTGTATGTCTACTAAGCTACCTAAAGCGTACTCTAACCATTAGGCAATTAAAAATACTTTATCATGCTCTAGTGGAATCTGCCATACAATATTGTGTATCAGTTTGGGGAGGAGCTTATGATCACCACTTGAAGCACTTAAGAGTTACACAGGAAAGAATACTAAAACTAATATACGGTCTACCGCGACTTTTTCCTACAATTGACCTTTACAAACTAGTCGGTGTACTTGAGATTAAATACATATATCTAAAAAACATAATAGTAAGAACTTATAAAAACATAAGGACATTATGTACAGCTCCGACAAGAAATACTCGCTTAAATCGGCTTAATATTCCTATACCCTTCTGCCGAAAGACTCAAACACAAAGATATATAACTTCTATCGGTCCAAGAGCTTACAATATTATACCCGATTACATTAAACAGTCTCAATCCCTACTCGAATTCAAACTAAAAATTAAAAAATGGCTTCATAGTTTAAGTGTAGATGATCTAGAGGTTTTATTTCCGTTCTGTTAATCAGTAGAGTTTTTTTTTCTCACTCAAATAAACATTAATATTAAAGTATCCTACCAATAGAATTTTCCAAAATAATTGTATAATTGTAAAATATAATTTCTAACACATTACTGCCAACCAAATGAATGTTATAATGCTCCTCACTCAAGCTTATGGCTTATCAGGAGCTTCACATATTGTACAAATTTGAAATACTGCTGTAAAATATAATATGATGTGAAATTGAACTAAATAAATTATTATTTTTTACCGAGTTGGCACAATCTCGGTCCTATTGACCGGATTTTACCCGCAACGGGTGCAAGCACCAAGTTGCTGGGCTCGGACGCATTTGGCTGATGTTCCGCCGACATCCTGACGTATAAAGGTTTTATACTGATAATGGAGGTTGCCAAGCACCTTCCGCACCATTGCACAAGTATGTAAAATGATATACTTCTGCACTGTGTCGATAATGCTGTGCGGTAGGTTCAGTTTGGCAAGGGAAGTCAGAAGGGCCTTAGGTACTATACCGGTAGCCGACAATATTACAGGCACTATCTGCACATGGTCAAGATGCCAAAGCAGTTTAATTTCTTGAGCCAGTGCACTATAGTTTTATGTATGTTTGCGGAGCGACTCGTCTTGTCGACTAGGAGTACATCGGGTTTGTTGTGGGCGACAGAATGATCAGTGATAATCTGGCGATCCCAGTACATTGTGAAGCGAGTGCTGTCAAGCACTGCTTGCGGAGTATACTGGTAGATCGGAAGTGTCTCACTGATCAGCTCATGCTTGTATGAAAGATATTGATGGATTACCTTGCATACCGCATTGTGTCTACCCGCGTACTCTGCCGGTGCCATTGCAGAACAGCCAGAGATGAGATGGTCTAGTGTTTCCAGCACCGAACCACACATTCTGCATCGGTCATCGTCCACCCGTTGCTTGCATATATGTTTAAGATATGCACGGGTGGGAAGCCATCTGTTCGACAGGTGAAGATCGACAAATGGCTGCCACAGGCAACACACGTGTTTACCATGCATTGCCTTTGCCTTCCATTCATCGATCCGCACTTGGTCTGACTTCACCAAACTCAAAGGAGGAAATGATTGATCCCTCAAATTGAGTGGAGTGAAACCGTCGTCAGCCTTGCAGACAGCATCATGCAGAGCACTCGATGTTGTTTTGCCGTAAAAATAAGCGCGAAGTGAGTCGATCTGCCTATGGTGTTGACCTGCAATGTCGACTAAACCTCTACCTCCGATGTCTCGAGGTAAACGCATTCGCTCCGCTGCCGATTTTGGGTGTAACATTCGGAATTTGGTCATTGTTACACGAACCCGCCGTTGGACTGCCTCCAGTTCGGTTGCAGACCATGGCACAATCCCGAATGAATAGATCAGTGAAGGAATGACATAGAGGTTAATCGCGCTTATTTTGTTTCTTCCCGACAAGTTCGTTTTGAGAACCAGTTTCAACCTGCGCATAAACTCCACCAGCAGTACCTCTCTCAAGTCAACCACGCGGGCATGCGCGCCCTGCAGAATCCCTAGGTACTTATAAAAGTCTGCCTCCGACATTGCACCTATGTGGATGTCGTCCAAGGTGAAGCCGTGATGCGGTTCGTGAACGCCTTTACGAATGGCACGGATTTGGCATTTGTCCAATCCGAAATTCATTCGAATGTCACGACTGAAGTTTTCTGTGATACGCAGCAGACTTTTAAGATCTTTATCGCTTCCCGAGTATAGTTTGATGTCATCCAGATACATCAAGTGAGTGAGCTGGAACTTTGACAACAAACCGTGCTTGATGGAAAAGCCGCACCTCTTAGCCGAATTCAAAAGTGATGATGATGATGATTCAGCGCCATGCAGAACCAGAGAGGACTCAAAGAGTCCCCTTGGAATATGCCTCTGCGAATATGTATTGGCTGCGAGAGCATATTGCCTTCGGTTGATGGCACCGAAAGTGTTGTTTGCCATCCTTCCATCACTTTTGACAAAAAATTTATAAGTGCAGGATCTACTTGATATATGCGAAGAACCTGGATTGGCCAAGTGTGGGGGATGCCGTCAAAAGCTCAAGCGTAATCGACATAGCAGGAAAACAGATTCCTTCGCTTGCGCGTAGCTTGTTCTACTACAACCGAGTCGATCGCGAGTTGTTCTTTACATCCCCTAGATCCGAGTCGGCAGCCCTTCTGCTCCTCAGCAAGGATGTTGTTTTCCTCGAGGTGCGTGTAGATCCTGCGACTAATAACGGCTGTTATATATTTGTATAGGGTCGGCAAACACGTTATCGGCCTTGTTTCAGCAGGATTTTCTACTGTTTCCCGTTTGGGTAGTAGGTAGGTTATTCCTGCTGTGAGAAAAGGCGGAAAATCCTCAGGTTGGTTGATTAGCCGATTTATTTGACGTGCAAGCTGACCACATACACTCGGGAAACGTTTGTACCAGAAATTCTGCACCTTGTCAAGCCCAGGCCCTTTCCAATTTTTCGACCGCTTTATGACCTCGCGGACATCTGATTCGGTGACATCAGCGAAATTCATGCCAGGCAAGCTGGCATGGCGAGTGGTTTCGACTGTGATCCACTCTGCGTGTTGTGTATGTTGAGTAGGATTTTGCCAAAGTCCACCCCAGTACTGTTCCGCGTCAGTCACCGAGAAATTGATAGTGGGTTGATCGACTTGAAGAAGTTCCGCTGGCTTTTGGCAAAAGCAGCATTCTGGACAAGTCTGGAGAAGCTCAGCATGTATCGATTCATGACAACTGCGAGCTTCTGTTTTAGTGTGTCCAGTACTTTTACCAAGGGAGTTCCGGATGGAGTGGAGTACTTGAGGAGAATCCTGTTTACTTTATTTTTCAACCGCCTACTGGTATTACCCGCGGAAGATTGAGTCAGACGGCCAATATGCTCTCGCAAGGATTCTCGCTTCCGTTCAAGACGAATCTTCCAGGCTGGGTCTTGTTTTTGTCTCAAGCCGACAACGTTATCGCGGACCCCCTGACCATGTAGTGTGATAGCCGTCACTGCACCACAATACACAAGGGATTGCAGTTCCAGTATCGTCGTATCAACATTTAGTCTGGATGCGATTTCGCTATCGATTTGAGACAGAATATCAGGTGTTGCATCGGCTGTATGTAAGGATCTGTGTCCTGATATTCCAAGCATGTTCTTTCAAATGCATCATGAACTTCAGCAGAGACTTCCGCTTGACGGTGAAGAAGGGTACTCCTTCTGGTGTTATATGTGGTACTCCTTCTAGGGATAGTGCGTCGGTTGGGTCAGTTGGTTCTGACGTTTCCTGGCGTTGAGTTGCCTCAAGAACTTCAAGCCGTATTCGCTCCCTAGTTATTTCCGGTATGGTGCTACTGCGCAGGATGTAACGCAACTGATCTGACACCCGCCGTACCGGTACATGCGCACACTGCGGAAAATGCTCAACAAACCTCTGGTGCAACAAGGGACAATAGGAAGTTGTTGTCCCTCAAGAAATTGTGATTTCGAAGTAGGCACGGATGATGAAAAGGTTCATTTCCTCAGTCCATTTCATCCATGTCCTACGCGAACCCGCAACCGTGGTCGCCTGAATGTCAGGCGAAACATCAGCCACAGGCGAGGCTAGGCCTCTGGTCGACGCGGAGCCTAAACGCCGCTCTGCCCCACGTCTAGCTGGAGCGACGCTGTGCTGTGACATAGTAGAGGTGGACTCAGTCACTAAATCCCCCTCATCACGGTTATCCGAGTTCCCGGGCCTTTGCGAACGTGTAATGCGTCTCATTTTCAGGGTTGTTTGCATTTTATAGCTGCTGCCAGCTTTTAACAATGGGTTTGGTTGGAGAACCCCGTGCACTTCCATAGGCATCAGTGGAAGCGATTTAGCCATTGGCGATTCAATAATATAGATCGCGATAAATAGCCAAACACGGAATCAAATGACAATACCACACATAGTAAGTATTCTCATTTGATATCTTGTTTGGCAACCGAAATTTTAGTTTACATAATATTCGATATAACCGTTCATTATTTTACCGATTCGTCTCATTCATAAAATTTAAATTAATTATTTTAAAATTAAATTTTCTTTTGTATAATAATACCCTAGTCAGTCTATCAAGTTTTAGGGATATTTAATCCTTTGTCAATCGGTATCACGTTTGAACGTTTGGTTTGTTGGTTTCATATATATACAAATATTTTTCTCATTCTCTTTTTCTACTATTTTTGTCTTTCTTTTTTAAACTTTTGGGTTTATATTTGGCCTTTTTTTATTATTATTATTTTTTATTATTATTTGGTTATTATATTCAGCAACAAAACCAAAACAATCATTTGAAGTCGACATGTTTAGAAAAATTAATATGCAGCCATAATAATATCTATATTCGTATTATTATTATTGAGCATCTGCTTTGTTTTTGTTTATTTTTATTTTGAAATATATGTATATATATATTTAACTTTGTATTTGTTTTTTTTTGTTTTTTTTTTTTGAATGTACTTGGGGTTTTTCTTTGTGTTTTGGCCTTGTTTTTCCCTCTTCTTCCTCTTTTCGTTTTATATTTTGGTTTACATTCTATTCAAAAAACAATTTAAGAATCGTAAATTATATATGTAACAGTAAAAGACGAATATTAGCTAACAAAAAATAAACAAATAACAAAGAAAAAATACTATATAATAACAGACGTACGTAAATTGAAATTAGGCTTAATCCATATTTTAAAAGTTAAAATTTCTGTATTATACGATTTATGTATATATGTACTTGCTAAAATGGCGGGTCATTAGCTCATTAGATCCTCATAGTTATAAATTCGTCGTCCTGTCGTTAACAATCCATCGATGCAATTTTAATTTCCAATCGACCGCCACTGTGAACTGCACAAGATTTTTGGACTCCGTCGCATAAGCAATTGGTTTGTTATTCGTTGTTTCCAACTTGGAACCGGTACTGCCTCACAATTGACGGACATCAAATCCATCACAGCATTTCAACTGTTCGGGAAAAAACAGTGCTAGTGATAGTGAGCGTCGACGTCAACACATGTTTCCGAAGTATAGCTTGGTTGAGCTCGGCAGAGGTGCATCAGCAGCTGAGGAGCGCCAACAGATTGGTTTTATTGGCAAATCGTGCACCATCGCTTGATGACGCTCAAAATAAGTTGCCGTGAAATAAGCTTCCCACAATCTTGCTCACAACCAAGAACGGTCGCACTGCTGCATCGGATTAGGCTGTACAAGAGCAATTATTATTATTATTTGATGTTTGATGAGATGATAATAGTTATACCATAAATATTCACCGGAATTTTCGAAATAAATATTTATTATTTACTTGAAAAATTAATGTTTCCATTCTCTGCCTACTACAAACATGTAACCAAAATTTCAAGTCACTAGCTTTGTTTTATCGTAAGTTATCGCTTATTTTAAGTTGCATTTGTAGCGGAGGTAGGGGTTCCTTAGGTCGGATCTGGCCTATCTTCAACCAACTAACTCAATCTTACTTTAAACATTTGACCAAAATTTCAATAATAATAGTTTGTTGTTGTTGAAAATGCACAAGATCCGACAAAGGAAACCTCTACCTCCCCTACATGTGAGACTTCAAATAAGCAATAACTTTCGAAAAAATGAAGCTAGCAACTTGAAAAATTCGACAAATATTTGTAGTGTGGGTTAGTTAGTCGATTTTAAGAATGGTCAAGATCGTTCTGAATGATCGTCAACCTCGTCTATAAACTGGGCATATAGGAAACTCACTATTAATGCATATGGTCGTATGATATCACCACTAGGTCTGTACAAGTCTAGGGTATATACGCTTCGGTCTGGTTATTATTATTATTAAAATACAAGCTTTTATTTGCCAATTCAGTTAAATTTCGTACATTATATAATAAAATACATTGTGTCATTGTGTTCCTTAATATGTAGTAAAAAATTCATTTGCCCCTTAAATTAAATTAAATAGGGGTAGATGAATTCATTATATTCTTTATAAACTTCCCCTATGCTTTTCCATGTTAGCTTACATTTCGCAATTCTTCGCCAATTTGAATAGAAATTGTCAATATCATCGCACCATTGTCATATGAAATCCAGCGTGTGCAGCGAATTGTCCATCTGTTGTCGGTGAGCCTTGCTAGATGACCTGCCCAATTCCATTTCAGTTGCCTAGCTCGTTCGACAACGTCAGTAAAAAGTGTTCTTGCTCGAAGTGAGTCAATTCTCATTCTTTGCTTCCTAGATATTCGATACGTTGCCCGTTCCATTGCTCTTTGCGTGACTCGTAGCTGTTGTACATTCCTATCCCTGAGAGCCTATGTCTGAGCGCCATGTGTGAGTATTGGCAGGACTGCTCCATCAAACACATATTTCTTTGACTCTTGCTGGCTGTCTGCATCGAAGATATTCTTGACAGCCCAAAACTGTTTCCAACCATTACTTATCCTACGTTCCACTTCTTTATCAACTCGTCTTTCGAATGACAGTAGTTGGCCTAGGTATATAAAGTCGTCTACAATCTCGATATTGATACCGTTTAGTGTCACTGTGTCCTTGATGCCATTTGCCATTATTATGGCTTTTCGGTGTTGATATTTAGACCAAATGTTTTTCCTATAGTTTCCAGACCTTTAAGCATGACCTCCAGTAATCTTGCATTCGGGGAAAATAGCGCTATGTCGTCTGCAAATCGTAGGTTTTGTAGATTTTCTCCATCGATTTTGACACCGTATTCGTCCTAATTTAATCTTTGAAAGACTGCTTCTAGCACCGATGAAAAAAAAAGGGTTGGTGAAAGTGGGTCTCCGTGACGTACTCCTCGTTATAATCTAAAAGGTCTTTCTTTGGACTCTAGTTTTCTGAGAATCTTTATTATTTTCTTTGGGGCCATTTGATTTTCTAGTGCTGCCCATAATTCTTCGTGTTCCACTGTGTCAAAAGCCTTGCTGAAGTTTACAAAAGCATTGTAGGTAGATGGTGTTTTGGTACTCAGTTACATTTCTATTATTTGGTAGCCTGAAGATGGTCTACATTAGAGAAGCTCGCACGAGACCCTGCTTGCTTCCGTAGTTGGTTGTAAATTAATGAAGATTGCAGCCTTCTTTTTCGAAAACAGCTTGTACATGTTTTATATTATGCTGATTGGTCGATAACTACCGATTTCCTCCTTATCACTTTTCTTATGCAAGAGTGTTACCGTGGATTTTGTCCATTGAGCTGGAATTTCTTCAGTTCGTATTACGGTATTAAATAGGTTTTTAATTCGATCTACCACTAGGTGTTTTCCCAATTTAAGCATTTCTGCCTTTAATCCTTCGCTATCAAAGCTTTTTCCAGCTTAGAGTTCATCTATCGACTTGCTGATTTCTGACGCTAGAAACTCTAGGAGATCTTCACCCTCCAGTTCATCAATGTTACTATTAATATAGTTTTTTAGCTTGCTGGGTTTGTAAAGGTCTTCAAAGAAACTAGTTGCTATCTCACTTATTGTTTTTCTTGTTCCGTGCGCTATTCCTCTTTTTTTGAGTTTTGTTATCCATTCCTTCCCTATATCCAAACTTTGTTTGTGGATCGATCGACTCTCCTCAATTGTCTGCTGTATGACTTGCTTGTTGAAATTTTCTATGTCATTCTTAATGGCTTTTCTGCATAATTTCCGTAAACCTCTTAATTCGTTTTGTTCGTTTTCCAATCTACTATTTTTGATCCTTAATGTTTCTCTCCTTTGAATAAGGTCTTTGATCGATGAGGTTAGCTTATCAACTTTTTATACCCTTCACAGATGTGATAGGGTATATTAACTTTGCCATGAAGTTTGCAACACACAGAAAGAAGCATCTCCGACCATATAAACCAAATAAATATATTCTTGGTCAGTATGATGAGACGAGCCGATTAAGCTTTGTCCGTCTGTCTGTCTGTCCGTCTGGTTCTATGCAAACTTGTCCCCCAGTCTTAAAGCTATCGAGCTGAAATTTTGTACAAAGCCTTCTTCCTATTGCACGCTGAAAATAAGTCGAAACCAACGGAATCGAACCACTACGTCATATAGCTGCCATAGGAACGACCGCTCAAAAAATTAGTCTTTGTGAGAAAAACTTTTTTATTTCTAAAAACATCTTTTTCAAATTTCACACTAATCAGTACTATCTTTAGCTAAATCATATTCCCGAATTTGGTTGAAATCGGAATGGTCTTTCATATAGCTGTCATAGGAACGACCAATCCAAAAGCAAGTTTTTGTTAGAAAAACTTTTTTATTTCTGATGATATCTTTACCAAATTTCACATTATTCAATCATATTGATTGGAACGTTACTAAATTTGGTTGAAATTGGTCCACTATTTCATATACCCCTCATAGGAACAGTGAAATCGGAGCAGGTTTTACTGCTAATTTCAAAGATGCAAATGCCCCATAAGCCATAAGTCATAATGAAGGTAGCTTGTTTTGACATATTTTGTAAGAGGGTCGCATCTGCTGATAGTTTTATGGCGTTTTCAAAGTAGTTGTAGTATGTCTGTATATTTTGATCCGTCAGCATAGGCAAATTTTACAATGGGAGATCTCTCATGAAAACTTATGGTTTTACGGTTTATTAAAAGTTTTGCTCTAACTAATCGGTGATCGCTATCATCTACGAAATTATTTACTACAGCGACGTCGCACAAAGTGGAAATTTTGTCCCTCAGTTTTAGATCTATTTCGTTCTTCGTGTTGCCATCTGGAGAATTCCAAGTCCATTTTCGATTTGGTCTTTTTTTGAAAAAGCTATTACCGAACTTTAAATTGTTTTGCCAAATCCATGAAATCTGTCGCTCTCCTCTTTTGTTCCTCGATCCGAAACCATAATTTCCAACAATTGATTCTTCGCCTTCTTTCCTTGTGCCAAGTTTTGCGTTGAAGTCCCCAATAACGCATGTTACATTCGACTTGAGTTCTCAATATATTTTTTCGAGATCGGTGTAGAATTTATCGCTGATGTTATCAGGTGAATTTAGCCTGGTTGATACGATGACGATGACAATTTGGAGGGCAAAGGACCTCTTCCATTGTCCTCCCCGTAGTCGCCCTCTGGAACGGCCAACCAAGCCAACCAAATTTTGCAATTCAAAACATTTGGTAGAGGCGCATAACGATGATCATCCTGAATGGCCAATAATACCAGTGCGTCTCAGGAACTAGGCGAACGGTGGAGCTGCAACATAGTTGTGATAACACAAACACGTCACAGCCTGCTGACAGATCATCAAAAGAACGCGCGATCAAAAACACCATTGGAGAGCAACCTCTGCGCTATATAAAAAATAGTTCCTGGCGACTCTTAGGACACCTAAGGAAGCAACCCTTCCCCAAAGCTTGGGTATGTGGGTTTGTAACCTGCGTACCTGAAATCAATTTATACTCAAAACATTAAACGAGCTCCTGGTACCATGAACGGATTCACCAGCAGCGACTTTTGGCTACAAAACAATGGACCACGATCGGTTTTTGGAACGTTCGAACGATGTGGGGCGAGTGCAGTAGTGCGAGGCTCACTGAAGTCGAAATAGGAAATGGCCGCATATAACATCGATATACTAGGACAGAGCGAAACTATGTAGATGGCCTAGATCGGGAACGACTTTATTACCAAGCTCCCAAACAGTGCTGCTCTACTCTGGAAATGAAGACGATACGTCATCTCGAATGGCAGGCGTCGGAATCCTGTTGACTAGGGAGGCACGCCTATCTCTAATTGACAGGAAGCCCATCTCCGACCGTATCATCACAGCCAGATTCAAATCCAGGGTTAGAAACATCACAATAATCCAGTGCCACGCCCCGACTGAACTATCGGATCAATCAGTTAAGGACGCCTTTTACCAACAGCTTGGCGACACCTTCGACAAGGCTCCCAAAGGTGACATAAAAATTATCACGGGGGATCTCAACGCCAAAGTTGGGACTGACAATGTAAGCTTAGAACACCTAATGGGCAATCATGGACTAAGCAACAGGAACAAAAATGGCGATATATTCGTGGAGTTTTGCAACTCTCGTCAACTCATCATTGGCGGTACCCTGTTCAAGCACAAACGCTGCCACATAGCAACCTGGATTTCTCCGGATGGCAGAACAGAAAACCAAGTTTACCATATAGCCGTTTCCGTTTCATCCATGGCCACGAACGTCGTCGTGGACAGGATTCGGACCCGAAACACCGCCGCCGCCGCCATGAGACTGATGCCTCAGCACACTGCGCTACCGTTTTAACGTGCAAAAGCTTAAAAACCTTCCTATAAGACGTGCATATCCCACCAGCTTTCACGAGTGAGCTATTGCACCACCACCTTGTGAGAATCCTACACTTGATTATAGATGGAGAGTCGCTAAGGACTCATTTATTTCGTGTGGCGTAACACTTGTGGGTCGACTGGAGCGCAGTAGGAGACCATTCATTAGCGACTCTACATGGTTTTTAATTTTTGTCGCACTCGGTGGCCGTGGTCGTTCGGTCACCACTCTACGATACTAATCTAGAGCTCGGAGTTCAAATCTCGGCGCGATCATAAACTGCTTGTGAGTACTAATAGAACTCTCACAGTGCTCCGAGCTTGTCAGAATAAAGGCGGCGTGGATAGGAGGTTCATGCTGGCGACAGCACCTCCGAAAAGTAGATATACTATCGAAACGCCAACAAGGCGTAGAAATGCTAGAGATGTTGTCGCGCCCATGCCACTGAAGGGGTCAAATCAAGACCAACAAGAGAGTGAAGGAACAGATTAACTCAGCTGCTGACGACTCAGCCCAAGACTAACTCAGCTCAGAGCTGAATACCGTTCACTACAGAAAGGCGTGCAAAGAAGCGTAAGACGGGACAAGCGAAATCACATCAACGCATTAGCTGGAAGTAACTGCAGCTATTAAATCGATGGATGCGGGTTAAGCCCCGGGGATATATGGAATTCCGGTGGAACTTTTTAAAGCGGATGTCAATGCTGCTGCGGATGCTCTTCTCCCCCTTATCCAAGAGTGTTGGGAAACCGAAGCTCTCCCTAAAGAGTGGAAGAAGGGCGTCATTATTAGGATCCCAACAAAAAGGCGACCTGAAGGATTGCAATAATTGCGTGGGATCTGCCTTCTCCCAGCAGTTTTCAAACTGATGGCAAAAATAATCTTGAACTGGATTAAACAAACAGTTGACCGCACACTAACTGATGAACAATCCGGCTTTCGCGGGGGCTTCTCATGTAGCGACCACATCAACACCCTCCGAATTATTATTTAACAATCCGCAGAGTGAAGATCCCCATTACATCTAATGTTCATCGATTTCGAGAAGGCGTTTGACAGCGTTGACCGGGAATACATCTGGACGGCTTTACGTAGGAGAGGCACACCAGATAAAATAATTTCCATCATCAACTACCAGGGAGCCCAATGTCACGTCTTACACAAGGGTAAGCTATCAGATCCTTTCGAGGTGCATACCGGAGTGAGACAAGGCTGCATTTTATCACTTATACTGTTTTAATTTGCCATTAATGATGTACTAAGCGGCGCGCTTCAAGAACTTCAAGACAAAGGTTTAAGATGGATGCTGTTCAAATACCTTCAACACTTAGACTGTGCGGACGATATTTGTCTTCTATCAAATAAATTGGATCAAGTAGTTCAAATTTCTGATGCTCTGCATTGTGAAAGCCGTAATGCGGGCTTAAAATCAGTGCTGCCAAGACTAAGTACTTGAGCTTGGATCCAGGAAGGCAAAGTGGAATTTGTGTTTCGGGGCAGGCAGTCGAGAAAGTTGACAATTTCTGCTATCTCGGAAGCGTAGTTACAGCAGATGGTGGAGCGGATGCTGATGTACAGTCCCGCACCAACAAGGCTCGAGCAACTTTTTTCTGTTTGACTCCTTTCCTGTAAAACAATAACATCTCAATGCGAACTAAACTTCGGATCTTCGAAGCCAACGTAAAATCAGTGCTTTTGGATCGCTGTTCAACTTGGAAGGTGACCAATAAGATAACAATTAGATTGCAAACTTTTGTGAACCAGAGTCTACGGTGCATCCTACACATACGGTGGCCGGATGTCATTTCTAACAACGACCTCTTTACTATTACTGGTCAGGACAGGATATACACTTCCATTAAAAGGCGAAAGTGGCAATAGATAGGTCACACTTTCCGAAAAAGGGCCGAACAGCACTCCTCAACAGACCCTCAATTGGAACCCGAAGATGATGAGGACGAGATGGAGAGTAGGCGTGGTTAATACCCTATGCCCCACAAGGAGTTAACAGGAACCAGAGAGTTGTTACGATGACCTACTCCGTACAGACATTTTCGGCAACAATGCAACATAGGTAGACGAATTTATCCACCTTCTACTTCGCAACGGCGTACTAAGAACCTTGGTTTTGTTAGTGTTATCTCTTGCCCAACCGTACTCGCCTCCCTCTCAAGATCTAGAGCCATTCTTCTCAAATAAAGGAGAGAGTGGGCATATGTCGACATCCTACTCACTATGTTAAAAACAAAATGTATAGAATTGCTCCGTGTCATTGGGATAGGGCTGCAGCTGCATGCAACACACCTCCAATTCAATAACTATGAGGATTAAGATCGGTCAAAGTCCCCTGACACCTTACTATTATGCAGAACACAACATTTTGCGGCATTGTAAGTTGTCTTAGGCGAAATTCAGACTAACGACATTTTCAGCTACAGCCCCGACACGCAAAATAGCCAAGCATATTTTGATTCACAACTAGCCATCCTGCTGTCGCGACGACTCAACATCTACAAGGTTAACTTGAATGGTCAAATGATTTTTTAAGAATTGTTTCGATCCCACAAAATAATAAATAAAATCTGATTTATCTTCAAATGCAGATATTT
The DNA here is from genome assembly GCA_964017055.1 of Chloromyia formosa. Classification (NCBI taxonomy): domain Eukaryota; kingdom Metazoa; phylum Arthropoda; class Insecta; order Diptera; family Stratiomyidae; genus Chloromyia; species Chloromyia formosa. The sequence continues at coordinate 66,491,958 of OZ024818.1, forward strand.
AAATCCATTTAATCTTATAAACATATGTATATAAGGCGACTAATAAACTATAAAAGTTCTTTTACAAATTTCTTTTATAAAAGATATTTTCAAAGAACTTTTATAGTATATTAGTCGCCTAAAAAAAGATTTGCGACATGAACGTTGGTTGTTTCAAGTACTGTTCTTACAAACTTGCACACCTTGCCCCTTAGGCGAGTAATATCATTCACAAAAGTCCCGTTAAAATATCGTGCGTCAAAGATATTTGTAAAATAACTTTTATAGTGTAATAGCCGCCTAATTCACAGTATAATGAGAATCATAGTCAAATTGAATGATAAATCTTAGTCGCGAGCAAACAAATCACTGGCATAGGCGGCCATAACTTTTTTTTGCCATTGACTATTTTTTGTACTCGTATATGATATTACTACGTATAATTGCAATATGAACCAGACCGAGGCTTCGCTTCGGCCTGGAGTCCGAAGCGTATATACCCTAGACTTGTACAGACCTAGTGGTGATACCAAAAGTACCAACTGGCAACGACCATTTGCATTAAAAGTGAGTTTCCTATATGACCAGTTTACAGGGGAGGTTGGCACTCATTCAGGAAGATGTTGACCATTCTCAAAATCAATTACCTAACCCATTCCACAAATATTTGTCAAATTTTACACAAATATTTGTCAAATTTTTCAAGTCGCTAGCTACATTCTATCTGAAGTTATTGCTTATTTGAAGTCTCACTTGTAGGGAAGGTAGGGGTTCCTTGGGTGAGATCTTGCCCATCATTGCCACCAACCAATTAGATCATGCTACAAACATTTAAGCAAAATTTCAAATCTCTAGCTTCATTCTATCGAAAATTATCGCTTATTTGAAGTTTCATTTGTAGGGGAAGTAGGGGTTTGGTTAGTCGGATTTTACGTATTTTAAATATCAGCCATATCCTACTACAAACCTGTAACCAAAATTTCAAGTCGCTAAATTTATTTTATCGTAAGTTATCACTTATTTTAAGTTCCATTTGTAGGGGAGGTAGAGGTTCTTTCAGTCGGAACTGGCCCATCTTTAATACCAACTAACTCAATTTTACTTTAAACATTTGACCAAAATTTCAAGTTGCTGGCTTCATTCCATTAAAAAATATCGCTTATTTAAAGTTTGATTTGTAGGGGTGGTAGGGGTTTCTTGGGTCGGATCTTGCCCATTTTCAACACCAACCAAGCAGATATTACTAGCAATATTCTAACAAATTGTCAACCAGCTAGCGTCATTCTCTCGAAAGTTATCGTAATTAAAGGAATATTTAATTTTTTAAAATTTGTAGGGGAGGTAGGCGTTCCTTTGATCTGATTATGCCCAACTTCCTAAAACTCAAGCAGCTTCTCACCTCAGGGTTACATGCCATAAATCAGGTGTCTACGTCAATTGGTTCAAGAGTTATAGACAAAAAACATGAAAAGTAGGGTAGCACGGGGCTCTTTGTAAGAAAATTACCGTTAGTTTTCAACTGATCGATTTCATTTTTCTAGGAAAGTATAAGATCACTCTCGCGAGCAATCATATTTATTTAATCGGGAGCTATAGATACATTTAAGTATTTTACATATATAGGGAAAGTAGGCGTTCTCTTAACCTGATCATGCCCATTTTCGATACCAACCAACTAGATCATACTGCCAACTTTTGACCAAAATTTCAAGGCTCTATCGAAAGTTGCCGTGCGAACGGACTGACAGACAGACAGACAGATGGACAGACGGACAGACGAACAGACAGACAGACATGGCTAAATCGAATCAGGAGGTGACCCTGATCATTTATATATATACATTGCTATACCTCCGGAGCCTCCTTTAAGGTGTTACATATTTTCGTCGTGACAAAAACAATATACCCTATACTATAAGTCTAGGGTATAAAGAATACTGAGCGAGTCGATCGTGTCGCATGTGGAGCGGCTGAGTGTGAAACCACGCGTTTGATGCTGTCTATCTCAACTTGTCGATGCAGGGTCGTTGCGAATGCTTATCGCAAGTCTGAATTTCGGCCATATTGGAAATATTGTATATTTCCTCCATGATTTCGGCTAATAACCTCAGAATAACTACTGGAGTGGCCCATAAGCAAAATTTATGGGACGAGAGAAGAGCGCGTTCAATTTTTCATGGGAAAGGAAAAGAACGGGACTATTAATGACAACCACCAATAGGACGTGGATATTTGACAGCTTTATATACAGCGGGGAATCGGAAACCAAAACAAACATTTTAATGTCGGTTTTCTGACAGAAAACTCACAAAAACAAGTAATGCGCACATCATATCCAAATATTTAATGTTTTACCTGTAAAATGACACCCCCGTCTTAGGGATACGCTAGTTATTTTTGTAGCCACCGACGAGGCATTTCAATTTATCACAACTCACTACCGCACCAATTTGTCCTACCGGAAATTTCACTAGTGTTTTCTCTACATAACCGCGGCTCTTTACACACAAAAACTGGCTCCAAACTTTCGCGAATTAAACTGTATTCACTATACTTTTATGTGTTGGGTTCGGTCCGTTGGCGTCGACTACATTAATATACATAATTAAAATACTGTTGTTTCCTTAAAGTCGACGATTTGTCTTTATTTACCCGTATACTTATTTCGGCAGCTACTTGCTGCCTTCTTCAGCGGAGTGAACGTAAACATGGTTGGTAGGCGAAATTCAGAAAATTGGAGATACCAACACCGAAAAAACTGCAAGAAACTCATCAGAAGTCATTGAAAAGTTAAGAAATTGCAGCATAGAAGAAGACGAAATCCTAGTTTCATATGATGTTAAAGCATTATTCCCAAGCATCCCAGTAAAAGAAGCACTATGGAAACTGGAGGAGTGGTTATTACAACAGGATAATACACCCGAAGGAAGAAAGAAGCCTAAACTATACACGAAACTTGCAGGGACATGCATGGCCGAGAATTACTGTACTTTCAGAGATAAATTCTTTAAAACAATCAAAGGGACAACTATGGGAAACCCACTTTCTCCTTTATTGAGTGAAATTTCCATGGCAGAGTTCGAAAAGAAGATGGAACAGGCAGGTATCAAACTGAAGATATGGATACGTTATGTCGACGACGTACTTGCAATCGTGAAAGACAGCGACAAAGAAATCATATTGGAACAAATTAACGCACTACATAGCAATATAAAGTTCACTATGGAAACAGAAATGAATGGAGAAATCCCCTTCCTCGATTTAAAAATTATTAGAAACCAGAGGAATATCGAGTTTGACATCTACCGAAAGCCAACGAGTACCCAACGAACCATCATTAGTACGTCAGACCATACTTATCAACACAAAGCAGCTGCATATAACTCCATGATCCACCGATTATTAACTGTACCTCTTACCGAAGAAAGGTACATAAAAGAATATCGTTGACACAGCAAAGAAAAATGGATACCCACCAGCAATGATCCACCAGCTTATAAGGAAAAAACGGAAAATAGTAGAACAGAACAATCAATCAACGTTATTCGAACAGGGCAGACTCAACAAGAACATAAAACGAGTTAGCGTAGTATATTCGCCAGAAATGTTCAATCCTATACGCCGCATTTTGGCCAAACTAGACATCGAAGTCGTTGGATCTAGCAGACACCACACGGTAAAAGCTCTATTGGGTACAGAAAAAGATCCGAAGAAGCAGAGTGAAAAGAGCGGAATATACAGGATGAAATGCGAAGATTGCCCCTGCACATACATTGGTCAAACGAAGCGGTTGGTTGACACCCGAGTAAAAGAACACCTTAAGGAAGTCGAGTTAGCGAAACGGGGTAAGAGATAACACATTAGGTCCTCGGTCGCACGTCACATTGTAGAAAAGGGGCACAAAATGAAGCAGGTAACCGTCGTAAAAGAAGTGAAACCCAGCAAACTCGACCCGTACGAGAGTTACTTCATCGAAAAGGAGAGTCGGGAAAACCGACTAAACACTGATTTGGGAAATGCACACTCATACCTTTTTTCGTTAATACCAGGTAACAGGTAATTAGAGTAATCATCACTCGTTTTGAATTTTCTTGTTCCGTAGGTTTTCATGAGGCAATTAAAGTAACGTAATAGTACCTATTGTAAAAAAAAACCGAAGCGTATATACCCTAGACTTGTACAGACCTAGTGGTGATATCAAAAGTACCAATTGGCAACGACCATATGCATTAAAAGTGATTTTCCTATATGGCCAGTTGGCACTCATTCAAGAGGATCTTGGCCATTCTAAAAATCAATTGACTAACCCATTCTGCAAATATTTGTCGAATTTTTCAAGTCGCTAGCTTCATTCTATCGAAAGTCATTGCTTGTTTGAAGTCTCACTTGTAGGGGAGGTAGAGGCTCCTTGGACTGGATCTTGCCCATCATTGCCACCAACCAATTAGTTCACCCTACAAACATTTAAAAAAAAATTCAGGTCTCTAGCTTCACTCTATCGAAAGTTATCGCTTATCTGAAGTTTCATTGATAGGGGAAGTAGGGGTTTCGTTGGTCGGATTTAACGTATTTTCAATATTATCCAACTGGATCCTACTTCAAACATTTGACCAAAATTTCAGGTCGCTACCTTTATTTTGTCGTAAAATAAATTATTGCTTATTTTAAATTTCATTTCTAGGGGAGGTAGGGGTTCCTTAGGTTGGATGTAACCCATCTTTAATACCAACTAACTCAATCTCACTTTAAACATTTGACCAAAATTCCAAGTCGCTGGCTTCATTCTATCAAAAGTTATCTCTAATTTGAAGTTTCATTTGTAGGGAAGGTAGGGGTTACTTGGGTCGGATCTTTTCCATTTTCAATGTCAAATAACTAGATTTTACTACCAACGTTCTGCCAAATTTTTAACTCGCTAGTGTCGTTCTATCGAAAGTTATCGTAATTAAAGTAATATCTAATTTTTTCAATTTTGTAGGGGAGGTAGGCGTTCCTTTGATCTGATTATGCCCAACTTACCAAAACCCAAGCAACTTCTTACTTCAGGGTTACATGCCAAAAATCAGATATCTACGTCAATTGGTTCAAGAGTTATAGACAAAAAACCTGAAAAGTAGGGTAGTACGGGGTTCTTTGTGAGAAAATTACCGTTAGTTTTCACCTAGTCGATTTTATTTTGTCAGGGAAGTATAAGATTACCCCCACGAGCAATCTACCAAAGCTAGAGCTTTTCATGTTTATTTAATCGGGAGTTATAAGTACATTTAATTATTTTACATATGTAGGGGAGGTAGGCGTTATCTTGGCCCGATCATGCCCATTTTCAATACCAACCAACTAGATCATACTTCCAACATCTGAGCAAAATTTCAAGACTTTAGCTTCATTCTATCGAAAGTTATCGTGTGAACGGACAGACAAACGGACAGACAGACAGACGGACAGACAGACAGACATGGCTAAATCGAATCAGGAGGTGACCCTGATCATTTATATATATATACATTGCTATACCTCCGGAGCCTCCTTTAAGGTGTTACATATTTCCGTCGTGTCAAAAACAATATACCCTATACTAAAAGTCTAGGGTATAAAAATGTAAGGAAATGATAATCACATGTATTATATAATAAGAATCCTAGGGAATTTATGTTCACTCCGCTGAAGAAGGCAGCAAGTAGCTGCCGAAATAAAATACGTATACGGGAAAATAAAGACAAATCGTCGACTTTAAGGAAACAACAGTATTTTAATTATGTGTATTCACTATTTTCACGAAGTGCTTGAAAGCTTTGTGCACAACTGGAGAATGACAATCTTAAATCCGTTAACTTTGCTCTCTCATTTCTCGTCTTTTTCAAGAAAAAGATTGTCCCATTTACAAGCTGTCAATTTCCATGGTTTGACAGGCATATAATCCCTCCTCTTGTTAGTTCTATCCTCAAAGCTAATAACCACAAGTTTTTCATGGATGCCTCACCTACGCATAAAGCTAAAATACTCTACGTCGTGAAGAGTATAAAGAGCAGAAATGTATTTTATTCCTTGGTTTTCGTCGTTTTGGTACATAGTGAAAATAAAGATCCGATTAATCTCGAATTTTTCGGAGAGGAAAGAAGATGTGTTAAGGACCAATTCTAACAATTAACTGTCGGTTTTTATGGTTTTGTAAAAAGAAAAACAAAACCCTTATGAAATCGGTCATGCGTCCGTCTGTCTCTCTGTCTGTCTGTCTGTCTCTCCATGAAATATCTCACGAACCGCCGAAGCTACAGGCATGAAATTTGATGAAAATACGTAGAAGTACTATAATTCTCTGGAGAAAACGATGCGTCTTAATAAGTTATCTTTTCCCTCTATGGGGGGAAACGAAGGTCGCAATTTTTTCCATTTGGTATATAGGCAAGTGGGATATCGTAAGACAGGTACTGTCGTGTACATTCCATTTCTGGAGTTTTCTTCAAATTTGAAGAAAGAGGGAGAGGGGAAAATATGTGATCCGAGTTTGCCCCCCCCCCCTTGCATTCGAGACCGTTATATTTAGGAATATGAAAATCTACAGAAAAGCGGCATTTTATTAGCATAGAAAACTAAAAATAATGGAATTTTGAAATCTCATCAAAAAAGGTTGATAATAGTACATTTATATATTTGCAGTTAGCACATCCCTGCACTCCTCGAGCAAAACCGAGGTCGAAAATATTACTGGCCAAAAATAACCAACATCATAGGCAATAATATCTCTAAGTTTCATTACAATCACGTAATATTTAATAATAGTACATTGATTGAAAGTAAGGCATTTTGACACCATTCATACAAAAAATATAGTACATCTACCGGCCTCATGCAAAGGTGCAAGTACTACTTTCGTGTTGTTTTTCGTAGTGCGAATTGCAGTTATTTAATGAACCAATTTTGGAAGGGTAAAGATTGGTTGGGGTGGTGATTCTAACAATAATTATTCATACAATTTCTTTTTTTTTGGGTCTTGTGTTTTAAATCTTACAAAATCGGTCAAATGTCTGCCTGTCCGTCTTTCCATAGAATATCTCAGGAACGGATGAAGGTACTCACATCAAATTCGGTGAGAATATGTAGAAATGCTATAATTCGCTGGACAAAGCATTTATTTGTCATTGGCCAATTTAAGGGGGTGGGGTCCACATAAAGGCGAAATTAAGATCAAATTGTTTTTAGCCACAGGTAATGTTGAGAACATTCCATTTTTGGCATTTTCTTGAAATTTGTTAAAAGATGAACAGAGGATGTGGAGAAAATATTGGATCGTAATTTGTCCCAGCCACCTTGCATTTCGACGCCGTTACACTTCGGAATATGAAAACTTACAGGAAGGTGGATTCCAAATAGCATAGAAAATGGAAAATAATGGGTTTTGAATTTCTTCTCAAAATAAATAACTGGCCAACAGTCGTATTTGAACCATGGCCTCGAGATAAGTTAGCATCATCTCATTTTCTAGATCGTGACGATATGTCTTGTGCAGAGGTATGTGATTCAGCAACACGCTCAACCGAGCTATTAGCCCCATAAATGGGTACTCATTTAACAGCTGAGTGGGCTCATAGTCCGACATGTAAATCCCCTTTTTTTATCGAAAACTACCGCATTGCGTTGCGCCATCCAGACTACGGATCTTCTCAAAATAGGTTAATACGGAGGTTGCCTTTTATATTTCGATTGGACAACCCTAGTGTTGCAATCTGGCAACTGATAGCTCTATCGTAAAGTTTGACATCTTTGAGGTTATACGTACTCAGAACGTTTTGACATACGAGCGCTATTTGTGTTTTTTACAGTAACTTAAAAGATTAATCTCGGCCAAATAATGGAATTCAATTGTGAACATTTTCGTGCGATTATATTTTACAACTTTCGACGTGGATTAACTCAGCAACAGTGCATGGATGAACTGAATTCAATTTTTGGCGATGAAGCTCCATTAAGGACCAGTGTTTATCGATGGTATGGTGAATTCAATCGAGGTCGTAGTTCACTCCAAGACGAATTTCGTGAAGGTCGTCCAAAATCAGTTGTTTTTCCGGAAACATTGATGCTGTGCGTGAACTGATATTGCAAGATCGTCATGTGACCTATCGTGAGACTGAGACAACCTTAGACATTAGTGGGACCAGCATACATTCAATATTGCATGAGCATTTGACTGTCAAAATAATTTGTTCGCGTTGGATCCCACACAATTTGTCAATCGCTCAAAAAAAGGCTCTTGTCGATTGGTCGAAAGAAATGCTCAAAAAATACGATCGCGGTGCTTCGAAACACGTCTATGACATCGTGACAGGTGATGAATCGTAGATTTACGCGTATGAGCCCGAAAGTAAACAGCAGTCGACTGTATGGGCGTTTCAAGATGAGCCAAACCCAACAAAAGTTGTTCGCGCACGAAGCACTTCCAAGCAAATGGTCGACTGTTTTTTCGGAAAAACTGGACATGTCGCAACCGTACCACTAGAACAACGCAGAACAGTTAATTCTGAGTGGTGCACAACCATTTGTTTGCCAGTTGTCTTCCAAGAAATCAGGAAAACCAACCGCCGAAGACGGATCACTCTTCACAAGGACAATGCGAGCTCTCACACATCAGCTCAAACAACTGCATTTTTGAGCACTCAAAACATAGATTTGATGGGTCATCCGCCGTATAGTCCTGACTTGGCACCAAATGACTTCATTTTATTCCCGTACGTAAAAAAACAAACTGAGAGGTCAACGTTTTTCAACACCTGAAGAAGCGGTTGCTGAGTTCTGAATGCATGTTTTGGAGACACCTCAATCAGAGTGGCAAAAGTGCTTTGAAAATTGGTTCAAACGCATGCAAAAGTGTATAGATCTTCATGGGGAATATTTTGAAAAACAATAAAGCGATTTTCAATGATTAATATTTGTTTTTGTTCTCTAATCCCGAATTATAAAAGGCAACCCTCGTAATAACTTATTTCTATACTTACATTTAGCACACCCCTGCATCCCTTAAAACATGTCCGAGGTCAAAAGTACTGATGGCTAACGATAAACAACACCATAGGCAATAATATGTCTAAGTTTCGTTATGATCACGTAATATTTAATAATATTCAATTCATTTAAATTTGGGCATTAGGACGCTATCCATGCAAAAAATGCACCTATGTATCTGCCTCGTATATACATACATAGGTGCGAGTATTACATACTTGCAGATCATTTTTCGTAGAGCGAATTGTAGTTGAATCATTTCTGTAAGGGTAAAGATTGGTGGGAGAGGAAGGAGAAGGGGGAGGGGGGGGGGGGGGGGTGGTAGGCTGGTCCCTGACTAAATTATGTTTCTTATACAAGTTTGCAATTGGCAATGTCGTCTTAGCATGAATGGCTAAGCATCTCGAAGAGTAGGGCAGTTTATCTCGTATACATATTTTACATACATATCTATCTATCTACAGTACAACTTCTCGTATTAAAACTATTACTTTGAAAGGTGATAGATGGAGTCTTTTTTTATGGATTGGCTTGTTAGATACTACGGATATAGCACGGGTAAGACATTTTAATTAAGGTGTCTTTATTCATCTGAGTGGTACCAAGAAGACCAAGGAGCCAATATTTACATGCCAAAATAAGTGTTTAGTTAAGTTCCGTTTGTTTTCTACAGTTCGACAAGATATAAATAATAAAATAAAAATAATAAAAGAGTTAAGTTTCCTTTATACTGCAGATCAATTTTATTTTTATTGCATACACGTGTTTCGGATACCACTTGTATCCTTCTTCAGTGCTTAGGTTACAATACAAACTTATACGACTAAGACAACTTTATAAATCTTATACTGCGTTCTCTCATGACGTCATAACATGGGAGAATTTAGACATTGTTCGATCGGTCAAGCAACAACATAAATTGGATGCAGCGGAAAGCCTGGAGATTTCAAAATACCCCAGAAATATATTACTCAACACCGACGAAGGTAATTGCGTATCGAACCTTTTCCAGGTAGCCAGAGAGGTAGGGAAATTACGCAGTAATTAGGTATAAGAAGGTACTAAGGTATTGACGTATTAAATTTGTAATTAGGATCTGCAGTCATAAAAATATTGTTAAAAGTTACGGGAACATATGCAAGGAGGGTAATGTATAAGATTTATAAAGTTGTCTTAGTCGTATAAGTTTGTATTGTAACCTAAGCACTGAAGAAGGATACAAGTGGTATCCGAAACACGTGTATGCAATAAAAATAAAATTGATCTGCAGTATAAAGGAAACTTAGCTCTTTTATTTTATTCAAAATAAGTGCTTGCTACAAAACCTTCGGATTGCGGGCGTAGCCCTCTATATTCCGGTTTCAGTTGAATTGTAATATCTTTCACGAATGTAAGGATGAAAAATTTGATTGTTTTATTTGAAAAAAAATTTGAACTAATATCTTAAAATAGTAAGAATTCTTCAATCGTTTCAGGTAGCTGTTTGCACAACTATTGGTGTTATTGGAAATCCTAACTACATATATCTGAGCTATGCCCTAAATTGGGGAGTGGCTTATGACTTGCCAAATGAAACATGGATTCTACATCATGCCAATGGATTCAAAAATGACGATGAGAGTGATATAGTCACGGAAACTAAATCAAAAAGGCAATACCGGCGTGATTTGTACAAAAAACTTGAAATAACTATTGATAGGTACATTTTCTATATCAATTTATGATTAAAGTCGGTATATATCTAACCGTTTTTTTTAGTTTTGGATACAATGGCAAAGATTGCATTTTTAAAACACTCTGCGAAAGTAGTAAACGATTTTCCGGAAATAAAGAGAACATGGTGGAAAGAATGCTTCGAACTATCTTTAGGTATTGTATTAAGATGTGTATATAAGTACTACATGTATAATTCTCTTTAATACGCTTTTTTTAGCTTACCCATATTGAAGCCTTTCCCCAGAGAGCATCGTGAAATCCATGAGTATGATTCAGCTTTTCGAACAGGGAAGACTAATGATTGCTCTAAATTATATCCAAATTGCCACTTTTCTGTATTAGATTTCGCACTGGGGAAATATTCCCTACCATATGAATGATTAAAAGTACTCGTTACGTTTTGCAACACAATTTAGGATTGCTTCGGAAAATCGAAAAAGGTTTTGTAGAAAAAACTGTATAATTAATTTTCACGACACACACGAGTTGTAATTGGTAACTAACTTTATTATGTATCTGTATTAGGCAACTGAGGCCGGCCGCACATTGCGTCGTAGGCAGGACAGCCCGCGCAGCGCGAACATGGCATTGTTGTTGTAACAATTGCCAAAATCACACTTTACAAAAACAGTGCAATGCTATGTGCGCGCTGCGCGAGCTGCCCAGCCGACGACGCAATGTGCTGCTGGCCTAACAACTGAACTTTTTACACTTTTCAATCATAATAGGCCAGTAAAATTAAGCCAATTTTGGGGCTTTTTAATAATAATCAGGGAAAGATCTGGAAATAATTTTAATCCCTTCTGTAGATACTAAATTACATGGAAACTGAGTTTGCACGGTCGTAGAAGGTGAGCTTAACTTTTGGAGGGCGAAAATCCGAGAAATTTGAGCCCTTTTTTAAATATTATCATTATAACTCCTAAACGGTGCCTCGGGTTGAAAAAATTGTAGGAGTAAATTAAAGACCGTCGAATTCTGCGTTCAATGCGTTGCTCAAAGTTGAAATTCGGTTCAGAAGCGTAGTCAAATCGATAGTCAAAAAATGACAATTTTCGAGGCTCCGGAGAAAAATCACACTTTATCACTTTTTATGCTCACAGATCTTTACAACGGAAGCTCCAAATGGAAAAGCTTATCTGTAAAAGTTGGAAATAATTTGATTGTAAGCTTCATCATCAAAAGTGTCTAGCATGTTTTCGGAGACTTGAGTTAGGGTCCATGCTTCGCAGCCATAGCATAGCACTGGTCGTATAATGGTTTTGTACACGCGGAGCTTCGTGTTTCTGTGCACATGCTTCGATTTCATTATGGGGAGAACCGAGAAAAAAGTCTTATTAGCTAACTGTATCCGTCGCTTGATTTCGTCAGTTTCGTTGGCGTCCCTTGACACGTTGCAACCCAGGTAAATTAAGTTGTTCACGAACTCGATGTTGAGGTCCCCCACATTGATGTTCGGTTGTGCAGGTGTCCTTGTCACGGATTGCATCATTATTTTAGTTTTACCCTCGTTAATACGTAATCCAACTTTCTTTGCAGCGGTATCGAGCGTATGCAGAAGTTCTTTTGCGTCAGCCAATCTTCGGGACATGATGTTGATGTCGTCGGCGTACGCTGCTAATTGTGTCGACTTGATGAGTAGCGTCTTACTGTTGTCCATATTCATGGCCCGAATAACGTATTCCAGTGCTAGGTTGAAGAGCGTCGGAGCCAGTCCATCGCCCTGTTTCAAACCAGTGCGTGTTTTAAATAGATCAGTAAGTCTATTATGTATCCTGACTTGTGAGACGGAGTTGGTCATCGTCATCTTAGTCAGTCGCACTAATTTTGCCGGTATACCAAATTGCAGCATGATGTTGTACAGTACTCCACGATCGATACTGTCGTATGCCTGCTTGAAGTCGACAAAGATTTGGTATACGTTTACGTTGTATTCCCAGCACCTCTGGAGTATCAGTTTGACTGAGAAGAGCTGATCGGTTGTGGAGCGACCAGGTCTGAAACCGCTTTGATATTCGCCAATGACTCGTTCTGCGTACGGTTTTATTCTATTTTCCAGAATTTTCGTCGAAATTTTATAGAACGTACAAACTAGTGAGATGCCCCTGTAATTCTCACATCGCAGTTTATCCCCCTTTTTATACAATTGGACAGATGACGCTTCTGCGCCAATCGTTTGGGATCTTCTCGTTCTCCCATACACGCAAGAGTAATTGATGTATGGCATCAACTAGACTCGTTCCACCGAATTTTAGCAGTTCAGCTGGAATCTCGTCAGCGCCCGGCGCTTTATTTCGTTTTAGTGACCGCAACGCGAGATCAACTTCCTCTACTCTCGGGGGTTGAATGGGTGGGCCTAGATCAACAATATTGTCGAGAGCTTCCTGTGTGGGGATGTTAGATGGTCGGTTTAGAAGCTCTTCAAAATAAGAGGCCCATCGTTTGTTAATGCCATCGGTGTCGCTGATGATGTTTCCATCCTTGTCCTTACAAAGGCTAGTCCTGGGTTGGTAGCCGTTCTTAATTGCATTTACTAGTTTGTACGCTTGTCTGGTGTTTCTATTAGCTAAGTATTCGTTTATGTTCAGCAACTGCTCGTCAAAGTATTTACGTTTCTTACGTCTAATTATTCTATTCGATATTCGCCGTAGCTCGTCATATTTTTCTCTTCTGACTCTGGTTCCTCGTTGAATCCATTGTCTGTAGGCCTCGTTTTTCGCGTCCAGTGAATTTTTGCATTCCTCGTCGAACCAGTCATTTCGCGCTCGCCGGGATTTATATCCCACGACTTTCTCTGCGACATCCTTGATGGTACCCTTGAGTTCTTCCCCGAACCCATGAACGCCTGTGTTGCTAATGTTGTGTAGCATAGGTGATAGTCTTTCCTCAAGGGCGGTGGTATACGCCACCGCTGTAGCATCACTCAGAAGATTATCAACCGCAAAGATTTTGGGAGGGCTGATTCTCGATTGGTGCACTGAGGAAATTCAACATCTGTAGGTCGTCTTCACCAAGTGATGATCTGAGTCGCAGTTTGCTCCTCGATAGGAGCGGACATCCATGACACTAGACGCCCATCTCCTGCAAATGAGGACGTGGTCAATTTGGTTAACGGTATTTGCATCTGGAGACTTCCAGGTCTGCTTGTGAATGCGTCTATGTGGGAAACACGTAGAGCTTACGAATAGATTCCTGCTGCAGGCGAAGTCGATAAGTCGCTGGCCGTTGTCGTTACATTCTTCATGGAGACTGTGGCCTCCAGTGGTCCCTCGGTGCCAACTTTCATTTCCGACTTTCGCGTTAAAGTCTCCCAGCAGCAATTTGAGGTCGTTTGTTGGAAGTGAGTCGAAGAGAGTTTCAAGGCGGGCGTAGAACTCGTCTTTTACTGCGTCTTCTTTAACTTCAGTGGGGGCGTGCACATTGATGAGCCAGAGATTGAAGAATCGAGTCTTGATGCGAATCGCACACAGCCGTTCATTTATGGGTTTGAGGTCAGTAATATGCGGTTTGAGGTGATTGTTCACTATAAATGCTACTCCAAACTCCTTGCGGCCCGATGGTTTGCCACTTGTAAAAATTGTGTGCGATTTCTTGTCATTAATCTCGCTGCCAACCCAATTTGTTTCCTGGACTGCAGTAATGCTCAGTTTGTACTTTTCGACCTGTTGAAGGAGGGCCTTCTCGGTCCCCGGTTTGTTCAGGGAGCGTACATTCCGGATCCAAAAGAATAATCCTTTAGTCGTTTGCGTGGTCGTCGTTGTTGATCCGTCCAATCCGAGGCTTTTGTTCCAGGTTTCTTGACATGGAGTGGTTTTTGCAAGGACGAGTTGTCAGCACGTCGCTTAACTCCATTCAGGGGATGGCCTCGGAGATAGCTGCTTCAGATGGTTTAATAAACGTGCTGGAGCTCACACAACTATGTTGCAGGTCCAACTACGCAAGTCATTCCATCCTACTAAACCTGAGACGCTTAGGTGTTCGTCAGCCATTCAGGCTACAGCTATCTGCCTTTTCCAAACTGTCTTATCGCTAAGACATTGGCCGTCAGCGATTTGATACACTGCCGTTACCAGGGGGCGCCCACGCGGAGGACTATGGAAAAGGTCTTTGCCCCCCCGGATTGTAAGCTTAATGTAGCCAATATTTTTCAATTCGGGCCATTTTTAGAGAAGTTATAAACAAAAATTCAAAAATGGCGGCCTTTTAGTTTCCGGGGCCCCGGCTGAGGAAAACACTTTTCACTCCGATTTTTGTGACTTTTCACTCGCGTCAGTCTAAAAGTCAAGAATTTGGAAAAAAAATTTAATTTTAATTTTTGATTTTTGTTTTAAGTTTTAATTTTTTTTATTTTTTATTTTTTTTTTTCATAATTTATACTGAGTGTTTCGAATATTGGAGGCATGAAAAATTGAAATATTCGCAAATCCCCTTGCGTGGGCTCCGCTCGCTACGCTCGGTCCGCGCTTAAGGAATCGCAACCCTAAGTATCGCCCAGTTAAGCTCACCTTCTACGTCCGTGCAAACTCAGTTTTCATGTACTCAGTATCTATAGAAGGGATTAAAATTATTTCCAGAACTTTCCCTAATTATTATTAATAATATTTAATTTTACTGGCCTATAACATTTATATGCCAATTATCGACTACTCAGCAATTCAATAATTGGGCAATAAATTGTACATTGATTGGTGAATGGCGAAATAGACGTTGAAATGCTGACCGTATTAGGTTCATGTCAATATTTTATGAAAAAAAAAAAAAAAAATCAATATTTTGTGGAATTGGTAGCAAAAAAAGAAACGCTACTGTACTAAAATGAAATTGCGCCTATCTTAACACTCCTATTGTTAAAATTATATATATTTGGTCCTCCGACTATTATACTACTGATAACCTTATTACATCGATATTGAAAATTAAAATTAGTTTGTACGCAAGTTGGGTACACTCCTTATTGAATCAATATGTAAATTTTCTGTTTCTGTTAGAGTCTAAACCCGAAGCTGGTACCATGTAATTTTTTTGTTTTTTATAAAAACGAAAAAATTTTTTGAAGATTGTGAGTTTTCTGTTCGCATAACATTTGAAAATAAAATACGTTATCAATATTATTACTAGTATACCTATTATTCTGGTCAAGCTATTGTTCTCAGAGATAAATTTGGGAATAGGTTTAAGAACATTTTCCCAGAAATTTGTTTGTTCGGCTACTTCTGGTGTTAAGTTTTTATTTCATAAAGAATTTTCATAGAATTTTGTTTTATTTGGGCAACAATTTTTTTATCTCAACTAGTATATCCTTTTTTGAAGTCTGTTTTTTACCTTGTTTTATTGGCTTGTGTTGCTGTACGTGCAATCAGAACTTAAAGTAATCAAATTAATACCAACAAATTTTACATTTTTTTATATACTATTGTATATTACATCTACATTCGAAATAAGTTTCTATTTAATAAGCTGTAATTAATTGTAAATTATTAATTTTGTGCACGAACGTTGTTATTATAGCAATGGAAATGGAAAATTAGCTGCCTTTATTGGGTTCTCCCACAGCGATCTGGGAGTCAGGTGCGTGGGTGCAACTGGACAGCGAAAGATCTGGTCCACGTCATGAGGGGCTCCTTTACAGGCCCGACAGATATTTGAGGCGTCCTGGTCAATGCGGGATAGGTAGGAGTTCAGTCGTGAGCACCAGCCTGACCGAAGTTGGGCGAGTGTCGTTCTCGTTGCTCTCGGAAGTCTTTCCTCTTCCGGAGATATCGTTGGTGGTATGGACGAGGAAACTGGATTCGGACCTAAACCTGCAATTGACTGAAGAACCTCCTCCTGGTGTATCGCTGCGATGGCTGACCTGCGTGCGCCGTTATCAAAGGGTACCCTTTTGTGCCTAAGGACATCCCTTTCTAGGTCCCTCAAGTCGCGCCTAACATGTATGGGCGGCGGCGTCTTGTCCATGAGGTTGGAGTTTGGGTAATCACTTCGGTAGCAACCCTTGGCAAGAAGCTGGTTGTGGTCCCTTAAAGGTATCATCCTGGTTTCCTGATGTAGATGGTCCTGGGGTGACATCTGGAGACAGCCAGTGACAGTACGGAGAGCGGCATTTGGCACGCATAGTTGGCCACTGATCATCCGACTGCTTTATACGTGACCAGTAGAGTTTCTTAGTCCTCGCCCCAGGTACTACCGGCAAAGTCTACGCATCCTGTCGCACACGGTTGAGGCATGGGGTGATGATGTGACCATGAAGGCCAGCGTGACTCCTAGAATCTTAGGATGGTTTATAGTAGGAATTGAATGATTTCCAATCAAGATTCCAAGCTGCACCTTGACTTCCTTCGTCCAGGTGGTAAATAGGGTTTTCGAGGATTTATACGCCGAGACGGTTAGGTTCCTGCTTATGAAGAACGAGTTAAGCTCTACAGGATAACCGTTGATGTGTTCGCACATAGCCGCTATGTTGTTCCCTGTTGCCAGAATGGAGCAGTCGTCAGCGTAGGAGATGATATCGATTCCTTCAGGTGGCGTTGAGAGTCTTGATAAGTAGAGATTGAACAAGGTAGGAGATAGAACTCCTCTTTGAGGTACACTTTGTTCCTAAGCTGCGATTTGCTGCTCCTGAATTCGGCTTATAGTTGCCTAGTTGCATCGGAAGCGATGAACAGTTGATGTCGGACAGAAGCATTGAATGGCTGACAGTGTCGAAGGCCTTCGGCAGGTCAAGCGCCACCAGTATTGTTCTTTGACATGGACGAGTCTGGTTGAGATCATTATGGATGCGGGATGTAATGGTATCCAAGGCCGTAGTCGTACTGTGCATGCTTCGAAAGCTGGTGATCCGCTAGCTGGATGTGGGCCGCAAGAACAGGGTGGATTAGTACTTCAAGCTTTTTAGCAACCGGTGATAAGAGAGTTATTGGACGATAGGATTCGCCGAGTTTCGTTTTTTTTTTTCCTGGTTTTAGTATTGGGACGACTCTCCCTTTTTTCCAGATTACGGGAACGATCAGCGAGTAGACGGATAAATTGAAAGTAGCCGTGAGATAGTTGATGGCTGACAGATCGATGTGTTTGAGCATAGTCATTGAAATGCCATCTGGTCCCAATGCTTTCGAGTTGTTCGCCTTTCGTATTCGTGGATTAACGCGGAGCGAAAATAAAACACGCCAGCCATGGTTGAGTTGTTAACAGAGAAGGAAGTTTATTGATAAACGTATTAAGTTGGCTGCATATCATTTGACATATGTAAATGTTAAGGTTCGTTCATACTAACAACACCTTATAGGTGCAACTAATTAGTCTGTGGTGAAAACAGGGATGCTATCTGTGGTTAGGTTGCAAATCTACCTACGAATTTTACGCCTAAGTCTGTCTGGTGCGGGGTGCTCAATAAATTTTTATTGAACCGACTTGCGCAGTGGGTAGGGTCACTTACTGGATATTCACCGACTGAACGAGGACGTTTCCTTTCTGTTTAGGTGAGTTGGAAAGGGCACGAACAGTCGACCATAATTTGCTCAAACCTGTGGTTAGGCTGCAGCAACGCCATCTAGATATACAAGCCTGCGCTCAGCTGATTTTGACGGCTAAATTACACAATTATTTCCTGTGATGACGCCATCGTATCCACAATCCAGTGGTAGGCGACTGCTGGCGGCGAGTCCCCGGTATTTGAGCGTTCCGTGTTTAGTTTTCGTTTTCCGCGTTCAGTGTTTATTTGTTAGTAAAATTTCATCTAGTGATTCGAGAAAACAAACACGTGCGCGATGAAAGTGTGTCGTGCGGTCAAAAGATGTATTTTATCAAGTGTGAACTGTTCCATGATACTCTGCGACTGATCCCCGGGGCTGCGGCTTCGACCAAATTGCTGCAAGTGTCCAGAAAGTGTGTTTTTAGAGGACTAAAATGCCGTCTGACGCAATCCAATTGTAAACATAAGTATGTCGTGCTGGGGACATCGTCGTGTGCAGTCACTGGCTTGACGAAGGAAATAATGACATACGCGATCAGCTGAGCGCAGGCCTGTCTATCTAGATGGCGTTGGTTGCAGTTATCCGGATGGGTGTGCAGTCGATAGCTGTCAAACGTCGTAAATAAATAAATAACTGGCGCAACAGTCCAATTTGAACTACGGCCTCGAGATGAGTTAGCATCATCTCATTTTCTAGATCATGACGGTTTTTTGTGCAGAGGTATGTGATCAGCAACACGCTCGTCATCATCATCGTGGCGCGACAGCCCGACGTCGGGCCTTGGCTCAACACGCTCAACCGAGTTATTTACCCCATAATGGGTACTCATTTAACAGCTGAGTGGGCTCATAGTCCGACACGTAAATCCCCGGAATCGAACCGGGGCCCAGTGCGTTGAAGGCGAACGTGCTAACCGTTTCGCCATCCGGACTACGTCAAACGTCGTAGCTGTGCTTCCATTCGCTCTTGTTACTTTTGTAATTTTCAAGCTGTTGCCTAAGCTTTTTGCTTCATCGCTAGTTCTTAACCCGCTGAAGCTATAGAGTACTGGGTGTGCGCATACTTGTGATCCCTTTTTATCGTTTCGGTTGTTCGCATTTCTTCGAAATCTTCGACCGGTTTGCTCTGAGTGACTTAAGTGTATACGCCTCATACGGTTTTGCACGCGTGTGAGTGCTCTACATTTACAACATTTATAAAAGCTTAATGACCAGCTTGAAGCTTTGACACTCAGTGAACTTTTCAAAATTGTAAACTTTACCAATTCGTGACTTAAGAAAAAAATTGTGAAAGCTCCCTAAGCAGGGTCCCACACCACATTGGAAGTATCGATCCAATAATCGTAATTTTTTTCGTTATACTGTGCGCGCTAAGTTACTTTTTCCAGTCTCAACATGGTGGAGTGTTCAGCTACATCATGCCTGGATAAGGCTGACAAAACGCCAGCCATCGTATGTGCCGGTTTCTGCAGCTGTCTTTACCACAGCAAATGTGTCAGTCTATCCGGTACGATTGGGGATGTCATTCGCCAAGCTAACTCAGGTATTTACTGGTTCGGCGTTAAATGCCGATCATCTTCTATGGCTATATATGTTGCCTCCTGGACGTGCGAAACAAGAAGGGTGCCGATATTGGGATGGGAAGAGACCATTATCTTATGATCGCTAATGTTCGATTGCGTATTGCAGCCGTGCGCCGCCCCAGCGACGAAAGATCCAGGCCCCGCAAATTCAACACCGCTCGACTAAAAAATCCAGCTGTCTTACAACAATATAATGACCATCTTGCGCAAAAAGCGGCTGAGATAACTAGTCACCCAGATAGTGACATAAACGAAAACTGGGATGCCATAAAAAATGCGTACATTGATAGCGCAAATACCATCCTTGGCCCAAACCCGGATTGCCGGAATAAGCCCTGGATGTCCGACGCTTCATGGCAGCGGATTGTTGAAAGAAAGGAGCTGAATGTTCGTTTGGCTGCAGCCTCAGACGACAATCGAAGCAGCATCGAACTCCTTTACCGTCAGAAAGCTCGAGAAGTTCAGCGTAGTGTGCGACGCGATAAAAGAGTGTATGCCAATTCTCTTTTAGCGTCAGCAGAAGAAGCCGCTAGAAGTAACAACTTAAACGCCGTATACGGTGTCATCAAGGAGTTTACAGGTGGTCGTAACTCCTGCCAACATCCGGTGAAAGATAGTGATGGAAAGCTACTTATCTTGGAAGAAGATCAAATGAGGCGGTGGAAAGAACACTTCGCCGCGGTCTTGAACCGTGTAACCTCTGGTGAAGTTCCCCCTCATATAGATAATCTAGCTAACCATCAAAATGTGCGTATACGGTCCACTGCCCCGACTAAAGAGGAAATAGTCACTGCAATTATTGCACTAAAACGAGGAAAGGCCGCCGGACTTGACGGCATCCCTGCCGAACTTTATCAAGCAGCCCCAAGCGTAACTGCCGATTTGCTGCACCCACTTGTTGATAAAGCGTGGAATACAGAGACCTTTCCCACTGAGTGGAAGGAAGGTTTGATCATCAAACTTCCAAAGAAGGGTAGCCTCACAGACTGTAATAATTGGAGAGGCATTTGTGTGCTTCCTGCCGTTGCCAAGATAATAGCTAAAATCGTCCTGGAAAGACTAAAGGCCCACTTAGAAAGCACAATTGATGAAGAGCAGGCTGGCTTTCGATCCGGATTCTCCTGTGTCGATCACATTAACACCTTGCGAATCATCATCGAGCAATGCGCTGAATACGATTCTCCGCTTCACTTGCTTTTCATCGATTTCGAAAAGGCTTTCGATAGTGTGAACCGGGATTCTATATGGGCGGCCTTGCGCAGGAGAGGCATCCCTGAGAAGCTTGTGGCTATTATTAAGGCAACCTATGACGGCGCGAAATGTCGCGTTCTGCATAAAGGTAAGGTGTCGGGGGACTTTGAGATTCGCAGTGGAGTTCGGCAGGGGTGCATCCTCTCACCGATCCTATTCCTCATTGTGATCGGCGATGTGTTGCATGCAGCCCTATCCGGACTCGACAGAGGAATTCAATGGACTTTGACATCTTATCTACAACATCTTGACTACGCTGACGACATATGCCTACTCTCCCACAAAATCATGGATCTGTCCGCAATGGCGTTAGATCTCGAGAGGGAGGCAAGCAAGGTTGGGCTAAAGATTAATACCAACAAGACCAAGGTTCTTAGCCCGCCGTTGCGAAAAAGAAATCCGACACCTATTGCCATCAATATTAATGGGCAGCCTGTGGAGAAGGTGGACAACTTCGTCTACCTGGGTAGCATTGTTGCCGAAAATGGTGGTACGGAGCAGGACATCGCTCGTCGTATCAACCAGGCTAAACGTGCATACGGCATGCTGTCCAAAATCTGGCAGGGCAGTTATCTCAGCATCAAGACCAAGCTGGGCCTGTTTCGCTCCCTGGTACTATCAGTACTTTTGTATGGGAGCAGTACATGGAAAGTTTCCGTAGGAGTTACCAGAAAGCTGCAAGTTTTCGTCAACTCATGTCTTCGTCGAATTTTAAGAATTTTCTGGCCCGAAACAATATCAAATGAAGAGCTAAGTCGGCGTACGGGTCAGATGCCAATCGACGAATTGATACGCAGGCGAAAATGGCAGTGGATAGGTCACACATTGCGGAAGAGTGATAACTGCATTGCTATGCATGCCATGAAATGGAACCCCATTTCCAACCAAGGCCGACCAAGAGGGGGTCCTCGAATCACATGGCGTCGATCTGTGGCAAAGGAGTGTCAGGTACTGGGTAAGTCTTTTGGGGAGTTGCGCCCCATTGCCCAGAACAGAGTACGATGGCGCGCAGGAGTAGTTGACGCGCTATGCCCCGCTAGGGGTTAAGGCAAAGTAGTATATATGTCAGTAAGCTGAAAACTGCCAACCAGGTCCTAAAGGCGACTTCGACTGAAATAGCCACCATTCAATCGAAGCTTGGCTCAGCCATTAACGAACTTGCATCGCTATTAACTCCTGGCGACCCTGGTCGGGCAGATAGCCAATAATATCTTCAACAACAAAAACCGCCTAAGCCTCAAAGACAGCGCAATCACCAGACTGAACAACAACAACACCAGGAACCACAATTGTTGCCTAATCAACCTGATGCCCCTAGCATCAACGAGTTACAACGCGAACTCAACCAAATTTAGGGCCGATTTTTTTTTTAGTTTTTGTAAATGATATTGTTGCAAAGTAACAAGGCTATGCAGGGAAAACACGACTGTTCCGTAGGAGATGTAGAAACAAAGAGACTGGTTTATTCAAATGATAATTGTAACAAGCGGTAAGTTTTAAATTAGAGTTAGATGTATGCGTGAGAGTTAATAAGCAAATACCGTTAGTGTAAATACGTGTACAAGACAATTTCATTTCAACACTCCCACTTAATTAATATTGTCTGTACAATTTAATTATAATTTCGAAATGTAAAAATCCATTTTAAATTTAACCAGAGAATTTCAAATTTAGTTTCGAGTTTACAATAATTTCAAAAAGCTAATTCAATTTCATTTCATACTTTGAAGAGAAATATGCCCCATCTGGGTTGTACAAAACTGATGTTTTGTGGCTGGAACAGCTTTTGTTAGGGCGTCCGCTACCATTTCGCTTGACGAAACGTATTCAACAGTGATCAAGGAGGATGCTACACACTGCCGAATGCAATGATGACGAATTTCGATGTGTTTAGCACGCGCTGAGTACGAATCATTTTGGGAAAGGCTAATCGCTGACTTGTTGTCGCATTTGATTTGTATGGGATTGTCACAGGAAATGGAAAGTTCTCGCCCAAATTTAGCTAACCAAATCGCTTCCCTTGCTGCCTCCGTCAACGCCATATATTCTGCCTCACAGCTCGATAAAGCAATTGTGTGTTGTCGGTGGCTCGCCCATGAAACAGCAGAATTGGAGAAATTGAACATGTAACCTGTGCAGGATTTCCTTTGGTCAATATCGCTCGCCCAGTCAGCATCACTATATCCAGCCAATGCAGCATTTCCTTTACTGCAAAATTTCAATTTAAAATTAATAGTATATTTCAAGTACCTCATAATTCGTTTGACGGCGGACCAGTGCGCATTGCCGTAACAAATGTGGTATTGGCTCACGTCTCCTACAGCGAATGCGATATCCGGACGTGTTCCTTGTACCAAGTAAAGTAAGGAACCCACCGCTGCTTGGTATGGAATCTTCGACATCGCTTCCTTCTCCTCTTCGGATTTCGGTGACATGTCCTTTGATAAACGTTGATTTGGATCTGAAGGTGTGGCTATTCCTTTGCAATTCGACATGTTGAACCGCTCTAGAATTTCCCTGATGTAGTGTTCTTGATCCAAATAGTAGTCGCCGCTTACTTCGTTGTAAGTAACACGGAGCCCAATGCAATTTTTCACTTTCCCCAAGTCCTTCATTTTGAATTTTTTAGAAAGATGTTGTTTTAACGCTTGCTTTTCGGTTTCATTTTTCCATAGTATTAGCAAATCGTCGACATAAACTGCTACTATTCATATAGGAATGTTTTCCGACTTTTTAATGTATACACATGGATCATTTATTGAACGAGTTAGCCCAAACTCCTTTAAAGCATCATCCAGTTTTAGATTCCATTGACGTCCGCTTTGTTTTAAGCCATACATTGCCTTTTTTAGTTTACATACAAGTGATGATCCGTCGTTTGCTCCTTCAGGTTGATATATGTAAATGTCCTCTTTTAAATATCCTTGAAGAAAAGCCGTCACGGCGTCCATTTGGTCGATTTGAAATTGATATCTTGCCGCAATCGCTATTAACAATCGTAATGAACTATATCTAATAACTGGTGAGCAGGTTTCTTCATAATCGAGTCCATGTATTTGCGAACAGCCTTTAGCTACCAGGCGAGCTTTGAATCTTAGAACTTTGCCATTTTCATCTCGCTTCGTTTTAAAGATCCATCTTGTTTTTAGTGCTTTTCTTCCAGGTGGTAAATTGGCTAGTTCCCAAGTATTGTTTTCGACAAGAGAATTTAGTTCATTTTCCACAGCTTCCTTCCACTGAATTTTATATTCACTTTTCAATGCTTCGTCCAATGAGATGGGATCCAAATCTAAGATTATGTTTTCATCTGTCACAAAGTTCGCGATGTTTTGACCATGTATCCGTTCAGATCGCCTAGTTTCATCAATATAAACACTTTTATCTGGAATATAGTCAGGATCATTTTCAATATCAGTGAATGAAACTGACTGATCTGTATCGGCTTCCACTGAAGACGAATTTACTGATGTGGATAACTGGAGCTCAGTTGAATCAGTCGTTGAATTAGTTGATTTATTTAACAAAACATCTTCCACATTTAATGTTTCATTTCCAACATTCACACATTCATTGTTTCCATATTTTGGATTATCCTCAAGCACAATAACGTCTCTGCTTTCTGAAATTTTTCCACCATCTTTTTCAATCAAACGATAACCTTTTGTTTCGTTACAATAACCCATAAACAGCATCCTTTTTGATTTTGAGTCCCACTTACGACGTTGTTGAGCCGGAATATGCATCATTGCCGCCGAACCAAAAATCTTCAAATGACTTAATTGCACAGGACCATTTGTCCTAACAGCTTCGGGTCGCTTTCCAGTTGCAGATGCGATGGACCGATTGATTAAATAGACAGCAGTATTCACTGCTTCAGCCCAATACTTCGTTTTGAGATTCGCGTCAAAAAGAAAGCATTTTGCCCTTTCAATTATGGTCCTATTCATTCGCTCCGCCACTCCATTTTGTTGAGGAGTGTACGGCACCGTAGATTCATGCCTAATCCCACTTTTCGCGAAAAATTGTTTAAAATTATTGTTCATAAATTCGGTACCATTGTCAGATCGGACAGTTTTAATTGTCTTTTGTGTTTGATTTTCCACTAAATTTTTAAAGTCCAAGAACTTTTGGAAAGCTTCACTTTTTGTATTTAAAAATTAAACAAAAACTTTTCTCGAAAAATCATCGATAAAACTAATAAAATATTTAGCGCCACCAATTGATGGGATTTGCATGTAACAACAAACATCAGTATGAACGAGCTCTAAAAAATCCGAAGTTCTAAATGGACTTGACGGAAAAGGAGAACGAGTTTGTTTGGCTCGAATGCAAACTTCGCATGTCGGCATTGATTCACCATTATCGTCAAAAAGATTAAACTCTTTGTTAATTTTTCGCAAATCACCAATATTAATATGACCCATTCTTCTATGCCACGTAATTAGACCATTTGGATTATTAGTTAAACGAGCTAATGATTCACTTGCTTGTAGTTTACATATATGTCCCGTTGATTAATTTTGCGGTGAATTGTTCTTTTTATTGTAAATATCACAACCAGTTTCACTAAATATTACGCGATTACCGTTCTGGATTATTTTGGCCACAGATAATAAGTTAGCTGATAAGTCAGGTATGCACAAGACATTGTTAACCTCCATGAGATTTCCACTAATGTTTAAAGTCAAATCAACAACACATTTAACTTTCATTGTTGCATTATTTGCAGTGGTGATTTCTCTTACTGATGTATTGCGCTTTCTCACTATATAATTAGCATACGGAGTCATATGCTGAGATGCGCCACTATCAATAAACCATTCGTCCTGTGAAAAGGAACGAGACAAAAATACGGCACTAAATGCGTTTTTTTCCTGAGAAGAGATGTTTTTTGTCTTTTTCCAACACTTGTTTGTGAAGTGGTTGGTTTTATTGCAAATTTTGCACGCTTTAACCGGTTTGTGGTTCTTTTTATTGCTCGATAGAAACGCGTTAGTTGCAAGATTCGAACTATGATTCACTTCAATTAACCGGGTTTTAATTAAATCACTTTTTATTTCGATTCCTGAGCTTTCGATACCAATGATAAATGTTTTATATTCATCCGTAAGACCAGCTAACAAGAAACACCCAATCCATTCCTCATCAATTGCAAATCCAATGCTAGCGAGCTTACTGGAAGTGGGTATGATTTCACTAATGTATGAGTCCATGGACGGAAAATTTTCTAATTTTGTAGTAATTAGAGTACGAATTAGAGTAATTTTTCTAGAAAGACCCGTGTCTTCATACATAGATTTTAGCTTGGTCCAAATTTGAAAGGCTGATGTGCACTTTTCGATATGCACATATAGATCCGGATTAATACTTAATACCATTAACGCTTTGGCAGTTTTTATTTTTCCCTCGTCCGTTTCACCATCACTTAGACATATCTAATTTATTTAGTTCGAAAACCGCACGTATAGCAAGTGACCACGTTTGAAAATTTTCCGAACCTTTCAATTTGTCTATCGATGCAATGTCTTTTGCCGAGGAACTCATGGCTAAAAATCAGTATTTAATTATTAGTATTTTATTAAATTAATATAATACCTTTTATACTACTATTTATGCCAGACAATAAAATGCCCTTTTTTTTTAATGGTACGCCCTTTGTTTCTTATTGAGTTAAAACGAAAAATAATTTTATTTCAAAAACGCGTTTTAACTTCTGGGCCCATAACCTGTTGCAAAGTAACAAGGCTATGCAGGGAAAACACGACTGTTCCGTAGGAGATGTAGAAACAAAGAGACTGGTTTATTCAAATGATAATTGTAACAAGCGGTAAGTTTTAAATTAGAGTTAGATGTATGCGTGAGAGTTAATAAGCAACCCAGCAAAAAACATAAGTTTTATTAAAAGCTTAGCTTCAAACAGTTTACTCCTTACTATATAATGGATACATTTTATAAGGAATCCCATTTCGATAGAGTTATACCTTATTATTACCTTAACGCAACATGGGCCATGTCATTGGCTATAAGGTTTAAAGGGGAAATTGAAATATTAGCCTGTAACAAAGGTTTATATAAAGCTTAGGACAAGGGCTAAAAAAAACTTTCTATAATGCTTATTTACTAGTTAGAATAATACTATGATAAATTAAAGATAAGGTTAAAGGTTAAAGTTTAATAAATATGAATAAATAAGCATACTAATAAGACTTTGTTATTATTAAATAATGGGTACATAAACATTATATTATTGAAGGTCGTTAATCAGGGAAAACCTAACGTAATATAAAGGAAATTTCCCAAAATAAAAAATATGAAATGTTAGGATACACGCCTAATTAGTGATGTAAGGTAGTGTAAGGATTTATTGCTCTTAATTAGTTTTTAAAAAAAAAAAAAAAAGTTGTGTAAGGTAGGATCATAATAGTATTAGTATTTAAGGATGTAGTTTAGCCTTCTTTGAGTAGTCAGCACCACGAACTGAGGAAGAGAGCAAGTGTCTCTCGAAACAATTGTATTCGAAAAGGAAAAATAAAGATCCCGTTATGGAAACGCGCTGTTTTAATGAAAATAAGTTTCAACGGGAAAACTACCGACAACAGAAGTATTATATTAAGGATTTTATACATGTTATTCATTGTGCATAAATAACGGTTTTATAAATTATTAAATAAACTTTACGCAACATTATATTAATGTATAAATAATACTTTTTAAAATTATTAGATAAAGCTAATGTATAGTTTATCATAATAATTGTATTCAAAACCCCTTTTTGACTTTGCTTTTTTAAAAATTTATAATGCAATAAATTTAATTAATTCGGATGCATTTCGACAGTTATAGTCATCCTCAGCGAGTTCATTTTAAATCTGAGTTTAAATTGACTCGCTGAGGATGACTATAACTGTCGAAATGCATCCAAATTAATTAAATTTATTGCATACAAATTTTTAAAAAAAGCATAGTCAAAAGGGTGTTTTTAATCAAAAAAATTAGAATATTCATGCACCTTGCGGTTTATTTTTTTGTCGTTTTTATAACATTAATCACTAATGTGTCGTGTTTCCATGAGAGTTATATTAATGCGCAGGTGCTGTTTATGGACTGCGGTCAAAGCAGCGGTACCTGCTGGCTATAAACGAATATTGTTTCATAGATAGCGGATGTCGCTGCTCAAACAGCTTGTTAAACCGCAGACTAAAAATGGCGCGGTGCATTGTAGACGTAATTTACTTTTCAACATTTCAAGTATACCACACTGTTGACCTGTAACAACAGCGTACATACTATAGCTATTTTTCCGTATACGGCTCCTAGAGAAAATTATCAATTAAACAAATGCCCTCTAGTCTTCAAGGAAAGGTCAGGTTGTATTTTCATGATATCAAAAATATTAAATATGCAAGTGTAATTATAATTACATAAAGTTTAAATGAAATTATAAGTAAGATTAACAAAAATATATATAAATTTCATATTTTTTTACAGCACATCATTCTGTCTTTCTTTTACTTAATTTTTATTTTTTTGAAATCGCCTTTGATCTGTACGATTTTTCATCCTTCTCAGTCCTTCTTTTAAATCCTTCTCGTATTCGTCAAACCCCCCATAATATTGACGAACGCATTCTATAAATCATAAAATAAATATATGTATGTATGTGATATGCGCTCAAAATTAATAAAACTTTAAACTTACGGTATAGTGTTTTTTCGAAAAAAGCAAATTGTTTAAGAGCAACCTTGCCCCTTCGTCCGTCCCAATTTGTATTCGAACCAAGTGTATCGGAAATAATGTAATTCAGCTTTCCCGATAGTTTTCCCTTGAACTGGGTTGTTAATTGTATTTTCTGGTAAAATAAATTCAGTTAAATTAAATTAAAGCCAATGAGGAAGTAAGTCAACTTACTAATGCGTCCTCAAATGCTTTGTCTTTATTAATTTTTGAGTCCAGTTCGGTGATATTTTCAACTTCCTTCAATGGGAAACGAAAAGCCTCCTCACTGCATTGCCCAAATAATCTTTCATAGATTTTACTGACCTTAATGGTCAAGTCGCCCAAAGCTGTCGATTGTTGGCGCATTTCATTACGCATAGCAATTACAGTGTCTTTTAAATCTATAAAGATAACGTAAAAATTAAAAATCTATAACAATTTAATCTAATAGAAAGATTCCTGCTCACGCCGCTTCGTATTAGGTTTATGACGTAACCAGAAATCAACCTAATATTATAATCATTATATAATAAAACAATCAAAATTTAAAAAATGAAGAATATTGTTTACCTTTGAGGTCGCTCATTATACGTGGGTCTGGACTTTGGCTTATCGTTGTAGCTATTGATGCTGCTGGGGAAAAATTGTCGTTCCCATCATTCGGTGGTACGATTATAACAAAAGGCTGTTCATCCACTGGTTGGTCGACTAAAGTTATAATACGTTTTGCGTCAACGTTAATTAATAGATGGGTAATGAAATAGTTTACCTTCTTGTGGATCCATTGCTGGGTGTATGGAGATGATGAAGAAGTGCGTGTATGAATAATTATTTAATGATGATATTGATGCAAAATAGGTATTAGAACTATTCGAGCGCTATTTAATTTTATGGGAAAATATTTAGTGTAACTGCTTTTAAAATCAAAAACTTGTTCCTCTTCGGCTATTCCGGAAATTTCTACAATTCCCAATTTTGTAGAGTTAACAGGATATAAAAAAAATGGTGTTATGTTCATAATTTTTCGTCCTACAATATAATATTTCCCATTTTTTATTCCTAATGCCATTATTTGAATTGGAATATCTTCTATTTGAATAAAGTTATTCGGAAATTTCTTCGAAAAAAAGACTTGATTAAATCTTAGTGATACTAATGATTTATCTATTAAATCATTTTCACGGCGAAAATGATTTTGAACCGGAATATCATTTAACTTATTATTCAACTGCATGAGAATATCCTGCGGTTTTTTAATTTTCTTTTTTATAATTTGTAGATGGTTCTCAAAAATATAACTGTCTGATATCCCAATTTCTTGTATTGAGTCCACTAAGTGCAGCAAACCATGCACTTTATATGATACACTATCCTCGCCGTAAAATTTGCCAAAATCCGAAACAAATAATTGAATAATTTCTTTCACTATCACAGAGTTGGAAACGAACAAGCTTTTGTCCTGACATATTCTATATGCACAGCATAGAAGTAATAAATGTTGATAAAGCCGTCTATCCAAAATATCCGTAAACACAACCATCCCTGTATAAAGAATCAGCTGCCTAAATTCGGTTCCCTACCATCTTGAAAGCTCTTCAAAAACCCTCGGTTGTCTGCTGAATTCTTTAGGGATGCTTGTTTTTAATTCTACTAGCTTCATTGACAAAATTTGTTTTTTATCTTGCGATATTTTAAACGAACTAGTAACTCCGCCGTTAAATATTTTTGTTATCATTTTTTTAAAAACTCCAAGATCAATTAAATGGAGTAAATCAAAAGGAAATTGTTTGACCATTTTGATCCCGTATGTCTCTAGTATATTCGGTTGGTTTCGATAATCTGCAGCATGGTTCTCTTTATCTCTTCTATTTATAAAACTTTTGTCAGTTCTAGCAAGTCCTACACTAGTGGAAAAAACGGTTCTTTTATTTTTACGACTACCAATCTGGTTGCAAAAAGGGCATCCATGGAATGCATTATGGGACACTGTACTAGATGTTAAAAATGCCCTGGCAGGTGCATCACATATAAATGCTCTTATGCTCAATTTGCAAAGTGTATTGCCAATTAAAATTCCGTTGCTGTCAATATCTTTCAACTCATTTATAAAATTTTCAAAGTATTTATCAATACTAGCAGGCTTGTTAGGACCAACAAAGCACCCAATAACAAAAGGCCTAAGGTCGCACCTATTGACAATTGCTCCTAAAATTGGCCATAATTGAGTTCCTGAACTCTTGAATAAGGGCAGGCCATCTACATTTACATCAACGTAAATTGTTCCATTGGATATAATGTTGAAATCGCTATATTTCATAATATTTTTTGCGATACCAAAATGTATATAGCTGCCGGGCTCAACATTTATAATTTTACATTTTTCTATTTTTCTCGTTTCCAATAGAGTTGACATTGATAGTGGAACATCTATTCCAGCATCCCTTAAAATAAGCAGTAACTTTTTTCCCGAATTATGGGAAGTATTTTCTTCTAGAAACCAAATTGCCAATTGATTTTTAAGAGAATTTTCCGGTTTGTCCCTATTTGCATCAATGTTTTCAGTATTTAATTCTTCATCATTATTCGCGACTTGAGGGAATATACTATAACTATTAGCATTAATCGCTTCTAGTTCCAGGTTATCATTTTTTTCACCAACATCCTGTCCTGCCAGCATCTGTTCCCTAGCTTGGTGGACTAGCCTCTTGTAATGCCTTTTGGAGTTCCCACAATAGGAGGGAATCATGATGACGTTCCAAATGTTTTTACAAACCGAACAAGATGCAGTTCAGTAAACTAATTACACTATTTTTTATCTTTAAAAATGTTAAATTGATTTTTAAATCGATTATAAAATAATCGTCGTTGGCGCAGGCTCGAAGATTTTAGGTTTCACTTCCAAGAAACATGAAGAATTTACCTATTAGACGTTTAATAATCACTTCACAACAGGCGAAAGAAAAATCAGCAGAAAACACTTGCATTAACTAGAACAAAAACAGGACCTTTGCAATCAAAACACTGCACGAAATGCTTTTCTCAAAATGTGATGAAATACCATGCGGACTGGCGACGGAAAAGTTTCACAATATTTACAGTTACACGACGCGATGGCGATTTAAGTTACACTAATGATTATATAAGCTTTACTATAATCTTTATTAATCATTATTAATAAGATTCAGCAATTTCTTTTAATAATGATTATAAAAGCATTACTATAATCAACATCGACGCATTCTTAAACTGAAAATTTCACCGAAAATTATGAGTGCTTTGAATAATGATTATGTAAGACTTTCTGTGAAATTGAATTAAACCTTAATTTAATGCTTAGATTAAATTGAAACAAGTTTTATATTTGAATTATATTTATGATAAATAAAACAATTTTGTGAAGTTCACCTAACCTTAATGTAATTGTATGACATACTGCATATATGTAGTACTATTATAATGATTACGGAAATGTTACTATAATTTCCACCTATACATTATGAAACTGTAGATTTCCCCAAGCTTTCAATTTAATTACATTAAGACATAAATTAGCGTTAGAATAAGGTTTTAAAAAAGATAAGAGGGAAAAGTATGCCTTATGTATTCCTTATACATTATAAGCCTTATAAAGTTTTTTACTGGGAAATATCATTAGTGTAAATACGTGTACAATACAATTTCATTTCAACAGATATCATCCAACATTTTGAATACGTGCGGGTATGGCAGTTCGCGGATGATATGAAAATTGCTATGAAAATTGGCAATGTAAGCGACTGTCTCAAAATGCAATGCGATTTAGAGAAATTGCAAAATTGGTGCCGCGATAATAATTTAAATTTAAATGTTAGTAAATGTAAAGTTTTGAGCGCGTTTAGATTAAAAAAATCCTCTCTTTTATGTGTACTCCATAGCAGGTAGTGTTCTAGAAAGAGTTTCTGAGATATCCGACTTAGGTGTAATTTTTGATCAAAAGCTTTCATTTCGGCCACATACCGATTACATTTTGTCAAAAGCGAATAGCATGTTAGGGTTTGTTAAACGGAACGCGCGTGAATTTAATGATCCTTATACTTTGAAGATTCTATATATTATTATATATTCTTCATTTGTTCGCTCGATTCTTGAATATTGTTCAATTGTGTGGAATCCTTTCTATAATGTTCATATCGAACGTACAGAGAGAATTCAACATAATTTTACTCGTTTTGCTATTTACCAAATTGGCTGGCGTTTTAAGCCTGATTATAGTACTCGTTGTGCCTTATTTGGTTTACAAACGTTAGCTTATAGAAGGACTTTCCTCAACGCGATGTTTATAAGAGACTTGCTATGCTCTCACATTTCGTGTGAAGATATTAAAAATTACTTTGTAGTTAGAGATTGCGATTTGCGGCGCAACAGTCTTTTTATTCAGCCTTTTCATAGAGTGAATTATGGTCTTAATGAACCTATTACACGGTCTATTATCCTATATAACAGCTTGAAGGATATAATTGACTTTCACTCAATTAACAAACTTATTTTTAAAAGAATATTTTGATAAATTTCAATTCTAATTAAACAATCTGCTTGGGTTTGCACTCGATAGATTGATAAGTCACTTACGTTGAGTAAGTAAAGTGATGCAGAGAGGCCCAGTCCCGGGATGAAAGCTTCTGTGATGCACAATAATTAAAAAAAAAAACTTCAAGTCAAGTTCGCAGCTCTAAGTAAACAACTTTGCCCGGCTTCTAACAATACGGAAAATACTTCCCAGTCTACAGAAGACCTTACAAAAGACCTTACAAGTGACGACATTGTGACTCGCTCTGGCTCAAGAGCTAAATCACAATCTGACCTGTCTCTTGACCGGACGTCTGTCATGGCGCCTTTGGAGGTGGCTAACCTGGACGCTACTTCCACTCATCTTGCTGCTCAACCATCATCCTTACCTGCAAACAGTTCATCGCTGTCACAACTTCAGTTAACACCAAGTCTGCTACTTCCACAAAGCTTCTCGCCTGGTCTACAGAAACAACAACCATTTCCACTACCAAGCATACCGCAGACTCAACACTCGCAAGACCATCAGGAGCAATTACGAATTTGCACACCTCCAAAGCAACTGTTCCTATCTAAACTTGCTTACAATACCACGGAAAACGAAATTGGGCAAAACATCATCAGGAAACTGGGTTATGAACCGTCAGTTCTTACTTGTAGGAAGCTAACTAAGGATAATATTCCTAACAAGGTGGTCGCTTCGTTCAAGTTAACTATTCCGCATGATTTACTGCTACTTTTCAACGAATCCTTTTGGCCTAATGGGATTCTAATGAAAGAATTCACATGCAAAGAGGATTTGTAATGAAGGGCTCACTGATTTGATACTGCTTAAGTTTAGAAAGATGAACGTTGACAACTGGCAAGGCGTAGGCATACGCTTGCAGGCAGCTCTGTTCGGGATGTGGGGTGGGATCTTGCCTACTAGTTGACTTTAGCCCATTACACTAAAGAAAAATCGTATGCCGGACAAAACAAACAGGAGGATTAAATTTGGAGACGTACCGCGACGTTAACACGACAGCGCCGACCAATTCATGTGTGGATCCAGATGTGGTTGGACCACAGCCACTATCTCCAACCTGCCAACAGATCCGATGGCCAAGATTATGGATCTCCCAAAACTAGATCACTCTGGTGCACCTACATCACAAAAAGGCAGGGGAATTCCATCAAGGAAAAGATTTCGTGTTCGTATCTATTCCATCTTTATTCTTTTCGTTTTTTTTTTTTCAACTTTTTGGTGTGTACATTTTAATATACAACCTAGTTATTTAGACCGAATAAATAAACACTATAATATTAACCCGATAAATAAATAAATAAATAAATAGAACTATTAAGTGAATAGGTATAATTAATAAATTAAGAAATACATGCAAAATAAATAAATTTATAATATTCGAAACAAAGCAAGGAGTAACGGAAAGAACTAGTACATCGCAAACAAAGACAGACGAAACGAATCATAAAAACTCACCCCATTTATTTCGCACGGCACCGTGTTGATAATAAGGGCTAGAACCTGAAGAATAACTTATTTCAACACTTTTTCTTCCGTATCTCCTTTTCGGGTTTAATATTAATACTTTACTCTAAGATACAAAAAAAACGACTTAAATTAAGAAACTAATATGACAAGAAAACAAAACTAATTCAACGAAGATGTCGACGAACGAAAACAAATTAAAATCAATAAAATTAATGCTCCGGGCTCTGATCGCTCCACAGAAAAATTAATTTGGCGATCGGCGCTTCTGATGATGGCAAATTGAACGGTTTTCGGTCGAACACCGCAATGAAGTTAATTAGATAAATTCTTTCGTTATGGAACCGGTAACGATCACGTCGATTAAAGTTCCTTGTTGCCAACTATAGCGAAATTTAAGGACGTTTGGCGACAGTATTTCTCCACTGTGCCACAACTCCAAAAATGTCGTCACGGCAATCCAATTAAATTATATCTTCCTCCAGACGGGTGTAAAAAAACAGGCCAACATAAGTCGTTGCGAATTTCGTATTCAAACGCCAAAAAAAATGCCGGTCACTATATTGCCGTTGTTGCAGGCTCTCGGACACTAATCTTTTTAGGAAAATTGGCACTTGGCGCACTTTTGATCGGATATTACAAAAATATTATTGCGTAGAATCCATTGTAATTCTTTAACTTTTTCACGAAATGTTCAATTTTATGTGTTTCTAGTTCCTTTTACCCAAATCCCCCGTGTCCATCCTCCTTTTCTCATCCCGTTCTATACCTTCGCCATGCATACGATACAAAGGTGTATAACATGCCATTCGCACCTATCGACATAAAAAGGTGTATGCCAGAACAGTAAGACAATATTTATGCTCAAAAGTGCACTCGAACTATAGCCTCACTGTTCCGGCAAAACACAGCATCGGCAAATTGCAATGCACATCAACAGATTTAGCTCTGTAGCTTTAGTGCTAGCAACATCATGATATGCATAAATGTTCTCATACTCTCATGGTGTTAGTGAGAGTTACGGTAGCGGTCATGCTGCAAAGAATGCACTAGTCTATAGGTACATAATACTGACCGCTAGCAAAGACGATTGCTGTTAACATTTATGCTGCGGGGAAGCGAATCACCTGTTTTAAGGGGGGTCATTATTATACCCAAGACTTTTAGTATAGGGTATATTGTTTTTGTCACGACGGAAATATGTAACACCTTAAAGGAGGCTCCGGAAGTATAGCAATGTATATATATAATTGATCAGGGTCACCTCCTGATTCGATTAAGCCATGTCTGTCTGTCTGTCGGTCTGTCCGTCTGTCTGTCTGTCCGTCTGTCTGCCCGTTCGCACGATAACTTTCGAAAGAATGAAGCTAGAGCCTTGAAATCTTGGTCAGATGTTGGAAGTATGATCTATTTGGTTGGTATTGAAAATGGGCATGATCAGGCCGAGAGAACGCCTACCTCCCCTACATATGTAAAATAATTAAATGTATTTATAACTCCCGATTAAATAAACATAAAAAGCTCTGGCTTTGGTAGATTGTTTGAGAGGGTAATCTTATACTCCCCTGGAAAAATGAAATCGATCAGTTGAAAACTAACGGTAATTTTCTTACAAAGAGCCCCGTACTACCCTACTTTTCAGGGTTTTTGTCTATAACTCTTGAACCAATTGACGTAGACATCTGATTTTTGGCATGTAACCCTAAAGTTAGAAGCTGTTTGAGTTCTAGTAAGTTGGGCATAATCAGATCAAAGGAACGCCTACCTCCCCTACAAAATTCAAAAAATTAAATATTACTTTTAATACGATAACTTTCGATAGAATAACACGAGCGAGTTGAAAATTTGGCTGAACGTTGGTAGTAAAATCCAGTTAGTTGGCATTGAAAATGGGCAAGATCTGACCCAAGGAACCCCTACCTCCCCTACAGATGAAACTTGAAATAAGCGATAACTTTTGATAGAATGAAGACAGCGACTTGAAATCTTGGTCAAATGCTTGAAGTTAAAATAGATTGAGTTAGTTGGCATTAAAGATGGGTTAGATCCGACCTAAGGGACCCCTACCTCCCCTAGAAATGAAATTTAAAATAAGCGATAACTTACGACAAAATAAATCTAGCGACCTGAAGTTTTGGTCAAATGTTTGCAGTAGGATCCAATTGGCTAATATTGAAAATACGTAAAATCCGACCAATGGAACCCCTGCTTCCCCTACAAATGAAACTTCAAATAAGCGTTAACTTTCGATAGAGTGATGCTAGAGACCACCTCCCCTACAAATATCCCGTAGTACCCTGCTTTTCACGTTTTATTTTATCTATACTTCTTGAATAAACTGATATGGAGAGCTGATTTTTGCCATGTAAACTTCAGACGAAAAGCTGCTTTAGTTCAAGTAAGATGGGCATAATTAGGCCAAAGAAGCGCCTACCTCCCCTGGTATAAATAGGCCATATTCGACCAAAGGAACCCCCTCCCTACCACAGAACCCATGGGTAGGTATGGATGTACAATTATCAAGACGCGATTTGACTATTGAAGCCTATGCTCATTCAGCGATAAAGAATCTCAAACAAATTTTTGGCTTCCTATGCCGGGGATTTGGTGTGTAGGGGATATGGAATTTATTTAGCCGGTTGGTTCTGGACAAGATTTTCTTTTTGGCTGAGTTCATAAACTTCAATTCGTTTCATTATTATGATATCAAACAAGTGTATGTCTATTTGAAATCTGATTGAATATTAAATCCGGTGGTTCAGTGAAAAACTCAGTTTATGAAGTGTTGGATAATTTTTTTTTTAATCAATGAGGAAAAGAAATTTTGAAGTATAGACCCTCTTAAGAATCCATAAAATGTCTAAGTACAAACAGGCTTGATTTTCATTTTCTTTCTTATCATTTAATTTCAAGTGAGAAGATTTGTTTAGTCTGCTGTGTGGAGAATCTTTTTAATTTCTTTGTCACTTGAAATGAACTGAAATGTTGAAAGTAGAATATTGGATGTATTCTTTCAGTATTGACATTTTAAAGAGATCGGTCCAACATTACGAAATTAGAAATATCAGAAAGTGTCCGTGGAGTGTTAAAAAGTTACAATAGAAAAATTTAAATGAACATACAGTGTTTTATTAAACCCAGTGATTTTGTGAATAATGCCCGGTTCACATTATTCCAGTCCAGTAATCCAGTCCAGCAATCCAGTCCAGTGCTGGACTGGATCATATCGTCTACATGATTCCAGTCCAGTAGTCCGACGAGTGTGTTGTTGATTCGGTAACTATAGTGACAATGATTTCTGGGCGAGCTGGAATCAAAAAGTAGACCGACAATCCAGTCACTGGACTGGATTGGATTGCTGTCCAGTGCCGGTTCACATTATTCCAGTAGCAATCCAGCGCTGGACTGGATTACTGGACTGGATCGGTTACTGGAATAATGTGAACCGGGCATAATAGGGCATAAAAAGTGAGTGACTCTGAAAAAAAACACCAAGTGATTTTGTGAAAATTGCAGTAGACATATTCGCATAAAGTGTCAGTGGGTTAATAATAGCGCATAAAAACTGTGTAACTGTGAAAAAAGGTGTACTTGGTAAGTGATAACAGACGAACAATACCCCAGTTGCGGTTAAATTAAAACAAAGTAAGGTATTATGCCAAAATTAAGTAAAATTTCTGATGCTCAACGTCGTAGCTCTGCGAGGCTTCGCATGCGTGAAAATCGTGTGGGAATTTCCGAGGAGTTACGCGAAGCAGACCGGATATCTAAAGCCAGGCGGCGGCGTGAAGGTCAAGAATACCGGTCGCAAGAGTGGGCTACTGACTTAAAGACAAGGTCTAAGAGAAGGACCAATCTATTCTATCGCTCGCAAGAGCAACGTCGAGATGCAGAAAATCGAGCTTCTAAAAGACTCGATCCTGCATATCGTCTGAAGGAACAGGAACGAAATACGGGTGCCCATACCGTAATGCGTTCTGATCCAATTTATCGCTCGCAAGAGCAACGTAGAGATGCAGAAAATCGTGCTTCCAAGAGACTCCATCCTGCATATCGTCTAAAGGAACAAGAACGTGATACGGATGCCCACACCGTAATGCGTTCCGATCCAATCTATCGCTCGCAGGAACAACGTAGGGATTCAGAAAATCGAGCTTCTAAGAGACTCGATCCTGTATATCGCCTGAAGGAGCAACAACGGGATACTGCTGCTCATTGCTTAATGCGCTCTAACCCTATACTTAGGTCGCAAGAGCGACAAAGGGATGCGCAGCATCACGCACTGAGACGAACCGACCCGGTATATCGTATTAGAGAACAAGACCGTGATATTGTGGCGCATGCTACCAGTCGCCTAGACGTAGATTACCGCGACCAAGAGTGTTTGCGAGCCACAAGATTGCATGCTCAACGTCGCCTATCGTCGTCCTATCGCTTAAGGGAGCAATCTCGGGACTTAGATCATCACCGGCAAACCCGTTTACAACGCCGGAAACGTGAAGACGATCTGCGAAGAATGGCTCATTGTCGTGTTCGTCTTCATAGACTAGATCTCGCCCTTCATATAGGAGTCGATCTCGAGACACCAGCAACTTTCGTTGAAGAACCACTTGTGCCCTTAACAATCCATTCAAAACTATAAACTTGCGATAAAAGAAGGACCAACAGAGATTTGTGTTTGTTGCGGAGGCACTTGGTTTCGTTCTCAAATGAAAAGTCTTGAAATTATATCTATTTCTGAAAAGCATCCTCATTTAAGCGTTGATGATGTTTTCTACTTGGCCAACTTTTACCCAAACGAACAAGGTCCATATAAATTTTGTTCAACATGCTATCGTTCAGTTTCGGCTGGAAGGATGCCAAACATATGCCTTGCATCTGGATTAGATTTCCCACAGATACCTGGCTGTTTAAAGGATCTAACCTGCCTAGAGGAAAGATTGATTTCACCTAGGATTCCATTTATGAGAATCATACCTTTGGGATATCAGCGACAAAGTGCACTACGGGGAGCAGTCGTTAATATACCCATAGCTGTAGAAGAAGTCGTTACATCACTACCAAGAACATTCGACAATAGTCATGTTGTTCAAATTCATTTGAAGAGAAGGCTGGCATATAATCATGATTTCATGACAGAGACTATTCGACCGGGAAAAGTTTTACAAGCCTTATCTTATTTGATCAACACAGAACTATATCTGAAGCACAGAATACAAATATCAGGGGAATGGATACAAAGCGTCGGTTTGCATGAAGAGTTACCTTTTGTTTCTGATCCGCAGGACTTGGCCATTGTTAGGGGAATTTTTGATCAACCGCAAAATATTGAAGCAGTTGAAGAACAAGTCATCGAAGAGGAAGAGGAGAATGCTTTGAATCCTGGGGGACAGGAAACCCTTCTAGATAACTTTGCATTAGAGAATGTTTCTCTTGATCGGATTATTATGGCTCCTGGGGAAGGAAAGCGTCCGAAAGATATCACCGCAGATGAAGATGCCGAGGAGCTTTCATTTCCAACGATATATTGCGGTATTAAACGAAAGAGCAATCTATCATTTACCAAAATAGCACGATCAGAAATACGCCGTTTTGACCGCAGATGTGCCCGGATCGACAAATTGCTATGGACGTACAAATATTATGAGCTTCAAAGGATAAAATCTGCAATATCTGTTTGTTTTCGGAAAAAATCTGGGGAGTCGGGAATATCAGCCATGAATATGTTGAACGAAAACTTTGTCAACAATTTGATTCAGCATGATGACGGATATCATGTACTAAAGGGGCTGAGGTCCTCCCCAGCTCACTGGGAAGCTGAGAAAAAAAGGTTATGGCAATGATCCGACAATCCGCGCTTCCAACATTTTTCATAACATTATCAGCAGCAGAATCTCGATGGCCCGAACTGATAGTAATTTTGTCGAAATTAGTAGATCGCAAGGACATAAGCGAGGACGAGGCTGTAAGCCTTTCTACCAATGAAAAGAACCGTCTCATACGATTGGACCCGGTTACATGCTCTCGATATTTCGACTACCGTATAAGACAACTCTTCAAAATCTTTAAGACAGATGTATTTAAAGATCATCCTGTCGAAAAATATTATTGGCGTATCGAGTTCCAACACAGAGGATCGCCTCATTCCCATGGAATGTATTGGCTTCAAGACGCTCCAGTGTTTGACCCTTCTAGCGAACAAAGTTTTTGTCAAGTACAACAATTTATTGATCGTTATATACAGACTGAAGGGCAAAGGGATGACCTAAAGGAGTATATCTCATATCAAAAGCATAGGCATGGTCAGTCATGTCAAAGGGAAATGCGAGGCCAAACAGTCTGCAGATTCAATATGCCTTACCCACCGATGCCTGCAACTAAAATTCTTTTACCACTTACAGAAGATAACGTGGACTTGAACGTACACAAGGCGAATTACGGCAAAATTAAGTATTTGCTTAATAAAAGGGTTACTTCAGAGGAGGAGGCCCTCCTAAATAATTTTGATAATTTTTTGCAGCATGAGTGTGTAAATCTAAGCTTTGAAAATTACATATTCGCACTAAGATCAACTTTGAAAAAGCCAAATATTTTCCTGAAAAGAAAATATTGCGATAGGCTGCTAAACGCTTACAACCCAATAATACTGGGCCTTCACAAAGCTAATATGGATATTCAATTTATTTTAGATGCATACGCTTGCTGTAGTTATATAGGTATAATCAATTATATAAATAAATCAAACAGGGGTGTATCTATGGTGTTGAGGGAAGCTATGAAAGAAATCCTATCCGGCAACTATTCTGTAAAACAGAAATTACAGCATATTGGCAATAAATTCATTAATGCTACAGAGGTTTCGGCTCAAGAAGCAGCTTATAATATTCTCGGAATGCATTTGTCAGAGGCTAGCCAAGCAGAAGTCTACATAAATACATGTCACCCTGATAAGAGAGTGAAAATGGTAAAGTCCCGTTTTGAATTAGGACTGATGGAACCAGACTCGATCGATATAAGTATTTATCCCCAACCTTATTGATCATTACTCACGAAGACCAGATATACTTGAGAATATCTGTTTGGCTGACTTCGCAGCTAATTACCAATTTTCCAAAACAGCTAGGGGATCACTAACAAGTAATGAAGAGGAAGAAGAGGGCATTATGGAAAGAGGTGAAAGTGAAGTTTCTGGTTTATATTTAACACTCAAAACCAATGCAGGGTACGTACAAAAGAGAAGAGAAGAAGAAGAAGAGAAGAAGCCCCGTATAATTCGCTACAGAAAGTTTAGTCTTGACATAGATAGGGAAGATTACTTCCGAGAAATAGTTATGCTGTATTTTCCGTGGCGCAATGAGCAGGAAGAACTTGTAAATAATGATAATGAAGAAACATGTAGAAGAAACCTGCTGCTGGTCCAAGTTTAACATATTTGAAGAGAGAGAATTGGAGCGGGCCTTTGACCAATTACGCCAGGAAGAAATACAAGAAGAAGATCAAGAAGAAGTGCAAGAAGAACGAGGTGTAGATTTAGAGTTAGATGATGAATTCAGAGCCTTGGCTATTCCTGAAGTGAGTAGCAACATTAATATTTTTGAACCCGATAATGCAGCTAGCGAAAATAATGAAGGAGAAATTGGTTTGATAAGGTTACCACCAATTATCCCCGATTCTGATCTCTCTGCAATGGTACGAGGTCTAAACTATAAACAACAACTTTATTTTAGGCATGTGCTCCATAAGGTTAATGAAGGAAACCCATTTTATGAGTTTGTTGGTGGTGGGGCTGGTGTTGGAAAGTCAAGGCTTATACATACTCTTTATCAAGCGCTAATCAAACGTGCACATTCTACACCAGGACATGATCCCAATATGATATCAGTTCTTTTATGTGCTCCTACGGGAAAAGCTGCTTTCGGAATTGGCGGAATAACTCTTCACGCCATGTTTGCATTGCCTGTTAATCAGTCATCTGTTGAGTTAAGACCTCTAAATAATGATGCAGTCAACACCTTGTATTCAAAACTTTTAAATATCAAACTGATTATTGTCGATGAAATATCTATGGTCGGTGCCAGAATGTTTTCCTATTTAGATTTACGGTTGAAACAAATTTTCAAAAGTACTCTACCCTTTGGAGGAATACCAATAATTGTCTTCGGTGATTTAAAACAGCTTAGTCCTGTAGGTGACAAATGGATATTTGCATTAAACAGACGCGATCCCTATAGCGTGATATCCGGTTCAAATTTGTGGGATATGTTTAAATATTTTGAACTTACTGAAGTTATGAGGCAACAAGATGATCACCATTTTGCTGTTGCTTTAAATAATATGTCCGAAGGAAAAATGACAGATCTCGATATTAATGTGATGAAAAACAGAATTGTAAACCCATCTAACATTCCTCACTCCGCCATCCATCTGTTCTTCTCCAATACTGAAGTATCCAGGTATAACGCTATCAAGCTTGGAGAAATTCTTACTGAAGAGTTCACCCACACCGCCAAAGATACTTTAAAAACTGCAATGGTTTCTCAAGAAGCAAGCAAAATATTCTGGAGGCGGTAAAAACTCTCAAAATTTCTGAAACACAGGGGTTGTGTCAATTGCTTTTGTTAAAAACATCTGCAAAATACATGATGACAGTTAATGTCAACACATCAGACGGATTAATGAATGGCGCAACAGGTGTGTTAAAGCAAATTGATTTTCGAACAAGTGAGTCGAAAAAAATTCCAACTGTACTTTGGATAAAATTTTCGGAAGTTACAGTAGGCGAGACAGCCAGGAGAAAGAATAGGCATCCAACATCATCCGATTGGACACCAATTACTGCAGTTACGCGCTCATTTCAGTATAAGCGCAATGAGCAGGTCTCCATAGTGCGAACTCAATTTCCCGTTGTTCCTGCGGAAGCTATCACTATCCATAAGAGCCAAGGAGCTACATATTCTCAAGTTGCAGTTCATATAAATAACCGAATTAGTCGTTCGGCGTTGTATGTTGCATAAAGCAGAGCAACCAATGCATCCGGACTGTACATAGTTGGTGACTTCCTTCCACCTAAACCTTTTGCGGCTAATGACGCACTTCAAATTGAACTTAATCAATTGAGGACTCAAAAAAAACTAACAACACAATATGAGGTAATGCAACAGAATGAAGATAATTCACTATATGTAACCTACCACAATGTTCAAAGTCTATTGCTCACATCGAGGACATTAAAGCTGACTTAATTTTATTATCTT
The DNA here is from genome assembly GCA_964017055.1 of Chloromyia formosa. Taxonomy (NCBI): domain Eukaryota; kingdom Metazoa; phylum Arthropoda; class Insecta; order Diptera; family Stratiomyidae; genus Chloromyia; species Chloromyia formosa. The sequence goes on from OZ024818.1 coordinate 66,535,956, forward strand.
CGGATATATTATGTTTCGTTGAGACATGGACTCTTGAAAGTGAGAATTATGAAATCCCAGGTTTCAGGATCATCCACAGGACTGACAGTAGCGAAGGAAACAAACGAAACAGGCAAGTGTTTAGTTTCCGTGGCCCCGGGAAAGAAAATCACTTTCTTACTAAAACGTACCTGAAATGCACGAATCTGGTGGAATTTTTGACCAAATCGCAATGGTTTGCGAGATATCGGCTCTTAAAGTTTCCTCAATAATTTTTAAAATTGACCGAAACTACGGGAAAAATGTTCCCTTCTTCCTTATTTCCGCCGATGGAAAATAAATGTTTGAGAACAATTGATCTTCGGCAAACACCTTTGGTTCCGGACTTTGCTGTCTTTCGGGTATTTGTTCCCAGGGAAATTGGATCTTGCCGGTGGAGGCATAGTGGAGACAAGAACCACAAAGAAAATTAGACTGACAGCTATTTGCCGGCCAATCAGCCAGCCACCCGATAATTATGCTAAGCTGAGCATGATGAAAAGTTAGAAAAAGGCGAAACTTTGAAAAAAGGCGTGCAAAAGATGATTCAAATGATTATCTGAATTAATTACAAAGCATAACTTTGCGGTAGTCTCCCGAACTGCATTACCACAGGAAAGAATCCCACCGTAGACACGGCGGTAAACAACGCGAAGACAACCACCGCAGGGAAATTATCGGTAATAAGCTTTCTCATTCTTTTCACTGCCGAGCAGAACAGCACAAGGCAAAAACGGACAATTACACTAGCAACTACTGCGTGGAGTGGTCCTGCACTGCTCTGCTCGGCTGCTAAAAACAGCACATATTAAGTGCGGGAAGAGGAAAAAGAAATTGGCGAAAATGTTAAGTTTTCGAAGTCGAACTTCTGGCTAATTTTGTATTTTTGGTAGAGCCCCCAAATGGAAGAAACTGAAGTCCCTTTTCAAAAATCTGCTTCCGTTTCCAGGATATGGGGGTTGAAAGGTGTCTCTTTGTGTGGGGGGTACTCACGGAAATGAAAATGTTTAGTTTCCGTGGCCCCACTCCTGGTTAATTTTGTATTTTTGGTAGAGCCCCCAGATGGAAGAAACCGAAGTCCCTTTTCAAAAATCTGCTCCCGTTCCCAGGATATGGGGGTTCAAAGGACATGTGGGCACCTTTATTTTACATATTTGTAGTAGCAGATGCGACCGAACTATTGTTAAGTTCAAAGTTTATAGAAGGGCGCGTAAACATTGAATATTATTTTTCACCTACTACTGATGTTGAGATTAAGAAAACAGTTGAATCATTACTTAAATTTTTACCCTCAGTAACGATGCAGTTGGGATGACGCTGTACGCAATTAATTTTCGAATATGGATTTTACAAATTGGATTTTACAGGATTTTCCAAATTGAATTTTTAAATTTATATTTTTTGGGTTCAGTCTCTTTTATTTCATATCTCTAAATTTCCATGTCTCATTTATTTCAATTTTCTGTGTCCTACTATATCATATAGCTGTCATACGAACGACCGGTGCAATAGCTAGTTTTTATCAGAGAAACTTTTTATTTTTTAATGTATTCTTACCAATTTTCAAAGTAATCAAACATAAATCTGTCGTCAAACCAACGGAGTCGGACCACTGCGCCATATAGGTACTTTAAGAACGACCGGTCCAAAAGTCTGTGTTTCTGAAAAAACTTTTTTGTTTTCAAATACATCGTAACTAAATTTTTTTTTTTAAATGCCAAAAAACATTCCCGAAATTGGTTGAAGTAATTTGGGTGGAATTGGAGCACCATTTCATATACCTCTCATAGGAACAGTAGAATTGGAGTAAATTTTACTACTAATTTCAAAGTGGTAAATACAGAACGGTTGATCCTTTCTGCATTTACCATTTATAACAACACAGACTATTGAAGGAGTCATACCCTTCACGCATCGCATGAAGGGTGTCATACTTTGGCAAGCTAGCCGAAGGCTAGATTGTTTTATATGAGATGTTAGAGTTATAGTAAATAATGACAATATGATACCCTTCACGCGAAGCTAGTCAAAGGTTAACTTGTTTTTTTTTTTCTAATTTAAAATATGTTTCAGATTCCTTTAGCGTTACCCAGAATGCACCACGTGGAGGTAGAATCTGCTGGCATTCCGCTCCAGAGAGGGACCCCTCGGCTCGTCACTTCCGAAGTAATTTGTGACTCCAAACCCTCTCTGGATAAAAATAAAATCGACTGAATTTGAACATAAGTCACTAATCGAATTCTACATTATCTTTACTACTTTTACTTTAAAATCCTCATCCGAATCACATAGTTGCGGAATTCACAATTTTATATTAACATTGCTGGTTTTACTTTTATAATTATTACTTCCGAATGCCGCCCGAAATATATTGATTAAATGAAAAAACGAAACACGAAAAACCTTGCTTTGAAATTAGATATTCTTTACTCTACAATTAATTTATAGATCGGCAGTTCCCCGTACTATTTCATTGATGTCTCGGAGCTCCAGGGAGGGCAACAGTTCCCCATTGACGTAGCCGGGGTACACAGTTCGTAAGTCGCACAGAAACTGCATAATCTGTAACCCCATATCATGCTTGTATTTTTTATCTAAAAATTGTTGCCTATAAAAATGTTCGGCAAGGTATCTTCGAAGAATTTGGGCAGACCGGTGGCTTTTTATAGCCTTCTTTACTAATTTGTTTTGATTTTCTAAATCATTTATGGTATTCCGTGGATCCTGGGCATCAACGTATTGCCCAATTCTATGGTTAGTCGTCAAATGTTCCGTACTTGAAGAAAAAATTAATTTTAAATTTCTATAGTGGCTTGCTGAATCGGTACAAACCACGCTTGTGTTCGGATCTACGAAAGCTTTGATATAGGGCCATAGATCATGTTTTTTGCACGACTGCACCGGGAAAAACATCGCGCATTTATCTTCTTTACAATAAAGACCGAGAAGGATCGTTTTCATTGGTGGCGTGTCTTGGCCTTTATTGTATTTTTTTTTCGTTAAAAATGTCTCGTCAATGTGGACGGTTTTTCCTGGACCTCCGAGACGTGACATACGATGGGATGCGATTATTTCTGTAACCTTCCGCCAGTGACTGAAATAAGCGCTTATTGTCGGTCTACTAATACCCTCTGCTTCCTGTTGTCGCCGCCATTGTATGAAATGCTCCTCAACTTCCGACACGCGCATTTTCAATACGAAGCTGATTAATAAAGCAAGTACCTCCTTGACCTTAATGCGGCATTTAAATCCTGCCACAATAGTTCCGGTGCAAGGGTTTATGGACTTTCGGCATGTTTTCCGGCTTTTTCTTTTACCGACAGCAGAAGAACAGCGCCAAATCCATCCAAGCTTCTTTTCAGCATAATGTTCGACGTTCATCGGCATTCCACAACACTTTGGCGGAACAGAAGTAGGGGCGGGAACTAAGCCGACTTCTTCTAAAAATTTAATGGCTTCCACATCCTCAGAAACCAGTGGGCCAAACGAACTAAAAAGCGAGAAATTCTTTAACTTACTATGAAGTTCCGGATGGGCTTCCATTTTTGTTTCGCTCCAAGAATTAAAAACAAATTGAGGAAAAAAATCTACACTTTTTTAAAACCAAAACAGCCGAATTTTAAATGCCAATGCGTAAGATTATGGCAAACAACCGCACTACACTTTATCAAAAAATTAACCTACCGAAATTTTTATTTTTTATTCAAAATAGCTCGAACTGTACTTTAACTTACTGAAGTATATTCTAGTTTACACCAAAAAAAATGCTCCCGGTCTAAATTCAGTCGATTTCCAGAATATAGTAACTAGACGGTTAGTATACCGTTTAAAAGCTAAAAGGAGCATTTGATTTTATTGATTGTCACGAGTAATTCGTGATTCAAACCCGAAAAGCTATTCAACGAGTTCGTCGGTATTGCAGTTCGAAAAATCCCATACAACTATGTAATCTTAACACTTACCTCACATTAGCAAAACATTTGTGCTTCGGCTATTGTCATCCTCAGCGAGTTCATTTAAATGTAAATGTAAATTAAATGTACCCGCTGAGGTTAAATTTTATGTACAATAGTCCAAAAATTTGATTTGATTAACCAATCGTAAGTTGTAATGTAAATGAAAACGATCCTTCTCGGTCTTTATTGTAAAGAAGATAAATGCGCGATGTTTTTCCCGGTGCAGTCGTGCAAAAAACATGATCTATGGCCCTATATCAAAGCTTTCGTGGATCCGAACACAAGCGTGGTTTGTACCGATTCAGCAAGCCACTATAGAAATTTAAAATTAATTTTTTCTTCAAGTACGGAACATTTGACGACTAACCATAGAATTGGGCAATACGTTGATGCCCAGGATTCACGGAATACCATAAATGATTTAGAAAATCAAGACAAATTAGTAAAGAAGGCTATAAAAAGCCACCGGTCTGCCCAAATTCTTCGAAGATACCTTGCCGAACATTTTTATAGGCAACAATTTTTAGATAAAAAATACAAGCATGATATGGGGTTACAGATTATGCAGTTTCTGTGCGACTTACGAACTGTGTACCCCGGCTACGTCAATGGGGAACTGTTGCCCTCCCTGGAGCTCCGAGACATCAATGAAATAGTACGGGGAACTGCCGATCTATAAATTAATTGTAGAGTAAAGAATATCTAATTTCAACTCTAACATCTCATATAAAACAATCTAGCCTTCGGCTAGCTTGCCAAAGTATGACACCCTTCATGCGATGCGTGAAGGGTATGACTCCTTCAATAGTCTGTGTTGTTATAAATGGTAAATGCAGAAAGGATCAACCGTTCTGTATTTACCACTTTGAAATTAGTAGTAAAATTTACTCCAATTCTACTGTTCCTATGAGAGGTATATGAAATGGTGCTCCAATTCCACCCAAATTACTTCAACCAATTTCGGGAATGTTTTTTGGCATTTAAAAAAAAAAATTTAGTTACGATGTATTTGAAAACAAAAAAGTTTTTTCAGAAACACAGACTTTTGGACCGGTCGTTCTTAAAGTACCTATATGGCGCAGTGGTCCGACTCCGTTGGTTTGACGACAGATTTATGTTTGATTACTTTGAAAATTGGTAAGAATACATTAAAAAATAAAAAGTTTCTCTGATAAAAACTAGCTATTGCACCGGTCGTTCGTATGACAGCTATATGATATAGTAGGACACAGAAAATTGAAATAAATGAGACATGGAAATTTAGAGATATGAAATAAAAGAGACTGAACCCAAAAAATATAAATTTAAAAATTCAATTTGGAAAATCCTGTAAAATCCAATTTGTAAAATCCATATTCGAAAATTAATTGCGTACAGCGTCATCCCAACTGCATCGTTACTGAGGGTAAAAATTTAAGTAATGATTCAACTGTTTTCTTAATCTCAACATCAGTAGTAGGTGAAAAATAATATTCAATGTTTACGCGCCCTTCTATAAACTTTGAACTTAACAATAGTTCGGTCGCATCTGCTACTACAAATATGTAAAATAAAGGTGCCCACATGTCCTTTGAACCCCCATATCCTGGGAACGGGAGCAGTTTTTTGAAAAGGGACTTCGGTTTCTTCCATCTGGGGGCTCTACCAAAAATACAAAATTAACCAGGAGTGGGGCCACGGAAACTAAACATTTTCATTTCCGTGAGTACCCCCCATACAAAGGGACACCTTTCAACCCCCATATCCTGGGAACGGGAGCAGATTTTTGAAAAGGGACTTCGGTTTCTTCCATCTGGGGGCTCTACCAAAAATACAAAATTAACCAGAAGTGGGGCCACGGAAACTAAACATTTTCATTTCCGTGAGTACCCCCCATACAAAGGGACACCTTTCAACCCCCATATCCTGGAAACGGAAGCAGATTTTTGAAAAGGGACTTCAGTTTCTTCCAGCCAGAAGTTCGACTTCGAAAACTTAACATTTTCGCCAATTTCTTCTTCCTCTTCCCGCACTTAATATGTGCTGTTTTTAGCAGCCGAGCAGAGCAGTGCAGGACCACTCCACGCAGTAGTTGCTAGTGTAATTGTCCGTTTTTGCCTTGTGCTGTTCTGCTCGGCAGTGAAAAGAATGTGAAAGCTTATTACCGATAATTTCCCTGCGGTGGTGGTCTTCGCGTTGTTTACCGCCGAGTCTACGATGGGATTCTTTCCAGTGGTAATGCAGTTCGGGAGACTACCGCAAAGTTATGCTTTGTAATTAATTCAGATAATCATTTGAATCATCTTTTGCACGCCTTTTTTCAAAGTTTCGCCTTTTTCTAACTTTTCATCATGCTCAGCTTAGCATAATTATCGGGTGGCTGGCTGATTGGCCGGCAAATAGCTGTCAGTCTAATTTTCTTTGTGGTTCTTGTCTCCACTATGCCTCCACCGGCAAGATCCAATTTCCCTGGGAACAAATACCCGAAAGACAGCAAAGTCCGGAACCAAAGGTGTTTGCCGAAGATCAATTGTTCTCAAACATTTATTTTCCATCGGCGGAAATAAGGAAGAAGGGAACATTTTTCCCGTAGTTTCGGTCAATTTTAAAAATTATTGAGGAAACTTTAAGAGCCGATATCTCGCAAACCATTGCGATTTGGTCAAAAATTCCACCAGATTCGTGCATTTCAGGTACGTTTTAGTAAGAAAGTGATTTTCTTTCCCGGGGCCACGGAAACTAAACACTTGCCCAAAATTCAGTATGCTGGTAGCCTTAACAAGAATTTTAAAATTTACATTTTTTTTGCGCGGTAATCTTAGCACGCATTTCATTTTTATTTCTAAAATATCTTTCTCAAATTTCACACCAATCAATATTATCTTTAGCTAAATCATATTCCTGAATTTGGTTGAAATCGGAAATTAATTAATTATTCGAGTTAATTGTTGAAAATTACATTTTTATACCCTAGACTTTTAGTATAGGGTATATTGTTTTTGTCACGACGGAAATATGTAACACCTTAAAGGAGGCTCCGGAGGTATAGCAATGTATATTTATAAATGGTCAGGATCACCTCCTGATTCGATTAAGCCATGTCTGTCTGTCTGTCTGTTTGTGTGTTTGTCTGTCCGTTCGCACGATAACTTTCGATAGAATAAAGCTAGAGACTTGAAATTTTGGTCAAATGTTGGAAATATAATTTTCTTGGTTGGTACTGAAAATGGGCATGATCAGGCTAAGACAACGCCTACCTCCCCTATATAGGTAAAATAAATAAATGTATCTATAACTCTCGATTAAATAAACATGAAAAGGTCTAGCTTTGGTAGGTTGCTCGTGAGGATAATCTTCTACTCCTCTGGAAAAATAAAATCGATTAGTTGAAAACGAACGGTAATTTTCTTACAAAGAGCCCCGTACTACCCTACTTTTCGGGTTTTTTGTCTATAACTCTTGAACTAATTGACGTGGACACCTGATTTTTCGCTTGTAACCCTGGGATAAGAAGATGCTTAAGTTCTAGTAAGTTGGGCATAATCGGATCAAAGGAACGCCTACCTCCCCTACAAATTTCAAAAAATTAAATATTCTTTTAATTACGATAACTTTCGACAAAATGACTCTAGCGGGTTGAAAATTTGACAAAATATTGTCAGTAGGATCTACTTGGTCGGTATTGAAAATGGGTAAGATCCGACTTAAGCAACCCCTACCTCCCCTACAAATGCAACATCAAATAAGCGATAACTTTTGACAGAATCAAGCCAGCGACTTGAAGTTTTGGTCATATATTTGAAGTGAGATCAGGTTAGTTGGTATTTAAGATGGATTAGATCCGACCTAAGGAACCCCTACCTCCCCTAGAAATGAAACTTAAAATAAGCGATAATTTACGACAAAATAATGCTAGCGACTTAAAATTTTGGTCAAATGTTTGTAATAGGATCCAGTTGGCTAATATTGAAAATACGTAAGATCCGACCAACGAAACCCCTACTTCCCCTACAAATGAAACTTCAAATAAGCGATAACTTTCGATGGAATGAAGCTAGAGACTTGAAATTTTGCTTAAATATTTGTAGCATGATCTTATTTGTTGGTGGCAATAATGGGCAAGATCCGACCCAAGGAACCCCTACCTCCCCTACAAGTGAAACTTCAAATAAGAAATAACTTTCGATAGAATGAAGCCAGCGACTTGAAAAATTCGACAAATATTTGTAGAATGGGTTAGTTAATTGATTTTGATATTAGTCAAGATCCTCCTGAATGATTGCCAACCTCCCCTATAAACTGGCCATATATGAAAATTCACTTTTAATGCATATGGTTGTTACCAATTGGTACTTTTGGTATCACTACTAGGTCTGTACAAGTCTAGGGTATATACGCTTCGGACTCCTGGTTAAATGTTGAGTTGTGTCATTGTTCTTGTCGTAGTGCGATATTCTCCTTATGTATAGAAACAAATTAACAAACTTGTTAATGCCCTTATTCTTGTCAGCATCCTCAAAGTCACATCCTTCAATATCCTCATTCGTATCAGCATCCTCAAGTTAAAATATTTGTTTGTCCTCATCCCCATCCTCATCAGCTAAACAATATCCTGTTCCACTGTAGTCCATGCCAATTGACATCAAAATTGGTAATTTGGTAATTTTGTGTTTCCCTTAGCAAACGGTGATGGTCGGGAAACTTTGGTTGGTATTCATAAGTTTCGCGTATTCTATTTAATGTTTTGACCAATGCTCTCGTGTACGTGTAATTTTTCCTACAGGCCTGAACGTATTTGAGAACATTCAAGCAGGTAAAAGTCCATGCCGTGTTGGTTGCTATTCCATTTGCTGGAATGTTTCCAGAAATGTTCACGTGTGTGCGTACTCCAGTGCTTCGTACACACCTGAACATATTAGGGAACATTCTGGCAAATGGAATAACACAGCATGCGCGTGGACTTTTGAGAGTGCTTCTTGTTTGTTGTTACTGCATTTCCAGAATGCTCTGGAACTGACAGGGGTGATGTTATCCTATGTATATGTAAGTATCTGTTATGCGGAGAAAATGCTCTCAAATAAGTTCTATACTAGAACTGAGAGGAGTAATGTTATTTATAATGCGAAAAACAATATGGTAGTCCGGATGGCGCAACGGTTAGCACGTTCGCCTTCAACGCACTGGGCCCCGGTTCGATTCCGGGGATTTACGTGTCGGACTATGAGCCCACTCAGCTGTTAAATGAGTACCCATTATGGGGTAAATAACTCGGTTGAGCGTATTGCTGCTCACATACCTCTGCACAAAAAACCGTCACGATCTAGAAAATGAGATGATGCTAACTCATCTCGAGGCCGTGGTTCAAATTGGACTGTTGCGCCAGTTATTTATTTTAAAAACAATACTTATACTTTTTTTAAATTTATTATTATATAAACTCGTATATATCCGTACACATATCTATAGATTATAATTTTGAAATATCCATTTGGTTATGAAGCACAAACTCCAGAATGCTAATTGGACAATCTTTTTTGTAAAATTCTTTACAATCTTCTTCATTGTGTCGTGTTGCATTACTATACTCATCATGCCAATGTGATCTAGTAGGAAATCTAGAAAGAAACATAAAAGTCTCTAATTTAGTAATTTGCTCGACCGTTCAATTTTAATTTACTTACTCAAACAATATCCGAATAATATCCTGTATGAGTGACTTTCCTGGAGGTAGTAAAAAATGTTTGACCTCACAAATTGTACGTAAAACGCAAGATTTTGCATTAATGCCGAACCTGGAATTTTATCCATTTTATTTTAAGAAGAAAGGGATTGATTAAAATTCTACCTATAGGCGGTGCTTTCTATGCTTTCAAATATGCTTCTTCGTTCTCTATAACTATTATGGTTCATCCATTCATCATATGCAAGAATTGGCTGCTGATTTACTTCTTGGCGAAGTTTACTTCTGGATGGAATCCATTGGTTGGGCACTTTGCTGATCTTTCGTGAGGAATGAAATAGTAGTGGTTTATGAGACAGCACATCTTGATAGCTTGGCTTACTACTCCAAACTTGCGTATATGGTCCACTTATCCACGGGTGTACGTCATTAAAGATATGCTCTTTCGTGGAAAGCTTAGGGGACGGAGATTGCTGGGAAAAAATACGTTGTAGTTTTTGAATTTAATAATTTCCTTTTTGAACAATGTTTTGATTAATTTAATTACGAACGGAACTTGGAATCTAAATTCACTTTTTGGATTTGGCTTTTCATTAGCCTGTTGGCCGAAACTCTCTTAAGTTCCTTAGGTCTTTTATACAGAATTTATTGTTAGGAAGCTAATCGTGCCGCGCTCGTTAGCCGTGAGGGGCTGTCATCTTTACTAACAGGCTGGAAGGTCAGCTGTTTGTCAAAGCATAGACGACATGACAAGCAGTCAACCATATGTAAACACGTGCGGTCGCCCGGTGAAATTTAGCGATTTTCATGCGTAAAAGTGAGTTTACTGTCGCGATTTCAAGTGCAAATAAAAGTAGTGGTTACCAGTGAGGTGTGGAAGTGAGAAAAACGTGCGAGAAATACCGAACAAAATGGACTGTTAAAAAGTGCGAGGTTATGAAAGTGCGAAACGGGAAATTTCTTATTTTTCATTAATTTGCCGGCAATTTGGGTAATGTGAATAGTGCAAAACTACCCTGGGGCGACTTCAATGTCTGAGCCGCTAAATTTTAATGATGGATTTCAATCAAATCAATGAAATGAACGAATCTAAACTCCTTTTCCGCGAATTCATAACCGTTTTGGATATGTATTTATACCCTAGACTTTTAGTATAGGGTATATTGTTTTTGTCTCGACGAAAATATGTAACACCTTAAAGGAGGCTCCGGAGGTATAGCATTGTCTTTACATAAATGATCAGGGTCATCTCCTGATTCGATTTAGCCATGTCTGTCTGTCTGTCTGTCTGTCTGTCCGTCTGTCCGTCTGTCTGTCTGTCTGTCCGTTCGCACGACGACTTTCGGTAGAATGAAGCTAGAGCTTTGAAATTTCGGTCAAATGTTGGCAGTCTGATCTAATTGGTTGGTATTGGAAATTGGCATGATCAGACCAAGAGAATAACTAAATTTATCTATAACTCCGTATTAAATTAACATGAAAAGCTCTGGATTTGGTAGATTGTTTGTAAGAGTAATCTCTTATTCTCCTGGAAAAATGAAATCGATCACTTGAAAACTAACGGTAATTTTCTTACAAAGAGCCCCGTACTACCCTACTTTTCACGTTTTTTGTGTATAACTCTTGAATCATTTCACGTAGACACCTGATTTTTGGCTAGCAACCCTGAGGCAAGACGCTGCTTGAGTTTAAATAAGTTGGGCTTAATCAGATCAAAGGAACGCTTACCTTCTTTACAAATTTCAAAAAAATTATTTTAAATATTCCTTTAATTACTAGAACTTTCGATTGAATGACGCCAGCAAGTTGAAAATTTGGTAGAATGTTGCCAGTAAGATCTAGTTGGTATTGAAAATGGGCAAGATGCGATTGAAGGAACGATAAGCGATAACTTTTGATAGAATGAAGCCAGCGACTTGAAATTTTGGTTGACGTGAAATTTAGTTAGTTGGAACCCTTACCTCCCCTACAAATCAAACTTAAAAAAAGAGATAACTTTCGATAAAATGAAACTGACTTGTGACTTGGAATTTTGGTCAAATGTTTGTGGTAGGATCCAGTTGGCTAATATTGAAAATACGTAAAATCTGACGAACGAAACCCCTACTTCCCTTAGAAATTAAACTTTAAATAAGCGACAACTTTTGATAAAGTGAAGCCAGTGACTTGAAATTTTCGTCAAATGTTTGTACTAGGATCTAGTTGGTTGTTATTGAAAATGTACAGGAACCGACAAAGGATACCTCTACCTCCCCTACATGGGAGATAAGCGATAACTTTAACATGAAGCTGGCGACTTGAAAAACTCGAAAAATATTTGTAGTGTGTGTTAGTTAGTTGATTTTGAGAATGGTCAAGATCCTTCTGAATGAACGCCAACCTTTCCTATAAACTGGCCATTATAGTATGAAACTCACTTTTAATGAATACGGTCGTTGCCAATTGGTACATTTGGTATCACCACTAAGTCTGTACAAGTCTAGGGTATATACGCTTCGGACTCCAGACCCGATTACCTTTAAAGTTGGAAATTTTGAATAGGAAAATCCAGTGCTAGAATGATATATAGAGTAAATTTCCGCTTTAGGTAGTTACGAACCTACTATGATACATCATCATTTAATATTTTATATTTTCAGGCCACCTGTATTTTAGATTTAGCGTGAATGAGCCGCTGATAAAATTCAGCGCCTCAGATATCGAAACCGTGCCCTACCCTGGGACTAATCTTTGGGCCGGTGAATTCAGCGGAAACTCCCGGAGGTGACCCAAAAAGTGATTGTAAGTGGTTGTCAAATGAAAACATTCCAGATAATTTCCGACCTTTTCATCAGAATTCATAGGGTATATTAACTTTGTCATGAAGCTTGCAACGCACAGAAGGAAGCATCTCCGACCATATAAACTATATACATATGTATATTCTTGGTCAGTATGATGAGACGAGCCGATTAAGCTTTGTCCGTCTGTCTGTCTGTTTCTATGCAAACTAGTCCCTCAGTTTTAAAGCTATCAAGCTGAAATTTTGTGCAGAACCTGCTTTCTATTGCACGCAGTATATATGTTGGAACCAATGGAATCGGACCACTACGTCATATAGCTGCCATAGGAACGACCGGTCCAAAAATTCGTCTTTGTGAGAAAAACATTTTTATTTCTAAAGATATCTTTTTCAAATTTCACAAATCAATAATATTTTTAGCTAAATCACATTTTCGAGTTTTGTTGAAATCGGACCACTACGTCATATAGCTGCCATAGGAACGACCGGTCCAAAAATTTGTCTTTGTGAGAAATTTTTTTTCAGTAATCAATAATATTTTTAGTGAAATCATATTTCGGAATTTGGTTGAAATCGGAGCACTCTATCATTATAGCTGTCATAGGAACGACCGTCCCAAAAGCAAGTTTTTGTCAGAAAAACTTTTTTTTATTTCTGAAGATATCTTTACGAAATTGCATATTATTCAATCGTATTGACTGCTTATGCTATGTTTTGCTAGACAGCGGCTGGGCGATTTGCGTCTGCGGCTCGAGAGCAATTGATTCATCATTCAATGTCGGGGCTTTGTATGAAAATAGTACTAGTATGTTGGGCAGGTTGTCTATGCAATCAAGGATTTTTGTATGTACGTGAGGAGAATGGATGGAAGAGACGAATGTACTGTAGATGTAGAGTCCTTCGGTGGCAGCAAGGACATTCGAGAAAAGATAATTTTAGCAGTGAAGCGATATATGGGGAATATGGGTGTCATATGAACCGGGGTGAAGAGGCGAATGCCTAGGAGTACTATGGATGGCATTCCGGATCCTCCGGTGGCGACAAGGATATTCGAAAAAGGATATTTTTGGCAGGGAAGCGAAATACAGTCAATATGGGTGTCATATGAATCGGGGTGGACACCCGAATATCCGGGAGTAGTGCGGATGGCATTTCGAGTCCTTCGGTGGCGAAAAGGACATTCAAGAAAGTCAATTGAAATATGGACAATATGGGTGTCATATGAACCGCGGTGAAGAGGCGAATGCCTAGGAGTACTATGGATGGCATTTCGGATCCTTCGGTGGCGACAAGGATATTTGAAAAAGGATACTTTTGGCAGTGAAGCGAAATACGGTCAATATGGGTGTCATATGAATCGGGGTGGACACCCGAATATCCGGGAGTAGTGCGGATGGCATTTCGAGTCCTTCGCTGGCGAAAAGGACATTCAAGAAAGTCAATTGAAATATGCACAATATGGGTGTCATATGAACCGGGGTGAAGAGGCGAATGCCTAGGAGTACTATGGATGGCATTTCGGATCCTTCGGTGTTGACAAGGATATTCGAAAAAGGATATTTTGCAGGGAAGCGAAATACGGTCAATATGGGTGTCATATGAATCGGGGTGGACACCCGAATATCCGGTAGTAGTGCGGATGGCATTTCGAGTCGTTCGCTGGCGAAAAGGACATTCAAGAAAGTCAATTGAAATATGCGCAATATGGGTGTCATATGAACCGGGGTGAAGAGGCGAATGCCTAGGAGTACTATGGATGGCATTTCGGATCCTTCGGTGTTGACAAGGATATTCGAAAAAGGATATTTTGCAGGGAAGCGAAATACGGTCAATATGGGTGTCATATGAATCGGGGTGGACACCCGAATATCCAGGAGTAGTGCGAATGGCATTTCGAGTTCTTCGCTGGCGAAAAGGACATTCAAGAAAGTCAATTGAAATATGGGCAATATGGGTGTCATATGAACCGGGGTGAAGAGGCGAATGCCTAGGAGTACTATGGATGGCATTCCGGATCCTTCGGTGGCGACAAGGATATTCGAAAAAGGATCCTTTTGGCAGTGAGGCGAAATACGGTCAATATGGGTGTCATATGAATCGGGGTGAACACCCGAATATCCAGAAGTAGTGCAGATGGCATTTCGAGTCCTTTGGAGCGAAAAGGAAATTCACGAAAGTCGAATGAAAAATAGGCAATATGGGTGTCATATGAACCGGGGTGAAGAGGCGAATGCCTAGGAGTCCTATGGATGGCATTCCGGATCCTTCAGTGGCGACAAGGATATTCGAAAAAGGATGCTTTTGGCTGTGAAGCGAAATACGGTCAATATGGGTGTCATATGAATCGGGGTGGACACCCGAATATCCAGGAGTAGTGCGGATGGCATTTCGAGTCCTTCGCTGGCGAAAAGGACATTCAAAAAAGTCAATTGAAATATGCGCAATATGGGTGTCATATGAACCGGGGTGAAGAGGTGAATGCCTAGGAGTACTATGGATGGCATTCCAGATCCTTCAGTGGCGACAAGGATATTCGAAAAAGGATACTTTTTGCAGTGAAGCGAAATACGGTCAATATGGGTGTCATATGAATCGGCGTGAACACCCGAATATCCAGAAGTAGTGCAGATGGCATTTCGAGTCCTTTGGGGCGAAAAGGACATTCACGAAAGTCGAATGAAAAATGGGCAGTATGGGTGTCATATGAACCGGGGTGAAGAGGCGAATGTCCGGGAACACTATAAATGGCATTTAGAGTCCTTCGGTGGTGACAAGGACATTCGAAAAAGGATATTTTTGCTGGTAAGGCGAAATATGGGCAATATGGGTGCCGTATGAATCGGGGTGAAAAGACGAATGTCCAGGAGTAGTGTAGATGACATTTCAACTCCTTCGGTGGCGAAAAGGATATTCACGAAAGTCAAGTGAAAAATGGGCAATATGGGTGTCATATGAACCGGGGTGAAGAGGCGTAGATGCAGATAGCATTTCGAGTCCTTCGTCTACTTGCGCAACATTTACTCGAAAATGGTGGTGCGGACCAGAACAACGCTCGTTCTATCAACTAGGCTAAATGCGCATACGGCATGCTCTCCAAAATCTAGCAAAGGAGTTATCTCAGCACCAAGACCAAGCTGGGCCTGTTTCGCTCCCTGGTAATTTCTGCGCTTGTGTATGGTAGCGGTACATGGAAAGTTCCACTAAGAGTTACCAGAAAGCTGCAAGTATTCGTCAACTCATGTCTTCGTAGAATTATAAGAATTTTCTGGCCTGAAACAATATCAAATGAAGAGCTAAGTTGGCGTACGGGGCAGATGCCAATCGACGAATTGATATGCAGGCGAAAATAGCAGTGGGTAGATCACACATTGCGGAAGAGTGATAAATGCACTGCTTTGCATGTCATGAAATAGAACCCCGTTTCCAACCAAGGCCAACCAAGAAGGGGTCCTAGAATCACATGGCGACGAACTGTGGCAACGGAGTGTAGCGCTCTGGGTAAGTCTGTTGTAAATTTCACCCTATTCCCCAGAACAGAGTACGATGGCGCGCAGGAGTGCAGCTTTCTGGTAACTCCTACGGAAATTTTCCATGTACTGCACCCATACAAAACTGCAGACAGTACCCGAGAGTGAAAAATTATCAGCTTGATGCTGATGCTGATACAACTACTCTGCCAGATTTTCGACAGCATTTAGCCTGG
The DNA here is from genome assembly GCA_964017055.1 of Chloromyia formosa. Classification (NCBI taxonomy): domain Eukaryota; kingdom Metazoa; phylum Arthropoda; class Insecta; order Diptera; family Stratiomyidae; genus Chloromyia; species Chloromyia formosa. The sequence continues at coordinate 66,552,074 of OZ024818.1, forward strand.
TTGATATAACGAGCGTTGTTCTGGTCCGCACCACCATTTTCGAGTAAATGCTGCGCAAGTAAACGAAGGACTCGAAATGCTATCTACATCTACGCCTCTTCACGCCGGTTCATATGACACCCATATTGCCCATTTTTCATTCGACTTTCGTGAATGTCCTTTTCGCCACCGAAGGAGTTGAAATGTCATCTACACTATTCCTGGACATTCGTCTGTTCACCCCGATTCATATGACACCCATATTGACCGAATTTCGCTTAACTGCCAAAAGCATCCTTTTTCGAATATCCTTGTCGCCACTGAAGGATCCGGAATGCCATCCATAGTACTCCTAGGCATTCGCTTCTTCACCCCGGTTCATATGACACCCATATTGCCCATATTTCAATTGACTTTCGTGAATGTCCTTTTCGCCAGCGAAGGACTCGAAATGCCATCCGCACTACTCCTGGATATTCGGGTGTCCACCCCGATTCATATGACACCCATATTGACCGTATTTCGCTTCACTGCCAAAAGCATCCTTTTGACATGGATATGTCTTATAGCTGGGGGTCATCCTAAAAATCAGTCCGTCACACGAAATGTCTGTTTTTCTACTCGGGGGTCAGAAGAGGAAACAAGCCCATCGAAAATTTTTCTTTTCTGGTTGTGCATGTCGTTTGAGTGAAGTGGTCATTGTGCATGGCTGTTGCTTGTAGATCCGCGCGGGCGGTGCACTTGCGGGGATCCTGTGTGTACATGTTGGGATGTTGATTTGATAGCGATAAAGGTTGACGTTGTGGACGGCAAGAAATAACAAAGTGTACGGGTGAACGGGCGGACTTTCAATGACCTTCAATTTCCACCAATTCCTTTTCATCATTTAATAAAATAGCCCGTGTTGTACTATCTGAATCACTAGGGTCCCAGAAAAGGTAGCAAGTAAGTAGTCAGTTCGACTAACATTTGGACATGCGCAGACGCAATTTGAGAGAGTGTACATAGTTCCCGCCCCGAAGATGAGCGAGAGCCGATGAAGTTCATTCGAGCCAAATCGGGTGATCCAGCGACTGCGTTTATGCATTTGCAATGGCGGCGATTTGAGGTCTGACTGGTCCACAATGTGGGCCCCCACCACACGTGCAATAAACATATAGAACAAAATGGCAGATTTATACTAGGCGGGTTAGAATCTTTCAAGTCCCGAAATAAAGAAATATTCGTCGCAGGATGTTATATGTTATGATGTACATTCAGAGGTCTGCAGAAGATCAAATGCCCCCCTTCCGCAAAAATTCCAAAATGTTCAAAATGGCTGGAATCCAAACAAATAAAATAGCGCACGTTGTACTACATATCTGAATCAATAGGGTCCCAGAAAAGGTAGCAAGTAGTCAGTTCGACTAACATTTGGACATGCGCAGACGCAATTTGAGAGTGTGTACATTACATAGCTCCCGCCCCCGAAGATAGAGATAGAGCGAGAGCCATCGCGGATGAAGTTCATTCTATCCAAATGGTTGTGCATTTGCAATGGCGGCGATTTGAGGTCTGACTGGCCCACAATGTGGCCTCCACCACACATGCAATAAACGTATCATAAAACAAAATGGCGGATTCGTACTGCGCGAGTTAAAATCTCCTAAGCCCCGAAATAGAGAAATATTCGTCGCAGGATGTTATAGTTCCAAGCAGCTCATCGTGACATGATGTACATTCAGAGGTCTGCAGAAGATCAAATGCCCCCCCCCCCCCCTTCTGCAAAAATTACAAAATTTTTCTTGTGCATTCTCTTTGTGCGTGTGTTGGAATGTTTTGTTTACTTTTGTTAGTTTCCTTTTCTGTTTGCTGGACACAATCGCATAGAGTGGCACGCGTTACTTGAGAAACGGATTGTGTGTGCCGGACCCGGACTGTTGATTAAAGGGGCGGGATGAGGCGGATAGTGTGGGAGCGATTTTGCAATAGATACACAAACACAATACACGTCCGATTGGGAAAAGATGGTGGGAAGCGTGATTGCGATTAGCAGAAACGTACTCAGTGAAATGTTGATAGGCTGCAGTCTGCAAACTGTACTGAACGGGTAGATGGAACAGGGTGCACGAGAGGAGGTGAATATTGCACACACGCGATGCAAACGAAAATGAAACGATCCCGCGAGAGAAAGGAGCCCAAGCGGACAGGACAAAGCAAAGCAGAATTTATGACGAGTATCTGCACTGCCACCAGATACATGGGTACATGGATATGTCTTATGCCTACCGAAAGCGTGGGACGTGTTTTATCGAATGATTTCATCCAGTATAACTATACTGGGATCTTTACAAAACTTACGTCGATATCTTCAACACAACAGGTTCCACGCAGTCGGTAGTCATAGACATATCCATGTTCCGATGTATCTGCATGCAGTGTAGATACTTTGTATCTTTTTCGAATATCCTTGTCGCCACTGAAGGATCCGGAATGCCATTGAAATGGGCTGATGATATTGCCGACGGAAGCACTCGCGGTCCTTATGCACATTTGCACAAAAACGACTGCGACTGCTTCTGCCGGCAATGTAATTGGTCCATAATGGGCTCACTTGGTGGTTGTCCACGCTAAGCAAATGAGCGCCATTTTCGACCTGAACGAAGACGTCATCCGATAATTTCGAATAACGGAATTATCGGATGATGTCGTCGGTCTGGCCAATGAAAAGCGGCCATTTGTCAGGCGGACAACAAAGTCAGGCACAAGAGCGGAGCAACGGAACCGGCCGAGGAGTCGTGCTGGATCTGTCGAAGAAGAAGGAGGTCGTCGTCGCCATCGTTCGGCGCTCGAGATTTTTGCTGTTTTAGGGGGTTTCTAACTTTTTAGGCGCCCGAAACCCATGGCTGGGAGGGCAAGGACGCGCCGGAGCCCACAACATCTGGGGCTCATATAGAGCCGATTAACACCCTAAGGCTCAACGGGCCTGTAGAAGTGAAGAATCTGTCCTGATAGGACGGTATTCCCGTCTTTATTGTATTTTCGGCCTTGTGCCTGTGTGTAGTTTGGCTGTTGCAGCCCTGTGTCCCTGCACGGGACTTTGCGTCTTTTGTTTCTTTATTTTTTTTTGGGAGTTTGACGTTCGTCGTCGCTATTAGGTTTTCTTTTTTTTTGTACATTTTTTTCGATCTTGGTAGTTTATTTTGCGTTTTCTTTTGTGAGTAACGGGCAGACGTGCGATACCTTTTTTTGTTAATGATGGAGGAGGCCGGTGACTGCTGTGCATATCCCACCCCAGTACTCCCGACAGCTGAGCTGGTCTGCCAGCGCACGTCACAGGTAGTCCTCCGGAGAGTGGTTCGTTGACACTTGGTGTCCTATAGGCCTTCACGGCCATACCAACCCTCGTCCTCCGATCTCCATTATTACAAATGGCGCCCAACGTGGGGCCCAAAATCATGTAGTTTTCGTCCTTGGACGAAGAGGACCCAACTCCATCTCGGGTCCTCACATTTTATATGTCCCACTGCACCGGTTCTTAAAGTTTCGGAGTGCTTTGGCACCCCCAATCCTCGTGATTACGGCTTCACGCTGATCTTTGCCCAGGCAGACCCTAGGACTGGTGTTCTTTTCCCCTCCACATCCTTTTAAAGTAGTATTTCCCCTCCCTAAACAGGCCCTGATCTGTCTTGTGTCGTGTGTAGGGTACATAATGTACTCTGAAGTCAGGAGGACATTTCCTCACCTATGTGTGACAGATCAGTGGTCCTTAAAAAAAATAATTTCTTGTATTTCTTAGCCTGAGTCGTCAACTCATCCAACTTCGAAGTCCGGCAATTTGAAATTCCGAATTGCGTGAGTAGGCAATGGTGCCAGCTACACGACGGGCTTCCTGCTGTCGGAAGGGACAAGTTGGGTGAGGGAAGCGATTCGGCTAATTTTTTTTTTGTTTTGAATCCCCTTTTAACCTCCATGACGGACTTATTCTTTGCTTATGCAGGCCAGTTACATATTTATTTATTTGTTTTTTAATCATCACATCGCGATGGTGTAGGGGGAAGAAGAGGAAGAAGAATGGTGTTAGACCATATATACAATATATTTTTCTATTTTTATGGTTTTAGACCATATATACTATATATCCCTACTTTGTCGATTCATTATTACTTATGTCGCTTATCTTATTCCATTTCCTTTTTGGTGTCAGACCATACATGATAATTACTTATATCGCTTATCTTATTCCATTTCCTTTTTTTTGGTGTTAGACCATACATGATAATTACTTATATCGCTTATCTTATTCCATTTCCTTTTTGGTGTTAGACCATACATGATAATTACTTATATCGCTTATCTTATTCCATTTCCTTTTTTTTGGTGTTAGACCATACATGATAATTACTTATAGCATTTCCAGGTCAAATAAACAAAATTCCGAGACAAATAGATAAATTTCCGGATCAAATAGACAATTTTCCGGATCAAATAGAAAATTTTCCGGAACAAATAGACAATTTTCCGGATCAAATAGATAACTTTCCGGATCAAATAGATAAATTTCCGGATCAAATAGACAATTTTCCGAATCAAATATACAACTTTCCGGATCAAATAGCTAACTTTCCGGGTCAAATAGATACATTTCCGGATTAAATAGACAATTTTCCGAATCAAATAGATAACTTTCCGGATCAAATAGACAACTTTCCGGATCAAATAAATAAATTTTCGAATGAAAAAAATAAGTTTCCGGATCAAATAAATGAATTTCCAAATAAAATAAATAAATTTCCAAATCAAATAAATAAATTTCTAGATGAAATAAATGAAATTCCAAACCAAAAAAATAAGTTTCCGAATAAAATAAATAATTTTCCAAGTCAAGTAACTATATTTCCAAATCAAAAAAAATATTTTCCAAATGAAATAAACAAATTTCCAAATCAAATAAATAAACTTACATAGTAACCAAATAGTCTAATGAAATGAATTCATAAATCATTTATTGTTTGTGCTGCCATTCAAAAATTTAACATAAAGATTTTGAAAGAGATTTCAATGTAAGTAGTGCGATCATTAATAAGGAATTGGGTTAACTAGGCATCACAATGGAGTTTGTGCGTTTAGAGTTGGACGCTCCTTGCTCAAACCAACTCCACAAAAAGTATGTCATAGAATCTTCGAGAACGACTTATCAAACCCGAGAAAAGTTTTTATTAACGGGGACGGTTTCAATTTGCATCTTTGACGTCGACAGGCTCGATTTCCGCCTACTTAATTTACCCTAACGACAGTTCGCGTGTGTATGAGCTATTTGCTGCGATGAATAACGAGGACATTATTCAAGCTAAAATTAATTTTTAACTTTTAATACCGAAAGATCGCTGCCACTTAATGTGGAAAGTTTGGTCCGTTTTGGCAAGAAGTTTTGGTTTTTAGGAATAACAAAGAAAATTTTAAAAAAAAATAGCCGAATTGTGCGCTATATCGGTTTATATTTTTAACTCTAAACTTCCCTATGCTACACCCGATAGAAAAGTGAAGGGATACGCGCGAGGACCCCTGGCAGATCATTATCGGGAACATACACTCACAGACTTAATGCAGTCGGAAGTTAGCAAAGTATCACCCCCGGATTGTACAAATTTTTATGGATATGATGACGCAACTACCAGCTTCTGCGGTTGGATAAACCGCAAAGTCAACGAATTTCAGAGATGAAAATTGTTTAAAAATATAGTTAGCCAAAGTCATAATATGATTATTTGCTAATACAGGGTGTTCGGCCTCGCATGGTAAACACTTTAATGGTAGACACTACCGGCCATTTGTGCAATTTGAGAAAAATTGACACCAAAATGGGCACTCTTCCTATAACATTATAGAGTTGAAGCATTGTTTGTAAATTGTGTCAAAAACTTGACTTGTCGGAAGAAATAAAAATTTGCCACTCTCACAATCATTTCATACGAGATTTGATCTCGGTTACTAAAACTAAATAACATTTCATATAAGGTAAGTTTGTCCAGGTTGGAAAATTAAGCATTACTTCAAAGATATAACGGTTCAAACTTTTTCAAAATCGAATTTTCATCGAAAACTCATATGATAATTTTACAACGGTAATTTAAACTTTGCGTGAAAATTCGATTTATAAATTTCTTTAAGGTTGGAAAGTTGTATTTTTGAAGTAATGGTTAATTTCCCAACCTGGACAAACTTATCTTATATGAAATTTTATGTAGTTTCAGAAAATGAGATTAGATTTCGAATTAAATGATTCTGGGAATGGTAAGTTTTTTGACACAAAAAAAAAAATGCTAGAACTCTGTAACGGTCAAAGGTAGAGTGCCAGTCTACCAATAAAGTATTTACCATCTAAGACGGGACACCCTTTAATTTATATAGATGTTTTAAACAATTTTAATCTCTAAAATCAATGCAGTTCCTGTCCTGTTGCAGCGGCAGGCAACAACATCATCATGTCCAGCACGTAATTTGTACAATCCGACGATGTTACGGAGGCTACTCCCTCCAGTATTATGTCGGTAAGGACATATTCTCGTCTGGAGTCGCCCAATGTTTGCCGTACATACGCTTTCACTTTCGAAAATACTTTTTCAATGGGGGTTTAACATGGGTGAATACGGAGGCAAAAAGGTCAAGATTAAACCGGCACGCTGCAGAATTTCCTTCGTTTCTGCGCTTTTGTGTACTTTAGCATTATCCAAAATTATGATAGCGCCTTCCCAAGACGAATCAAGCTTCGCAACTAGTCCCCTCAGGAAAATGTTGAATTTTTCGGCGTTAACTGTCTCATGGGCCACGACGTTTGTGTGGATAACCTCCTCGTTAGTCACCGCCGCAATCATGCTAACATTTCTTCCACGAACTGTGGGAAGTATAACATTGGCACGCGTTCCTCGTCGAGATCAAGCCTGTTTGCGCCGGAGATGCAAATTGAAGCCACATTCATCAATAAAAATCATTTTTTGTCGGGCTTGTTGGCATCTTCTGGAGATTTCGATGGCATACTCTTTGCGAAGCTGGATAGTGCGTTCTGCGTTCATCCTATCAATCTCGAATGACGCCAACTTTAAAGTTATTTTTAACTTGCGCAAACCGTCGTCAACGCAACTCTTGCTAATACTGATTCCGATTTGCGCAAGCTTCCGACGAATGGCGTCAAGACTAATTCCTCGGTTCTGCTCTACAATTTCCTCTAGTTTCTCGAGAACATCATCCGTCAATATTTTGCGACGACATCCGCCACGAGATTTTTGTTGTAGAGAGCAATTATTTTTCTTGTAGGTGCGTAGTATTGTCGCCGCCGTATTCGGTTTAATTCTTGCTGCCGATGCTGCTTCCCTAATTGTTTTTCCATCTTTATAAACGGAAATTAGCAGCTGTTTTTGTTCCCCGCTGATCCGATTATAACGGCCCCTTCGTTGTTGCAGTGTCGCGGCGGGCTGCGATTGGTTCAACTGCTGGTCTCCTTCAGGCTGTGAGTCCGCTTCTGGTTGTGGCTCCCGTGTGTTGTGGTCTTGTAGCGTGCGCTGTTTCTGTCGCTGAGTACTTTCTCTGCGTGAACTCTCGATTGAAGTGGTCGACCCGCTATCTCCGTCATGCGGCTGGTAATCATCGCCTATCCGTGAGTGAAATTGCTTTTAGTAAACTGGGTTAAATTGATTTAAAAATATTTATTTGAATTATCTGTTGGATATCCGAAAAATTCCGCATAAATTACTTCCAAAATTAGCAGGCTTAATTTAAAAAGAATTGTTTTCAAATCGACATTATTTATTGCTAAAATTGTTGTTTTAAAAGAATAGTTACGCTTTTTTTCACAAGTTACGGTTGCCAGCTTAAAATTTAAGCATTAAAAAAAGGCGACACTAACATTTTCAACAGTGCTTAATTAGCACCAATTCGGCCCGAATTTAATACACTTCCTTCAATAAAGTCTGGTACTTTTGTCCGGTCAACTAAATGCGCTCTATAAACTCTCTCAATCAGTGCGTTCACGTTCTTGAGCGTTGCGGTTATTCAGCAATTGAAATGCATGTAAACGGAAAAAATCACTGATTTTCCCGTTCACGTGCATTTCAATTGCTGAATAACCGCAACGCTCAAGAACGTGAACGCACTGAATGCGATTCTCCACGTAAAAGACATATAGAGAGAAAAAAATCGATTTCATAACCCTTAGTTACATATTTGAATTTTTGCAGAAAATTACAGACCGCAAATTTATAAAAACGGAGTAATAAAAAAGCTACGCATGGTAGTACATACATTGTAATCCTAGAGATGCCCGTATATGGAAATCAAAAGCACATATAGTACATATAATGTTTACTAAATTCTCTGAAGTAATTACACGCACCATATGCGATCTGGTAAAAAATAAACATGCGAGTTTGTCAATTTGACAAATACTCGGCCATCATTGTATCGACAAATTGCGTTGATTTTTATTATTTACAACTTTAGGTAAAAGCGACATGAGGGAGAAAACAAAGGACGAGGCAGTGTAAGTTGTAAGACATCAAATTTCGCACGCCCATTTATTATAAATAATTTATTTTATTTTGCGAACCTAATTTCAGATGTTAGTATACACATAAATGGTGATTATGTTTATTTCAATGTATGTACTACCTTTCGTTTAGTTTTGGAATTATTGGTATTTCTAACTTTTAAAGCAATTGACGACATTTTTTTTTTTTCAATTCACTTTATTTTTAAAAATCTCAACCACTCTCATAAAGTCATTGGCAAAAAATAAAGTACGCGGTTTATATCGATTATTTTCACTTTATTTAATACGGGCGTTCAGAAAATATGATAAATCACCTGATCCCGAACTGAAATCCGCGATTGACTCGATATCACTCATTTTCAGTACTTGGTAACACAATTGAACTGTCTTCGATTGAAGAGTACTTGAAGAATGTAGGAAATAAGAATTTAGTGAAATTAACTACACTATTAATAGTACATAGCTTAACTTCCAAAAGTGCGTATTGTAAAACTACCTGCTAGTAACAGTAATCGGAAGACCTTTTCCAATTTGCTTTTAATTAGGAACTTAAAGTCACTTACCAGGAACAAACCAGTTGCTAGAAATTCTGATTAAACCGGTAATAATAATGATTGAAATAATTGAATGGGTTGCCTCTTTTTATCTCGTTGCAAGAATTGTCATTTGAATCCTGGTTAGGAACACGCATTTAGGTCATGAACATGTTCCGGAACAGCTCTCCAGAATATGTTTTAAATTACAAATGAACACAATTTATGCCTTCTATAAGATTCAACTAATCCCCACAAAATATTTTATTAATTTTTCTTTCTTTTGGGTAATTAATTTATTTCATTCGCAAAGTTAATAATTTCAAATGGAAAATAATTTATTTGACTTGGAAAATGATTTATTTGTTTTGGAAATTAAGTTATTTGACTCGGAAAATTATTTATTTGATTTGGAAATTTGTTTATTAAATTTAGAAATTTGTTTATTTCATTAGGAAAGTTATTTATTTGATTCGGAAATTTATTTATTTTATTTGGAAATTCATTTATTTGATCCGGAAACTTATTTTTTTCATTCGAAAATTTATTTAATTGATCCGGAAAGTTGTCTATTTGATCCGGAAAGTTATCTATTTGATTAGGAAAATTGTTTATTTAATCCGGAAAGTTGTCTATTTGACCCGGAAAGTTATATATTTGATTCGGAAAGTTGTCTATTTGATTCTTAAAATTGTCTATTTGATCCGGAAATTTATCTATTTGATCCGGAAAGTTATCTATTTGATCCGGAAAGTTGTCTATTTGATCCGGAAAATTGTCTATTTGGTCCGGAAATTTATCTATTTGATCCGGAAAATTGTCTATTTGATCCGGAAATTTATCTATTTGTCTCGGAATTTTGCTTACTAGACCTGGAAATGCTATATATCGCTTATCTTATTCCATTTCCTTTTTGGTGTTAGACCATATATACTATAATAACATATATCGCTTATCTTATTTTATTTTATGGTGTTAGACCATGTATACAATATATTCTCTACTTTGTCGATTTATTATTACATATATCGCTTATCGTATTCTATTTTTATGGTTTTAGACCAAATATACTATATATCGCTACATTGTCGTTTGATTATTACGTATATCGTTTATCGTATGATATTCTTATGGTTTTAGACCATGTATACTATATACTAGTTGCATTGGCAAGTAAAAATATCTTATTCAACTGGTACCCGACCATTTGCCTCCCTCGTTTTTTATACGTATATACCATTATATTAAATTACTATATTACACAATTACACAATATTACATCATACTATTTGATTTTATATTATATTATGCATTATGATATATTATGCCTATATTATATTATTATATACTATACCTATATTATATTATATTATTATACCTATGTTATATTATATAATTATATACCCCATCTTTGCGGCGTGTGTGCCATATATTGCCTCCTATATCCTAGGATCATATCTTACTTATTTAACTATTATCGATACTCGACCAAGTATCGATATCATACTTATTTGGGTATTATTATATCCTGCACATTTTTTTTTGGGTGCGACCAATTATCGCGGGTTATACCTTGAATTTCTTATACCCCGTACGTTGTCGGGCCAAATGCCGCTGTTTCAATTCATATTATTGCTACTCACTCACGTATCGATATCATACTTATTTGCATACTATTATATAGTGCATCTTGTGTTCGTTTTGGGTTCGGCCAATTATTGCGGGTAATACCTTGAATTTCTTATACCCCGTACGTTGTCGGGCCATATACCGCTCTTTCAAATCTTATCCTCGATACGCCTCTATTTATCGATACCATACGTGTTATTTTTTTTTGGGGTCGGCCAACTCTCGTGGGTTCGACTGTCGATTCGTTACTGCTGGCATTTTTTTATTTTCTTCTTCTCGATCTGTAACATCGTGCATGCGTCCAGTCTTAACAGACGGATGAAAGTTTTATTATTGCTTCTTGGGAACCCTTATAATCATGCCATTGGAGCATAGCATGGAATTTGCCACCGAAGGCCCCAGTCGGGGTAATCTGCTGGCAGAGGAGGATGGCAACCATTGCACCATCTGTAGAGCAGATATGAGAGCCAATGAGGAGCTGGTGAGCACGCCTTGTCAGCACTACTTCCACCAAGTGTGCATAATGGGCTGGATGAAAACTCAAGACACATGTCCAAACTGTCGACAGCAAGTGATCCCAGAACAGTTAGTTCCCCGATTTCCACCCCTACCGGTGGCAGGTGCTGGGACCTCAAGGGATGAAGCTTACACGCGCCCGTTCTCACCACCTGCATCGAGAGGCGCTATCCTTCGGGGCAATAGGCCAATGACGCGGTCACAAACTCGTAACCAGCCACCGAGTATTCATGGTGATTTGGCAGACCATCAGCCAAGCCATGACACCACCGCTGACTCCCAAGCTGAAGCTCAGCCACCTGCTGAAAGCGACCTCATCAGCCAGCTCTTACCACGATTACAGGCTCTGGTCATCTCGGCGGTACGAGATCAAGTCGCCACGGCGAGCGCAAACCCAAACCCTTCTGGAATCGCGCTCCGTAGTCATCCTCAGGGAGCTGGAGACAGCCGAAGGACTAATTCCCCGCGGAATAATTTCTTGTACCCGGACCAACCAGTTCCTCGTATTAACACCCGTCAAGCTGAGTCCCGGCATCAGCCGCAAGAACTGTCAAGTAGAGCGCCTCCCAGAATTCGTCCGATGCGTGTAATCACCCGCCAAACCACCACCAGCAATGGCAACCTCGTCACCCTGCCGTCGATCAGCAACCGTCATTCCGATCACCGGAAAAGGTGGCGCAGATACTAGCGTCATGGAACCTTAAGCTCAGTGGGGAAGATTCCAACGTCACGGTGGATTCTTTCCTCTACAAGGTTGAAGTCCTCACACAACAAACATTAGGAGGAGACTTCACGGCGCTAGTGAATTGCCTACACGTGTTGCTGATCGGCAAGGCAAGCGAGTGGTATTGGCGTTATCACCGCTCATACGGTTCATTAGAGTGGGTTGCAATTCAGGAGTCACTTCGGGATCAATTCCGAGATCGGTTAACCGATCTCGACATCCTGAAGTTGATCCGAAACAGAACGCAACGCCATAATGAATCGTTTGATGTCTTTTACGACAGTGTTTTGAAATTGACAGACCGCCTGAACCATGCAATGTATGAGGCAGACTTACTGGAAGTATTAAGGAGTAATCTACGACCGGATTACCGACGCGAGATTTTGCATGAGGACATTCGATCCATTCGTGAGCTCCGTACCTATGTGCTCCGAATGGAGAACGATGATGCTGAAACCCACCACAGCCGTCCACCTCGACAATTCCCGCGCCTTTATGTGTCTGAATTACAACACCACAGTTCGGACTTTGAAGAAGAGGTTAATGAACAGCTTTTGGAACACCGCCGTGGCCCTGACGTAGCAGAACTGGCAACATCCTTGATGTGCTGGAACTGCCGACAGAAGGGGCACCGGTACGATACGTGTGCTGCAGAGCGCAAGATCTTTTGCTATGGTTGCGGAGCAGCCAACGTTATTAAGCCACAATGTCATAAATGTAGCGGTCCAAAAAACTTGCCAGCGAAGATGCGTTCCATCCAGACATCTTCGCGGGGGACACAATGCGACTAGATGACTCTGCTGCTCGGCTAGATGCGGCATCCTCGCTCACAGCCAATACACTTGTACCTGCCGCTTCTTCCATACCTGTACAACCAGCTATACCATCTGCCTCTGACATAAATTCTGCCACTCCTCTGTCATCAGCCAATCATCTCGATACGGATATCCCTCCGAACACCTCTGCTCTAGGTTCTACACCCAGTCTCTCAGTATTACCACCATCTGCCTCTGACACTCCGTCTATACGACTGATGGTGTCGCATGGCACTCAGACAGGCGACCCGAATGATGAACGAGAACATGCTCCAAGGCCCAAGTCAGCACCATTAGGACCAACCAGACCCTATCATGTTCTGCTGGCCGAATACCAACTCGCACGTCAACGGATTTTCGAAGGCGACGAAACTCCCAAGCCAAAGCCCAAAAGCTCCACCCTGCGGCTACGCGAATTCTGGCGAAACGTCAAACAATCCCGGCGTCACCATTGTTCAGCGATGCTGGTCGATCAGCCTGCCGGAGACATCCGTCCCTATCTCAAGGTGTCCATGTTCTTTGAGGAGATCGTGGGTTTAGTGGATACAGGCGCCTCCGTGTCCCGCATATCGGCAAACTTTGCCAAAAGATTTGTTGCAGACAATCTACACCCTTGGAAGCCGTACCGCTTAACCCTCACGACTGCCGATGCCACACCCCATACAACGCTGGGACGAACGACTGGTGCAGTTACCTTTCGAGGAACAACTAAAACCATGACGTTCCTAATAATACCTACTTTGAGCCAGGAGTTATACCTTGGAGCTGACTTTGTTCGTACCTTTGATCTTGCGCGGGACATTTTTGCTTTCAATGATTCGTCCTCAACACCTGAAGTAAGTGAACTTTCTGCCACTGACAACCGACATCCGTTAACGCCGGAACAGAAGGCAACCCTCGATACTATCATCTCCAGCTTCCCATCCTACGCCAAGCAAGGACTGGGCCGTACTACCCTCATTAAACATATGATCGACGTTGGCGAAAATAAGCCGATCAAGCAACGCCACTTTGCTCTGTCACCAGCGGTAGAAAAGCTCATGTTTGCCGAATTGGATCGGATGCTGGAGATGGGAGTTATCGAGGAGTCCCAAAGCAGTTGGGCATCCCCAGTGACCGTGGTTGTAAAACCAGGTAAAATTCGTTTGTGCCTAGATGCACAAAAGGTGAATAGCGTCACCATCACCGACGCTTATCCGCTACCCCTCATCGACGGAATATTAAGTCGGCTGCCCAAAGCTGAGTATATCAGCAGCCTTGACTTAAAGGACGCCTTTTGGCAGATTCCGCTCGATGAGGAGTCGAGGGATAAAACCGCCTTCACTGTGCCAGGAAGACCCTTATACCAGTTCGTCACTATGCCGTTTGGGTTGTGCAATGCTCCCCAAACGATGCAGAGATTAATGGATAAGGTCATCCCGGCTGATATTCGCCATCAGGTTTTCGTGTACCTTGACGATCTTCTTATAGTTTCTGCAACGTTTGAGGAGCATTGTACACTCCTGCGCAGAGTGGCTGAATGCATGCGTGACGCAGGTTTAACGCTGAATGTGGAAAAGAGTCACTTCCTGGTAAAGGAAGTCAAGTATCTCGGACATGTGATCGGTGACGGAACTATCCGAACGGACCCGGACAAAGTGGAAGCTATTTCGAATTTTCCACTACCCAAGACGGTACGACAGCTACGCCGCTTTCTGGGAGTCTGCGGGTGGTACCGCCGATTTGTGTCGAATTTCTCAGCGGTGACTGCTCCGCTCACAAATATGCTGCGCAAAGGTTGCAAGTTTTTGTGGACTACTGAGGCGCTAGGTGCTTTCGAAGCCCTAAAGTCAAGCCTTTCATCCGCTCCTGTCCTACACAGCCCCAATTTCTCACGCCCCTTTTCCATCCATTGCGATGCGAGCCTGGAAGGTATCGGTGCAGTGTTGGTACAGGTGACAGACGCTGGCGAGGAAGTACCTATCGCCTTTATGTCACAAAAACTGACAACCGCGCAGCGAAACTACACCGTAACGGAGCAGGAATGCCTGGCGGCTGTCACAGCGATCAAGAAATTCCGACCCTATGTGGAAGGTCAGGAGTTTGAAGTTGTGACAGACCACGCCTCCTTGAAATGGCTCATGAGCTTGAGAGACCTGCACGGTCGGTTGGCCCGTTGGGCCCTAAATTTGTAAGGATTTCGTTTTGCAATTCGCCATCGTAAAGGTAGTCTCAACGTTGTTCCTGACGCTCTGTCCAGGGTGCACGAAGGTGAAATATCAGAACTGCAAGCCTGGCAGGACATTTCACTTGACGTAGACCTTGACTCTCCTCATTTTAAATCGGTAGAGTACACGGCTCTGATAAAGAAAATTTCGGATGAACAACACCTTCTTCCAGACCTGAAGGTCATTGACCAATTTGTGTATAGGCGGACGGAATACGCGAGCGGGGACAAAATTCAGGAAGAATCATCCTGGAAATTGTGGGTGCCTAGCGAGTTAACTCACGAGCTGATTCGTAAAGCACACGATACTCCTTTATGCTCTCATGGCGGTTATGGGAAGACCCTCTATAGGCTAAGGACCCTATTTTATTGGCCTAAAATGAGTCGCCAAGTAAAGGATTACGTGTCAGCTTGTGCAGTTTGCAAGGCAACTAAGACCCCAAATCAACCGCTTCGTCCACCGATGAGTTCACCTCCTGTTCCCGAGCGCGTGTTCCAGCGCCTATACATAGATTTGATAGGACCTTACCCGCGGTCAAAGGCTGGCAACATTGGTGCCATTGTTGTTCTGGACAGCCTATCAAAATTCCCTTTTGTCGAGCCGATAAAAAAGTTCACCTCACACGTTATCGTAGAATTCCTGGAGCAGAGGGTGTTTCATACGTTTGGGGTACCTGAAGTTGTGGTATCGGACAACGGCACCCAATTCAAGTCGTTGACATTCAATAATCTGCTGGAACGCTACGGGGTAAAGCATTACTACACCGCGCTTTATTCACCACAAGCAAACGCGTCCGAACGAGTGAATCGTTCGTTGATGGCGCCATATTTTACCTTGTTCGGCCAGACCATGCTCCTTCACGGTAGTTCATACGATGTCCTTCGAAGAGCTAACCAATTGGAAGATCCGACTGCTGGGGTGTCGCCCGACCCAAAACTAGACCTGATTCGGCAACAGGTTCAAACGAATCTACAGGCAGCCGCTGAAACTAACGCCCGTACTTATAAACTGCGGGCAAGGCCTGTCAAATTTAAAGTCGGGGAAACTGTGTACTGCAGGAACTTCAAGGCCAGTAGTGCCGTCGCCCACTATAACGCCAAGTTGGGGCCGCAATTCGTAAAGTGCCTGGTGAAAGAGGCGCTAGGCGCCTCATGCTACAAATTGACCGACATGTCGGGGAAGCACGTAGGAGTGTTTCATGCCAAGGACCTGCGATCCTAACATGAGCAACCTACATTTCCTGGAACATCAAAACAGGCAGCTTATTCCTCGCTACCAATGTGGTATCGGTGAATCACCTGTGTTGAAATGGGCTGATGATATTGCCGACGGAAGCACTCGCGGTCCTTATGCACATTTGCACAAAAACGGCTGCGACTGCTTCTGCCGGCAATGTAATTGGTCCATAATGGGCTCACTTGGTGGTTGTCCACGCTAAGCAAATGAGCGCCATTTTCGACTTGAACGAAGACGTCATCCGATAATTTCGAATAACGGAATTATCGGATGATGTCGTCGGTCTGGCCAATGAAAAGCGACCATTTGTCAGGCGGACAACAAAGTCAGGCACAAGAGCGGAACAACGGAACCGGCCGAGGAGTCGTGCTGGATCTGTCGAAGAAGAAGGAGGTCGTCGTCGCCATCGTTCGGCACTCGAGATTTTTGCTGTTTTAGGGGGTTTCTAACTTGTTAGGCGCCCGAAACCCATGGCTGGGAGGGCAAGGACGCGCCGGAGCCCACAACATCTGGGGCTCATATAGAGCCGATTAACACCCTAAGGCTCAACGGGCCTGTAGAAGTGAAGAATCTGTCCTGATAGGACGGTATTCCCGTCTTTATTGTATTTTCGGCCTTGTGCCTGTGTGTAGTTTGGCTGTTGCAGCCCTGTGTCCCTGCACGGGACTTTGCGTCTTTTGTCTCTTTATTTTTTAGGGAGTTTGACGTTCGTCGTCGCTATTAGGTTTTCTCTTTTTTGTATTTACATTGTTTCGATCTTGGTAGTTTATTTTGCGTTTTCTTTTGTGAGTAACGGGCAGACGTGCGATACCTTTTTTTGTTAATGATGGAGGAGGCCGGTGACTGCCGTGCATATCCCACCCCACTACTCCCGACAGCTGAGCTGGTCTGCCAGCGCACGTCACAGGTAGTCCTCCGGAGAGTGGTTCGTTGACACTTGGTGTCCTATAGGCCTTCACGGCCATACCAACCCTCGTCCTCCGAACTCCATTATTACACCATCCATAGTACTCCTAGGCATTCGCCTCTTCACCCCGGTTCATATGACACCCATATTGCCCATTTTTCATTCGACTTTCGTGAATGTCCTTATCGATCCAAAGGACTCGAAATGCCATCTGCACTACTTCTGGATATTCGGGTGTTCACCCCGATTCATATGACACCCATATTGACCGTATTTCGCTTCACTGCCAAAAGGATCCTTTTTCGAATATCCTTGTCGCCACCGAAGGATCCGGAATGCCATCCATAGTACTCCTAGGCATTCGCCTCTTCACCCCGGTTCATATGACACCCATATTGCGCATATTTCAATTGACTTTCTTGAATGTCCTTTTCGCCAGCGAAGGACTCGAAATGCCATCTGCACTACTTCTGGATATTCGGGTGTCCACCCCGATTCATATGACACCCATATTGACCGTATTTCGCTTCCCTGCAAAATATCCTTTTTCGAATATCCTTGTCGCCACCGAAGGATCCGGAATGCCATCCATAGTACTCCTAGGCATTCGCCTCTTCACCCCGGTTCATATGACACCCATATTGCCCATATTTCAATTGACTTTCTTGAATGTCCTTTTCGCCAGCGAAGGACTCGAAATGCCATCCGCACTACTCCTGTATATTCGGGTGTCCACCCCGATTCATATGACACCCATATTGACCGTGTTTCGCTTCACTGCGAAAAATATCCTTTTTCGGGTGTCCTTGTCGCCACCGAAGGATCCGAAATGCCATCTACACTATTCCTGGACACTCGCCTCTTCATCCCGGTTCATATGACACCCATATTCCCCATATATCGCTTCACTGCCAAAAATATCCTTTCTCGAATGTCCTTGCTGCCACCGAAGGACTCTACATCTACGGTACATTCGTCTCTTCCATCCATTCTCCTCACGTACATACAAAAAACCTTGATTGCATAGACAACCTGCCCAACATACTAGTACTATTTTATTTTCATACAAAACCCCGACATTGAATGATGAATCAATTGCTCTCGAGCCGCAGACGCAAATCGCCCAGCCGCTGTCTAGCAAAACACAGCATTAGCCACGTTCCTAAATTTGGTTGAAATCGCCCCACTATTGCATATGCTTCTTATAGGAACAGTGAAATCGGAACAGTTTTTACTATGTAATTTCGAAAAGGCAAATATACCACAAAACACGCTTCGCGTGAAGGGTATCATACCTTCGGCAAGCTGACCGAAGGCAAGCTTGTTTTTTTTTGTGTTAATAGTTTAGTAGACTGATGCATCCTTAATTCGGGTCTTGAGCACGATGTTGACGAGCCAGACAAAAGTTTCACTGCAGCCGACAGGACTAGATGACACATTGTAAACGGGAAGCTTACAAGCAGGGCTGTTGAGAGAAAATCCGGGGCCGCCGGGGCTCAGAAAGTATGTGCCTATATATGTAAATATATATACCTATACTTCCCGAGGATTTTAATTGCTTATAATAGTTTTTTTTGGGGAGAAGGGGGGGGGGCAAAAGAACTCTTCAATAGTCCTCCTCTGGGCGCCCTCTGGGACGGCTAACCAAGCCACCTAAGCACTGCAAAACATTTGGTAGAGGTACATAACGATGATCATGCTGAATGGCCAATAACACCAGTGCGTCTCATTAAATAGGCGAACGGTGGAGTTGCAACATACTCGTAGTTGTGAGAACACGAACACGTCACACCCAGCTGAAAGATCATCAAAAGAACGCGCAATTAAAAACACCATTGGAGAGCTACCTCTGCGTTATATAAAAAATAGCTCCCGGCGACTCTTAGGACACCTAAGGAAGCAACCCTTCCCCTAAGATTGGGTATGTGGGCTTGTAACCTGCGTACCTGAAATAAATTTACACTCGAAACATTAAACGAGCCTCGGATACCACGGACTGATTCACCGGAAACGACTTTCGGCTGCAAACAACGGACCACGATCATATTTTCGAATGTTCGAACGATGTGGAGCGAGTGCAGTAGTGCAAGGTTTACTGAAGTCGAACGAGAGATGACCGCATATAACATCTCTATATTAGGACTAAGCGAAACAAGATGGGTTGGATCAGGATCCACTTCATGGCCAAGCTCTCAAACAACGTGGATTTCTCCGAATGGCAGAACAGAGAACCAGATTGACCATATAGCTATTGCTAAGACAGGAAGGAACTGTCTTTTAGACGTCAGGTCGAAGCGGGGTGCTGATATTGACAGCGATCACCAACTTGTTGTCGCAAAAGTACGCTTTCTAACAGCAGCGATCCATCGCCCTCAAAATGCAAGAATCTTGCCACGTTTTAATGTGCAAAAGCTTATTATTATTATTATATACTATGGGGGATAGCCGAAGCAGACCACTTACGTTTGGGTCCCTTTTCGCCCCCTCCCGGTCATCAGTGGCTTCCAGATGTCGACTGATAATTGTCGACCTCTTTCTTCATCACTGAGTCCCGTGTTATTGCTAGCATTTGTTTGAAGCTGAGTTCACTCATGGCTTCTACACTTATCGTGTGCCTGCCTGTGATCCTCAACCTCGTGCTAGCCAGTGCTGGACATTCGCACACAATGTGTGCTGCCGTCTCGGCCTCCTCCAGGCATAGCCTGCAAACGTCATCTTCCCCGATTTTCATCTTGGCCAGATGAGCCTTAAAATTACCATGCCCTGTGACCAAGGCAGTTATCCAGCTTAGGGTACTCCGTTTATAACTAAGTACCTTTCTCGCTTCCCTGCCTAAAGGGCTGGTTATTGCATTCCGAGCTTGTTTGCAAGTGACTAGCTCCTGCCATCTTTGTTGATGCATGGAGTCCATCCACTTCCCAACCTTCGCTCCAATCATGCCGTTCCCCAGAGCAACTCTGGGTTCTGGACCAATGAAAGTTGCCGCAGATCCCTGTTTTGCTAGGGCATCCGCCGCCTCATTTCCTGTTGTACCTATGTGTCCTTTTACCCACATCAGCGTAACCTCATTTTCTGAGGCACACGTGTTGAGCTTCCGGACACACTCTAGTACCAGTTTAGAGTTTATGTTCGTCTGCTGCATGCGTCTGATCACCGATTGGTTGTCCAGTGCAATAAGGATTTTCTCCCCCCGCACCTGACCTTCAAGCAAGTGGTCCAACGCATGCAACAAGCCAAGCATTTCTGCCTGGTATACGGACACATACTCTCCTAGACTAAGCGCACATGCTAGGTTTAGCTCTTCAGAGTAAACCCCCGCCCCCGCTTTACCGTCCATTAAAGAGCCATCAGTAAAAATGCTGATGTCATTGTACATACACTCATCATGTATGTTTCCATCTGCAATGTGAGTCTTGTGTAGTCTTTCAACTACCCTACGTCTACTCATGCCTTCTACCGGCATTAGAGTCTCCCTGACCTCATCATGAATAATGTCTAGGATGCTCTTATGACCGCTGCTAGTTCCAAAGCGATGCCACATGGCATCCCTTTCCATGCGTATTGCCGAAAGCGCCGCCGTTTTCTTTATAAATAAGTCCAATGGCGGCAGTCCCAGCAATGCCTCCATTGCTCGCGTTGGTGTGGTGCGCATTGCACCACATATGCTTACGCAAGCTATCCTTTGTACCCCATCTAGCTTCTGCTTTGTGGTATTCTGCATGGCTTTTGGCCACCATACCACTGATGCATAGGCTAGAATAGGTCTTACCATCATTGTGTAAATCCAGTGTGTCGCTTTAGGTGAAATTCCCCACCTACGAGCACACACTCTCTTACATTGATGCAAAATCCTTTTCGCTTTTTGGATCTTTTCATCAACGTGAACATTCCAAGTTAGTTTCGCATCTAAGGTAACTCCTAGATGCTTCACTTCCTTGGACACCTTGATTTCCGAACCAAAAAGCCGTAAGGGAGTTATCTCTATGTCTTTCATCTTACGAGTAAAAATCATAGTGTTTGATTTACTAGCGTTTATGGTTAGCTCTTGCTCATTACACCATTCTTCGGTTACTTTGAGAGCTTGTCCCATGCAACCTAGAATTGTGTCCATGAACTTTCCACTGACCGTGAGTGCCAAGTCATCGGCGTATCCTACAGTGTGTACGCCCATCGAGTCCAGTTTCCAGAGAAGACTGTCCACGGTGATGTTCCACAGTAGAGGCGAAAGAACACCTCCTTGTGGGCATCCTCGGACTACCTTACCCCGTATTCTGTCACATCCACTGCTAAGATTTACCGCCCTCTGCTTAAGCATAGAGTCGATCCACTTAATTATAATGTAATCAACCCCCCGCTCAAACAGGGCGTTCCTTAGTTTGGTAAAGGAGATTTTATCAAAAGCACCCTCTATATCCATAAAAGTAGACATAGCGATCCCGCCATTGTTAATCTCTCTCTCTGCAACTCTAACAAGTTCATGTAGAGCGGTTTCCGTAGATCTGCCTGCTCTATAAGCATGTTGGCACCTACTCAGAGGACTATACATTAGCGTGGTGTTCTCCAGGTAGTCCACCAACACCTTTTCCATTGTTTTCAACAGGAATGATGTAAGGCTAACCGGCCTGAAGGACTTTGCCTCTGTATAGTCTTTCTTTCCCGGTTTAGGCAGGAAGACCACTTTAGCCTCCCTCCATGCCTTCGGGATGTAGCCTGCTGAAAGACAGGCGACGAATATATTCCGGATCCTATCTATCAACTTTGCGTATCAGCCCCATTTTCGAAGCAGTGTCTTTCGATATCATCTTCTGTAATCTGCATACTTCCGACGTATCCTTCATGCTAGAGCAGAATTCCCTCCACGTATTTCGTTTCCGAAGACGTAAGGTTCTTTTCAGCTCCCTCTTTTTATCCTTGTATAGTTCCCAAGAGTGAGAGTCTCTCTCCCTCATGTAACGGTTAAAGGCTTTCCTTGTCTCTTTTTTCATAGACTCCAGTTCCCTACTCCACCATGGTGTTGGGTCCTTTTCGTCCACTACTGTGGAGGGACAAGCGTGTTCGAAGGCGCGATTAATAGCGGAGTTCAGTTGTTCCACTGTTCGCTCTATCTCGACCGTATTCCGAGGTATTCCGTCTTGAATATCCTCGACTTGTTCCAATAAATATGTCTCGTACTTAACACGATCAGTATTTTTTGGCACTCTTATACGTTTGCGTTCGCTACTTCGCTTTCTGCCATACAGAATTTCAAACTGGATAGCCCTGTGATCAGACATGGTTAGCCTGTCCACCACTCTCCAATTCTGAACTCTGTCAAGCATATTAACAGAGCTTAGGGTAATGTCGATCACTTCAGCCCTTCGTGCATCCACGAAGGTGGGAGCGACCCCCTTGTTTGCTACCAGGAGATTGTACTTTTCCACAAATTCTAGCAGCTGCTGTCCTCTGGGATTGTCATCTGTGCTGCCCCACACAGTGTTGTGCGCATTGGCATCACAGCCTATGATCAGGGCCATATCTCTTTCTTTACAATACCTTACCAGATTTTCTACTTCCTCTGATGGAGGTGGCTCTGGTGCATCATAAGGGAGATATGCTGATGCAATTAGGAATGATCCTGCACCACTGCCGATCATTACTACCGTAAGATCAGGCGAGCAGAGATGCATCATTTGTACTGCACGTATTCCATGACGCACCAGGATGCATGTCCTTATTTTACCGTCCACCTGTGCATGGTACAGATTTGCGGTTTGTTGTGACAAACCCCTAATTTTGTTTTGTAAAATCCAGGGTTCCTGTATCAAAGCTATGTCCAGTTTCTCTTCATCAAAGCATCTCGTCATCATCGCTGATGCCGCTTTGCTGTGATGAATATTCAGCTGGCACACAGTTAGTGTTTCTTTGTGCGAAAGCTTAAAGATCCATCAATAAGACGTGCTTATTCCACCGCTTTGCACGAAGAAGCTAATGCACCACCACCTTATGAGACTCCTACAATGATAAATTGTGTCGTGTCATTGAAAAATTCGGCCAATCGAAATTCGAGTAAGCGCGAAATTGGATGAAAAATTCTCGGGACGAAGAAATGTTTCGCGATATCGAAAATTCGAGTAGTCGTTGTTCGAGTTTTGACTGTATGGTATTTAGTTGTTTTGCGAACTAAAAAGTTTACCGTTTGCGTGGGCTCTAACAGATACAAAAAAATGTAAATGATTTTTAAAGGGAATATAGGGCTCGCTAATTTTACTTTATTACTTTTTAAGCTAGCCCTTTTCGAGATATAAGCAAAAAATGCCACCTTCTTCTCCAAAGTCCATTTTGGTTGCACCGATATTTCTCTGTACCTACAAGCGAATTGTTAGCGTTCATTTACTACGCATCCCAGATATTCTAACGATTTTACTCTCAGGCATGTTGGGTTACTCTAACAGTTTTAAAAACAATAATTTACCTTTTTTGGATAGATTTTCTTTTTTCCAGCGAAAATTTTCCTCCAACGATAATCATCAACTTTATCGGGCATACTGTGATATGCTGTTAATTCAATAACAAGATTTGTTGACCTGGGATAAGGGTTAATAATATTCTTTGCTATAGAAGCAGTAACTGTGATGAATGAAGGCTTAATAAATACAACAAAGCGCTTTCTTCGCGCTGAGATAGTGTTATGAACTTCGGTATGATTCGCATCACATTGTATCTGAAGATTGTTTATAATTATTGCTAACACCAACATCCGAAACTTCAACGATTCCATATTGAAAACGATTCACTCACGCCATAAAATAAATACTACTGAGAGAATTGTTCCTCCTCCTGTTCGAAGTACAATTTACATACTCGTCTCGTATGTGGCTATAATCAATTATCAATGGGATTATAATGTGATTTGTTGTCAAAAAATTACCCTTAACGATGGGAGACGTTCAATGAGACATTGTAATCGAGACTGTGTTATTGACTTTTTATATTATCAACGATTTGTGGAAGCTTCGAGAAATATGGTTGATTGTTTAATAAAATTATGAGTATAACGGACATATCTATCTTAACATTGAACGATGATAACGGAAAACAAGATGCGTGATGGCCCATAAAAATGGATCCCAAGTACGACTTTCGAGTCATCTAACGGTTATTATGATCGAAATATAACCATGGTCAAATAACGATATTGTCATATGAAAAGTCAAAATTCCTTTGTTTTAACGTTTATCAAATGGTAAATTATCCTGGTTTATAACCATGAATTTCTGAAAGACAATATAGTTACATTTTAGCTATTTACTACTTTGCCTTAACCCCTAGTGGGGCATAGCGCGTCAACAATCAGCCATCGTACTCTGGTCTGGGCAATGACAATGGGGCGCAACACCCCAAAAGACTTGCAGATAGACGCCATGTGATTTTAGGACTCCCTCCTGGGTGGGCTTTGTTTGGAAGTAGAGTTCCATTTCATTGCATGAAAAACAATGCAGTTATCATTTTTTTCCGCAATGTGTCACCTACCTACTGCCATTTTCGCCTGCGTATCAATTTGTTGATTGGCATCTGGCCCGTACACTGACTTAGCTCTTCATTTGATAATTGTTTCGGGCCATAAAATTCTTAGAATTCAACAAAGGCATTGAGTTGACGAAAACTTGCAGCTTTCTGGTAACTTTTTACGGAAACTTACAAACTTACAGGTCCAGCTTAGTCTTGATGCTGGGCTCTGCCAGATTTTGGACAGCATGCCGTATGCGCATTTAGCCAGGTTGATACAACGAGCGATACCTTGCTCCGTACCACCATTTTCGGCAACAATGCTACCCAGGTACACGAAGTTGTCCACCTTCGGCACAGGCTGCCCATTATTATTGATGGCAATAGGTGTAGGATTTCTTTTTCACAATAGCGGGCTAAGAACCTTGGTCTTGTTGGTATTAATCTTTAGCCCAACGTTGCTTGCCTCCCTCTGAAGATCTAATGCCATTGCGGACAGATGCATAATTTTGTAGATTTTGTGGGAGAGTAGGCGTATAGTATGTCGTCAGCGTAGTCAATATGTTGTAGATAAGATGTTAGAGTCTATTGAATTCCTCTGTCTAGTCTGGATAGGGCTGCATGCGACACATCCCCGATCACTATGAGGAATAGGATTTGTGAGGATGCACCCCTGCCGAACTTCACTGCGAATCTCAAAATTCCCCGACACCTTACCCTTATGCTTAGCGCTCACAGTGATGGGTGGCTTCTTCAATGTTACCCTCTGTTGGATTCCGAGCCACAGTGGCTTTGCAGGTAACTGCAAGGCGGATGAGTTGGCCCGAGAGGGAACAACTGGTGGGGTTGATGAAAGCCGCAACGACATAACGGTGCCATTTACCCTGTGCAAATTGGCGATTTAGACCGCTGCCGTGGATAGGTCTAATGTTAGATACCTCTGCGGCAATACATGCCAAACAACAAGGATGATTTGGCCAAAAATTGATCCCCGCCGTTCTGTCACATTTCTGTCGTTGAACAGAAAGCACATTGGTAGGGTAGTAGGAGTTATCACAGGGCACTGCCCAATAGGGGAGCATGCCAGGACACTACATCTTCCTCATCACGACTTCTGTAGGAGTTGTGGCCATGTGGAGGAGGAGGAGAGCGTTCTGTATCTTCTCTGTCATTGCCCGGCCTTGGCTGGTGGGAGAGAATATTTCTGGGCTCACAGGTCATTTACGATCTGGATGACTTTAAGGATGTGACCGTCACACGGTTCAGTCGTTACATCGCCAGCACAGGCTGGTTTGATACGTAGGTTCAAGTGAAGCGGTGGTACCACAATGGACCCAATGTTGGTCTGAGGGTAATGTGACACATCATGGCAGCCTCTGTGCCTAACCTAACCCTAACCTACCCCTATGCAGAACCCATACACCTCGCGCCGTCATATGTTGCCTTAACAATAGCCACAAGCTTCTCAGGGATGCCTCTCCTGCGCAAGTCCGCCCATATAGAATTCCGGGTCACAATATCGAAAGCCTTCTCGAAATTGATGAAAAGCAAGTGAAGCGGAGAATCGTACTCAGCGCATTGCTCGATAATGATTCGCAAGGTGTTAATGGGATCGACACAGGAGAATCCGGATCAAAAGCCAGCCTGCTTTTCATCAATGTGCTTTCTAAGTGGACCTTTAGTGTTTCCAGGACGATTTGAGCTATTATATTGGCAACGGCTGGAAGCACACAAATGCCTCTCCAATTATTACAGTATGTATGACTGCCCTTCTAAGGACTGTCTTATGTTTATAAAGTTAACGAAACAACTTCCGCAGATTGAGTCGGGAAATGAGCAATAATTTGCCGCTAATTAGTAGCTAATTAGTTTTGGAAAAATTTATTTTGTCGCAGTTCATAAAAAAAAAAAATTGGGTGTTTCGCCAAGTTATATATTTAAAATTAGCGACACAACTTCCGCAGATTGAGTCGGAAAATGAGCAATAATTTGCCGCTAATTAGTTGCGGAAAAATCAATTTTGTCGCTGTTCATTTAAAAAAATATAAATATAAAATAAGAGTTAGTAAAAAATTTGCCGCTAATTAGTTGTGAATAAATCAAATTTGTTGTTGTTCATTAAAAAAAAAATGCCCCCGAACGACTGAGAAAGTTCATGACGTCACAGTTTCAATTTTTCTTAAACGCTCATATTTTGTACGGAATTTCATGGTTTTTGAAAGAAAAATTGCTTTCAAATCTACAGATTTTGAGGCAGGTTTTAATTTTCACCTCCACAACAAGGGGAAGGTTACTTTGCAGGGCATTTCGAAAATGCTCCCCCATCCGCCTTTCCCACCTTAAAAGAAATTTGCATTTTCGAATACGGTTTTATTCCTATCTTTGCGAAGGAGGGAGGTTAATAATCACATAAGATTTAAAAAAAACCACCCTCATCACCTTTCACACCCCTAAGAGTCAATTTGCGAATTTGTCTACAATTTTATTCCGATTTTGATGAAATTTTGTAAATGATACCTTCCAGGCAAGGGGAAGGAGCCACACAATCCCTCTTCCCACTCTTAAAAAAAATGTATCTACAGTTTTATTCCAATCTTGATGAAACTCTGTATATTACGCCTTAAAGTCTAAGGGAAAGTTGTTGTCTACATCGGATTTCGGAAAACCACCCCATTTCCCTTCCCACCCCTAAAAGGGAATTTGCAAATTTATTGACAGTTTTATTTCGATTTTGATGAAAGGAATCTGCAAATATATCTGCAAGTATATGTATTCCGTTTCATTCTCTTTCAAAAAGTATTTGATTTTATAACAAACTCATTGAAAGCTTTCTAAAAGTGAAATTTTGACGTCATGGGCAGAGAGAGCGAAAAAGTTGCACTTTATGCTTTTATTCGGCCCCTTCGTGAGCTGATGGAAATCAACACATATGCAACTAATATGCAAACACCCTTATTTCGTATGGAGTCCCAGTTATTGTTAACAATCTCAACTCTTAGGTCTGACCCATGGTTCAAGAATAGATGAAGTGTGCAACTTTTTCGCTCTCTCTGTGCATGACGTCAAAATTTTACTTTTTGAAAGCTTTCAATGAATTTGGTATGAAATCACATACTTTTTGAAAGAGAATTCGCTCACAAAACTACAGTTTTAATTTGATTTTCATAAAATTTTGAAAATGGGAAATTTGCAAGTGTATTGACAGTTTTTTTCCGATCTTGATGAAACTTTCTATCTTTGATCTTCAAAACTAGGAGAGGTGACTGTCTACATAGGTTTTCAAAAAACCACCCCATCCCCCTTCACACCCCGAAAAGCAAATCTGCAAATTTATCTACAGTTTTATTCCGATCTTGCTGAAATTTTGAATATTAGACCTTCCAGGCAAGGGCAAGGTGACTCGGAAAACCTCGCTAAAGCTTTTTTTCACCCCTTAAAGAAAATTTTCAATTTCATTTTCGGGTGACAAGGGGGATCGGGGTGTTTTTTGAAATATTTTGAGAACATTAACCTTCGCATATCCTTGAAGGCCCAATATACCAAATTTCATCAAGATCGGAATAAAACTGTATTTGCACATTTTCTTTTAGGGATGAGAAGGGAGTGGGGGTGGTTTTCCGAAATCCGATGTGGACAGTCAAGATCCCCTTGCCTAGAAGGTCTAATATATATTAATATCTAATATACATTTCATCAAGATCGGAATAAAACTGTACATATATTTGCAGATTTCTTGTTAGGAGTTACAAAGGGGATGGGGCGGTTTTTTGAAATCAGATGTATATCCGTAGTATTGGAGTTCCAATATACAATATTTCATCAAAATCGAAATAAAACTATTGATAAATTTGCAAATTTCCTTTTAAGAGTGAGAAGGGGATGGGGTGGTTTTCCGAAATTCTATGTAGACAACAACTTTCCCTTAGACTTTAAGGTGTAATATACAGAGTTTTATCAAGATTGGAATAAAACTGTAGATACATTTTTTAAGGGTGGGAAGGGGGATGGTGTGGTTTTAAGAAATTCGAAGTAGACCTTCCCCTTGCCTAGAAGGTATCATTTACAAAATTTCATCAGTATCGGAATAAAATTGTAGATAAGTTCTCAGATTGACTTTTAGGGATGTGAAAGGTGATGAGCGTGTTTTTTTAAAATCTTATGTGAATATTAACCTTTCCCTAATCTTGGAGGTCCAATAAATAAAATTTCGTAAAGTTAGAAATAAAACTGTATATAAAAATGCAAATTTCTTTTAAGGTGGGAAAGGGGGTGAATTTTCGAAATGCTCTACAAAGAGTAACCTTCCCCTTGTTGAGGAAGTCCAAATGAAAAACTGCATTAAAATCTGTGGACTTGAAAGCAATTTTCTTTCAAAAACCATGAAATTTCGTACAAAATGTGCGCGTTTAAGAAAATTTGAAACTGTGACGTCATGAGTCAGTCAGTCGTTCGGTGGCAATTTTTTTTTAAATGACCAACGGCGAAATTGATTTATCCACAACTAATTAGCGGTAAATTATTGCACATTTTCCGACTTAATCTGCGGAAGTTGATTCGCTAAGTTTATATAAACTTAGCGAAACACTCATTTTTTTTTAAATGAACAGCGACAAAATTGATTTTTCCACAACCAATTAGCGACCAATTAGCGGTAAATTATTGCTCATTTTCCGACTCAATCTGCGGAAGTTGAACTTTCTATCTATCTTGCTATAAATATACATTTTACTTAAAAACGACTAGAATGTTGTATTTACAAAAGAAAGAAGACCTTTTATGATCATATCTCAATTTTCAACACTCAAGCTACAATTTAAAAAAATTTCGTTGTATTCTCACATTTCTTTAAAAAAAAAAGAAATTCAATACATATTCGTATACAGATATATTCAATACTTAATCATTTCCATTGTACTTTCACAAATTTATCGAATTTTACTTATGATCCCAACAGAATTCGAACCCTGGTCCGTCGGATTGCTCGTCCTCTCGCGTTCCAATCTGGAATATACTTTGCATGGTCTTAAAACTTAATCATTTGTTACATAAAACCTCCCGATCCCGGGTCCAGTACCTATTACGAAGCGACCCTATTTTCATACCCTAGTTATACCCTAGACTTATAGTATAGGGTATATTGTTTTTGTCACGACGAAAATATGTAACACCTTAAAGGAGGCTCCGGAGGTATAGCAATGTGTATATATAAATGGTCAGGGTCACCTCCTGATTCGAATTAGCCATGTCTGTCTGTCTGTCTGTCTGTCTGTCTGTCTGTTTGTCCGTCTGTCTGTCTGTCTGTCCGTTCGCACGATAACTTTCGATAGAATGAAGCTAGAGCCTTGAAATTTTGGTCAAATGTTGGTAGTATGATCTAATTGGATGGTATTGAAATTGGGCATGATCAGGCCAAGAGAACGCCTACCTCCCCTACATATGTAAAATACATAAATGTATCTATAACTCCCGATTAAAAAATCATGAAAAGCTCTAGCTTTAGTATATTGCTAGTGAGGGTAATCTTATACTCTCCTGGGAAAATAAAATCGATCAGTTGAAAACTAACGGTAATTTTCTTACAAAGAGCCCCGTACTACCCTACTTTTCAGGTTTTTTGTCTATAACTCTTGAACCAATTGACGTAGACACCTGATTTTTGGCATGTAACCCTGAGGGAAGAAGCTGCTAAAGGTTCTGTAAGTTGGGCATAATCAGATCAAAGGAACACCTACCTCCTTACAAATTTCAAAAAATTAAAAAAATTAAATATTCGTTTAATTACGATAACTTTCGATAGAATGGTACTAGCAAGTTGAAAATTTGGTGGAATGTTGCTAGTAAGACCTACTTAGTTGGTATTGAATATGAGCAAGATCCGACCCAAGGAACCGCTACCTCCCCTACAAATGAAACTTCAAATAAGCGATAACTTTTGATAGAATGAAGCCAGTGACTTGAAGTTTTGGTCAAATGTTTGAAGTGAGATTGAGTTAGTTGGCATTAAAGTTGGGTAAGATCTGACCTAAGGAACCCCTACCTCCCCTAGAAATGAAACTTAAAAAAGCGATAACATACGACAAAATAAAGCTAGCGACTTGAAATTTTGGTCAAATGTTTGTAGTAGGATCCAGTTGGCTAATATTGAAAATACGTAAAATTCGACTAACTAAACCCCTACTTCCCCTACAAATGAAACTTCAAGGGTATATACGCTTCGGACTCCGGGCCGAAGCTTCAGCCTGGTTTTAATACTGCCTTTTTCTAGCATTGAGTAATACTATAGTTTTAGCATTGAATGGCGGGGCGTAATGTAAAACATGCGTTGATCCCATTTCGAAATCTCAGATCTGTTTTGACTAATTTTTCAGGAGAGGGAATAATTTTTTTTAATGTTTTCTAGAATTAAACGTGACAATATGGTTATATTTTAAACAATCGTTGGGCACATGCCTATTTTGCATTATCTTCCACAAATTTGTTATTGATAAATGCAATATTGTCCTTAACGACATCATTCTGTAAAACTTTCGAAATGACTTGATTGAAATCCCGATCTCTTTTCTTCGTTAAATTTGAGCCTTAATACAATAAGAAAAAGAAATGAAAAGGTGGGAAAAAATTGTTCCAAACATTTCCTATCAAATAAATGCCATTTCAATTTTGACAACTCTAATAATAATTTCGAAAACTATTTCAGGTTATGTTGATTCTGCCAGATCCGATTTGTTTTCGTTGGAGAATTGTTTATTTACTGCGGGCACAGTGCAGTTGAACGTCGAAGTGAATTCATATAAGTATAATTTTGTGATAGGCAATGTAAAGAAATGCTACTTTGTGTTTTCCTTTTCAATTGCAGGTACGATATAATGACACAGAGCAGAGATATATAGGTACATACCAGAGTTGGAACTCAGTATAAATTAAGCAAAGGTTGCCCATAGTATCTCACTTGCGTATGTGTTGTGTTCACTGATCGGTACACAGTGGATGTGCAAAATGTGAAAACTAAAGCCCCCCATATACCATGCGATCAGTCGACATCGATCTGACGATATTGTGATCGTCACATTGATTGCACAGTGTATGCACTTATAGTTGACGATTTTTTTACAGTTCCATACCATCGTCAGATTGATCCGAAGACGAATATCATTGTCGTCTAACGATGAATTGCATTGTCTATGGGGGTCTTATATCCACGTCCATTGTGCCTGGCGAAGCCTCTAAAATGGGAGTGAACGTCGCATGCTAACAGATGGCAAACCCATTTCATATTGGAAGCATTATCAATGAGATCGCATGCTGTTTGCACTCCTCTCTGGCAAATGTATGTACATGATTGCTGATATCCGTAAAGTGTGAAAAGATGGCGACCGTGCGCTCGTCAGGTAAGGGGAACCATGTGAAATTGTGGGATGATCACGAAGCGTCCATCTTTGAGGGCGTGGCTTGTGGTAAGTGCATGAATGAAAAGTGTGTGATGAAAAATCGGAAACTGAATCTTTATGGTCGCAATTTAGGATGTACGGAAAGAAAAGAATATGCTATGTGGTCTAGGATTTAGTATGATATATAATTTATGGCATAGGAATTATGATGTAAAATGATTTTTATAAAGTGGTGGAGGTGCTATTAGGGTGTTTTTAAAATTTGTAAAATTTTCCAAATAAATCGTTTTTTCATCACAGACGTTTCATCATGCACTCGGCACAAGCCACGCCCACAAAAATGGAAATGCACGAATGCAATGGCCGAAAATGGTAACTCACACATATGAAATTGAGGAGCCATGTCACGCATACAATAGCAGCTGAGGCTTTTTAATCAACAGACACAGTTGATTTGATGTGTTGTTGTCCTTATCATTCTAAAGGTCGGTTTACTTTAAATTGTAGCCGTTACTTCTAGAGTGGTGAGGTTTTTTTGTGTGCGTGGGATTATTTGCATCCTGCTTTAAAAATAAATCTGTTCTGAGTTCCTTTTCTTAGTATGTCTGCTCTGTGATAATGATCTCAGCTGGGTTTGTCGGTAGTTCTATCTCCCGATGTGGCGATATTCAAGTTTAGCTGATCGTAGTGTCGACTCCATCAGGTGAATTTAAAGTTGTATTGTGTGTTCGTGGAGTATTTCTGTGCGATGCGTTGTAGACTCCAACATGATGCGATAGGTGTTTTTGGTCATAAGTGAATCAGATCGGCAGCTATCATACCGCCCCATATACATTAATAAGTAGAAACAGCGGCAAAGTGTATGCCTCCTCGTTAAACTGTCAAGCAACACTAAAGTAAGCCATATGATAAGGTGGATAACCAGTACATAAATTGTGACGAATGCTAAATACACATTAGGGAGGACATGATTTGATGTAATAATAAAAATGAAGTATACCACTGCTAAATAGTCGACAAGACCATTTAGCAATGATCCGTACCCAGAAATCGTTAGCATAAAGCCAAAAACACAAAGTGATTGAGCTGGTTTCGTTACCCGACAGACTGTACTTTTCAGGAGTTATCTTAAGTCTATCGGGGAGGTAGCTCGACCAAGCCAAGCCAAGGGTTTAGAGTATGCACCCCTAGGTGAGTCCTACCTTGATCGTGGAGAGTGTGAGTGTGGAGACCACCGCCGGATGTAAAAGGATACAAATTCATTTTCCACACACTAGTGCCATCCAACACCACCTTTCTCCAGATAGGTGTAAAAGAATGGATGTAAGGCCTTATGGTAGAACACGCAAGAATCACTACCCCGCTGGGTACTACTTCTAATGAGCAGTTGAATGATCCCAGGGCGAACATTGTTCGTGCCAGAGCTCGACGGTTTCCAGGGGCGAGCGCTACGAGGCAGCCCAAGTACACTGTAGAGAAGCTGAGGGTTGCAAGTTGGAATGTCGAATCCATGACGGGAAAGAGCGGAAAACTTTAGGACGTCATGAAACGGAGAAGGATAGACATTATGTGCGTGCAGGAGACCTATCCTGACTATGCGCAGATCACACGGTCTGGTCATCCTCAACACATGGTTTATTAAGAACCAAAGGCACCTGACCACATATAGCAATGGAGCTCATGCGACCCAGATAGACTATCATCTGTTGATTGTAGCAGAGCGACAAAAGAAAAGAACGATGTGTTTCTTTCAATGGTTTATTAAGACTGAGTAGACAAATTTAAAACAAAAGACAAGAATCAAAAAACAGGCGGCTTGCTAGATTTGATTCTGCGAACAACATGAAGTTGGTGCCGGCGTAGATTCTTATCGGCAACACTTGAATACATTTGCTGCTAACACTCCTCCTCAATTGTTTTCAAGTCCAATTCTGTCACGCAGCTTCTCGAATTTTATCTTCGGTAGAGGTTTCGTAAAGATGTCGGCTAACATTTCTTGGGTGGGGCAGTAGCTGCATTTGATGACTCCGTCCTTCACGCATTGTTCAATGAATCTCTTCTTCGTGTCAATATGTTTTGTTCGCGCAGTGGAACTCTCATTTTTAATACGGCTGAGAACGTTTTGGTTGTCCTCAAACATTTCGACCTCCCGGTTCCCCTTCCAACTGAAGTCGCCAAGAAGTCGCTGCAGCCAAATGACTTCCTTGCATGCTTCAGTGAGAGAAACATACTCAGCTTCGGATGACGATAGTGCGACGCATTCCTGGCGTCGACATGACCAACTGATTGGTCCACCGCACATGATAATATATCCGGAATTTGATTTTCGTGTTTCGCGGCATTCAGCCCAGTCGGCATCCGCAAATCCAACCATGGGGTCTGCGTCTGTGCTACATCCAATCTTCAAACGCATTGAAGACGTTCCATTCAAATACCGGATGGTCCGTTTGACCTCCTTCCAATCTCTGGTTGTTGGTCGAGACACCTTCTGTGACAATATTGCAACGGCTGCTGCAATATCTGGTCGAGTGTTTGTTGAAATATATAACAAACATCCTATCGCTACACGATATTGATTGTTGTTTGGCAATATTTCTTCGCACGCGTCCGTGCGGTAAGTTATACTAAGTGGCGTTTCTTGCGCCTTCGCATTTTCCAGTCCAAACTTCACTGCCACGCATTCGATGTATTTTTTCTGATCCAGCGTGAAGAATCCGTTGTTGCTTTCCACACGAATGCCAAGATAATTGTTGACTCGACCGAGATCCTCGATGTCAAAATGTCGTTTGATGGTGTTCAGCAGAAATGCGATGATTTTCGGACTTGCACTTGCAACTAGGATGTCATCCACGTAGATTAGAACGAAAGCTTATTCTTGTCCATGGTACGTATACAGACAAGTGTCGACGTTGCTCTGAGCGAGCTTGATGCCAATAAGTACTTCATGAAGCGTCCTGTTCCAGACTCGTGCTGACTGCTTTAGACCGTAAATGCTTTTCTTGAGTCGACAAACCTTATCTGGACTTTCTTCGCAAGCAAAACCCGGCGGCTGCTTCATGTAAATCTCCTCCTGGAGTTCGCCGTTGAGAAACGCTGTCTTGGCGTCGAAATGGTAAACTTCCATTCCCTTGCCAGCCGCCATTGCCAGGAAAACGCGGAATGTTGTATGATGGGCTACGGGAGCGAACACCTCTTCGTAGTCCGTGCCGTATTTCTGACTGAAGCCTTGAGCTGCTAGTCGGGCCTTGTAGCGGTTTGGATTTCCATTTGGATCGGCCTTGATCTTAAAAACCCATTTGCACCCGACAAGGTTCTTGTCATTTGGCAAATCCACCAGCTCCCACGTCCCGTTTGTTAGTAGCGAGTCGATTTCTTCTCGCATGGCTTCGAGCCACTTCTCCTTGTCTTCCGACTCCATTGCTGCGTTGAATGTAGATTGCAATACTGATGTCATGAAATCGAATTGGTGGTACACCGAAATTCGGTCGTTGCGAACGACGAGTCTCATCTGCAGACGGAATGCTGCCAACTTGTGACAATGATGACCCCGCACCGGATGGTGTCGCCTCTTTCGTGTCCAAGGCGTTCTCTTCCTCCGTCTGTTCAGCTTCATTTGCCTCACGCAGATTGTTGAGGTCCAAACTAACTCCTTGAAAGGGTTCTTCTTCAGGCTTCTCAACTCGAATGTCCCCAACGACGAGATCAATTGTGAATTTCACGTCCCTTGAAACAACCACAATTTTCCTCGATGGCACGTAACACCGATACGCCTTTGCTTCTATGTCATGGCCCATAAACCTGGCCTCAACCGCCTTGGCGTCTAATTTTCGACGTCGCTCGTCTGGTACCTTGACAAAGCATTTCGCTCCGAAACGTTTCAAATTGGCGTAGAATGGCTTCCTTCCAAACCAATGGTCAAATGGGGTCTTCTCGATGCTTCGACTTGGCAATCGATTTTGGATGAAATTTTCCGTTGTCACGGCTTCGCCCCAGAAGGTGTTATCAAGCTTCGCGTCTGCAAGCATGCATCTGGCCATTTCAAGAATTGATCGATTTTTTCGTTCGGCCACTCCATTTTGTTGTGGCGAATAGGGGGCCGTGCGCTGGATTCCGATGCCCTCCGATACGAGGAACGCTTCAAAACCGCCGCCAATGTATTCGCCTCCGCGGTCACTTCGGAGTGCCTTCACTCCGCGACCAAATTGATTCTTCATTAGCTGATGAAATTCTTTAAACTTTCCAAGGACTTCGGACTTCTCCTTCAGCAGGTAAATTGTGGTGTATCTCGAGTGATCATCGATTAATGTTAAAATAAAACGCTTACCCTGCGGTGTTGGTGTTTGCATTGGCCCGCAAACATCGCTGTGAACCAAATCCAAAATCGAGTCCGATTTCGTCTGAGACTGCTTCGGAAATGGTGTTCTTGACAATTTTCCAACTATGCATGGTTGACAATCCCGTTCACAATTCGCTCCGCAATGTCCGACTGTCATCCCGTCCGCAGCCTTGATGGATGAGATCTTTCGGATTGTTTCGAGGCTTCTATGTCCAAGCACACGATGCCACTGATGAATGCACTTGTCGTCAGCATTCGCGGTCGCACATACACGCTGTTGCCTAATGCGCATTTTGTAGAGGCGGCCTTCCAAATCGCCAACTGCGACTTGTTGATCACTGCTTGATAGAATTTCGCATTTCGTTCCTCGGAAATTTACGCTGAATCCTCTTTCGGCCAATTTCTTCACTGACAGCAGATTGGTCCCGATGGATGGTACAAGCAGCACGTCGCTCATCACAACTGGTGTCAAATCGCCGTTGTCGTTGGCAAAGTTCATCCGAATTTTTCCTCTACCGGTCGACATCATCTCTTCGCCGTTCGCCACGGTGATTGCTTCCACATGTTCGTTTATCTCAGCAAACAGCATGCGGTCACACGCAATGTGACATGTTGCCCCGGAGTCCAAAATCCAGCCGTCGGAGCCTCCGATGAGAAACAAAATCTCCTTTCGTTCAGCGGCGTTCTCCACGACATTCGCATTATGTTTGTTACTGTGATTCGCTCGCCACTGCTGAAGCTTTTTGCACTCGGCCTTCACATGACCGCGCTTTTTGCAGAAATAACATGTCCTCGATAGTTTCCCTTCAGATTGACCAGCGACTACCTTCAATGCTGCACTGTTCGCCTCGCCATCACGCCCTGCACGCCGTCGGTGTTCTTCGAAAATGATGTTATTCACCATATTCACAGTTAACTCACTTTCACGACGTGTCTCAAGTCCCAAAATAAGACCGTCGTAACTCGGCGGCAGTGAATTGAGCAGTAACGCGCTCAGAAGAAAATCGGGTTTGAGTTCACCCAACGCCGTGAGTCGTTGAAAAATTTCGACCATCGAATCGACATGCCCTTGCACGTTGTCACCTTCATGTGCAACTTTGCCGAATATTTCCCTAAGCAATCGAATCTTGTTTCCCGGAGTATCCCGCTCATGCACTTCTTTCAGAGCGTCCCATGCGGATTTCGCTGTATCAATGCCTCGAATGTGCTTAATTTGGTCATCTCCGACTGCCAATCGCATGTACGTGAGTGCCTCCTGATCGACAGCATTCCAAGCTGTGGCCTCTTCAGCTACCAACGGTCTCTTCGTGATCATCGTCTTCCACAATCCTTTATGTTTTAGTATCGTCTCCAATCTAAAACTCCAATTAAAATAATTATCATCATCCAGTGGCTTGATGGCACACCGCGTGCTATTCGGGTCAAGAACGACGGACATCGTGACGGCTTCCACTTAATATGCACAAAAATTAATTTCTGGAACCGGAGACTGGGCCCATAACCTGTTGATTGTAGCAGAGCGACAAAAGAAAAGAACGATGTGTTTCTTTCAATGGTTTATTAAGACTGAGTAGACAAATTTAAAACAAAAGACAAGAATCAAAAAACAGGCGGCTTGCTAGATTTGATTCTGCGAACAACATGAAGTTGGTGCTGGCGTAGATTCTTATCGGCAACACTTGAATACATTTGCTGCTAACATCATCTGTGTCTAAATTTCATGAGACGTTGGGTGAAAGACTGCAAAGTGGTCGTGGGTGAATCTGCGGTCACCCAGCACCGGTTGCTCCTAAAAGAATTTATTTTGAAAGGAGGAACAAGACCGCAAGCAATCCCCAAACCGGTCGAGAAAATCGTGGCACAATCTCAATAACGAACGCTTTGAATTTGTTGTAACTCCATTCATTGTGAAAATAAAGGAGTGGCTTCAATACAACACCAACTGCGACGAGCAAAATCCAACACAAATGTGGAATGCTTTGGATGAAATGTTAGTAGGTGAGGCTGAAAAGACACTGGGAGTTTCGAAAAGCCCACTCCATACGAACAAGGAGTCGTGGTGGTGGGATAACGAAACTGAAGAAGCAGTGCAGGCCAAATCGAACGCATGAAGACTTACGAGCGAGTTGTCTGTAATCGATTGAAAGAGATTGTACGGTTGGATGACAATCAATGCGGCTTTGTGGAGGGTCGCTCCACAATCGATGCTATTCAGTGCATATGTACGTGTTACGATGGAAAACCATCGCGATGCACGTACGGACTTGCACTTTGTGTTCATCATCATCATCGATTTGGAAAAAGCCTTCGACAGAGTTCCTCGTGAACTGATATGGGTGGCCCTAAGACCACTTATGGTCCCCGAGGCATATGTCAA
The DNA here is from genome assembly GCA_964017055.1 of Chloromyia formosa. Classification (NCBI taxonomy): domain Eukaryota; kingdom Metazoa; phylum Arthropoda; class Insecta; order Diptera; family Stratiomyidae; genus Chloromyia; species Chloromyia formosa. The sequence goes on from OZ024818.1 coordinate 66,590,730, forward strand.
GATGATACAAGACATGTATGATGGGGCAACTACTAAAGTTAGATGCACAGCTGGTGAATCCGAAGAATTTCCGGTTAAAGTCGGAGTTCACCAAGGCAGTGTATTGAGTCCTTCGCTCTTCAACATCATCATGCTCTATTTATTAACACTCATTTCTGATGGCCTGGAAATATCCCTTCTCTTCGCCAATGGGTAGCAAAGACATCGTTGCCTTGCAGGCTGCACTGAATAAGTGGTGTAAGATACTGGATGATCATGGGCTGAGGATTAGCGTATCAAATCTTTGCTGTCCTTTCTCAGATCCAGAGAAACCGATACCAGATATCTACATGAAAGGAGAGCAGCTGAAGTCCTGTTCAATGTTCAAATATCTGGGCTCGATGGTCAACAAAGAAGCTACCTGCGATGATGACATCAAACATCGTATCAGTGTCGGTTGAATGAAGTGGTGAGAAAACTCTGGAGTTTACTTCGACAAGTAGATGCCACGAAAGCTCAAGGGCAAGTTGCACAAAACGATTACGATTATAATATAAAGCTTGTATATTTTTTTTCGATTTCTATATTACAAAATTACTAAAACTGTAATCAGAAAGTTTTGAAACTGGGCTCCTTATATATAGTTTATATGGTCAGAGATGATTCCATCTATGCGTTGCAAAATCCATGACAAAGTTAATATACCCTATCACATTCGTGAAGGGTACCTAAACTAAATAAAAAACATAAAAGAACTACGATTGGGGTAAACCCCAATCATGCAATACTCTAGATGAATTTGAACCTGGTTTTTGAATCTAACTGATATTGTTAATTAAGTGTTAAGTACAAAATTTCAGCCCGATAAATTGTATACGTACTGAGTAAATAGGCTTAACGTATTTCATGAAATAGTGCAGTTTGTATGGGAGGGGGTAGAAGGAGGGTGAGGATTACAATAAATTTTATAATGTAGGTTACAATTATCATAAAAGTGATATATTCAAAATTTCAAAGCAAGATATTTTATAGTTTCTGAGAAAATCTGATTATTGTAAATTATCAAAAATGTGTCATTTTGTATGGGAGGGGGTAGACGGAGTAAGGGTAATCGATTACTTTTTTTTGAATCTAACTGATATTGTTAATTAAGTGTTAAGTACAAAATTTCAGCCCGATAAATTGTATAGGTAATGAGTAAATTGGCTTAACGTATTTCATGAAATAGTGCAGTTTGTATGGGAGGGGGTAGAAGGAGGGTGAGGATTACAATAAATTTTATAATGTAGGTTACAATTATCATAAAAGTGATATATTCAAAATTTCAAAGCAAGATGTTTTATAGTTTCTGAGAAAATCTGATTATTGAAAATTATCAAAAATGTGTCATTTTGTATGGGAGGGGGTAGACGGAGTAAGGGTAATCGATTAATTTTTTTGAATCTAACTGATATTGTTAATTAAGTATTAAGTACAAAATTTCTGCCCGATAAATTGTATACGTACTGAGTAAATTGGCTTAACGTATTTCATGAAATAGTGCAGTTTGTATGGGAGGGGGTAGAAGGAGGGTGAGGATTACAATAAGTTTTATAACATAGGTTACAATTATCATAAAAGTGATATATTCAAAATTTCAAAGCAAGATGTTTTATAGTTTCTGAGAAAATCTGATTATTGTAAATTTTCAAAAATGTGTCATTTTGTATGGGAGGGGGTAGAAGGGGTGGAGCGATTTAGCCCGTTCACGAACTTAGCCTTCATTTTTTGTCAAAAATAACGTGTGCAAAATTTGAACTTCATAGCTCAACGCGTTCTCGAGCTAGAGAGGTCACGGACGGACGGACGGACAGACGGACAGACGGACAGACGGACAGACGGACAGACGGACATCCGGTTTTGAGATATTCGAGTGACAATATGAACTTCTGTATCATTCATTTTTTTCTGCGAGCCTTATTTCTTAGCGTTACAAACTTTGTGGCAAACTTATAATACTCTCAGATTTCATCTAGAGTATAATTATGTAAATAATTATAGAAAGTAGAGCCAGCGACCAGCCAATCTTTACCGTTTCAGAAATGGTTAAACTACAATTCAGTCTACGAAAAACAATATGCAAGTATGTAGTACTCGCACCTATATATGAGGCCGGTAGGTAAATTTTTTGTATGGATAGTGTAATACTGCCGAAATTTAAATGAATGTATTATTATTAAATAGCACGTGATTGTTACGAAACACGCAAAGTTAATTGCCAATAGTCAGATCTCGCTCTCGACGATATTGTTGATCTAGGCCCACCTATACTGCCCCCGACAGTAGAGGAAGTTGATCTCGCGTTGTGGTCACTAAAACGAAATAAAGCGCCGGGTGCTGACGAGATTCCAGGTGAACTGGTAAAATTCTGTGAAAAGGGTTCAGTTGATGCCATACATCAATTACTCCTGCGAGTATGGGAGGACGGATTGGTCCCAGACGATTGGCGCAGAAGCATCATCTGTCCAATTCACAAAGGGGAGATTAACTGCGCTGTGAGAATTACAGGGGCATATCACTGGTCTGTACATCCTATAAAATTCTGACGAAAATTCTGGAAAAGAGAATAAAACCGTACGCAGAACGAAACATTGCCTGCGTTCACGTTTGCAACGTTGTAATTGCGGTAAGGATTTTCCCTCCACTCAACCATAAACTCTTTACCCGAACGACTTGTTTTGTAGTTGTCATGTATTAAACAGCTGGCAGCCGATTCGCTATTGAGTTTCAAACAAAACTTCAATTAAATTCGCGACGGTTTCGGGAAAAATGAAAAGCACTGCAAAATCGCCACAAATTTGTGTTGCTTCGGTGTAAATAAGCACATAAGACGCCATGTACAAATCAAGAACCCGAAAACGAAAATCCACACCATCTCACAGTCACATACAATACGTCAACTAAGAACTGTCAAATACGCTAATACCCCTTACCCCCCATTGAACGGAAATCAACCAGGAAAAATTTCTGGTTAATTTCCCCGATGTGTGGTAGATTAAACGCAAACTGGAACGGACCGTCCACGAGCAAAATCAGTCGAACTGTTTGCATTTGCGTTTAAAACGTTGCGCGACCTGAACCCACCCATTGGCGAATACCAAGGCGGTTTCAGACCTGGTCGCTCCACAACCGATCAGCTCTTTACGGTCAAACTGATACTCCAGAAGTGCTGGGAATACAACGTAAAAGTATACCAAATCTTCGTCGACTTCAAGCAGGCATACGACAGTATCGATCGTGGAGTACTGTACAACATCATGTTGCAATTTGGTATACCGGCCAAATTAGTGCGACTGACAAAGATGACGATGACCAACTCCGTCTCTCAGGTCAGGATCCATAATAGACTTACTGATCTATTTGAAACACGCACCGTCTGAAACAGGGCGATGGACTGGCACCGACGCTCTTCAACCTAGCACTGGAATACGATATTCGGGCCATGCATTTGGACAACAGCAAGACGCTACTGATCAAGTCGACACAATTAGCAGCGTACGCCGACGACATCAACATCATGTCCCGAAGATTAGCCGACGCAGAAGAACTTCTGCATATGCTCGATACCGCTGCAAAAGACTACGTATCAACGAGGGTAAAACTATTGTAAAATAATGATGCAATCGACGACAAGGACACCTGCACAACCCAGCGTCAATGTGGAGGACCTCAACATCGAGTTCGTAAACAACTTCATTTACCTGGCTTGCAACTTGTCAAGGGACCCCAACGAAACTGACGAAATCAAACGACGGATGCAGTTAGCTAATTAGACTTTTTTCTCGGTTCTCCCCATAATGAAATCGATGCATGTGCACAGAAATACGAATCTTTGCGTGTACAAACCATTATACGACCAGTGGTTTGCTATGGCTGCGAAGCAAGGACCGCAACTCAAGCCTCCGGAAACATGCCAGACACATTTGAACGTAAGGTTCTACGGCGAATTTTCGGGGCTGTTTGCGGTCGAGATGGATGGCGCATCTGGTACAACCGTAAGTTATATGAACTGTACGATGAGCTGGAAGTTTCGAAAATCGTGAAACTACAACGAGTTCAATGGGCAGGGCATGTACAAGGAATGGACGATGATCGCATGCCAAAGAGAGTAATGAATGCAGAACGAGTCGCCGGAGCTAAACTACGAGAACGGCCGAGAGCTAGTTGGGAGAGCCAAAGAGGATTGATATTCTACAAGAGTGATCATAGAAATTTCTCCTGTGCCAGTAGATTTGTATGTATTGACAAATTGTATAGACTACACAAGAAAGCTCATTCCATACAACTTTAGCCTTCTTCGGTAGATTTGTATGTATTGATTCTCTTGTGTGTCTATACTGCGTAGTCTATATTATTTGTCAATACATACAAATCTACTGGCAGAGGGGAAAGACCCGACATCGGCCTGTTGCGCCAAGATGATGATGAATTGCAGAGTGCAAAATGGAAATCATGTCCGCTGCAATCCACAGGGCTAACATTAGATAGCTTAGCGGCATTGCAAGGCAAACGATTTTAGCAGTATAATGGGGCTCATCACTTTCCCATAGCTCACCTGAGGGCTCTGTCTTCCTCACAATAACTACTTCAGAAGCTATGAGGATTCGGATGAAAAAGAGATCCTTTTTCACCTTCTTTGTCACCGCCTAACAGCGTTTTCCCACTTGCCGACATTTTCCCGGGATGCCGACCGACATTCTTAAGCTGGTAACACACAGTGTACGCTGAAAGCTTAAGACGGGGAAGCTCCGTACACCAATAATACACGATACGACCATCGTGTATCGGGGACAATTTAATTTCCCCACGGTGCGGTGTCTCATATGCAAGCCATAGACGCACGTACCAATCCGTCGGATTGGTCGGAAGTCAACCACTGATACGCGAACCGTAATCATACAATTTTACTCAAGAAAAGTAGTCAAACAAGTTATTCTCTATCGCAGCGACGCGCTCCGCATAAATGTACAGCGACAGCCCGCGCGACTACCTTTTCTGACCCCATATTGTAGTTGTTGTTTGGGTTGGCTCTGAGTTCGTGTCGAGCTCGATGCTCAACACAACGAACCCGACTCCGAGCCCAGACCCGACTCAACAACAATTTCAATATAGAGTCCGACCGGTATTTGAATAGGCGAATTGTTGTGAATTAACGATTACGGTGTGTGTCGAAATACAGTATGGTCGGCTTATTGACGAATTTTTCAATGCAGAATTTATAGGCACGATATAATATACGTATACATGCACGTACATATGTGAGTATTATAGAAGTCTCGTTGTTATTAAGATTGGGTAGATCTTCACCGTCTCCTTAATCAAAGTTGGACAGGTGCAAGAATAATTACAACCTGCAGGTAAATGGGAATTATGTAATTATACTGATAATCGTGGGAATATAATTTGTTGATTGGCTGGAAACTTATACATATTTCGAATCGTGCTATATATGGTAAGACTGGGGTTTATAGCAGATCCTATATGGTGTAGTATCTATATATACAGCTTCTTTTTAGTCTGAAGTCGGAATATGAGATGAAAAATGTAGTAGCGGACCTCATTTTCGAAACCTTTGTACGGGATGATGGTTATTGGGAGGTGAATGGTTTCTCCCCTTGAAGCTACCACAGTTAAATAAACAGTGAGAGATAAAAGCCGAAAAGACCGGAATTGTCAGAAGGTGACAAAAAGATACCTGTTAATGATTCGATTTGCACTCGAATTTTTTCGATAGTTTTATTGTTATCCGTGCTACTACTGTCAATGTCTGTTCACGGGTTTCACACATCACAAGTTAACAACTACCGCCAGACACATTCCAAATTATGAATGAAGAACGCAATATAGCCATTTAAAGTAATTGTCATGAAAAAAAACAATAATTACCAATACAGAACGAGGAACCGTGCATTGAGGATCATAAATTCGGGAAAGTGGCATTTTGTATTCACGGGTTTTTGGGTCGTTTCCTTGATGTCAATATACGGGTGATAATGAGTACCTTTCCGCATGTTTGTTTAGGATTCTAGAAATTGCGGAAGATCAATGGAGATCTACCCAATCTCAATAACAACGAGACTTCTATAATACTCACATATGTACGTGCATGTATACGTATATAATATAGTGCCTCTAAATTCTGCATTGAAAAATTCGTCAATAAGCAGACCATACTGTATTTAGACACACACCGTACTCGTTCATTCACAACAATTCGCCTATTCAAATACCGGTCGGACTCTATATTGATGTTGTTGGGTCGGGTCTGGGCTCGGAGTCGGGTTCGTTGTGTTGAGCATCAAGCTCGACACGAACTCAGAGCCAACCCAAACAACAATTACAATATGGGGTCAGAAAAGGTAGTCACGCGGGCTGTCGCTGTACACTTATGCGGAGCGCGTCGCTGCGATAGAGAATAACTTGTTTGACTACTTTTCTTGAGTAAAATTGTATGATTACGGTTCGCGTATCAGTCGTTGACTTCCGACCAATCCGACGGATTGGTACGTGCGTCTATGGCTTGCATAAGCGATTTTGTGCGAAGCTTTCCTTGTATACGAAAGCTCTGCATGTGTGGGGTGTGAAAAAAAAATACCACGGCCTTTCCCTTTGAGGGTCTGTCGTTAAAACCGACAATCAAAGGACAGGATGTGTATGCCAGCAACTTGCACTATCCGAAATCTTTATATGCTAATGAAACGTCAACTATGCCTCGGATAAGGACTGACTCAACGGTTACGACTTTTAGCTATCGTACAATGACAAAGATTGGATTCTGGAATGTGCGTACTCTCCTGGACAATGGATCAGAAGGTCCCCAGAACGCACGATTTCTTCAATTAGAGAGTGAATTTCTGAGGTACAAATTAAATATCTTAGGAGTTAGTGAGATAAGATGGTGGAACAGCGGAGAATTCATCTCTCCAACGGGCAGCACTGTAATGTTGTACTCCGGTAAAGCTACCGGTAGTCGTCGTGAGTCAGGTGTGGGGCTCCTTTTAAACAGAGTCGCGCGAAACTGTCTCTTATCCTGGGAACCGGTCTCTGACAGGGTCTTGACCGCCAGGTTCCGGACCAAAATGAGGAACATCTCATTAATACAATGTTATGCCCCTACTGAACCCGACAATGTCTTGGCAAAAGACTCCTTCTACGAAGAACTAAACGTCGTTCAGAGCAGAACACCTAAAGGTGACATTATAATGGTTATGGGTGATTTGAATGCGAAAGTTGGCGCTGATAACTATGGGCTCAGACATGTGATGGGGAGACACGGTCTTGGTGATCGTAATGACAACGGTGAAAGATTTGTGGAGTTCTGCAACTTTCACAGTCTCTTCATCGGTGGTACTATGTTTGAGCATAAGGACCACCACAAAATCAGTTGGTCCTCTGTTGATCGGCGCAGAACACAAAATCAAATCGACCATTTTGCCATTAGTAAAAGATTCAAGAGTTGCCTCCTGGACGTGCGAAACAAGAAGGGTGCCGATATTGGGATGGGAAGAGACCATTATTTTATGATCGCTAATGTTCGATTGCGTATTGCAGCCGTGCGCCGCCCCAGCGACGAAAGATCCAGGCCCCGCAAATTCAACACCGCTCGACTAAAAAATCCAGCTGTCTTACAACAATATAATGACCATCTTGCGCAAAAAGCGGCTGAGATAACTAGTCACCCAGATAGTGACATAAACGAAAACTGGGATGCCATAAAAAATGCGTACATTGATAGCGCAAATACCATCCTCCAGTATCCAGTAGTAAATACCATCCTTGGCCCAAACCCGGATTGCCGGAATAAGCCCTGGATGTCCGACGCTTCATGGCAGCGGATTGTTGAAAGAAAGGAGCTGAAAGTTCGTTTGGCTGCAGCATCAGACGACAATCGAAGCAGCATCGAACTCCTTTACCGTCAGAAAGCTCGAGAAGTTCAGCGTAGTGTGCGACGCGATAAAAGAGTTTATGCCAATTCTCTTTTAGCGTCAGCAGAAGAAGCCGCTAGAAGTAACAACTTAAACGCCGTATACGGTGTCATCAAGGAGTTTACAGGTGGTCGTAACTCCTGCCAACATCCGGTGAAAGATAGTGATGGAAAGCTACTTATCTTGGAAGAAGATCAAATGAGGCGGTGGAAAGAACACTTCGCCGCGGTCTTGAACCGTGTAACCTCTGGTGAAGTTCCCCCGCATATAGATAATTTAGCTAACCATCAAAATGTGCGTATACGGTCCACTGCCCCGACTAAAGAGGAAATAGTCACTGCAATTATTGCACTAAAACGAGGAAAGGCCGCCGGACTTGACGGCATCCCTGCCGAACTTTATCAAGCAGCGCCAAGCGTAACTGCCGATTTGCTGCACCCACTTGTTGATAAAGCGTGGAATACAGAGACCTTTCCCACTGAGTGGAAGGAAGGTTTGATCATCAAACTTCCAAAGAAGGGTAGCCTCACAGACTGTAATAATTGGAGAGGCATTTGTGTCCTTCCTGCCGTTGCCAAGATAATAGCTAAAATCGTCCTGGAAAGACTAAAGGCCCACTTAGAAAGCACAATTGATGAAGAGCAGGCTGGCTTTCGATCCGGATTCTCCTGTGTCGATCACATTAACACCTTGCGAATCATCATCGAGCAATGCGCTGAGTACGATTCTCCGCTTCACTTGCTTTTCATCGATTTCGAAAAGGCTTTCGATAGTGTGAACCGGGATTCTATATGGGCGGCCTTGCGCAGGAGAGGCATCCCTGAGAAGCTTGTGGCTATTATTAAGGCAACCTATGACGGTGCGAAATGTCGTGTTCTGCATAAAGGTAAGGTGTCGGGGGACTTTGAGATTCGCAGTGGAGTTCGGCAGGGGTGCATCCTCTTACCGATCCTATTCCTCATTGTGATCGGCGATGTGTTGCATGCAGCCCTATCCGGACTCGACAGAGGAATTCAATGGACTTTAACATCTTATCTACAACATCTTGACTACGCTGACGACATATGCCTACTCTCCCACAAAACCATGGATCTGTCCGCAATGGCGTTAGATCTCGAGAGGGAGGCAAGCAAGGTTGGGCTAAAGATTAATACCAACAAGACCAAGGTTCTTAGCCCGCCGTTGCGAAAAAGAAATCCGACACCTATTGCCATCAATATTAATGGGCAGCCTGTGGAGAAGGTGGACAACTTCGTCTACCTGGGTAGCATTGTTGCCGAAAATGGTGGTACGGAGCAGGACATCGCTCGTCGTATCAACCAGGCTAAACGCGCATACGGCATGCTGTCCAAAATCTGGCAGGGCAGTTATCTCAGCATTAAGACCTGTTTCGCTCCCTGGTACTATCAGTGCTTTTGTATGGGAGCAGTACATGGAAAGTTTCCGTAGGAGTTACCAGAAAGCTGCAAGTTTTCGTCAACTCATGTCTTCGTCGAATTTTAAAAATTTCCTGGCCCGAAATAATATCAAATGAAGAGCTAAGTCGGCGTACGGGTCAGATGCCAATCGACGAATTGATACGCAGGCGAAAATGGCAGTGGATAGGTCACACATTGCGGAAGAGTGATAACTGCATTGCTATGCATGCCATGAAATGGAACCCCATTTCCAACCAAGGCCGACCAAGAGGGGGTCCTCGAATCACATGGCGTCGATCTGTGGCAAAGGAGTGTCAGGTACTGGGTAAGTCTTTTGGGGAGTTGCGCCCCATTGCCCAGAACAGAGTACGATGGCGCGCAGGAGTAGTTGACGCGCTATGCCCCGCTAGGGGTTAAGGCAAAGTAGTAAAGTTCTGCATGGACACTAACTTTGACAATTATTTAGATAAGGCAAATTCTCTCTAAAAATTGAAATGACGTCCGAATAATAAATTTTACTCAGGCCCTATTTGTTAAGTTTCAAATCATTAATCTAAATAAGAGTCAAAACACCTCATAGCAAAGGGCAAGTACTTGAAAAGGAGTTGGCAAGGTGAAGTCAGTTGTAAGATCATTTGCACAAGAGGATCATAATGCAGACGAAATTAAAAACATACGTACATGTAATAGGGGAAATTATTATTCTTCAGATCATTTGCACAAGAGGATCCAGACGAAATTAAAAACATGCGTACATGTAACAGGGAAAATTATTATTCTTCTGGACTGTCGGAACATAATCAGTTATTCCTGCAAATGAATATGCTCCTAACAACCTGTGTTTTGTCGTGAAAGCTTAATGCACGATATTGTGCTCGTAAATTTGCTACGTAAATTTGCTTTTCCCCAATATACGAGCACAATATCGTGCGTTGAGCTTTCACAACAAAACACAGGTTGTTAGGAGCCCCTTCATTGGCTGGAATAACTAATTATGTTCCGACAGTGCAGAAGAATAATAATTTTCCCTGTTACATGTAGGTATATGTTTTTAATTTCGTCTGCATTATGATCTCTTGTGCAAATGATCTTACAACTGACTTCACCTTGACAACTCCTTTTCAAATACTTGCCCCTTGCTATGAGGTGTTTTGACTCTTATTTAGATTAATGATTTGGGACTTAGCAAATAGGGTCTGACTAAAATTTATTATTCGGACGTCATTTCAATTTTTAGGGAGAAATTGCCTTATCTAAATAATTGTTAAAGTCGATCGTCGTATCGTGTATTATTGGTGTACGGAGCTTCCCCGTCTTAAGCTTCCAGCGTACACTGTGCGTTTCCAGCTTAAGAATGTCGGCCGGCATCCCGGGAAAATTTCGGCAAGTGGGAAAACGCTGTAACTCTGACGACTTGGTGGATGTTTCTTTTTCATGGACCAACCTTTTTGTTGACCGTTCCAGATGGTTTAATACTACAGAGTGAAATGAAGTGACCTTGGTGGTATCACATTGGCCCCAGTGGGGTCTATGTGTTAGGTTAAGTATCGCTGATCTAACCTAGTTGATTACGACATTATAGTAAAACGCGTTGGGGAAATATAGTCCCTGCTATTCCAGTATTTTATCGCGCTGTTAGCTCAGATGTTCTGGGAGCCTTCTGATTCAATAACATTAAAAAAACATATCATACGAGTACATAACATGTATCCAAAACTAATCTTTGTCATTAAACGATAGCCAAAGTAACTACCGTAACCGAATATTTCGAATGATGCAAGTTACTGGCACGCACATCCTATCATTTAAGTCGCTTTATACGACAAGCTGGGAGAGGCTGTGGCTTATTCTTACATTCTACACCACAAGAGATATACGATATGCTACACATTCTACTTACAGTTTTAGGCTTCTGGTCCCTATGTCGAAACTTCAATCTCCAATGGTCAACGGAAGTGGGCATGTCGTATGCCATACCAACGCCTATGACAATAAGAGTTGATGTTGGAGAAGGCTGTGAAACCCTTTTTGCAACGGCCATACCGACCGAAACGGTTGAAGATTTTAAAAACACAAAGAATCGCTTTTGTCGAGACAGATGTGTACTAAGAGATCGATCGATATCTGTTGCTGAACAAAGTGATACTATCAGTATGGCTATTAAATATGTTACATGTGCCCGAATATTAGAGGCACCTAGAAGAATCATTTTGTTGAACTACTGAATCAAAATTCGTTCCGTTCTAAAAAAGCGCTCAAATTCTGAATATTAGTGCTAACTACCTAAAAAAAAAGTCCAAATCGGCTGACAAAAGAGGGAATAGTAAATAAAGTGAAAATTTGCATTTTTTGTTTGAAACATGATTGTCAACTGCTATACAAACCAATTGTAATTCAAAATTCTAATTAGCACAACCCGCTTTCAATGTATGTACAGGGTGGCGCAAAAGAAACGAAGGGGTTTGAATAGTCTATAGTTCCTTTATTTTTGAATCGATCGAATTTCTTTTCTTAGGGTTTTGTATTAAAAACAAAACCCTTATGAAATCGGTCAAATGTCTGTCCGTCTGTCCATGAAATATCTCACGAACGGCTGAAGCCACATACATGAAATTTTGTGGGAGTATGTAGAATTATTATAATTCGCCGGAGAAAGCGATTCGTTGTAATAGGCTGACTTTAAGGGGATGTCCCCATAGAGGGGAAATGAAGGTCAAAAAATTTTTTTCATCTGGTATAGGCTTGTGGGGTATCAGGAGAAAGGTAACACCGAGTACATTTTATTTCCGGTATTTTCATCAAATTTGAAAAAAGGAGAAAAGAGATAGAGGGGAAAATATGTGATCCGAGTTTGTCCCCCCCCCCCCCCCTCGCATTTCGATACCGTTATACTTAGAAATACGAAAATTTGCAGAAAAGCGGCATTCTACTAGTACAGAAAACCGAAAATCGTAGAATTTTGATATCTGATCAAAAAAGGTTAATAATAGTACATTTCTATAGTTGCAGTTAGCATACCCCTGCACGCCTTAAGCCTTAACCAAGGTCAAAAATATTGATGGCCAATGATAACCAACATCATAGGCAATAACATCTTTAAGTTTCATTACAATCACATAATATTTAATAATAGTACATTCATTTAAAGTTAGGCATTTTGACATCATCCACACAAAAATTACACCTACCGGCCTCATAGGTGTGAGTACCACTCTCATGTTGTTTTTCGTAGTGCGAATTGCAGTTATTTAATTAATCATTTTTGAAAGGGTAAAGTTTAGTTGGGGGCGCTGCGTCGTAATTTGCAAACTTTACCGGGTGGAAGGGGGGAGGGGTCCACATAGAGGCGAAATTAAGGTCAAATTTTTTTTTATCGACTGGTATAGGCAAGTGAGGTGTCGTGAGAAAGGTAATGTTGAGTACATTCCATTTTTTCGCATTTTCTTGGAATTTGTGGAAAGGGGAATAGTGGGGGAGGAGAAAATATTAGTTCGTAATTTGCCGATATTTATATACCAAAATAAGCGCTTGCTACAAAACCCTCAGATTGCGGGCGTAGCCCTCTATATTCCGGTTTCATTTTTAGTATACTTCATAAATGGGGAATTTTGTTAATTTAAACGTGAAAAAAAAATTGCGTAGGTGGTGCCCATCCTCAGCTTTGCATAGTCGCGCTCTTTCTAAAATATTTTCCATGAATTTTTTCAAGATTTCAGGAGGTATCGCTAAAATTTCTTCTCGAATATTATTTTTTACTTGGAGTATGGTCTGGAGTATGTGTATAGCATATGAATAAGGCACAGACCATACCCCAACTAAACAATAATATTCGAGAAGAAATTCGAGCGATACCTCCAGAAATCTAAAAAAAATAATGAAAACGTTTAGAAAGAGCGCAATTTGCGAAGCTGGGAATGAGCACCAATTACGCGATGTTATTTTTCACGTTTAAATTAACAAAATTCCCCATTTATGAAGTGTACTACAAAAAGAAAAGAAATTCGATTCATTCAAAAATAAAGGAATTATGGACTATTCAAACCCCTTCGTTTCTTTTGCGCCACCCTGTATATACAGGATGTAACTAGTACTGAGGTTCAAACGAAAATGGGAGATAGAGGAACTTGTCTTGAGTTGAAAATCGTTCCATACATACTGCCGTTTTTGCACCGTTAAGGAGATAGCGCGATTTTAAGGACGAAGGATTTTCATCGTACCTGTGATCACTGTTTGATCTCTAACTTCTGCTGTACTTAGCGTAACGTAATATTTCTGGGCTCACAAATTCTTCTTTCTAATTGCTATCAACTGTGTCAATCAGTGTTATACTTTTTGAGAAAAATTCATTTAAATGACACAAAAATAATAAAAAATTTAAAAAAAATACAAAAAGTCCGGTTTTCTCCAAAAAGGGTCTAATTAACCACCAAATTTAATTACATTTTCGAAAAGCCCATAAAATTTCACTATAAGTTTGCAAACAGAATTTCTTCATAGGTTAAATTGTAAAGGAGCGGGGCTAACAGTTATCAAGCACGTTCCCTTCAAGTAAATCTGGTTTGACACCCGTCATTCGCCGAAGGAGTATGATTAATAATAGTGAGGACGAAATAAAAGAGTTGAAGTATAGTTTATTACGTTTATTTAGTTTATTTAGTTTGTTACGTTTACAAATAATTATAATCGGTCCGGTATTTCTTTCCCCATTTCTCAATTCCAACAATTATGCCGAATTTTTGGAGGAAACTCTAGCAGACCTCATAGAGGATATACCACTCCGTGTACTGGTCAGGTTTTGGTACTAGCACGATGGAGCGCCAGCGCATTATGGTGCTAATGTCTGTCGGTGGCTCGACGCGAATTTTCGGGATCGATGGATTGGTCGTGGCGGTCCCATTGCATGGCCTCCACGATCTCCCGACTTAACTCCCATGGACTTTTATGTCTGGGGGTATTTGAAAAGCATCGTCTACGCTGAGGAAATTCATACACGAGAACAGCTCATTTCCCGTTTCATATCATATTTTTTTTAATTTTTTATTATTTTTTGTGTCACTTAAATGAATTTTTCTCAAAAAGTATAACACTGATTAACACAGTTGATAGCAATTAGAAAGAAGAATTTGTGTAATTTCCAACGAGCCCAGAATTATTACGTTACGCTAAGTACAGCAGAAGTTAGAGATCAAACAGTGATCACAGGTACGATGAAAATCCTTCGTCCTTAAAATCGCGCTATCTCCTTAACGGTGCAAAAACGGGAGTATGTGTGGAACGATTTTCCACTCAAGACAAGTTCCTCTATCCCCCATTTTCGTTTGAACCTCAGTACTAGTTACACCCTGTATATATAGGTATGTATATTTCTCCTAAGCAATGATTCTAGACTAGAGAAAAAAAAAACAGCAGCAATATTTCCGTATTGATGAAGCGCTAGGCAGTTTGCTCCGACGACGCAACGTGCCTTTTCTTTCCGTCCACGCCGCCAAATTTTGATAGCCAGATTGCTTCGTTCCGTTACGCCAAGTGACAAATTGATACGTAAATTGAAAGGTCGTGTTGTGAAGTGGAATAAACTTCATACTCCAGTCAAGTCATACTGCAGTTTAAAGGCTAAATTACATGCAGAAAGATGGAGGCGACGGATGAACGGCAATTTTTTTTATAAAATTTGACCTATTATTCTCCTTGGCAGTCATTTCGGCATGCACGTTTGACCATTTTTATTGCAAATTATGTAAATTCCGTATAGAGATCCCTCTGTGAACATTTGTGGAAAGGAGGCGGCTATTGCGTAAAATCAAACGTTTTAAAATTTTACTCTCCGCGAATAGTCGATGCTGGTTTCGCTTGTACTCCAGCGTAGTTTCATTCGCGTTAACATCACACAATCATAACAATGCTTTAAACTGGATTGGAGACGCCTACGGGTTGATAACCCTACACTAAATAGATATGTCAACAGAAATCGCTAAATGGCGAATTTATTATGGAAAATTATAAATTTTCGTTGTTTAGTTTGATTTTTCATATCAAGTTATATGTTTTGTTTTTAATCTCGCGAACACAATCAATGAAACCGGAATATAGAGGGCTACGCCCGCAATTCGAGGGTTTTGTAGCAAGCGCTTATTTTGGCATGTAAATACTGGCTTCCTGCTCTTCTTGGTATCCCTCAGCTGAATAAAAACACCATAATTAAATGGTTTACCCATGATATAGTATCTTACATGCCAATTCACAAAAAGACTGCATCTGTCACCTCTCAAAGTAATAGTTTTAATACGAGAAGCTGTAGATAGATATGTATGTATACGAGATAAACTGTCCCACTCTTCGAGATGCTTAACCATTCATATTAAGACGACATTGCAAATTGCAAACTTGTGTACCGGCTTCGAAATTCAGGGCGGCTGGGACAAATTACGGTCTAATATTTTTTCCTCCTCCACTGTTCCCCTTTCTACAAATCTCAAGAAAATGCCAAAAATTGAATGTACTCAACATTACCTTTCTCACGACACCCCACTTGGCTATACTAGTGGATAAAAAATTTTTTACCTTAATTTCGCCTCTATGTGGTGTGCTAACTGCAACTATAGAAATGTACTATTATTAACCTTTTTGGATGAGATTTAAAAATTCTATTATTTTCGGTTTTCTATGCTAGTAAAATGCCGCTTTTCTGTAAATTTTCATATGTCTAGCTATAACGGTCTCGAAATGCAAGGGGGGGGGGGACAAACTCGGACAACATATTTTCCCCTCTCCCTCTTTTCCCCTTCCTTCAAATTTGAAAAAAATTCCAGAAATGGAATGTACTCAACGGTACCTTTCTTACGATACCCCATTTGCCTATACCAAACGAAACAAAAATTTCGACCTTCATTTCCCCTCTATGGCGACCTCCCCTTAAAGTTGACCTCTTACGACGCATCGCTTTCTCCAGAGAATTATAGTATTTCTACATATGTCCACCAAATTTCATGCATGTAGCTTCAGCGGTTCGTGAGATATTTCATGGACAGACGGACAGACAGACGGACAGACGGACAGACGGACGCATGACCGATTTCATAAGAGTTTTGTTTTTTACAAAACCCTAAAAATGATGAACAACTAAATTGAAGTTCATTGCACATTTAATTTTACATTATAATGGATTTGTTCCACGACGATATCCAAAGTTTTATTTACCCATGAGCGACGACAGTAAGTTTCTCAAGCTGTGTTTTGCTAGGCTGCGACTGGGCGATTTGCGACTGCGATTTGCGATTGCGATTTGCGCACGTTGCACTACTTGTGTGTATTTTAGTTGGAGGTGTTTTGCTAGAACCTGATCTGCGATTGCAATTGCGACTGCGATTGCGATCTTGCATTGGACGAACGAAAGCTATTAGCGACTATGGTGAGTATGACTTTGTGGCTGGGAGATGTTGTATATTTGCACGAGGATGATTGAACACGGCAGCCAAAGGTGTTGAAAATCTTTTTTTTTCGTTGGCAAAGTATCTTTTGGTAGTGCTTTGGGAAAATCTCTTTTTATACCCTAGACTTTTAGTATAGGGTATCAGTGGCGAGGCGTGAATAATGACTAAAGGGAAGCCGACGTTTTCATTGCTGGTTTTTAAATCAAAGGTAATATGTATGTATGTCGTTAAAATAATATAGTATTTGCTTATGAAGAAAAATCGTGTGCCAGCAGTATATAAGAAATCACTAGATTATAATAATAGTAGCAACAGTGATGATCAAATATAGCAAAAGTTTCTTTAGAAAAAGCAGTTGGTTTAGATTCGTTTCAATAGGTTGGGAATTCCTATCCATAAATCATTAACCAAAACTAAAAAGTAACGCTACCAAGGATATGATTTCTAAGAAGTCTACACTAGGTCTAAGCCTATCCTACGTTTTGTACATGAAAAAAAAACTCTAAATCTATGAAATCGGGTTTTTATGTAATAGTAATCTTAAACAAACTAAGCAAATTGTTGAAAAATATAAAAGCTATTGATTTTAAATAAACCTACTTATATTCAAGGTCTAGCCTACGATTTTTCTTTGTGGACTTATCTAGCACTTCATCATAAAAGTTAGGTCTTGCTTTAATTTTTAAAAGAAGATCTTTCTCTATGGAAATAATTCCTAGGTCCGATAATCTTTCTTCACTTTGACGATTTCTCATATAAGTGTGAATTCTTTTTAAGGCAGAAAACGATCTTTCAGCGGAAGAAGCACTTACAGGAAGTGTTAAAATCAGACTACAGAGACTTGAAATTTGAGGAAAAGTGTCCTTTAAAAAACTGCTTTGGAAATGAGAATAAAGTTCGCTAGCGTCTAGATTTGCTAATGAAGGAGTCGTATAGAGGACTTTCAACTCGCTTTTCAGAGCAATCAAAAATTCCTGGATAATTTCTGAATAAATTAGCAATGGAATCTGAATGCGCTATATTTAGATTTATTAACTAAGTCAAGAAATTTTAGTTTACTGAGTGAACTATATCTGCAATCAATTTGAACTTTAATGTTATCAATAATCTCTATAAAAATGCGTTTAAAGGATGTTTTAATATCCAAATTCGTATCAGTTCTTTTTCGTTTTTGTGGTGGATCACAATACTCCAGAATACTTTGATAGATATGCTCAAATTGGTTTGAAAAATTTGTACTTATCCAATTTTTGAAAAATTCAATTTCTTGTATTGCAACTTTGATTTCTATTGATTTATTTTGAAGTATGCCGAAAAGTATATCCGTTCTAGCAAAAATCTCTGAAAATACATGAAGCAAAAAACAAAATTGCACATCCTCCAACTTATTCAAAAAACATTCTGCCATTGATAATGATTCACTATCCCAATGTCCAGGATTTTCTAATATATTAATAAATGTTTCCTTTATATCTAACTATAATTAAAAATTACATTAATAATTCTCGAATGATAATGCCAGCGAGTTTCTGATACACCTGGCATGAGTTTATCAGCTACCTGCTTTAAAAGATTGGACCGCTTGGAAGATTTGTTAAAAAATCGAGCTATACTATTTACATGCCCGAAAAAAGATTTCGCTTCACATACATTTTCTAAGAACCTACTCAAAACTAAATTTAAAATATGGGCATAACAAGGAACAAAAATCGCTACTGGGCAAACCTCGCGGATTTTTGCTTGAACTCCCCCCTGCTCACTCGACATGAGAGCTGCACCATCATCACTTTGGCCAACTACCTTATCCCTACAGTTATATTTGTCGTGCTCGACGGGGAGATTTTAAGAATAAAAACCAAATTAGAATTTGTTTAATTAATTAATTAATTTTGTTCCTAACTTACCGACTACCAATTACAGAGTCTTGCTTATTCTAAATTTACTTACGGCGTTACCTTGCTCGCAGCCCGCTTGCGACACCACACAGTCGGGTCATCAGCTATTTTGCTGATGCCTAGACAGCAATAATTCCATTGATGACCATTAATATTTTAATTAATCGAATTCATCAATGGATAGGTGAATGCACGCAAGCCAGCTGCGTGCATGGCAACAGAAGTGTATGATCAGGTGCATACGACGCATATTGTACACAACAATCTGCCCCCTTGCAACAAGTGATTTGAACGGAAAATAGCAAATCACTTATACTCGAGAAAGGTAATGTTGTGAAATGTGAGTCGTTTGCACTTTACATTTGTTATGCAATAATTTATAAATTTTTATCAATGAATAAGAAAAGATATCAGTTTACACTGGTGTGTGCTATGGATATACATAGTTACACGGCAATTTTGTTTGAGCGACGTATGGCTTATCGATAGTAAAAAATGAATTAAGGTAAATTATGTAATAGAAAGTGTGCAGTTGAATTTAAGCTCTTGCTTTTTTTGTAAGTTGTTGTTGAGAAGTATATATTGCCATTGAATCTAGCGTTAGAAAAATTGATGTTGAACATTATGTACTTATGTATCTATTTTTGATTATAATATTTCGCAGTTACATTAGTTCTAAGAATAGGGCTTATCAATACAGAGATTCCTAATATGATTTAAACATTTCTATTCTTAAATTTAAAACATTATTCTAACTAATTGTTTCACATCAATACATATTTTACTTTAGTTTAGAATAGATGGTTTTATATGAATAGTACAATTCGTGTTTGCGTTTCTCATCTAGGGACGCGGGAGCGTCCCGCCCCGCCAAAGAAAAATAAAAAAAAAAAAATTGAAAAGCGATCAAGACTATGTTTACGCGACACAACAAGTACGGGTTTTCGGACCTCTGTAGCTCCGGCCCCGGATGCTTGTTCGAGCTCAAATTTGGTATGGTCATTGTCCCTGGTCACCTTACGAAGTACTGCAAATTTGATTCCGATACAAAGAAAAACACCCGAGATATGATAATTTGAAAATGGCTATTTTTCAAATTTTTCTTGTTCTCGTTGTTCTCGTTGTCTTCGTTGTCCTCGTTGTTCTCGTTGTTCTTTGACCGGTCTACAGCCTCTTTTCTCACGGATTGACTGTGTCCCAAGGGTGTGCATAGGCTATCATTTGCTCTGATCCGTGCAGTAGATCAAAAGATACATCCAAAAATGTGAAATTTTAAAGTAGAGTTTCTCGCTTAAGTCTTTTTGATAATTTGAATGCGTCACAGCAAATCACTCGCAAAGATCGCATGTCGACGTGGAGAGACGCAAAGCTCTGTGAAGTTGGCACCGTCACATTCGATTTTTCAAATTTGAATTGTGCAGTTCGTTTGCCCATCGTAGGCCCACGTTTGCCCAGGAAAAATTTTCGTTTGCCCACCCTTACAAAAAAAGTTATTAACAAAATACTTTTTTTTCAAAATGCAAAAACCCACGAAATTTTTTTTTCAAAAATTGGGATTTTTTTTCGCTATTTCGTTTGCCCAACGTATGCCCAGGATTGCCCACCCAAAATTTTCGTTTGCCCACCCCTCAAATTTTTTTTATTCAAAAAATAAAATTTTTGTCCCACATTGGGCGTCACATTATACACCCTCAAAACGATAATATTTAATTTAAATTGCCCACCCCATTAGCCCATTATAAGCCCTCGTTTGCCCAGTAAAAATTTTCGTATGTCCACCCTTGCAGAAAAAGTTATAAGAGAATCAAATTTTTTGGGTTGCGAATACTTATATCCTTAATTAAGCTGCTTAAAGGATAATTTTGTAGTATAAACTCATCAGATCGATTGCCCATCGTGCACTATCGTTTGCCCAGGAAAAAGTTTCGTTTGCCCATCCCTCCAACTCTTTTTATAAAAAAGTAAGTATTTTGATCCCACTTGGGCGCCACTTTCCACAGTTTGGCTCCTTAAAGGACATTTTGAGGCCGCAAGCTGGGCAGTTCGTTTGCCCATCGTGGATTATCGTTTGCCCAGGAAAAAGTTTCGTTTGCCCGCCCCTGCAAAAAAAGTTATAAGCAAACAAGTTTTTTTAGATTGGTTATACTTATACTGTTATTTTGGCTCCTTAAAGGATCATTTTGTAGTGCAAGCTGGGCAGTTCATTTGCCCATCGCCGATTGTCGTTTGCCCAGGAAAAAGTTTCGTTTGCCCACCCTTGCAAGAGAAGTTATTAGAGAATTAAATTTTTGGGGTTGCGAATACTTACATCCTTAATTTGGCTCCTTACAGGATAATTTTGTGGTTCAAACTCATCAGTTCGATTGCCCATCGTACATTATCGTTTGCCCAGGAAAAAGTTTCGTTTGCCCACCCTTGCAAGAAAAGTTATTAGAGAATTAAATTTTTGGGGTTGCGAATACTTATATCCTTAATTTGGCTCCTTAAAGGATAATTTTGTGGTTCGAACTCATCAGTTTGATTGCCCATCGTACATTATCGTTTGCCCAGGAAAAAGTTTTGTTTGCCCACCCTTGCAAGAAAAGTTATTAGAGAATTAAATTTTTGGGGTTGCGAATACTTATATCCTTAATTTGGCTCCTTAAAGGATAATTTTGTGGTTCCAACTCATCAGTTCGATTGCCCATCGTGCATTACTGTTTTCCCAGGAAAAAGTTTCGTTTGCCCAGGAAAAGGTTTCGTTTGCCCGCCCTTGCAAATAAAGTTATAAGCAGACAATTTTTTTTTTAATTTGGTTATACTTATACTGTTATTTTGGCTCCTTAAAGGATCATTTTTTAGTGCAAGCTGGGCAGTTCGTTTGCCCATCGCGGACTATCGTTTGGTCAGGAAAAAGTTTGCCCACCCTAGCAAAAGAAGTTATTGAAAAAATAGGATTTTTTTTTACTTTGGGAATTCTCAATTTAGCTTTTAAAGGAAATTTTTTTATGCGAACTGGGTTTTTCGTTTGATCTTCGTAGGCAAAAAGGTTTTTCTTGGTAGAAAATCAATAAATATTAATTGAATAGTATGAAATATTTATATACATATATGTAAAATTAAAATTTTTATATTTTGGGGGGTTTTAATTTAGAGAATTTGTATAGCAGCCGCACAACGCGCGCTTTAGGGATGACTCGTGGAAAAGCAGCAAACCTTTGGGTTTCATCGCCGTTTCCCCCTGGCATCATCTCCTAAAAGCTCTAGTAGTTTTGTGTTTTATTCGTAATAAAAACAGCTTAGCAGATTAGAATTTAATATAAATGCTTGACCAGTTACTAGAAAAAAGTAAAAGTACGAAATTTTTGACCATCCAAGCAATTTCTTTAACCATGTTTACATGTAATTTAAGTTAGTAAAGTTCTCGTTATGCTCTTAATCTTTTCAAACATTTCTTTCATTTTTTTTCCTTAAAATTAAACGTTTTTTTTTTTGGCAAAAAAAAAGTCTTTCATGAATAGGAGAAGTTAGAAAGACCCACGACGCGAGTAGAACCCGAAACTCCACTAGAGCAAAGCCACAGTCAAACCCCCAGACCAACACCAATTTGCGTTTGCAGCATCAAATATGCAAGATAAGCCATTTCCCCAAGCTTTCATTTATTATATAGCTCAACATACGCATGCATGCAATATAAGACTGAAAGTTTAACCTTGGAAACAGTGCTCTCATGGTTGGAAAAAGCGGAAATGATTTCTGCTGATTGCATAAATGTGTGTACATATTTTTTTTACTTTAAAGAGCTAGCTCAAGCTCAGTTTCCATTGCCGCATGAACCACATGCTCTCGCGCAACAACCATCTACTATTGAGTTGGTCGTCAAAGTGGTTTGCTCATGCCACTCATTCGGTTCATCCGGTTCGTAAGGCAATGTAAATTGAGCCTTTATGATTCCCAATCTAAAAAAATTATTTTGCCAATAACTTTTCTTACAGGTGCGAAAACGAACCTTTTTGCCTACGATGATCAAACGAAAAACCCAGTTCGCATAAAAAAATTTCCTTTAAAAGCTAAATTGAGAATTCCCAAAGTAAAAAAAATCCTATTTTGTCAATAACTTCTTTTGCAAGGGTGGGCAAACTTTTTCCTGACCAAACGATAGTCCGCGATGGGCAAACGAACTGCCCAGCTTGCACTAAAAAATGATCCTTTAAGGAGCCAAGATAACAGTATAAATATAACCAAATTAAAAAAAATTGTCAGCTTATAACTTTTTTTGCAAGGGCGGGCAAACGAAACCTTTTCCTGGGCAAACGAAACTTTTTCCTGGGCAAACGATAATGTACGATGGGCAATCAAACTGATGAGTTCGAACCACAAAATTATCCTTTAAGGAGCCAAATTAAGGATATAAGTGTTCGCAACCCCAAAAATTTAATTCTCTAATAACTTTTCTTGCAAGGGTGGGCAAACGAAACTTTTTCCTGGGCAAACGATAATCCGCGATGGCCAAACGAACTGCCCAGCTTGCACTACAAAATGATCCTTTAAGGAGCCAAAATAACAGTATAAGTATAACCAAATTAAAAAAAAATTGTCACCTTATAACTTTTTTTGCAAGGGCGGGCAAACGAAACCTTTTCCTGGGCAAACGAAACTTTCTCCTGGGAAAACAGTAATGCACGATGGGCAATCGAACTGCTGAGTTCGAACCACAAAATTATCCTTTAAGGAGCCAAATTAAGGATATAAGTATTCGCAACCCCAAAAATTTAATTCTCTAATAACTTTTCTTGCAAGGGTGGGCAAACGAAACTATTTCCTGGGCAAACGATAATCCGCGATTTGCCAAACGAACTGCCTAGCTTGCACTACAAAATGATCCTTTAAGGAGCCAAAATAACAGTATAAGTATAACCAAATTAAAAAAAAAATTGTCAGCTTATAACTTTTTTTGCAAGGGCGGGCAAACGAAACCTTTTCCTGGGCAAACGAAACTTTTTCCTGGGAAAACAGTAATGCACGATGGGCAATCGAACTGCTGAGTTCGAACCACAAAATTATCCTTTAAGGAGCCAAATTAAGGATATAAGTATTCGCAACCCCAAAAATTTAATTCTCTAATAACTTTTCTTCCAAGGGTGGGCAAACGAAACTTTTTCCTGGGCAAACGATAATCCGCGATGGCCAAACGAACTGCCCAGCTTGCACTACAAAATGATCCTTTAAGGAGCCAAAATAACAGTATAAGTATAACCAAATTAAAGAAAAAGTGTCAGCTTATAACGTTTTTCGCAAGGGTGGGCAAACGAAACTTTTTCCTGGGCAAACGATAATCCGCGATGGCCAAACGAACTGTCCAGCTTGCGGCCTCAAAATGTCCTTTAAGGAGCCAAACTGTGGAAAGTGGCGCCCAAGTGGGATCAAAATACTTACTTTTTTATAAAAAGAGTTGGAGAGATGGGCAAACGAAACTTTTTCCTGGGCAAACCACAATGCACGATGGGCAATCGAACTGATGAGTTTGAACCACAAAATTATCCTTTAAGGAGCCAAATTAAGGATATAAGTATTCGCAACCCCAAAAATTTAATTCTCTAATAACTTTTCTTGCAAGGGTGCGCAAACGAAACTTTTTCCTGGCCAAACGATAATCCGCGATGGCCAAACGAACTGCCTAGCTTGCACTACAAAATGATCCTTTAAGGAGCCAAAATAACAGTATAAGTATAACCAAATTAAAAAAAAAATTGTCAGCTTATAACTTTTTTGCAAGGGCGGGCAAACGAAACCTTTTCCTGGGCAAACGAAACTTTTTCCTGGGAAAACAGTAATGCACGATGGGCAATCGAACTGCTGAGTTCGAACCACAAAATTATCCTTTAAGGAGCCAAATTAAGGATATAAGTATTCGCAACCCCAAAAATTTAATTCTCTAATAACTTTTCTTCCAAGGGTGGGCAAACGAAACTTTTTCCTGGGCAAACGATAATCCGCGATGGCCAAACGAACTGCCCAGCTTGCACTACAAAATGATCCTTTAAGGAGCCAAAATAACAGTATAAGTATAACCAAATTAAAAAAAAATTGTCAGCTTATAACTTTTTTTGCAAGGGTGGGCAAACGAAACCTTTTCCTGGGCAAACAAAACTTTTTCCTGGGCAAACGATAATGTACGATGGGCAATCGAACTGATGAGTTTGAACCACAAAATTATCCTGTAAGGAGCCAAATTAAGGATATATTTTAAGTATTCGCAACCCCAAAAATTTAATTCTCTAATAACTTTTCTTGCAAGGGTGGGCAAACGAAACTTTTTCCTGGGCAAACGACAATCGGCGATGGGCAAATGAACTGCCCAGCTTGCACTACAAAATGATCCTTTAAGGAGCCAAAATAACAGTATAAGTATAACCAATCTAAAAAAAACTTGTTTGCTTATAACTTTTTTTTGCAGGGGCGGGCAAACGAAACTTTTTCCTGGGCAAACGATAATCCACGATGGGCAAACGAACTGCCCAGCTTGCGGCCTCAAAATGTCCTTTAAGGAGCCAAACTGTGGAAAGTGGCGCCCAAGTGGGATCAAAATACTTACTTTTTTATAAAAAGAGTTGGAGGGATGGGCAAACGAAACTTTTTCCTGGGCAAACGATAGTGCACGATGGGCAATCGATCTGATGAGTTTATACTACAAAATTATCCTTTAAGCAGCTTAATTAAGGATATAAGTATTCGCAACCCAAAAAATTTGATTCTCTTATAACTTTTTCTGCAAGGGTGGACATACGAAAATCTTTACTGGGCAAACGAGGGCTTATAATGGGCTAATGGGGTGGGCAATTTAAATTAAATATTATCGTTTTGAGGGTGTATAATGTGACGCCCAATGTGGGACAAAAATTTGATTTTTTGAATAAAAAAAATTTGAGGGGTGGGCAAACGAAAATTTTGGGTGGGCAATCCTGGGCTAACGTTGGGCAAACGAAATAGCGAAAAAAAATCCCAATTTTTGAAAAAAAAATTTCGTGGGTTTTTGCATTTTGAAAAAAAAGTATTTTGTTAATAACTTTTTTTGTAAGGGTGGGCAAACGAAAATTTTTCCTGGGCAAACGTGGGCCTACGATGGGCAAACGAACTGCACAATTCAAATTTGAAAAATCGAATGTGACGGTGCCAACTTCACAGAGCTGAGACGCAAACACTTGATTATGTGAGTAGTGACGACGACGGATGCAAAAGTCCATGCGCTCGTCGGGTCAGGAGAACCATACGAGTTCATGGTTGCGGGCGTGGTTTGTGGCAAGTGCATGAATGAAAAGTGTGTCATGAAAAAATTGAAACTGAATGTTTATGGATGCATCTTAAGCTGTGTTTTGCTGTCGGGGTTTTGTATGAAAATAGTACTAGTATATTGGGCAGGTTGTCTATGCAATCAAGGATTTTTATATGTACGTGAGGAGAATGGATGGAAAGAGACGAATGTACTGTAGATGTAGAGTCCTTCGGTGGCAGCAAGGACATTCGAAAAAGGATATTTTTAGCAGTGAAGCGAAATGTGGGGGTCTCATATGAACCGGGATGAAGAGGCGAGTGTCCAGGAGTAGTGAAGATGTCATTTCGACTCATTCGGTGGTGAAAAGGACATTCACGAAAGTCAAGTGGGCAATATGGGTGTCATGCGAACCGGGGTAAAGAGGCGAATGTCCAGGACTACTGTAGATGGCATTCCGGATCCTTCGGTGGCGACAAGGATATTCGAAAAAGGATACTTTTGGCAGTGAAGCGAAATACGGTCAGTATGGGTGTCATATGAATCGGGGTGGACACCCGAATATCCCGGAGTAGTGCGGATGGCATTTCGAGTCCTTTGGTGGCGAAAAGAACATTCATGAAAGTCAATTGAAATATGGGCAATATGGGTGTCATGCGAACCGGGGTGAAGAGGCGAATGTCCAGGAGTACTGTAGATGGCATTCCGGATCCTTCAGTGGCAACAAGGATATTCGAAAAGGATACTTTTGGCAGTGAAGCGAAATACGGTCAATATGGGTGTCATATGAATCGGGGTGGACACCCGAATATCCAGGAGTAGTGCAGATGGCATTTCGAGTCCTTCGGAGCGAAAAGGACATTCTTGGAAGTCAAGTGAAAAATGGGCAATATGGGTGTCATGAATTGTGGTGAAGAGGCGAATGCCTAGCAGTACTACTGAGGAGTTTTTCTTGGCGGGGATTTTTTTTACAACAGAGTTGTTTTTGTGAGATATTATATTAGTGAACCTAACATCACATAGATCGCGTTCCGGGGTCTTTTTTGTAACTTTTTCTAACGGGATGGATATTTCATCGAGTTCCTCGAGTTGGTTGCGCCGTTTTGGGTTGGACTTTTCCGGATGTAAAGAGATTTGGACTTGAGAATTGTTATTTTTTTTGTGTACACGTTTTACGGATCTTATTAACAATAATTATAAGAATAGCAATTATTGTTAATGTAAGTGCCAGAGTACCTATTGACAGAGACGCTATTGGTAAGAATTTTGAATTCAACATGCTCATTTGCTTTTTTTCAGAGTTGACTTTTTTATAGAGTTCCTGTAGTGACATTGCATCTGATCGGATCATTTCGTTTGTGTTTTCTCCTTTAAGTAGAACCATTTTTTTCTGGTGGGAATCATTATTGTTTGTAGCAATTGTGGAATCAATATTTAAACTGGGAACCGTAAAATTTGGCATGAAAAGGGTCATGGTTTTGTTTTCTTCAGTTTCAAATAGGATGATTTGTTCAAGAATTTGGATAGAACACCGTTCTTTTAGAGACAGTATTCCATTTCCTAGCAAGGTGTCAGTTAATAGCTTTTCCCTACATGAGAAGTGAATTGGGATTTGTGTAGTGAAGGAGAAGAGCCATGAGTTCCTCTTTGCCATTTTAAGTAGAATATTTTTTGGTTTTTGTAGAACCAGCCACTCGCAAGGGTCGCTTTCGTTAAGAGGGTTCGCAATGTAATTTAGTGGACATATGCCGCCTACATTGCCTTTATAAATTAGGCCTGGGATCAAGCCGACAAACACATTCTCATGGATTTCTTTTGTTATTTTACTAAATTCTGAAAATTCGCTAGCATCTAGTATCGCATATTCTTGTCTCTCCTTGTGAATAGCTACATGTGAATTTTTAATGTTCAAAATTAAGGTGTGATTTGTTGCAGTTTTAACTGGGAGTAGATGTATTTGCTGAATTTCGAAAGGGGGGGTATCCAGAATAGGGAAAGTAATTCGAATGACCATTATTCCATTCAATGTATGTGTTTTTATTGTTTGGACTTGGCTGATTAAGTTTATGTCGACGGGAATGAGATGAGCACTCTTATAAATTTCGACCAGTTTTGAAGGCGGAAAGAAAAATGGATGTAATTGGTTATTTTTCAAACTCAGGAGTACTTCAATAATGAGCTGTTGGCGGGACTGTATTTCTAAGATCTGCAAAGTTAAAGTTCCTAGAACCTGTAAAATTTGCAGTAAATTATCTTCACTTTCTACATCCGTTATTAAAGTATTAATCGCTTTTAATGTTTCCTTCTGATTTTTTTCGACAATTGCAATCGGCTTTTGCAAGTGTTCTATCGAGGACTTTACTACTGAAATCTGTTGTTTTTGTAAATCTAATAGCTTAATGTTGTTTGATTCTAATGTATCTAATCTACTATAAATAGTTTGTTCGTTATCGCTGTCCATTGTTCCGAAAAGGGAATGCAGTGCGTTACCGACTCCATCGAACAGCGATCTTTTTTGTCTAGGTTTACTTAATAAGTCTGATAATATATTTACCCTAGCAAATATGGTTTGTATTAGGCCATGAATGATTGGTTTTTGTGTAAAACATGGCAAGGTTGTATTAAATTTTGAGCATAATAAACGCAGGTTATGCTCTGTCTGCTCTATCATATAGTTGTGACGGTCGACCTCCCGAATATCGAATTGTGTAAAAATGTTCCACGTGTTGTGGTAGAAGTGAATCTTTCCTATAGTCTCGAACAAGATACTTTTATCGGTTAGCTGGATTTTCTCGTAGGTAGATGTGTGTGCGGGGTAGGGCATCGCAAGGATTGCAAAGATGGTTAAGAAGGCGTTTATCATGATTTCCTGAAAAAGATAAAACAGCTTGTGGTAGGGTTTCAGCCGATTATTATGGACTGTTACGTTTTTTTCTGTTCTTTTTAATGGTAGTATTCACGTTGTTTGGAACCGCTACTACCGTGTATGGACCTGTCCACACATCTGAAAGCTTATGCTCTTTTGCATTGTTTTTGAGGAGGACTCTATCGTTAGGGGCAAAGTGAATTGGCCTCGCTTTTCGGTCGTAGTACTCTTTTGATTTGAGCTTGCTACAGATTAAATTTTCGCGTGCCACTTTGTGAAGGTGCTGAAGCTTATACCGCAATATCTTGCAATAGTTTTCATGATCATATATGGGCTCCGGATCCCTTTTCAAATTAGTGGGAATGCTGGCACAAAAACCAAATAGACAATCCATTGGTGTCAATTTGGTGCCCTCATGCGTACTTGTGTTAGCAACAAATGCGGCGGTCCGCAAAAATTGGTCCCAAGTCTCAGGGTTCTCTTCAGTTACAGTTCGTAAGTAATCACCTAATGGATGATGTGATCGCTCCAACGAACCGTTTGTTTGAGGGTGATATGCTGTTGTATTTAGCTTTTTAATCCTTAGTAATTTACAAGTGCTGCGAAATACTTCACTCATAAAATTACTGTCCTGGTCAGTGAGAACTTTTTTGGGTATCCCGTATCTAGCAATAATTTGTTCGAAAAATGTTCTGGCCACGAGCTCTGCGTCTACCCCAGGCAAAGCATAGCAGTCGACATATTTGGTCAGATCATCCTGAAAAGTGAGAATGTAATTGTTCCCAGAATGTGTCGTTTTACGGGGTCCCACTATATCTAAGTAAATCTTTTCAAATGGTCTCCTAGAAGTGTCTGTTATTTTTAGTGGCATTCGAAATTCTCTGCTTGATTTACTTTTTTGGCATTTTGGACATTTTTTTATATAAAATTTTATATCTTTTAACATGCCCTTCCACGTATATTTTTTACGTATCCTTTTATACGTTTTAATTACGCCTTGGTGACCCCCAAACGGAGAATCGTGATAATCACGCAAAATAACTTGCCTCTCCTCCGGTTTTGTTAGTATCTCCGGGTTATTTTGAAACTCTTCACCAGCTCCACTTTCAGTATCTTCATCACTAGTATCGGATTCAATGGGTTGCATTCCGGATATTTCATTTTCCACGTTATTCTTAGCCTGAGCCCGTGTTAATACTAGGCATTTTGATTCAGGGGAATTTTCGTTACCAATGGTATGTGAGACTTCTGGAATGGTATTAAGAGAAGTACCGGCTTCTTCAAGTTCAGGTACCATACGACTTAACGCATCTGCATTTGTATTAAACTTTCCGGGCTTGTACTCTATCATGAAGTCGAATTCAGATAGTTTGAATTGAAACCTCAGCAGTCGTGAACCTGGATCTTTTGATTTAAAGATGCCTTTTAAGGGCTGATGGTCGGTATAAACAACGAATTTCCGTCCCAAAAGATAGTTGCGGAAATTGCGAACAGCCCACACAATGGTAAGAAGTTCCTTTTCAGTAGTGGAGTAATTCCTTTCCGCTTTATTTAGTAAACGACTAGCGTATGCAATTGGATTATCCTTTCCGGGGTCTCCCTGGAAAAGAACAGCGCCTAATGCTTCGCCGCTAGCATCTGTGGTGAAAATGAAAGGCTTTCTGAAATCGGGATATATCAGAATTGGTGGTGAAATTAGAGCTTCCTTAATTCGTTGGAAAGCTTCGCCACACTTGTTCGACCAAAAGAACTTATTTCCTTTGCGCAAAAGGTTTATTATAGGTTTGACAATTTTGGCAAACTCCGGAATGAATTTACGATAATAATTAGCTAAACCTAGAAATGATTGTACTTGTCTGATTGTTTTTGGTACGGGATAATTTTGTACACAAGACATTTTTGTATCATCAGGTAGAACACCTTCACTTGTGCATTTATGACCAAGATAAATAACTTCTCTTCGCAGAAATTGACATTTACATGGCTGTAATTTTAAATTATTTGCGCGAAGTCTTTCTAGTACTTGCTCTAGTTTGTTGTTATGGTATTCTAAATTTCTACCATGGACAACTATGTCGTCTAGGTATACGAAGCATTCTATACCTTGTAGACCTGTAAGTACATAGTTCATTAGCTGTTGAAATGTTGCCGGGGCTCCTTTAAGTCCGAATGGCATTCGTTTAAACTCATAATGTCCATGAGCAGTACTAAATGCCGTTTTCGGTGTATCCTTAGGATCAATCAAAACCTGATGATACCCACTGGCTAGATCAATTGTTGTAAAGTACCTTGAATACCCAAGTTGGTCTAGAATATCCTCTATACGGGGCAGGGGAAAGGCATCGCCGATGGTTTTGTCAATGAGTTTGCGAAAATCGATGACCACCCGCCAGCGCTTCTCGCCATCTGGCCCCGATTTTTTCGGAACGACGAGCAACGGGGAATTCCACGGACTTTTACTTGGCGCTATTATATCATCCTTTAACATTTCTGCCACTTGTTTTTGAATTACTTCTTTGTGTGCTTCTGGAAGCCTGTAATTTTTTTGGTTAATAGGAGCCGTATTTTCAAAAGTAGGGATGGAATGTTTCAGAGCATCGGTGAATGTCATATGGTCACCTTCAAGATGAAAAATATCATTAAATTTGTGGCATATTTTATAGATTGATGTTTTCTCTTCACTGTTTAAAGTTTCTTCTAGGCGTAACTCCTTTTCTAAGCGTTGTATTCTGTCTTCATAATCTTTTTCTATCACAGACTTGTAAGTGCAGAATACTGCTTTCTCTTTAGTTACTGAATTTGTTGTAGTTTCTTCCACTTGTAAAGGTTGCCTTCCTTTAAAGGAACTTGTGGAAGTCAAAAAATATGTTTCAAATTCTTTGTGAGGAACGAGTTCAAGATCAATCTCATGCAATTCGACAGTTATGTCGTTTGCATTTAGTATACCAATTATTGTACTGTTCTCGTGCGATCTTAGCAATGCGTTTGCCAAGTAAACTTTATCTTTAAGTTCTTTAGCACGGCACACCGAATCTTGTTGTAAGTTAAGAGGAATGCTAACCGCCATTTTGCATCTAGGTGGTATTCGAATAGAGTTTTCCAGTTTAACCCTTTTTATTATTACCCCTTCTGGTTCTGGCGTATTTGCTAATTCCACAAAACTTTGTTCAGATTCGTTTATTTTTATCGTTGGACAAAATGGTACACATATGTCAGCCTTGTTTTGCTCTGTGCAGAATCTTTGCTCACTATTGGGTCCATCGATACAACAATACTTTGATAAAAAGTCATTGCCTATCATATTGTACACAACATATTGGCCCAGAATTTCCAATAATTTGGATAATTGATTTGCATTCCGACTGGAGCTTACATCAAAAAATCCAATAAATCTCTCCACAATCCCAGTTTCTGCTAAATAACGGATAGCGATGCTTAACTGCTCCTTGTGACTTATGTCAGGGGTCTCATCAACTATAACAGAGACATAATTGGTTTTACTTATCTCTATCCTAATATTTTCCCGAATTACTGACGCAATACAATTGATCGAATCATTTTGTATGTCACTTGAAAGTCGTGAAATAACAGCGTTTTGAGTCGAACATTGATCTAAATGAGCATCTACGACGTTATCGTACTGCCTTAAAAAAAAAGCAAAGTCTCGATATGATTGCCACGATTGTGGAAAGTAGCACTTTCACCATGTCCCCGAAATGGTAACCCTTGCTTTCTAGAAGAACTACCGTATCTATAAAGCGTTTCATTAACCCATTGCCTGCGGAGGAACTTTTTTTCGAATTTTCGCGTGAAACTTTATATTCCTAGTAATTAAGGCCTCCTGAGCACGAATTTGTCATTCGTTTTCTCACCTGAGTTTTAGTTTACCTGTAATTGAGTGATGCCATATGGCATCATCGCAGGTTCGCCTTATAATCTTATGTACTAAGGAAAACGCCTAGAAATATGATAGATAAATAAATAAAGCTGAATATAACTTATTTTATTATTCAAAACCAGTGAAAAGATAAACTAAATAACATAGCAATACAAATTTTTATTTTTACTTTTTTTTTGATTTAATTAAAAATGCGAATAAATGGTTAAAAATAAATCTGGAAAATAGAAAAAAAAAGTTCAAAGTACGTACCTATATATAAATAATTTTTATGTTTTTATAATAATAACAGCATTGAAAATGAAATGTTCAAGGTTGTGTGAGATACTTTACAAAGCAATCGTTATCAATGCAGAATGCTTTGCCAAATTTTCGGCACTTTACGTGAGATTGGCTCTTGCATTCATGGCGAGCACACCGCCTTTTCGCGCATTTGACGGGTAAATGATCCTGTCTATCGAGACGATCAGAGCCCGTGGATTTTGCACTATCTATCTGCTGAGGGATGCCACCGACACATGGTATAATAATGTTGCTTACATGAATGACGACCAAAATAACGCATATATCGTATACGATAAATCCTGCTCAGGATGGAAATTTGCGTTGAGTTTATCAGTCAATGCTCGCAATTTCCGCATTTTATCGTGGGGATTGATTGCAATTTTCGGAGCAAAATTAATGCACCGATCGATCAGAAGAAACCAATCATGCTTGAGCGATCATTGCGTTATGCAAATCAGTATCTTGAGACCAAAATTCTGCTTATCGTACATTGAGGCGTATCCAGAAACAAAAACATAATTCCCGGGAAAACTTTGACCTCCTGCAGCATAATATTCGGATTCTTGCCTGTAATCGATACACCATAATTATTGCTTTCAGCGCATATCATTTTCGAAATTTCGTCATCGAAAAATCTTTCAAATGGCTCATGAGCTCTTGCTGAACAGTCCAAATAACACGGATCTGGGAAAATCGACTTCGTGCCGTGAAATTTAGCAGATGTCCACTTGTTTTCTGCTTCAATGTTGGCAATTCAGTCAGGACATCTATTTTTGGACCATAACAACCAACATAAGCCCATGGCGTTGTCGGAGCAGATGAATGGCCCTCTTCTTCATTTCCGTGAGTGGATCTGTGTGTGGGTTTTCTGCACCAACCTCGTAGAGGAATTCATTGTCGCCCCATCGACCATGAATTCTACTTCAACCACTTGTTGTGTTTGGTTATGATGCGAATCGACGATCTTACCGCCTTCGTTCTCGTCACAATCGTCTTCGGCTGAGTCATCTTCAGCATTTAGGGGTTGAATGAAAATTGCGGATGGTTCTTTATCTTCAATGCCTTCATCGGCAATCAGACTCTCCAAATAATCCACCGCCGCGTGTAATTTCATGTTTCAAAAAGGAAAAGATAACACGTAAATTTCAAAGATCGCCAATAAAGTGAACCTGCGATGATGCCATATGGCATCAGCAAATTTAAAACAAAAATTTTTCAAGTAAAATTTGTTTCTTTTTTTTTTAAATTTCATGCGATCGATGCTACTACATATTGCACTTTTAGAATATTTAATGGTTCGAGGCAAAAAACTTTTTAAAGTATGGAAAAAATCAACTTACATTTTCCGGTGCGACATAATTTCACTTTTTTTTCACTTTTCAAAATATACTCAAGTGTGTGGTCCTCTAGGTTCGGCTCCTAAAGGAATACTAGCATAACCCAAATACGATTTGGAAGATACATCCTTCCATTTAAGAACTCAGTGAAATATGTAACAAAATGCGTACACACACTCACTCCACAAGCCATTAAACGAAACAAGTCAAAGTGATGAATGGGTTAAGTTACGATTCCAATCGACTTTTCGGTGTTAAGTGTTACCCAAAGCTGATTCTATTCTGCAAATTTCGAATTCGTGTAATGCTAAGCAACTACGAATATGTTTTTCGATTTGCAAATGCTTTTTAGCAGAATTAGTCAAATTGTTTATATCTGAAAAGCCAGTTTCACTCCAAACGTTAACGGATGTAGAAAATAGAAGGCAAGGAAAGCAAAATAATTTATTACAATAATTTTGCAGCTTCCAGTAAGCCAAGAATACTTTTCATAGCTAGATTTTTGGAAATGCTTCGTAAACCC
The DNA here is from genome assembly GCA_964017055.1 of Chloromyia formosa. Classification (NCBI taxonomy): domain Eukaryota; kingdom Metazoa; phylum Arthropoda; class Insecta; order Diptera; family Stratiomyidae; genus Chloromyia; species Chloromyia formosa. The sequence goes on from OZ024818.1 coordinate 66,625,574, forward strand.
ATCCTTCTGCTTGTACACAATGTTCATATCGGGTTGAGCACCCCCTATTTTAATTACCTTCTTTTTTTGGACGAAAGTCATTTTCGAGAATTTATTTACTTTCACTAACAAAAAATCTGTAAGGCAGCAACCGAACTCTGCCAATCCTGCCATTATGACTTCTACTTTCGCTCAACTCTTACGAAATATTTCTAAATGCAGCAACATTAATTTTATCAACACCTGAAGTATCGCGGAAAATCCCTCAAATCTAAAACAACACAATTTTTTTAAAACTGAACTTTACGCAAAATCTCTAACAGTGTGTGAATGAAGTGTTCAGCCTCATTTTTAATATTCTGTATTGTGGATATTCAATGCAGAGTATAGATGCGTATCAATACTTTCGCTGCATATTGTTGATGTGTGTATGACGTCACTGTGTGCTGGACGAGACGTTGACTTGTAGTATAATCCGGATAATTTCGGGTTATTCTCTGTATTGTGGATGTATACAACATTGTGCAACGTTTATGAGAAGGGAAGCCGGTGGGAATCGGCTTGTATGGGCGCTTCGCCACTGTAGGGTATATTGTTTGTGTCACGAATGAAATATGTAACACCTTAAAGGAGGCTCCGGAGGTATAGCAATGTATATACAGGGTGTCCCAAACCCCAACATCAACCCGGAAACCGGTGATAGTCCAAGTGGTGGCAGTTATCAGAAAAGTATTAAAAAAAGTCTCCGTCAATTATTTTTTGACTTATAGACATTCAAAAAAGAATTGGAAAAATTCATACCCTGTGGTGATTTTTTAAGTACAGTTATTACAAATTTTCATTTTTTTTTTATTTTTTTTTTTATGAAGCAACCCTGACTAACTGTTCTATAAATCACAATCTAAAAGTAAAAAATTACTATATTGGTTTTAAATAAAATATGATTTTTTTCCCTAATTTTTTACTCAAAATTATCACTTATCCCAACTTCAACTGACTGCAGTGTAAAAAAATATACCACGCGGTTTTGGCAAGTAACTGTAAAAGATGGCGCATTTTGTCCAGATTTCAAAATGGTACGACATATGTAGCACATGTAGCCTTATGAATGATTTAGTGATTCAGTAACAATTTGATTATAGGACGCATTTAACTGCTAGTGCTGCAGCCAGACTTTATCGTGAGAGATATCCAAATGCTGAACGTTATCCGGATCACCGAATAAACGTACCCCAGTCATTCTCAGAAGGTCGAATTCCACACCACCTGACAGGAGAGCCAAATTCCGTCATGCCCTACGAGAAGGAAGTCTTACAAGCAGTCGAACAAGACCCCAGTGCCTCAGTACGTGAAATTGTCGGAGTGCCTGAAACTCCCAATGAAAACGTAGAGGAAATATGTAAAAAAATTGCAGATACAATAGATGCTGGCGGCACTTATCCTATGAATGCTATAGGAAAGCAAGGCAATGGACTAAATGGAAAGTCTGGATCAATAGCGAAGTTTATTAGCAGGGATGACAGGGATATGTGGCTGCACAATGCTAAGCGCCACAAAAGCAATCTGATAGCGAGTAAACTGCATAGTAAATTTTGCAATGATAAGATATACATACATTAACGCTCATCTGACTAAAACATACAAAAAATTATTATTTGAAACAAAAAAATTTTCTAGAGAAAACCAATTCAGGTTTGTTTGGTTGAGGGACGACGAGATACTGTTGCAAAAGGCGGAGAATTCAAGGATTATTAAAATTACCAGTGAGGATGATTTATGTGCGAGCTACATAGAAAACTAAGTGCAAATACCGAATTTTCTCATACACTAACAAATCTTGATAATGAATGTTGATGAATTTTTAAATAATATTAGCTCTAATGTAAATAAGGAGAAAGTTATCATAAATATTAGGCATAAATGTAGAGAATTTTTCCTTAGTACTAATAATTTAAATATAAAAGTTTTACATATGAACATAAGGTGTGTTGCAAAGAATTTTGATAAATTCTATTTATAGATGTCTCATCTAAATGTTAACTTCAACATCCTTATCTTAACTTAACAGAATCTTGGCTTGCATTCGATATTCCTGGTTTTGAAATTCCGAATTACAATAAAATAATTAAACCAACAAAATTTAATAAGTGTGATGGCATTATAGCATATATTCACGAAAATGTTAATTATGAAATATTAAATTTGGAAATTGACGAGGTAAATTCTCTACATTTAGAAATAAGAGTTAATCAAATTGAAATATTCGTGTCAAGCCTACATCGTTCACCAAATGATACAAATGCACTTTGTTTCATTGACAATTTAGAAACATTCTTGGACAATAACAAACACTACAAACAACACGTATTAATTGGTGACATGAACATTGATATTCTTGACCATAATATAGATTCCTTAGGACATAGTTACTTAAATACACTACATGAATATAATTTTAAGAGTTATCTATACGGATGCACTAGACAGGGTAATACAAACGAAAGTTGCATTGACCATATATTTCTTAAAAGCCAGAAGAAGTATTCATTCACTTCGGCAATTTATCATGTTAATATAACGGGCCACTATGTCACACTAGGAAATATTGTGTTCGAAGATGAAAAAATAAACAAGCATACAGAACCCTTACGTCTAACAAAAAATATTAAATACACATGACCTTATTTCTAAATTGGAAGCAGTGGGAAACAGTTGTTAACGAAACAAATGCTGAGAAAGCGTTTAATAGGTGTGTTTCTAACTGTTTTAAAAAATGCATTGGTTGTACCAATACACAAGAGTGGTGACAAAAGTGATCTGGATAACTATCGCCCAATATCTTTGTTGTCAAGTTTATCCAAACTATTCGAACAAGCGATTAAAAACAGGCTTTTGAAATACTTAGAGGTTAAAAATATATTATCTGATAATCAATTTGGTTTTAGAATGTCCATGAGTACAGATGACGCTATTTTTAATGTTACAAAAACAATTGTAACGAACTTAGACAAAGGCAATAAGTGTTTAGGAATATTTCTAGATTTTAAAAAGGCCTTTGACACTGTCAATCATAACAAATTGCTTGCAAAATTGGAGCATATAGGTATTAGGGGCATAGCTTTAAATTTATTTAAAAGTTACCTTCATCAAAGGTCCTAAGCCGTGCGTATAAAATAGATGAATGCACGAGCTGCAAATTCTATGTAGATATTGGCGTTCCGCAGGGCAGAGTATTAGGACCGGTATTATTTTTAATATACAATATATAAACGACCTACTAAAGATAAAACTATCAAACTGTTCTATGTATGCGTTTGCTGACGATACGGTAGTAGTGTTTCATGGATCCAATTGGAAAGAGGCTTACCTCTATGCAAATAATGGAATCAGGGTGATACTGCATTGGCTGCGTGTTAATGCAGTCAATGTAAATAAAACGGTGGTTGTTGTTGTGGTGTTGTTACGGCTAATGGAGGGCCACCTGCAGAAGAACGGATTACTATGCACGATCATTTTGAATCAATTGCAGAGAGCTGTACATGTCCTATACTTTGTAATAAGGATAGTACCAAATATCTGGGAGTTATAATTGACCGGAATTTGCGATGGGGAGAAAATGTGACATATGTATGCAACCGACTTAGAAAAATTAATATATACATATAAGTTTGTTGAACTTAGATCAATAATATCAAAAAGCCTAGTACGAGTTGTCTTTACATCACTCATACAATCAGTTATTGAATATGGAATTATTGCATGGGGTGGAATATCAGTTAGTAATTTATCACCACTAATAATGCTACATAAAAAAATAATTAAAATATGCCTAAAGAAACCTGTTCGGTATCCTACACATCAGGTTTACAAAGAATTTGGCGTAATGACTGTCCCAATTCTGTACAAAATTAAAATCTTGAAGTTTATATATGGCCATCGGCAGTTTTTCCCATCTGAAAGCGACACTGGTTATTTAACGCGTAGGCAATTTCGTGGTCCAATACATGAGCCCAGATATAACACTAAGACTGCAGCAGGACTTACTTTCTCTATTGCGCCAAGATTGTTCAATGGACTACCTTTACACATCTGCAAATCACCAAACTTGAACACCTTCAAAAATGCGCTGAGAGCATATTATTTGGAGAATGAAATAGGCACATAAAATGTAGATTCAATTGTACTTTTTTTTTCTCCTCAAATTATATTAAACTAAATTAAACTTTAAAACTCGTTTTTAATACTGTATTAAGTGATGAAATATCAATCAAATGTAAGTGAAATAGTACAAATTTATACTGTTAGTCGATCCGTCTCACAACTCGAGCTTAGTTTCATAGTGAGGCGGCCAACGGAAACTTAATGAATTTTTATAAAAAAATTTAAGATATTAATTTAATAACTTTGAATTGTAATGAATTGTGAATGATAAAATGAAGTTGGCGATTAACAAATAAATAATAATAATAAAATAAATTGAATGTAGCACAGGAGTATCCAAAAGTACAGTACAACGAATTCTACGGAGAAACAAGATGCACCCGTACCATGTTCAACGAGTCCAAAGTCTGCTACCTCGAGATTATTCGCATATTACATTACATATTTAGATTTTTTAACGAACCATTTACCCAATTTATTGGAAGACGTGCCACTCAGTACTTTTGCAAATATGTGGTATCAGCACGATGGCTGCGTAGCGCATTATGCCCGTACAGTAAGAGTGTTCCTCGACCGAGAATATCCCGAGAGGTGGATAGGGCGGTCTGGTACAATTTCGTGGCCGGCACGTTCACCTGACCTAAATCCCCTTGATTTTTTTTACTGTGGAGCGGTAAAAGAAAAGGTTTACACGAAAGAAATACAATAGAAAATTTGGAGGAACTCCGCCGAAAAATTGCGGACGCCGCTGAAGCCATTAGTTCCGGAAGATTCGTCCGGCTTATAACTCGATCCTTTTCAAGAAGATGTCGTGCTTGCATTGCAGCTGAAGGCAAACATTTTGAACATTTGTTGTAAATTGAAGTTCTAACGTTTAATTGTAAATTGATTTCTTTGTTCAATAAATTACACTTTTGCCTAAATGAGATTATTACTTCTTTTCACCTCAATTAAGAGATAATATAGGAAGTGTCGTACCATTTTGGAATCTGGGCAAAATGTGCCATCTTTTACAGTTACTTGCCAAAACCGCGTGGTATATTTTTTTTACAGTGCAGTCAGTTGAAGTTGGGATAAGTGATAATTTTGAGTCCAAAATTGGGAAAAAAAGTCATATTTTATTTAAAACCATTACAGTAATTTTTTACTTTTAGATTGTGATTTATAGAACAGTTCGTCAGGGTTGCTTCATAAAAAAAAGAAAAAACCAGTCCGAAGCGTATATACCCTAGACTTGTACAGACCTAGTGGTGGTACCAAAAGTACCAATTGGTAACGACCATATGCATTAAAAGTGAGTTTCCTATACGGCCAGTTTATAGGGGAGGTTGGCAATCATTCAGTAGGATCTTGACCATTATCAAAATCAATTAACTAACCTATTCTACAAATATTTGTCGAATTTTTCAAGTCGCTAGCTTCATTCTATCGAAAGTTATTGCTTATTTGAAGTCTCACTTGTAGAGGAGGTAGGGGTTCATTGGGTCGGATCTGGCTCATTATTGCCACCAACAAATAAGATCATGCTTTAAACATTTAAACAAAATTTCAAGCCTCTAGCTTCACTCTATCGGAAGTTATCGCTTATTTGAAGTTTCACTTGTTGGGGAGGTAGGGGTTCCTTGGGTCGGATCTTGCTCATCATTGCTACCAACAAATAAAATCATGCTACAAACATTTATACAAAATTTCAAGTCTCTAGCTTCACTCCATCGAAAGTTATCGCTTATTTGAAGTTTCATTTGTAGGGGAGGTAGGGGTTCCTTAGGTTTGATCTAGCCCATCTTAAATACCAACTAACCCGATCTCACTTCAAACATTTGACCAAAACTTCAAGTCGCTGGCTTGATTCTGTCAAAAGTTATCGCTTATTGAAGTTGCATTTGTAGGGGAGGTAGGAGTTGCTTGGGTCGGATCTTACCCATTTTCAATACCAACCAAGTAGATCCCACTAACAACATTTTGTCAAATTTTCAACTCGCTAGTGTAATTTTATCGAAAGTTATCGTAATTAAAAGAATATTTAATTTTTTGAAATTTGTAGGGGAGGTAGGCGTTCCCTTGATCTGATTACGCCCAACTTACTAGAACTTAAGCATCTTCTTACGCCAGGGTTACATGCCAAAAATCAGGTGTCTACGTCAATTGTTTCAAGAGTTATAGACAAAAAACCCGAAAAGTAGGGTAGTACGGGGCTCTTTGTAAGAAAATTACCGTTAGTTTTCAACTGATCGATTTTAGTTTTTTAGGGAAGTAGAAGATTATCCTCACGAGCAATCTGCCAAAGCTAGAGCTTTTTACGTTTATTTAATCGGGAGTTATAGATACATTTAATTATTTTACATATGTAGGGGAGGTAGGCGTTCTCTTGGCCTGATCATGCCTATTTTCAATACCAACCAAGTAGATTATACTTCCAACATCTGACCAAAATTTCAAGTCTCTAGCTTCATTCTATCGAAAGTTATCGTGCGAACGGACAGACAGACGGACAGACGGACAGACGGACAGACGGACAGACAGACAGACAGACAGACAGACATGGCTAAATCGAATCAGGAGGTGATCCTGATCATTTATATATATATATTGCTATACCTCCGGAGCCTCCTTTAAGGTGTTACATATTTCCGTCGTGACAAAAACAATGTACCCTATACTAAAAACCAAGGCATTAAAACCAGCCTGTGCTGGCAATGTGACGATTGAGCTGTAGTGCACTCATTTCCTTAAGGTCCTCCAGTTCACAAAAAAAGCGGGAACCCAGGAACCTCCTCCGCCTCTCAGCCAGGGCCGGACAGTGACAGAGGAGATGGAGAACGCTCTCCTCCTCATCCACGTCATCACAGCTCCTGCAGTAGTCATTGTGAGGAATGCGAAGCCTCCAGGCAAGCTCTCCTATAGGACAGTGCCCCGTAATAACCCCCACAACTCTGCTAATGTGATTTCTGTTCAGTGAAAGCAGTGTGGCGGAGCAGCTAGGGTCAAGTTTCGGCCAAATCGACTTCGTTGTTTGGCACGTGACGCCGTTTAACCATCTCATGTTCGCCCTGTCAACCGCAGTGGCTTTGATAGCAAGTTTGCACGATGAGGCTGGCATTTTGATGTTAGCGCGGTCCCCGTCAATAACTCCGGGTGTCCCCACCCGAGTCAGCTCATCCGCCACGCAGTTACCTGCGAGGCCACAATGGTTCGGTATCCAACAGAGCGTTATGTTGAAATAACCACCCATCACTCTGAGGGTTAAACGACAGTTCGAGATGGTTTTCGATGTAGTCAGGACGGATTCAAGTGATCGAATTGCAGCCTGACTATCCGTGTAAATAGTGACGTCCCTCGTGGTCACAACATGATTTCCCAGCCAGTTCAGAGCTTCCAGGATTGCAGAAACCTCCGCCTGTAGGACGCTGCAGAAGTCGGAAAGACGGAATGACAAGTTAATTCCCAATCCTTCCGAATAGATGCCAGCACCGACTCCGCCGTCGGTCCTAGAGCCATCCGTGTAGATGACAATGGAATCGGTGGTCATAAACGTGTTAATTCCGACGCCGCAGCGGTTTGCCCACTCTGTTAGAAAAGAAAGGGCATTTTGCAGTAGCCCACAGAGGACATCAGGAAATTTACCTGTGACTGCGATGGCAACGTCATCTGCATATGCAATAACTTTACACCCGACCTCTTCCAGTCTTAGAAGCAGTCTGTTGATCGCTACATTCCAGAGAAGGGGAGACAGTATACCCCCTTGCGGAGTTCCTCTACAGACATCCCTACATACTGACGACGTACCAAGGGTAGTGTGTATGCGCCGAGATGTTAGTAGTATGTTAACGAGTTTACAATGCGACTCGTCGACCTGGAGGCCCAGGAGTGCCTTAATTATCGCACTAGGTCTAATATTATTGAAAGCACCTTCGATGTCCAGGAATACAACCATCGTGTATTCCTTTTGATCAAGAGATTTCTGAATCTGACTCACCAAAGAGTGCAGAGCCGTATCCACCGACTTACCCTTCCAATAGGCATGTTGCGACGTGGATAAAAGCAGTGGCGGGATAGTATCCCGCAAATGGATGTCAACCAGTCTCTCTAATAGTTTCAGCAAAGTTGAAGAGAGACTTATTGGTCGGAGATCGTTTGGGCGCGCATGTGAACTTCTATCCGTTTTCGGGATAAAAATCACCCGGACTTCCCTCCAACTTTGAGGAACGTACACCAGCTCCAGGCAGGCCATTAGGATACACTCTATCCAAGGATATAAAATATCTACACAATGCTGCAAGTCCGCAGGAATGATGCCATCGGGTCCAGCCGACTTGTAAGGCTCAAAGCTGGAAATTGCCCTCAAGATCTTCTCGCGAGATAAGATGGATGCACTATCACATGGCGCTATGTGACGCGTGGAGGGGTCCCTCAGCGGAGCTGCCGCCGAACTACCAGGGAAGTGTGTGTCAAGTAGACACATAATGGTTTCCCTGCTCGAGGACGTCCAGGACCCGTCTTCCTTTTGTAGGAAACTTGGCATAGATGGATTTGACGCCAGGATTTTCCGAAATCTAGAGGTCTCACAAGATCCTTCGATACGTTCGCAAAAGTTTCTCCAAGCATTGCGCTTCGCTCCTCTTAATTCTTTCTTGAAAGAGCTCAGATGTTTTTTATATAAGTGCCAATCCGACTCCAGCCTTGAAGCCTTAGCCTTATTGAAACTTCTCCTACACTCAGCCCTAAGTTCGGAGATCCTAATACTCCACCAGGCTGGTTTTTTCTTTCCTGCACGTGAGATAGCCGGACATGATGCCTTCATAACACCCGTGAGAGTGTTTACCATGTTGTCCAGCTCCAGTTCGTTGCAGGGCTGTCTTGGTAGAGGTGGTAGCCCTCCATAAAAAGCATCGCGATACTTAGGCCAGTTGGTCTTTCTGCGATTAATAATGGGTTGAATTACTTCAGGACGCACGGTGAGGCTGAACTGAAGGTAGACATGATAAGAGAAGGAGTGCTCCGACGACACTCTCCAGTCTCTGATAAGGTGGATGATGTCATCCGACGCCAGAGAGATATCTAGGACCTCCTGTCTGGCTTTTGTAACAAAAGTAGGCTCGCGACCCACATTACAGATTAAGAGATTAGTACCCATAATGTACTCGAGGATGGATTCTACGCGCTCATTGGTGTCCGAGCTGCCCCAGACATCGTGATGCGCATTAGAGTCACAGCCAAGAATCATACTAAATTTCGATGTCCTTGCTGCTGCAATGGCAGCCCTGAGATTGGGTGAAGGGGACGTGCCCACACTGTCATACGGCATGTAGGCCGATGCAACCCAGTACACCTTACCTTTGAGCTCCAGGCAGACTAGCACAGAGTCTTTATCGCTGTAAGTTGAGAGAAGGAAGGCCTTGACGGTTTTCCTAACGAGAATGCAAGACCGAGGGATACCCTGGCCCTTGATATAAAAAATGGTATAATCAGGACACCCCAGACCTCTGACGAGATCGTCCACAGCCCAAGGTTCCTGAATTAATGAATTCTAGTAAGTTGGGCATAATCGGATCACAGGAACACCTACCTCCCCTACAAATTAAAAAAAATTAAATATTCTTTTAATTGACACTAGCGAGTTGAAAATTTGACAAAATGTTGTTAGTAAGATCTACTTAGCTGGTATTGAAAATGGGTAAGATCCGACCCAAGCAACCCCTACCTCCCCTAGAAATGAAACTTAAAATAAGCGATAACTTACGACAAAATAATGCTAGAGACTTGAAATTTAAGTCAAATGTTTGTAATAGGATCCAGTTGGCTAATGTTGGCAATACGTAAAATGCGACCAACGAAACCCCTACTTCCCCTACAAATGAAACTTCAAATAAGCGATAACTTTCGATGGAGTGAAGCTAGAGACTTGAAATTTTGTTTAAATGTTTGTAGCATGATCTTATTTGTTGGTGGCAATGATGAGCGAGATCCGACCCAAGGAACCCCTACCTCCCCTACAATTGAAACTTCAAATAAGCGATAACTTTCGATAGAGTGAAGCTAGAGACTTGAAATTTTGTTTAAATGTTTGAAGCATGATCTTATTTGTTGGTGACAATAATGAGCAAGATCCGACCCAAGGAACCCCTACCTCCCCTACAAGTGAAACTTCAAATAAGCAATAACTTTCGATAGAATGAAGCTAGCGACTTGAAAAATTCGACAAATATTTGTAGAATGGGTTAGTTAATTGATTTTGATAATGGTCAAGATCCTCCTGAATGATTGCCAACCTCCCCTATAAACTGGCCATGTAGGAAACTCAATTTTAATGCATATGGTCGCTACCAATTGGTACTTTTGGTATCACCACTAGGTCTATACAATTCGAGGGTATATACGCTTCGGACTCCGGGCCTGGCTTTTTTCGCAATGCCTTTGCGATTTGTGTGAATGTTTAATGAAGTGTTTTTGTATGAAAATAGAACTAGTATGTGTAGTAATGGAGCACGGAGGACGAGGTTTGGTTTGGCCGTGAAGGCCTACAGACATCACGTGTCGAAGAACCACTCTCTGATGACTAGCCATGACGTGCGCTGGCAGACCAGCTCAGCTGTCGGGAGTAGCGGGGTGGGCGAAGCACGGCAGTCATCAGCTTCCTCCATTGGCGTACAAGGAGATATCGCACGTCTACCCGATCAACAAAACAAAATAAAATAAAACCCGCGATAAACTACCAAGTCAAAACCAAGAAAATCTAATAGGGGTGCCTACGCACCAAACTCCCTGAAACTCAAAAACAACAAAGTCCCTTGCAGGGACAAGGGGCTGCATCAGCCAATCTACCAAATAGGGCACCAAGGCCAACAAAAATATTGTATATTTACGGAGGGAAACCGTCGAACCAGGACAGATCCTCTTCCCCTTCAAGCTGCACGAGCCTGCGGTGGTGTTCGGCTCTTAGTGTGGGCACCATGATGGTACGGGCCCGGCGCATCAATACCCTCCCTACCGTGGGTTTCGGGAGCCATTTAAATTTGAAACCCCCAAGTCAGTTCAAGAATTCAAGGCGAGACAGAGGGGAGAGAGAGAAAATCTGTTTCTTAGCCCTTCATGGGCATCGTAAAGCGCATAGGCCAAAAATTCTTAGTCGAAGGGCGCTTGTCTTAACTATGTGTCCTATATATACTATATAAGACTAAGATCTCATACTAATGAGATACGGTGGCGCCTGATTTGTGCCAATTGAAATAAGTAAATATATACATAATAGGAAAAATAATTGTATTATAAGACTAAGGTCTCATACTAATGAGATACGGTGGCGCCTGGTTTGTGCCAATTGAAATAAGTAAATATATACATAATAGGAAAAATAATTGTATTATAAGACTAAGGTCTCATACTAAATTCTCATCGGTCGCCACGAGATATTTCATTTCATTTCACTTCATCGTCCGTTTTAATTTTGATCAATTCGCCTAAATACTTTTCGTATGGCGCATACATTTAGGGGAAACCCATTTGTTCCAATCGAAATATGTAAACAAGTCACGCAGACTCCTATCCTGCGACTGACACCGGTTACCACAAACATCCTTCAAAAGAAGCGCACCCTACACGATTCACAGCAAACCTCGCCTAAGGATCTTGCGTTTATCAAGAAATCGATCCACTAGAGATTTGGAATTCTTTGCAATTTTTCCTGTAACAACACTAAAAAGAAAATGTCACCGCGCCATACTACCTTACCCCCTTGCATTGAAGAGAACAACACTCGCCCAACTTCGGTCAGGCTGGTGTTCGCGACTGAACTCCTACCTATCTCGCATTGACCAGGACGTCTCAAACACCTGTCCTGCATGTAATGAAACTCCTCACGATGTAAACCATATCTTTCACTGCCCAGCTGCACCCACTCACCTGACCCCAAGATCGTTGTGGGAGAACCCAATAGAGGCAGCTAATTTTCTTTCCCTCAACACCGGGGATGAAGAAGAAGACGATACTATAGACATGTAACAGACAAACACATCGAATTTTCTTGTTGCAGTTTTGTGTTGCCTCCAGGGCGATTCACGAAAGAAATTCAAGTTGAGTGATTTTGTCTAACCAATATATTTCGGGCATATGCCCATCTTCAGGGTTCTATAAACAGAATACATATCAACTTATTAAATTTATATATATTAATAAACAAACTACGGTCAAAAAAATATACCTTAGTTCTTTTTAAGTTATGAGAACAACGACAACGACTTGAACAGAATTTATGTGAAGCAAAAATGTCAATTACACTTAATGTCAAATATATAAAAATGCCGTACAGGTGTCAAATAATTAAAAATACATATTGTGAATAGCAGCTTAGTATACGTGAATATAATACAAAATTACTTTAATCCCATTTTGATCAAATTAAAATAGGTATTTGAATAGTCTTTTTTGTCATTTTTATCGTTGCAAGCAGTATTTTCATATTTAATTATTTGGTTGACTTCATGGATTTGAAGCTTAGTTTTGTTTTGTTGACTTATTAAAATTGTTGCATCGTCAAACTTAAAATTGTGTTTTTTCTCAATTGCGTGCTTAGCTAGTGCTGATAAATTTACATTTAAAGTCTTCTTCGTATCATTTTTATGTTGGCTAACACGTGTTCCTAATTTTTGGATGGTTTCACCGATGTAAGTTTTATCGCAATCAGAGCAGTCTATTTTATACACAACTCCGGATCTTTCCTCTTTTGGAATTTTGGTTTTAAGATTAGTAAACATGTTGCTAACTTTGTTGTGCGGTCGCATTGATACGTTAAGTTTAGGGATAAAGTATCTGCATGATTGAGAAATCGACTCACTTATTCCTGGTACATATACCAAAGATGAGTAGTGTTGTGTGGAATCATTGGACTGTGGTATTTTTGTGTTATCGTCAGAAGATAGGTATGCATAGCTTGTTCTATCTGGAACATTCCGATGTTGTCTGACTTCTCCAATGATTTTCTCAATCATTTTGGCAGGATAGTTGTTTTTCCCTAGCACATGTTTTATACGTTGCAAATTCTCGTCCCAAAACTGCTTGTGACTGATTCGAAACACCTTCCTAATGAATGATTTTGCAACATTCGTCTTCATTTTTATGGGGTGATTCGAATAATAGTTCAGCAACCTATTTGATGCTATTGGTTTATGAAACCAGTTAGTTATTACACGGTGATTATTCGTTCTGTGTAGACTAAGATCTAAATAATCCAACCTCCCATCTTGTTCAATCTCGTATGTAAATTTAATGTGAGGATCGTAGTCATGAAGGGCGTCAAGTACTTGTTGAATTTTGTCCTCAGGAATGGCTGTTATGTGGTCATCCACATACGAGTGCCAAAATAGTGGTATGAAGTCTAATTTTAAGAGCGCTTCATCAACGAGGTCATCTAGAACACGTTCAACCAAAATCGGTGCTAGACTCGATCCCATAAACAATCCCGATTTCATTGAATACAACTTATCTTTGTAACCAAAGTAATTACAATCAATGAGACAGAAACGAAGTAAATTCAAAAATTCCTTTTTTGGTATCTGTGTATGTTTACTAATACAACGGTCAAAGTCTCTTTCAATAAGACGTAAAGCCAAGTCTGTTGAAATGTTGGTAAAACAATTGGTTACATCAAACGATATGAGCTTGTGATCGTTGGGTATCGTCCGCTTAATTATTTGTTTAACAAACTGGGTGGAGTTCTTTAGCGCATAGCTAGATTTGAATGCTTTACGTAAAATATTAGCAAGGAACTTAGAGGTTTTGTATGCTGCTGAATTGATTGTAGATACAATAGGTCTCAATTTGCGATCTGGTTTGTGAATTTTAATTTGTCCAAAAATACGTGGTGGAATGGCTGTATATGTCCTGAGATTTGTTGCTTGCTTCTCAGTTATAAATTGGTGAAATTTATTACACAAAGTACTTATTAGACGATTATTTTTCCTTTGTAAGTAGGCTGTTGGATCCGAATTCAATTTAACAAAATTATTCGTATCATTCAACATCTCATCCATTTTAGTTTCGTATTCAGACTTGTTGGCAATGATGGTGATATTGCCTTTGTCACTGTTTGAAATATAAATCTCAGGGTGCTCTTTGAGAAATTTTGCTGTGATTTTAGCTGCTTTCAACAAAAATTTATCAACGCGATTAAATTTACTCTTTGTTTTAATGTGTTTAGTAATTTGATAGGTTAGGTGAGAGCGCATCTGTTTTTTAATATGCTCATCGGCAAATCTAGAGATTATGTACTCGATGTCGGCTACCAAATCCAATGTTGGTGTTCGTTCGATGGGTAGTGCGAACTTTGGTCCCAAGCTGAGAAGAATCAACATCGCTCTTGGCAACTCGATGTTCGAAACATTTTGGATGAATGTTTCATCTACATGAACATTTTCCAGTGGTTTTTGTTCGATTTGCAGGTTCATGAACTTGTTATGTAGATGTTGATTACTTACTTGTAGCTGTTGTTTGTAAATAGACGAATTGGTTACATCTGATGAACATTTTGCGTGTAGACTTTTGATAACATAATTACAGTCCGCGATCTCCGCTCTTAAAATTTCGGTATTCAAATGGTTTAGTGCAGTTTCTATGTATGACAAAGCTGTTTTACAATTGCTTTTAATATTTATCCGATTGGTTTTATCCCTAATAAATCGGGGTAAAATGTTCCATCGGCGGCATTTTAGTAAAAACACCAAGCGAGACTTTTGTTTTGCCAATTTGGTGACAACTGACACATTCTGTTGTTCGATGTTCGTTGAACGTTGAAATGATGCTATATTATCCATGCGATTGGAGTTGTGGAAGCATATATTAGATGGTTTTTGTTGTTTTTGCCGGAATCTACAATCAATTCAGCAGCATACAAAACCTCTAAGTTCCTTGCTAATATTTTACGTAAAGCATTCAAATCTAGCTATGCGCTAAAGAACTCCACCCAGTTTGTTAAACAAATAATTAAGCGGACGATACCCAACGATCACAAGCTCATATCGTTTGATGTAACCAATTGTTTTACCAACATTTCAACAGACTTGGCTTTACGTCTTATTGAAAGAGACTTTGACCGTTGTATTAGTAAACATACACAGATACCAAAAAAGGAATTTTTGAATTTACTTCGTTTCTGTCTCATTGATTGTAATTACTTTGGTTACAAAGATAAGTTGTATTCAATGAAATCGGGATTGTTTATGGGATCGAGTCTAGCACCGATTTTGGTTGAACGTGTTCTAGATGACCTCGTTGATGAAGCGCTCTTAAAATTAGACTTCATACCACTATTTTGGCACTCGTATGTGGATGACCACATAACAGCCATTCCTGAGGACAAAATTCAACAAGTACTTGACGCCCTTCATGACTACGATCCTCACATTAAATTTACATACGAGATTGAACAAGATGGGAGGTTGGATTATTTAGATCTTAGTCTACACAGAACGAATAATCACCGTGTAATAACTAACTGGTTTCATAAACCAATAGCATCAAATAGGTTGCTGAACTATTATTCGAATCACCCCATAAAAATGAAGACGAATGTTGCAAAATCATTCATTAGGAAGGTGTTTCGAATCAGTCACAAGCAGTTTTGGGACGAGAATTTGCAACGTATAAAACATGTGCTAGGGAAAAACAACTATCCTGCCAAAATGATTGAGAAAATCATTGGAGAAGTCAGACAACATCGGAATGTTCCAGATAGAACAAGCTATGCATACCTATCTTCTGACGATAACACAAAAATACCACAGTCCAATGATTCCACACAACACTACTCATCTTTGGTATATGTACCAGGAATAAGTGAGTCGATTTCTCAATCATGCAGATACTTTATCCCTAAACTTAACGTATCAATGCGACCGCACAACAAAGTTAGCAACATGTTTACTAATCTTAAAACCAAAATTCCAAAAGAGGAAAGATCCGGAGTTGTGTATAAAATAGACTGCTCTGATTGCGATAAAACTTACATCGGTGAAACCATCCAAAAATTAGGAACACGTGTTAGCCAACATAAAAATGATACGAAGAAGACTTTAAATGTAAATTTATCAGCACTAGCTAAGCACGCAATTGAGAAAAAACACAATTTTAAGTTTGACGATGCAACAATTTTAATAAGTCAACAAAACAAAACTAAGCTTCAAATCCATGAAGTCAACCAAATAATTAAATATGAAAATACTGCTTGCAACGATAAAAATGACAAAAAAGACTATTCAAATACCTATTTTAATTTGATCAAAATGGGATTAAAGTAATTTTGTATTATATTCACGTAGACTAAGCTGCTATTCACAATATGTATTTTTAATTATTTGACACCTGTACGGCATTTTTATATATTTGACATTAAGTGTAATTGACATTTTTGCTTCACATAAATTCTGTTCAAGTCGTTGTTCTCATAACTTAAAAAGAACTAAGGTATATTTTTTTGACCGTAGTTTGTTTATTAATATATATAAATTTAATAAGTTGATATGTATTCTGTTTATAGAACCCTGAAGATGGGCATATGCCCGAAATATATTGGTTAGACAAAATCACTCAACTTGAATTTCTTTCGTGAATCGCCCTGGAGGCAACACAAAACTGCAACAAGTAAATTGCATCGATTCCGGCAAAAACAACAAAAACCATCTAACATCGAATTTTGACCATTGCTACAACAACAACAACAACCTTACCCCCTTCACTAATTCATATTTGCAATAATTGCCAAACTCCCTTGTCTCAGAGAATTTTGCGTATTTTTTTCAGCTATTCTGATCGATAGATTCATTGTTACCGATTGGAAACCATCGCGTGTTGCAGGGTTAGATAAAGATTTGTTTTGACAGCCAGAGTGGATTCTGTGAGAATTGCATTGAGCCGTCCGATTGATATCTCCTCGTGATATTTATCTGTGCCGACAAGTGGTGCCAACCGATCGTGCAGTTCTTTGACATTTAACAGGTTGTTGGCTGGTGAATGTATTGACAGGCCCGTTCCCAATTCCCACTTTCACCATGGCCTGCTCGATCGCCGTCGGCCTTTTGCACGGTGTAGGAGTATGCGTGTGAGCGCCTGCTGGTGTTGGTGCCGGGACCCCTCTTACCTCGGGGCTCCCGCGCTGGTGGCGGAGCCCTATCCACTCGCTTTCGAAGCGAAATACTTCCCCCTACTGGTTTCCGCACGAAATCGAACAAAAAAAGATCGCCTCTGACTCGAAAAACACCGTCCCCGAGTAACCTTTTTCACTAGGGCCGCTACTTCTCCGGGTGCAAACAGTCGGTATTGGAAATCGGGCATGCACAAATTTGAAATAAATACGCCCGGTCGGCTAACACTTATTCTCCAAACTCGTCGCGAACAGATTTTAGAATGCACACCAATTTCGATTTCGGCGCGGATTGCTGAACACCTCGCGACCATCACTTCACACCACGTTCTCCCCCAACCTTCTCTTTCCGGCCACGCAAAACGACCAAAACGCCCTGAAGTTCGTCGTGGACTTTCGCAACAGTGTTGCCACGACAATTCTCCGTTGCCGAGGGCGGCAAAAACGATTAAAAAAAGTAAAATTCAAAAATGCCCGGGAAGAGTCGGGTGTCGTATTTCTGCACCCATTTCAACACAGGTGGACCCTCGCGGCAATCTCTAGCGATAGTTCAGCTGAATGGGTAACGGAACGATGTCTCCCTAGGAACGAATGTCCTTGGCGTGAAACATTCCCACCTTTTTACGTTGCATGTCCATCACCATAAAACAAGCACTGCCAACCGAAGCCAGAATACGACCTTTAAGGAATTTAGGACCTAACTTAGCGTTAAAGTGATCGGCGGCGCTACTCTGTGCGAAGTTGCGGTAGAAGACTACATCCCCTACTTTGAATTTCGGTGGCCTAGCTCGCAGATTGTAGTGTCGAGCATAAGTTTGGCTGGCCGCGTGCAAATTCTTTTGGATCTGGTCTCGAATCAGATCCAATTTCACGTCGGGAGCTACCGATGCTACTGGATCACCCAACATGTTCGCGTGGCGAAGAATGCTGTAAGAACTTCCATGCAGCATCGTTTGGCCAAAGACCGAAAAGTAGGGGGAGTAGCCCGTTGCCGTGTGGTATGCCGATCTCAACGCGCAGTTTATATGCGAGATTTTAGCGTCCCAATCCTTTTGGTCTGGCTTTACATACGCGCGGATGGCAGCGATTAAAGAGCGGTTTACACGTTCTGACGCATTGGCTTGTGGTGAATATAAGGCCGTATAAAAATGCCTCACGCCATATCGATCCAAAAGGGTGTTGAAAAGGACCGATTTGAATTGCGACCCATTGTCGGTGACAACCGTTTCAGGAACCCAGGAAAATATGGAACACCCGCTGCTCTACGAAGGTGGTAATAAGGTTAGCCGTAAACTTTTTTACCGGCTCGATAAAGGGGAACTTTGACAGACTATCCAAGACAACGATGGCTCCAACATTTCCAGACTTGGAGCGCGGATAAGGGCCGATCAGATCTATGTACAGTCGCTGAAATATGCTATCAGGAATAGGAGGGGTGCCCATTGGTGATCTCAGGGGCTTGTTTGGTGCTTTGGTCGTCTTACAGATCTTGCACTGCGACACAAATTCTTTCACCTGTCGATTCATTCTGGGAGCCTCTGCAGCGTCTTACCGATTGCACCATGCGAGCACAGTGGATGGTCGTGTGCTCTCCGGATCACATCTTCCGTCAATTCTATTGGGACCCACAACTTCCACGACAACTCCTCCTGAATCTTATCACCGCTTGCATACTCACAGCGTCTGTAGATAAATCCATCGACTACCCGAAGATCGGGTAGTGAATCCTGATCCGCTTGAATCTTGGAAATGAGTCGAAGATACTCCTGAGATTGGAAATGTGGGGAGCTGAGATCGATGGCCAGCGAGGTGTCCTGCTGAGTGGAGATCTCAGCAACATCGCTTTCGTGAACTCGTGATAGGGCATCTGGAACAACGTGCTCGATGCCCTTGCGATGTCGAATCGAAAACTTGAACCCTTGCAGTTTGAGTGCCCAACGAGCTAGTCGACCATGCAGGTCTCGTAGACTCATTAGCCACTTAAGGGAAGCGTGGTCGGTAACAACTTCGAATTCCAAACCTTCCACGTAAGGTCGGAACTTTTCTATAGCTGTTACCGCTGCAAGACACTCCTGCTCCGTAACCGTATAATTGCGTTGTGCCGTCGTTAGCTTCTGGGACATGAACGCAATTGGCGCTTCCTCGCCCTCGTCCGTAATTTGAACAAGCACCGCACCAATCCCGTCCTGACTTGCGTCACATTGGATTGAAAAGCGGTGGGAAAAGTCCGGGCTGTGTAGAACAGGGGCTGAGGACAGACTCTTTTTGAGCGCGTTAAATGCGTGTAGAGCCTCATTTGTCCACAGATACGAACGACCTTTCCGCAACATATCAGTCAACGGAGCAGTCTCGGCTGAAAAGTTAGGTACGAATCTTCGGTACCAGCCGCACACTCCTAAAAAGCGTCGAAGCTGTCGTATCGACTTAGGGAGTGGAAAATTTTCGATCGCAGCCACTTTGTCTGGATCTGTCTGCAAAGTTCCATGGCCGATGATGTGGCCTAAATACTTCACCTCCTTCATCAGGAAGTGGCTCTTTTCGACGTTAAGGGTAAGTCGAGCATCACGCAGAAATTGAGCTACGCGTCGAAGTAATGTACAATGCTCCTCAAACGTTTCGGATACTACCAGCAGGTCGTCCAAATAGACGAACACTTGGTGTCGGATGTCTGCTGGTATCACTTTATCCGTCAGGCGTTGCGTGGTCGGAGGAGCATTGCACAACCCGAAGGGCATAGTCACGAATTGGTACAGTTGTCGTCCGGGGACCGTGAATACAGTCTTCGCGCGAGACTCTGCATCAAGCGGAATTTGCCAGAAGGCATTTTTCAAGTCTAGACTGCTGATAAATTCAGCCTTCGGCAGCCGACTGAGGATTCCGTCAATGAGAGGTAGCGGATATGCATCTTTTACGGTGACGCTGTTGACTTTACGAGCCCAATGTATAGAAGGCGAACGTGCTTACCGTTGCGTCATCTGGATTACTACTACTACTATGCAAAAAGATGTGATATCTCCCAAAAACAACCCTGCTGTAAAAAAAATCCCCGCCAAGAAAAACTCCTCAGCCGTAAAAAGGATTGATATGAACACAATACCGCCAAAGTACTCGTAGCTTCGCGCCTCGCTCTAGGGTATGAATATTGAACGCTGATTGCATTAGTTAATTTCTTTCAACGCGGTTTGGCGGAGAGCTTCCATTAAACAAAATAAGTTGAACAATCTGAAGAAGAACGCAGTAGAAAATAGTCTATTAATCACTTCTGGCCTGAAGTGCATTTTTAGTCTTTTGTAAGGCGGGGGCTTTATAACGAGATCCGGGCGAGAAGCCAATAATACTTGGCATAAGAGCTTACAGCATGATCCGCACGCGACTACTTATCCATAATTTTATACTGAACTTTTTAAGGCTTTGAACAGCCGCCAAACATTCAAGTTCCGTTACACTGTAATTGCGTTGGGTAGAATTCAACTTGGAAGACATGAAGGCAATTGGATGTTTACCCCCTTCGTCATCCCTTTGAAAATGTACACTGCCTATACCAACGCAACTGGCGTCACATTGTATATAAAATCGGTTACTGAAATCTGGGTTAACCAGCACAGGAGCCGTCACCAATAGTTCTTTGACATGAAATTCATTCATTGTTAGCAGCATCACTCCACACGAAGGATTTTTTTCCTTTTAATAAATCCGTCAATGGGGCAGTCACAGCAGCAAATCTGGGGATGAAGCGCCTATACCATCTGGCCATACCAAGAAATCTCTGCACTTCTTTTGCTGACTTAGGAGGTGGATATTCAACGATCCCAGACACCTTCTCCGGATCCGTCTTCAATATACCATCACTAACTATACGGATATAACCCAAATATTTGATATATTTTCGCACGAACTTACTCTTTTCCACATTAATTGTAAGTCCGGCTTGTTTTAGAAGTTGAGCAGCTTTAGCAAGCAACTCTAAATGTTCGTCAAATGTGGAACTGGTAATTAAGAGATCGTCTAGGTATACGAATATTCGGTCGTGCAGCCCGTGAGGTATCACTTTGTGCATTAGTCTGCACTAGTGATGGGCATATTGACTCTTTCTACTGTGCCAGCACATACACTCTAACTCTTTCCACTGAGTCGTTCAAAAAGAGTCGAACAAATCCATAGACTTGGGGAACATATTCAATAAAACCCGTAATTATGTGAAATGCACGTATATTACATCAACTTATTTCTAGTTTTTTATAATTAAAGTGTATATGGAAATAACTTTAAATAAAACTTATAGCTAAAGATTGGAATTCAAAAATATAATCTGTCAAACTTTATTTGATGTTATTCTGTTCCTTCTCTCCGAAATAATCTGTCCTGATTTCGAGAAAATCCTTTCACACGGCACCGATGTAGCCATGACACATAATCGTTTCTTCATAATTTTAAAAAGGCGTGGATAAAGCAATTTCCGCTCTTTTCACCACAACAATGGATCGCTGCTTCATTTGACATATGGCTCCTGCAAATATGTATCTAAAATAATTCTGCAATCCCGACAGTAATGGGGTTAGACACGGATGTGATTTTCGACATTCTTTCGTCAAAATCGCCCCAAATTTCCATTGCAGATAACTCCTCACAGAAATTTTCGGATGCGGATATATGACTGATTTGAGAGGAAATATTTATACAACTAGCTTGTTGTGAAATTCCCAGGTTCGAACAAGGAAGCGTAGGTGACAAATAATCGAAGTTATAGAAATTAATGCTATGTATTATTATTAACTTGCTTGTAGAAAATTTCCATACTCATGTAATAAACGATATTGTAGACAATAGTTAAGTTATACCAAGTTCCAAATCAATCGTTTAATATATAACGATATTAAATGTTTTGTAGTTAAATACAAGCATTTCGCCCCTCGCTGCGTCTTAGTTACAGCAAATTGAAAAAAATGCCAGAAGTGGAAAGTATTCATTATCTTTTTTGAAAAGACTCCTTACAAGCCTTATAGTCGAAAAAAACAAATCAAAATTCATATGTGCATATGCAGCCACTAACCTTTACTTCCTCAATCATGAACAACAACAACATGAACATCTCCAGCGGCTGGGCTAACATTTCTGAACTAGACTGTTGCTTTCTCAAAATTTTTCATAATGTTTTCATTTTCATAAAGCCTGTGGATATGCA
The DNA here is from genome assembly GCA_964017055.1 of Chloromyia formosa. NCBI lineage: Eukaryota > Metazoa > Arthropoda > Insecta > Diptera > Stratiomyidae > Chloromyia > Chloromyia formosa. Next base: position 66,648,025 of record OZ024818.1, read on the forward strand.
CAGAGAAGAGAGAGATAAGGAAGGATAATCACAATCTATGTACACTAAATTCCCTGAAGCAATTCCACCTCATTCCGTCTGCCAAACTCACATTCCCCAATTCCATCTCATTTCCCCGGAACACCCGCCCGATCCATATAGTAGAAGAACCAGGCCAAAATAATGCTGCCAAAAAATTGCTGCGTTTCTCTCTAGCAATTTCATTTCCTTATTTCTCTCTCTTCTCTGGCTGAAAAAGACTCAAATCAAATGAATGTGATGATTGGAATATGTGCTTATGAGTGAAATATCTGGGTCTATTCTATACTGAATTACCCAAATAATCAAAGTGTTTTTTACTCAAGACACAGCCCAGTATGGCTCAAAGTACAGAGCGAATGAAATACAGAAGTGTTAGCGTGTGCTGTGTGCTGAGTGTGCTGTTTTAAAACAGCACAAATTGTGCTAAAAACTCAAACTCACATTTAAGAAACTTCTCATTGCGTCCACAGTATACAGAGGAAATTGTCTGGTTGTTTGTTGGTTTGGTATCGTTTTCATCTCAAGTTGAACTTGAGGTGATGATGATGATATGATACAAGACGACTACTTTGTTTTAGAACGTTGGGTTTGTTTTCTGTATGTATTTGGGGAAAATTGGATGTGCGGTGCGACGTAAGCATATGATTTTTGATTTGCTTGCAGTCAGCATGGGTTGTTGTTTGTATATTTATAAGTGTATACACAATGCGTGCATTGCATACTGCATAGAGACGATTATGAATGGATGGGATTATTTAGATGGGTGGGATTAGTTTGGTAGATAGATAATGATGGTTTTAGTTTCAGATAGATATTAGGATGGGGTGTGAATGAATATGAATGTAATACATACAAGTTAACACATTCCTCTTACTGGCACTAATTATTGCATATACCAGTTAACAGATCCCCCTTACCTGCATTTCCTTTAATTGTAAGTTCACACATCCTCCTTAATTGCATTTCCTTTATAACCCCGATTGAATTACCTTACCTTGCACACGCAAGTTCCCACAATAATCACACGCTTCATATTACGCTACCGCGACCGGCAACTTGTGGCAATGAGCGATGGTGTTAAGTTGCACTTTTTTCAAATGTAATCAAAATTAAATTCTCAAATCGAGGTAAATGTTAGACTTAAGATTCAGTTGTAAATTGCAATTCAAACAATAAACTTGTAAAAACCAGCTTCCAAGTGTTTCCATAACTGGCGCCCAACATTTACTCGGTGGAACAGTTGGCCGAACAAGGAGCAACAATAAAAAGGGACGAAATAATCAAAAGTTCCTTCTCATTTCCACATACCATCGGCGGAATATCTGTTCCAGAGTTGTAACCCCCCCCAATTTAAGGAGACTGATCCATCAGGAATACCACGTTCGAGGATTCTGATTGAGATTCATCAGGAATACCACGTTCAATGATTCTGGTTGCGATTCAGCTACTCTGAAGGAAGAAAGGAAACTATAGTACTACAAGCCGCACTAATCCATCGGGAAACGGAAAACAACCGGATTCTGAGTGACCAAACCCGTACCCCAGTAGGTACCGGACAACCAACTACCAATCAACGCCCGGTGCTAAAAAGGATCGCTACGGAAGTCCAGGAGCAGAATGCAGCTTATTTACCTACTGTAAGTTTACCTCGCCTTTTTAACATTTCTTGATAAAATTTAAATTTAAAATCAATCGCGTGAATAACTCTAAAAAATTGTGAAGTGCTAGTGGATATTGTTAAATTGTTGTAAACAATTACTCATTGCCCTCGCGTACGTTTAGTGTAATTTTTTTTGCGATTTGAATTGTGTGATTACGTGACTCTACTTCTTTGCTATTTTGAGCTGAACATTTCCCGTCCCAAAACTTAAAATGGAGGCAATGCAGGAAGCTATTGCACATCTGATCGGTGCGGTTAATGCTCAGATCGAGCAAATAAAGAAGATAGAGCAAAGATTATCTCAATTCGAGACAAGTAATATTAGTGTCAACCCCCAACGGGAACAACTTTCAGTTTCTTCCCTTACTGAACAACCTTTAATTCCCACCCTTACCGAGCAAGATCTCGAAACCATCAAGAAGCTTCCCGATTCCGTACGGGATCTCCAGGTCTTTGAGGGAAATCCAGTGCAGTACCTGTCCTGGATCCACAGTGTTGAGACAATCCTTAACGATTATAAAGTCGTGAGTGATAAACCGATATTTCGGGCAATTATGCGGCATGTCCGACAAAAAATAAGAGGACCAGCTGATGCTGCTCTTGTGTCGTATAGTATCTTCGACGACAACTGGCCTTCTATAAAGAAATGCCTGTCGTTACACTATGCCGATAAGCATGACATAAGAACCTTGGAGCACCAGCTGCACTCTATGGCCCAAAGAAACATGAGCATAGACCAGTTCTACGCTACAGTCAATCACCAATTATCCTTAATTATTAATAAAATTAAATCTGAGGATTATTCAATGGAAACCATATCAGCTCTAACTGAAAACTATAGGAACAGAGCTCTCGATGTCTTCATTAGAGGTCTGAATGGGGACCTCTCTAAAATGTTGATCATCCAAAAACCACAAACCTTGCCGGAGGCATACGCGTCTTGCCTCGAGTTTCAGAATCTTAGTTTTCGAAACACCTCCATACACTTGCGAACCTCTAATAACGTGATTACTGCTCCAATCAATCAAATATTTTCTCCAGAATCTGTCCCAGCGAGGCCTCAGCCGAATAACAACCAGCTAACAACGTCCGAAAGAAATAAAATCTACAACATGCAGCGCGATGCGCCACGACATCAAGCCGCAAATGGGAATATCCCACCCAGGCCCAATTACCCCAAACCATCTACCCCAATGGACGTGGACAGGTCAATCCAAACGCGTCAGGTGGATTACGCAAACAGACCTCGTAATCCCGACGTTAATAGGAATTCAAATGAATCGTCCCAGATCCCCAAAAAGGTGCAACGTCTTTATAACCTCCAAACCGGAGACGAGGACTCCTCAGTCCAGACCGAGGAAATTTCTGAAACCTCATATGCTTGCGACAACGAGCAATGTGAAGGCTCACGGGATGAGGATGAACTAAATTTTATGATGGACGCCTCTCCAGCGTTCCATACTTAGAGTACGTTGCTAATGATGGGAGGATCCTCAAGTTTCTGGTAGACACCGGGGCTAATAAAAATTTCATATCCGTAAAAATTTCACAAGGTGCAAAACCAGTTAAAAAACCCTTTACTATACACTCTGCGGCAGGCGATATTCCTATCACCTCAATGATAAGTGGCCAATTTTTTAAGAAAATGGGTAACAACTCGATCCTAAATTTCTATGTCTTACCTGGACTCATGAGTTTTGACGGTATCATCGGGGACGATACTCTAAAAGACCTTGAAGCAATAATTGATCGAAAAAACAATACACTGAAAATATCACCAAATATTGTGATCCCCTTGAAGTCCAAGTTATCCAAACAGGTGAACATCGTAGAAATAAAATGCGATCACTTGAACCAAGATGTTAAAGACCAACTACAAGGTCTGTTGACGGAATATCCAAAACTATGGGGCCCAATCAGCGATAACGAGGTCGTTGAGACAAATATCAGAGCCGAAATCAAAACATCCACGTCCGAACCCATATACACAAAATCATACCCCTATCCAGTCAATTTAAGAACGGAAGTCGATACTCAAATAGAAAAGATGTTGCAAAATGGAATTATACGACCGTCGAAAAGCCCGTATAATTCACCGGTTTGGATTGTGCCTAAGAAGCCCAATTCAGCTGGCGAAAGGCAATATAGACTTGTTATCGACTTCAAAAGATTAAACGCCGTGACCATTCCCGACACGTATCCTATTCCAGACATTACCAACACCCTAGCAAGCCATGGCAGTTCCAAATTCTTTACTACAATTGACCTAACATCCGGATTCCATCAGATACGGATGGACGAGAGAGATATACCCAAAACAGCCTTTTCAACACAAAACGGAAAGTACGAGTTTACTCGACTTCCCTTCGGTTTGAAAAATGCGCCAGCAATCTTCCAGCGAATGATAGATGATGTCTTAAGACCATTCATTGGAAAGATTTGCTTCGTCTACATCGACGATATAATCGTCCTCGGTAGAACGCAAGACGAGCACCTGGAAAATATCAGGACTATACTCTCTGCACTAGAAGCCGCAAACCTCAAAATCGATTTGGAAAAATCATCCTTTTTGAAAACCGAAGTTGAGTTTCTGGGATATATCATCTGCCGAGAGGGAATACTGCCTGATCCAAAGAAAATAGCTTCGATTAGGAAAATTAAACCTCCCACAAACTTGAAGGATTTAAAGGCCTTCCTTGGGCTGGCATCTTACTACCGCAGATTTGTACGGGATTTCGCAAGTATCGCAAAGCCCCTTACCTCGATGACAAGAGGTGAAAATGCGCAAATAAGGGCCAACCAGTCCAAAAAAAAGGACATTATCCTCGGAGAAGCGCAAATAAAAGCCTTCAATAACCTGAAGGAACTTCTTACATCCTCGGAAATTTTAGCATTTCCGGACTTCAACAAGCCCTTTGTTTTGACAACGGATGCGTCGTACCACGCAATTGGCGCCGTCGTGTCGCAGGGCGAAATCGGTAAAGACAGACCAATTACTTATATATCGAGATCATTAAACCAGACAGAGGAGAACTACGCCACAGGCGAAAAAGAAATGCTGGCCATTGTCTGGGCCCTCGATAAGTTTCGGTCGTACCTTTATGGCGCAAAGAAAGTAAGGATTCTAACAGACCACCAACCCCTTACCCTTACTCTCAGCAATAGAAATAATAACGCCAAACTTAAGAGGTGGAAAGCTCGCATCGAAGAGTATAATTATGAACTCGTTTATAAGCCAGGGAAGACCAATATCGTGGCCGACGCCCTTTCTAGACTTCCACTCGAGGTAAACATACTATCTACCAGTTCCGAAACGGCACATAGTGCTGACGAGGACAGCAGCGACCTTATTCCTTCTTGCGAGGCGCCAATAAACGCTTTTAAAAGGCAAATTATTATTTCACGGGGTAAAGAAATTCTCGTACACGAGGAACCACATCCAACCTATCACAGGTATTACATCAGCCTCAAAGAAATAGACTATCAAACACTAGTGCAAATCCTAAAGAAGTATTTGAATCCGAGCGTTGTAAACGGTGTAAAAATCCCGGAAGGCTCTATACAACTTCTTCAACATGTGTATAAAGCACATTTTTCAAAATTCAGAATACGTTTAACACAGCGAGTCGTTGAGGATATCGCAAATGAGGAAAACAAATTCAAAATTATACAGGATGAGCACAAACGTGCCCATAGGAATAGTAAAGAAAATAAATTGCAAATCCTGGAGAAATTTTACTTCCCGGGCATGAGTGGTCTTATTAAGAAATACACGGCCGGTTGTGATATTTGCCATACTAGCAAATATGATCGCCATCCGCCTAAGCCTTCATTACAAGAAACACCGATCCCAAACTACCCAGCGGAAATCTTGCATCTAGATATAGTGACGCTAAATGGTCGAAAATTCTTAACTTGTGTGGATAAGTTCAGTAAGTTTTGCAAATATTTCCACATAAACAACAAGTCCAGCTTACACCTCCGAGAGAAAATTATAAAGGTTTTGCACTACTATTCTGTTCCAAAAACCTTAGTCACAGACAATGAAGGAGCATTTATTTGCCCCATTGTTATGAACTACCTCGAGTCCCTCGGCATAAAGGTATACCTAGCTCCGCCCCAAAAAAGTGAAGTCAATGGACAAATCGAGCGTGTTCACTCAACCATACTAGAGATATTCAGATGCCTACAGAAAGAACATCCCGACCTTACGCTGAAAGAGAAAATCAATATAGCCGTAGATAGGTACAACAACACTTACCATTCCGTGACAGGAGTCAAACCTACCGACATTTTTTTTTGGAAGATCACAGAGGATTAACTACCAAAATCTTACCGATTTCAAAACCAAGCTTAATGAGAACCTGAAGCACGAAATCCTAAGGAAACAGAGGAACCAATTAAAAGGCCATAACTCCAAGCGGGAGCCACCCAAGCGCTACGAGGCTGGAGAAGTCGTCTACAAGAAGAACAAGCAGATTAAAACGAAGGACAAGCCGTTATTCGAAAAGGAAACAGTTGCAAAAGACAATCGTGTCACCATCAGCACGACTACCGGGAAAAGAATTCACAAATCCCACTTAAAAAATATCCCTTCCCCATGAAATACCTAACCCTTCCACGCTTACCATCCTAGAAATATTCCCCCCAGCACCATCAAAGCACTAATCACCCCATTACCCTTCCGTTCCAGTATATCCCTATGGAGTGTGAACGCCCTAATGGACATCTACGAATATAATGTCAATCCACTGGTCACCATACGACAGGGTCTTGGTAAAGTCATCAGCGGAAATTTCAAGTTAATACACACAATCGATCTTGGGAAATACGAGGAGATACTGGCAAGTATCGACGAAGCAATACAACACAAGTTCAACAGATCCAGTATACTAACCCCACAGCTTCACCATCAAGTGGGCCTAATAAGAGGTCAGTTAGAGCAGATCCAACCAATCAGGCACAGGCGTTCCATAAATTGGATAGGATCGGCATGGAAGTGGATAGCTGGGAGTCCCGACGCTACCGATTGGAATGATGTGCTCAAAAGTCAAAATGACATTGTGCGAAATAATAATCAACAATATAAAATCAATCGTTATCTTACCAATGTAACAACTCAACTCATCGACAGCTATAACCAGATCACTTCGGTTGCAGAGGGCCTCAATGATGATAAATTGGAGCAAATACTTTTCAACAAATTAGAAATACTTAAGGATGAGGTTCAAGAAATAGTTCGCGCAAGTCAACTCGCGAAGCGTGGTATCGTTAACTCTAACTTGCTAGACAGGGCAGCGATCAACAGGGTCCTCTCTCAGATAGAAACACTACCATATGAGAATGACATCCAAGCGATCGAGTATGCCGAGCCTATGATGCTCGTGAAGGACTCATTGCTCCTATACGTCATATGCCTTCCCAAAACTGAAAACACATCCTACAACCACATCCTTGTCCGACCCACTATCACTAACAACAAAATGATTCGTTTAGATTACACCAACTTATTTGTTTCTCATCAAATAAAGTACGGATTGTTGGGGAACTGTATAACGATGCAGAACGTAACAATCTGTAGGAGGAAGGGAATTCAGAAGCTAGACCCATACGATTGCATCTCCCAACTCCTCGATGGTACCAATGCTTCGTGCAGGTACCAGTACCATAATAAACCAATCATTGAAGTTATCAGTGAAGGTATTATTTACCTCAGTAATTTTCATGGGATAGTCTGCCACCAAAACCGAACACGGATCCTGAACGGTACATTTATTGTCAATTTCCAAAACGTACACAGTACAAATTAACAACACTGAGTACATTAACACTGAGGTACGGACATTCAGACCCTTACCCCCAATCCTTCAAGGGAATTTAACGGAAAAGGATATGGTCCTCGACCTGGAATATCTCCATAAGCTTCACTTGGAGAATGTGGAGAAGTTGCAATATTTCTCACTTACTGGGATTACCTCAATCGCATCTGACACTGCAATTATTGTCTTAATTGTGATCCTTGTTTCTATCTTTTTTGCCCTCCGACTAAGGACCTATAAAGTCACAAAAGAACCTGTAATGCCTTATACTTACCCAAACCCTATTTCCTTACGATTTTAAGGAATCTGTGGGACACAGATTTTTAAACAGGGAGGAGTTAACACATTCCTCTTACTGGCACTAATTATTGCATATACCAGTTAACAGATCCCCCTTACCTGCATTTCCTTTAATTGTAAGTTCACACATCCTCCTTAATTGCATTTCCTTTATAACCCCGATTGAATTACCTTACCTTGCACACGCAAGTTCCCACAATAATCACACGCTTCATATTACGCTACCGCGACCGGCAACTTGTGGCAATGAGCGATGGTGTTAAGTTGCACTTTTTTCAAATGTAATCAAAATTAAATTCTCAAATCGAGGTAAATGTTAGACTTAAGATTCAGTTGTAAATTGCAATTCAAACAATAAACTTGTAAAAACCAGCTTCCAAGTGTTTCCATAACTTACATACATATATGTTATCAGAAATTTTTAATGAGCGTTGAGTTTCCATGCGTTACGTAATATTTAAATTAATTTGAGTATTTATTTTACAGTGTGTCAATCTTAAATTGAACGGCTCGGAGGCTATGTCGTTGTGCCGTATCTTTCGCTCATTCTGTTGAGGCGATCAAAAAGAGCGACTCGTTACTGTGTTACACATCACTAGAATGAATGCAACCTGACCACAGGTATAAGCAAACTATGGTCGACAGTCCGTGCCCTCTCTAATCCACCGAAACAGAAGAGAAATGTCGGCTTACAGTTCGGAGAAAATTCAATCACCAACCCTGCCCACTGTGCAAGTCGCTTCAATAGGCAGTTTATTGAACATCCCCCACCAGACAGACAAAAGCGCATAATCCGAAGGAGGATTTATAACCGAACTGCAGACAACATACCTGTCTTCACCACGGACGAAGTGGCTGCCAGGAAAGCGAACAACTCGAAAGCCTTCGGACCAGATGGAATCTCAATGGCAATGCTTAAACACCTCGACGCACCAGCTATCGAATACCTCACGGCTACACTCAATCTGTCCATCACATCACTTATCGTTCCGGATCTCTGGAAGGGAGGATAATCCTAATCCTGAAACCTGGGAAAAAGCGACACTTGGCGAGTCCTATCGTCCCATCACACTTCTATCACCAGTTACCACAACGCTCGAAGCACTAATCCACCCTGGTTTTTGCGGCTCACATCCAGCTTGCAAACCACCAACACGGCAACAGAATGATGCATAGTACGACGACGGCCCTGGATGCCATTACAACTCGCATCCACAATGGCCTCAACCAACCTCGTCCATGTCACAGAACAATTCTGGTGGCACTTGACCTGTCGAAAGCCTTCGACACAGTCAACCACTCAGCACTTCTGTCCGTATACAATGCATCTGTTCCAAGGTATACTACAAAATGGATTGCCAACTATCTCGCGGGCAGGCAGACCTACACCGAGTTCAGGAGTAAGAAGTCGAAGTTAAGGAAGATCAAACAAGGTGTGCCACAAGGATGAGTTTTGTCTCCCCCCTTGTTCAACCTTTACCTATCGGGAATTCCAACTCCACCTGAAAGAATCGGAAAGATCTTCTATGCCAACGACTGCTCCATTCTGGCAACAGGGAACAACATTATGGAAATGTGCGAACGATTAAATGATTACCTGGAAGAACTTAACTCCGTCTTCACGGGCAAGAATTTAATCGTATCAGCGCCTAAATCCTCGGCAACCTTATTCACCACCTGGACGAAGGAAGTCAAGATTCAACTTGGGATCTCAATTGGCAATCAACTTATTCCAACCGTGAACCATCCTAAAATTCTAGGAGTAACCCTGGGCAGCATGGCCACGTCATCCCCCCATGCTTCAACAGTGCGTAACAGGATGCGCGGAAGTAATAAAATCCTTAAAGACTTGGCCGGTAGCACCTGGGGCAAGGATAAAGAGACCCTACTGGTCACATACAAAGCAGTCGGAAGGTCAGTAGCCAACTATGCGGCTCCAGTGTGGTCACAGAATCTCTGTGACACACAATGGGATAACATTCAGGCTTGCCAAAATACCGCTCTCCGTACTGTGACTGGCTGTCTCCTGATGTCATCCCAGGACCATCTGCATCAGGAAACAAGGATGATGCCTCTAAGGGACCACAACAAGCTTCTTGCGAAACAGTACCTGGTGGGGTGTTACCGGAGGGAGCACCCCAACACCGACCTCATGGACAAGACACCTAGACATGTCAGGCGTGATTTGTGAGACCTCGAAAGAGACGTCCAGAACCAGAGGTACAAAAGGGTTCCCTTTGACAACAACGCATACAGATCAGCCATCGCAGCAATACATAACGAGGAGGTACAAACATCAATCGCAGGACTAGGTCCAAATAGAATTCTCTCGACACAACCACCAGCCATTTCTCCCGATGAGAGAATATTGTACTTCCGAGAGCAGCGAGGACGACACTTGCCCAACTTCGGTCGGGCTGGTGTTCGCGACTTAACTCCTACCTATCTCGCATTGACCGGGATGCCACGAACACATGCCCCGCCTGCAATGGACCTCATGATGTAGACCACATTTTCAATTGCCCAGCTACCCCACACACTTGACCCCCAGGTCGCTGTAGGAGAACCCCGTAGAGGCAGCTATCTTCCTATCGCTTAACACCGAGGAAGACGAAGAACAATACAACATGTAACACACTCACACAACGAACTTCTGGCCATTGCTACAACAACAACATGTTTATATTGTCGTGAGTTAGCATGAGCTAGTTAATACTCGAAGATAGTTCTGCGGCATAAACGAGGCAACTGTGATAGTTGGATTCCATCGTCTATGGTGTTTCAGCCCGGAGCAATTGCTTAAGTGGCACCAGTTGTTGCAGCATACATCTTACGGTGGTGGCGTTAGGGTGCAGTGTTTTGTTTCATACGCAGAAGATCCAAGGATTTCGATCTAGACCTGGGTTGAGGTCAATTCCTATATCATAAACAATGCTACAGATTTAGGAATTGAGAGCAGTAGCGCCAACAAGTGTTGCTCCCAAGTCCCAGGAAAAACGGACAAAGTGAGTGACACGCACACATATCTTCCCTCTTGCATCGAAAGGGTTGTGGCAGCTCTTGGCCGTGATATACTGATCGCTCCGGTGCGAAGAACCGGCTGCCATGATTCCACGTTGTGGTTGTAATAACGTCTACTGGCGCTGGAGGGGTTCGGCAGCCATTACTGATGAACGGGTCGCTACGGTGAGTCGAACAAACTGCCGTGGGAGCGGCCATGATTATATCATCTGCCCCAGTTTAAACTATCTATAAGTGCAGGCAGTTTAAGGGTTTCTTGCGCGTATGTAGTTTTCGAACTGGTGCAGATAATCAAAACAAACAATTGGCTATCTTCAACTCAAAAATGACTAAAATGTAGTTAATTATTTATTGCAATAAGCACATGGGCTGGCGAAAGGTGGAGTGCACAGACAAGTGCCACATCTAGTACACTAAAACCATCATATAACGTGGGTGAGGCTAGGAATAGGATTCACGACGTGAATCGGAGAACGCACCCCGATGAACTTCTTCTTCCTTGCCATTTCATACCACTCTGCGGCTTCGCGTTGCTCTGCCCGTGGTGTGGGCACTTCGCCCGTTCTGGCGGTATAATCTCAGCTTCCTTCTGTAGGCAGCTCGGTCTTGGACATGGAGGAAATATACTATGGAGTCATCACCATCCAATTTCGGTGAAGCCGCGGAGACGATAATAGAGAGGATGGTTTGTACGTATTAGTGCGTTAATTGAAATGAAGTCATAGGCGTCCCTGATTTTGGTAGGTTTTGTGGGGACTCATACATGCAATAGGTATCGATTATGTAATCGGTATATTCTATTAACGGAATTCATAGTTTACTCGTAGTAAAAGTGTGAATTATAATGAAAACTACGAGGTCGTTTTAATTTTTGACTTCAAATTCGGAATCAGCAGGTTTGACATATCCGGCGGCTTGCTGTGAGTTCCTCGTCGCCTAATAGTGAAACTACATATTTATGGGGGCACCGAAATAAGCCATAGCGAAATAAAGCATACGAAATAATCCATATCGATACTTTCGTTTGGAAAGTATTCATCGGAAAATAAACGAAATAAGCTATGCATGGATAATATCGGTTCCAAATCGAAATAACGCATGCGATATAAACGAAAATAGCCATGCAGTGCCCAAAGCGAACGAAGCGAGCGTTCATGTTTGTGCGATACTGAGGGTTGTGATCCCTTAAGCGCGGAGCGAGCGTAGCGAGCGAAGCCCACACAAGCGACTGTTAATTCACAACCCGCAGTATCGCAAAAGTGTGCATGGATAATTTCGGTTTGGAACGAGCTGGGCTAGCTCCCCTCCTAGGGCGTTGCGAACCTCCGCATGTAGACCTAAGTTGCCCGTTTCACTCTTTGTACATGTACCTGCAACCGTTTCGTGCTAGCATATCTGCATCCAACATTTTTTTTTTTCTGGCAATGCACAATTTCAAACCGAAATAAGGTATGCGAAGGAAATCGAAAATAGCCATGTACATACTCACCTTCGTTTTAAACGAAATTAAGGCTGCGCGCAAGTTGGCACACGTTCACGTGTTTTATGTCAAACGGTTTGAGTCTATGGTTTGCAACCAAAGATGCGAATCTGTCAATTTGACAAATGCTCGGCTGTTGTCGTATCACCAAATTGGATTCATTATTGTGTGTTAACGCCAATAATTTAGTATGAAATATGTGCTTATGTACATCCTACTACTCCCCAGTCATTTGTTTCGCCACTCAATGCTTACCTAATTATCCGTTTTAAAGCACAATAATGAACCCAATTTGTTGATACGACAATAGTCGAGCATTTGTCATATTGACAGATTCGCATCTTTGGTTGCAAACCATAGACCCAAACCGTTTGACAGCAAACACGTGAACGCGACACGCGAACGTGAGCCAACATGCGCGCAGCCTAAGCATTGAGTGTGCGTAATTTGGATGTGGTGAGTTTAAAATTGTATGTATTTGACAGTTTCAAATCAAAACATCTGGCTAATATTACGTTGAAACTACAACCAGATACCTTCTTCTGTGCCAGATGATATAATCTGAAACTGTCAAATACATACAATTTTAAACTCACCACACCCAGAGTGTGAAGTAATCTGGCCATAATGTAGACGTTATATTAGATTAAGTAATCTGTGTAAACATAATATAAGTTAAATAAAAAATACGAATGTATATCACATAATTCCACTATCAATTCAATTAGGAAATTCATATTGGAACCCCCAGCCGGAAGAAGTACATTTTCGTGCCACCACTGATATCGATGGTCAAGGTCATGTCAATTGACGCGGTTTTAACAAGATTTTATGAATTTATGTATAAAAATGGACCTCTTTTGATAAAATTTTTTTTGGAGTAGTTGGAAAATAGCGCCAATAACTAGTTTCAACTTACGCCCATCACGGAATCTGCGGTCAATCGCCACAAAAAGCAAAACTAGGTTTTCTCGCATCACCAAACGCGCGTAAAATCGTAATTTCTTTAATTAGAAAACGCATAATCTTTTAACCAAATCATGTTAGCTAGCATTTGAAAAGATGCACTTTACACTTAAAGCAATATCTTGTCAAATACTTTCACTAATATAGTTATTTCACGGCAGAATTAAGGAGCCCCTACATTGGTTCCCAGGTAGACTAATGGGAACACTACACAAATTACGAAAATACCGGCCACTCTTTAAAAAAACAAATCACTCCACTTTAATTATCACACAATTGGCAATTAACTTCAATTCATCGGAAATTACAGAACTCACGTCATCTTGCAAACTATGCTTTTGAAATTACATTTTCGACGATTTTGTTCAATCACGGCCATTTCATTCGCTCTATACAACACCATGTTGGCAATATTTACACTTTTCAAAATACCGGCAGTTAAAATGAACTCCATTTAACATATCTATTGTATCCCGAGATCAAAATAGACATACTTTTATTGAAAATATTCGATTACACTTTTGTTCCGACTGTAAAATTGAACGAAATTTAAAATGGCGGATATCATGTGTTGCTTGAGAGAATCAATCTCCGAACACCAGATGGAATGTATGTGCAGGGGTGTGGAAAAGAATTGTTGTGAAGAAATTATTTCTACGATGTGGAAAATTTTGCTGAGTTGAGTGGAATGAAAGCAAATAGAACTTGGAGGAAATGTTTACTAGAATGAATTAAGTAGTTTGTACGTACTGAAATGGGGAAAACGTAAGAAATTGCTCAAAATATATTGGTGACGGAAATATTTCAAAGTTTATCGATATTGGAAAATGCTGTGGTCAACCACGTTTTTTGTAAAAATGAGAAAGTGGGCGAAGCTTTCTCAATTTTGTGTATGAATATGAAAGTAATGTGAATGTATTGCCGACTTCACTGCTCTTCATATTCAGAAGATGCCGTGGTGACTCCATTGTATAATTCCTCCATGGTCTTGGATCGTTTCATCGCCGAGATTTATGCGTTGTTGTTGCTTCTTCATTTGACCGATCCACGTGTGTTTCCGTCTGCCTCGGCGTTTGGGTCCAGCAAATGGAACGTTCATTGATATTGCCTTCATAACTGGGTTCTCAGCCTTAGAACATGGCAATAGCAATCCATACGACGATCTTCGAGCTTTTCGGTGATCGGTTGCTCGACAAACAAGCTGCCTCGGATGTAGGTACTTTTGATGCGATCCTTTTTGGTCACACCAGCTGACATCCGTAGCATTTTCATTTCGGTCGCAGTCATTTTACTCTCGTATGTCTTATACATAGTCCAGCATTCAGACCCATACATGAGTGCGGGACGTACGACCGCTTTGTACAACTTGCCTTTAAGCTTTCGTGGAATCTTCTTGTCGCAGAAGACTCCAGAGTTTTCTTGCCACTTCATCCAACCGACACTGGTGCGATGTTTGATGTCGTCATCGCAGTTAGCTTCCTTGTTGATCATCGAACCCAGGTATTTACTACTTTGCCTTAACCCCTAGCGGGGCATAGCGCGTCAACTACTCCTGCGCGCCATCGTACTCTGTTCTGGGCAATGGGGCGCAACTCCCCAAAAGACTTACCCAGTACCTGACACTCCTTTGCCACAGATCGACGCCATGTGATTCGAGGACCCCCTCTTGGTCGGCCTTGGTTGGAAATGGGGTTCCATTTCATGGCATGCATAGCAATGCAGTTATCACTCTTCCGCAATGTGTGACCTATCCACTGCCATTTTCGCCTGCGTATCAATTCGTCGATTGGCATCTGACCCGTACGCCGACTTAGCTCTTCATTTGATATTGTTTCGGGCCAGAAAATTCTTAAAATTCGACGAAGACATGAGTTGACGAAAACTTGCAGCTTTCTGGTAACTCCAACGGAAACTTTCCATGTACTGCTCCCATACAAAAGCACTGATAGTACCAGGGAGCGAAACAGGCCCAGCTTGGTCTTGATGCTGAGATAACTGCCCTGCCAGATTTTGGACAGCATGCCGTATGCGCGTTTAGCCTGGTTGATACGACGAGCGATGTCCTGCTCCGTACCACCATTTTCGGCAACAATGCTACCCAGGTAGACGAAGTTGTCCACCTTCTCCACAGGCTGCCCATTAATATTGATGGCAATAGGTGTCGGATTTCTTTTTCGCAACGGCGGGCTAAGAACCTTGGTCTTGTTGGTATTAATCTTTAGCCCAACCTTGCTTGCCTCCCTCTCGAGATCTAACGCCATTGCGGACAGATCCATGATTTTGTGGGAGAGTAGGCATATGTCGTCAGCGTAGTCAAGAAGTTGTAGATAAGATGTCAAAGTCCATTGAATTCCTCTGTCGAGTCCGGATAGGGCTGCATGCAACACATCGCCGATCACAATGAGGAATAGGATCGGTGAGAGGATGCACCCCTGCCGAACTCCACTGCGAATCTCAAAGTCCCCCGACACCTTACCTTTATGCAGAACGCGACATTTCGCGCCGTCATAGGTTGCCTTAATAATAGCCACAAGCTTCTCAGGGATGCCTCTCCTGCGCAAGGCCGCCCATATAGAATCCCGGTTCACACTATCGAAAGCCTTTTCGAAATCGATGAAAAGCAAGTGAAGCGGAGAATCGTATTCAGCGCATTGCTCGATGATGATTCGCAAGGTGTTAATGTGATCGACACAGGAGAATCCGGATCGAAAGCCAGCCTGCTCTTCATCAATTGTGCTTTCTAAGTGGGCCTTTAGTCTTTCCAGGACGATTTTAGCTATTATCTTGGCAACGGCAGGAAGCACACAAATGCCTCTCCAATTATTACAGTCTGTGAGGCTGCCCTTCTTTGGAAGTTTGATGATCAAACCTTCCTTCCACTCAGTGGGAAAGGTCTCTGTATTCCACGCTTTATCAACAAGTGGGTGCAGCAAATCGGCAGTTACGCTTGGCGCTGCTTGATAAATGTCGGCAGGGATGCCGTCAAGTCCGGCGGCCTTTCCTCGTTTTAGTGCAATAATTGCAGTGACTATTTCCTCTTTAGTCGGGGCAGTGGACCGTATACGCACATTTTGAGCTAAATTATCTATATGAGGGGGAACTTCACCAGAGGTTACACGGTTCAAGACCGCGGCGAAGTGTTCTTTCCACCGCCTCATTTGATCTTCTTCCAAGATAAGTAGCTTTCCACCACTATCTTTCACCGGATGTTGGCAGGAGTTACGACCACCTGTAAACTCCTTGATGACACCGTATACGGCGTTTAAGTTGTTACTTCTAGCGGCTTCTTCTGCTGACGCTAAAAGAGAATTGGCATAAACTCTTTTATCGCGTCGCACACTACGCTGAACTTCTCGAGCTTTCTGACGGTAAAGGAGTTCGATGCTGCTTCGATTGTCGTCTGATGCTGCAGCCAAACGAACTTTCAGCTCCTTTCTTTCAACAATCCGCTGCCATGAAGCGTCGGACATCCAGGGCTTATTCCGGCAATCCGGGTTTGGGCCAAGGATGGTATTTGCGCAATCAATGTACGCATTTTTTATGGCATCCCAGTTTTCGTTTATGTCACTATCTGGGTGACTAGTTATCTCAGCCGCTTTTTGCGCAAGATGGTCATTATATTGTTGTAAGACAGCTGGATTTTTTAGTCGAGCGGTGTTGAATTTGGGGGGCCTGGATCTTTCGTCGCTGGGGCGGCGCACGGCTGCAATACGCAATCGAACATTAGCGATCATAAGATAATGGTCTCTTCCCATCCCAATATCGGCACCCTTCTTGTTTCGCACGTCCAGGAGGCAACTCTTGAATCTTTTACTAATGGCAAAATGGTCGATTTGATTTTGTATTCTGCGCCGATCAACAGAGGACCAACTGATTTTGTGGTGGTCCTTATGCTCAAACATAGTACCACCGATGAAGAGACTGTGAAAGTTGCAGAACTCTACAAATCTTTCACCGTTGTCATTACGATCACCAAGACCGTGTCTCCCCATCACATGTCTGAGCCCATAGTTATCGGCGCCAACTTTCGTATTCAAATCACCCATAACCATTATAATGTCACCTTTAGGTGTTCTGCTCTGAACGGCGTTTAGTTCTTCGTAGAAGGAGTCTTTTACCAAGACATTGTCGCTGTTCCACCATCTTATCTCACTAACTCCTAAGATATTTAATTTGTACCTCAGAAATTCACTCTCTAATTGAAGAAATCGTGCGTTCTGGGGACCTTCTGATCCATTGTCCAGGAGAGTACGCACATTCCAGAATCCAATCTTTGTCATTGTACGATAGCTAAAAGTCGTAACCGTTGAGTCAGTCCTTATCCGAGGCATAGTTGACGTTTCGTTAGCATATAAAGATTTCGGATAGTGCAAGTTGCTGGCATACACATCCTGTCCTTTGATTGTCGGTTTTAACGACAGGCCCTCAAAGGGAAAGGCCGTGGTATTTTTTTCACACCCCACACCACAGGGGTACCTCAACCAAATCATCGCACCGCCATCACTGGCGGCTTGACGTTGGTTGGCAATGGTCAGTGACCACTGCCGTTCCAGGGGGCGCCCACGCGGAGGACTATGGAAGAGGAGTTTTTGCCCCCCCCAGGTATTTGAACCTTGTACAGGACTTCAGCTGCTCTCCTTTATTATAGATATCTGGTATCGGTCTCTCTGGATCTGAGAAAGGACAGCAAAGGTACTCAGTCTTTGCTATGCTGATCCTCAGTCCATGATCCTCCAGTATCTTACACCACTTGGTCAGTGCAGCCTGCAAAGCAGCGATGTCTTTGCTACCCAGAACAACGTCATCGGCGAAAAAAAGGGATATTTCCAGGCCATCAGAGATGAGTGTTAATAAATAGAACATGATGATGTTGAAGAGCAAGGGACTCAATACACTGCCTTGGTGAACTCCGACTTTAACCAGAAATTCTTCAGACTCTCCAGCTGTGCATCTAACTTTAGTAGTTGCCCCATCATACATGTCTTGTATCATCTTTACATATGCCTCTGGAACCTTAAGGGGGGACATCACAGTTAAATTTTGGAAAAATCTAAAAAAAATGTTTTGGCGTAAAAGGTGCTTTAGAGTCTTAAAAATAATATACCAAAAGATGGAATGCACCAAAGATGTCTAAATGCCCAAATTTTCCATTCTGCGGCAACGCTCCTCAGTTATGCTCCGAGCAGCTTTTGTGATCCCGGCGCACGCTGTAATTTATGAGTACGGGAGCCGGTATAACGGCAGCCGATGGAGACAGAACTGCCCTCCGAAAAGTTTATAGTATTTAAGAATGTCTATAGGGGTCACTATATATAATATACATTCAAAGAACACCTGTGTGGCGTCAGTAAACCGAATGTCGATCGTTGAAATGGACGCTTTTTCGCTTCGTGTATACATTTTACAATATTCAAATAATAGTGATAAAAAAGCAGTGATTATTGAAAACTATGAGTGACATAAAGAAGAGCCGTGAAAGGAAAGGTGTAAAAGGTGATAATTCGCACGAAAAAAAACCGAAAATGAAAAACAAACGACCGTTGAATCGCCATGAGATAGAAAAGCCGGAGGATTTGGACGTCAGTGCATCGGCAAAGAAATTAAAACAGCGAGATATTACAGACGTTGAAGTAGATCCTACGTTTGGCTATAATATCGTAAATTTTGTAGCGGTTTTTGCAGTCATTTCCAATGTCGTCGTATGTAAAGTGTGTCATTCTTCAGTGAGTTTCACGGAAAGCAGTAAACGAGGATTAGGATTTAAAATTGTTGTTTCCTGTGAGAAATGTAATAAAACAGAAATACCGAGTTGCCCATATATCAACAATGCCTATGGAATTAATCGCAGAATTGTTCTTGCCATGCGATTACTTGGTGTTGGTTTGCAAGGCATAAGAAAATTTTGTGCATTTATGGAACTGCCCCGCCCGGTCTACCAATCGGTTTATGATACGATCATTCAAACCATTTCCAGTGCAACAGAAATCGTTTCCAAGAGTAGCCTGTCAAATGCAGTGGAAGAAGAAAAGAGAATTTCTGTCGAGAAAAGAGAAAAAAAAACGGAATCACGGTATCGGGCGATGGATCATGGCAAAAACGTGGCTTTTCATCTCTGTATGGTTTCGTTTCACTTATCGGTTGGCACACTGGGAAAATTATCGATGTCTTAGTGAAATCCAAATACTGCAAATCGTGCGAATACTGGGGAGAAAAGAAAGACACCGAAGAATACAGGGAATGGGCAGAAAATCACGCGAACAAATGCAAAGCAAACCACGAAGGATCAGCTGGAAAAAAGGAGGTGGATGCAGCTATTGAAATGTTTCAACGCTCTGAAAAACTGCATGATGTGAGGTATGTGAGTTATGTCGGCGATGGAGACTCCAAAACCTTCAAAGGTCTCACAGATGCTGAACCGTACGGAAACGTGACGATAACAAAAAAAGAATGCGTAGATCACGTACAAAAACGCATGGGTACGCACCTCCGTAATTTGAAGAAACGCACAAAAGGCTTGGGAGGAAAAGGGAAACTGACAGGCAAGCTGATTGACGAACTGTCAATATATTTTGGAGTAGCTATTCGTAGAAATTGCGAATCAGTCGAACAAATGAAGAAAGCTGTATGGGCCACATTGCTTCACAAAATATCTACGGATGACCATCCGCAACACGACGATTGCCTGACTGGAGAAAATTCATGGTGCTCGTGGCAAAGGGCGAAATCTTCGGACAATTTGGACACTTATACGCACAAATCACCAATGTCTAATGAAGTTTATGAAGCTATTAAGCCAGTTTATGAACAACTCACTACGGATGATCTTCTCACTCGCTGCATCGGGGGTTTCACTCAAAACAGCAATGAGAGCTTCAACTCTACAGTGTGGGCGATGGCTCCAAAAACTATGAATTCCGGCAAACCAATCCTCGACATTGCTACAGACATCGCTTCGTGTGTTTTTAATGACGGATTAATATCGATTTTACGTATAATCCAGGTCATGGACATGAAAATTGGCTTCAAAAGTCACCAACTATGCATGGACGTGGATGAGAAACGCATACAGAAGGCGGAACAATCACTGAGTATCGGCGTAAAACAGGCCCGCATCGCTTTGAAAGCAATTCGGAAGGACCAAAAAGAGGAGGAGATAGATTTTGAAGGCCAGTTGTGTGGTGCAGGCATCGCAGATTAGAGGTGTGTAAGAATATTATATGATTTTACAGTACTTGAAACTTTAAACGCGTTTTTCTCAAAACCACTTTTTTTGAAATGGGCGGACACATAACTCGGGCAAATTTTTACCGATCGATTTGACATTTTGACAGTATATTCCAAAAGCTTTTCCCTATCGAGCCACGTAGGATTTTTTTTTATATTACTTGGTTTTTTTTAATCAACAATTTTATGACGTTTTTTTTTGTAAAATTATCAACTTATTCTTAAAACGTGCACCATTTCGTGAAAAATCAATATATCGAAAAAATCCTACGTGGCTCCATAGCTGTTGATATACAGAAACTAAAAAACTTTGATTATTTGTTCTAGGTCATAAATTACGGAGTCGACATGTCCGCCCACGGACCCCAAAAATAGGCGCCTTGGGAAAAGTGCTGTACATCCGCCATTTTGTTTCAAAAAATGTTGAAAAAATTATTTTTTTTGTAGTTTTTTAATAGTACTATAAAACCTACTATACAAATTTTCGATTGATCATTTCATTGAGACAAAAAAAAATTTCGAAAATATGCCTCCTTATTCGTGCTCTACTGTGATGTCCCCCCTTAAGTGCTCTTAGGGCCACCCATATCAGATCACGAGGAACTCACCCCGATGAACACCATTTAAAATAGATTCGATTGGAAGAAGATCAATAGTGCCATAGCCCATGAACACCAAGATGGCTTCCGATGGTAACAAAAGCTTATGGCTTCTTTATTAACATATTAATTTGTTAAAGGCAAATTCTGATCGCGGAGGCTATGATTAACGAAAAACCGCCCAAAAATTGGGACTGACCAAATTGCACTCATCATTTCTCGAAAATTTCTCACTCAATTGCAAAAGCAAAAATTTATATTTTTAGTGCAGAAAATTTGCTATAAAATATTGCTGAAATCTAGATGAGCAATTCCACGGTTAATTACCATTCCAAGAAATTCTTGGCCATTTTCTGACATCAATTAGCTGATATCACAAATTAAATTTATTTCAGGCCCGTATCAATGTATCATAGACTACCAGACATTTGATATGGAGACTAAAGGCGAACATACACCATCCGGAATTCCAGACAGGTCGTTTATTTCAATATACGAATGTATTTGGTGTACAACTTTGCTTCCGCCGTTTCCGACACAGCCGTCTGTCAGAAAACGGCGGAAGCAAAGTTGTACACCTAATACATTCGTCTATTGAAATAAACGGCCTGTCCGGAATTTCGGATGGTGTATGTTCGTCTTAACAGATACGTTTAATGCGGGCTTCGAATAAATTTAAAATAAGCTATCAGCTGATTGATATGTCAAAAAATGGCCAAAAATTCCTTGGAATGCTAATTGTAAATTAAACGTGGATTTGCTCATATAAATTCTAGCCATATTTCATAGCAAATTCACTGCATTAAAAATAGAAATGCTTTTGCGATTGAGTGGGAAATTTCCGAGAAATGATCAGTGCAATTTGGTTGGTCCCAATTTTTGAGCGGTTTTTCGTTAATTATAGCCTCCGCGGTCAGAGTTGACCTTTAACAAATTAATATGTTAATAACGAAGCCATTAGCTACCGTTTAGCATATATCTCATCGCTTTCAAAAAAAATCCGAGTAAAACGTTAAATTGATTACACTATTAATAGAAAACGGTCATTTCATAAGATCCAGATTCCTATTGCAATTATTGGTATCAATAGCGGTAAAGTTAAGTTTAAAAAAACTTTATTATGACTTCGCATTAGTGATGTGTAACACAGTAACGAGTCGCTCTTTTTGAACGACTCATCAGGATGAGCGAAAGACTCGGCACAATGACATAGCCTTCGAGTCGTTCAATTTAAGAATGACTCACTGTAAAATTAATTCCCAAACTAGCCCATCGCATAAATATTACCCAACGCATAACCAATCCACGCTCATTTCTCATTACATACGAGTATAATGTAGGTACTACAATGCATTCATTCACTCACATCCCATCCCATTATCTATCTAAAACCAAAACCACCATCATTTATCTACCAAAGCAATCCCATCTAAATCCATTCATATTCATCTCTATGCAGTATGCAATGCATGCATTGTGTATACTTCTAAATATATGTATACGCAACAACCCATGCTGACTGCAAATGCAAACATATCAAAAATCATTTACTTACGTCGCTTCGCATCGCACAGCCAAGTTTCACCAAATACAGAAAACAATCCCAACATTCTAAAACAAAAGTATTCGTCTTACGTGTCATCATCTCAAGCTCAACTTTAGATGAAACCAAACAAAAACCCATAGCTTGCACTTCCACTACAGCTACAGTGTAAAGCAGCGTTCTGACGGGGCAAATACATGACATCGTGGCACGCTTTCGATCTCATGCTTTTATCGAGGGTGGACTGGAAAGTGAACTAACTGCCTTGGGTTGTGGACCGTTTACACGACCACGATTCAGTTTATCCCATAAATCATTCTGTTTCAAACAGTTAGTACAGTTTATTTAAAACCAGGGTATAGTAGTGGTGTACTATACCCTAGTTTTAAATAAACTGTTTTGTGGCCATAACTTCTAAAATATAAGGAATTTCGCATTTTTGACACCATTTTGACCCCCCTTAAGAACCCCCATCCGGGCTGAGGAGCATCCATCCACACTATTTGGATGCTCCTCAGCCCGCATGGTGTCAAAATGCGCATGGTGTCAAAAATGCGAAATTCATAATATTTTAGAAGTTATGGCCACAAAACATGGAGCATTCATCCCCACTATTTGGATGCTCCACAGCCCTCTCCCTCCCTTCTCTATGTAAGATTCGTTCAAAAAGAGCAATACAAAATCGCATCGCACAAAAAGATTCGTTCAAAAAGAGCGACACGAAATCAACTCGCACAAAAAGATTCGTTCAAAAAGAGCGAAACAAAATCGTATCGCACAAAAAGATTCGTTCAAAAAGAGCGATACAAAATCAACTCGCACAAAAAGATTCGTTCAAAAAAAGCGATACAAAATCGAACCCCACTAAAAGATTCGTTCAAAAAGAGCGTCGCAAAATCGACTCGCCCAAAAAGATTCGTTCAAAAAGAGTCAAAAGAGTCAAAACAGCCCGCCCCAGATTGGCTGCCCCGTTTTCACGGGAAATAGTGGTCCGATCGGGCTGGCTCGAACTAAAGGGTATTGGGGGGTCGCTAACTCCGAATCTGGGGTCAAAAAAGAGAAAAAAAAGTGGGGTCGCCCATACCAGACTGGCAGCCCCGCTTTCATGGGAAATAGTGGTCCGATCGGGCTGGCTCGAACTAAAGGGTATTGGGGGGTCGCTAACTCCGAATCTGGGGTAAAAAAAGAGAAAAAAAGTTAGGGCCGCCCATTCCAGACTGGCAGCCCCGCTTTTATGGGAAATAGTGGTCCGATCGGGCTGGCTCGAACTAAAGGGTATTGGGGGGGGGGGGGGGGGGTTTCGCTAAATCCGAATCTGGGGTCAAAGAAGAGAAAAAACCAGTCCGAAGCGTATATACCCTAGACTTGTACAGACCTAGTGGTGATACCAAAAGTACCAATTGCCAACGACCATATGTATTAAGATTGGGTCTCCTATATGGCCAGTTCATAGGGGAGGTTGGCACTCATTCAGTAGGATCGTGACCATTCTCAAAATCAATTAACTAACTAACCCATTCTACAAATATTTGTCGAATTTTTCAAGACGCCAGCTTCATTTTATTTCAATACCATCCAACTAGATCATACTACCAACATTTGACCAAAGTTTCAAGGCTCTAGCTTCATTCTATCGAAAGTTATCGTGCGAACGGACAGACAGACAGACAGACGGACAGACAGACAGACAGACAGACGGACAGACAGACAGACATGGCTAAATCGAATCAGGAGGTGACCCTGATCATTTATATATATACATTGCTATACCTCCGGAGCCTCCTTTAAGGTGTTACATGTTTTCGTCGTGACAAAACAATATACCCTATACTATAAGTCTAGGGTATAAAAACCTGAAAAGTAGGGTAGTACGGGGTTCTTTGTAAGAAAATTACTGTTAGTTTTCAACTTACCAATTTTATTTTCCCAGGAGAGTATGAGATTACCCTCATGAGTAATCTACCAAAGCTAGAGCTTTTCATGTTTTTTAATCGGGAGTTATAGAGACATTTATGTATTTTACATATGTAGGGGAGGTAGGCGTTCTCTTGGCCTGATCATGCCCATTTTCAATACCATCCAACTAGATCACACTTCCAACATTTGACCAAAATTTCAAGGCTCTAGCTTCATTTTATCGAAAGTTATCGTGCGAACGGGCAGACAGACGGACGGACAGACAGACAGACATGGCTAAATCGAATCAGGAGGTGACGCTGATCATTTATATATATACATTGCTATACCTCCGGAGCCTCCTTTAAGGTGTTACATATTTCCGTCGTGACAAAAACAATATACCCTATACTATAAGTCTAGGGTATAAAAACCAGGCCGGAGTCCGAAGCGTATATACCCTAGACTTGTATAGACCTAGTGGCGATACCGAAAGTACCAATTGGCAACGACCATATGCATTAAAAGTGAGTTTCCTATACGGCCAGTTTATAGGGGAGGTTGGCACTCATTCAGGAGGACCTTGAACATTCTCAAACTCAATGAACTAACACATTCTACAAATATTTGTCGAATTTTTCAAGTCGCTAGCTTTATTCTATCGAAAGTTATTGCTTATTTGAAGTTTCACTTGTAGGGGAGGTAGGGGTTCCTTGGGTCGGATCTTGCCCATCATTATCACACATCACTAATTAGATCACCCTACAAACATTTAAAAAAAAATCAAGTCTCTAGCTTCACCCTGTCGAAAGTTATCGCTTATTTGAAGTTCATTTATAGGGGAAGTAGGGGTTTCGTTAGTCGGATTTTACGTATTTTCAATATCAGCCAACTGGATCCCGCTGCAAACATTTGGCCAAAATTTCAACTCGCTAGCTTTATTTTGTCGTTAGTTATCGCTTATTTTAAGTTTCATTTCTAGGGGAGGTAGGGTCGGATCTTACACATTTTCAATAACAACTAACTAGATCTTACTACCAACATTCTGCCAAATTTTTGAAATTTTGTAGGGGAGGTAGGCGTACCTTTGATCTGATTATGCCCAACTTACTAAAACTCAAGCGGCTTCTCACCTCAGGGTTACATGCCCAAAATCAGATGTCTACGTCAATTGGTTCAAGAGTTATAGACAAAAAACCTGAAAAGTAGGGTAGTACGGGGCTCTTTGTAAGAAAATTACCGTTAGTTTTCAATTGATCGATTTTATTTTTCCAGGAGAATATAAGCTTACCCTCACGAGCAATCTACCAAAGCTAGAGCTTTTCATGTTTATTTAATCGGGAGTTATAAATATATTTAATTATTTTACATATGTAGGGGAGGCAGGCGTTTTATTGGCCTTATCATGCCCATTTTCAATACCAACCAACTAGACTACACTTCCACGAACTTAACACCTTCTTCGTCAACAAAAATCTCACTCTGTCTGCGCCGAAGTCTACCGCTACACTGTTTACCACATGGACCAAAGAAGTGAGACAACAACTGGATATTGTAGTAGACGGTCAAACTATCCCCACCATTAACCACCCTAAAATCCTCGGTGTCACCCTTGACAGCATGGCTACCTTCTCAGCCCATGCGTCAACCATTTGTGACAAGATGAGAGGCAGGAACAAAGTCCTCAAAGCTCTTGCTGGCAGTTCCTGGGGGAAAGACAAGGAGACCCTACTAACGACCTACAAGTCTATCGGGAGATCTGTGGCCAATTATGCGGCTCCCATCTGGTCGGAAAACGTATGTGACACTCAGTGGAGGAACGTCCAGACCTGCCGAAATGCAGCTCTCAGAACTGTCACAGGCTGCCTACTGATGTCGTCGCAGGACCACCTTTACCAGGAAACCAAAATGATACCCCTAAGAAACCACAACACACTTCTAACGAAGCAGTATATGGTTGGCTGTTATCGGAGTGACCATCCTAACTCTAACCTTATGGACAGAAGCCCACCGCCACGTCATGTAAGACGTAATATGAGGGATCGCGAGCGGGAGATCCAAAGGTTTAAAAGAGTCCCCTTCGATAACACCAGCTACAGATCGGCCATCACAACACGGCATAGTGAAGAAGTGCTATCCTCAATCGCGGACATGACACCAAACAGGGTACTAAATGCGCAACCATATCTTCAGACGAACTTCGACTTCCTAGAGCAACCAGGACTACACTCGCTCCACTTCGTTCTGGCTGGTGCTCACGTCTGAACTCGTACCTATCCCGCATTGATAACGAAATGCAGAACTCCTGTCCAGCCTGTGGCCACACTCCACATGATGTTGAGCACATCTTTAGCTGTCCTGCAGCTCCCACGCGCCTAACACCTACTGCGCTATGGGATAATCCTATTGAAGCAGCTGCGTTTCTACACCTGGACATTGAAGAAAACATGAACAACCAAGCTTTATGACACACACATTCATCGGATATCAACGCGTCGCTACTACAACAACAACCACACTTCCAACATTTGACCAACATTTCAAGGGTCTAGCTTCATTCTATCGAAAGTTATCGTGCGAACGGACAGACACACATGGCTAAATCGAATCAGGAGGTGACCCTGATAATTTGTGTATACCTATATACATTGCTATACCTCCGGAGCCTCCTTTAAGGTGTTACATATTTCCGTCGTGACAAAAACAATATACCCTATACTAAAAGTCTAGGGTATAAAAATTGGGGTCGCCCATCCCAGACTGGCAGCCCCGCTTTCATGGGAAATAGTGGTCCGATCGGGCTGGCTCGAACTAAAGGGCATTGGGGGGTCGCCAACTCCGAATCTGGGGTCAAAAAAGAGAAAAAAAAGGTTGGGGTCGCCCATCTACGACTTTTATTGAATATGTTATGAACCAAGTTTCAGGCTCTTTGCATGACCCTTTTTGAACGACTCATTGGAAAGTGTCAGAGCTTATATGCTGGCACAGTGAAAAGAGTCATTATGCCCATCACTACTTCGCATTAATTTAATTAATTCAATAACTTAATTTATACATATTTCAATAATATGATTGTTGATTTTTTAACTTCATCATGCATTTGGTCGGATGGTCAATATATACATTCGAATTAACAATTCTCAGACTACGAGATTTCAATAAATAAGTCTATGTGGTTACTCAAACTTTTCAATGTAGTGGTATCTACAGCCCCCATCAATATATTATACTTTTCTTCGCCAAGACTGGTTCGAACATTTCTCATCTGAAAAAATATGGAAAAATAATTTTATTATTAATTTAAAAAATTAAAAAAAAAAATCACCTGGCATTGCAAATAATCAACCAACACGATGCGGTGTACTGGATCGATCATGCATAGCTGTCTGCAACGTTTATTGTGGTGTGTTTTATAATCAATATCATCGATCAATGCCTCATCATCGTACAGCAGAGCACTTTAAATAGAAGTATCAATTAGAAAAACAAAATAGTTATTAGGAAACGGTTTTTGTTTTTTTTTTTCTTACTCTGTCAAATCACCATTAAAATCCTCCCGCATTACATCACTAAGACACTCAAATATATTCTGCAGGATTCCGGAAAATCGCATAAAAACAATGTCATCGTACACCGTCAATATGTTGGATAAAGCTAAGCCTGTAATATTAAAGGCGGGTTGTCAGTGGAACATATAGTATGACATTTTTAAACGACAATAGTATACGTACTTAACAGCTTTCGTTTTTCAGTTTGTGTTATAAGCGGCATTTTTTGCAGCCAGACATCCAAAAGTTTTTCTAAAGGGTTTTGAATATTCACTTCTCGCAAAGCATTTACGAAAACGATATAATTTAATATCAAAACCCTTGCAATAATTGCTAAATACGAAGTCATTACCATGGGAAAGTGCGTATTTTCACAAATCTCACTACAATTCAGACTTCATTTTAAATATGCCCCGATTTCATTAAAATAGTTTTATACTCACATACAAATTTTAGGCAGCACTGGTGTAAGTAACTCCAATGCTATAGATCCTTCTGCTTTTAGAAATACTTCAAATAATCTTAAGATCATTACAATACCTTCAGGTCGTAAATCGTCAAGTAAATACGAACATGTAGAAACTATACTTTTTCCATATCGACGCAAATATTGTTCCGGACTGAAGATGATATAGGTTTCCATTATAAGTAAAACAGTTCGAAGATTTTCAGATGAAGTTTCTGAAATAAGAATAAGTATGCATTTAATTGCAATTGTTTGGAGAAGTCTTTTTCATTCAAATGTTCAAATAGAACATACGACGATAATTATTAGGCCCTGGGCATATTGCACCCAACCCACGCACAAGCCACACGACTATGTTGTTGTAAGAAATTATTTTCACACTTGTTACAACAACAGTACCATGTGGCTTGTGCGTGGGTTGGGAACGATTGGGAGCAATAGGCCCCGGGCCTTACGAGTAGCTATTTACATTGTGTAATGAGGTAGTGAGTAGACAATGTTGTTGTAGTAGCGACGCGTTCGATGTCCGACAAGTGTATGTGTCACATAGTTTGGATGTTCGTGTAGTTTTCCTCAATTCTCAGATGGAGAAAAGCAGCTGTCTCGATGGGGTTGTCCCATAACACAATGGGAGTTCAGTGCGTGGGAGCCGCTGGACAATTAGAGTAGTATAGATACGAGTAGCTATTTACATTTGCTGCGTTCAGCAGTTACCGAGCAAGATCATGATCAAATGATCACCGAGCGAGAAATATTTCTGCTCACTGCTCACACTTTTCTTCTTCTTTCTCCTTGACTTTCATATGAAGAGCGTGTGACAACAAGAGTAGCGTTCAGCGGTTCCGGCCGCTCGGTAGCTTCTGAACCCATCCATTGTGTAATGAGCTAATGAGCAGACAATGTTGTTGTAGTAGCGATGCGTTCAATGTCCGACAAGTGTATGTGCCACATAGTTTGGATGTCCGTGTAGTTTTCCTCAATGTCCAGATGGAGAAAAGCAGCTATCTCGATGGGGTTGTCCCATAACGCAATGGAAGTTAAGCGTGTGGGAGCCGCTGTACAATTAATGATGTGCTCAACATCATGCGGAGTGAGGCTAAGGCTGGACAGGAGTTCTGGGTGTTACTGTCGATGCGGGACAGGGATGAATTCGCCCGTCTGGTTCAAGAAAAGCACACCCAAAACATTTCATGCGGAAACAGGCGAGGGCCCCACATTCGCAAAAAAATATATTGCGAAGTCTCGTCTTCTTCATGACAGAAACGACAGGTTGAATCTGGGGTCAAACCTAACGTTGTCTCAAGTATGAGTGACCCGAAAGAAGTCCGCAAATGTTTCCGACATTAACTCGACCCATACGGAATAGTAGTGAAGCTCGTTTTTGTGAGAATCCAGCACTAAACAGCTTTGCTTGTCTCAGACCCGGAAGGCCATACCAATACACTGCGGCCTCGGTTCTCTACCTTGATTACCATCATTCCAATATGTCCCGGGACCCAGTAAAGTGTCACTGTGTTTGAGTATCCCAGTTCTTGGAGTACTTCCTGGCAGTTCCATACTAGTTTTGAAGTGACGGAACAATTAGTGACCGCCTTGATGGCTGCCTGACTCTCAGAAAAGATTGCTATGGGCCTATTATATTACCCAGTAGCCCCGCGAAGCAGAGCACAGGCTTCTATGGCATATATTTCTGGTTGAAAGATTGTAGGAAATCCTCCCATAGGGATGAAGCGTAGCTAGTCGGGGCTCTCAATGCCCGCCCCAGTGACCTTCTCTGTCTTAGAGCCATCCGTAAATTTGCCGAAGTTGCAATTTTCACAAGATTTTTCTCATTGCCTACTTTCCCCTATCAGCTGGTACTCCCTTCGTTGCGGTATGTAATCACACCAAACTATTTAACAGTTTGGGGGAACATTTTTGTGGTGTGTGTAATATGTCTCAGTATGTAAACGGGTACCAAAAATATTGGCTTATTTCCGTTCTTTATATAATCTTCATATTCTCAGATTCAAACTTATTCCTCACAGTATTGATAGCAAGTACACATCCGTCATAAATCATTGCAAGTACTTCTCATGTAAAAAAAAGAAAGATACATTTCCAGGCTCACTGTATAGAATTTGGGACTAACGTGAGACTTGAGGCCATCCAATGGCTGCGTTTCTGCGAGCGGATCAGGGTTTAACATTTCTCAAATTCTCCTCCATTTGCTTTCCCCTCCGGTAAATTTAGTACAGACAACTGTCACTTTTGGATCTGACAATTCCTCCTCTGGATCTGAATATTTTTCCGGTCAATTTCTAAAATCAGAAATTTTGACAGTTCTCAGATGTCACCGGCGCCTCGGTCACCAAAGCAACATAGCCAGTCATCCGTTATTGGTAGTTTGCTGCGCCTTTAGCCTACAAACCTGCTCCTTGAATAGGAAATCGTCGTATCGATTTACTGGAGGGGGAAGCACATAGAGGAGAAAACAGAAAAGTCAGATCCGTATCAGAAGGCTTCCAGGACCGCGCCCAATGTATCTTCTATTTCCATGTCACTTGACACTCTTCGCGGACGATTTATTTCTTAAGGCTCTGAGCGTTCGCGTGTCGCGTTCACGTGTTTTATGTCAAACGGTTTGAATCTATGGTTTCCAACCAAAAATCTGTCAATATGACAAATGCTCGGCTATTGTCGTATCAACAAATTGAGTCCATTACTGTGCTTTAAAATGGATAATTAGGTAAGAATTGAGTGGCAAAACAAACGACTGGGGAATAGTAGGATGTGCATAAACACACATTTCATACTAAATTATTGGCTGTGTTTCTTACAAATTCCAATGTTCCAGGTTTCTAATTGGGCGCGGTCCTGGAAGCCTTCTGATACGGATCTGACTTTTCTGTTTTCTCCTCTATGTGCTTCCCCCTCCAGTAAATTTAGTACAGACCACTGTCAATTTTTGGATCTGAGAAATATTCCCACAGACGGCATACACGGCCGTCTTGTCAAAAAAGATCTGTAAAGTTTTTAGTTTCAAAATGGAAAATTTAATTATTGCGGAATTATTGGATGATTTCGGTGATATCCAAATTGTAAATAGTGTGCAAAGCATACTAAATATAGTGCGCGTTGTCATGGATAACAACATGACAAACGATTGGAGTTTGTTGGACGGGATTGAACGCGAAAACCGACCCAGAAATGCAAATTATTTCGAACAAACAGTTCCCGGATACGACGACTTCCTATTCAAGGAGCAGGTTTGTAGGCTAATGGCGCAGCAAACTACCAATAAACACTTCGCAACACGCCCTGCACGCTGGCTAACGGATGACTGGCTATGTTGCTTTGGTGACAGAGGCGCCGGTGACATCTGAGAACTGTCAAAATTGCTGATTTTAGAAATTGACCGGAAAAATACTCAGATCCAGAGGGGAAATTGTCAGATCCAAACGTGTCAGTTGTCTGTACTAAATTTACCGGAGGGGAAAGCAAATGGAGGACAATTGGAGAAATGTCAAACCCTGATCCGCTCGCAGGAACGCAGCCATTGATGCACCAATTCCACCGCTGCTCAATTTCACAAAAAAATGAAACCAGAATATAGAGGGCTACGCCCGCAATTCGAGGGTTTTGTAGCACGCGCTTGGTATCTAAATATTGGCTCCCTGCTCTTCTTGGTACCACTTAGCTGAATAAAAACACCATAACTAAATGTCTTACCCATGATATAGTATCTTACACGCCAATTCACAAAAAGACTGCATCTGTCACCTCTCAAAGTAATAGTTTTAATACGAGAAGCTGTAGATAGATATGTATGTATACGAGATAAACTGTCCTACTCTTCGAGATGCTTAACCATTCATGTTACGACGACATTGCAAATTGCAAACTGTAACGGCTTCAGGGCGGCGGGGACAAATTACGGTCTAATATTTTTCCCTCCTCCACTGTTCCCCTTTCTACAAATCTCAAGAAAATGCCAAAAATGGAATGTACTCAACATTACCTTTCTCACGATACCCCACTTGGCTATACCAGTGGATAAAAAAAAATTGACCTTAATTTCGCCTCTATGTGGACCCCCCCCCCCTTCTTAAAGTTGGCTGATTACAACACAACGCTTTCTCCAGCAAATTATAGCATATCTACACATTCTCGCCGAATTATATGTGCAGCTTCAGCCGTTCGTAAGATATTCTATGAACAGACGGACAGACAGGTATTTGACCGATTTTGTAAGATTTAAGACACAAAACCCTAAAAAAATTGTGTGAATAGTTATTGTTAGGATCACCAATTACCAATCTTCACCTTTCCAAAGTTGGTTCATTAAATAACTGCAATTCGCACTACGAAAAACAACATGCAGGTAGTACACGCATACCTATGCGTGAGGCCGGTAGGTGTATTTTTTGTATGGATAGTGTCAAAATGCATAACTTTAAGTCAATGTACTATTATTAAATATCATGTCATTGTAATGAAACTTAGAGGTATTATTGCCTATGATGTTAGTTATCATTAGCTATCAATATTTTTGGCCTCAGGTAAGCTTGAGCGGTGAAGGAGTTAGCTAACTGCAACTATAGAAATGTACTATTATTAACCTTTTTGGATGAGATTTAAAAGTTCTATTATTTTTAGTTTTCTATGCTAGTGAAATGCCGCTTTTCTGTAAATTTTCATATGTCTAGCTATAACGGTCTCGAAATGCAAGGGGGGGGGGGGGGGGGGGGGGACAAACTCGGACCACATATTTTCCCCTCTCCCTCTTTTCTCCTTTCTTCAAATTTGAAAAAAATTCCAAAAATGGAATGTACTCGACGGTACCTTTCTTACGATACCCCACTTGCCTATACCAAATGAAAAAAAAATTTCGACCTTCATTTCCCCTCTATGGGGACCCCCCCTTAAAGTTGACTTATTACGACGCATCGCTTTCTCCAGAGAATTATAGTATTTCTACATATTTCCACCAAATTTCATGCATGTAGCTTCAGCGGTTCGTGAGATATTTCATGGACAGACAGACAGACAGACGGACAGACGGACAGACGGACGCATGACCGATTTCATAAGGGTTTTGTTTTTATACAAAACCCTAAAAACGAGTTTCAGAGAAATATTTGGCTCAAGTCGAAGTGAAAGACGTGACTGTTCGATTCGAAAGCTATATTAACAATGGCTGCGTTCCTGCGAGCGGATCAGGGTTTGACATTTTCTCAAATTCTCCTCCATTTGCTTTCCCCTCCGGTAAATTTAGTACAGACAACTGTCACTTTTGGATCTGACAATTTCCTCTCTGGATCTGAATATTTTTCCAGTCAATTTCTAAAATCAGCAATTTTGACAGTTCTCAGATGTCACCGGCGCCTCTTTCACCAAAGCAACATAGCATTCAGGTTCAGACTCTTGCATCGAGCAGACGCGTCCGCGATAGTGCAAGGTGCTAATAGTGAATTAGTGGTAATTGTGTTACGGTACAAACTAGTTTCTCTGTTCCTGCGCCTTTTCATGGCGTAGCTGTAGATCAACTTTGTCATCTAATACGAAGGAAAGAAGAGTGAGTAAGTGCATGGTCTTTCCGCTGTCTTGCTTGGGCTATGCCGCTCGCGGCCTGTGAGCGCACACAGCCTTAAAAAAAAAAAATCCTTTTCCCTGTGTAAAAAGTGGCAAATTCTTTACACCTGGGTGAAAACTCGCTTTTGCCGGGTTTATAAAAAAAAAAAACCGAAACTCCCCGTCCGCCACCCTATGGCGGGAGGGGAAAAACGACCCCCCCCCCCCCCGATTTGGGGGTTTTCCCAGCAAGAGAGAGCCAGAGAGCCCTCAAATCCCATATTAATTAAAGAATCTATCAACTATGTAAAAAAAAATACAAAAAATAATGATTCGCCAACTCCGAACACTGAATCTCCAATTCCTAACGGAACGAACGGTGCCCCCGGTAACGCGAAACAATACCTCTATAACATCGACTTAACAGGCGGCGAATTTACCCTTCTTATACAAAATCAAGATTCCGGAAGAATTGATGATTTTCAAGTGAATAAATTGCTCAGGCAATGTAAAATTAACGGAATTATCAATATAACAACAGTAAATTCGAAAACCATTAAAATATCAGTAAACAATCCGGTATACGCTAACAATTTAGTGGGAAACACCACAATTAAAGCCAATGGCTATAAAGTATTCATCCCACAGAACTGTGTGTCAACATATGGCGTAATCAAACATGTGTCTCTCGAATTGTCTGATAAGGAGTTAATTGAGGACATCTCAGCTGAATACAAAGTCCTCAGCATACATCGTTTTAACAGAAAAACTAATGAAGGCAATTTCTTACCTACGAAAACAGTGAGAGTAGAATTCGAGGGTAAACATCTACCGACACTCGTACATTTCGACTACGTTCAACGGAAGGTACATTATTACACCCCCAAATTAAAACTTTGTTATAACTGTGGCAGACTAGGGCATGTGGACAAATTCTGCAAGGGCTCGCGCAGATGTCTAAAGTGTGGCGCGGCCTTTGACCAATGTCAAGACCCATGCGAAAACCCCCACTGCATTCTTTGTCAAGATACGGATCATGACGTCTTCTCCAAAGACTGTCCAAAAAAAATAGAGGAAACCGAAGTACTCCGCATAATGGGGATCACAAACAAATCTAGGAACGAAATAGTAAAAAGCAGGTCAAACAACTACTACAGTATTCTAGACTCTGACCACTACAACAACAATTTCCCCCCATGTCCCCCAGTCACAAACCACAATCATAATAACAATAGCCAACCCCAAAATAATACAAAAAACAGAACCGAAGATTTAAACAAATTCCGAACTCGAAAACGCACATATGCCAAGGCATCTAAACCGTGCACACCCCCACTCAACCCCCAAACCAGAAAACAATCAGCGTCGAGCCCTCAACCTAAAAGACTGGCCTTCGCATACCCACACGGTAACCACCCCATCACCTTTAGCAACCCAGCAAAAAACTTTATAAGGCTTATAATGTATAAGGAATACATAAGGCATACTTTTCCCTCTTATCTTTTTTAAAACCTTATTCTAACGCTAATTTATGTCTTAATGTAATTAAATTGAAAGCTTGGGGAAATCTACAGTTTCATAATGTATAGGTGGAAATTATAGTAACATTTCCGTAATCATTATAATAGTACTACATATATGCAGTATGTCATATAATTACATTAAGGTTAGGTGAACTTCACAAAATTGTTTTATTTATCATAAATATAATTCAAATATAAAACTTGTTTCAATTTAATCTAAGCATTAAATTAAGGTTTAATTCAATTTCACAGAAAGTCTTACATAATCATTATTCAAAGCACTGAATATTCTCGGTGAAATTTTCAGTTTAAGAATGCGTCGATGTTGATTATAGTAATGCTTTTATAATCATTATTAAAAGAAATTGCTAAATCTTATTATTCATAATGATTAATAAAGATTATAGTAAAGCTTATATAATCATTAATGTAACTTAAATCGCCATCGCGTCGTGTAACTGTAAATATTGTGAAACTTTTCCGTCGCCAGTCCGCATGGTATTTCATCACATTTTGAGAAAAGCATTTCGTGCAGTGTTTTGATTGCAAAGGTCCTGTTTTTGTTCTAGTTAATGCAAGTGTTTTCTGCTGATTTTTCTTTCGCCTGTTGTGAAGTGATTATTAAACGTCTAATAGGTAAATTCTTCATGTTTCTTGGAAGTGAAACCTAAAATCTTCGAGCCTGCGCCAACGACGATTATTTTATAATCGATTTAAAAATCAATTTAACATTTTTAGAGATAAAAAATAGTGTAATTAGTTTACTGAACTGCATCTTGTTGGGTTTGTAAAAACATTTGGAGCGTCATCATGATTCCCTCCTATTGTGGGTACTCCAAAAGGCATTACAAGAGGCTAGTCCACCAAGCTAGGGAACAGATGCTGGCAGGACAGGATGGTGGTGAAAAAAATGATAACCGGGAACTAGAAGCGATTAATGCTAATAGTTATAGTATATTCCCTCAAGTCGCGAATAATGATGAAGAATTAAATACTGAAAATATTGATGCAAATAGGGACAAACCGGAAAATTCTCTTAAAAATCAATTGGCAATTTGGTTTCTAGAAGAAAATACTTCCCATAATTCGGGAAAAAAGTTACTGCTTATTTTAAGGGATGCTGGAATAGATGTTCCACTATCAATGTCAACTCTATTGGAAACGAGAAAAATAGAAAAATGTAAAATTATAAATGTTGAGCCCGGCAGCTATATACATTTTGGTATCGCAAAAAATATTATGAAATATAGCGATTTCAACATTATATCCAATGGAACAATTTACGTTGATGTAAATGTAGATGGCCTGCCCTTATTCAAGAGTTCAGGAACTCAATTATGGTCAATTTTAGGAGCAATTGTCAATAGGTGCGACCTTAGGCATTTTGTTATTGGGTGATTTGTTGGTCCTAACAAGCCTGCTAGTATTGATAAATACTTTGAAAATTTTGTAAATGAGTTGAAAGATATTGACAGCAATAGAATTTTAATTGGTAATACACTTTGCAAATTGAGCATAAGAGCGTTTATTTGTGATGCACCTGCCAGGGCATTTTTAACATCTACAGTGTCCCATAATGCATTCCATGGATGCCCTTTTTGCAACCAGATTGGTAGTCGTAAAAATAAAAGAACCGTTTTTTCCACTAGTGTAGGACTTGCTAGAACTGACAAAAGTTTTATAAATAGAAGAGATAAAGAGAACCATGCTGCAGATTATCGAAACCAACCGAATATACTAGAGACATACGGGATCAAAATGGTCAAACAATTTCCTTTTGATTTACTCCATTTAATTGATCTTGGAGTTTTTAAAAAAATGATAACAAAAATATTTAACGGCGGAGTTACTAGTTCGTTTAAAATATCGCAAGATAAAAAACAAATTTTGTCAATGAAGCTAGTAGAATTAAAAACAAGCATCCCTAAAGAATTCAGCAGACAACCGAGGGTTTTTGAAGAGCTTTCAAGATGGAAGGGAACCGAATTTAGGCAGCTGATTTTTTATACAGGGATGGTTGTGTTTAAGGATATTTTGGATAGACGGCTTTATCAACATTTATTACTTCTATGCTGTGCATATAGAATATGTCAGGACAAAAGCTTGTTCGTTTCCAACTCTGTGATAGTGAAAGAAATTATTCAATTATTTGTTTCGGATTTTGGCAAATTTTACGGCGAGGATAGTGTATCATATAAAGTGCATGGGTTGCTGCACTTAGTGGACTCAATACAAGAAATTGGGATATCAGACAGTTATATTTTTGAGAACCATCTACAAATTATAAAAAAGAAAATTAAAAAACCGCAGGATATTCTCATGCAGTTGAATAATAAGTTAAATGATATTCCGGTTCAAAATCATTTTCGCCGTGAAAATGATTTAATAGATAAATCATTAGTATCACTAAGATTTAATCAAGTCTTTTTTTCGAAGAAATTTCCGAATAACTTTATTCAAATAGAAGATATTCCAATTCAAATAATGGCATTAGGAATAAAAAATGGAAAATATTATATTGTAGGACGAAAAATTATGAACATAACACCATTTTTTTTATATCCTGTTAACTCTACAAAATTGGGAATTGTAGAAATTTCCGGAATAGCCGAAGAGGAACAAGTTTTTGATTTTAAAAGCAGTTACACTAAATATTTTCCCATAAAATTAAATAGCGCTCGAATAGTTCTAATAACTATTTTGCATCAATATCATCATTAAATAATTATTCATACACGCACTTCTTCATCATCTCCATACACCCAGCAATTGACGCAAAACGTATTATAACTTTAGTCGACCAACCAGTGGATGAACAGCCTTTTGTTATAATCGTACCACCGAATGATGGGAACGACAATTTTTCCCCAGCAACATCAATAGCTACAACGATAAGCCAAAGTCCAGACCCACGTATAATGAGCGACCTCAAAGGTAAACAATATTCTTCATTTTTTAAATTTTGATTGTATTATTATACCTATATAATGATTATAATATTAGGTTGATTTCTGGTTACGTCATAAACCTAATACGAAGCGGCGTGAGCAGGAATCTTTCTATTAGATTAAATTGTTATAGATTTTTAATTTTTACGTTATCTTTACAGATTTAAAAGACACGGTAATTGCTATGCGTAATGAAATGCGCCAACAATCGACAGCTTTGAGCGACTTGACCATTAAGGTCAATAAAATCTATGAAAGATTATTTGGGCAATGCAGTGAGGAGGTTTTTCGTTTCCCATTGAAGGAAGTTGAAAATATCACTGAACTGGACTCAAAAATTAATAAAGACAAAGCATTTGAGGACGCATTAGTAAGTTGACTTACTTCCTCATTGGCTTTAATTTAATTTAACTGAATTTATTTTACCAGAAAATACAATTAACAACCCAGTTCAAGGGAAAACTATCGGGAAAGCTGAATTACATTAGTTCCGATACACTTGGTTCGAATACAAATTGGGACGGACGAAGGGGCAAGGTTGCTCTTAAACAATTTGCTTTTTTCGAAAAAACACTATACCGTAAGTTTAAAGTTTTATTAATTTTGAGCGCATATCACATATATACATATATTTATTTTATGATTTATAGAATGCGTTCGTCAATATTATGGGGGGTTTGACGAATACGAGAAGGATTTAAAAGAAGGACTGAGAAGGATGAAAAATCGTACAGATCAAAGGCGATTTCAAAAAAATAAAAATAAAGTAAAAGAAAGACAGAATGATGTGCTGTAAAAAAATATGAAATTTATACATATTTTTGTTAATCTTACTTATAATTTCATTTAAACTTTATGTAATTACAAAAATTTCAATTATAATTACACTTGCATATTTAATATTTTTGATATCATGAAAATACAACCTGACCTTTCCTTGAAGACTAGAGGGCATTTGTTTAATTGATAATTTTCTCTAGGAGCCGTATACGGAAAAATAGCTATAGTATGTACGCTGTTGTTACAGGTCAACAGTGTGGTATACTTGAAATGTTGAAAAGTAAATTACGTCTACAATGCACCGCGCCATTTTTAGTCTGCGGTTTAACAAGCAGTTTGAGCAGCGACATCCGCTATCTATGAAACAATATTCGTTTATAGCCAGCAGGTACCGCTGCTTTGACCGCAGTCCATAAACAGCACCTGCGCATTAATATAATTCTCATGGAAACACGACACATTAGTGTTTAATGTTATAAAAACGACAAAAAAATTAAACCGCAAGGTGCATGAATATTCTAATTTTTTTGATTAAAGACACCCTTTTGACTTTGCTTTTTTTAAAAATTTGTATGCAATAAATTTAATTAATTTGGATGCATTTCGACAGTTATAGTCATCCTCAGCGAGTAAATGTAAACTCAGATTTAAAATGTGTTATTAAACCATCTGAAGCAGCTATCTCCGAGGCCATCCCCCGAATGGGGTTAAGCGACGTGCTGACAACTCGTCCTTGTAAAAACCACTCCATGTCAAGAAACCTGGAACAAAAGCCTCGGATTGGACGGATCAACAACGACGACCACGCAAACGAATAAAGGATTATTCTTTCGGATCCTGGAATGTACGCTCCCTGAACAAACCGGGGGCCGAGAAGGCCCTCCTTCGACAGGTCGAAAAGTACAAACTGAGCATTACTGCAGTCCAGGAAACAAATTGGCTTGGCAGCGAGATTAATGACAAGAAATCGCACACAATTTTTACAAGTGGCAAACCATCGGGCCGCAAGGAGTTTGGAGTAGCATTTATAGTGGACAATCACCTCAAACCGCATATTACTGACTTCAAACCCATAAATGAACGGCTGTGTGCGATTCGCATCAAGACTCGATTCTTCAATCTCTGGCTCATCAATGTGCATGCCCCCACTGAAGTTAAAGAAGACGCAGTAAAAGACGAGTTCTACGCCCGCCTTGAAACTCTCTTCGACTCACTTCCAACAAACGACGTCAAATTGCTGCTGGGAGACTTTAACGCGAAAGTCGGGAATGAAAGTTGGCATCGGGGAACCTCTGGAGGCCACAGCCTCCATGAAGAATGTAACGATAACGGCCAGCGACTTATCGACTTCGCTTGCAGCAGGAATCTAGTCGTAAGCTCTACGTGTTTCCCGCATCGACGCATTCACAAGCAGACCTGGAAGTCTCCAGACGCACATACCGTCAACCAAATTGACCACGTCCTCATTTGCAGGAGATGGGCGTCTAGTGTCATGGATGTCCGCTCCTATCGAGGAGCAAACTGCGACTCAGATCATCACTTGGTGAAGACGACCTACAGATGTAGAATCTCCTCAGTGCACCAGTCAAGAATCAGCCCTCCCAAAATCTTTGCGGTTGATAAGCTCTTGAGTGATGCTACAGCGGTGGCGTATACTACCGCCCTTGAGGAAGAACTATCACCTATGCTACACAACATCAGCAACACAGGCGTCCATGGGTTCTGGGAAGA
Source organism: Chloromyia formosa (assembly GCA_964017055.1). NCBI lineage: Eukaryota > Metazoa > Arthropoda > Insecta > Diptera > Stratiomyidae > Chloromyia > Chloromyia formosa. The sequence goes on from OZ024818.1 coordinate 66,689,103, forward strand.
ACTCAAGGGTACCATCAAGGATGTCGCAGAGAAGGTCGTGGGATATAAAGCCCGGCGAGCGCGAAATGACTGGTTCGACGAAGAATGCAAAAAGTCACTTGACGCGAAAAACGAGGCCTACAGACAATGGATTCAACGAGGAACCAGAGCCAGAAGAGAAAAATATGACGAGCTACGGCGAATATCGAATAGAATAATTAGACGTAAGAAACGTAAATACTTTGACGAGCAGTTGCTGAACATAAACGAAAACTTAGCTAATAGGAACACCAGACAAGCGTACAAACTAGTAAATACAATCAAGAACGGCTACCAACCCAGGACTAACCTTTGTAAGGACAAGGATGGAAACATCATCAGCGACACCGATGGTATTAACAAACGATGGGCCTCTTATTTTGAAGAGCTTCTAAACCGACCATCTAACATCCCCACACAGGAAGCTCTCGATGATATTGTTGATCTACGCCCACCCATTCAACCCCCGACAGTAGAGGAAGTTGGTCTCGCGTTGCGGTCACTAAAACGAAATAAAGCGCCGGGCGCTGACGAGATCCCAGCTGAACTGCTAAAATTCGGTGGAACGAGTCTAGCTGATGCCATACATCAATTACTCCTGCGAGTATGGGAGAACGAGGAGATCCCAGACGATTGGCGCAGAAGCATCATCTGTCCAATCCATAAAAAGGGAGATAAATTGCGGTGTGAGAATTACAGGGGCATCTCACTAGTTTGTACGTCCTATAAATTTTTGACGAAAATTCTGGAAAACAGAATAAAACCGTACGCAGAACGAGTCATTGGCGAATATCAAAGCGGTTTCAGACCTGGTCGCTCCACAACCGATCAGCTCTTCTCAGTCAAACTGATACTCCAGAGGTGCTGGGAATACAACGTAAACGTATACCAAATCTTTGTCGACTTCAAGCAGGCATACGACAGTATCGATCGTGGAGTACTGTACAACATCATGCTGCAATTTGATATACCGGCAAAATTAGTGCGACTGACAAAGATGACGATGACCAACTCCGTCTCACAAGTCAGGATCCAGAATAGACTTACTGATCTATTTGAAACACGCACTGGTTTGAAACAGGGCGATGGACTGGCACCGACGCTCTTCAACCTAGCACTGGGATACGTTATTCGGGCCATGAATATGGACAACAGCAAGACGCTACTCATCAAGTCGACACAATTAGCAGCGTACGCCGACGACATCAACATCATGTCCCGAAGATTGGCTGACGCAGACGAACTTCTGCATACGCTCGATACCGCTGCAAAGGAAGTTGGATTACGTATTAACGAGGGTAAAACTAAAATAATGATGCAATCGGTGACAAGGACACCTGCACAACCGAGCATCAACGTGGGGGACCTCAACATCGAGTTCGTGAACAACTTCATCTACCTGGGTTGCAACCTGTCAAGGGACGCCAACGAAACTGACGAAATCAAGCGACGGATACAGTTAGCTAATAAGACTTTTTTCTCGGTTCTCCCCATAATGAAATCGAAACATGTGCACAGAAACACGAAGCTCCGCGAGTACAAAACCATTATACGACCAGTGCTATACTATGGCTGCGAAGCATGGACCCTAACTCAAGCCTCCGAAAACATGCTAGACACTTTCGAACGTAAGGTTCTACGGCGAATTTTCGGGGCTGTTTGCGATCGAGATGGATGGCGCATCCGGTACAACCATGAGTTGTATGAAATGTACGATGAGCTGCAAGTCTCGAAAATCGTCAAACTACAACGACTTCAATGGGCAGGGCATGTACAAAGAATGGACGATGATCGCATGCCTAAGAGAGTAATGAATGCAGAACGAGTCGACGGAGCGAGACTGCGAGGACGACCGAGATCTCGTTGGGAGAGCTCAGTAGGTGTGGACGCCGCGCAGCTGCTGGGCTCCCAAAATTGGAGGACGCGGTCACGTGACCGAGATAATTGGAGGACAATGATCCAGGCGGCCAAGGCCCGCCGTCGGGCTGTCGCGCCACGATGATGATGAATATAATGTTGCGTAAAGTTTATTTAATAAGTTATTAAACCGTTATTTATGCACAATGAATAACATGTATAAAATCCTTAATATAATGTTTATGTACCCATTATTTATTTTAATAATAACAAAGTCTTATTAGTATGCTTATTTATTCATATTTACTAAACTTTGGTTAATCTTATCTTCAGGTGTGGAAATTAAACTTTAATGTATCATAGTATTATTCTAACTAGTAAATAAGCATTATAGAAAGTTTTTTTTAGCCCTTGTCCTAAGCTTTATATAAACCTTTGTTACAGGCTAATATTTCAATTTCCCCTTTAAACCTTATAGCCAATGACATGGCCCATGTTGCGTTAAGGTAATAATAAGGTATAACTCTATCGAAATGGGATTCCTTATAAAATGTATCCATTAAATAGTAAGGAGTAAACTGTTTGAAGCTAAGCTTTTAATAAAACTTATGTTTTTTGCTGGGAAATCAGATGACGAACCACAAACCCCAAATACAAGCACACAAGGCAATTCCTCAAATAATATCTCCGTAAATCCAAAATACTACAACAAAAATCACAATGTTGTGATAAACGAGTATGAATCAATTACTCAAATAATGCTCGACTTCATTCAATCCTTTTGCGACACAACAAACCCCAATATAAACCCCAAATTTAACCACATAAGACAGACAATCAACAGCATCAGAAATAAATCAGATGTAATATATATCAACAATATACCCAACAAAGATCCATGAAGTGTCTCCAAATAAACATTCAAGATCTAAGAAAAAACAAAACAACAATAGAAACCCTTTGCGAAGAAAGAAACATTGAAATAGCACTCTTACAAGAAGTAAAGTTAAACGAAGAAAACAACCCTCATTTCACCAATTATGTAGCCTACTATGGCAAAAGAGACGACGGCCACGGCGGAGTAGCCACACTCATAGGTAAAAAGATCAGAAGCAAACCCATTACCATCAACAGCCAAATAAATCATGTTGCTGTAGCCACGACTAACCTTCCCAATAACTTCATGATTATAAACATTTATATCCCCCCCGGGGACAATGACCTGTTTAGAAATCACATCGACTCCATATTTGCATTCATCCGTAACTCAGAGGGAACAAACATTATCCTTGCCGGGGATTTTAATGCTCATAATGAAAATTGGGGCAGTAACAAAACAAACCAAAGAGGCAGAATCCTCGAAAAACTAACGCTAAATAGTGGACTCCACATATGCAATAATGGAGCTCCCACCTTTTCAACAATTAGCAACCGACCTTCAGTTCTTGACCTCTCATTCACCAACAGACCAGACCTCATAAATGGCTGGCACACCATGAATATTAAAATTTTCGGCTCTTATCACATTCCAATCCAATTTAGCATCATCTCCACCACTGAAAATTGGAACAAACGTAAGAGAATAATTAACAACACAGAATTGAGAAATAATATTGAGACACTCTCCTTTGACCCCAATATTAACAGCTTTAATAAAAACATAAGTCGTTCCATTAAAAAAGCCACATACTGCTCAAATGAAAAATCCCTGATTCCAAAAAAATGGTGGAACAAAGAACTCAAAACTCTCTTCACCAACTTCAAACAGAAATCAGCCAAATTCAAACTGAACAAAAACTCAGCCAACCTCCTCGAACTGTTTGAAGCCAGAGAAGCCTGGAAATCAGAAGTCAAAAAAGCCAAAAGAAGGACCTGGAACGAAACCATCAACCGGATTAACAGATCGAAAGATCCGAATGAAATGCACAAACTATTTAACAATGTTAAAAATACACTCATCAATAGGGTGGACTATGGTTCATGGGATACTGGAAAAAAAATTCAATTCCTCAATCACTGCAGCTCAGAAATAATCCCACGACCCATTACCCACACTCCCCAGCAAATCGATACCGTACACTACACCTTCCCAATCGCTCCCACGGCGGCCGGCGCTACGCATCGGAGCGACCCGTCTACCAGCAGCGGCCAAGGGCTGCCAAACCCCTTCAACGCCAGCATGCGTGGCTACGACAACTCCTTCTCAATGGAAGAATTTGAAGCAGCCCTTAGAAGGAAAAAAACCTCTACAGCACCGGGTGTCGACGGTATATCGTATAATCACATTAAATGGATGAGCAGTGAAAACAAAACCTGTCTCCTAAACATCATCAATGACCTATGGACCAACCTAAAATTCCCAGAAGACTGGAGAAAAACCAAAATCATCCCCATCCCTAAACCCAACAAGGATCACAGTCTGGTTGAAAATTTTCGTCCGATTTCCCTCCTCAGCGTACCTCTCAAAATCCCAAACAAAATGGTACTAAATCGACTGAACGACTTCCTAAAAGACAATAACACACTAAACGACAAATCATACGCCTACCGCAATAAAAAATCCACCTCCCATTGCATCAACGACCTAATCAACCTAATTAAAATGAATAAATCTCATAATCTTGTAACAGTATGTGCTACAATCGACCTAAAAGCCGCATACGACCATGTTGACACTGAAATCCTCATCAATTGTATGAGGAACAAGTCAATCCCCCCTCAAATCCAAATCACCCAATGGGTCGAACTCTTCCTCAAAAACCGAAAACTCTTACTAGCTGAAGTTGAAACCAACGTGTATAATGGACTCCCCCAAGGTAGCTGCCTCAGCCCAAGCCTCTTTAACATCCTAACAAACGACCTACACAACCTATCTGATGACACTCACATGATCTTTCAATTCGCTGACGACTTTCTCATAACCAGCACGGGGAAAACCCTCCAAGAAGCTTCGATAAATCTCGAAACCATTTGCAACAAACTAATAAGCCTCCTACACAACATTAACCTAAAAATCAATGCCTTAAAATCCCAATTTTTCATCTTCTCCCGGGCCAACATCAAAACGCATTCGATCATAATTGGAAACGCCACAATCCAAAACAGCAAAGAACTTAAATACCTAGGCTTCAAATTGACATGGAACCTATCAGTCAACGCCCACTACGCTAACGTCATCAAAAAGAACATTCTTAACCACCTGACCTTTAACATAATCAACAAGCACACTGCGGGCCTACACCCCTCAGAAGCATTAACACTGTTCAGATCTCACATCCGACCAAAGATCGAATACGCCAGGACAACAACAGCCAACATGAACAATACTGCTCTCAAGAAAGTCACATCCTATATTAATAAAAGCCTACGAAAATGTCTAGGAGTAACACCATCAACTCCCATTCACAATATCTACGCTCTAGCCCACGAGCTTCCACCAGACCTCAGAAGCCTATGGCTCACAGCCATAGAAATGGCCAAAAGAATAGGTAATGAGCAGAACTTCGCCGAGAGATGGGTAAATGACTCTGAATTACACAACTTAGACACCAGCAACTCAAAAACCTGGAACATCTTCGGGCACATCCTAAAACAGATCCCCATCTTACCAATTGACCATGCGTCCCAAAAAATAGTTGTCCATGCAAAAAACGATCAATACAAAATTACCAAAGACACAGACCTTTCCAGCTCCAATTTTGCAAGCCTTTTTAAAGTAAGTGCAGACAACACTGAAACAACTTTTTACATCGACGCATCCAAAGATAACAATAGTGTCGGAGCCGCATTCGTGAACACCAAAAATAACAAAGTTGGAAAATTTAAGCTTCCAGCAGACACATCAATAGTAACTGCTGAGCTCACAGCAATTCTCAAAGCCGTAGAAAATGCCATTGACGAAAGTCAAATAAACATCTCAATCTTCACTGACAGCAATGTAGCATGCCAGATAATCACGGATGGCCTCAATCCATCCGTAATAGCACATGAGATTCGCAGAACAATCAATCACTCCCAATTAAAAAGAGTCCTAATTGTCTGGGTCCCAGCACACTGTGGAATAACAGGGAATGAAAGAGCAGACATATGCGCCAACGAAGCTAGAATCGACGGAACAGCCTTCACACCACCTATGTCTTTTGAAAAAGCAAAATTGCTTATCAAACAAAAAATCTACTCCCTCTGGAAAAACTCATATGAACAAAAATGCAACACTTCGGGACGAAACCTCTACAAAGTAATAAACACCATCAACAACTCCAACTGGTTCTCTGCAAAAAAGCACAAACACGACAAACCAAAAATCATCAAAATGGTCAATCGCATACTAACAAACCATTCCTATAACAAAGTATTCTTTAAACTAATCAACAAAATAATATCTGACCTATGCCCACAATGTAGAGTCCCAGAGGACATCCAACATGTGGTTATGGCATGTCCTAAAAACTTCAGCATAAGATGTCATCTCCAAATACCCTCCATCATTCACCCAGATCCAAACACTCCACGGCTGACCGACTTCCTAAAAAACTCCCCGACAGAATTATGGATAGAACTTGCCACATTTCTAGAACAAAAAAACATAATGATATGATCAACCATCCCAAGCACAACAACTCACATAGCCCAGGCAAAACAGAATAAAGGCCACTACGACACACTCTTCTAAACAGAGTCGTTCAAAACCATCACACTAAAACATCAACACTAAGCATAATAAATAACACTAATCATCAAATTTTTCAACTTCCTTTCCTTTCGCTTCGCTAAAAAGGAATCTGAATCAGAATCAACCCCCCCCCCCCTCTCACATCGACTAACCTCAACCCCACCCCAAACTTACTAACACCCCACCCATATTAAAAAAAAAAAACTATTATAACCACAAAAAAAAAAAATTATAATCATAAAAGGAAAAAAAAAAATAATATAAAAAACAATAATTATAAAAAAAAAAAAAAAAAAATTAAAAAAAATAAAAAAAATATATATATATACATACACATATAATCTCTATCTGCACTCATGTTATATCAACCGTCATTTATTCATATTACTATCAGCATTTAATTTAGTATTACTCACTCAATTTCTTACTACTCATTTAACGTATTTGTTAACCTTTTTCATGTACAAACTTCTTTATTGTAATTTTTCACTGTTTCTCTCTTTATTTCTCCATAATGCCTGTTTGCTCATACACCATCAATGTACGCACTTATCCAATTTCATTGTTACCAACTGATAAAAGACATACACCACATTGACCCGCAAACCTTACACAAAAAAAAAAAAACTACTTTATAGAAAAAAAAAAAACAATCGCAAAAACTTAAAAAATAATCATCTACAGAAACATTACAAAACACTGCAATATCATCAGACAATCACGGTCCATGACCTTCAACACAAACGCTGGCTGTACATCCAACTTATGGATTAGCCAACCCCGAATACGACATCTGCCTCACCTGTGCGGTTCTGTTTTTCTTACAGAGGTATAGCAGGAACAACGCAGAACGTATTCAAAGGAGAACCAAACAAAAAAAAAAGCAACATAGCCAGTCATCATTTAACCAGCGTGCAGGACGTGTTGCGCAGTGTTTAGTTGTAGTTTGCTGCGCCTTTAGCCTACACACCTATTTGAACAAACTAGTTAACAATTCCCTGAGAAATTTATTAGTAAATTGCGTTATAGTGGAGTGATTGTGCTGCGAATTAGTGAATTTTGGTAGATGGCTCACGTGGTTCAGAATCGTGTAGAAGGGCAGGAGTAGGCGGTCAAAAACGATTTACGTACAAACCCTGGCAGTACAATCCCTTTTGTGGATTAGCTAACCGACTGTGTTTGGAGCCTCATTCGTGGATTTCTGATTTTATCAGCGGTGACATCGAGAATAAAGCCCGCATAGTCACAGGAGAAGAGAAAAAAAAATTAACATCTTTTTTTTGACAAGACGGACGTGTATGCCGTCTGTGGGAATATTTCTCAGATCCAAAAATTGACAGTTGTCTGTACTAAATTTACCGGAGGGGAAAGCACATAGAGGAGAAAACAGAAAAGTCAGATCCATATCAGAAGGCTTCCAGGACCGCGCCCAATGTGTTCAATCTCAATATAATGATTTCACAAACTTCAATCACATTCAGAAAACATCAATAGTGCCAACTTTACATTCTCTCCAAAGTGGTAATAAATAAATTTCAATGATAATTTCGAAACCACCTTTGGACAGTTTATACTAATGTCATCTAACAATAACAACAGAGATGGCAGGTTATGCGTTGTTTGACAACTATGTCGGCGGATCGCAACATACTCCCCCCGTTGAGACGAAGTCACAGATTACTAAAATAGATCGTCTGGCAAAGTTGAGCTTCACTGCAAATATATTAATTAGTAGTACATATTGGTAAAATTACTCATGTATGTGCAATCCTTTCCATTTCCGACTAGCTAGCATCCAGTTGGAGTTCGACGACTGCACCGCTACTATCTGTGTTGTCTTCAGAGTCATCAGATTTCATGCAATTACCAAGAAATTATCGACGGTATTTCCACCATGCCGATAACATCTTGGTACCGGAACGAAGGACGCGTCCCACTCGCTGAAAGGAGTCAACTTCTTTGCTTTGTGTGGATAAATACTTATAAATTCAATCGCTAAATTTATGTACATATATACTAAATTAGGCAAATTTAAATTGGAAGTGGTGCAATTTTTGTAACTGATCGTTTGTAGGAGTTTTCTTTTGACCGGACTGTGACTACGCGTATCATTTCGTCTTTTCCCGGATGGACTTCTGTTGTTGGCCATTTGTAAGGTGGTAGTTTCTCATCAACTAGCAAACATAAATCACCAATGTTAATATTTGGTTGCTGTGTCATCCATTTCGGCCTTTGTTGTAATCTTCCAATGTATTCGGATCTCCATCGATACCAAAAATGTTGCATGAGCCTTTGAGTCAGCTGCCATCTGTCTAAACGATGTATATTAATATCAGTTAAGTCAGCTTGGGGCGGTCCTAATCAGGAAATGCGCTGGAGTTAGCGCTGTTATATCAGTGGGGTCGTTGGATTGTGGACACAAGGGTCGGGAGTTAAGGCAAGCTTCAATTTGAATAAGTACTGTCAGCATTTCTTCATATGTTAATGCAGCGTTTCCGAGTGTTCTTCGCAGATGGAACTTAATCGATTTTACACCGGCCTCCCAAAGTCCGCCAAAATGTGGAGATGCTGGTGGGTTGAAGTGCCATGTTATTCCGTTGTTGGCCATCTCTTCTGCCGCTACGCGTTGTGACTCCTGTATTCGTTTCAAATCAGCATTCGCTCCGACAAAATTTGTTCCACAATCGCTGTAGATATGTTTGCATATTCCTCTTCTTCCGATGAATCGCCGTAATGCAGACAAACAAGTTTGTGATGAAAGGTCAGTTACGAGTTCGATATGTATGGCTTTCACAGTGAGGCAGATGAATATAACTATGTATCCCTTCTGTGTCTTCGCTCCTCTGCCATTTTTCTGCTTAATGTCTATTGGTCCGCAATAATCAATTCCGGTGTGAGTGAATGGCCTTGAAATCGTAACTCGTGGCTTTGGTAAATCTCCCATCAGTTGTGAAGAGCCTTGTGCTTTAACTTTAAAGCACTTCACACATTTATGGGCAAAACTTTGAATAATTCTCCTTGCGTCTGGAATCCAAAATTTCCTTCTCAAAGTCGTAAGCATTAGTTGTGCCCCACCGTGTAAAGTTTCTTTATGTGTTTTATCAATTAATAGTTGAATGAATTTACCAGTCTTTGGGAGAATGATTGGATGCTTCTCTCCGTAATCCATGTTCGCATTTTCAAGACGACCACTGACGCGTAAAATTCCTTGATCATCAATAATTGGACATAATTTTCTTAGATGACTCTTTTTCGAAATGACTTCCTCCTGTAGTAAATTTTTTATTTCTTCCTTGTATTCGCGATGTTGTACATATCTTATCCAGAATTGATGAGATCTTTCCAGTTCCTCAACAGAAAGAGGTCCGCGGATGCTCACTTTCGCTGATAACATGTAAAATCGAAAACAATACGAGGTCACGCGTATCAAACGCGTTAAAGAGGAAAATCCGTTTAGCATGTTGTCCAAGTCGTTTAAACTGTTGATACCTGTGTTTACCATAATATTTTTCCTTTGTTCTTCTTTCGTTTGTTCGATATCGTTTTGCCTTGGCTAGTTTTGTTTATTATTCAACCAGTGCGATCCTGTCCACCACATCGTCAGGATGGATTCTAATTTGACAGTACATTTTTCTAATGTCGGCAACAAACGCATATCTTTTCAATCTCATTCGCAATAAAATGGAAATCATATCGGTTTGTAAGGACGGTCCAGTCCACAATGCATCATTCAGCGACAATCCCATATTGGTCTTACGCGAAGCGTCGAATACCACTCGCAATTTCGTAGTACTACTTTCCTTAAAAACAGCATAGTGCGGCAAGTAGTACGCTACGCACACTGTTTTTCCTAGCTGTACGTTGTCATTCGAATCAATTACTGGTCGCATATGTCCCAAATCCAAATACTCGTCCAAGCATTTCGAATATTCGGCTTCCAATTCCGTTGACGTCTTAAATCGTTTTTCTTGTTGCATTAGACTTACGGACGCTGTTGCTCTGGTTGGGCCTAAAGTTGTTTTTATGGTTTCATCCTTGAATGGCAGACGTACTACAAATCGACCATTTTCATCCCTTGTAGTAGTGCGCTGGTAATGTTCCTCGCACATTCTCTCCTCAATGGTAGGTAATCGAATATGATGCACTTCTTCTAACTCCCAATGATCGAAGTTGCTTTTCAATCGACATTTCGCAATTCACCTCCACCTTGAAACTATGGTATTCATTCTTGCTCGAATCCAACTCGCCAAACATAATCCAACCTAGACGAGTGCTCTGAAGAATTGGTCCAATTGGCATCCTGTGTATATCTCCAAGTAGTACGCGAGCATAAACATCCGCCCCAAGTAATAAATCTATCTTTGCTGGCACGTCGAAGTCCGGATCAGCTAACGTAAATCCATTGAGATGGTCCCTTGTATTCCTATCAACAATCCTAGTTGGGATCAAGTTAGTCAGCTTATCCATCACGAAGGCTTCGAATGTTAGTGACTGATTATCCTTTGTTATGAGCGTTGAATTTACTTTACTTTGAATGGTCCCTGCACTCGTCTGTCCGATTCCTACGACGTTGGCAGTAACTGGTTGTTTAACAAGACCAAGCTGTTGAACTATACGTTCAGTCATAAATGATGCTTGTGACCCTTGATCTAATAGAGCTCGCGCAACTAAACGGCATTTTGAAGACTCTAAGGTCACCAACGCTGTTGCAAGTAGCACTTCTTTCTTTGCAGTCGCATTGAGAGAATTGACATTACACGTCGACGAGGATGTAGGTTGATTCTGATCATAAGACATAGACAAGGAACTTGGTTGATTTCGACTATCGCACATAGACGCGGAATCTGGTTGATTTCGAACATAGTCTAATGTCGTCTCGAGTAATGCATGCACATTGCTTCTATGCAATAAGGTGTGATGATTTCTATCGCATTTGGCGCATGTGTTTGTGCTTGAGCAATTTGCAACTAAATGTCCTTTGCTGAGGCAATTCAAACAAAGTCCATTACGTTTCACGACATCAAATCTTTCCGTATGAGTCGCTTGGTGGAATAATGTGCATTTCCATAAGTAGTGAGATCCTTTAGACATTACGCAAGTCTGTTGTGTTTCTTGATGGTAAGTGTGTACATTGCGACTTTGTGCCGTCGCGTTGTTAGTCGTTTGGGTTTTAATTTTATAAATCCCGGATGCTTCCAGTGCACAGAAGCGATTTTTCATGAAGAAAGTCAAACATTCGAAAGTTGGAAGCTGCTCACTAGAAGAATATTGCTGTTCCCAAATTTGTCTGGATTCCTTGGGAAGCCTTTGTATAGTCATATACACGATCATGGCATTCCACAAGTTTTCAATTTTCATGTTGGAGATAGCTTGCACACACTCCACGGTACGATCGAGTAAATTTTTTATCGAAGTAGATGACTCGTTCGCGTTTTGAATGTTGAACAATCGTTTTAGCATCGTGTTGAGAATTATATTTGGATTCTCATAGCGATCATTTAATATGTCCCACACAACCTCATAATTGTCCTCTGTGACAGCAAACTGTTTTATTAAATTTTCAGCTTCTCCCGACAGACTATTCTTTAAATAATGAAACTTTTCCACCTTTGACACGGATTTGCGATCATGGATCAAGGAACGGAACAAATCCCTAAATGGCACCCAGTCTTCATAGTTACCCGAGAAATTTGGTATGGAAATTCTTGGTAATTTCAAGTCCATTTCACAACCGTTAGAAGTCCCGTTCGTATTACCCTTATCTTCCACTGTAGGTTTCCCTGACATTAACAATTCTTGCACTTCTGATTTGAGCACTAAAAATGCCTCTACAAATTCGGCATGCTTTGCGTCTGTAAAGTATGGATTTTCTAAGTCTTTTTCGTTTTCAACCGTTTCTATTATCTGTTCATGGTAGCTCATAAAAATTACATGAAAGGATTCAATTTTATCCAAAAGGTTTGCTAAATACGTAGGTGTTTTTCGTGTTTTAGAATCCTTCTTAAAATTAGTTTGAGCACGAACCATCTGCTCAAAAACCACTTTTTGCCTCGTTATTAACTTATCCATTTCGAATAAATTTAATGTACTTTATCTACAGCACTAGTTTCACGTTTCCGATCTATTGAAATTCAAAGTCATTTAAATAACCCGTTAAATTTACCGAATTTAATACCGAACACGTACGCAAATTTCACGGGTCGGTTATACCAATCCACTTCGCATTATCGTTCAATTTGCCGTATTTCTACTACTACACTTCACTTTTCAGGTCCAGATTAAATATTCAAGATTCACTAAGCAATTTCCATTTAATGTCCCCTTTCAATAATTCAATTCTCACTCCCAAATTATCCAATTTCGAATTTCAACAATTTTCCAAATTTCCAATTTTCAAATTCTATCTATTGCATTATCCACACAAACGAAGAGCAAAGAATTGACTCACCGAATTTCGAAGATCCGGCTCGACGGACCAATGTTTCTTACAAATTCCAATGTTCCAGGTTTCTAATTGATGCACCAATTCCACCGCTGCTCAATTTCACAAAAAATGAAACCGGAATATAGAGGGCTACGCCCGCAATCCGAGGGTTTTGTAGCAAGCACTTATATTTGTACGCAAGTATCGGCTCCTTGCTTTTCTTGGTACCACTTAGATGGATAAAAAAAAACATAATAAAAATGTCTGACATATCATATAGTATCTTACATGCCCATTCATATTAAGTGATTGTAATGAAACTTAGAACATATTATTGCCTATGATGTTGGTTATCCTTGGCCATCAGTACTTTTTATCTCGGACGCGTTTAAGGGATGCAGGGGTGCGCTAACTGTAACTATGGAAATAAACTATTATTAACCTATTTTGAGGAGATATACAAATTCCATTATTTTCCGTTTTATATGCTATTCGGAACCCACCTTCCTGAAAGTTTTCATTTTTCTAAGTGAAACGGTCTCGAAATGCAAGGAGGGACAAATTACGATCTAATATTTTCTCCTCCCTCACTGTTCCCCTTTCTTCAAATTTAAAGTAACTGCCAAAAATAAAATGTACTCAACATTACCTTTCTCACAACACCCGACTTGCCTATACCAGTCGATAAATAAAATTTGACTTTAATTTCGCCCAACCCCCCTCCCCCGCTCGTTATAGTTGGCCAATTACAACACATCACCCCTACCAATCTTTACCCTTTCATAAAAGTATAACCATAATAATGTAACAATAACTGTAATTCGCACAACGAAAAACAACATGCAAGTAGTACTTGCACCTTCAAAGCCGGTAGGTGTATTTTTTGTATGAATAGTGTAAAAATGCCTAACTTTAAGTGAATGTACTATTATTAAATATAACATGATTGTAATGAAACTTAGAGACATTATTGCCTATGGTATTGGTTATCATTGGCCATCAATATTTTTGACCCCGGGTGTGCCTAAGGGATGCAGGGGTGTGCTAACTGCAACAATAGAAATGTACTATTATTAACCTTTTTTGATGAGATTTTGAAATTCTATTATTTTTAGTTTTTTATGTTAGTGAAATGCCGCTTTTCTGTAAATTTTCATATTTCTAAGTGTAACGGTCTCGAAATGCAAGGGGGGGGGGGACAAACTCGGATGACATATTTTCCCCTCTCCCTCTTTTCCCGTTTCTTCAAATTTGAAAAAAATTCCAGAAATGGAATGTACTCGACGATACCTTTCTTACGATATCCCACTTGCCTATACCAGACGAAAAAAAAATTTCGACCTTCATTTCCCCTCTATGGGGACCCCCCCTTAAAGTTGACCTATTACAACGCATCGCTTTCTCCAGAGAATTATAGTACTTCTACATATTTTCACCGAATTTCATGCATGTAGCTTCAGCGGTTCGTCAGATATTTCATGGACAGACAGACAGACAGACAGACAGACGGACGCATGACCGATTTCATAAGAGTTTTGTTTTACTACAAAACCCTAAAAACGAGTTTCAGAGAAATATTTGGCTCAAGTCGAAGTGAAAGACGTGACTGTTCGATTCGAAAGCTATATTAACAATGTGTTCAATCTCAATACAATGATTTCACAAACTTCAATCACATTCAGAAAACATCAATAGTGCCAACTTTACATTCTCTCCAAAGTGGTAATAAATAAATTTCAATGATAATTCCGAAACCACCTTTGGATAGTTTATACTAATGTCATCTAACAATAACAACAGAGATGGCAGGTTATGCGTTGTTTGTCAACTATGTCGGCGGATCGCAACAGGCTGTAACACACAATAATGAACTTAATTTGGTGATACGACAACAGCCGAGCATTTATCAATTTGACAGATTCGCATCTTTGGTTGCAAACCATAGACTCCAACCGTTTGACATAAAACACGTGAACGCGACACGCGAATGTGTCCCAACGTGCTCGCAGCCTAATAGCCCCCATATCCGATGCAATCCGTCGTCAGATCGATTTGACGATATTGTGATCGTCAGATCGATCGCACAGTGTATGTCACTATCGTTGACGATTTTTTTTACAGTTCCATATAATTTCGATCGTCACATATTTTGTGGCGATCCATCGTCAGATCGACCTAACGATGGATCGCACCGTCTATGGCGGGTCTAAAGGAAGATACTAAAACTATCAAAAATCCGGTTCGTACGAAAATTTCCGCTTTAATCGGTACTCAGTTCTTCGCACGAAAATCACATACACTTACAAAAGTCTCCACACCGTTGTGGGCAATTTCCACGCGAAAATAATTACTTTGCATTTAATTTCGTATGAAAACCGCTCATTATAGTGGTAATCGCTATCTTTTGAGTGAGAAGGGGAAATTCAAGTGTAGTGCACTAACTTAAACGTGCCAAACACACACCGATCGATCGGCCGATCCGTCGCCCGATATCGATATCGGCCGATGGATCGGCCTGTGTATGTGCTTATCGTTGACGATTTTTTTGACAGTTCCATATAATTTTTGATCAACTGACATTTTGTGGCGATCGATCGGGCGACGGATCGCCACAAAATATCTGCCGATCTCCACTGCACACACACTGTACGATTTTCGTGCGATGCGATAACGAATGACAATTCAAAAAATAGGTTATGATTCACTCCCAATCCAACCTAGATTAATTTTTGTTAACTATTTGGATGTGTGTGGTATTTTCGTATACCACATATTTGATATTTCAATTGCAGTGCCATTTAAATCATAAGAATCCTTGAAATTTTATAATTTAATAATTTGGTAATTTGACATTCACTTGCGATAATCACATACACTATCCAATCGATCGTCACCGATCGATCGCACGAAAATCGCACAAAAATATCGGCAGATCAATTTTTATCGGTGCGACTTCCACATACACAGTCCGATCCATCGGCCGATATCGATTTCGGGCGACGGATCGGCCGATCGATCGGTGTGTGAATGGCACGTTTAAGAGGTACTAGCCTCTTTGTGCGAAAATGTTACACTTATCTCCCCCACGAAAAAGTGACAGTGGAAACTTCCACACAGCACATATCCGCGGCGCTCTCCATGACACTTGAATTTCTCCTTCTGGATATTGCCCACAACGGTCTGGAGACTTTCGTCTGTGTATGGGATTCTCGTACGAAGAACTGAGTACCGAGAAAAGTTAAATTTTTTCGTGCGAACCGGATTTTTGACAGTTTTTGTATGAGATTTCGCACGACAAACGGAGGTCAGTAACGTCCTTTACTGTGAGACAGGGATGTGATATGAATGCGTTCAAAATGAACTAATTTATGTGTGCCACACATGCTAGACGCATAAAATACTGTGAGTTATGAGGTGCGAATATCACAGGGTCAGTTAGCTCACATGGAATTTGACATGTGTTGACCTAACAGTTAAAATTTAGGATATTCGTATGAACATTGGAAGTTGTTTAAATACCTTCAACACCTGGACTATGCTGACGATATTTGTCTTCTTTCAAATTAATCAGATTATGAAGCTTAAATGACTGATGCTCTGCACGGCGTAAGTCGTTTTTCGGGGCTAAAAATCAATGCTGTCAAAACTAAGTACTTGAGCTTGGGCCTAGGAAGACAGAGCGAAATCTGTGCATCGGGGCAGGCGGTCAAAGAAGTGGACAGTTTTTACTACCTCAGAAGCGTAGTTACAGCAGATAGTGGAGGAGATGTACAGTCCCGCATCAATAAGGCCGGGCAAATTTTTTCAGTTTGACTGCTTTCTAGCAGAATAACAACATTTCCAGACGCACCAAGCTCAGGATCTTCGAAACCAACGTAAAATCGTGCTTCTATATTTCTGTTCAACATGGAAGGTGACCAATGAGATAACAACTAAGTTGCAAACATTCGTGAACCAATGTGTGCGGCACATCCTACACATTCGCTGGCCGGAGGTCATTTCTAGTGACGATCTCCTTACTATTACTGGTCAGGATAAGATAGACACTTCCATTAAAAGGCGAAAATGGCAATGGATAGGTCACACTCTTCGAAAAGGGCCAAACAACATTGCTCAACAGGCCCTCGATTGAAACCCGCAGGGGAGCAACGCAAGTCGCGGTGTTGGACGACCTTGGAGAAGATCAGTTGAGAGAGAGGGTGTCTCAATGGGCAAGTCATGAGGAAAGTTGGCGTGGTTAATGCCCTATGCCCCACAAGGGGTTAACAGGAACGAGAGAGAGAGAGAAGTAAAAATGATACATAGTTTTACTTGTTAGAAGGAGTGCCTATTCTTGCTGGCACCCTATCTTGTAAGTCAGAGTTGCCTATTCTTGTCGGCACTAGATGGTGAGAAACGTTTTCGAGTGGTTACAGATTTCAGAAAATTGAATGAAAAAAAAAAACATGGGTGACGCTTTCCTCATTCCTCGGATAGAGGATATTCTGGACCAAATGGGTAGTCCCCGTTATTTTTCGACGGTCGATTTAGCAAGCGGCTATCAATAGATTCAGTCGATATACCGAAAACGGCGTTTAACACTGGTTATGGTCACTATGAGTTCCAGAGGATGCCTTTTGAACTCAAAGGCGCACCTGCTACATTCCAACGCTTGATGAACTACGTAGTAAATGGTCTTCAGGATCTGGAATGTTTTGAATATCTGGATGATTTAGTTGTTCATGGTAGAAATCTAGACGACTACAACATTAAACAGAAAAAGATTTTACTTAGGCTGCAGGAAAACAATTTAAAACTACAAACTTCTAAGTGTCAGTTCCTTAGGAGAGAGGCCGTTTATTTGGGACATAAATGCAAGAGGGACGAAGCAGTTTCTGATTCCTCAAAAACATCGTGCGTTCGAAATTTTCCAACGCTAAGAATTAAGGTAAGTTCAATCAATTTTTAGGATAAGCCAATTATTAAAAAAACGTTCATCCCAAATTTCGCCGCAGTTTGGAAACCAATAACATACATTTGTGTAAAGGAAATGAGTTCTCTTGGTGAAATAAGTGTGATGAAGCTTCGGCCTTTAAAAGGTATTTTTAAATGGAAAGATCCAAATTCCCGACTTTTGCGGTTTCAGTTAAAATTAGCTGAGTTTGACTCCACAATTGAGTATAAACCCGAAATTGTAAATCGAAGACAAACAAACTAGGACATCTACAGGAAATATCTAGCAGATTCACTACCCTCTCTCCCGTGTCATCCAACAACCGCATTAGAGTTGGATACTATTAGTTGGGACGCTAAGCGATTTCACCTTGCAAAATATGATAGAGAAATGCCATTTGGTATGATTGTTCGTGGTCCCTATACATTCATTTGAAGAGATGGAGCCATCTTGGACCCCGCGGCAGAGCGGCTGTGAGGGCGAAAAATTGCGAAATTCGAGCCCTTTTTTTTAATATTGTCCTAATAATTTGTAAACGGTGTCTCGGATCAAAAAACTTAACAGGTTGTAAATTAAAGAGCGTCAAATTCTACATCCAATGCATTACTCAAAGTTAAAATTTGATTTAGTAGTATAATCAAAATCGATAGTCGAAAAACGTCACTTTTTGAGGCTTTGGAGAAAAATCACACGTATCGCTTTTCAAGCTCACATATCTCTGTAACGGATACTCCAAATGAAAAACCGTACAAGTAAAAGTTGAAGATATTTACTATACCCTAGACTTTTAGTATAGGGTATATTGTTTTTGTCACGACGGAAATATGTAACACCTTAAAGGAGGCTCCGGAGGTATAGCAATGTATATATATAAATGATCAGGGTCACCTCCTGATTTGATTTAGCCATGTCTGTCTGTCTGTCTGTCTGTCCGTCTGTCTGTCAGTTCGCACGATAACTTTCGATAGAATGAAGCTAGAGCCTTGAAATTTTGGTCAGATGTTGGAAGTATGATCTAGTTGGTTGGTATTGAAAATGGGCATGATCAGGCCAAGAGAACGCCTACCTCCCCTACATATGTAAAATAATTCAATGTATTTATAACTCCCGATTAAATAAACATGAAACGCTCTAGCTTTGGTAGATTGCTCGTGGGGGTAATCTGATACTCCCCTGGAAAAATAAAATCGATCAGTTGAAAACTAACGGTAATTTTCTTACAAAGAACCCCGTACTACCCTACTTTTCAGGTGTTTTGTCCATAACTCTTGAACAAATTGACGTAGACATCTGATTTTTGGTATGTAACCCTGAAGTGAGAAGCTGCTTGGGTTTTAGTAAGTTGGACATAATCAGATCAAAGGAACGCCTACCTCCCCTACAAAATTTAAAAAATTAAATATTAATTTAATTACGATAACTTTCGATAGAATAGCACTAGCGAGTTGAAAATTTGGCAAAACGTTAGTAGTAACATCTTGTTAGTTGGCATTGAAAATGGGCAAGATCCGACATAAGGAACCCCTACCTCCCCTACAAATGAAACTTCAAATAAGCGATAACTTTTGATAGAGAGAAGCCAGCGACTTGAAATTTTGGTCGAATGTTTGTAGTGAGATTGAGTTAGTTAGCATTAAGGATGGTTTAGATAAGACCTAAGGAACCCCTACCTCCCCTACAAATGAAACTTCAAATAAGCGATAACTTTTGATAGAATGAAGCCAGCAACTTGAAATTTTGGTCGAATGATTAAAGTGAGATTGAGTTAGTTGGCATTAAGGATAGGTTAGATCAGACCTAAGGAACGCCTACCTCCCCTAGAAATGAAATTTTAAATAAGCGATATTTTACGACTAAATAAAGCTAGCGACTTGAAATTTGGTCAAATATTTGTAGTAGGATCCAGTTGGCTAATACTGAAAATACGTAATATCCGACCAATGAAACCCCTGCTTCTCCTTCAAATGAAACTTCAAATAAGCGATAACTTTCGATAGAGTGAAGCTAGGCAACTGACATCTTTTTTTTAATGTTTGTATTGGGATCTAATTGGTTGGTGGCTATGATGGGCAAGATCCGATCCAAGGAACTTCTACCACCCCTACAAGTGAGACTTCAAATAAGCAATAACTTTCGATAGAATGAAGCTAGCAACTTGAAAAATTCGACAAATATTTGAAGAATTGGTTAGTTAATTGATTTTTAGAATGGCCAAGATCCTCATGAATGTGTGCCAACCTCCCCTATAAACTGGCCATATAGGAAACTCACTTTTAATGCATATGGTCGTTGCCAATTGGTACTTTTGGTATCACCGCTAGGTCTGTACAAGTCTAGGGTATATACGCTTCGGCCTGGTTTGATTTCCGGTTTAACGTGCCCAATGCTTTTCAAATCGGTTCGTTTTTAGTGTAGTTGTGAGCGAAAATGCAAAACTGGTTTTTAAGCGATTTCAGCCTTAATAGCTGTATCTCGATAAATATAACAGCTAAGAGTTTTGGTTTAGCCTTAATTCGTAGATACTTTAACCTTGTCTATAAAAGTTTTGCTAAGTTTTTTGTCAGACTAATTTAATTAATTAAAGAATTAGTTAATTAAATGATTTAATTTCTTCCATAATTTCAAAGTTCAAGCAACTTATATGACATTTTAGATTGGTTTCTAACGTATTTGGTCATTCTGAGTCAAATGAAATCAACCGCTATTCCATACGACTATTAGTTCAAAAGATATTCACTTTTTTTTAGATTTTGTTATTAATTAAATAAGTCTTTTTATTAAATACGTTGAAAAGAAAAAGCTTTTGTGCCAGTTTTAGGATAGTCATTTTGAGTCGAATGAAACCAACCGCAATTCCTTGCGACCATTAGTTCAAAAGATATTTACATTTTTCCAGATTGTTTTAATAGTTAGATGAGCTTTTTCGTTAAGTAAGTTGGAAATGAAAGGTTTTTATGCCAGTTTTAGGTTGGTTCTTAATGTATTTAGTTAATCTGAGTAGAATAAAATTAGCCGTGGTTCCATACGACCATTAGTTCAAAAGATATTCACATTTTTCCACATTTTTGGATTTGTTAAGGAAGCTTTTTTATTAAATAAGTTGAAAATAAAAAGCTTTGATGCCAATTTTAGGCTGTTTCCTAATGTATCTGATCATTTTGAGTCGAATAAAACTAAAGGCAATTCCATACAACAGTTAGTTCAAAACTTATTCACATTTTTCCAGATTTCTTTTTTTTTTTTTTTAATATTTATTTTATTAAAAATAAAATAAAAGGCTTTCATTCCATTTTTAGGTTGATTCCTAATGTATTTGGTCATTCTTAGTCGAATGAAATCAACCGCTATTCCATACGATTATTAGTTCAAAAGATATTCTCATTTAAATAAAAAAAAGATATTAGTTTGATAAGCTGCTTTATTAAATAAGTTAAAAATAAAAAGCTTTTCTGCCCATTTTAGATTGATTCCTAATGTATAATATAATATATAATATAATCAGTTTCAAATCTATCCGCCTACTAACTCGACGGTGTAATGTGGCAATAGCGGACAAAAATAATTTTTATTGTTTTTTATTCTTGACTAGTTGATTAATTATGACTATGTATAGGTACATGCAAATTGTATCTATAACAAGATACCTGCACCCGTTGCTAACGGATTGGCATTATTACTTCTCTCTTAAGGTCACTTACGGGATACGCAGAGAGTAGCAAACCAAATTATCGAAATATAAAATACTATTATTAAACTTTTTCCTAAGGATATCAACATCCTGGATATTTAACGTCGCTATCCTAATTATATGCCGTCATCCTGGAAATTTACATATATGTGCTTTAAGCGGCGAATAACTGTCTCTCTTTGCAATTTGGCCACTAATGAACAGCCTTATAACACAAATTGTAGTAATCCTTCATATTTCTACCAAATTCCATACCTGTAGCTTCAGCTCTTTTCGAGATATTCTTTGAACAGGCTGACATCTGACCGATTTCATAAGGGTTTTTCTACAAAACCCTGAAAAGCGTAACTACGACCTAAGCTATCAAGCCAAGCTATCAAGCAAAGACTTTTTGAACAAGATTTAATTATCTGTAAATTGAGACTAAAACAAAACTTCAGCTACTATACTTACCGAAATAGAGCTATTAAAGCTGGAATCGATAAGAAAGCATTCCAGCATTTTCACTCACAACTACACTAAAAATGAACCGATTTGAAAAGTATTGGCCACGTTAAACCGGAAATCAAAATATCTTCAACTTTTACTTGTACGGTTTTTCATTTGGAGTATCCGTTACAGAGATATGTGAGCTTGAAAAGCGATATAGTGTGATTATTCTCCAAAGCCTCAAAAAGTGACGTTTTTCGACCAGCAATTTTGATTATACTACTAAACCAAATTTTAACTTTGAGCAATGCATTGGATGTAGAATTTGAAGCTCTTTAATTTACAACCTATTAAGTTTTTCGATACGATTCTCCGTTTAGAAGTTACGAGGAGAATATTAAAAAAAAGGCTCAAATTTCGCGGTTTTTCGCCCGCACAGCCGCTCTGCCGCGGGGTCCAAGGTGGCTCCATCTCTTAAATTGAAAGTATGGGCCCCACCAACATTCGTACCAAACGGCATTTCTCTATCATATTTTGCAAGGTGGCGTCGATTTATGTCGCTTAGCGTCCCAACTATATGGTAGGAAGGAAATCTGCCGCAAAAGCATGTCCATCTACTAAGCCAAAGGGAAAACTTAAACCCATGTGGTGGAGTGCTTAAATCCGTGAGCTCAGAACCACCTGCCGAAGGTGTTTTAGTAAAGCTAAATTGTCGGGACTGAGCTTTGACTGGCTGCTCTATAGAAAAAACAACTCAGTCAGTACAAGAAGGAACTCAGGCGATCCAAGCGCAGTTCGTGGAAACTATTCTCTGAACGCACTGAGCGATCTAGCGAAGCATCTAGACTCCGTAAAATCCTGTCTTCGGTTCCTGCTATGCTGTTGGGTTTTAAGTAACCAACCGACCAAAACTGAGCTTGTTCTTTTTACCACTGAGCTTGTTTTTTTCACCAGGAGGGGGATTGTCCCTTCGTTCAAACCGCCGTTGTTGGACGACATTATGCTTGTTCTCGCTGACAAAGCTAAATTTCTTGGGCTTATCCTGGATAGGAAATTGTACTGGAAGCCTAATTTTCGGGAACGAGTTAAAAAGGCCATTGTCTCCTTATACTCGTGTAGAAGGGCTATAGGTAGGAAATGGGCCTGCAACCGAGATTGGTTTACTGGCTGTGTCAGTCTTGCGCCCCATTCTTATGTATGGGATACTGGCGTGGTGGAGGACACTTAGAATCGCATACTACAGAAGCCTGTTGGAGAAAGTTCAAAGGCAGGCGTGTCTCGCCATTACGGGAGCTCTAAGCTCTACGCCTACTGCCGCCCTTGAAGCCGTGTTGAACCTGACTCCTCTGGACATCCTAGCTTGCTGTCAATGTGGCTACGTGAAACGGGTCAATAGACAGCGTCCATCAATGGACATTCGGATATTTTGAATAGTTTGCATATTCCTGAAACCACGGACTATTCCTCACCCAAACTAGAGTTTGATAAAAACTTCGGTTACCTAATCAATTCTCGTGAGGAGTGGGCGGATGGTATAGCTTTAGGTACTAACGCTGTAAGCATTTTTTACGGACGGCTCCAGAGCATTAATGGGGTCGGGGCGGGGGTTTACTCGAAAACGCTGAATATCAGTCTGTCCTTCCGTCCCCCTGACTACTGCAGTGTCTTCCAGGGGGAGGTGACTACTATTCACGAAGGCATTTCTTGGCTGGGTCGTAATGTAACTTCGTTCAGGAATATAATCATTTACAGCGATAGTCAGTCGGTAATAAAATCGCTTGATTCTGCTGTGACTAACTCGAAGGCACTTGGTGAATGCCGTACCTCAATCCAACAGTTGAGTAGTTTTCTCAATGTTACTCTTTGCTGGATTCCGTGGCTATGCCAGTAACCGTAAGGCGGATAAGCTTGCTCGTGAGGGAAGTAATAATGGGGTCGGTAACAGTTTTCGGAATATTGATTTGCTTATGAACACCTGCAAATTGGCCCTAAGGGCCAATGCGACTGCGACTGCGAAGGCTAACATCAGATGGCGTGATGACTTAACATGTCATGTGGCCAGGCAAATTTGGCCAGTACTAAACCCTGACCGCTCTTCAGGATTGCTTATGCTGGACAGGAAGTGCATTAATGATGTTGTATTGGTTATCACTGGTCATTGCCTCATTGGGGAGCAAGCCAGGAGACTTCGTGTGCCGCTCAATGATTACTGCAGAAGCTGTGCGGACGAGGATGAGGAGGAGTGTTCTTTTCACTTGCTCTGCTCCTGCTCTGCTCTTGCTGGTAGTAGGAGTCCATCCTGGGGTCCTACTACTTCACTGATCTCGATAATTTGAAGGATGTGAGCGCCGGACAGATTAATCGATTCATCATTCGCTCCGGATGGTTCGCAGAGTAGGTACTGACCGAAAGGTATTTCTTAGATAGAATGTGTTTAGCGATATCACAACGGACCCTGTGTGGTCTATGTGTGCTACCTAAACCGAAAATGAAATACAAATGCCGATGCACTCAACAGCATTAATTTATAGGAAACTGAAAGTAGCGAAGAAAATAAGGTATTAACTTCGAAAAACCAACGGGTAAGGAACAACAATGTTTAGTAGTGAAACGAGCAAATCAGGCTCAAAATAATGTGCCAAACAATAACCCAAAGTGTGGTTTTGATGATTCCGATGCAAGTGATGATGATATTGTAAGTCCCTCTAACTTATCAAATGGTGTCTTGGAAATTTCTGTTATCGTTAACGGTATCCGGAATTCGCGGCTCGATTTGCCTTTTTGGCACTTAGGACATTTTTAGGACTTGATATCCCTTAAAATGCCATTCCAGGTTAACTTTTTTACGTATCTTTTCGTAAGTTTTGATCATACCTTGGTGACCTCCTAACTGTGGATCATAGTAATGACATAACATAACTTAACTTTCTTCCGATTTGGTTAACACTTCTGGTCTGTGGTTACTATATGGTTCATAAATTTCGATCAAATGACAATCTAGTGACGCAGTTTTTTAGAATTCATACACAATCTTCCAACGTGGAAAATCACCTGGGGCCCGAGAGGCGCCTTCATTGTGAATAAACAACTCAAACATGTTACCGACTTCAAACCTGTCAACGAAAGGTTGTGTGCGGTTCGCATTAAAACTCGACTTTTCAACCTTTGGCTCATCAACGTGCACTCTCGCACCGAAGCGAAGGAAGACGCAGTTAAAGACGAATTTTACGCCCGCCTGGAGACACTGTTCGATGGACTTTCGACAAACGGCGTGAAAATACTGCTGGGAGATTTTAACGCGAAAGTTGGAAACGAGTGTTGGCATAGATGAACCACAGGAGGACACAGCCTCCAAGAGAAATGTAATGATTTTGGACAACGACTAGTTGACTTCAAGATACACACACCGTCAACCAGATTGACCACGTTCTCATATGCAAGAGATGGGCTTCCAGTGTAATGGATGTCCAATCATTTCGAGGAGCAAACTGCGATTCTGACCATCACTTGGTTAAAACAGCCCGTAGGGTGACGGGTTTAGAATATGCACCCCTAGGTGAGTCCTATCTTGATCGTACGAGGCGACCAATAGGAACGATCACGTGCAGGCAACAACAACATCTCTAGATGAGCCTGCGGCACTGTTCCATATCTTTAGGACTTCCCACAGGTCAGTGTGTGTGAGTGGGTTACTGGGTCTGGAGACCACCGCCAGATGTAAAAGGAAAATCCATACAAATTTATTTTCCACGCACTAGTGCCACCCAACTCCACCTTTCTCTAGATAGGTGTAAAAGAATGAATGTAAGGCCTTATGGTAGAACACGCTAGAAGCACTACCCCGCTCGACACTACTTCTGATGCCCAGTTGAGTGATCCCAGGGCGAACATTGTTCGTGCCAGAGCTCGACGGTTTCCGGGGGCGAGCGCTATGAGGCAGTCTATGTATCCTGTAGAGAAGCTGAAGGCTGCAAGTTGGAATGTAGGATCCATGACGGGGAAGAGCGAGGAACTGGAGGACGTCTTGAAATGGAGAAGGATAGACATTATGTGTGTGCAGGAGACCAAGTGGCGAAATGACCAAGTCGACCGAGCTTGTTTTTTGACGAATTCCAAAAAGTACAAATTGTACCATTGTATTATGGAAACTCGAATGATAGGAACGGCGTTGGCGTTATTCTGTCATCGGCTTTACTTGGCAGCATCGTGAGTATCTCGAAGATAAGCGACCGCTTCATGAGTATCAAATTGGTTATCTGCGGAAGAGTGTGGAACGTCATAAGTGCCTACGCTCCCCAAGTTGGTTTGCAGCAAAATGAAAAAGAGGCATTTTGGAGCGACGTGACACAATGCTTCAAAGTATATCAGATACCGAGCTGGTTTTTTCGGAGGGGATTTCAATGGCCATGTGGGAGAATCGAACTATGATTACGAGGATTGCCATGGTGGGAAGGGTAGCCAGTAGGTGAGGCTGAAAAGACACTGGGAGTTTCAAAAGGCCCACTCCACACGAACAAGGGGACGTGGTGGTGGAATAATGGAACTAAATAAGCAATGCAGGCCAAATCGAACGCATTCAAGGCTTGGACAACATGCCAGACAAGCAGTGAAGCCGAGAAGGTTCAACTTCGGGAGAAATATGATAAATGCCGGAAGGAAGTAAAGCGAAAGGTGGCTCAAGCAAAGGCGATTGCAGCCGAGAAGTCCTATCAAGAGCTAGAAGATCTGACTGCGGATAAGAGATCGTCATTGCAGACAAGACAATGCCTTTTGAACGAAGAATTTCCACGTGAAGCTTTTCAAGCTGTGGAGCCAAACACCACTGATATCGCTGATTTTTCAGTGGAGGGGGTGATGAAAGCAATGATGCAGATGAAACGCGGAAAGGCAGTTGGACCGGACAAAATACCCTTGGGATTTTGGTTGAAGATGAATCATGTCAGGCTTAGATGGCTCACTGTTTTTTTTCAACAAAATTAGAAGAGGGCAACCGATGCCAGACGCTTTCAGGAAAAGTTTCCTTCTCCCGTTTTATAAGAACAAGGGTGACTCACGCAAGCTCAACAACTATAGGGCAATCAAGTTAACATCTCAGACAAAACTTACGAGCGAGTTGTCTGCAATCGATTGAAAGAGTTTGTACGGTTGAATGTCAATCAATGCGGCTTTGTGGAGGGTAGATCCACAGTCGATGCTATTCAGTGCATACGTGTTACGATGGAAAAACATCGTGATGCATCGATTTGGAAAAAGCCTTCAACAGAGTTCCTCGTGATCTGATATGGGTGGCCCTAAGAGCAGTTAAGGTCCCGAGGCATATGTTAAGATTATACAAGACATGTATGATGGAGCAACTACTAAAGTTAGATGCACAGCTGGTAAGTCTGAAGAGTTTCCGGTTAAAGTCGGAGTTCACCAAGGCAGTGTATTGAGTGCCTTGCTCTTCAACATCATCATGCTCTATTTATTAACACTCATCTCTGACGACCTGGAAATATCCCTTCACTTCGTCGATGACATTGTCCTGGGTAGCAAAGACATCGTTGCTTTGCAGGCTGCACTGACCAAGTGGTGTAAGATACTGGAGGATCATGGACTGAGGATTAGCATACCAAAGACTGAGTATCTTTGCTGGCCTTTCTCAGATCCAGAGAAACCGATACCAGATATCTACATTAAAGGAGAGCAGTTGAAGTACTGTACAAGGTTCAACTCCCTGGGCTCGATGGTAAACCTGCGAAGACGACATCAAACATCGCATCAATGTCGGTTGGATGAAGTGGCGAGAAAACTCTGGAGTTTTCTGCGACAAGAAGATGCCACGAAAGCTTAAGGGCAAGTACTACAAAACGGTCGTTCGTCCCGCATTCATGTATGCGTCTGAGTGCTGGACTATGTATTAGACATACGAAAGTAAAATGACTGCGAACGAGATTAAAATGCTACGGATGTCAGCCAGTGTAACCAAAAAGGATCGCAGTAGCTACATCCGATTCAGCTTGTTTATTGAGCAACCGATCACTGAAAAGCTCGAAGATCGTCCTATGGATTGGTATTGCCATGTTCTAAGGCGTCGACCTGAGAACCCAGTCATGAAGGCACTATCAATGAATGTTCCATTTGCTGGACCCAAACGCCGAGGCAGACGGAGACACACATGGATCGATCAGATGAAGAGGCAACAACAACGCATTAATCTCGGTGATGATACGATCCAAGACCGAGCTGCCTGCAGAAGGAAGCTGAGATGATACCGCGAGAATGGGCGAAGTGCCAACGCCACAGGCAGAGCAACGCGAAGCCGCAGAGTACTATGAAAGGACAAGGAAGAAGAAGACTTAGTTAAGACAACCTATAGGTGTAGAATTTCTTCGGTGCACCAATCGAGAATCTGCCCTCCCAAAATTTTTGCGGTCGACATTCTCGAGTGATGGCACGGCACAGGCATACACAGCCGCCCTCGAGGAAAAACTTACGCCTATGCTACAAAACATCGGCAATACAATTGTTCAAGAGTTTTGGGAAGAACTCAAAAATTCCATCAAATATGTCGCAGAGAAAGTAATGGGATATAAAGCCCGGCGCGAAAGAAGTCGGTTTGAGGCAAAATGCCAAAAATCGCTGGACACCAAGAAAGAAGCTTACAGATAATGTAATCAACGTCCAACTAGAGCCAAGAGAGTAAAATATGACGAGCTACGGCGATTATCGAATAGAGTAATTAGACGTAGGAAGTGAAATTTTTTTGATGAGCAGTTGCTGAACATGAAATAACAATTTAGCTAGTAGGAATACCAGACAAGCGTACAGACTGGAAAACATAGTTAAAAACAGTTACCAAGCCAGGACTAGCATTAGCAAACGATGGGCGTCTTATTTTGAAGAGCTTCTTAACACTACCTCTAACGTTCCCAGACAAGAAGCCTTAATCGATGACAACATCATCGATTATGGCCCCGATATACAACCTCCGACAGCAGAAGAAATTGATCTCGCATTAATGACACTCAAACTAAACAAAGCGTCGGGTGCGGACGAGATCCCAGCTGAAGATCCGGTGGAACGGGCCTATTAAATGTCATACATCAACTACTTCTGCGAATATAGGAGGATGAGATGATCCCAGATCACTCGTTTGTACGTCCTATAAAATGTTGACGAAAATTCTGGGAAATATAATAAAACCGTACGCAGAACGGATCATTGGCGAATATCAAAGCGGTTTCAGACCTGGTCGCTCCACAACCGACCAGCTCTTTATGATCAAACTGATACCCCAGAAGTGCTGGAAGTACAACGTAGACGTATACTAAATCATTGTCGATTTCAAGCAGACATACGACAGTATCGATCGTGGAGTACTGTACAACATCATGCTGTAATTTGGGATACCGGCCAAATTAGTGCGACTGACAAAGGTGACTATGACCAACTCCGTGTCACAGGTCAGGATCCATAATAGACTTACTGATCTATTTGAAACATGCACTGGTCTGAAACAGGGCGATGGACTGACACACTCGTCAACCTTGCACTGAAATACGCTATTCGGGCTATGAATATGGACAACAGCTACACGCTACTCATCAAGTCGATACAATTAGCAGCGTACGCCGACGACATCAACACCATGTCCCGAAGATTGGCCGACCCGCCGACCCAGAAGAACTTCTGCATACGCTCGATACCGCTGCAAAAGAAGTTGGACTATGTATCAACGAGGGTAAAACTAAAATAATGATGCAATCGACGACAAGAACACCTGCACAATCGAGCTTCAATGTGGGGGACTTCAACATCGAGTTCGTGAACGACTTCATATACCTGGGTTGCAACTTGTCAAAGGAAACTGACGTAATCAAGCGACGAATACAGATAGCTAATAAGACTTTTTTCTCGGTTCTCCCCATAATGAAATCGAGGCATGTGCACAGAAACACGAAGCTCCGCTTGTACAAAATCAGTATACGACCAGTGCTATACTAGGCTGCGAAGCATGGACCCTAACTCAAGCTCCCGGAAACATGCTAGACACATTTGAACGTAAGTTTCTGCGGCGAATTTTTGGGGCTGTATGCGATCGAGATGGATGGCGCATCCGGTACAACCTGGTACGATGAGCTGGAAGTTTCGAAAATCGTCAAACTACAACGACTTCAATGGGCAGGGCATGTACAACGAATGGACACTGATTGCATGCCAAAGAGAGTTATGAACGCACGAAGAGTCAACAAAGCGAGACTGCGAGGACGACCGAGATCTCGTTGGGAGAGCTCAGTTTATGTGGACGCCGCGCAACTACTAGGCTTCCAAGATTGGAGGACGCGGTAATGTGACCGAGATAATTGGAGGACAACGATCTAGGCGGCCAAGGCCCGACGTCGGGCTGTCGCACCACGATGATTGGAAGACGCGGTCACTTGACCGAGATAATTGACGGACGATAATCCAGACGGCCAAGGCTCGACGTCGGGTTGTAGCGGCACAATGATGACGATGATATTTTAAATAATTATACCCTTCACAAATAGGATAAGGACCACTATTGGATCCGTTGTGGTACTACAAAGAACCACCTCCATTAGAACCTACCTACATACTAAACCAGTGTGGCAGTCATATTCCTAAGGTCATCCAGATCGTAGAAGACGAAAATTTCCTTCTTCTGCCAGCCAAGGCAATGACATCTTCTCCTCATCCACATCTCCACAACTCCTGCAGAAACTTCCAGCCGAGCTCCCCGATTGAGCAGTGCCTCGAGATAACCCCTACAACCCTGCCAATGTGCTTCCTATTCAGCGACCACAGTGTTGCAGAGCGGCTGGGATCAATTATCGGCCAAATCATCCTCGTTATTTGATATACCCTTACAGGTGGAGGTTTCGGCGATCTCACTGCAAAAGTCGGGAATACGGAATAATAGATTAATCCCCATTCCTTCCGAGTTATGCCTACCGCGACCCCTTCGTCGGTCTTACTCGTAGATCCATAGATGACTATCGATTCGGTGGTCAGGGGCATATCCCCCGTCCATAGACTCCTCGGCGGAATCAGACTAGTGAATTTTCTGCCAACATTATATTTTGGAGTAATGTATTTTATTGTAGTACGTCCGCCTGGGAAGATCCCGGTTGTTCAATATAGTAGAGTGTCCCACATTCAGTGCACACCACTGACCCGCCTCGCAAAGGCGCAGAACTGTGTTTGTCGCCAGTTGTTTGCCAAGAATATCCAATGGGAGCAAGCCGAATATCATATCTAGTATCCGGTTAACAGATTGGTTCTAACCCCAGTAGACGTTTACTTTGAGTGCAGTCCACCACACACTGATACCGTACGATAATTTAGGACGTACAACAAACAGTTGCAGTTACAATCGTGTTACGAAGGTCGTGAAGTGCGTTCAAAATGTCGCGCAGAAATCGTCAGTGTTTAAGTTTGTTAGAGAAAAAATAATTTTTAGATAAGCTTAACTCTGGCAAGCACAGTTAGTAAGGGAGACGACCGTATTTTACTACCCCCATCGTGTTTTCTTTCCGGATAGTAATTAGGTTATAGAATTGATATGTGCAATATCGGAATATTAATCCTGCCTGAGCAAATTCTGCCGGAACTACCCTCATGCCGGTTTGTAATCAAAAATGCATAAAAGTGTAGAGGGCTGCGCAGGGCTTCCGAATTTGTGATCTTGCCTCCTCCAAACTTGCTGCAACATACTGATAGGAGAATGCAAAGGTGATTTTTGAGATCAAGGATCTACCTCTATCACGTTTACGGATACAATAAATCAAAGGTCTTAATGTCTTCTTTTCCAAAAACCAATCCTCCCTTGTCTAAACTTGCCGGAAATAGGTGGCAAGAGCGCGCAAGACCTGATATCCCTTTTCCGAAGAACCAATCGCGTTAGCTTGCCGGAAATGGGTGGCATGAGAGGCAATTTTGACAAACAAACTTATTTGAAATTTGACACACTTTCGCGAGGCAGTACTGTTTTTTCGGAAAGACGACATCAAGACCTTGGATTCCGCACCTAATTAAGCGCAAATCTCTATGAGGGTAGTTTTTCGAGCCCGACCATAACATTCACGTGCTTTCCACTTCTTCCAAGCGTGCGTGAGGCAGATTGGTTTTTCGGAAAGACAACGTCAATATCTTTGATTTGACTCCGCATTTAGCGTAAGCTTCGATAAGGGTACTTCGTCGACCTGAAGCATCAGCTTTACACGCTCCTGTAGCTCACTTCCAGCAAGAGTGGATGGGGCAAGATTCGTTTTTCAAAAAGAGAACGTCAAAACCTTTGATTTAACATCGTTATGTTATATATTTAGAGAGAAATGCAATGAGGGTACCTTTGCGCTCTCCTGCGAGGGTGTTGCGGTCAGTTTGGACGAGACAGGATCGCATATTCTGTAATGTCGATTCTATTGAGCGGGATGTCACTAAAATAGAAAGCAATGAAGAAACTACCGAGGAAGAGGATAACGTCAATGAGTTACCACGAGAAACTTTAATTTCTAATACAACAACAACAGTTGCTTATTTAAAAAAAAAGATTTACATGATAATTATAATATGTAATGAGGAACGTATTTGAACAATAAAGACGTTTTATGTTCCATACGCTTATATTAATAGGGGTCCTGCATTTATTTGTTTGCGTAGTCCGGATGGCGCAACGGTTAGCACGTTCGCTTTCTACGCACTGGGCCCCGGTTCGATTCCTACTGAATGCGGTAGTTTTCGATTACAAAAGGGAATTTACGTGTCGGACTACGAGCCCACTCAGCTGTTAAATGAGTACCCATTTATGGGGTAAATAACTCGGTTGAGCGTGTTGCTGATCACACACATCTGCACAAGACCGTCACGATCTAGAAAATGAGATTATCCTAACTCATCTCGAGGCCATGGTTCAAATTGGACTGTTGCGCCAGTTATTTATTTTTATTTATTTGTTAATATAAGTGAGCGTCTACTGTACTATCGAATAAGTTGAGAATAAAGAGCAATTTCTGAATATTTACTAACATAGTGCTGTCAATGCAGAAATTTTGTTTGTGACGGAAACTGAGATGCCAAGCTCCTATAAGAGTTTCTACGGTTTTCTGCCAGATGGTTATTGTTGTGGTAGCGATGCTTCGAATAATGCAGTTCTTCTTACATCGAGGGGGTTTGGCAGCTCTTGGCCGTCGATAAACGGGTCGTTCCGGTACGAAGAACCGGCTACCGTAGGAACGTTCTGGTAGATGGTGATAAAGTTGTGTCGCGATCATCATCATTCGGGAGCTTCCAACAATTTAAAATGCGGCCCATAACAAGTGGACATCCCTGCCTATACAAAACCCTAATTATTAATTAACATGGAATGCAATGAGACTCTTAGGTTTATGGTAGCGTGCCGAGTCAATCATGTATAAAACATACACTTCGTAACAAGGGAACCACCATTCCCGTACCTGGGGAAGCAGTCGACATTCTAATATTCCTTTGTACTAGTCTTACCCTATTGTCCCTTTCACAATGTAAAGACGTCCCATTTAACCTTGGCTGAGATGAGAAACCACATCATCACTCTAAGAGGGTATTTGACCATATTGGCAAAACAGTCCGGATGGAACCGCTCTCCTGGGGATCATCAAACTAACTCAGTATGCTTTCCAATAAAAAATATTTCTGATTAATCACACATAAGCGCATAAACACCTCCTTTAAGATGTAGAGTGGAATCTAAGTTGTAATGACTTAGTTTGGCTATCCACTACCACAAAAATGGAAATCATTGGAAAGTAATTCACACCCGTGTCGTATACAATGCACACTATACATACATACATAAAAAAATAAATAACTGGCGCAACAGTCCAATTTGAACCATGGCCACGAGATGAGTTAGCATCATCTCATTTTCTAGATCGTGACGGTCTTGTGCAGTGGTGTGTGATCAGCAACACGCTCAACCGAGTTATTTACCCCATAAATGGGTACTCATTTAACAGCTGAGTGGGCTCATAGTCCGACACGTAAATCCCCTTTTTGATCGAAAACTACCGCATTCAGTAGGAATCGAACATGGGGCCCAGTGCGTAGAAGGCGAACGTGCTAACCGTTGCGCCATCCGGACTACTATACATACATACATACTACATAAATATTACATACCTTTAAAATATATTTTATTTTATTGTATATACTCGAACGTACTCACCAATGATAGGCAGCAAATTTTCGCTTAAGTTTAAAAGTTCTGACTGCAGAGAAATGCTGTTCTCCAGAACAGCCAACCAAAGGTCAAGCCCTTCTTCGATGAGGTAAATGTGACAATTTTCTTTAACATTAGTACTCATTCCAATAACGGCATACAAGAACGGTACTAAATTTGTGGGAACATCACACAGTGCCTTTACAATTTGTTGCTAAAATAAAGCTTATAATTATACCCAGAAAATAGAAATATAACAATACTAACCAATGTAGATATTATAGCACACCGCAGCATATTGAATTCAGCGCTTTCTTCCCAGAGTTGAGGAAGATATGTTATCAAATTTTCGGCATGAGAGGAAATATTGTCGCTCATTTTATCAATAAGAAACGACATTATATTCAAAATATTCATCTTGAAATGAAATTATTATATTATTAACAACTAAATAG
Source organism: Chloromyia formosa (assembly GCA_964017055.1). Classification (NCBI taxonomy): domain Eukaryota; kingdom Metazoa; phylum Arthropoda; class Insecta; order Diptera; family Stratiomyidae; genus Chloromyia; species Chloromyia formosa. Next base: position 66,723,778 of record OZ024818.1, read on the forward strand.
TCTTGCTTACAGTTTACCTTTGTTTCGCACTCGTTTGCTTCTTTTAGTAATGAGAAGAGAGCCGAAAATGAAGGTTCAAGATATGGTAAGAAGGATGTGGATTCAAATTCGAAGTCATCTAAAGCTGCCATTAACGTCCTGTTATAATTTAAAAAAAGTATATACCTATTATTTAAAATACTCGTATATTTTTCGATTGTTTAGCCTAGAACAGTTTTCGAAGCGAAATTCAAATTTAACATAAATATTTCGATTACGAATTCATTGATGGCGAATATGTAAGATTTTTTTTCACAATTCATTCCCTTTCACTGTGAACACAGTACTAGGCTGTTAGTTCTTTGTTAAAGTGCTATGAAATTCGATTTTGGTACGCATACATTCGAATCAGTTGTTGTTCGACAGTAAAATAATAAAACCTCATCGAGTTTTCCTGCTATTGGCCTTTATTCATCTTTCACCACTAAACAGAGCGTGTGTGCTCCGTTCTTTCCTTATTTTTTATGTCCTTTTTGTTGCTGTTGAAATCTAAACGCAGCACGGCCAAAAGAATATTTTAATTTTTCAGTTCCTTTTCCAATCTCAACCGTCTACCATAACCACATTAATGCAAATTACTTGTTTTTTTTTCCTTAAAACTTATTACATTTAAGAAGCAACTACCAAAAATCGAAGAAAAATTGGGGTCGGGTGAAAAAATCGATCTTTTTGCATCGATTCCACTGTGTGTGCGAAAAGTACGGCAAATTTTGGACAGCATGTCGAATGCGCATTTAGCCTGGTTGATACGACGAGTGATGTCATGCTCCATACCACAATTGTCGGTTACAATGCTACCCAGTTAGACGAAATTGTCCACCTTCTCTAGCGGCTGCCCATTAATATTGATGACAAGTAAGATTTCTTTTTCGCCACGGCGGGCTAAGAACCTTGGTCTTGTTGGTGTTAATCTTTAGCCCAACCGTGCTCGCCTCCCTCTCGAGATCTAAGGCCATTGCATTTAGATTCATAATTTGTTGGAGAGCAGGCATATGTCGTTAACGTATCTTGCAGATAAGTCTGTTAAGGCCCATCCTCTGTGTGGTCGGTCCTTGACCGTCTGGATCGTTGTCCTGCAATTATCTCGGTCACGTGACTGCGTCCTTCAATCTTAGAAGCCTGGTAGTTGCGCGGCGTCTGCATTTACTGACCTCTCCCAACGAGCTCTCGGCCGTCCTCGCAGTCTCGCTCCGTCGTATCGTCGTCCATTCATTACTCTCTTTGGCATGCGATCATCGTCTATTCGTTGTATGTACATGCCTTGAAGTAGTTGTACTTTGATAATTTTCGAAACTTCCAGCTCATCGTACAGTTCGTACGACCCATGGTTGTACCGGATGCGCCATCCATTTCGATCGTAAACAGCCTCGAAAATTCGCCGCAGAACCTTGCGTTCGAATTGTGTCTGGCATTTTTCCGGAGGCTTGAGTTATGGTCCATATTTCGCAGCCATAGCATAGCACTGCTTGTCACTCGTCAGCGCCCGGCGTGTTATTTCGTTTTAGTGACCGCAACGCGAGATCAACTTCCTCTACTGTCGGGGGTAGTATGGGTCGGCCTAGATTAACAGTATCGTCAAGAGCTTCTTGTGTAGGGATGTTAGATGGTAGATTCAGAAGCTCTTCAAAATAAGAGGCCCATCGTTTGTTAATGCTATCGGTGTCGCTGATGATGTTTTCATCCTTGTCCTTACAGAGGCTAATCCTTGGTTGATAGCCATTCTTAATTATATTTACTAGTTTGTACGCTTGTTTGGTGTTCCTATTAGCTAAGTTTTCGTTAATATTCAGCAACTGCTCGTCAAAGTATTTACGTTTCTTATGTCTAATTATTCTATTCGATATTCGCTGTAGCCCGTCATTTTTTTCTCTTTTGGCTCTGGTTCCTCGTTGAATTCATTGTCTATAGGACTCGTTTCTCGCATCAAGTGAATTTTTACATTCTTTGTCGAATCAATTTCGCGCTTAACGGACTCTATATCCCACGATCTTCTCTGCGACCTCTTTGATGGTACTCTTGAGTTCTTACCAGAACCCATGGACGCCTGTGTTGCTGATGGTGTGTAGCATAGGTGTTAGTCTTTCCTTAAGGGCGGTAGTATACGCCACCGCCGAAGCATCGCTCAGAAGTTTATCAACCGCAAAGATTTTAGGAGGGCTGATTCCCAATTGGCGGAATGAGGAACTTCTACATCTGTAGTTCGTCTTCACCAAGTGATGATCTGAGTCGCAGTTTGCTCCTCGATAGGAGTGGACATCCATCACACTAGACGCCCATCTCAAATGAGGACGTGATCAATTTGATTGACGGTATGTGCGTCCGGAGATTTCCAGGTCTGCTTATGAATGCGTTGATGCGGGAAACACGTTATGATCAGATTCCTGGCCGTTGTCGTTATATTTTTCATGGAGACTGTGGCCTCCAGTGGTCCCCCGGTGCCAACAGCAGCAGTTTGACGTCGTTTCTTGAAAGTGAGTCTCAAGGCGGGCATATAACTCGTATTTTACTGCGTCTTCTTTAACTTCAGTGGGGGTGTGCACATTGATGGGCCAGAGGCTGAAGAATCTTAATGCGAATCGCACACAGCCGTTCATTTATGGGTTTGAAGCCAATAATGCGCGGCTTGAGGTGATTGCTCACTATATATAAATGCTACTCCAAACTCTTTGTGGCCCGATGGTTTGCCACTTCTAAAAATTGTGTGCGATTTCTTGTCATTGATCTCGCTGCCAAGCCAATTTGTTTCCTGAACTGCAGTAATGCTCACTTTGTACTTTTCGGCCTGTTAAAGGAGGGCCTTCTCGGCCTTCAGGAAGCGTACATTCCACGATCCGAAATAATAATCCGTTAGTCGTTTGCATTGTCGTCGTTGTTGATCCGTCCAATCCGAGGCTTTGGTTCCAGGTTTCTTGATGTGGGGTGGTTTTTACAAGGACGAGTTGTCAACACATCGCTTAACCCCATTCAAGGGGTGGCCTCGGAGATAGCTGCTTCAGATGGTTTAATAAACGTGCTGGAGTTCACACAACTACGTTGCAGGTCCAACTACACAAATCATTCCATCCTACTAAACCTGAGACGTTTAGGTGTTGGTCAGCCATTCAGGCTACCGCTATCTTCCTTTTTCCAAACTGTCTTATCGCTAAGACTTGGCCGTCAGTGGTTTGACACAGTTCCGTTACCATGGGGCGCCCACGTGAAGGACTATGGAAAATGTCTTTTGAAACACATCGCCAATCAGTATGGGGAATAGGATCGGTGAGAGGATGCACCCCTGCCAAACTCTATTCCGGATCTCAAAGTCAAAGGGTTAGGTTAGGTTAAAAGGGTTGCTTAAGCACACTTAGACCACCATTGGGTCCGTTGTGAAACCCCTAGACTCAGCAACTGAGACCAACGCAATCGTTAAACCAGCCAGAGCTCATAATGACACCTTGCTTTTATGCAAAACTCGACATTTCGCGCCATCGTAGGTTACCTTAATAATAGCCAAAAACTTCTCGGGGATGCCTCTCGTGCGCAAAGCCGCCCATATAGAATCCCGATTCACACCGTCGAAAGCCTTCTCGAAATCAATGAAAAGCAAGTTAAGCGGAAGTAGTCCGGATGGCGCAACGGTTAGCACGTTCGCCTTCAACGCACTGGGCCCCGGTTCGATTCCGGGGATTTACGTGTCGGACTATGAGCCCACTCAGCTGTTATATGAGTACCCATTATGGGATAAATAACTCGGTTGAGCGTGTTGCTGATCACATACCTCTGCACAAAAACCGTCACGATCTAGATAATGAGATGATGCTAACTCATCTCGAGGCCGTGGTTCAAATTGGACTGTTGCGCCAGTTATTTATTTATTTAAGTTAAGCGGAAAATCGTATTCAGCGCATTTTGTTAATTGCCTTGATCCCTCCAGGGACATGAGCGCGGCAATATCTCTAGCATTTCTCTGCCTTGTTGACGTTTTGATAGCATAGCTACTTTTTGGAAGTGCAGTTGCTAGCATGCACCTCCTATCCGCGCCGTCTTTATACTGACAAGCTCGGAGCACTGTGAGAGTTCTATTAGTACCCACAGGCAGTTTTTGATCGTGCCGAGATTTGAACTCCGAGCTCTAGATTAAGCACACAAACGTCTCTCCAATTATTACAGTCTGAAAGGCTACCCTTTTTTGGAAGTTTGATGATCAATCCTTCCTTCCACTCAGTGGGAAAGGTCTCTGTGTTCCAGGTTCCACAGTTTATTAACAAGTGGGTGCAGAAACTCGGTAGTTACGCTTGGCGCTGCTTGGTAAAGTTCGGCAGGAATACTGTCGAGTGTCGTCGCAAGTTACACGGTTCACTACCGTGTTTACTAATCGTTGTTTGATGCAACGTTCGAAAAGTTTACTAATAGGCAGGAAAGATATTGGTCGATAGTTTGAGTTTGCGATACTCGTACCTCCCTTGAATCTGAGTACAACTAATGCTCTTTTAAAGGATGAGGGAAAGCAACTTTCTTTGAGACATAAAGATTGACACTAGATTCCTTACACTTTTTAATGTAGTAACTAAATCTCGTCATATCCTACCGCGTTATTATTTTTGTAATTATTTATAAAAGTTGATACTTTTGTGCAGTTAAGTGCAAGTTCGAGTTGGTGTTTCATCCATTCGGCTATTTTTTTTTTACCTACTGTCGAGAAAGAGTTGTTGTTGTTGTGGTAGGGATGCTTCAAATACTGCAGTTCTTCTTGCATCTAGGGGGTTTGGCAGCTCTTGGCCGTTGAAAAACGGGTCGTTCCGGTACGAAGAACCGGCTGCCGCAGGAACGGTCGAGAAAGAGTCGTTCACGTCGTTTGCCATAATTTTACTTCTTTTGCTGAACAAGTTGGTAAATTCGAGTATCTATGCGGATATCTTCTTGATTTGTTAACCGACTATTGTTGACTATTTCCCAAACTTTTTTTTATTGTTTTTACAAGGCTTAATTTGACGTTGGAAATGGTTTCTCTTGGCAATTTGAGTATTTTTAATTATTTTATTTCTATATTTTATATAAGTTTAAGAACCTTATATCGAATGTTTGGGTATTTAGTCGCCTCTTAAGCCGGCCATATACGTTCTGGTATACCTTCACAGGTCTACTGTAGTGTCTGTTGTCTCGCTGCACAGGCGTCCAGACCTGTACAGTTGTACTTGTGCAGGTATACCTCAAGGTATATCCGAGGCACATGCTGATGTCTTTAGGGTCCATGAAGGATTTTAAACACTACTGACAGCTGTCGCCCATATTGAAACTTGGAGAGAATTATCACTGATTTGTTTTCCAATAAATTGGACTATATGTATGTGTAGTCTTTGGATGTGTGTTAACCTTTATAGGGAATGTTATACAAGGGAATAACTTTAATAGAAACAGGTTTAGATAATGAGCAAATATTGAAAAGAGATATTTTTTTATACGTCTGATCACTTGCCAATGACAGTTGATATAAAACCACAACAAGGTTTCGGTAGAAACGTCACAGTTAATATACCCGATTGAGAATACTTTCCGATAGATGAGTGTGGACGCAGAACGACTCTGAACCTTTTTACGGTCGGCCCCAAGATAGAAGCTGGTGTTGGTGCAGCAGCCTTTTCGTCAGAATTTCAATGCAATCTATCCTTCAGGCGAAAGTGCTTGCAACTCAGAAAGCAGTCAAAGTGGTTACATTCGGACAATGAGGTAGCACTAAAAGCATTAGAGTCTATTATCATCAATTAGAAGACAGTACATAACTGCCCTCCAAACGTTGGGGACCGCTAGGACGGTTATTCCGGCGGGTCCCGAGCCATAGTGGGGTTCTATTTAACGAAATCGCGGATGGATTAGCTAAAGCCTCGACCGAGGGACAGCTGAAGGTTTGTCGATGCCAATACAGACATCTAAGAAGAAACTGGACGATAAGATGAATGGGCTGGTCAACGCAAACTGGCATAATACAAAAAACTCCAGAAAAACGAAAATATTCTGGCACTCCTACGACAGAAGAAAGATCAAAAGCCTCCTGGAATTACCGAGAAGACAGTGCACACTAATAGCGGGCATACTAATGATGGGGCACTGTTTGATAGGGATACACGTGGCTTCGGGAATTGCAAGCTACCAAATACAGAGGAAACTCTAACTCCTACTGGGCGACTATCCAATTCGCGCCAGGAGAAGGTTAGCCTACTTTATCAACGACCTGGAAGAAGTTGCAGGTCTCAGTTTGGAAAGCCTATGGAGCTTCGCTAAGGAGTCAGGATTCTTCGATTTCAACAATGATCTTGATCCTTCGAGCTCAACAATAATCTCTTGGTAAGGACTAACGCCGAAATGCGTATCGTGAGTACGTGGTATCACTATGAACCCAAGTGATCTATGTGGAGCCTTTAGGCTACCATCTAACCAAATCTAACCTAAATGAATGATTGTCGTTAAATATTATACGGTTGTATTGTGGTATGGTTATATCTATGTTGATGTTCTTTATATTTTACAAATTTAGCATGTTTCCCCCTACTGCGATCTCTCTTTATTTGCCCTAACCCCTAATTGAGTACCAACTACTCCCATATGGCTTAGTTGACGTTTCGTTAGCATATACTGGTTTCGGACGTTTGGGCATGGGGTTATCGGCCATTCGTTGTACATGTCCAGCCCATTGAAATCGTTGAAGTTTGACGATTTCCAATTTTAGTTCTTAGCTCACTTAAAATAAATAAATAACTTGTGTAAATTCGTTCGTAGAAAATAAAAATAAATAACTGCAAGAATCCCATTTGAACCTCGAGATGAATTAGCATCATTTCATTTACCAGATCATGACAGCGTGTCGTGTGCAGAGGTGTGTGATCAGAAACACGATTAACCGAGCTATTTATCCCAAATGGGTACTCATTTAACAGGTGAGTGGGCTCATAGTCTGACACGTAAATCCCCTTTTTTATCGAAGACTTTTGAATTCAGTAAGAACTGAACCGGGGCCCAGTGCATAAAAGACGAACATGCTACCCGTTGCGTCATCCAGACATATATGTAGTCCGGATGACGCAACGTTAATTAAAGTTAACGTAAATTACGTAACGTATTTAACAATACGACTACGAAAATATGTTATGTGTGTTAGTAAAATATATAAAAAAAAAAGAAGACATTTTATTACACTTACTTAGCAGCTTCTAGTCGCACAACCATATTTTCATTATGATCAAGTAAATTAAGACACAGTTCGTAGACTTTCGGTCGCAATTGTTTGAACAATTTAACTCCAGACCATTTACCTAAAATAAAACAATTTATTACCGATTAAACCACAATATGACCTACACATTGCTTGCCTATTAGCCAAATAGCTCTTCTCCGCACTATGCGAAATGCATTTGATTTTATAGCAATTTCACTACACAGCTGATTTGTGAACCACGAATCGAAGTCCACCTGTAATAATAATTGTTTAACTCGTATATTTAATGTGTAAAAATGTACATAGAGGGTAAACTGGAAAATTCAAATTGCAACGCCTGGATGATAGCAGAATGCTTAAGCTAGTTTTGAAAAGCAGCATCGGCAGAACAAGACGAAAGACCGAGGCTCGATTGGAAGGCTCAGTTGATGTGGACGCAGAACAACAACTAGGCTGTCGAAATTAGAGGACGCGGTCATCTAACCGAGACAACGACGGAACGTCGCACCGCAATAATGATTGTGTGTGTGATTGAAATGTATGCTGATATACGTCTACATGCTAATGTAGTTTTTAACGAAAATATTAATATTATAGGAATGCATAAGTACAATACCTTACTTCCGACAAAAAATTAAAATAAAGGTGTTCCACGGAATGAAAAGGTCAATTAGACAAATATAAATAAGAACAGGAAGATCGGTGTCAGTACCTCAATTTTTTAAGAGAAAATTATAGACGTATGAAAGTTACGAAAAAAATTGGAAGCAAACAGAACATTACAAAGAACATATCCTGGAAGCTGCCCCTAAAAAGTAATTAACCGTAAATTAATAACAACAAACAACCGGGGTATCTCAGCGCTCTCCAATACGTGGTTTTTGCAGAAAAACAGAGATTAATAAATGACCGAATAGAAGTCCGGACTTTAATGCCATTTAAGATCATTGAGGAATATTAACTTCAAAAGTTTATGAAGGTGGGAGTCAAATATTAACACATATTGGCGAAATAGGTCCGATCCGCAAAATTAGAGGATCTTACCATTACTACTAAACAATATCATTTCGCACTATTGTGTGCGGTTACGTTATTCATATCATTCAATTTTCTGTTTCTGTTGCATGTTCCAACACCGACAACGTTGACATTTTATAACGTTCCTGCGGCAGCCAGTTCTACGCACCGAAGCGACCCGTTTTTACAAAGGCCAAGAGCTACTAAATGCCTTCAATGCAAGAAGGATGTGTGTCTGTGTGTTACATGCTATATTCGTTTTTTTTTGTGTTTATTGGACGCAACACATCTCGGCGCAACTACTTTCAATACTACTTCTTCGCGCCGGCATTGGCCAAGAGCTGCCAAACCTCTTCAATGCAAGAAGGATGTGTGTCTGTGTTACATACTGTATTCGTTTTTCGTGTTTATTGGGAGCAACACATCTCGGCGCAACTACTCGCAATACTACTTCTCCACGCCGGCAACCCAGGTCCTTGGATCTGTTGCGTATGCAATAGAGAGCTGCATCCTAATGCGACGTCAGTGGGATGCAACTGCTGCGACTAGTGGTGTCACCTGAGGACCTGCTACGGTCTAAACTATCGCAGGAACTGGAATCCTTCATTTACTGCCCGTCAGTGCAGAAATCGAGGTCCACAAGCAGCGAGCTCGTCAAACACGCCTCACTTTCCTACACCAGTGACCACCCACACGAGCTTTCAGTCAAACCCAACGACCCCTGCGAATAGACCCAGTGGGATTCTCCAACAAAACAACCTTACGCCTACACCGATCGCCATTTTCGATACGCTCTCACTCGTCCAACTAAACTGCAACGGGCTGCAACTCGCTTCATTCATGGACAGACACCGCATTCAAGTTGGAGCCATCCAGGAGACAAAACTACACATTCGTCCCTCAACGCTCATGGAGATTACATCATCATAAGGAAAGACAGGTTAACCAACGCTGCAGGAGAGCTCGCCTTCATCATTCACCATTCCGTACAATACCGGGAAATAGATGTCACCAACAACGACATCACCATGGAAGTGCAAGACATCGCCATAAATCAGGCAATGTTGATATTGAAATTTACAACATATATATTCTCAGTTGTCCCTCAGGTTACCATGCAAATATCAACACTTACCTCACTGGTCAACAACGTCTCCTGCTTGGTGACTTTAACGCCATGAACTCTGGCACTCACATCTTAACAACGACGCCAGAGGTATCTCCATTGCAGAACAACTTGACGCTTCAGACTTCTCAACACTGAATGACGACACGCCCACCCGTATTGCCAGTACCTGTTCCAGCTCTCCGGACATCATGATTGCCAGTGCTAGCCTCATAAATGAAACACAATGGGAGTCGGTCCATACACTATCATCGGACCACTTACCAATCGTGATAAGGCTTGACAAACCGACAGATATCGTATCTGTCGAACATCGCACTTTTGTCAACCACAACAAGGCTGACTGGAATAGCTTTACCGAATATACTAGTGCTAAATTCCTCGCCCTCCCAACTCCACCGACGTACGTAAGGCCGAGTCCAATATCAGGAAAGTCCTTAATAAAGCGACTGCCAAATTTATTCCTGCAGGACGCATTCCATAACCGAACTGCAGACAACATACCTGTCTTCACTTCGGACGAAGTGGCTGCAGCAATCAGGAATACAAACAACTGGAAAGCCTTGGGGCCTGATGTAATCTCAATGGCAATGCTTAAACAGCTCGACTCACCAGCTATCGAATACCTCACGGCTACATTCGACCTATGTATCTATCACATCACTGATCGTTCCGGAACTCTGGAAGAAAGGGAGAATTATCCCAATCTTAACACCTGGAAAAAAAAGCGACATTCGGCGAGTCCTATCGTCCCATCACACTTCTATCACCAGTTGCCAAAACGCTCGAAGCACTAATCCACCCTGTTCCTGCGGCCCACATCCAGCTTGCAAGCCTCCAGCACGGCTTCAGAATGATGACGACTACGGCCATTACAACTCGCATCCACAATGGTCTTAATCAACCTCGTCCATGTCACAGAACAATTCTGGTGGTACTTGACCTGTCGAAAGCCTTCGACACAGTCAGCCACTGAGCAATTCTGTCCGACATATACAATGATCTCTTCCAACGCAAACTACAAAATGGATTGCTAATTATCTCGCGGGCAGGCAGTCCTACACCGAATTCAGGAGCAAGAAATCGAAGCTAGGGAAGATTAAACGAGGTGTGCCACAAGGAGGAGTTCTGTCTCCCTCCTTGTTCAACCTTTACCTATCTGGAATTCCATCTCCACCTGAAGGAATCCAAATTATCTCCTATGCTGACGACTGCTCCATTCTGGCAACAGGAAAAAACATCACGGAAATGTGCGAATGAATAAATGATTACCTGGAAGAGCTTAACTCCGTCTTCACGGGCAAGAATTTAACTGTATATCAGGGCCTAAATCCTCGGCAAACTTGTTTACCACCTGGACGAAGGAAGTCAAGATTCAACTTGGGATCTCAATTGGCAATCAACTTATTCCAACCGTGAACCATCCTAAAATTCTAGAAGTAACCCTGGACAGCATCGCCACGTCATCCCCCCATGATTCAACCGTGTGTAACAGGATGCGCGGAAGGAATAAAATCCTGAAAGCTTTGGCCGGTAGCGCCCGGGGCAAGGGTAAAGAAACCCTACTGGTCACATACAAAGCAGTCGGAAGGTCAGTAGCCAACTATGCGGCTCCAGTGTGGTCACAGAATCTCTGTGACACACAATGGAATAACAGTCAGGCTTGCCAAAACGCCACTCTCCGTACTGTGACTGGCTCTCTCCTGATGTTATCCCAGGACCATCTGCATCAGGAAACAAGGATGATGCCTCTAAGGGACCACAACAAGCGTCTTGCGAAACAGTGGGTTGTGGCCGGAGGGAACACCCCTACACCGACCTCATGGACAAGACACCGCCACCAAAACATGTCAGGCGTGATTTGAGGGACCTCGAAAGAGACGTCCAGAAGGGTACCCTTTGACAACAACGCATACATATCACAACCACCAGCTATTTCTCCCGATGAGAGAATACTTCCAAGAGCAGCGAGAACGACACTTGCCCAACTTCGGTCGGGCTGGTGTTTGCGTTTTAACTCCTACCTATCTCGCATTGGCCGGAATGTCACGAACACATGTTTGTTAGGTTAAGATATAATGTAGACCTACATACAATACGAATGGTATACTTCTCAATGGCACAGACAATACTGCAATATGGTATTGAAATCTGGGGTTCAGCGCTTACTACATACATCGCACCTCTGCAAAATCTGCAGAATGTTATAATAAAAGTATGTTTAAAGAAATCTAAATTCTCCTCTACGACTGAAGCATTTCGCGAATTCCATGTAATGAATCTTCGTCAGTTATTTTTATTTGCTGCATTAAAATTTATGAAGGTTCATAGAGAACAATTTGATCCACATTTGACCGGCTACCAAACAAGACGACAACTTACGTATCCAATCGCAACGGTTCGCTGTAAAAAATCATTAACTGGGAGACATTTAAATATATTGGGTCCTAGAATTTATAACAGTCTCCCAATTGAAATAAAGCAAAATTTGAACATTGGAAATTACAAACTAAGACTAAAAAAATTTACGTTTAATAACACACACTATTTGCCACATTTTCTAAAAGACTGAATTTCCCACACTCAACTTAAATTATTATAGTTTATTTTTTGAATTATCAAATCGTACATTTTTTTTAAAAGCTGTATTTCCGTTATTGTTTTTTTTTCATTCGAACTGAATTTGAATTACTGAAAAAAGGATGACAATGAAAATTTTAAATATTGTAATAACTTGATGAAATTGAATATCAGTAAAAATTTGGATGGCTGTCACCGCATTCGCGCTCAAGGTAAAACTTATGCGAATGCGAGCTAATATATAATATGTATGTCATAAATATTGTTTAGTTTTATACTCATGAATTGCCTGCAATAAAGAATAATAACATGCCCCGCATGCAATGGTAGACCTCACGATGTGAACCACATTTTTAACTGCCCAGCTGCACCCACACACCTGACCCCCAGGTCGTTGTGGGAGAACCCCGTAGAGGCAGCTATTTTCCTGTCGCTTAACACCGAGGAAGACGAAAAACAATAACAACATGCAACACACTCACACAACGAACTTCTGACCATTGCTACAACAACAACGACATTTTATAAAACTCTTATAAAATAACTCATGTAGTGTAATATGGAAACTTTGGATGGTAAAATATCTTTTATAAAAAAAGTTTTAATAAACTTTTATTAAAATATCTTTTACAAAGAACTTTTATAGTGTAATAGCCACCTTAGATATTTGAATTGATTTGACCATTTGATGGTCTCCGGATGGCAGAACAGATAACCAGATTGACTATATAACCATTTCCAAGCCATGGAGGAACTGTATCTTAGACGTCAAGTCGAAGCGGGGTGCTGATATTGGCAGCGATCACCAACTTGTGTTCGCAAAAGTACGCTTACGAACGGCAGCGATCCATTGCCCTAAAAATGCAAGAATCTTGCCACGTTTTAATGTGCAAAAACTTAAAGATCCATCCATAAAACGTTCTTATTCCACCGCCTTGCACAAAAGAGCTAATGCACCACCACCTTATCAGACTCCTACAATTGATGATATATGAAACGTCGCTAACGACTCATTTATTTCGTGCGGTGAAACTTTTGCGGGCAGATTGGAGCGTGCAAAGAAGCGTAAGATAGGACAAACGCAATAACATCAATGCATTAGCGGAGAAGGCAGAGGAAGCTGCTTGGTTTATCAAGCCATTAAATGGCTGCTCTTTTGCAACTAAACATCCCGTGAAAGATAAAGACGGGTCCCTACTGGCCACTGATGAGCACCAACTGCGATGGTGAAGAGAGCACTTTATTGAAGTCCTCAACAACACTTTTGGACATTCGAACTCATCTTCACTAGAAGCAGAAAATATTCCGCAAATAGCCAGAGTCGGTATCAGCCCACCATCTAAGCTGGAAGTAACTGTGGCTATTAAATCGATGGAAGCGGGTAAAGCCCCGGGGATAGATGGAATTCCGGTGGAATTCTTTAACGCGGATATCAACGCTACTGCGGATATTCTTCTCCCCCTTATCCAAGAGTGTTGGGTAACCGAAACTCTCCCTAAAGAATGAAAGAAGGGCGTCATTATTAAGATCCCGAAGAAAGGTAACCTGAAGGATTGTAATAATTGGCGTGGAATTTGCCTCCTCCCCGCAGTCTTCAAGCTGATGGCAAAAATAGTCTTAGACCGTAAACATACAGTTGACCACACACTGAACGATGAACAGGCGGCATTCGCGAGGGCTTTTCATGTAGCGACCACATCAACGCCACCTCACACAACAACCTCTGAATTACACAGCCCTGCTTCGGTTTTGTCGAATGAATGCGACCAAGTGTTTCCGAAGGGAATTTTTGCGCTGAAAAAGAATCCGGAGTTCAAAATGTTCCATCACGTCAAGTTTTCGAAAAAAAGGGGTTGAAACCCCAAAAATGGCGTTTTTGGCGGTTTTTGAGAAATTATTGTGCTAAATCTATATGCGTCAGAAACTTCGCTCTTATCACAAATTAAAACCTGGAGTATGCCCTTTCAAACGAGCTATAGATGGAATTGATTGCATCAACCCTTTAAGCAGGGGGTGTGTTTTTGTCTAAGATTTTTTTGAAAATACTAACAAAAAACACTAGCCAAGTGCAATACACCGATTTTCTTAAAACTTGGTACACTACTAAAATAACGAAAAATATTTCACACGTCTTTTTTATATAGGCCTGTTTTGAGTTTTAAGGGTAGAAAACATCCTTTTAAGGTTTAAGGGATAAAATCAGTATCTTAGAAAAAATTTGCTAGATGTACACGAAACTCGTTACTCGGGGGTTTTCGGGGTTGCTGATTTCAAATATAATTTGATTTTAAAAATTAAAAATGGTGGATGCAATATGGCGGATGAACAAATTAAAAATTAATCGGATTTGCTTGAAACTTATTCCTAAGGGGTTTTCGGTGAAGCTGGTTAACAAAACAGGAATATTTGCACACTAAGATACAAAATAGTAAAAAACAAGACCATTTAGCCATAGAAATTCTTTCTATGTTGCCCAGAGTGCACCACGAGGAGGCGATCTAAAATACACTTGTTCTGTACCGAACATTGAACTTCAATCATTTCACAATAACTGTAAAAATTCCGACCTAGTTAAATATTCGACACCACGCATTTTTTTCTTCTGCTGTTTTCATTTCTTGTAAATTTTGCCGTGGTGTACTGACCTAAACTAACATTGTTTCATTTCATTCAATTATTTGTAAAGTAGCATTTATTCATTTGTATATTTTGTATATAAAGTCAATCAATATTAATAAAGTTTGTTAGTCATTCATCAACTACTACGGTCTTGTCATTCAACCATTGACTGACTATCCTCTACCCATTGACCATCATCTATCTACACATTGACCATCCTTCACCCAGAACCTTGGTTCTCAGCGTACTACTACCATTGAACGCTGAGAATTGCCTGGTACTTATCATCGTCTGGTGTGGACGATCTTAAGGACGGCATCCTATCAACTGAGGCAAAGGACTTGGCCGTAGGCACAGTCCATTACAAAGGTCCGTCGAGCCGGATTTCTTGATCCGCCCAGCTAAAAGAAAACTCAAAAACACGTTTTGCTCTTCATTGACTGCGGTTGTGTTATTTTACGCACAAGCACGCACTCATTCCGTTCGTTCGACTGTTGTATGAAGCTGTTGTATGAAGCACAAGCTAGCACTCATTCTTGACTGTTATTGTGTGGAACACAAGCTAACACTCGAGCATCTAAGACTGTTGTTGAAATATCTTTAGCATCAAAATTTTCTAACACCAATCTTCGGCTGATTGCCTTTGCCAAGTTACCACAACCTCCCAAGTCTCCTAAAGTTTCCCAAGTCTCCCAAAGTCTCCAAACGTCCTGAAACATTTTAAGACCATCACCATGGAGGCCCTCCTACCTGAACAGAAAACCCTAGTTGAAACCTTGGAAAGGCTGGAGAGAAACTTTCAGAAGGATTCCAGTGACAGGAAGACGGAGGACTACTACCGGAACAAGCTGTCCCAAATTGAAGATACGTTTGCGACATTCAAAACAAATCACGAGGAGATCCTTGCCGCAATCGAATCAGATCATCCTTACATAAAAGGGAAATTCTTTGAGGCGACACTGGGCATCTACAAAAAGGTGCAACAGTTATATCTACAATTAGGGCTTCCCCCTACCGTCAGGAGGCTCTGGCAATACCAGGCCCAAGTAGGGAGACGCACAACAGATTAGCTGTTTCTAGTGACAGCGGGCCGAGCAAACCGGAGGGTGTGCGTCAGCATGTCACTCCATCCAAGGCCCGCGCTCGGGATAGACGTAATGCCATTCGCGTCCGCGATTATATCACAGCCGTCGATATATCGCAGAGGACCGAGAAACAGGTGGAGTCCTTAGAGTGGGCTCTGAGCGTTATTGCCGAGTTCCCGGAAGATAGCGGGATAGTCAAACGGCAAAGATCCACGGAGGATCAGGTGGAGGGCCTGAAACGCCGGAAGACAGTCGAGACCATTGACTCAGCCCCTTCCTACGCGAAGGCGGTCAGGGGCTGGATTGTGCTGGCGGTGGTCGACCGAAATGACGCCGATGGGGGCATTTCGGTAGATAATTGGAGGAAGGTCGAAGGCACTTTGACCGTAAACTTCGAAAGTGTCATAAATGCCTAACCGGGTCGCCTCCGGACTGCGAAGACGGAGGCTGGTATCAGAGCCGGATAAAACTCATGAAGTTTGCAGATGAGCGGTCTGCAGCGATGTTCAAATTTGCCATTAGTAGAGCGGGTGAGGTCTGGCCAGGCGCCAGGCTGGAAGTAGTGGCGAAAGACGATATTCCTTCGCGTCCAAGGGCTCGTGCGTGGTTACCACCCTTTGTCTCCGACAAGGAGCAAATACTGCGTAATATCCGCACTTGTAATCCGGAAATTCCAACTAAGGACTGGCGGATCGTCAAGCTGGAGGACCCAGTTAAGGACTGCAGATGTGCGGTCCTATTAATAAATAAGGAATCACTGGCTCCCCTTGTTAAATCGGGCGGAGTTGTGAGGCTTGGATTTATCAAAATCAAGCTGAGTATTTACAAAAGTGACTTGAAAAGGGCGCATAAATCACAAATCATTCCAATGGAGGATGAGGCGAACACAGCCGAATCTTCTTCCTTTGGAGCATCAAAGCTTGCCGAGGAGGGCACGGACGACGACTCTGTGCCACTCAGTTCGGATCTGGCTGCGTTGGATGATACCTCCCAACCTTCTTTTGTGCACGATTCCCTGGAATCCGACACGGAGGGGGAGGCGGATGTCACAGTTATTGAAGGGAACGAGTAATGGTTAGGTTTCTTCAAATAAACCTTCACCATTCGAAAGCAGCCTCGGCTGCCCTTCTTCTTCGGCTGGCGCGCAGTGAAGAAGATATCGTCATGATTCAGGAACCTTGGACTGTGCACGATCTCGTCAGAGGTCTAGGGTCTCCTGATTATATTACTTTTTATACTAAAGGCCAGGGTAGACCACGTTCTTGAATTCTCGTCAGGAAAACTGTCAAGGCCTTCCTACTATCTAATTACAGCGAGAAGGACTCTTTGGTGGTCTGCCTGGAGCTCAAAGGTAAGGTTTATTGGGTTGCATCGGTATATATGCCGTATGACAATGTAGGCATGTTCCCCTCTTCCAGTTTGAGGGGGGCCATTGAAGCAGCGCGATCATCGAAGATCAGTATGATCCTTGGTTGTGACTCTAATGCGCATCACGTGGTTTGGGGTAGCTCAGATACCAATGAGCGCGGTGAATCTCTTCTCGAGTACATTATGGGAACTAATCTCATAATCTGCAATGTGGACCGCGAACCCACTTTTATAACAAAATCCAGACAGGAGGTATTAGATATGACTTTGGCATCGTATGATATCATTCATCTTATCAGAGATTGGAGAGTGTCGTCGGAACACTCCTTCTCTGACCATCGTTACCTTCAGTTCAGCTTGGCTGAGCGCCCTGAAGCAATTCAACGTACTATTAATCGTAGAAGGATAAATTGGCCAAAGTATCGTGACGCTCTTTGTGAAGAGCTGCCTTTACTACCACCAATGCCATGCAATGAACAGGAGCTAGACGATATGGTTTACACTCTGACAGACACGATGAAGGCGGCGGTGTCTACATCGTGTCCGGATACCTCACATGTGGGTAAGAAAAAACCAGCCTGGTGGAGTGCTAGAATTTCCGAACTTAGGGCTGTGTGCAGAAAAAGTTTCAACAAGGACCTCCAGGCTTAGGAAAATTTTGGCTTCCAATCCATCAATGCCAAGTTTTCTACAAAAGGAAGACGGATCATGAACGTCTTCAAGTAAAGAAACCATCGAGTGTCTGCTTGATACACATTTCCCTGGAAGCTCGGCTGCTGCCTCACCTGGAGACTTCTCTACGTGTCGCGCATCGCCATGCAACAGTGAATCTATTGTGTCTCGAGAAAAGATAATGTGGGCAATTTCCAGCTTTGAACCCTTTAAATCAGCTGGGCCTGATGGCATCATTCCGGCGGACTTGCAGCAGTGCTTGGATATAGTATACCCATGGATAGAGTGTATCTTGACGGCCTGTCTGACGCTAGTGTACGTTCCACGCATCTGGAGGGAGGTGCGAGTGGTTTTTATCCCGAAAGCGGGAAGAAGCTCGCATGCGCGACCAAACGACCTCCGTCCCATTAGTCTTTCTTCTACCATGTTGAAACTACTAGAGAGACTGGTGGATATCCATTTGCGGGATACCATTCCGCCACTCCTTCTATCCACATCGCAACATGCCTATTGGAAGGGTAAGTCAGTGGACACGGCTCTGCACTATTTGGTCAGTTACATTGAGAAATCTCTCGACCAAAAGGAATACACGATGGTTGTATTCCTGAACATCGAGGGGGCTTTCAATAATATCAAACCTAGTGCGATCATTGAGGCACTCCGAGGTCTCCAGGTTGATGAGTCGCTCTGCAAACTCGTTAATATGTTACTAACTTCTAGGCGTATACACTCTACTTTGTGCATCGTCGGTATGCAGGAGTGTCTCCAGAGGAACCCCCCAAGGAGGGATATTGTCTCCCCTCCTTTGGGTCATAGGGATCAGCAAACTGCCCTTGAGGCTGGAAGAAATTGGGTGTAAAGTCATCGCGTACGCAGATGACGTAGCCATTGCCGTCACAGGAAAGTTTCCTGATGTCCTCAGTGGGTTGTTGCAGAATGCCTTGACCATTCTATCAGAATGGGCAAACTTTTGCGGAGTTGGAATTAACCCTGCCAAGACGGAGCTTGTGCTCTTCACTAGAAAGCACACGACTCCTCCCATTGAATCTCCCATTTTGGAAGGCACGAAATTGGTTTTCGCCGACAAGGCTAAGTTCCTGGGTCTTATTTTAGATAGGAAACTAAGGTGGAAGCTCAACATCGAGGAACGGGTCAATAAAGCTATTATCGCACTCTACTCGTGTAAAGAGCCATTGGTAATAACTGGGGCCTGCAGCCTAAAGCTGTATATTGGCTATATGCTGCTGTCGTACGTCCCATACTACTGTACGGAATTAGTGTCTGGTGGACAGCACTTCGAGTAGGGGCTTATATTAAATTACTGAACAAGGTACAAAGACTAGCTGCGATGGCCATGACGGGGGCCTTCAAGACCACTCCGTCAGCCGGGCTGGACATGGTGCTCGGTTTGCTCCCGTTGGATATTTGTGGTGAACAACTGGCGGCAAACACGGCCCTGCGTCTTCGTGAGACTGGCCAGTGGCGCACGGTGAGATGCGGGCACTCAACTGTACTGGATAATTTGAGTCTCCCCACGGAGACTGACTATCTCTCCGAAATACCTTTTTGGCCGAAACTACACCTGTTTGATTCCGTCGAGGGGTCAATGGGCTAATAGCGCGCCCCTGACCATCGACTCCATAGTCATCTACACGGATGGCTCTAGGGTCGTTGGCGGTGTTGGGGCGGGCATCTAGTCAGAGGGACTGGGGATTAACCTGTCACTCCGCCTTCCGGATTTCTGCAGTGTCCTGCAGGCGGAGGTTACGGCAATTTTTGAAGCTTTGACCTGGCTAGGAAATCATGGAGTGACCATGAGAGACGTTACGATCTACACGGATAGTCATTCGATCACTCGAATCCGTCCTGACTACATCGCAAACCATCGCAAAGTGCCGGTCGATTCTTAAAGAGATGGGTGCATTTTTGTTGGATACCGAGTCATAGCGACTTCGTGGGTAACTGCATCGCGGATGAACTGGCTAAGGAAGGGACTACCGGCGCTCTCGACGGAGACCGTTTAAACATTAGAATGCCAATCGCATCGTGCAAAATTATAATTAAAGCCGTCGCGATTGACAGAGCGAACATTAGATGGCTAAACGGCGACACGTGCCAGAAATTGATTTGGCCGAAACTTGACCCTAACCGCTCTGCCGCACTGCTTTCATTGAATAGCAAGCACATTGGCATGGTTGTGGGGGTTATTACAGGGCACTGTCTCATTGGTGAGCTCGCGTTGGAGGCTCCGTATTCCTCATAACGACTACTGTAGGAGCTGTGAGGATGTGGATGAGGAGGAAAGCGTTCTGCATCTTCTCTGTCACTGTCCGGCCTTGGCTGCGAGGCGGAAGAAATTCCTTGGCTCTTGGTTTTTCCTGGACCTGGACGACATTAAAAACACGAGTGTCATACAGCTCTATCGCTTTATCACCAGCTCAAGCTGGTTTAACGCCTAGGTTATAACAGGCTACTTTGGTGGTAACACAACGGTCCAAATGATGGACTAAGTGTGCTTGGTGAGCACCTGGCAGCCCCTTTACCTAACCTAACCTATATCTACAAGGGCAACAACGCTTGCTACATCCTCCGGTGCATCAACCAACCAGTGCCAGTGCAAAATTCGATGCTTCGAATGTAAACAGAAGCACCACACAATGCTTCATATTGCACAATCCGGGAATGTGCAATTCACAGCAGTTTCACATGCAGCTGCTAAATCAGCCGAACAAGAGTCCACCAATACGGAAACAGCTTTGCTTGCTACTGCGCAAATTGTCGCGATAAACAAGAACGGCCAAAGGGTCGTCTTGAGGGCATTGATCGATCCTGGGTCGCAGGTGACCTTTATGACCTTAAGGGCCTTGAAGTTGCTTGACATACCAGCAGAAGGCGTTATAGCCGACATAACTGGCATTGGTGGGGGCAAACCAAGGACAATTACCAAACGGGCAAAGGTTATGATAACTCCTAGATTCCAATCGGAGTTTCTGCTTCATTTGGAAGCATTCATAATACCCAATCAGACTACCAAGTTGCCCAATGTTGCAGTTAACATCAATATGCTAAAGCAGTTTCAGAAACTCAAGCTCGCAGATCCAGATTTCCACAAAATGAAATCCATCGACATCATCGTTGGAGCTGATTTTTATGGAGATATAATTGAAGAGGGCATAAAACGATATGGCAAATTGCTGGCACAAAAGACGAAGATTGGCTGGATTCTATCAGGGAAGCTTGAAAGCAAATCTTCGCATAATCATCAAAAGAACCAGGTCACCTCCTTTATTACAACCGCAGAATTTCATCGCAAAATCGAAAAATTCTTTGAGGTTGAGGCCGAGCCTCAAGAAAGACTACTTTCGCCGAACGAACTTAAATCAGACGAAATATTTCGGACTACACACAAATCACAATCACCGCCCTAATACGTTACAACCAAGTAGAGAACCGTCTAGTGAAGAACAAGGAACTTCGCAAAAGTTATAACAAGTTTCTTGAGGAGTACCTAACATTGGGCCATATGTACAAGGTATCCCCTTACGTGGGTGAACTCTCAAAAGTATTTTATCTGCCCCACCATAAAGTTATTAAGGAGGAAAGCACCACTACAAAGCTGCGTATCGTTTTTGATGCTTCGGCAAAAACATCGACTGGTGTGAGTCTAAACGACAAGTTGTATACGGGTCCCAAATTACAACAAGATCTTACCCAAATTGTCCTCACATGGCGGAAACACAAGCTCGTCTATACAGCCGACATGGAAAAAATGTTTAGGCAGATCCAGGTAGCTGTAGAGCACCAGGATTATCAGCGCATACTATGGCGGCGATGTTCTGACGGTCCAGTCGAAGAATATCGGTTGAACACTGTGACATACAGCACAGCTTGTGCGTCACACCTCGCCATTCGATCTCTGGTGCAGTTAGCGGCGGACGAGAAGCATAACCATCCAGTGGGAGCGTCAATCCTACTCTCAGATTTTTATGTAGACGATCTGATGACGGGCGCTAGCACCAAGGATGAGGCGATGCATTTACAAGCGGACATCGTGGAACTTTTGAAAAAAGGAGGATTCAATCTGCGCAAGTGGTGCAGCAATGATGCTGAACTTCTTGAAAAGATTCCAGAGCAAGAGCGAGAAAGTGGATTTTTGGACATTGTCGAAGACGCATCTATCAAGACGCTAGGTTTAAGATGGTTCGCATCCAGAGACGAATTTCGGTTTCGAATCCCAGCCTTCGAGAACAAAACACTCACCAAACGACAATTACTATCCAACATTGCGACAATATTCGACCCTGTTCAGTGGCTGGCTTCAGTAATGGTAAGGGCTAAACTTATGATGCAAGAAGTTTGGAAGGAGGGAGCAATTGGGACGACCGTCCATCCAGTAAGATCGCAGACGCCTGGGCTGAGTTCGAGACAGAGATCCACGTACTAGAAGACATCCGCATTCCTCGATGGATCCACTATATGCCAGATTCGAAAGTTGAGTTGCACGGATTCTGTGATGGATCCAGAAAAGCTTATGCCGCCGTCGTTTATTCCAAATGTATTTCTCCAGAAGGCACTGTTACCGTAACTCTCCTATGTGCCAAAACCAAAGTCAGAACACTGAAAGCTAAACTAACAACGCCGGGATTCGAATTGAATGCTTCCTTATTGCTGGCCAAACTACTAGACCAGGGGTCGAATTATGAGTTCCGTGAACGGAACGACAATCGTATGAAAAAAATTACGTTACTGTTCGTACGAATGAATACATTGGGATTATCATATACGATTGCTAACGGAACGTAATTTTTCAAGGAATGTAGTAGATTCAAAGCTAATCGTATTGGAAATACATATGACAAGTTAATGTCAAAAAAATAAAAATACTAAAAAGGAGAGCTAAAACAGAAGGTTTGTGTAAATTCTTGTCTTTTTTTTTTCTTAATTTGTGATTGATTTGTGTGCGTGTGTTTATATTAAAGATGGACCGAATAGAAGCGAACATGCGGTAATGGCTCGGCGCGATGTTTGTATGACGGAAGGCGGAGGAATTGCTTAAAGGTATTTTTAGATTTGGCGAAACCACTGGCGTAATTGTTGCGCGAGGTAACTTACGCGAAACGAAACCCCCTGAAGGTCAGTCTCGCCCTTTCCGTTCACACAATGCAATGTTGCGTACAACAGACACTAGAGAGGGTGAGACGGCAGTTTGGATGAGTTAACCATGGCGTCCTCGTCGTGTTTTTGAATTCGGCTGGTCTGT
Organism: Chloromyia formosa; assembly: GCA_964017055.1. Taxonomy (NCBI): domain Eukaryota; kingdom Metazoa; phylum Arthropoda; class Insecta; order Diptera; family Stratiomyidae; genus Chloromyia; species Chloromyia formosa. Next base: position 66,746,733 of record OZ024818.1, read on the forward strand.
GATTGTAAGTCTTTACCGGGTATGGAATGGTAATATTGTTTTGTGTGGTGCGGTGGTTACGGTGGATTCTCATGTCAATACACATGAACTCGACTTTACATAGCACTTTTACGTAAGTGGCTGAGGGGAGACTCTTCAATCGTCCAATAGTTGGAATTGAAGAAACCAATCAGTTCGCTATTCGGAAGTGTTTGCAATGAGGAACGTGTTACTATGAGTGCAGATGGCATGGATCCAGGTCTTAAGACCCATACCTCCGCCTTTATGGTAGACTGAAGAGTTGGAACTCTTCGATAGTGGTATGTGCCTCGACAGTAACACAAGTACGAATTGTGAACCAAATCCGCTTTGCGGTGGCCGAATGCGGTGTAAAACAAATGCTTTACATCACATCGAGAACACTATGACCAAGCTTACTTACTTACAAGCTTCAATCGCGAATGGCTTCGGTTAATCTCAACGCACCTGTACAGAGTTGAACTTACAAGCTTAAATTAAAAATCAATGCTTTCATCCTCACGCGAAACATTCCCGCGCAGCGTTCACACAAGGTGAAATATGAGGCTGAGTAGTTGCGCGCGAGCAACTAACAATGAGCAACCAGGTGCGTCACACCGCGAGTTCCTCTCGAGAGATTAATTTCGGGCGAGGAACATGTTCATACTACACGCAATTTTTCCTCGCGAGCCAGTTGCGCGAGTGATTTCACTTGATCTGAACGCACCTTTACAGAGTTGAACTCGCCCAAAATACAAAATTTTTTGCTCATTATTAAGCTTAGTGGTTCTAAAGAAATAATTTAAATTTAATTTATTGAAGAATAACCAATAAACGTGCGTTTTACAATCATTTACTTCCATTTTTCTTACGAAATTTGTGCTATACGATCGGTTCAATGCAATCGAATGGGGGATCGAATGATTGATACGATATCGTATACGTTGACGGAAACCATAATAGCCAATTACGATACGTTTGCTACGTTCACGGGGTGTGTAATACGAAATACTCGTTTTTACGTGACGAGTAGTCCGTTCACGGAACTTATAATTCGACCCCAGGTCATTTCATTTCTTCAATAAATATTAAAGATGTCCAAATCTTTGCATGGTCCGATTCAACAACAACCATTAATCGAATAAAATTGGACCCTACTACTCTTGAAACATATGCGGCCAACAGAGTGACTAAAATTCAACGGATTAGCAACGAAAACTGGAATTGGCAGCATGTTGATCGGGCACAGAATCCAGCTGACTGCGCGTCTAGAGGACTTTCGCCCCTGGAACTCCTCAACTTTAAGCTATGGTGGAACGGCCCACAATTCTTACGAAGCCAGGCAAGTTATACCATCACATGCTTAACTATAACAACACAACAGCCAAGCTTGTTTGAACGATATTCGAATTTCGGAACGCTGGTAAGAGTCACTGCATACTGTCTCAGATTCTTCCATAATATCAGGAGAACCAAAGATCAACGGCATGTTGGTCATTTGAAAGCAAGCGAGTTAGCGAATGCCGAAATGAAGATACTCAAGGCCATTCAACGGACAGAGTTTCGAAAGGAGATAGCGGAATTAAACAGCCCAAGGAGCAGACTGCGCAATCTGTCACCGTTTCTTGACCCCGAAGGAATTCTTCGGGTAGGTAACAGGCTTCGCAACGCAGACATTCCAGAAAATGCGAAATATCCTATCTTATTACCGAGGCACCATGTAACCTACCTACTTGTTAGGGACGCTCATAAAACAACAATGCATGGTAGCATAGGACTCGTAAGAAACTATCTACGAATGAAATATTGGATCATAGATGATCAAAAGGTGATTCGGTACGAGATTCACCGCTGTATTGTATGCCACAGAAATACAAATACTGAAAGCTCCCAAATCATGGGTAACTTACCAGCCGTTCGCACAAATCCATCTAACACATTCGCCTATTGTGGTGTGGATTATGCCGGTCTGTTTTACACTCGGATGTCGAAAGGTCGCGGTGCAACAACTCTCAAGGGTTATATCGCAGTTTTTGTTTGCATGGTCACGAAGGCCATACACCTCGAACTCGTGAGCGATCTAACAACAGAAGCCTTCCTAGCGACATTCAAGCGGTTCATAAGCAGAAGAGGTCTATGCCGAGAGATATACGAGGTGTGATCAAAAAGTATCCGACTTTTGTTTATAAAATCGAAGTTTATTATGCTATAATTATTTAATACATATCCCCTTCAAAGTAGTCCCCTTGGGCTGCCACACACTTCTCCCAACGCTTCTGCCACTGTTGGAAGCATCGCTGGAAGTCCTCCTGGGTTTATGGATACTCGTATGACCCAGAAACCAAACTCCAGTCAACACAATTGAAGCATCCTTCATCCCCGAGGCCCAAAAAAGCAAGGCAAGTCCGCAGCAATGTCAAGGTCATGCTAACCGCCTTTTTTGACTCCAGTGGCTTGGTACATCACGAGTACGCACCACACGGCACTACAATCACCAAGGAGTACTACCAAGAGGTTCTGCGTCTCCTTCGTGACGCAGTGAGACGCAAGCGCCCGGATCTTTGGGCAGCAGGCAGTTGGAAGCTCCATCACGATAACGCTCCCGCACATTCTTCACACCTAATTCAGAACTTCTTGACAAAACACAGCACACCAGTGGTTCGTCAACCTCCCTACTCTCCTGACATGGCTCCGTGTGATTTTTGGCTTTTCCCAAAGCTGAAAATGCCACTAAAAGGGACCAGATTTCAGACCAGAGAGGACATTATGTCGAATGCGACAGACCATCTGAGAGCCATACCGAAGGTGGACTTCCAGCGATGCTTCCAACAGTGGCAGAATCGTTGGGAGAAGTGTGTGGCAGCCCAACCCAAGCAGCACAAACGAGTCATTTAACGGTTATTATGATCGAAATATAACCATGGTCATATAACGATATTGTCATATAAAAGGTTGAAATAACGTTATTTAAACGTTTGTACAATGGTAAATTTACCGGTTTTGCCTGGTTTATGACCACGACTTTCAGAAAACAACATAGTTATATTTCAGTAATTTAGATGACCATATTGTTAAAGATCATGTCATCTCTATGACATGTGTCCAACAAAACAGTTGGATTTACAACTGCCGTATTACTAAATATCACCAATATTGTTTTTTATATAAGTATCTAATGACCTTCATTTAACATTCTTGTCACATTTTAGTCTGAAGCTTGACTTGAATTTAACATAAGCCGTGTTATTTGCCTATCTATCGAGTGTGGCGTAGGATAACAAACACACATTACACAAACAACGAGCGACGAATCACATCATGTCAATACATTATCAAAATTGAAATAAAACATATACACATTAAATTAAAGAAAATTTATTTATTTTATGATATTTTATCTATCACATTTCATTATGCAATGACATGAAAGGACTACTTTCACAATATATTTGTGCACAAAAATCCTTATTTGTAAAACATGCACAAGCAAAATACCCGTGTTCTCCTTAATAAAAAAAAATCCGCAAAAGAAAAAAATTCACAAATACGATAATACACTACCGACACCAAATAAACCAATGGTTTTTTGCTTTGGCAAAAACACTGGCACTTAAACACAATAATATGAATTACGTGTTGCCGTAATACTATTGTTTTGACGCGGGCGCGGGGTAGAAATATACAGAACGCGACTAATGCAGAAGCATGTGTTTATCGTGACCGGGACTCAACAGGTTTTGATGCTACAATGACACTTGGAGTTAAGCCTATAACAGGATAGTTATATTTGGTAGCATTCAGCTAATTATAAAATTCTTTAGTTATTTGTATAACTAAGAAGTTGCATAGAAAACACGCAACATTCTAGTTTAAACCCTGACCATATAGTTCTATTTCCAACAATCGTTGGAGATATGACAAATTAGCAATATCTCAACCGCCTTTGTTAAAAATATAATAATATAGCTCGTGAAATGCAAATATTGTTCTGAACGTAACAAAAAAGTTGCACTTTGTTTAATTTTGATTGAAATAGAGCAGTTTAGTAATATTAATAACTAATTTAGATGAAACACTAAGTTTAATAACGAACAAAAAGGTTTTACTTCAGTCACTTCAACAAATTGTTCATTGTATGACTGACTTGTAACCCAAAATTTGTTAGATTCCTAACCAAGGTTAGATTGTGCTGCTTGGGAAGAGGACTACTTTGAAGGAGATATGTATTAAATAATTATGTATATCATAATAAACGTTGGTTTTATGAACAAAAGTCGGATACTTTTTTATCACACCTCGTATAGCGACAACGGAACCAACTTTGTGGGAGCAAGCAGAACTTTGGACAACGACATAAAACAAGCCATCCTCAAATCTTCTGACGACGTTGCCAGAATAATGGCAAAGGACGGGATCGACTGGAAATTCATCCCAGTAGCCACACCCCATTTCGGAGGTCTCTGAGAAGCCGGAGTTAAATCCGTGAAGTAACACATTAAACGAATCTTCGATGAAGCGAACATCACACCAACCTTCGAAGAATTCGCTACGGTGCTAACTCAAATTGAAGCATGCCTCAACTCTAGACCCATCACGCCACAGTATAGCGATCCAAGAGACTATCAGGCGATTACACCGGCACATTTTCTCGTTGGTCGACCTTTACTTTCTGTGCCAGAACCTGATCTTACAGATCGTACATTGCACGATCGCTGGAAGCAGCTAACTGCACTTCATCAAACCTTTTGGCAAAGATGGTCCACTGAATACTTGCATACACTTCAGCGCAAAACAAAGTGGACGAAGGACAATAAGAATCTGCGTGTTGGTCAATGAAACAACCAAATCTCCCACCATGCAAATGGGCTCTAGCACGAATTCACGTTCTGACAACAAGGTACGAGTAATCATCGTAAGACACGACGGAGATAAATTGAAAGAGGTCTCAATTGTCAACGTCTGTCCTCTACCCATAGATATGCCACCGGAAGATGTCCCAACTGAGATGCCAGCCGATTCAGCAACAAACACCACCAACAAGCCTACAACCAACTCTCGAGCAACTCAAAAAATAAAAACTAAACCAGTAGACGATCGTCGGAAGCGACAAATCACTGAGCCACAAACATCAACAGTAAAGCGTCGAAACAAGAAACGACGAATAGCTCCTTGCCTATGGGCAAGAGCTTTACTCTCCACGATATTAACATTTCTCATGTTCGCCAGTACATTGGCCACCAATCGATCACAAAACACCTTCAATATAATAAGACCTACATAAATCCGGCTATTACATAGAGAATCTAGGAAAAACACAAGTTCTTCGTGGAAACCTTCGAATGGAAATAAACTACCTCTTCGATGATATTACAACCGATCAATCCAACGTACTCCAGATCTTCGAGCGGGCAAATAGAATGTGCCAGAACACACGAACCTTGACAGAAATCACTCATTGCGACACGCTTATTCAACATCTCTCGATTCGAAAAAGCGCCATCATTCGTCAGTCATGGAAACAACACCAACAAGAGTAAAGAGAGGATTATTCGGGAAGCTTCTTACAACTGTCTACTTCGGAGTCAACGATGAAGTCTACGAAAACATTGATAATTTGGACAAAAACCAGCGGATGCTGCTTCACCTCACAAGTCAGCATCACCTCCAAATTGCAACCAGCTTGCAGCACGTCAACACCGTTATGGCCAATAAATTCCAACAATTTGGTAAAAAAATCAATGAAATTATCAACGCCATGGAAGAGATGAAGCCTTGGTACCGAAGAATAGACAACAACAAATTGAGCATCCAAGTGATTTCAGCCTACATAACCGCATCTGACTATTACGATGAAATTGAACAAAAATATGGCAATCTAGTCAATGCCATGTTTGGTCACGCCAGCATAACACAACTGATTTCCACAAGGACCGTGTCAGACACAATTGATCGAGTAACTGAAAACTTAGGTCCTTTGTTTACAGTACTACATATCCCACAGAATCGAATTGTTGGTTCAAAATCAACAAAGTCGCTACAAGTTTTTGGATATTTTTTCATCACGGAACGTACCAGTTATGACTTAATTCATGTAAGTGCAATTCCCCAGAAAGTTAACGCACATGAATTCGTGACACCAGTAATTGGAGCATCAACAATGGCGATCAACTTTAATCAGCAGCTATATTTTGAATTAGATGATAACCAGTTTCGATCCTGCACATTTCAAGTTGACGTATACCTCTGTTCTTCTAATGTCATCATTAACATGAATACAAAACCAAATTGCGTGATAAATGAGATTTACCACCGTTATAACAAAACTTCCTGTCCCATTGCAGCCGTAAAAGGTTCTCAGCTACGATGGAAGCAACTCATGATGCCGAACACTTGGTTTTTTGCAACAAGAAGCCCGGCTTTAGCATCAATCACCTCCAACGGAGAACGCGAAGAAGTTCTGCTGACTGAAGTCGGAATCATGCAACTTCTCGGTAATTGCGTCATCCAGACTGAGTATCATATACTGCGCACAACCTTCGACGAGCAGAGAAGGGTTATCAGTTCATTCACCAAGAGCATATCACCACCCAAGCTAGATGAAGTAGACCACCATCCCGAACAACGTATATCAGAGATATCCAAGGTTTCTCAACAGATGTTCGATCTACCACCACCAGACAAGCAGAATACCGAGATGCCTCATCTTCGTCCTCTGATGATCCACGCTATAGCTTCATCATCGATAATTGCAGCTGTTATCGTTTCTCTTGCGATCTCTTTATGATAAGAAGTTGCAAGGCAGGAGCCGACAGTTTAACTATGGACCCACCCGAGGAGGTAACCCTGCCTGAGAGATTCAACCGAATCTGCTCAATCCGATCGCCGAAGCCAGCATGCGAAGGATAACCAAAGTTCATCTGCTATTCCGTGGCATATACCCAATCTGTTCTGGGCAGAACATTGGACCCACGGCCTTTACCCAATCTGTTCTGTACCGAACATTGAACTTCAATCATTTCACAATAACTATAAAAATTCCGACCTAGTTAAATATTCGACACCACGCATTTTTTTCTTCTGCTGTTTTCATTTCTTGTAAATTTTGCCGTGGTGTACTGACCTAAAGTAACATTGTTTCATTTCATTCAATTATTTGTAACGTAGCATTTATTCATTTGTATATTTTCTATATAGGTATAAAGTCAATCAATATTAATAAAGTTTGTTAGTCATTCATCAACTACTACGGTCTTGTCATTCAACCATTGACTGACTATCCTCTACCCATTGACCATCATCTACACATTGACCATCCTTCACCCAGAACCTTGGTTCTCAGCGTACTACTACCATTGGACGCTGAGAATCTCCCTCGTCTGGTGTGGACGATCTTAAGGACGGCATCCTATCAACTGAGTCTGAGGCAAAGGACTTAGCCGTAGGCAAAGTCCATTGCAACACTCGTTTTATTTCTTTTTTATTTATTAATTTTTTTTTTCCAATTTTTGTATTTTTTTTTTTTCTTTTTTTAATTTTTGTATATTTTTTTGTTTTTTACTTTTTTAAAGAAAAAATTCTTTTTTAAATAGGACACAGGAACGCAATTAAGTTATAAAATTATAAAATAATTTAGTTACAAATTAGATTAATTCAAGATAAGAAGATTCTATTCGTCCGACTCAAATGTTTCAAGGAAACCTCGCTTTTGAGATTTTCTTTTGTGCTGCAATAATGGAAAATCGCGTTTGAGGGACCAGCAGTAATCAGCCAACATGCAACCCCTAAGGAATAAGTTTCAAGCAAATCCGATTAATTTTTAATTTGTTCATCCGCCATATTGGATCCACCATTTTTAATTTTTAAAATCGGACATTATATTTGAAATCAGCAACCCCGAAAACCCCCGAGTAACAAGTTTCGTGTACATCTAGCAAATTTTTTCTAAGATACTGATTTTATCCCTTAAACCTTAAAAGGATGTTTTCTACCCTTAAAACTCAAAACAGGCCTATATAAAAAAAGACGTGTGAAATATTTTTCGTTATTTTAGTAGTGTACCAAGTTTTAAGAAAATCGGTGTATTGCACTTGGGTAGTGTTTTTAGGGTTTTGTAGTAAATACAAAACCCTTATGAAATCGGTCAAATGTCTGTCTGTCCGTCTGTCCATGGAATATCTCACGAACGGCTGAAGTTACATACATGAAATTTTGTAGGAATGTGTAGAATTACTATAATTCGCCGGAGAAAGCGAATCGTCTTAATAGGTCAACTTTAAGGGGAGGTCCCCATAGAGGGGAAATGAAGGTCGAAATTTTTTTTTCGTTTGGTACAGGCAAGTGGGGTATCATAAGAAAGGTACCGTCGAGTACATTCCATTTTTGATTTTTTTTTCAAATTTGGAGAATCGGGAAAAGAGGGAGAGGGGAAAATATATCATCCGAGTTTGTCCCCCCCCCCCCCTTGCATTTCGAGACCGTTATACTTAGAAATATGGAAATTTACAGAAAAGTGCCATTTTACTAGCGTAGAAAACCTAGATTAATAGAATTTTGAAATTTCATCAAAAAAGGTTAATAATAGTACATTTCTATAGTTGCAGTTAGCACACCCCTGCACCCCTTAAGCGCACCCGAGGTCAAAAATAATGATGGCCAATGATAACCAACATCATAGGCAATAATACCTCCAAGTTTCATTACAATCACATAATATTTAATAATAGTACATTAATTTAAATTTTGACATTTTGATACCATCCATACAAAAAATGCACATAACCGGCTACATACTAGTACTGCATACTTGAATATTGTTTATTGTTTTTTGTAAAGTGAATTGGAGTTAACCATTTCTGAAAGGGTGGAGATTGGTGGTATAGGAGTGGTAGGGGAGAGAAGTTTAAGGGGGAGGTAGGTGGGTTGCTACTTTAAGGGGAGGTCCCCACAGAGGGGAAATTAGAAAGGTACTACCGAGTACATTCCATTTTTGGCATCTTCATTAAATTTGAAGAAAGGGGAAAAGAGGCAGAGGGGAAAATATGAGATCATAATTTGTCCCACCGCCCTTACCATTTCGAGACCGTTACACTTAGAAATATGAAAACATACAAGAAGATGGCTTTCAACTAGCACAGAAATAAAAAAAAAATGGAGTTTTGATATCTTCTCAAAATAGGTTAATAATAGTATGTTTCTATAGTTACAGTTAGCACACTCCTGCATGCATTTCTCAAACTCATCCGAGGTCGAAAATATTGATGGCCGACGATAATCAACACCATGTGTAATAATATCTCCAAATTTCGTAATAATCACGTAATATTTAATAGTAGTACATTCATTTAGATTTGGTCATTTTGATATCATCCATACAAAAAAATGCACATAACAGGTCTCTTGTACTACATACTAGTACTACGAGTACAACATACTTGCATATTGTTTTCCGTAGAGCGAATTGGAGTTAACCATTTTCAAAAGGGTAATGATTGGAAGGAGAGGAGGGAGGAAGGGAAGGGGGGAAAGGGTGTAGGGGGTAGGGGGTAGGGGGTAGGGGGTAGGGGGTAGGGGGGTCGCTGACTCTACTTTCTATAATTACTCAAACAATTTATTTTCAATATTTTTTATGCAAACTTGCAATTGGCAATATATTGTAGTCTTAACATGAATGGTTGAGCATCGTCAAGAGTAGGGCAGTTCATCTCCTATTGGCATGGGACACTACAAAACCCTCGGATTGCGGGCGTAGCCCTCTATTTTCCGGTTTCATTTGTTAGTATTTTCAAAAAAAATCTTAGACAAAAACACACCCCCTACTTAAAGGGTTCATGCAATCAATTCCATCTATAGCTCGTTTGAAAGGGCATACTTCGGGCTTTAATTTCTGATAAGAGCGAAGTTTCTGACACATATAGTTTTAGCACAATAATTTTTCAAAAACCGTCATAAACGCTATTTTTGGGGGTTTCAACCCCTTTTTTCTCGAAAACTTGACGTGATGGAACATTTTAAACTCCGGATTCTTGTTCAGCGCAAAAATTCCCTTCGGAAACACTTGGTCGCATTCATTCGACACAGACAGTTTAGATTTGCAGGGCTGTGTTATTATTGAACAATCCGCAGAGTGGAGATCCCCATTACATCTCATGTTCATCGATTTCGAGAAGGCGTTCGACAGCGTTGACCGGGAATACATCAGGAAGGCTTTAAGTAGGAGAGGTATACCAGATAAAATTATATCCATCGTCAAGGAGTCATATAGCGAAGCCCAATGTCACGTCTTACACAAGGGTAAGCTTACAGATTCCTTCGAGGTACATAGCGGAGTGAAACAAGGCTGCATTTTGTCACCTATATTGTTTTTGATTGCCATTAACGACGTACTCTACAGCGCGCTTCATGAACACCAGAGCAAAGGTATCGGATGGAATATGTTTGAATACCTTCAACACCTGGAATACGCTCACGATATTTGTCTTCTTTCAAATAGATCGGATCACCTAGTTCAAATGACGGATGCCCTGCACCGCAATGCGGGGCTTAAAATCAATGCTGCCAAAACTAAATACTTGAGCTTGGATTCAGGAAGACAGAGTGAAATTTGTGCTTCGGGGCAGACGGAGGAAAAAGTGGACAATTTTTTCTACCTCAGAAGCGTAGTTACAGCAGATGGGTGAAGCGAATGCTGATGTTCTGTCTCGGATCAATAAGGCTCGAGCAGCTTTTTTCAGTTTGACTCCTTTCTGACACAACAACAACATCTCCTGATGTACCAAATTCAGGATCTCCGAAACCAATGTAAAATGGAAAATGTAAATGGAAAGTCGGCGTGGTTTATGCCCTATGCCCCACAAGCGGTTAACAGGATCCAGAGAGAGACAGAGAAATTTGATGCAATCAAGCAATTAAATAAAAATTAATTAATTTATGAACTAATTAGAGCTGAAAGGAATATTATTGCACACACATCATTCATATATAGCGGAACAATTTTTGAATACTACGGTAAAATAATAACTGACGCAAATTTGGACCAAAGCCTCGAGGTAAGTTAGCATCATCTCATTTACTAGATCGTGATGGTGTGTTTTGTGCAGAGGTGTCAGCAACACACTAAACCGAGTTATTCACCCCAATGGGGTATTCATTTAACAGCATAGTTCGACACGTAAATCCCCTTTTTTTTTATCAGTAGGAATCGAACGCGGGCTCAGTGTATAAAAAGTGAACGTGCTAACCGTTGAGCCAGCCGGACTACAATACAGAGGTAGAATCGATTTTAAACACCCAAGTGAAACCGTTTTTTAATACCCAAGTGAAATTTCTACCAAATCTTTATTGCGCCAAATTCTTAAAGAATATTTGATTTAAAACTTGTTTTTATTTTAATGGACTTCACCCGAATAAATATGGTCGACCATTGATCGATGATGCGCAAATTTATATTTCCTTGTCATATTTTCCTATGCCCGTAGCCTTGAAAGTTCTTTACTTATTGGCGGATTACATTTCATTTTTTGGGTTTTGTAGTAAAAATAAAACACTTATGAAATCGATCAAACGTTTCTCCCAATTTCAAGGAAGGAAAAAAGAGAGAGAGGGGGAAATATGTGATCCAAGTTTGCCCCCCCCCCCCTTGCATTTCGAGACCGTTATACTTTGAAATATAAAAATTTACAGGGAAACGGCATTTCACTGGCGTAGAAAACTAAAAATAATAGAATTTTGGAATCTCATCAAAAACAAGTTAATAATAGTACATTTCCATAGTTGCAGTTAGCGCACCCCTGCAGGGGCGACCGGTAGCGCAATGTGTTGAGGCATCAGTCTCATGTTTGACTACCGGCGTTTCGGGTTCGAATCCTGTCCACGACGACGTTCGTGGCCATGGATGTGCAGGAGGTGCATGCTGGCAACTGAATTCTCCGAAACCAGTTTATGCCAACGAAACGTCAACTGGGCCACATGGAACAGTTGACGCGCTATGCCCCACAAGGGGTTAGGGCAATTGAGTACCCCTTAAGCACATCGCAGGTCGAAAATATTGATGGTCAACAATAACTAACACCATAAGCAATATTATCTCCAAGTTTCATTACAAACACATAATATTTAATAATAATACATTCATTTAAAGGCATTTTGACACTATCCATGCAAAAAATACACCTACTGGCTTCATAGAGGCTAAAATCGCATAAGAATTATGACGTATCTGCTGAAAGTGGGGCCAATTTTAACCAAAAATGACGTATGTACAGATTTTTAAGATGAAATAACATTTAATTTCCGTAGGTATGGCATTCATAACAATCATAACATATCAACATGTTTTATTACTGCAAAAATGTAACCTATATTACATATTCCATCTTCGAAAAATTTAAGAATTTCGATTAAAAATAAAGAAAATCCAGACCCAAACACAAAAACCCATTTATCTCAAAACTATACTTCATGTAGATACGTCGTTTCAAGTTAACACGGCAGAGGCAAGTGGGGTGTCGTGAGAAAGGTAATGCTGAGTACATTCCATTTTTGGCATTTGCTTTAAATTTGAAGAAAGAGGAACAGTGGGGGGGGGGGAAATACTAGATCGTAATTTGTCCCACCCATTGCATTTCGAGACCGTTACACTTAGAAATATGAAAACTTACAGGAAAGTGGGTTCCGAATAGCATATATAATGGAAAATAATGAAATTTTTTTCAAATTATGTTAAAAATAGTTTATTTCTATAGTTACAGTTAGCACACCCCTACATGCCTTAAACACGTTCGAGGTCAAAAGTACTGATGACCAACGATAACCAACATAATACGTTCTAAGTTTCGCTACAATCACGTAATATGAATTGGCATGTAAGATACTATCTCCCAAAAACAACCCTGTTGTAAAAATATCCCCGCCAAGAAGAACTCTTCAGCCGCAAAAAGGATTGATATGAACACAATACCGCCAAAGTACTCGTAGCTTCGCGCCTCGCTCTAGGGTATGCATATTGAACCCTGATTGAATTAGTTAATTTCTTTCAACGCTTATTGGCGGGGAGCTTCGTAGCCTAAAGCGTGATCCACACGCAATGACTTATCCATCACTTTGTCGCGACAATATCGTTGTCATTATTATTGCCACTTTGTCATAAATCCCTTCGGCGGTGAGTTGATGCGTCCAACAAGAAGCGCATATATGTACTTCCATTCGCGCGAATTTTACGTTTTCACTAGTAAATTTGAGCGATGATTTCAGTCCCGACCGACAGAAAAATTGAAATTAGCCCTCTGTGCCAGGTAGGGTGGAATGGTATAGAATGTATATGTCATGAAAAATCCAACTTTTCGTTCAATTTGTATAGAGTGTGTCATGCTTATTGCACATGAAATGCGTGCAATGAATGGACTTAGCCTTGCCGAGGAGTGTCTTGCATACCCCACCCGGTACACAGAGGGATAAATTAATTTTCCTTTCAGTCGGGATTAAAATCATCGCTCGAATTTACTAGTGAAAAGTTAAAATTGGGGGGCGCGAAAGAAACCGTATGTGTCTGTTGTTGAACTCGTCGAATCAGTGACAATGATAATGACAACGATGTCGTTGCGATAAAATGATGGATAAGTAGTTGCGCGCTTAAAGCTTTTATGCCAAGTACTGCTGTCTTCTCACCCAAATCTCGTTATATAGCTCCCACCTTATAAAAGACTAAAAATGCACTTCAGTCCAGAAGTGATTAATAGCCTATTTTCTACTCCGTTCTTCTTCAGATTGTTCAATTTATTTTGTTTGATGGAAGCTCCCCGCCAAACAGCGTTGAAAGAAATTAACTACTTCAATCAGGGTTCAATATGCATACCCTAGAGCGAGGCGTGAAGCTACGAGTACTTTGGCGGTATTGTGTTCATATCAATCCTTTTTGCGGCTGAAGAGTTTTTTTGGCGGGGATTTTCTTACAACAGGGTTGTTTTTGGGAGATATCACGTCTTTATGCCTAGTAGTAGTAGTAATCGGTAGTCCGGATGGCGCAACGGTTAGCACGTTCGCCTTCAACGCACTGGGCCCCGGTTCGATTCCGGGGATTTACGTGTCGGACTATGAGCCCACTCAGCTGTTAAATGAGTACCCATTATGGGGTAAATAACTCGGTTGAGCGTATTGCTGATCACATACCCCTGCACAAAAACCGTCACGATCTAGAAAATGAGATGATGCTAACTCATCTCGAGGCCGTGGTTCAAATTGGACTGTTGCGCCAGTTATTTATTTTTTATTTAGTAGTAATCCAGATGGCGCAACGGTAAGCACGTTCGCCTTCTATACACTGGACTCCGGTTCGATCCGGTTCCTACTGAATGCGGTAGTCTTCGATAGGAAAAGGGGATTTACGTCTCGGAATATGAGTACCCGTTTGGGGTTAATAACTTGGTTGAGCATATGTATGAAAGTGTTTTACTTTCGTGTAGGTTTTTATTTTTTTATATATGATATGTTTGCGTTTTTAATAAAACTATTTAATATTTTACTACTTATTAGTTACATATTATTTATTGAATTTTGTTTGTTACGTCAGTCTAGTCCGAATAACCGTTTCCCTAGATAAATGTATTCAATACAGAGATATAATTAAGAATAAGAAGGAAAACTCCATCAGCTGGAGAGAAGGCAGTGAAACATTATTAAACAAATTTAAGAAAATTAGTAAAAAAAATCACTATTGCCTTATTTCCATCCAGCGGGACCACGAGGAGATTGGAGTTATATTAACACTTAATTTTTCCAGGCCTGTATGTTAATTCACTGGCTAATAATTAATTAATAATTAAACAAACGACAATTTTCAACACACGAAAAACATAAAACGGTGTAGATGAAGATACAAACAGGTCATAAATTCCGGAATTCTTCAATTACACCTTCTGTCCCTAAAATATAGTTATTGTCATTTAATCTGCTTGTAGACTTTGTTTACGTTAAAAGTGTACCTACTTTTAGCGTATTTTATCACTTCTAATAGAACAGAAAGATTCCCTTATTAATGATGCTTCCTTTATTAGTATCTTATTCGTGGACGCAAATTTGGGGCAGATATGATTTTGCTTAATGTTCGATAACAGATCTCATTTAATCATTTTTCGATTAGATTTGCTATGCAACAGTTGCAAGAATCGCGTTTCATATGCTGTACATTCCATTTTCCCATATAAATCATCATACATCATAAAATATTCAGATGGCTTAAAATTATCGTTTTAAACAATTAGCACACAATTCTTTCAAATTTCCTTTTCCGCTTTACAAAAATCTTAACATGACCCCGTTTATCTTTCAACTATTTATATGCAATAATTGTAAATACCTGTATTAACATCTCAATAAGCCTTATCTTTAATAATTAAAGAACCCACCTACTCGAAGTACTTGAAATATGAACGTGTGTTAAGTCTTTTGAAGATTCGAATGATTTCAAACCAGACTGAAGCTTCGCTTCGGCCTGGAGTCCGAAGCGTATATACCCTAGACTTGTACAGACCTAGTGGTGATACCAAAAGTACCAATTGGCAACAACCATATTCATTAAAAGTAAGTTTCCTTTATGCCCAGTTTATAGGGGAGGCTGGTGATCATTCAGAAGGATCTTGACCATTCTCAAAATCGACTAACTAACCCACACTACAAATATTTGTCGCTAGCTTCATTTCATCGAAAGCTTATTTGAAGTCTCACATGTAGGGGAGGTAGAGGTTTCCTTTGTCGGATCCTGTGCATTTTCAACAATAACCAACTACATCCTAGTACAAGCATTTGACCAAAATTTCAAGTCACATTTAATCAAAAGTTAGCCTCATTTGTAGGGGAAGTAGAAGTTTCGCTGGTCGGATTTTACGTATTTTCAAATTAGCCAACTGGATCCTACTACACACATGTGACCAAAATTCCAGGTCAATAGCTTCATTTTATTGAAAGTTATATCTTATTATAAGTTTCATTTGTAGGGCAGGACGGGGTTCCTTGGGTCGGATCTGGCTCATCTTTTAAACCGACTAAGTAAATCTCACTTCAAATATTTGACCAAAATTTCAAGTTGCTGGCTTCATTCTATCAAAAGTTATCGCTTATTTGAAGTTTCATATGTAGGGGGGGTAGCGGTTCCCTTAGTCGGATCTTGCCCATTTTCTATGCCGACCAATTAGATCTTACTACCAACATTCCGTCAACTCGTGTCATTCTATCGAAAGTTATCGTAATTAAACGAATATTTAATTTTTTGAAATTTGTAGTGGAAGTAGGCGTTCGAAGGCTGAGCTATGGGGCCGGTTGCGTGTACTATCACATTACGCGAGTACCGCCGTTTTGCGATATGTAAGCAATCGACACACTCCCTACTTGGCCAACTCTTGTGTTCTATAGTTTTGGCGAAGGTAGCCCATACGGAGTGTCAAATGTCCTAAATCCCCGGGGTGTTATGCGACCGTGCCCATCGGGGGAAGGTGACCAGGGACGCAAATGGTCATCACAAACGGAGCAAGTTACTGCCACACATCTGTACAATAACCAGTTGTATGGGTAGTGTAAACTGTCTCCCCGACCGTACGTTGGCAGAGGGGCGCCTATGAAACTCTCTGCATAGGTGGCACGGCGACCAGGTGTGAGGTTGGAGCTGGTGACTGAGGTGAAAGTTCACCTGCGGGGTTCCGGATCCAACACTTCACTTTGCTCCTTTCTTGCACCTGTTGAACCGCGGTCTACAGAGTAGCGATCTGTTAGACTAGGAGAGAAACCTTGATTTGCTTCAAGGGTAGCAGGTGCAGAGTGGCATGAACGCCTACGGAACTTTCGGGAGGTCGCGAGGGAGTCTGCTTCGCGGCACAAAGAGAGGAAAGAACGGCCGGATCGTCATAATGTTCCTATAGGGGCGGGGAGTAGCGGGAAGCAATATGCTGGCAGTTGCCTCGGCTGTGGTCCGAGAACGGGAAACCCAAACCTGAATCAATAAATAAAAACAAGAATATGAAAATACATCAAGACATTCTTGGAGAAAGTGGCTGGAGGAATTCCAATGAGACGGACAGCGAAGACTCGCAAGGGTTGAAGAGGTTAGTCTCTGAAGAAGACGCTCCAGGGAAGAAGGGAGGCGTTGTTGGAGCGGACAATGACGCGCCAAAAGGCGCGGAGAGGTTAGTTCAGACAACGTGCACTCTGATCAACGTTCAATCTGCTGACTATCAGGGATGGTGGCGGGCCCGAACAAAGAAACACTAACTGTGTGCCAGCTGAATATTCATCATAGTAAAGCGGCATCAGCGATGATGACGAGATGCTTTGATGAAGAGAAACTGGACATAGCTTTAATACAGGAACCCTGGATTTTACAAAACAAAATTAGGGGTTTGTCACAACAAACCGCAAATCTGTACCATGCACAGGTGGACGGTAAAATAAGGACATGCATCCTGGTGCGTCATGGAATACGTGCAGTACAAATGATGCATCTCTGCTCGCCTGATCTTACGGTAGTAATGATCGGCAGTGGTGCAGGATCATTCCTAATTGCATCAGCATATATCCCTTATGATGCACCAGAACCACCTCCATCAGAGGAAGTAGAAAATCTGGTAAGGTATTGTAAAGAAAGAGATATGGCCCTGATCATAGGCTGTGATGCCAATGCGCACAACACTGTGTGGGGCAGCACAGATGATAATCCCAGAGGACAGCAGCTGCTAGAATTTGTGGAAAAGTACAATCTGCTGGTAGCAAACAAGGGGGTCGCTCCCACCTTCGTGGATGCACGAAGGGCTGAGGTGATCGACATTACCCTAAGCTCTGTTAATATGCTTGACAGAGTTCAGAATTGGAGAGTGGTGGACAGGCTAACCATGTCTGATCACAGGGCTATCCAGTTTGAAATTCTGTATGGCAGAAAACGGAGTAGCGAACGCAAACGTATAAGAGTGCCAAAAAATACTGATCGTGTTAAGTACGAGACATATTTATTGGAACAAGTCGAGGATATTCAAGACGGAATACCTCGGAATACGGTCGAGATAGAGCGAACAGTGGAACAACTGAACTCCGCTATTAATCGCGCCTTCGAACACGCTTGTCCCTCCACAGTAGTGGACGAAAAGGACCCAACACCATGGTGGAGTAGGGAACTGGAGTCTATGAAAAAAGAGACAAGGAAAGCCTTTAACCGTTACATGAGGGAGAGAGACTCTCACTCTTGGGAACTATACAAGGATAAAAAGAGGGAGCTGAAAAGAACCTTACGTCTTCGGAAACGAAATACGTGGAGGGAATTCTGCTCTAGCATGAAGGATACGTCAGAAGTATGCAGATTACAGAAGATGATATCGAAAGACACTGCTTCGAAAATGGGGCTGATACGCAAAGTTGATGGTTCCATGACAGAAACAGTGGAAGAAACGTTGCAGGCCCTGATGGAGGTACATTTTCCTGGAAGTTTCAAGTCAGACCAACCATGGCCTCAAACTAACATGGGAGCTGGTGGGGTAAGTCAACAAGAAGCTGAGAGGATAATAACTCCAAATGGAGTCAAAAGTGCTATAAACTCTTTTGCTCCATTTAAAACGGCTGGAATGGACGGAATATTCCCGGCACTATTACAGTGGGGCATGAGCGCTCTACTAGATAGGATCCGGAATATATTCGTCGCCTGTCTTTCAGCAGGCTACATCCCGAAGGCATGGAGGGAGGCTAATGTGGTCTTCCTGCCTAAACCGGGAAAGAAAGACTATACAGTGGCAAAGTCCTTCAGGCCGGTTAGCCTTACATCATTCCTGTTGAAAACAATGGAAAGGGTGTTGGTGGACTACCTGGAGAACACCACGCTAATGTATAGTCCTCTGAGTAGGTGCCAACATGCTTATAGAGCAGGCAGATCTACGGAAACCGCTCTACATGAACTTGTTAGAGTTGCAGAGAGAGAGATTAACAATGGCGGGATCGCTATGTCTACTTTTATGGATATAGAGGGTGCTTTTGATAAAATTTCCTTTACCAAACTAAGGAACGCCCTGATTGAGCGGGGGGTTGATTACATTATAATTAAGTGGATCGACTCTATGCTTAAGCAGAGGGCGGTAAATCTTAGCAGTGGATGTGACAGAATACGGGGTAAGGTAGTCCGAGGATGCCCACAAGGAGGTGTTCTTTCGCCTCTACTGTGGAACATCACCGTGGACAGTCTTCTCTGGACGCTGGACTCGATGGGCGTACACACTGTAGGATACGCCGATGACTTGGCACTCACGGTCAGTGGAAAGTTCATGGACACAATTCTAGGTTGCATGGGACAAGCTCTCAAAGTAACCGAAGAATGGTGTAATGAGCAAGAGCTAACCATAAACGCTAGTAAATCAAACACTATGATTTTTACTCGTAAGAGGAAAGACATAGAGATAACTCCCTTACGGCTTTTTGGTTCGGAAATCAAGGTGTCCAAGGAAGTGAAGCATCTAGGAGTTACCTTAGATGCGAAACTAACTTGGAATGTTCACGTTGATGAAAAGATCCAAAAAGCGAAAAGGATTTTGCATCAATGTAAGAGAGTGTGTGCTCGTAGGTGGGGAATTTCACCTAAAGCGACACACTGGATTTACACAATGATGGTAAGACCTATTCTAGCCTACGCATCAGTGGTATGGTGGCCAAAAGCCATGCAGAATACCACAAGGCAGAAGCTAGATGGGGTACAAAGGATAGCTTGCGTAAGCATATGTGGTGCAATGCGCACCACACCAACGCGAGCAATGGAGGCATTGCTGGGACTGCCGCCGTTGGACTTATTTATAAAGAAAACGGCGGCGCTTTCGGCAATACGCATGGAAAGGGATGCCATGTGGCATCGCTTTGGAACTAGCAGCGGTCATAAGAGCATCCTAGACATTATTCATGATGAGGTCAGGGAGACTCTAATGCCGGTAGAAGGCATGAGTAGACGTAGGGTAGTTGAAAGACTACACAAGACTCACATTGCAGATGGAAACATACATAATGAGTGTATGTACAATGACATCAGCATTTTTACTGATGGCTCTTTAATGGACGGTAAAGCGGGGGCGGGGGTTTACTCTGAAGAGCTAAACCTAGCATGTGCGCTTAGTCTAGGAGAGTATGTGTCCGTATACCAGGCAGAGATGCTTGGCTTGTTGCATGCGTTGGACCACTTGCTTGAAGGTCAGGTGCGGGGGAAGAAAATCCTTATTGCACTGGACAACCAATCGGTGATCAGACGCATGCAGCAGACGAACATAAACTCTAAACTGGTACTAGAGTGTGTCCGGAAGCTCAACACGTGTGCCTCAGAAAATGAGGTTACGCTGATGTGGGTAAAAGGACACATAGGTACAACAGGAAATGAGGCGGCGGATGCCCTAGCAAAACAGGGATCTGCGGCAACTTTCATTGGCCCAGAACCCAGAGTTGCTCTGGGGAACGGCATGATTGGAGCGAAGGTTGGGAAGTGGATGGACTCCATGCATCAACAAAGATGGCAGGAGCTAGTCACTTGCAAACAAGCTCGGAATGCAATGACCAGCCCTTTAGGCAGGGAAGCGAGAAAGGTACTTAGTTATAAACGGAGTACTCTAAGCTGGATAACTGCCTTGGTCACAGGGCATGGTAATTTTAAGGCTCATCTGGCCAAGATGAAAATCGGGGAAGATGACGTTTGCAGGCTATGCCTGGAGGAGGCCGAGACGGCGGCACACATTGTGTGCGAATGTCCAGCACTGGCTAGCACGAGGTTGAGGATCACAGGCAGGCACACGATAAGTGTAGAAGCCATGAGTGAACTCAGCTTCAAACAAATGCTAGCAATAACACAGGACTCAGTGATGAAGAAAGAGGTCGACAATTATCAGTCGACATCTGGAAGTCACTGATGACCGGGAGGGGGCGAAAAGGGACCCAAACGTTAGTGGTCTGCTTCGGCTATCCCCCAAAGTATATAATATATAATAGGCGTTCCTTTGATCTGATTATACCTAACTTACTTGAACTCAAGCAGCTTCTCAACTCAGGGTTACATGCCTATCATCATCGTGGCGCGACAGCCCGACGTCGGGCCTTGGCCGCCTGGATCATTGTCCTCCAATTATCTCGGTCACGTGACCGCATCCTCCAATTTTGGGAGCCCAGCAGCTGCGCGGCGTCCACACCTACTGAGCTCTCCCAACGAGATCTCGGTCGTCCTCGCAGTCTCGCTCCGTCGACACGTTCTGCATTCATTACTCTCTTAGGCATGCGATCATCGTCCATTCTTTGTACATGCCCTGCCCATTGAAGTCGTTGTAGTTTGACGATTTTCGAGACTTGCAGCTCATCGTACATTTCATACAACTCATGGTTGTACCGGATGCGCCATCCATCTCGATCGCAAACAGCCCCGAAAATTCGCCGTAGAACCTTACGTTCGAAAGTATCTAGCATGTTTTCGGAGGCTTGAATTAGGGTCCATGCTTCGCAGCCATAGCATAGCACTGGTCGTATAATGGTTTTGTACACGCGGAGCTTCGTGTTTCTGTGCACATGTTTCGATTTCATTATGGGGAGAACCGAGAAAAAAGTCTTATTAGCTAACTGTATCCGTCGCTTGATTTCGTCAGTTTCGTTGGCGTCCCTTGACAGGTTGCAACCCAGGTAAATGAAGTTGTTCACGAACTCGATGTTGAGGTCCCCCACATTGATGCTCGGTTGTGCAGGTGTCCTTGTCACCGATTGCATCATTATTTTAGTTTTACCCTCGTTAATACGTAATCCAACTTCCTTTGCAGCGGTATCGAGCGTATGCAGAAGTTCTTCTGCGTCAGCCAATCTTCGGGACATGATGTTGATGTCGTCGGCGTACGCTGCTAATTGTGTCGACTTGATGAGTAGCGTCTTGCTGTTGTCCATATTCATGGCCCGAATAACGTATTCCAGTGCTAGGTTGAAGAGTGTCGGTGCCAGTCCATCGCCCTGTTTCAAACCAGTGCGTGTTTCAAATAGATCAGTAAGTCTATTCTGGATCCTGACTTGTGAGACGGAGTTGGTCATCGTCATCTTTGTCAGTCGCACTAATTTTGCTGGTATACCAAATTGCAGCATGATGTTGTACAGTACTCCACGATCGATACTGTCGTATGCCTGCTTGAAGTCGACAAAGATTTGGTATACGTTTACGTTGTATTCCCAGCACCTCTGGAGTATCAGTTTGACTGAGAAGAGCTGATCGGTTGTGGAGCGACCAGGTCTGAAACCGCTTTGATATTCGCCAATAACTCGTTCTGCGTACGGTTTTATTCTATTTTGCAGAATTTTCGTCAAAATTTTATAGGACGTGCAAACTAGTGAGATGCCCCTGTAATTCTCACACCGCAGTTTATCTCCCTTTTTATGAATTGGACAGATGATGCTTCTGCGCCAATCGTCTGGGATCTCCTCGTTCTCCCATACTCGCAGGAGTAATTGATGTATGGCATCAACTAGACTCGTTCCACCGAATCTTAGCAGTTCAGCTGGAATCTCGTCAGCGCCCGGCGCTTTATTTCGTTTTAGTGACCGCAACGCGAGATCAACTTCCTCTACTGTCGGGGGTTGAATGGGTGGGCCTAGATCAACAATATCGTCGAGAGCTTCCTGTGTGGGGATGTTAGATGGTCGGTTTAGAAGCTCTTCAAAATAAGAGGCCCATCGCTTGTTAATACCATCGGTGTCGCTGATGATGTTTCCATCCTTGTCCTTACAAAGGCTAGTCCTGGGTTGGTAGCCGTTCTTAATTGTATTTACTAGTTTGTACGCTTGTCTGGTGTTCCTATTAGCTAAGTTTTCGTTTATGTTCAGCAACTGCTCGTCAAAGTATTTACGTTTCTTACGTCTAATTATTCTATTCGATATTCGCCGTAGCTCGTCATATTTTTCTCTTCTGGCTCTGGTTCCTCGTTGAATCCATTGTCTGTAGGCCTCGTTTTTCGCGTCCAGTGAATTTTTGCATTCCTCGTCGAACCAGTCATTTCGCGCTCGCCGGGCTTTAAATCCCACGACTTTCTCTGCGACATCCTTGATGGTACCCTTGAGTTCTTCCCAGAACCCATGGACGCCTGTGTTGCTAATGTTGTGTAGCATAGGTGATAGTCTTTCCTCAAGGGCGGTGGTATACGCCACCGCTGTAGCATCACTCAGAAGATTATCAGCCGCAAAGATTTTGGGAGGGCTGATTCTCGATTGGTGCACTGAGGAAATTCAACATCTGTAGGTCGTCTTCACCAAGTGATGATCTGAGTCGCAGTTTGCTCCTCGATAGGAGCGGACATCCATGACACTAGACGCCCATCTCCTGCAAATGAGGACGTGGTCAATTTGGTTGACGGTATGTGCGTCTGGAGACTTCCAGGTCTGCTTGTGAATGCGTCGATGCGGGAAGCACGTAGAGCTTACGATTAGATTCCTGCTGCAGGCAAAGTCGATAAGTCGCTGGCCGTTATCGTTACATTCTTCATGGAGGCTGTGGCCTCCAGTGGTCCCCCGGTGCCAACTTTCATTTCCGACTTTCGCGTTAAAGTCTCCCAGCAGCAATTTGACGTCGTTTGTTGGAAGTGAGTCGAAGAGAGTTTCAAGGCGGGCGTAGAACTCGTCTTTTACTGCGTCTTCTTTAACTTCAGTGGGTGCATGCACATTGATGAGCCAGAGATTGAAGAATCGAGTCTTGATGCGAATCGCACACAGCCGTTCATTTATGGGTTTGAAGTCAGTAATATGCGGTTTGAGGTGATTGTTCACTATAAATGCTACTCCAAACTCCTTGCGGCCCGATGGTTTGCCACTTGTAAAAATTGTGTGCGATTTCTTGTCATTAATCTCGCTGCCAAGCCAATTTGTTTCCTGGACTGCAGTAATGCTCAGTTTGTACTTTTCGACCTGTTGAAGGAGGGCCTTCTCGGCCCCCGGTTTGTTCAGGGAGCGTACATTCCAGGATCCGAAAGAATAATCCTTTATTCGTTTGCGTGGTCGTCGTTGTTTATCCGTCCAATCCGAGGCTTTTGTTCCAGGTTTCTTGACATGGAGTGGTTTTTACAAGGACGAGTTGTCAGCACGTCGCTTAACCCTATTCAGGGGATGGCCTCGGAGATAGCTGCTTCAGATGGTTTAATAAACGTGCTGGATCCCACACAACTATGTAGCAGGTCCAACTACGCAAGTCATTCCATCCTACTAGACCTGAGACGCTTAGGTGTTCGTCAGCCATTCAGGCTACAGCTATCTGCCTTTTCCAAACTGTCTTATCGCTAAGACATTGGCCGTCAGCGAATTGATACACTGCCGTTACCAGGGGGCGCCCACGCGGAGGACTATGAAAAAGGTCTTTGCCCCCCTACATGCCTATACCCTATACTAAAAGTCTAGGGTATAAAAAGTTAGTAGAGCGCTTCCTTGCTAAGAATATAATTTTTCTAGTTCAAAGGACTCAAAGTGCCTTCAACAATAGTCTACTGCATTCGCCTCACCACCCCCCGTCATATCATACCCATCATCCCTTGATATCACTTCTTTTCCAAAAATGTCCTTTTCCTTCTCCAAAGGAGGCAAAATGCCATCAGTCGTGGTCGAAGGACTCAAAATGCCATTATGCCATTTTCAACAGAACTCCAGTGCATTGGTCTCATTACCACGACTTAGAATACACCCTTACCTACCAGCTTTGGTTTTTGTTTCATTTCATAATAATAGAGTCCTTTTATCCTGACGCACATCTCCAGCAGCACTAAAATATAACCGTTTTGTACTTAATAACCAAAGCAAGCTATGTACCAAATTTAGTTGAACCACGGACCACGGGTAATACCTGAAAGATTTTTTTTCATTGAATTCATTAAAAAGACTTCGAGAAAGCGAGAAACTCTATATATTTTTTCACATTTTTGGATGTATCTTTTTATCTACTGCACGGATCAGAGCAAATGAAGGAAAAGGCACACCCTTGGGACACAGTCAATCCGTGAGAAAAGAAACCAGACCTCGATACGCTCCCTAAGAGGCTGTAGCCCTGTCAAGGAACAACAAGATCAACGAGGACAAGAATAATTTGAAAAATAGCGATTTTCAAACTGTCATATCTCGGTTGCTTTTCGTCATATCGACATCAAATTTGCAACATTTTGTAAGACGGCCGGAGAGAATGTTCATACTAAATTTGAGCCCCCACAATCACCTGGAGCCGCAGCTACAGAGGTCCGAAAACCCGTACTTGTTGTGTCGCATAAACATAGTCTTGGTCACTTTTTCGATTTTTTTCCGATTTTTTTTCGTTTTTCTTTGGCAGGCGGGACGCTCCCGCGTCCCTAGATATCGTGGGTAAGACATTTTAATTGTGTTTTTTTTTTGTCCATCTGAGTGGTACCAAAAAGAGCAAGTAGCCGGTATTTACATACCAAAATAAGCGCTTGCTACAAAACCCTCGGATTGCGGGCGCAGCCCTCTATATTCCGGTTTCATTTTGAATTTAGTTTAGTGAATTCAAGAGTTGAATTAGTTAGAATCTCAGAGCACTTTTTTTCTATTACTCTGTTTTGTTTTTTAATCTAATCTAATATTAATTATCTTATAATTTGAGCTCTTTCGTGTCCTTGAGGATGAACACACTCCTCTTAACCGTTACCTCGTTCTTTATGTTTTACAGTAGTTGATCTAGAACCAGGGTACTATGACCCAAAATCCACTCTGGTCAGAATTCACATTTGTTGCAATGACGGCAACTCAACAAAGCCGTGGATCGCAACACACAGTAGGACAAAAATAAAAAAATAAATATAGAGTATACACTCTACTCCGATAGTATAGACCAGGGGTCGGCAAACTCCGGCCCGCGGGCTAAATCCGGCCCGCCTCTGGTCTTCATCCGGCCCGCGAGTTAATAATGTTTTTTATATGGAAAAATCAAATAGTTTATAAAGCAATTTTTGTTATCACAACGTAATGCGTTTGAGTTGAATATACATCAATTGATTTGCTACATTTTAGACTCGATTGGAATAATCATATAAATAGCAATCCCTGTCCACACATTCTTATCACAAGATCTTACTGAGGCAAGTTAGAGAGTGTTTCGGGATCCTCGAATTTTCGGTGAACAGCAACCTGCTCATTGGAAGTTTGGTTCACTTGCTTTTATTCTGGGTACTGGCTGAGGTTCGCGCCCCTCACGGTATATACAAGTACACTTATCCACTAAATAAATAAATAAATAACTGGCGCAACAGTCCAATTTGAACCACGGCCTCGAGATGAGTTAGCATCATCTCATTTTCTAGATCGTGACGGTTTTTTGTGCAGAGGTATGTGATCAGCAACACGCTCAACCGAGCTATTTACCCCATAATAGGTACTCATTTAACAGCTGAGTGGGCTCATAGTCCGACACGTAAATCCCCGGAATCGAACCGGGGCCCAGTGCGTTGAAGGCGAACGTGCTAACCGTTGCGCCATCCGGACTACTACACTTATCCACTAAGCTCAGAAAATAAAATAGAGGGAGATTGGGTGAAAAAAGCATTAGTCCCATACCCATAAAGGCGCGAACTTCAGTCGATCGTGTTTTGAGTGGCCACATAAATGCATGATGCGTTGTCAAACTAACCTACAGATGCATACGAAGCCGGTATATAGAGTGAAACCAAACCAACCGAGCTTCCAATTTCCAATGAAACATTATTCGTACCTGCACTTTGGAAATTGGAATATACATACCAACCAGGTAACTCTGTACTAGTTGTAGGGTGACGCATTTAAAAACTTCGCTACCCCAAATCCGGTGACGAAATCGATGCGTGTGTTTAGTGATTAAACGTATTTAAACTCGCATCGATTTTGTCAATTCCAGATGGTATTTATGGTATAAAATAGTAATAAAACCGTTTCTATTTCGAGAACTTTAGCTAGATGGATTGGTGACAGTTTTAGTAATTTGCTTTTGTTATAAATTTAATATTTCAAACAAACGAAAGTGTTCCCTGAAATAAACGATATTATTTGAGTATCCGTCAGCAAATTTTCATGAAGTTTATTGAATCCTACCGCCTAGTTTAAAGCTGCGTTTCTTCTTACAAGACGGATAGTCGGATAGTGCAATGCAGTTCAACAGCAATAACAACAACACGTTGATTTGAAACATCAATGGTGGTGGAACATTTCGTCACCCTATATACGGAGGACTAATCAGAGTTAGCATATTTTCAATTTGTCTATCTATATTGGCTTGTAGAGATTCACATTTTACTGCCAAATATTGCAAAGAAAATCAAAACGCTGAAGTTGATTTCCACCCCAGGCAGTACGATTTAAGGTTTTTTGGTGACGTCGAAAGAAACTTTGGTTATGATGCAGGGCATTATGTACCTAAGGCGGAAATCCATTCAAGATTCATCCTCAATCGCAAGAATGCAAAAAATAAGTAAATTACTTGAATTCTCTCATTTCGGCAAGAAAAATTAATACGTTTTTTTCTTTTATATGCAATAGTTACATTGGTCATAATTTCGATTCAATTTCGTCTACATCTCGTTACATCAAAATGCTATAAACATCTCTGTTTAGTTGCTTCGAATTGACGAAGTCGATACAGATTTGCCGTCACTTGTTCAACAGATACACATATCGATTTCGCCATTGTCTTTGTGCGTAATAAATATGGTTATCGACTTAGGCTGCTGCCGCGCAGGGTCATCGTGGTATGTGCTGATGAAATGAGACTGAATTTTCTTGATAGGCTGTCTTCATCTATGAAATTTTGCCAAAACTATGGTTAGGGGATGATCTGATTGATCTGATAACCAAAGCCAAGAACACTGGACCGCGATCTCAATTTGTCACGTCTTGTTGATCCAGTTGTCAAAAGTAAACATTATTCCTTCTTCAATCTCATCAATTTTGACTAGAGATCAGCGCTCAATATCCTTACCCCATCATACTATATGTTAAAGGTACTGCGATGCAGGGCCGTCGAGAGGGGGGTGCGGAAGGGGCGAATCGCACCGGGCCCGTGTTTTTAGGGGGCCCGGAAATAAAAAAAAAATTTAAAATAATTTTTCCCATAAGGCATTTCATATATGATATTAACTACAATATGGTAGTTATGAAATCAAAATTATTCTTAATTAATACTTATTATAGATTTTTCATATATTATTAGTAACCCTGTCAATCTAGAGATTGATATGAATTGACCGTGGCGATAATACAAGTGTTTTCAAAGCGATTTCATTTGGTGTTGCCATTACTCCTTATGGGGCTCCATAAAAGTTAAGTCCCGGGCCCGGATTTTCTCTCGACGGCCCTGCTGCGATGGAAACCATTTGCATTTTGAATATCTTATCCGGCCCGCTAGGCCTAAAATTTAAAAAATCTTGCCCGTTGTGGAAAAAGTTTGCCTATTCAAAGTGTTTTATGTACAGTGTCATAAAACGAATGGACAGCAGTCGATGATTGGCCCGAGAAAAGTATGGGGAAAAGGATTCGGACGGTTCGAAAATAAGAAACTAGCATAAAACTCTCTCTTCACCTCTTCTTGTGAGTTAATAAATTGCTTCACACCATCTAGACCTCCACGGTCGAGTTTTCAAGTAAAATCACACCTTCACGACTCATAGAACTCTTACACATTTGTGGACGTCTTGCACGCGGATAGCAGCTTCTTCTTTCTTGCCCTTTCATACCACTCTGCAACTTCGCGTTGCTCTGCCTGTGGTGTTGGCACTTCGCCCATTCTCGCGGTATAATCTCAGCTTCCTTCTGCAGGCAGCTCAGTCTTGGAAGGTATCATCGCCGAGATTCATGCGTTGTTGTTGCTTCTTCATCTGATCGATCTACGTGTGTTTCCGTCTGCCTCGGGGTTTGGGTACAGCAAATGGAACATTCATTGATAATGCCTTCATGACTGCGTTTTCAGGCAGACGCCTTAGAACATGGCAATACCAATCCATACGACGATCTTAGAGCTTTTCAGTGATCGGACAAACAAGCTGCTTCGGATGTAGGTACTTTTTATACTATCCTTTTTGGTCACACCGGCTGACATCCGTAGCATTTTCATCTCGGTCGCAGTAATTTTACTTTCGTATGTGTTATACAATCAGCATTCAGACGCATACATGAGTGCGGGATTTATTATTACAAGTTTGGGCATTTTTACCCATCCGGTGGGCACTACGACAATGGAGAGGTCTATTGTGCCATAGCCCTTATTATTGCAAAAGACTCTCCACCATTTTTACGAATGGCATAATGTCAGAAATTTACACCTAGCCCGCGCGATTGCCGCGCATTCGCACAAGATGTGCGTATGGTAGAACACGCTAGAAGCACTACCCCGCTGGGCACTACTTCTGGTGTGCAGTTGAGTGATCCCAGGGCGAACATTGTTCTTGCCAGAGCTCGACGGTTTCCGGGGGCGAGCGCTATGAGGCAGTCCATGTACACTGTAGAGAAGCTGAGGGTTGCAAATTGGAATGTCGGATTGGAATGTCGGATTGGAATCCATGTCGGAAAGAGCGAAGAACTGCAGGAGGCCATGAAACGGATAGACATTATTGTGCGCGCAGGAGACCAACTGGCAAAATGACCAAGTCGACCGAGCTCGTTTTCTGACGAACTCCAAAAAGTACAAATTGTACTATTGTGGAAACTCAAATGATAGGAACGGCGTTAGCGTTATTCTGTCATAAGCTTTACTTGGCAGCATCGCGAGTATCTCGAAGATTAGCGACCGCTTAATGAGTATCAAATTGGTTATCTGCGGAAGAGTGTGGAACGTCATAAGTGCCTACGCTTCCCAAGTTGGTTTGCAGTAAAATGAAAGAGAGGCATTTTGGAACGACGTTGACACACTGCTTTAAAGTATACCAGATACCGAGCTGGTTTTTTTCGGAGGGGATTTCAATGGCCAATGGTCTTGAGACGTTGAGTGAAAGACTGCAAAGTGATCTTGGGTGATTCTGCGGTCACCCAGCACCTGTTGCTCCTGATAGAATTTATTTTGAAAGGAGGAACAAGACCTCAAGCAATCCCCAAGCCAGTCGAGAAAATCAAGTGGCATAATCTCAACAACGAAAGCTTTGAATCTGCTGTAACTCCATTCATTGTTAAAATAGAGTAGTGGCACAAATGCAGAATGCTTTGGATGCAATGTGTAGGTAAGGCTGAAAAGACACTTCAAAGGCCAACATGCCAGACAAGCAGTGAAGCCGAGAAGTTTCAACTTCGGGAGAAATATGATAAATGCCGGAAGGAAGTAAAGCGAAAGGTGGCTCAAGCAAAGACGATTGCAGCCGAGAAGTTGTATCGAGAACTAGAAGATCAGACTGCGGATAAGAGATCGTCATTGTAAGAAAAACTTAAAGACAATGCCAGGATTTATAAGGTCCAGCCCAAAGGAGACGAAACGCTCGAGAGATTCAGGCGCCAAAGTACGTTGAAGACACAGCAATCTATAGCAGAATGCGTGAGTACTTTGACGAACTTTTGAACGAAGAATTTTCACGTAAAGCTTTTCAAGCTGTCGAGCCAAACACCACTGATATCGCTGATTTTTCAGTGGAGGAGGTGATGAAAGCAATGATGCAGATGAAATGCGGAAAGGCAGTTGGACCGGATAAAGTACCCTTGGAATTTTGGTTGAAGTTGAATCATGTCGTGTATTGAGCTCCTTGCTCTTCAACATCATCATGCTCTTAATAAATAGATAATATAACTCATCTCTGACGACCTGGAAATATCCCTTCTCTTCGCCGATGACATTGTCCTGGGTAGCAAAGACATCGTTGCTATGCACGCTGCACTGACCAAGTGGTGTAAGATACTGGAGGATCATGGACTGAGGATTAGCATACCAAAGACCGAATATCTTTGCTGTCCTTTCTCAGATCCAGATAGACCGATACCAGATATCTACATTAAAGGAGAGCAGTTGAAGTCCTTTACAAGGTTCAACTACCTGGGCTCGATGGTCAACAAGGAAGCTGCCTGCGATGACGACATCAAACATCGCATCAGTGTCGGTTGGATGAAGTGGCGAAAAAACTCAGGAGTTTAATGCGACAAGAAAATACCACGAAACCTTAAGGGCAACAGAGCACCTATCTGGAGACAGTTGGGTGGCACTAGTGTGTGAAAAATAAATTTGTATGGACTTTCCTTTTACATCCGGCGATGGTCTCTAGAACCGGCAACCCACTCACACACACTGACCGGTGGGAGATACTAAAGATGTTGAACAGCGCCGCAGGCTTATCTAGAGGTGTTGTTGTTGCCTGCATGTGATCGATCCTATTAGTCGCCTCCTACGTTCAAGGTAGAACTTACATAGGGGTGCATATTGCAAACCCGGCATCCCACGGGGTGCAAAAATACAAAACTGGAAGAGTGCTCCTATCCGTACGGAACCACTAAGCTTGGAGAAATTAGAGGGAATTCGAGAATAAAAAAAAAATATTC
Source organism: Chloromyia formosa (assembly GCA_964017055.1). Taxonomy (NCBI): domain Eukaryota; kingdom Metazoa; phylum Arthropoda; class Insecta; order Diptera; family Stratiomyidae; genus Chloromyia; species Chloromyia formosa. The sequence goes on from OZ024818.1 coordinate 66,778,209, forward strand.
CGAGGAGTCGCGAACCACTGACCAGCGGTATTTCAAGAGGCAACCAAAATGCAAGCTAAGCTACAGATGCATACTAAGTTGGTATGCAGAATGAAACCAAATCCGCCAAATACTTAATTTTCACTGAAAAATAGTTTGCATCTGAACTTTTCAGGAATCTTGAATACATATAGTAACATAAAACGATGTTGAAACTAATTGATTAATTCAATTTGACTACCAAGCTCTCATTTCGATGAATATTATTTGCATAAAGAAAGAAAACAACTTACCTCATCATACAAGTTAAACGCAGAAATTCCTGCAGTATTGTATATAGCATCTTTAAGCAAAATCTCAGCAATCTCAGATTCTTGCGTTAACGTTTTCTCCTGAGCCTTCCGTATATAAAGTGCTACTTCTGCCGTCATATCTGCCCTGAAGTTCGTAAATAGAGTTGCAAAAAATGTCTCTGCACATGGCTACAAATAATAATAGTGAAGTCTTTTACAATTAAAAGGATAAATTAGGTCTTACGCGTAGAGCATATTTCCAGCTTTCGCCACTTTCGTCACAAATATAAGCTTCTGGATCTTCTTCCCACAAATCAAGTTCCGACTCCGTAAGCACAAAGTAATGTCTTATTAATTTTTCACATATATATCTTAGTCTCTCAGTTGTGAAAAAATCGCTTTTTCCTTCTACCGCCAGCGTAACGGACTCATTGTTATAAGACTCTGAAGCAGAGCCTGTATATGCTGTGCTTGATAATATATTTTTCATAAGATTTATACACTGAATAGGGAAATTCAGGAAATCCTTATTGTTTTCGATAAATATCATACTCAATCCAGAATAGAATGCATAATGAAATGAAAATTCCAAGGCGGTTGCTACGAACTGAGCAAAAGACAGAGGATGATGTTCTAGAAAATCATTTAAAATTTTAATTTTTTTCAATATGAACTTCTCCAAATTCGGCAACAAATTGGTATGTTGATTATTGACTTTCAATTCATAACGCAATTGTAACGACTCTCGCAGCCTTGCAAATATTGACTCAATAAATATCAAACAATTGTCGGATTTATGAGGTCGATGAAAACCAAAAATAGTACATTTCTTAAGAATCCGTAACGCTAAAGTCGCTTTTTCCAAATACATAGTGAAATCTCCACATGAACTTGCGCGAATGTTTTGGTGAAATGAGGTCGTAAAATGGTCCCAGAATTGAAGTATAGTATAATAAACGTTCTCGGTGATCACCTAAACAAACTTATTAGTATTGTATGTCGTCCACAGACCCAAAAACACCAACCTCGAAAATTTTCTTGTCCGCTATCATCCGTTTCGAGGAAAGTGTTTTGATGACTTGATGAAGAATTAGTAGCGCCCGATGTTGCTGAATGGAAGATCCTGTTGCTATAGCGCTCATCAGAGTTGGAATCAAATCTGGCCATTCCCTCGGACAATCAAACCTATAATGTGACGATATGGTATTTCCTGATAACTATTGCCTGGTGCTACCAGTCCTACCTGGCGATTCTCCCAATTAAAACAGCAATCTGGATTGCTATCTGCGGTACTGGCTCATGGAAGTTAGATATCAACTGAAGTCTTATCTCACACTTTTCCCCACCTGAAATTTCGCTACAATGGAACTTTTTAATAAATAATCTCAATCAAAATAAAAGCACCAATACTTTTTTGCATTAACTCGCCAATATCTATTTACTCCGTTTTTGAAGTACACGGCAGCCATCCATCTTACAGTAACATCCAACTCAATGCTGAGTATAATTTTAAGAAGAATTCGATGAAAGCCGGGTTCTGTTTCCCATTCAGCTAACTTATCTTCTGCTTGTTTCATCAACGAAGTATCCTGACTGCAGGCGGCTTCGAGAGCCTGAAATACCATGCGTTCAGGTGAAGTTCCCATCCTTTGATGAGAAAACTAATAGCATTCAAGTGTCAAACTGACATCTGATTGTCGTGAAATGCTGTCAAATATTTGATGATTAAACCTCAGAGGAACTTCTGGAGTGGCCCATAGGCTCAATTTATGGGACGAGAGAAGAGCGCGTTTAATTTTTCATGGGAGAGAGAAAGAACGGCACTATTAATGCCAACCACCAATAGGACGCGGATATTTGACAGCTATATATACAGCGGGGAGTCAGAAACGAAAAAAACATTTTGATATCGGTTTTCTGACAGAAAACTCACAAAAACAAGTAACGCGCACATCACATCTAAATATTTAACGTTTTACCTATAAACAGACACCCCCGTCTTAGGGATACGCTGGTTATTTTTGCAGTCACCGACGAGGCATTTCAATTTACCACAACTCACTACCGCACCAATTTGTCCTACCGGAAATTTCACTAGTGTCTTCTCTACATAATCGCGGCTCTTTACACACAAAAACCGGCTCCAAACTTTCGCGAATTCAACCGTATTTACTTTTTGCCACTTTTTGCACAAAGCGTTTGACAGCCATATGCACAACACGTGAAAATGACAATCTTAAAACCGTTACTTTACTTTCCCAGCTCTCGTCTTTTTCAAGAAGAAGATCGTCCCATTTTCAAGCTGTCAATTTGTATGGTTTGATAGGCATATACCCACTCCTTTGTTAGTTATATATTCAAATGATTAAACTATTTGAATATATAACTAACTGACACAGAGAATAACTATGGAGGAGCAATCCGCATATACTCAACACTAAACTACTTGAAGCAATTCCAGTCGTAAAAAGTAGAGAGAAAGACACACGCCCTCCACTGCGCAACACCCGCGCAGTCTATATAAAAGCACAGGAAGCACGTAAGATGTCATCCCCTCTCCTACTTTTCCAATCGGAACAATAACATTCCAGTCTGTCTCTCTGCCGCGGAACACCCGCCCGGTCTATATAGAGCAAAAGAGATGTCAAATTTTCATCCCCCTTCCTACTTCCTCACTTGTGCCGAATTGCGTCGTTTCTCTCGCTCTTTTTCACTTCCTCTTATACTCTCTCTTCAAAGCTAACAAAGGAGTGGGTATATGCCTGTCAAACCATACAAATTGACAGCTTGAAAATGGGACAATCTTCTTCTTGAAAAAGACGAGAGCTGGGAGAGTAAAGTTAACGGTTTTAAGATTGTCATTCTCCAGTTGTGCACAAAGCTGTCAAGCACTTCGTGAAAATAGTGAATACAGTTTAATTCGCGAAAATTTGGAGCCGGTTTTTGTGTGTAAAGAGCCGCGATTATGTAGAGAAGACACTAGTGAAATTTCCGGTAGGACAAATTGGTGCGGTAGTGAGTTGTGGTAAATTGAAATGCCTCGTCGGTGACTGCAAAAATAACCAGCGTATCCCTTAAGACGGGGGTGTCATTTTCTAGGTAAAACATTAAATATTTAGATATGATGTGCGCGTTACTTGTTTTTGTGAGTTGTCTGGCAGAAAACCGATATTAAAATGTTTGTTTTGGTTTCTGACTCCATGCTGTATAAAAACTCCTATTCCATAGTCCTCCGCGTGGGCGCCCCCTGGAACGGCAGTGGTCACTGACCATTGCCAACCAACGTCAAACCGCCAGTGATGGCGGTGCGATGATTTGGTTGAGGTACCCCTGTGGTGTGGGGTGTGAAAAAAAAATACCACGGCCTTCCCTTTGAGGGCCTGTTGTTAAAACCGACAATCGAAGGACAGGATGTGTATGCCAGCAACTTGCACTATCCGAAATCTTTATATGCTAACGAAACGTCAACTATGCCTCGGATAAGGACTGACTCAACGGTTACGACTTTTAAGGCCGGTTGACATGTTCAAAGTACACTTTGCCAAAGTATGCTTTGGAACGAATATCCACCATTGTGAATTACCACTTTGCCACTTGCCAAAAATGCTGGATTTAGCATTTCTAGGAAATTTACACAAAAACACATTATTCAGCCCACAATAAATTGAATAAAAGCCACCAACACCTCACTAATTCCCGCCCCAGAACTTTTCTGTGAACATGTCGATTTACAATCAATTCTTTGATGGAAAGTTGAGCACCATCCTACTTTGCTTTGATGGGACGCAGAGACTTCAAAGTGCTTTGAAAGGGGGTTGACACGTTCAAAGTAACCTCAAAGTAGGTTGTCAACGTACTTTGTCAAAGTGTACTTTGAACCTGTCAACCGGCCTTTAGCTATCGTACAATGACAAAGATTGGATTCTGGAATGTGCGTACTCTCCTGGACAATGGATCAGAAGGTCCCCAGAACGCACGATTTCTTCAATTAGAGAGTGAATTTCTGAGGTACAAATTAAATATCTTAGGAGTTAGTGAGATAAGATGGTGGAACAGCGGAGAATTCATCTCTCCAAAGGGCAGCACTGTAATGTTGTACTCCGGTAAAGCTACCGGTAGTCGCCGTGAGTCAGGTGTGGGGCTCCTTTTAATCAGAGCCGCGCGAAACTGTCTTTTATCCTGGGAACCGGTCTCTGACAAGGTCTTGACCGCCAGGTTCCGAACCAAAATGAGGAACATCTCAATAATACAATGTTATGCCCCTACTGAACCCGACAATGTCTTGGCAAAAGACTCCTTCTACGAAGAACTAAACGCCGTTCAGAGCAGAACACCTAAAGGTGACATTATAATGGTTATGGGTGATTTGAATGCGAAAGTTGGCGCTGATAACTATGGGCTCAGACATGTGATGGGGAGACACGGTCTTGGTGATCGTAATGACAACGGTGAAAGATTTGTAGAGTTCTGCAACTTTCACAGTCTCTTCATCGGTGGTACTATGTTTGAGCATAAGGACCACCACAAAATCAGTTGGTCCTCTGTTGATCGGCGCAGAACACAAAATCAGATCGACCATTTTGCCATTAGTAAAAAATTCAAGAGTTGCCTCTTGATATTGGGATGGGAAGAGACCATTATCTTATGATCGCTAATGTTCGATTGCGTATTGCAGCCGTGCGCCGCCCCAGCGACGAAAGATCCAGGCCCCGCAAATTCAACACCGCTCGACTAAAAAATCCAGCTGTCTTACAACAATATAATGACCATCTTGCGCAAAAAGCGGCTGAGATAACTAGTCACCCAGATAGTGACATAAACGAAAACTGGGATGCCATAAAAAATGCGTACATTGATAGCGCAAATACCATCCTCCAGTATCCAGTAGTAAATACCATCCTTGGCCCAAACCCGGATTGCCGGAATAAGCCCTGGATGTCCGACGCTTCATGGCAGCGGATTGTTGAAAGAAAGGAGCTGAAAGTTCGTTTGGCTGCAGCATCAGACGACAATCGAAGCAGCATCGAACTCCTTTACCGTCAGAAAGCTCGAGAAGTTCAGCGTAGTGTGCGACGCGATAAAAGAGTTTATGCCAATTCTCTTTTAGCCTCAGCAGAAGAAGCCGCAAGAAGTAACAACTTAAACGCCGTATACGGTGTCAAGGAGTTTACAGGTGGTCGTAACTCCTGCCAACATCCGGTAAAAGATAGTGATGGAAAGCTACTTATCTTGGAAGAAGATCAAATGAGGCGGTGAAAAGAACACTTCGCCGCGGTCTTGAACCGTGTAACCTCTGGTGAAGTTCCCCCTCATATAGATAATTTAGCTAACCATCAAAATGTGCGTATACGGTCCACTGCCCCGACTAAAGAGGAAATAGTCACTGCAATTATTGCACTAAAACGAGGAAAGGCCGCCGGACTTGACGGCATCCCTGCCGAACTTTATCAAGCAGCGCCAAGCGTAACTGCCGATTTGCTGCACCCACTTGTTGATAAAGCGTGGAATACAGAGACCTTTCCCACTGAGTGGAAGGAAGGTTTGATCATCAAACTTCCAAAGAAGGGTAGCCTCACAGACTATAATAATTGGAGAGGCATTTGTGTGCTTCCTGCCGTTGCCAAGATAATAGCTAAAATCGTCCTGGAAAGACTAAAGGCCCACTTAGAAAGCACAATTGATGAAGAGCTGGCTTTCGATCCGGATTCTCCTGTGTCGATCACATTAACACCTTGCGAATCATCATCGAGCAATGCGCTGATTACGATTCTCCGCTTCACTTGCTTTTCATCGATTTCGAAAAGGCTTTCGATAGTGTGAACCGGGATTCTATATGGGCGGCCTTGCGCAGGAGAGGCATCCCTGAGAAGCTTGTGGCTATTATTAAGGCAACCTATGACGGCGCGAAATGTCGCGTTTTGCATAAAGGTAAGGTGTCGGGGGACTTTGAGATTCGCAGTGGAGTTCGGCAGGGGTGCATCCTCTCACCGATCCTATTCCTCATTGTGATCGGCGATGTGTTGCATGCAGCCCTATCCGGACTCGACAGAGGAATTCAATGGACTTTGACATCTTATCTACAACATCTTGACTACGCTGACGACATATGCCTACTCTCCCACAAAATCATGGATCTGTCCGCAATGGCGTTAGATCTCGAGAGGGAGGCAAGCAAGGTTGGGCTACAGATTAATACCAACAAGACCAAGGTTCTTAGCCCGCCGTTGCGAAAAAGAAATCCGACACCTATTGCCATCAATATTAATGGGCAGCCTGTGGAGAAGGTGGACAACTTCGTCTACCTGGGTAGCATTGTTGCCGAAAATGGTGGTACGGAGCAGGACATCGCTCGTCGTATCAACCAGGCTAAACGCGCATACGGCATGCTGTCCAAAATCTGGCGGGCAGTTATCTCAGCATCAAGACCAAGCTGGGCCTATTTCGCTCCCTGGTACTATCAGTGCTTTTGTATGGGAGCAGTACATGGAAAGTTTCCGTAGGAGTTACCAGGAAACTGCAAGTTTTCGTCAACTCATGTCTTCGTCGAATTTTAAGAATTTTCTGGCCCGAAACAATATCAAATGAAGAGCTAAGTCGGCGTACGGGTCAGATGCCAATCGACGAATTGATACGCAGGCGAAAATGGCAGTGGATAGGTCACACATTGCGGAAGAGTGATAACTGCATTGCTTTGCATGCCATGAAATGGAACCCCATTTCCAACCAAGGCCGACCAAGAGGGGGTCCTCGAATCACATGGCATCGATCTGTGGCAAAGGAGTGTCGGGTACTGGGTAAGTCTTTTGGGGAGTTGCGCCCCATTGCCCAGAACCGAGTACGATGGCGCGCAGGAGTAGTTGACGCGCTATGCCCCGCTAGAGGTTAAGGCAAAGTAGTAAATATCCGCGTCCTACTGGTGGTTGTCATTAATAGTCCCGTTCTTTCTCTCTCCCATGAAAAATTAAACGCGCTCTTCTCTCGGCCCATTGATATACAAGAGAAGGATAGAGACAAAAGCTATACGTGACTGTCTGTGAAAGTAACCAAACTGTTGTTTTCCTTTTTTTAGCTGCGATCAGCTGTTCTTAGTTTCGATTTCGTGGGATGACATTTCTCGCCGGTCATTTTGTGCTGAACACGAGATTGCAGTGAAAAATTACATTTTTTCAAGTGAAAACTCTATTAGTTTTGTGAAAATTACATCAAGAACTGTAAAGTGTTGTTTATGTGTTCACTTAGTGGCCTATTTTAAGTGAGACAAGCTACTAATCCCATTAATTTTGGAAAATGGAGTGTGCTATGGAACATTGCCACAACAGATGGATTTCCAGGAAAAGTGGAGTTTCATTTCACAGGTAAGTGTCCTGATTTTGTATCGCTATTAAGTGCATCGTCGCTCTACGTAGCTGAAATGCTTTTAGAACAAAGATATTCCCCGGTAAGTAAGTGTTTTTGTTCGTGGTCCGCGGGTAATTAAAATCTGAACACTTGGGTTATCAGCTGCTTAGTTTTGATTCAGTAGCGCAGCCTTGAAAGTGCAATGTGTGGGTGACCTCTTGAGAGAAGTTGCATAAAACGCAAACGCCACTGGAAAGATGTGATAGTGGTCGTGTAACAACCACATCTAAGCGAATGGTTACCAAAATTTTCCCTTTGTCTACTTCCTGGTCTCCCTATTCCAAGTCTCGGCCCATAAATTTTGCTTATGGGCCACTCCAGTGTTAGGCGGATATTACACTATAAAAGTTCTTTTACAAATATCTTTGAAGTACGATACCTTAAAAGAACTTTTATCAATGATATTAGCCGCCTAAGAGCGCGTTGACACGATCAAACTACGGTTTGACAAACCACCTACTTGAACGTGTCAACCCCTTGTCAAACTGGTTTCAAGTCTTATGCTTCTGTCAAACCGTAGTTGGACGGTGCTCTACCTTTCATCAAATGCTAGTTTGTCAAATCGTAGCTTGATCACGTCAACGCGCTCTAAAAGCGCGTTGACATGATCAAACTATGGTCCTCTTAACTCTCTAGTCTATGGAAGCAACGCCATAGAGAAAGTAGATAAGAGGTGGAACTCAGTACAAATAATTTTGTAGACAGGGACGCACTTAGGCCTTCCGCATACGACGAAACTGCTTTGCAACTCGAGTTGCAAACCCGTTTGCAATGCAACTGATTTGTGACATTGCCTGTATACAGCAATGGAGATCCGCACACGAGTCCACTAGTTGCAAACCGGTTTGCAACGAATTTGGAACGCTTTGCGTGCAACTGGATTCCCGAGTCGCAAAGAAGTTGCAGTTGGAAGTTGCATATGAATTTTGTTGTTGGCCACAGACCACAAGAAATCTGGTCAGCTGTTCAGTTTGTCAAAATGTGTTAGTTGCGTTCGCGATGGTTGAAATGTGTTCTGTTTCAACTATTTTGTGTTTATTAACATAGTAAAAGGTGGTGGCTGGTGGCCGCAGTTAATTTGACAGGTAAGTAGAGTATAAAAAGTGAAAAGTGCCAGTGTGATAATTGGAATTTCAAATATAGTGTGCAACTTGTTTGAAAATCGGGTTGCAAATCAATCGTATCATGTGCGGACTGAGGTTGCAACTGCGTTCGAAACTAGTTGCATCGCAAACTGGTTTCCAACTCGAGTTTCAAACGGGTCGCGTCATGTGCGGAAGGCCTTACTCCAACGCACACAAACTTACCCCGTTGAGCTGAAAACGACAGCTACAATTAGGAGGAAATGGCCCTTTAGAGCGATAAGGACAAAAGCAATTCCGAACAGTTGCTCAAAAGTCAAATTGGGCCCAATCAGTTTTAGTTGCGATTGTATAAGTAACACGGTGGATAGGTAACGTACGTGTGCGTGAATGGCTTTGGTTAGATTTCCCTGTATCACCACCATTTTTATTCTCAGGCCGGAGTGTCAAAGTAATGACGTCATGACAAGCAGTGAACCATATGCAAACAAAGTGAAGAACGCGTGCAGTCGACCTCTTGAAATCTGGCGATTTTCGTGTGTAAAAGTGATTTTAGTGTCGGGATTTTAAGTGCAATTGAAAGTAGTGCTTATCACTGATATTTAAAAGTGAAAAAACGCAAGGTGCCGCGAACTTCCGACCAAAATGAACTGCTCGAAAGTGCGCGAGACATGAGTGGTTATGAAAGTGCGACACGGAAAATTTCGCATTTTTCGTTAATTTTCCGCCAGTTTGGCTATTGTGAATGGTGCAGCACTACCATGGGACGAATCCTTGGGCCGGTGAGTTTAGCGGAAACTCCCCAAAGTGCTCCAAAATGTGAATTCAAAGTGGTTGTCAAATGATAACATTACAGGTGATTTCCAGCCTTTTCATCGGAATTCATAGGGTAAGTATAAATTTTTTGTTGTGCTAAAATTTTAGTGGATTGATGCGCCCCAAAACACGGGTCTTGCACGCGTTGTTGACGAGCCAGACGAAAGTTTCACTGCAGCTGACAGGACTAGATGCCTGGCGGTGAAACTTTCGTCCGGTTCGTCAACATCGTCGTCAAAATCCGCATTTTGGGGCGCATCAATCCACTAAAATTTTAGCACAACAAAAAATGTATACTTACCCTATGAATTCCGATGAAAAGGCCGGAAATCACCTGTAATGTTGTCATTTGACAACCACTTTGAATTAACTTTTTGGGGCACTTCCGGGAGTTTCCGCTGAACTCACCGGCCTGAGGATTCGACCCAAGGTAGTGCTGCACCATTCACACTAGCCAAATTGCCGGAAAATTAACGAAAAATCCGAAATTTCCCGTGTCGCACTTTTCAATATACCATTTTACTCGATATTTCCCGGCACTTCACGTTTTTTTCACTTTCACACGGCACTGATAGCCACTTCTTTAAATTTTCACTTAAAATCCCGACACTAAACTCACTTTTACGCACAAATATCGCGAAATTTTACCGGGCGACCGCGCGAGTTCACACTTGGTTGACTGCTTGTCATGTCGTTAGTGCTTTGATAATCAGCTGACACTCCGGCCTGAGAGTATAGATTGCAGTGCCTGTATGCGTGCGATTTGACAGATATTTAGTATTGCCAGAATCGAAAAACAAGGGAATGAACGCGCTTTTGGTATTACCCGATCGATCTGCTGTGATACTCTTATCTCTTTCTGGTAAACGGAAACATATGATGCGGTTGTTTTGCTATCTGCTTTCCGCAATTCCGTTGTGTACCGACAGTGGAATTCAATACATATGCAACAAATCCAATAGGAACACCATCGTCTCAGTTGTACTGAGTTCCACCTCAGAGGAACTTCTGGAGTGGCCCATAGGCTCAATTTATGGGACGAGAGAAGAGCGCGTTTAATTTTTCATGGGAGAGAGAAAGAACGGGACTTTTAATGCCAACCACCAATAGGACGCGGAAATTTGACAGCTATATATACAGCGGGGAGTCAGAAACCAAAACAAACATTTTAATATCGGTTTTCTGACAGAAAACTCACAAAAACAAGTAACGCGCACATCACATCTAAATATTTAATGTTTTGGCATTAAAAGTCCCGTTCTTTCTCTCTCCCATGAAAAATTAAACGCGCTCTTCTCTCGTCCCATAAATTGAGCCTATGGGCCACTCCAGAAGTTCCTCTGAGCATATACCCATTCATTTGTTAGTTATATATTCAATGAGTTCCACCTTTTATCTACTTCCTCTATGGCTAAATTACACAATTATTTCATTTGAGTATATAGGTATATAACAACAGGAGTGGGTATATGTCTTTCAAACCACACAAATTGACAGCTTGCAAATGGGACAATCTTCTTCTTGAAAAAGACGAGAGTTGGGAGAGTAAAGTTAACGGTTTTAAGATTGTCATTCTCCAGTTGTGCACAAAGCTGTCAAGCACTTCGTGAAAATAGTGAATACAGTTTAATTCGCGAAAGTTTGGATTTGGTTTTTGTGTGTAAAGAGCCGCGATTATGTAGAGAAGATACTAGTGAAATTTCCGGTAGGACAAATTGGTGCGGTAGTGAGTTGTGGTAAATTGAAATGCCTTGTCGGTGGCTGCAACAATAACCAGCGTATCCCTTAAGACGTGGGTGTCATTTTCTAGGTAAAACATTAAATATTTAGATATGATGTGCGCGTTACTTGTTTTTGTGAGTTTTCTGTCAGAAAACCGATATTGAAATGTTTGTTTTGGTTTCTGATTCCCCGCTGTATATAATGCTGTCAAATATCCGCGTCCTATTGGTGGTTGTCATTAATAGTCCCGTTCTTTCTCTCTCCCATGAAAAATTAAACGCGCTCTTCTCTCGTCCCATAAATTTTGCTTATGGGCCACTCCAGTGTTACATACTCAAAGATTATTTCCTTTGATGACGCCATCATATCCACAATCCAGAGGTCGGCGACTGATGGCGGCGAGTCCCCGGTATTTGTGCGTTCCGTGTTTAGTTTTCTTTTTCCGCGTTCAGTGTTTATTTGTTAGTAAAATTTCATCTAGCGATCCGGGAAAACAAACACGTGCGCGATGAAAGTGTGTCGTGCGGTCAAAAGATGTATTTTGTCAAGTGTGAACTGTTCCACGATGCTCTGCGACTGATCTCCGGGGCTGCGGCTTCGACCAAATTGGTGCAAGTGTCCAGAAAGTATGTTTTTAGAGGACTAAAATTCCGTCTGGCACAATTCCAATTGTAAACATATGTCGTGCCGGGGACATCGCCGTGTGCAGTCACTACCTTGGCGAAGGAAATAATGACGTACGCGGTCAGCTGAGCGCAGGCCTGTCTATCTAGATGGCGTTGATGGCAGTAGCGCCATCTAGATATACAGGCCTCAACTCAGCTGGTTTTGATGGCTAAGAGCGCGTTGACACGATCAAACTACGGTTTGACAAACCACTTACTTGAACGTGTCAGCCCCTTGTCAAACTGGTTTGATGTCTTGTGCTTCTGTCAAACCGTAGTTGGACGGTGCTCAACTTTGCATCAAATGCTAGTTTGTCAAACCGTAATTTGATCATGTCAACGCGCTCTTAATGACGCCATCGTATCCACAATCCAGTGGTCGGTGACTGGTGCTGGCGAGTCCCCGGTATTTGTGCGTTCCGTGTTTAGTTTTCGTTTTCCGCGTTCAGTCACTGCTATCTTTACTCTCAGGCCGGAGTGTCAGCTGATTGTCAAAGCACTAACGACATGACAAGCAGTCAACCAAGTGTGAACTCGCGCGGTCGCCCGGTAAAATTTCGCGATATTTGTGCGTAAAAGTGAGTTTGGTGTCGGGATTTTAAGTGAAAATAAAAGAAGTGGCTATCAGTGCCGTGTGAAAGTGAAAAAACGTGAAGTGCCGGGAAATATCGAGTAAAATGGTATATTGAAAAGTGCGAGGTTAGGAAAGTGCTACACGGGAAATTTCGGAATTCAAAGTGGTTGTCAAAAGACAACATTACAGGTGATTTCCGGCCTTTTCATCGGAATTCATAGGGTAAGTATACATTTTTTGTTGTGCTAAAACTTTAGTGGATTGATGCGCCCCAAAATGCGGATTTTGACGACGATGTTGACGAACCGGACGAAAGTTTCACCGCCAGGCATCTAGTCCTGTCAGCTGCAGTGAAACTTTCGTCTGGCTCGTCAGCAACGCGTGCAAGACCCGTATTTTGGGGCGGATCAATCCACTAAAATTTTAGCACAACAAAAAACGTATACTTACCCTATGAATTCCGATGAAAAGGCCGAAAATCATCTGTAATGTTGTCATTTGACAACCACTTTGAATTCACTTTTTGGAGCACTTCCGGGAGTTTCCGCTGAACTCACCGGCCCAAAGATTCGTCCCATGGTAGTGCTGCACCATTCACACTAGCCAAATTAACGGAAAATTAACGAAAAATTCGAAATTTTCTGTGTCGCACTTTCATAACCACACTCATGTCTCGCGCACTTTCGAGCAGTTCATTTTGGTCGGAAGTTCGCGGCACTTTGGGTTTTTTTTTCACTTTTAAATATCAGTGATAATCACTACTTTCAATTGCACTTAAAATCGCGACACTAGAATCACTTTTACGCACGAAAATCGTCAGATTTCCAGAAGTCGACTGCACGCGTTCTACACTTTGTTTACATATGGTTCACTTGTTGTCATGACGTCGTTACTTTGACACTCCGGCCTGGGGCGCATCAATCCACTAAAATTTTGGCACAACAAAAAATTTATACTAACCCTATGGATTCCGATGAAAAGGCCGGAAATCATCTGTAATGTTGTCATTTGACAACCACTTTGAATTCACTTTTTGGGGCACTTCCGGGAGATTCCGCTGAACTCACCGGCCCGAGGATTCGACCCAAGGTAGTGCTGCACCATTCACACTAGCCGAATTGCCGGAAAATTAACGAAAAATCCGAAATTTCCCGTGTCGCACTTTTCAATATACCATTTTACTCGATATTTCCCGGCACTTCACGTTTTTTTCACTTTCACACGGCACTGATAGCCACTTCTTTTATTTTCACTTAAAATCCCGACACTAAACTCACTTTTACGCACAAATATCGCGAAATTTTACCGGGCGACCGCGCGAGTTCACACTTGGTTGACTGCTTGTCATGTCGTAAGTGCTTTGACAATCAGCTGACACTTCGGCCTGAGAGTAAAGATGGCAGTGATGGTATTCTCCAACGCCATCTATATAGACAGGCCTGCGCTCAGCTGGTTTTGACGCAATTATTTCCTTTGATGACGCCATCATATCCACAATTCAGTGGTCGGCGACTGATGGCGGCGAGTCCCCGGTATTTGTGCATTCCGTGATTAGTTTTCGTTTTCCGCGTTGAGTGTTTCTTTGTTAGTTAAATTTCATCGAGTGATCCGAGAAAACAAAGACGTGCGGGATGAAAGTGTGTCGTGTGGGCAAAAGATGTATTTTGTCAAGTGTGAACTGTTCCACGATGCTCTGCGACTGATCCCCGGGGCTGCGGCTTCGACCAAATTGCTGCAAGTGTGCAGAAAGTGTGTTTTTAGAGGACTAAAGTGCCGCCCGACGCAATTCCAATTGTAAATATATGTCGTGCCGGGAACATCGTCGTGTGCAGTCACTGCCTTGGCATGGCCTTGGCGAAGGAAATAATGACATAACGATCAGCTGAGCGCAGGCCTGTCTATCTAGATGGCGTTGTAGTCTCCTATGCCTGTTACAGACAATGGCCCAGCCCCGGCCATTCGGGGCCATCGCCGCTGTGTGGAAGGGCGGATGGCGTTCAGTGGCCAATGCCGCGTAACTGTCATTTCTGTCAACAGTTATGGGCCATCGGATGGCCACAAATGGCTTCGAGAGCCATTTTTCTCCACGCGATGGCCCATCGTGTCCACAACTTTGAACAGCTGATTTAAGTTGACAGGCCACTACACAATTCACAGTGATACTACCACCGACCTTCTGTCATACGCGATCCGTTTGATTATAGCTGCCGTGATGCACAGAGCGACAGCTTTCAATTTCAATAGTGGGCCATGGATACGCAATTTCCTGATGGCCCCGCAGACCATTGTGTGAACGGACGGTATTTGAAAATATTTGAATTGACTTTTGGTGTGCGATGGCGGCCATCAAAGTCACCATCGCGATGGGCCATTATCTGTAGCAGGCACTAGAGCACGACCAGCGCAACGCCATCTAGATAAACAGGCCTCAACTCAGCTGTTTTCGACGGCTAAATTACGCAATTATTTCCTTCAATGACACCATCGTATCCACAATTCAGTGGTCGGCGACCGGTGCTTTCGAGTCCTCGGTATTTGTGCGTTCCGTGTCTAGTTTTCGTTTTCCTCGTTCAGTGTTTATTTGTTAGTAAAATTTTATCTACAGCAGTCGCCAACTTTCCGATTGAAGTCGTGCGTGCTTCCATAGATAAGTGGCCAGCTCGATTAAAGGCTTGTGTAAAGGCAAAAGGCAATCACTTCGAATAACTTGTTGCAATTTCCGTTGTTGACAATGCATTTAATAAATAAACAATGATTTCTTAACATATAACACCTCTTTTATCGAACAGTGCTTCAAAAAGTTTGTAACAGTATTTATGGCTAGACTAGGTAGTGATGCGGGCAAACAAACACGTGCGCGATGAAAGTGTGTCGTGCGGTCAAAAGATGTATTTTGTCAAGTGTGAACTGTTCCACGATGCTCTGCGACTGATCCCCGGGGCTGCGGCTTCGTCGAAATTGCTGCAAGTGTGCAGAAAGTGTGGTTTTAGAGGACTAAAGTGCCGCCCGACGCAATTCCAATTGTAAAAATATGTCGTGCCGGGAACATCGTCGTGTGCAGTCACTGCTTTGGCAGTGAATTAATGACGTAAAATAGACGTCACAAATGAAGTCTAATTCACCACGGTCAGCTGAGTTGAGGCCTGTTTATCTAGATGGCGTTGACCAGCGCCATCTAGATATACAGGCCTCCGCTCAGCTGGTTTTGACAGCTAAATTACGCAATTATTTCCTCTAGAGCGCGGTGACATGATCAAACTACGATTTGACAAACTAGCATTTGATGAAAAGTTGAGCACCGTCCAACTACGGTTTGACAGAAGCACAAGACATCAAACCAGTTTGACAAGGGGTTGACACGTTCAAGTAGGTGCTTTGTCAAACCGTAGTTTGATCGTGTCAACGCGCTTTTAACGACGCCATCGTCATAGAGGAACTAGATAAGAGGTGGGACTCAGTACAACTGAGACAATGGCTGGTATGAATAAAAACTAGCAAATTCTAAAATTGGTAGTAACTACTCAAAAGTAAACTCTACCGAAAAAGTTCAAGGGTCGTATGAAAAAAAAAACATTTTTCGAAGTTACAGCAAATGCTACTTCGAAAATCAAATGTAGCATGTGTCACGTATTGACAGATAGTATCGCCGTTTGCGTTATTGTTCTTTCCAAGACGATGTTTCTAAGCCTAATACAGCCTCGCCAACAACAAAAAAATATTCTAGCCGTCGTGTAGCTACTGAAGATAATTTTAAGTCCCTGTACAGATTTACGGCGGAAAACGTGCATTGGTTGGCTGATTATTTTATGGGTGAAGAAAGTGGTGAAACCAGAGGTGGTCGCTTAATGAATTATCAAAGAATGAGAACATTTCTACGATATGTTGGCGATAAATCCAGGTATAAAAAGAAATATTATATTTATTTATGAAACCAACGGACGACAGTCCTTTTATAATAAATGCATAACATTTTGTTTGTTTTAAAACTTATTTCTAATGAAGTTATACTTTTTACAAAGGTCGGTGTTGGAGAGGATATCGGAATTCACCAAACAAAGCTCGGGAAAACAAACACGTGCGCGATGAAAGTGTGTCGTGCGGTCAAAAGATGTATTTTGCCAAGTGTGAACTGTTCCACGATGCTCTGTGACTGATCCCCGGGGCTGCGGCTTCGACCAAATTGCTACAAGTGTGCAGAAAGTGTGTTTTTAGAGGACTAAAATGCCGCCTGACGCAATTCCAATTGTAAACATGTCGTGCCGGGGACATCGTCGTGTGCAGTCACTGCTTTGGCAGTGAATTAATGACGTAAAATTGACGTCACAAATGAAGTCTAATTCACCACGATCAGCTGAGCGGAGGCCTGTCTATCTAGATGGCGGTGGCACGACACACATGTCGAACTAATATTACGTTTACACTATACCCAGATTGCTTCATCTGCGCCGGCTGATTTATATTACGTTTACACTGAGTGCGTTTAGACCGTGCGAACTACTTGGAGGATTTACTAATACGAAAAAACTCACCACGGTCTAAACGTACCAGATTAGTTAGTGCTACGACTAACTTTAACTCCATTTGCCATGCGGTGCTGAGCTGACTACAGCTGTCATCGCGTGTAACGTTTGCGTTTTCTGCTAAGAACCTGAATCCGAACGCCTGGCTCAAAGTTAGCAATTCGGCTGGATTAAGAGCAGTCCCGAAATGACCGAAAATGCAATAAAACCACAGACTACGTTTAGACCGTGGTAAGAATCATAGCACTAACTGTGGTGAATTCGAGTTAGTTCAAGTTCTTGGTGTGCACCAAGTATTACCGATGTCAGCTGTGGTTTTATTGTCTTTTCGGTCATTTCGGGATTGCTCATAATCCAGGCGAATCGCTAACTTTGAGCCAGACGTTCGGATTCAAGTTCACAGCAGAAAACGCAAACATTACACGCGATGACAGCTGTAGTCAGCTCAGTACCGCATGGCAAATGGATTTAAAGTTAGTCGTAGCACTAACTAATCTGGTATGTTTAGACCGCGGTGAGTTTCTTCGTATTAGTTAATCCTCCAAGTAGTTCGCACGGTCTAAACGTACTCACAGCTGACATCGGTAATACTTGGTGCACCTGTCGGTCTAAACACACCAAGAACTTGTACTAACTCGAATACACCACAGTTAGTACTACGATTCTTACCACGGTCTAAACGTAGTCACTATCCCCAGATTATATTACGTTTACACTATACCCCGATTACTTCATCTGCTGCGTAATCTGGGTGTGGTGAGTTTAAAATTGTATGTATCTGACAGTTGCAGATTAAATCAGCCGGCACAGATGAAGTAATCACGGTATAGTGTAAACGTAATATTACTTCATCTGCGCCGGCTGATTTAATCTGGAACTGTCAAATACATACAATTTTAAACTCACCACACAAAAATTAAGCAGCAGATGAAGCAATTTGGGGATACTACTCAATTGCTCTAACCCCTTGTGGGGCATAGCGCGTCAACTGTTCCATGTGGCCCAGTTGACGTTTCGTTGGCATAAATTGGTTTCAGAGATACATCCATGGCCACGAACGTCGTCGTGGACGGGATTCGAACCCGAAACGCCGGTAGTCAAACATGAGACTGATGCCTCAACACACTGCGCTACCGGTCGCCCCAATTTGGGGATAGTGTGTAATGAATCACCTGTAATGAACCATATTATGGTCTGGTAGTGCTGCTCCCACCAGCAGATCGAAGCAGCACCTGATGAGTAATGATCTTTTGGTGGTACGAAACCAGAGGCCGAGGGTCCCATTACACCCGGACCCAGGTGTGACCGTGTGGGCGTCTGATCCGTTCGTCAACCATTCCATCCTTCTCGACTATTTTTTTTATTCCCCACTTTTACCTCCCTTGTTTGTGTTGTCTTCTGGCTATAGAGTAAACGTAATATAGGCTCTAAAAAGGAGAGTACGCTCGCGGCCATTGTGTTGACATCGAATGGAGATTTGTGCCCATCGAATGGACATAAGAGATAGAGACAGCACTAATGTTGTTAACTGGGAGCTGTCATTTTTACATGCCGGTCGCTCTCCATTGGTTGGCAACAAAATGGCGTCGAGTGTACCTTCCCTTTTAGTGCTCTAGTCGAACTACCCCATCTACGCAAAGCATTTTGGTGAATGGGTAAAATTCAGTTATGGCTGAATTAGGCCGGCCGCACATTGCGTCCTAGGCAGGGCAGGGCAGCGCAGCGCAGCGTGCACATGCATTGTTGTTGTAAAATAAGATTTTGACAATTGTTACAACAACAATGCCTTGTGCCCGCTGTGTTGCGCTGCCCTGCCTACGTCCAAGATGCGGCCGGCCTTAAGGCCGTCACCCGTAACCCCACGGGGTGCAAAAATCCGTTTTTCCACAAGCCGGTTTAAGCCCATGAACCATATTATGGTCTGGTTGTGCTTCTCCCACCGGCAGATCGAAGCAGCACCTGATGAGTAGTGATCTTTTGGTGGTACGAAACCAGAGGCCGAGGGTCCCATTACACCCGGACCCAGGTGCGACCGTGTGGGCGTCTGATCCGTCCTCCAACCATTCCATCCTAATCGACTGTTTTTTTTATTCCCCAATTTTACCTCTCCTGTTTGTGTTGTCTTCCCCAGGCCTATGAATTTTTCCTAATACGTAAAGGACAGGGGCAACGAGTGGCGAAAACCCCGCCCACATCTCCCGAACTGAGCTACAGCAAGCATAGGCCGCTGCTTAGCTCGTTGAGGGGCCTTTTTGCTTCGCCAGATGCACGGCCCGACCTTCACGGTCATTATGTTACCTAATATTACGTTTACACTATACCCAGATTATATTACGTTTACACTATCCCCAGATTACTTCATCTGCGCCAGATGAGATAATCTGCGACTGTCAAATACATACAATTTTGAACTCACCACACCCAGATTACGCTGCAGATGAAGTAATCTGGGGATAGTGTAAACGTAATTTTATTTCATCTGCTGCTTAATCTGGGTGTGGTGAGTTTAAAATTGTATGTATTTGACAGTTCCAGATTAAATCAGCCGGCGCAGATGAAGTAATCTGGGGATAGTGTAAACGTAATATAAGGCTCCGTCCCCAGAGGGGCATCTCCGGATGCGCACCAGACCGTCCGTTACATATTAGGCGCCCAACGTGGGGTCCATTTCTGGTAGAGAACAGGACTAAAAGGGACCTCATTGGGTTCCTTTTTGGTCCTTCCACCGTTATGCATCCCCACAAGCACATTAAGGCTACTTGCTCTAAGTCTTAGGACTTAGCCATTTTTACTGAATGTATTTTCCCCTCAAGCACCTCCATCCTTCCTATAGAGCAGTTTTTCCTTTTAGAGTCAGTTCAACAAGGCAATCCTGGTGTTGTGTTCGTCTTTTGTGGGTTAGCCACGTACCTAAGGCCTCCTCCATTACATTGTTGACGGAAGCAGTCGCTGCCTCAGTGTCCATTTACTGGCAAAATGGTGACACTGCTTCTGCCGGCAATGTAATGCATCCATAACATAGCATTGGTTGCTGTCTGCGCTAAATAAACAACGCGAGAGCAAAGTGTTACAAATAACGGAATTATCGGATGATGTTTCGCCAGCGAACCCATCAACGAGCACCACATACTCCTAGCAACAAGGGAGAGGAAACCGGACGACGAAACGGATCGAATGGTGAGTTGTTCGGCGGGTCGGCCTCGGCAGTTAGGATTGAGCAAGTAAAGAGGACGGTCGCGCCGTGTCGGGACTTGGACAAAATTGTTGGTCGAGCCGTTAACTTTTCGAGCAACGCGCGCGATTTGTGAAAGTGAACAAAAAAAGGTTGTCGTGTCATTCCCCAGTAATGGCTCGTTTACATTTGCCAGTGCACCGGCATGCCTGTAGACTTGTCGACAAGTGCCTTGCCTGTAGCTGCTTGCATGACGTGTGCCAGTAGGTGTTTACACACACAATTCGACTTGCAAGTTGGCTGGGATTTTTTCTTGAATGTCAATTTGACAATAGTGGAAATTTGACGTGTGGCGTCGATTAAATTAATTTAAATTGATAAATATTTAATATTGAAAAAAAATGCCGCGTTTCGCCAAGAGAGAGTGTAGAATAAAGTTCATGAAAGCTAGGTCAAATATAGTCGATTTATTGAAAAATGAACTACTTGATATGCTTGACGAAGAAGATATACACAAAATCACGCTTTAGAAATTAAATTGTTTATTCCTGTCGTATGTACTATACCATATATGTAATATATAATACAATACATAAAAAGCAAACAAATTTCAAGGTCATATCGCTTGAAACCCTTCTAATATTACGTTTACACTATCCCCAGATTACTTCATCTGCGCCAGCTGAGATAATCTGCGACTGTCAAATACATACAATTTTGAACTCACCACACCCAGATTACTTCATCTGCGCCAGCTGAGATAATCTGCGACTGTCAAATACATACAACTTTGAACTCACCACACCCCGATTACGCTGCAGATGAGGTAATCTGGGGATAGTGTAAACGTAATATAAGCATTCGAAATGTGTTAAATAAGGCACTGTAGCACTATTCCGGTATTTAAAGCGGGCTCTCAGAAATACCGTATTCATAATCATGTTGAGAAGTCATCCTCATCTATCAAAAATTCAGTCTCGAACATGTTAAATTGGTTATCACTAGATGGTGGTGATTGATGGCAAGATTCGTCTTGTCCTCCGTAATTGGTACTAGGCTACATTGATGACTTTCCGGGCGTTGATGGTGGCCTTGTTTCAATTGTTTTATTGTGTTCCTGCAACCGGAACTTCATAAGGACATCTTGTGCCATTAGTGCTACTGGTAGCGACAGTTTATTTTAACGAGACGGATACAAGCCTTCCGAATGCATCAAATTCGTCTTCCTCGCAATTCTCCAGACATCCCTCGATCGATGATAATTCTTGTACGGCGGGAGCATGTAATTCTTCGACTTGTTCTGTCAATTAATCTGTAAAATAAAGCAAACACCTTCATTCTATATCCTTTATTAGGAGATTATCACTTATTTACCATTGCGATATCCTGGTTGCAGGCGACATTGATCTTCGATCGTTTGTTGGCGTACTAATGACAGCAAACATATGTTCGCAAGTCTCTACTGGAATGCCTGTAGAAAATCAATTGGCCCGGGAGGCCAGCTACTTGCAAGGCGCCGTGCGGATTTACTGGCCTGGCAGTTCACAGGCACGGGTGTTTACACATGTGCAAGTGATAGCTTGCTAGTTACTTGCAATGCCTGTAAAATGTACGTACTAGCACGGTCTACTGGCATGTGTAAACGCTACTTGAGAAGTGTGTGCGCCTCCCATAAAAATTCCTCCACGAGTTGTTTTGAGTCGGAATTGGATACCGGCAACCTCCGTGCGTAGGGACAATTGGCGATCCTAAAAAAATCATCCGAAAGGGGCCAGAAGAGCCTCACGACGGAGTGCCCCCCCCCCCCACTGATCACCTGCCCATCGTCATCCTCGCACAGCTGTGCGAAAGGACCAACTCCAGCGAAATCTGTGGGATAAATCGATGGATTAGCGTTCGGATAAGTACCTTTTTTTACTATTACCAGAGATAACAAATCACATAGCGGGGAAGTGTCATTGTGTTGTGTTTTTTTTTGGTCCGTCCACTAATTTTTCCAAAGTTTAATGTCCGTTATTTTATTTTATAATGTGTGCATTCAGAAGGAACTGAGCAACTCCCGCTCAGCGAACATGTTCAGAACGAGCGGGTTCAGAAGTGACCGAGCAACTTCTGCTCGGGTGAGCATGATCAAATTTCACCGAGCAAGAAATATTTCTGCTCACTGATCAGTGCTCAGGTTCTTCTTCTTCTTTTCAACCTCACGCTCATGTTGCGAGTTTCGACTTTTGACAGTTTTCAAATTGGGTTTGTTGTGTTTAGGTTGTGTTTTCTTGGTGTTTTCGCCGTTTCTGTTTTGTTTTCTCGGTTTTTTGGGATTTTCATCATGGACAGCGTGGGATTCATGTATTTTCCACTTTTCGGCACTTGACGTCTATAATTATCATCGTCAGCTTTCAGCTGGTCGATTGGTCAGCTGGTGAAGTAGCGTTCAGCAGGTGCAGACTCCAAACCGAGCAGCTCCGGAGCTTCTCGCGAGCAGTTGCGGATCTGCTCGCGAGCGGTTTCTGCTCTTTTGCCACCTTCTGAACGCACTCAATGCTTCCACTCTATAGGTAGACTGTTGTCAAATCTCGACTGACTACGTGACATTTGAATATATAACTAACAAAGGAATGGGTATATGCCTGTCAAACCATACAAATTGACAGCTTGAAAATGGGACGATCTTCTTCTTGAAAAAGTCGAGAGCTGGGAGAGTAAAGTTAACGGTTTTAAGATCACGTTGTGCATATGGCTGTCAAACGCTTTGTGCAAAAAGTGGCAAAAAGTAAATACGGTTGAATTCGCGAAAGTTTGGAGCCGGTTTTCGAGTGTAAAGAGCCGCGATTATGTAGAGAAGACACTAGTGAAATTTCCGGTAGGACAAATTGGTGCGGTAGTGAGTTGTGGTAAATTGAAATGCCTCGTCGGTGACTGCAAAAATAACCAGCGTATCCCTAAGACGGGGGTGTCTGTTTATAGGTAAAACATTAAATATTTAGATGTGATGTGCGCGTTACTGGTTTTTGTGAGTTTTCTGTCAGAAAACCGATATTAAAATGTTTGTTTTCGTTTCTGACTCCCCGCTGTATATATAGCTGTCAAATATCCGCGCCCTATTGGTGGTTGGCATTAATAGTCCCGTTCTTTCTCTCTCCCATGAAAAATTAAACGCGCTCTTCTCTCGTCCCATAAATTGAGCCTATGGGCCACTCCAGAAGTTCCTCTGAGTACGTGACAGCAAATTCGTTGTCTTCTTCTTTCTTCTGTTTTTTTCCGCATCCAGGGATCTTTCGGGTGCCATAGTAGTGTAGTTCAGGCGCGAACCCAAATCCGAATTTATTACAACTCGGCCGACCTGACGGTTTTTTGGTCGACCGCGACCAAAGCTTTTTAAATGGATTTTTTTTTAGTAAGTGTCACCTTGTGCCGCCAACAACATACGAGGACCGTTTCCCGTTGACAGCCACCTCCGAATTCGCGACGATTCGATGACTCCATCGTAAGGGAGCTGAGTCAGTTGACAGTTGTCAATGTCTCTAATGACGTAGCGATCATTGGGCAATTTTTTATAAACAACGTAGGGTTCGCGGAATTTAGGAATTAATTTCTTATTTGTGCCAGCAGTGGTGTCGACGCTTTTGATAACTACGTAATCACCTTTTTCATATGTTTTTGCAGGGATGCTGTGTTCCAGAAAGTATTTCAAATTACGTTCCTGAGACTTTTAGGTTTCGGTCTGAGTTGTGCTTAAGTTTTTCGTCTAGGTATTCGGTCAGTTCGTCGATAATTTCTCCACGCTGATCCACTCCAAATAGCAATATACTGGGAGTCTGCTTAGTGGACGTATGTACGGAGTTATTGAGTCCATATTCAACCTGTGATAGCATCTTGGACCAATCGGCGTGGTTCACGGGTTCACTAATCTTGCTCAGCATCGCTTTGAGAACTCGATTCACCCGTTCCACTTGCCCGTTTGCTTGAGGGGAGGCGACGGCCACCTTTATGTGGTCCACATTTTGTCCAGCTAAATGGGTCTTAAACTCGTTCGAAGTGAAGCAGGTGCCCCGATCAGTAAAGTACTTATCAATACAGTTAATAACTTCCCGGGTACTGGTTGAATTAACCGGATAAAGCTTTATGCAAGCCATAGACGCTTGTACCAATCCGTCGGATTAGTCGCAAGTCAACCACTGATACGCGAACCGTATTCATACAATTTTACTCAAGAAAAGTAGTCAAACAAGTTATTCTCTATCGCCGCGACACGCTCCGCATAAGTGTACAGCGACAGCCCGCGCGACTACCTTTTCTGATCCCATATTGTAGTTGTTGTTTGGGTTGGCTCTGAGTTCGTGTCGAGCTCGATGCTCAACACAACGTACCCGACTCCGACCCAGACCCGACCCAACAACAATTTCAATATAGAGTCCGACCGGTAATTGAATAGGCGAATTGTTGTGAATGAACGATTACGGTGCGTGTCGAAATACAATATGGTCTGCTTATTGATGAATTTTTCAATGCAGAATTTATAGGCACGATATTATATACATATACATGCACGTACATAATGAGTATTATAGAAGTCTCGTTGTTATTAAGATTGGGTAGATCTTCACCGTCTCCTTAATCAAAGTTGAACAGGTGCAATAATAAATTCAGGCTGCAGGTAAATAGGAATTATGTAATTATACTGATAATCGTTGGAATATAATTTGTTGGTTGGCTGGAAACTTGAACAAATTTTAAATTGTGCTGCAGCGGATCCTATTTGGTATATTATCTATGTAATATGTATGTAATGTAATGTAGTAAAGGAGCTGATTTTCGAGACCGTTGTACGGAATGATGGTAATGGGGAGGTGAATGGTCAGTACCACGCTTAGACCCCAATAATTCCCCAAAATTATGAAATCAATAATTTCATTTTCAACTGAGTCGACTGGTAATCGGCGAGAAAAGCGAGAATTCAAATTTGCTGTCAGCATGGTGAAGACCTCTCGCTTGACAGACCAACGCTGCACCTATGGAGCTACCACGGTTACATATTAATTGTATGAGACAGTGGTAGCACTGATAACGTTAAAACTACCAAAGAAATTCGGCAAACATTGAATTATTGTACATACTGCGTTTTTGTAACAGATCAAGTGCAGAGCAACAGTCGCACATATTACACTAACAACCAGCTGCCATATGTACCTTGATTGCAATAATTCGATTTGATAGTTTCATTGATATCTCTGGTATAACTGTCAATATCTGCTCACAGGGTTTCCACAACTACAACGAGCTACATTCTAAATTATGAATGAAGAAAGCAAAGTTGCCAGTTAGAAAAAAACACGATTAAAAATTCAAGGAAAGCACAGCCCGGTGTGTAGATAGGTTCATTGAGGATCATAAATTCGGGAGTATTTTACCTTTTTTATGGCCTTCTAGGTCTTTCGGATTGTTTTGTGGGTGCTAATGAGTACCTTCTTTTTCGTATAACTGTTCAGGATATTAGAAAATGTTTTAAGGGTTTGTTTCTATAATATATATATATATTGTTGCGTGTTCGGGGTGGGTATCTTTTACGACCCACACTGTACTAATCTCGAATGATCGATGACAAGTACAAATTGAATACACACTAGACGATTCTCGAGCCATCTGTAGTCTAGAAACTTCTCCAAACAGAAACATTGAAGCGGATTCTCGAACCTTCGTTGAGTAGTAAAACCCGAGTCTTCGCTAATTGACGAAAGCATGGATCTCCACCTATAAAAGGCAGAAGTCACCGAACGAGGGGGCAGTCGTAAAGTAGTCGTGAAGAAGTAGTAGTTCTCAACGAAAGCTCATTGGTGTCAGACATCCGCCGGAAGCGAATAGTTATCCGTAAATTGTCGGTTGCGCGTGTATATAGTTAGTTCGTTTTGTAAATAAAGTGTGTGTTTTTCAATCGAAGTGTTTCATTATTCAGCACAAGAATATCTAACGAACCTGCTTTGGTTTCGTGGTTTCGCTCAACAGAGGAAACATTACAATTGGTGTCAGAAGTGGGATATTCGCGTGTGTGTAGTGGACGTTCGTTTGAAAAGTGAAAGTCGTGAAAGTCGTGCGTGATATTTACGGAAGTGTAAATAAACGGAAAGTTTCGAGAAACTTTAGAGTGAAGCGCCGGGAAGTTCTGAGAGTATAGAACTTGCGCGATTGTGGATTTTGTGAAAGTCGTGCGGGATATTTACGGGGGTGTAAATAAGCACGGGAAGTTTCAAGAAACTTTGAAGTGAAGCGCCGGGAAGTTGCGCGATTGTGTGTGTTTGAGAAACTTCGTAGTGAAGTGCGGGAATATTCTACGCGGGTAGAATTTGCACGACTGACTGTTGTGAACTTTTGAAGTGAAAAACGAACTAAAATGCCGGGTACTCTTTGCGAATTGACAATCGCGGAGATAAGAAACGAACTAGCACGACGGAAATTGTTAACGACGGGAAATACGTCCGCGCTGTATATTCGTTTAGCACAAGCGATGAGAGCCGAAGGACAGGATCCGTTTACGTTCGAATTTCCGGATGAGTCGACAAGAAATCTTGACGAATCGGGAGCGGAACAGGTTTCAACCGGGGACCCTGGCATCCAGCAGCTACTGTCGATGTTCAAGCAAATTATCGAACAATCCAAGCAACAAGCACAGCAGCAATCTGAGCGGTTTGAGCGGTTTGAGCGGTTTGAGAAGCGATTTGAACAGTATTCCGAGCAGTTGCAGAATCAGTCGGCGGAAATATCGAGATTGCTCGACGAGAGGCAACGAGAAACCTCCAAGGAGTTCGAGAACGACCTCATGCAGGATGACGCCAAAGTGGATGGCGGGTTCAATACGGTTGCCGAGGAGGTCGAAAGACTGAAATGCAAACCGGAGCGCGTCGAAACATCTGGAGTCATTAAGATCGAATCGCAGACACAGCTCGAGGCCGCTGCGGTAATGAACAGCCGGACCGATAGCGAACAGTCACCGAGATTGGAGGAGTTGCCGAGTAATATGACATCGCAGATGAACGAGCGGTCAGCGAGTTTTGAGGAGTCGCTGAATGAAACTACAACGGCGTTGAACGGACCGACAACGAAGATGGCCGAACAATCGGAAAAGTTGAACGAGCGGTTGGTGAGGTTGGAGAAGTCACCACGGAGAGTGACAAAACAGTTGCAACCGCAGAAGGACAACAGCTTGAAGCCACAATTGGAGGAGCGGTCTACGGGAGTCTGGAAGCTTAATGGCGAGAAGCTTCGTAGAGACTCCATGAAGTTTAAACGGATGCGGGTGGGCGCCCAGATCGGAAATATGTGTGATGGACTCGAGAATGCTGGAAACTCGAGGAACGATCTGGAACGTGTGGAAACGTCGGGAATCGTTAGGACCGAACTGTCCGCGAAGGTTTCAAGGGAACCAGTTCTCGACGACGTGGAAGTGTACTGCAAGCAGTTTGAGGCCGCTGTGATGGACAGCAGGAGCGACAACGAGTGTACTGCTGCTGTCAATGGGGTATTGCGATGTCCGACTACGCAGGTGTTGCAGAACAGTTCAACCCCACAGAATGGTTCGTGTGTGGAGCAGTCAACGTCGGTCGCCGACTTCGGACGCCGGATGGATGGCGTACATGGCCTGATCCAAGAACGACCTCGGTGGAAAATTGATCGCGTGAGAAGGAGGTTCAACGTGAAAGCTCGCTCGATTGGCAGCGACGGTGGCAGCGCTCATCGGAGAAAACGAATGTGCTCGAGGGCTCGAGAGACCTGGAAGGAACCGGATGAGATTGTTGCCTGGGTGGATAATGTGGTGCGTCGCATTGCGAAGCGATGGAGGCCAACAGTGAAAATGAAGGCCGTGCATCTGGATCGGATGGCACCGCGTGAGCGGCGTCATGGTGACTTCTGTTCGGGACGAACAGGTCTAAGGAGGAGGCAGTGTTGCGTGTTCGGGGTGGGTATCTTTTACGACCCACACTGTACTAATCTCGAATGATCGATGACAAGTACAAATTGAATACACACTAGACGATTCTCGAGCCATCTGTAGTCTAGAAACTTCTCCAAACAGAAACATTGAAGCGGATTCTCGAACCTTCGTTGAGTAGTAAAACCCGAGTCTTCGCTAATTGACGAAAGCATGGATCTCCACCTATAAAAGGCAGAAGTCACCGAACGAGGGGGCAGTCGTAAAGTAGTCGTGAAGAAGTAGTAGTTCTCAACGAAAGCTCATTGGTGTCAGACATCCGCCGGAAGCGAATAGTTATCCGTAAATTGTCGGTTGCGCGTGTATATAGTTAGTTCGTTTTGTAAATAAAGTGTGTGTTTTTCAATCGAAGTGTTTCATTATTCAGCACAAGAATATCTAACGAACCTGCTTTGGTTTCGTGGTTTCGCTCAACAGAGGAAACATTACAATATATATATAGATCTACACCTAGTAAGTAATAGTAAATTTAAGTACCTCATGAAGTTAATTTAAACCTCCAAATTACCTGCGCATAACATGAATTCCTTGGATGCGTGTGTTTTTTTTTCTTCTCAATAACATAATGACAGGCTAAGGTCCCGATTTTCCTTCTCTTCCTCCTCTCTCTCACCCTTACGCTTTGAATTTTAATTGGGGATTTCTGCATTGTATGCGCGCCCAGAAATCCATGGAAGGGAGGGTATCGATGCGCTGGGCCCTAACATCACGGGCCATATAAGAGCCGATTTACACCGTAGGCTCACGACGGGAAGAAGAAAAGGACCTGTCCTGATTGGACGGTAACCTTTCGTCCTCCCCTTTTGTTTTGCCTTGTTGCATTTTTGCAGTAGTAGTTTGGCTGTAGAGCTCTTCGTCCCTTCGTGGGTACTTTGTTTTGCCGATTTAGGGAGTTTGACGCATAGGCGTCCCTTCGATCTTTTGTTTTCTTTTTTCCTCGCTGCAATTTTATATCTGTCTGGTTAGAGTAGTAATTTCTTTTGTTAACGGGCTTGATGTGCGATATCTTTTGATTGTACTTGATGGAGGAGGCCAATAGCTGCCGTAGACCCACCCCGCAACTCCCGGTTACTGAGCTGGTGCGAGCGCACATCATTGGCAATGTTTGGAGAGGGTTTAGAACAAATGTTGTTTTTCTCTCTGGCCTTCTAGGCCAATCCTCACCCTCGTCCTCCGACGCCCATCATTACA
Organism: Chloromyia formosa; assembly: GCA_964017055.1. Taxonomy (NCBI): domain Eukaryota; kingdom Metazoa; phylum Arthropoda; class Insecta; order Diptera; family Stratiomyidae; genus Chloromyia; species Chloromyia formosa. The sequence continues at coordinate 66,807,602 of OZ024818.1, forward strand.
AGCTTTTGATTTATTGAAGCGACAGTTATCTGAAGAATCAACGCTTGGCTACTCGATCGTATACAGATCATCGCAGATGCTAGCCCTGTTGGTTTGGGTGCAATATTGATTCAATTCAATGAAACTGGGGTACCACGCGTCATTTCTTAAGCGCAGTTTAACGAATGTTGAAAGGAGATACGCTCAAACTGAGAAAGAGGCTCTCGCATTAATTTGGGCCGTTGAACGCTTCAATTATTATATCTTTGGAAGAGAATTTGAACTTGTGACAGATCATAAGCCTCTTGAAGTTACATTTTCGCCAAGATCGAAACCATGTGCGCGTATTGAAAGGTGGGTCTTACGTCTTCAATCGTATAAATATCGCATCATATACAAGCCAGGGAAAGCAAATATTGCTGATCCTTTATCCAGACTTTTGCGAGATGATCCAACGGGAAAATTTATTATATCTACGAAATCGAACGAGTATGTCAACTGGATTTTGTCTTACGTTGAACCGAAGGCCATCAAATTAGAAGAAATTTCAACAGAATCGGTAAAGGATACTAGTATTCAAGCTGTTAAAACTGCAATCTTGGAAAATAATTGGACTGAAGCTGCATTACTATTCAAGATCGTGGAAGCACAACTTTGTTTTGAAGACGAGATATTATTGCGAGGAACTCGTATTGTTTTCCCATCGACTTTATGGAAAAGAGCGTTGGAGTTGGCACATGAAGGACACCCTGGAATATCTGTGATGAAATGACGACTAAGAGCTAAAGTTTGGTAGCCAAAATTGGACCAACATGTTGAACATTTTGTAAAAAAGTGCAAAGGCTGTACCTTAGTTAGTGCCCCGTCAGTACCTGAACCATTAAGAATGACCGAGTTGCCCTCTGAGCCTTGGCAACATATTGCAGTTGATTTTCTTGGCCCATTGCCATCCGGTCATAATTTATTTGTCATCATCGATTACTACAGTCGTTTCAAAGAAGTTGAAATATTAAAGCAAATTAATGCTAGTGAAACTATTAAAACGCTGAAGAAAATATTCGCACGATTTGGATTTCCCTTGTCAATGACAACCGATAACGGACCTCCATTTACTAGCGCCGAATTCAAGCAATATTGCGACCCAAATAACATCCACCTAAATAATACAATCCCCTATTGGCCGCAGCACAATGGCGAAGTGGAACGACAGAATCGTTCATTGCTTAAAAGACTGAAGATTAGCCAAGAAGTAAAACGGAATTGGCAAGAAGATCTTCATGATTATTTGCTAATGTATCGATCAACAGCACACTCAACTACGGGTAAAACACCGTCCGAAATGTCGTTCAATCGCAACATTTGCGACAAGCTACCATCGATGAAAGAAGCGAGACTGCCTGAGGACGGTGAAGTACGAGACCGTGATAGTATGAGAAAATTAAAAGGCAAACTGTATGCTGATGCCAAAAGAAATGCCAGGAAGAACATTATCGAGATTGGTGACTTAGTTGTTGCTAAACAACAGGCGCCGTCAAACAAATTAGCAACTGTGCTTGAACCGACAATTTTTAAGGTTATTAAAAAGTCTGGTTCTGATGTCATTCAAAATCCAGAAACTCTGAAGGAATACAGGCGAAATGTAGCCCATCTTAAACAGGCAGCTTTTGCTTATGTTGATATAAACGCGCCGTCTAATAAAAATCAAATACAAAAGATCAACAGAAGTAGGGGAGTCACTGGGCAAGCGAAGGAGGGTGACACCACAACGATATATTGATTACGACATCTATATATTAATAGGCTAACGATTTTTGTATGGGAATTTTGTGACGGGAACTCCTCCCAAACTACTGAACCGATTTTAATGATTTATACACCATTAGAAAGGTATTCTTTCGAAGGTGTGCAAATTTTATATTTTATTAAAATTGGCGAAATACATACTTTAGCTATAATCCGCGAAAAACATTGCGAGCTTAGAATCCAAGCTTGGCCAGAAGCGGTTCGTGGCTTTGTGGGGATTCGGTAAAACATTGCGAGCTTAGAATCCAAGCTGTACCAAGCTTGGGCAGATGTATTTGCTAGGGGATTCGATTCATGTATATAATGACCAAGCTTGGGTAGATGTATCCGCTAAGGATCTTTCATAAGATTGTGGGTGGAACAGCGTTCATTGGATTATGAGTGGAGCCGTCTAGAAAAGTCGGTTCATGTATATAATGTCGTGGCTTTCCGGGGATTCGATTCATGTATATAATGACCAAGCTTGGGTAGATGTATCCGCTAAGGATCTTTCATAAGATTGTGGGTAGAACAGCGTTCATTGGATTGTGAGTGGAGCCGTCTAGAAAAGATACTCACGAAATAAATAAACCATCGAATTCAAAATATGAATCAAGTATCCAAGTGCACTTAATTTTTATGCTGCATACTTATGAGCGTCGAATTGAAAAAATGATAAGCGTCGAGTTGCAAAAATGAAAGTATGTATAGTCCACTTAACAAGTGGAAAAGAAATGTTATGAGGAGAGATCTATTGTGGGTGGGTGTTCAATCGGACCATTAAGTGTGATACGCAGATCTATTGTGGGTGTTCTCAAGTAATACATATATATGTAAGTATCGTGGTGACCAAGATACGTGAAGGTCAATACATACTTTAGTTACTTTCGTGGTAAATATGTAATTATTTTTTGTGCAGTGCTTTCGGGCGAATAAGTGTTTTTATGTAAATAGGTAAATAGCTAGGAAGTAGTAGTAGTTTGCAAAATGCCCTCCCAACGGCATTCTGTAATTACTGGTAGGATTGAGCGGCGTGGTAGACGAAATTACATGAGGGTAATTAGAAACCACAACGCAATCAACCATTTAGATGATACATATAAATGTGCCTTAAATATAGTTTCACGGGATTTCGAACCTTTTAGTTGCGGTCCTCTGAATTTCCATTGCTCATTTTGTGGTGCAAAACATTTTGAAGCAGAAATTACTTCACGTAATAGGAATGCCTTTAGTTTATGTTGCCATAAGGGCAAAGTTCATTTGCCATCATTATCTGAGAACATATTTTTCAAGAATATTTGTGAGCCGTGGTGAATGGGCTTCAAGGTCGAATTAAAACCAACGATCTAAACCAAATACCTACAGCTATATTTTTAGCTAAATATTTGGCCGTAACCAATTAAATTTCATTTTTATACAATTCTCCATTCGGGGCTTTATTTCTAGAGACTGCAGTCGAATTTCGACTGCAGTCGATTCCAAAAGGTATACCGTGCCGTGGTGAATGGGACTTAAAATCGAAGAGACTGCAGTCGACTCAAGAAGGTGTACCGTGCCGTGATAAATGGGCTTTAAAATCGAAATTAAACTATCGATCTAAACCAAATACCAGCTATATTTTGAGCTAAATACTTGGTCCTAAACAATTTTCAGTTTGAGTGACTCTTATTCTAGAGGTTGCGGTCGATTTTACGATTTGTTCTTCTTATTCTAGGGAATGTTTAGGTAGTGACGTATAGCCCATGATTCAATAAGACATTGACCCGGCGTAGCCGGGTCGCTAGATGATCCGGTGAAGCCGGATCATCTAGTAATCATTAAATGTGGTAACGACTGTGCGCAGCCTTTCAATACGGAATAGACTGTATTCAGCTAGCCAGAAGGTTGTTGTTGACAGTTCGTGTATGGACGGCATGGAAGAGTGAAGTCACGTTGAATTAGAGATACAACAAGATTCTGCAAATTAACAAGGAGGCAGAAGACATATTGTATCCGAGATTGGGTAAGATGAAGTGGGGCATGGATATTGTTTTCCTTAAGTTGAAGAGGTGAAACCCCATGGACGACAATAGAAACACGGTTGAGGCCAATGAAGTGGAAAAGTATCTAGGAATAGAAACTTTAACTCTGGCGGCTGACAACATAACGCTGAGCGAGGAGGACGCCGAATCTGAGAATGAGGATCCAGACGCAGTGGCGGATCTAGAAATAAATTTATTTTATTTTATATTATTTATAAAGAAATAAAAGCGACGGGCGATGTGTACGGGGGGGGGGGGGGGCAAGATTTTTTTAATATGCCTGTAAACGTTTTTGTCGGTAATATATGTACATATGTATGCATGTATGTACGTATGTACATATTTATGGTAGTTTTAAATAAGAATTTGAATATCTTATTCAATAATTACTATAGCTTACTTAGCCATATTAGCCCCGTTCGATTCACTCAGTTGGCAAGTTGGAAACAATTTGACGGTGTTGTGTGCCGTTTGGTTGGCCGTGCATGGCGACCTTCACTTGAAAACCGTGCCATCAATTTAACAAAATGCAATGTCGCAAAATTATGACGAGATCCCATACGAGACCAGTTCATAGACCGGTCTACCGATTTGTATGAAAGCGTTTTTTGATCTGGAGAATCGAACGTGACCATTATTATTATACATACTGTACAGTGGGTTGCCATATTATTAGAGACAGTACACAAAATAATGTATTTTTCGATTAAAAATCTTTTTTTGAGTAAAACAATTAGCTTTCATAAGCTTATTTTCTTTAATTTCGCTGCTGGTACTATTACTATTGAATAACTTTTTTTCAACCTTGATGAGAGAATTTCACTTTTTGTGAGCTGGTTTTCATGGTAATCTCAAAACCGTTACTTTCTAGTATGGGTAAGATTTCAGACACGTCTCCACGCAAATGTCGAGAAATTCAGACATCAATATTGCACTTCACACGTTCTCACCGGCAGATAGCAACTATAACGGGTGTTTCGAAGCCGGTTGTCAACAAAACTAAAAAAACGGATCAAAGCAAGCTCTTGAGGTCGCCACCCATGAACTAACACAACCACGACCAAACTTGCATCAAATATCATAGAACGGTGAAAATAGGGGGATTTTTTTTCCACACGTTCTATGATATCTGATAGTTCGATGGAAGTTTGGTCGTAGTTGTGCTCGTCCATGGGTGGTGACCTTTAGAGGCGAACCGTGCAGGAAAATGTGACAGGAAAAAAGTCACCACTCCCCGTACTGATAGAAAAATCAGAGATGTCTGCATTGAGAATCGTAAAGAAAGTGTGGCTCGTTTAACGACATTTCGAAGAGAACAGTCCAAAGGCGGTTGACTGAAGCAAGTCTGGTCGGTCGTCATCCTATGGAAAAACCGCAGCTCACCGAGGCCATAAACAAAAAGCAACTGCAATGGGTCAAACAGCACTGGCATTTGAATGTTGCAGACTGGAGTCGTGTAAAGACTTCTTTTTAATAGCCGTCAATGGTTTATTTGCCAGTTCCATCCACACTGCCTTGTAGAGATGGTTAAACACCCAGTTAGTGTTATAGTGTGGTCTGTTACCTCGGCCAACGATATGGGGCGCCTTTCCATCGTGAAGGGAACCATGAGGCAGGATTAATACAAGCGTGCCCTGGAAACTTGATTGGTCCCAGAGCTCAAGGAATGGTTCTGTAATACAAAAAACTGCATTTTTATGTACGATTCGGCTCCGTGCCATAAAGCAAGAAGTGTCACGACATCCCTGGCCGGAAAAATATAGCGGGTCTATCCTGGCCGGGAAACTCACCAGACATGAACCCCATAGAGAACATGTGGGAGCTCACCAAACGGGCGATCGCCAAAGAAGTGATCACCACCAAACGCCAGTTAATTGAAACTTATCAGAGAGTGGCATTATAACAACAAAATGCAGGAAAATGCAAAAACCTGCATAGAGAGCATGCATCCCTGCATAGAAGCCGTAATTGCAGCCAAGGGCGGTATCACTAAATATTAAAATTATGTATTCATTAATGTACAAATTACTTTAACAAAAAAATAAATAAATTATTTCGCCCTTGTAAATTGTTGTTTTTATAATCTTTATAACACAATCCTTTAGATATAAAATACTAACAAAACCTATTGTAGAATCAATTATCTGTTCGAAAAATTAATTTATTTAATTTATTTATTTAAAAATTTAATATATAAGATTGTAAACATCGCCAAGATATTCGAGTTTCAATTTTCAAACATTGAGCACATAAGGCTTTTCCGTATCTGCAGTTTGTCCAGGTTAGAAATGCTTCAAACATTAGACAAAGTAGAGTATTGCAGAATTTGTTGTTTTTTAATTTTTTCATTTTTTTCTGTACCTATTAAATATATCTACGGCAATTTCACTTACAAGGAACACTAGGGAGGTGTCCGCCTCCGATTTCGATGAAACTCATATATGTTGTAGAGGACTCGAAAATAAGCGACACGTATTTTTTTTTATCGGCGGATACGAAGTTTTAAGGGGGGAGATCATGGTCAGAAAGTGACCACTTTTGGGGGTGATTTTTCAATTCCACCTATAAGAAGGGAATTTTCGCAAATGTTCAATGTGGGAATAAATAGCTCATGAGGAATTATGAAAATCACAATTGATAGTTCCTTCGGGGGTTGAAATTTGGAGGGTAAACTACCCCTGTAAAAACTTCATTTTTCAAAAAAAAAAAACTATGAGTCAGAATTTTATGAAACCAACTGCGTTGGATGGAACACGGAGGGCTATGTCGTTGTGCCGAATCTTTCGCTCATCCTGATGAGTCGTTCAAGAAGAGCGACTCGTTACTGTGTTACACATCACTAATCCATATATATATTTTGAATAATTCATAGTTTTCTACAAAATTAAACTTGCGCCTCCGAAAATTCCAGTTTCGAGCAAAAAAATGAAAAACCAGTTCCCGATTTTTTTTTTTGCATCGGGTGCTCTTCCTACTGGGCTATCCGGCCCCTAGCTGCATTCTTTCATGTTTTTTCGAATACTATTGGTATTATGCAAATTTTAACAATATTTTTTTTTTTTTCTGAAAGACACAATTTTCATGAGAGTAGTTAACCCCTAAATTTGAAACCTCAGAGTAAGTATTGATTATGATTTCCATAATTCCTCCCCAGCTATTCATCAGTTAGATAAATTGCATAAATAACCCGGCCACCTTGGTGGCTGATGTTGCCGGGAAATTATTTTTTTCACCCTAGATAACTCCAGTTTTGGGGAAAAACCAAAAACAGGTATTCCACATTTTTCCATGTTCCATCCAACGCAGTTGGTTTCATAAAATTCTGACTCATAGTTTTTCTTTTTTTGAAAAATGAAGTTTTAACAGGGGTAGTTTACCCTCCAAATTTCAACCCCCGAAGGAACTATCAATTGTGATTTTCATAATTCCTCATGAGCTATTTATTCCCACAATGAACATTTGCGAAAATTCCCTTCTTATAGGTGGAATTGAAAAATCACCCCCAAAAGTGGTCACATTCTGACCATGATCTCCCCCCTTAAAACTGCGTATCCGCCGATAAAAAAAAATACGTGTCGCTTAGTTTCGAGTTCTCTACAACATATATGAGTTTCATCGAAATCGGAGGCGGACACCTCCCTAGTGTTCCTTGTTAGCTTACTACTTACTATTGTATTTCACACTTTACTTGATCATCGTATCCTTGACCGCGCAAATCTTCCAAAGAAAAGCCTTTATCAACCAAATTATTAGTAATCGTTTTCTTGATCCTTCGCAACAGTAGATTTGACATGAATGAATCCAAGGAAATCTTCTCTCATTGTGGAGTTATGTATAGTATGCATATCTAAGTATCGAGCACATAGGGCCAATTGTTCTTCCTTTGTTATAAGGTCTGTCGTTTAATCGCCGATAATAGCGTTGAATTTTGCTATCTTCATTTTCTCAACTATTATATTTTAAAACTATTAATGTTGCCAATTTTTCAATGCCTTCATTTTGGGTAGTTTTTGTGATCAGAGCGCAGTTTTTGGTGCAGTATGCAGTTTTTGAGCTTAAAATCCATACTAGTAATCACCGATCATCTGAAGGAACAGGAACGAAATACGGGTGCCCATACCATAATGCGTTCCGATCCACTCTATCGCTCGCAAGAGCAACGTAGGGATGCAGAAAATCGAGCTTCTAAAAGACTCGATCCTGCATATCGTCGGAAGGAACAGGAACGAAATACGGGCGCCCATACCATAATGCGTTCCGATGCACTCTATCGCTCGCAAGAGCAACGTAGGGATGCAGAAAATCGAGCTTCTAAAAGACTCGATCCTGCATATCGTCTGAAAGAACAGGAACGAAATACGGGTGCCCATACCGTAATGCGTTCGGATCCACTCTATCGCTCGCAAGAGCAACTTCGGGATGCAGAGAATCGAGCTTCTAAAAGACTCGATCCTGCATATCGTTTGAAGGAACAACAACGGGATACGGGTGCTCATACCGTAATGCGTTGCGATCCAATCTATCGCTCGCAAGAGCAACGTAGGGATGCAGAAAATCGAGCTTCTAGGAGACTTGATTCTGTATATCGTCTGAAGGAACAGGAATGGGATACGGGTGCCCATACCGTAATGCGTTCCGATCCAATCTATCGCTCGCAAGAGCAACGTAGGGATGCAGAAAATCGAGTTTCTAAAAGACTCGATCCTGCATATCGCATGAAGGAGCAAGAACGGGATACTGTTTCTCATGGCTTAATGCATTCTAACCCTCTACTTAGGTCACAAGAGCGACAAAGGGATGCGCAGCATCACGCACTGCGACGAACCGACCGGCCTTTCGTCGTAGAGAACAAGATCGTGATACTGAGGCACATGCTATCAGTCGGCTAGACGTAGATTACCGCAACCAAGAGCGTTTGCGAGCCACAAGATTGCGTGCTCAACGTCGCGAAAATCTATCTTATCGCTTAAGGGAGCAATCTCGGGACACAGATCAGCACCGGCAAACGCGTTTACAACGCCGGAAACGTAAAAACGATCTGCGAAGAATGGCTAATTGTCGTGTTCGTCTTCATAGACTAGATCTTGCCCTTCATATAGGAGTTGATCTCGAGACACCAGTAACTTTCGTTGAAGAACCTCTTGTGCCCTTAACAAAATCCATTAAAAACTATAAACTTGCGATAAAAGAAGGGCCAACAGAGATTTGTGTTTGTTGCGGAGGCACTTGGTTTCGTTCTCAAATTAAACGTCTTGAAATTATATCTATTTCTGAAAAGCATCCTCATTTAAGCATTGATGATGTTTTCTACTTGGCCAACTTTCATCCAAACGAACAAAGTTCATATAAATTTTGTTCAACATGCTATCGTTCAGTTTCAGCTGGAAGGATGCCAAACATATGCCTTGCATCTGGATTAGATTTCCCACAGATACCTGGCTGTTTAAAGGATCTAACCTGCCTAGAGGAAAGATTGATTTCACCTAGGATTCCATTTATGAGAATCATACCTTTGGGATATCAGCGACAAAGTGCACTACGGGGAGCAGTCGTTAATATACCCATAGCTGTAGAGGAAGTGGTTACATCACTACCAAGAACATTCGACAACAGTCATGTTGTTCAAATTCATTTGAAGAGAAGGCTGGCATATAATCATGATTTCATGACAGAGACTATTCGACCGGGAAAAGTTTTACAAGCCTTATCTTATTTGATCAACACAGAACTATATCTGAAGCACAGAATACAAATATCAGGGGAATGGATACAAAGCGTCGGTTTGCATGAAGAGTTACCTTTTGTTTCTGATCCGCAGGACTTGGCCATTGTTAGGGGAATTTTTGATCAACCGCAAAATATTGAAGCAGTTGAAAAACAAGTCATCGAAGAGGAAGAGGAGAATGCTTTGAATCCTGGGGGACAGGAAACCCTTCTAGATAACTTTGCATTAGAGAATGTTCCTCTTGATCGGATTATTATGGCTCCTGGGGAAGGAAAGCGTCCGAAAGATATCACCGCAGATGAAGATGCCGAGGAGCTTTCATTTCCAACGATATATTGCGGTATTAAACGAAAGAGCAATCTATCATTTACCAAAACAGCACGATCAGAAATACGCCGTTTTGACCGCAGATGTGCCCGGATCGACAAATTGCTATGGACGTACAAATATTATGAGCTTCAAAGGATAAAATCTGCAATATCTGTTTGTTTACGGAAAAAATCTGGGGAGTCGGGAATATCAGCCATGAATATGTTGAACGAAAACTTTGTCAACAATTTGATTCAGCATGATGACGGATATCATGTACTAAAGGGGCTGAGGTCCTCCCCAGCTCACTGGGAAGCTGAGAAAAAAAAGGTTATTGCAATGATCTGACAATCCGGGCTTCCAACATTTTTCATAACATTATCAGCTGCAGAATCTCGATGGCCCGAACTGATAGTAATTTTGTCGCGATTAGTAGATCGCAAGGACATAAGCGAGGACGAGGCTGTAAGCCTTTCTACCAATGAAAAGAACCGTCTCATACGATTGGACCCGGTTACATGCTCTCGATATTTCGACTACCGTATAAGACAAATCTTTAAGACAGATGTATTTAAAGATCATCCTGTCGAAAAATATTATTGGCGTATCGAGTTCCAGCACAGAGGATCGCCTCATTCCCATGGAATGTATTGGCTTCAAGACGCTCCAGTGTTTGACCCTTCTAGCGAACAAAGTTTTTGTCAAGTACAACAATTTATGGATCGTTATATACAGACTGAAGGGCGAAGGGATAACCTAAAGGAGTATATCTCATATCAAAAGCATAGGCATGGTCAGTCATGTCAAAGGGAAATGCGAGGCCAAACAGTCTGCAGATTCAATATGCCTTACCCACCGATGCCTGCAACTAAAATTCTTTTACCACTTACAGAAGATAACGTGGACTTAAACGTACACAAGACGAATTACGGCAAAATTAAGTATTTGCTTAATAAAAGGGTTACTTCAGAGGAGGAGGCCCTCCTAAATAATTTTGATAATTTTTTTCAGCATGAGTGTGTAAATCTTAGCTTTGAAAATTACATATTCGCACTAAGATCAACTTTGAAGCCACATATTTTCCTGAAAAGAAAATATTGCGATAGGCTGCTAAACGCTTACAATCCAATAATACTGGGCCTTCACAAAGCTAATATGGATATTCAATTTATTTTAGATGCATACGCTTGCTGTAGTTATATAGGTATAATCAATTATATAAATAAATCAAACAGGGGTGTATCTATGGTGTTGAGGGAAGCTATGAAAGAAATCCTATCCGGCAACTATTCTGTAAAACAGAAATTACAGCATATTGGCAATAAATTCATTAATGCTACAGAGGTTTCGGCTCAAGAAGCAGCTTATAATATTCTCGGAATGCATTTGTCAGAGGCTAGCCAAGCAGAAGTCTACATAAATACATGTCACCCTGATAAGAGAGTGAAAATGGTAAAGTCCCGTTTTGAATTAGGACTGATGGAACCAGACTCGATCGATATATTTATCCCGAACCTTATTGATCATTACTCACAAAGACCAGATATACTTGAGAATATCTGTTTGGCTGACTTCGCAGCTAATTACCAATTTTCCAAAACAGCTAGTACTCCGGGGAATAGAGTCTGAAAAGGTGACCTTACCTTGCAAAAGGTTCAGTAGTTCTAATTTTTTGATATGTTATATAGATCAGTCCCGTAGTCAAGAATCCAAGTTTCTGACCTCCCACTCCCTGTGCGTTCCCTGTGGCACCCCTAAAACCGACAAATTTCCGCTGATTTTTAACTTCATTACACATATCTTTTTAATTGTGAATCCTAGCGAAAAACTTTCTACTAGAAAGTTATAGAGCATCAAATAACTTTGATGCACTGCCCAATAATGTAAAAGCCGACAGACTTCGAATAAAACGTTGATTTTTGAGAGTTGAACACATTAATTTTAGGTGCGAATATATCAACTAGTAGTACATAATTCCTTGCATTCGAATACATTAGTTAGAAAAGGAGTCTCATAGTGGGCTGAGAGAGGAATGGGGAACTAATACTAACACAAAAGTAACGCTGTAGCTGTCATATTGCTACATTTGTCACTGTATAAGTGAGAAATTTGTAATTTTTTGTATGTATTAGCTACCTAACTACAGGGAGTCATGTTGTTATTGGTTACCGAGAGCGGAGAAATATTTTGTTTTGTTGGCATCCTTTTCTCACTAATGTCCTTGTGGATTTGTATCGATGTTGTCTTATTCGCACAGTTTTGCTGTCAATTCCCACTTATACTACATTCGTTCTAAATGCGTACGTGATATATGAATTGCAAATCTTACGCATACATATATACTGCGAAATTCAAAATTTTGTACTAAGTTTGTCGGCTTTATATTAATGGGCAGTGCTTTGATGCACTAAATTTTTCCGTCAGGCTACTATCTTAAGAGATACGAGCTGTCAAAATTGCACATTTTTTACAAAAACTATACGTTTTTGATTGTTTTGTCGGTTTTTTGTTTCTATTATCCCGAAAACGGTATTTTTTCGTAGATAAAGTTGTATTGAATAGTATTTAATAATATCTACATCATCAATACAGAAATAATTTTGAAAACCTGTTTTTTTTCGTACGTTTGCATGGACTTGAAGAATTATGCGGCCATTATGCCAGTAATTTAGTTTTAGTCGTGTAGAAAGTTCTTTTTCGGATCACACGCATGCATTGGTGTAAATTGCGCGTTTACTTTTTTTTCTAGTTATTTGTTCATTAACGAGCATAAGTAATGGCTTCATCATCATATCCTCCGTGTTTTAGATGTGATGGTAGCGAGAGTGGTGATGTTGCGATTGTGAAAGAAAAAGGCAAACATCAAACTTCGCTTTATTTCACTCCTGAAGGAGACACTCAATCAAAACAATATAAATGTGAAGCAAGCGATTGAAGATGCTGATGTACTTATTGTAACATCTGCAATAAGCCTTGCTGCAGAGTATGATGCTGTGGAGATCATCGGGGAGGACGTTGATTTGCTTGTTCTCATGACTTCTTTGGCTCAAGATCTCCCCATTTACTTCCGAAAGCCTGGAAGATGTGGTTCCCCTGACATTTTATTTTCCACAGCATCCTATAAGTACTCAGCATCGCAAAATCTGCTTGTTCTTCACCACCACCACGTCCTCCCTGTTTGGATTTGGTAAAACCAAGTTTTGCACTTTGTTTGAAGACAAACCAACCCTACATGAATTCGCAAATATCTTCAGAAATCCGCCAGTGTTTCGGCCATTTTTGGAGCTGGAGAGCGTATATTTCTGGCTCTATATGGCGGTGACACAACAAAAACATTAGAAGCTTTGCAATATCAACTATTCTCGAAGTCTGCTACAGGTAACAAGTTGAATCTTTCAAAGCTACCACCGACCCAGGATGCAGCTATGTACCACATCTTTCGGACTTATCACCAAGATCAGACATGGCAGAGCCAAATTAAAAACCCTCTGGACTGGGAATGGAGAAGGGACAGCCAAGGACTTGCTCCTATCCAAACCACCAGAGATCCAGCTCCTCAATCTATCCTGAAATGCATTTCATGTAAGTGCAAAAAAGGCTGCACTAAGGCCTGTAGTTGCAGAAAGAGCGGTCTAAAGTGCTCCGTAATTTGCAAAAACTGTTGTGGAAAAAGCTGTAGCAACAAAGCGGACATAATAATTAATGATTATGAAGATGATCCGACTGAACTACTTGTTGAAGAAGTCAACCAGGAACAAGCTGAGACTTCAAAACCCCACAAAAATAAGTGTATGAAAATATAAGTTTCCTTAACTATTGCTTAATTGAAACTATACCATAATAATACAAATATTATTAAATACTATTCACGATATCTTTCTCTATGAAAACGTACCGTTTTCGGGATAATAGAACAAAAAAAAACAACAAAACCATCGAAAACGTATAGTTTTCACAAAAAATGTGCAACTTTAACTGCTCGTAATTCTTAAGATAACAGCTTGACGGAAAAACTTAATACATCAAATTTATAGGAAATTTGCTCTATAACTTTCTGGTAGAAAGTTTTTCGCTAGCATTCACAATTAAAAAGATATGTGCAATAAAGTGAAAAATAGCCAGAAATTTGTCGGTTTTAGGGGTGCCACAGGGAACGCACAGGAGGTGGGAGGTCAGAAACTTGGATTCTTAACTACGGGACGGGCTTATAAAACATATCAAAAAATTAGAACTACTGAACCTTTTGCAAGGCAGTATGCCTTTATTCCCCGGGCTATAGGGGATCACTAACAAGTATTGAAGAGGAAGAAGAAGACATTATGGAAAGAGGAGAAAGTGAAGTTTCTGGTCGATATTTAACACTCAAAAACAATGCAGGGTACGTACAAAAGAGAACAAAGCCCCGTATAATTCGCTACAGAAAGTTTAGTCTTGACATAGATAGGGAAGATTACTTCCGAGAAATAGTTATGCTGTATTTTCCGTGGCGCAATGAGCAGGAAGAACTTGTAAATAATGATAATGAAGAAACATGTAGAAGAAACCTGCTGCTCATAGAAGCCAATAGGTCCAAGTTTAACATATTTGAAGAGAGAGAATTGGAGCGGGCCTTTGACCAATTACGCCAGGAAGAAATACAAGAAGAAGATCAAGAAGAAGTGCAAGAAGAACGAGGTGTAGATTTAGAGTTAGATGATGAATTCAGAGCCTTGGCTATTCCTGAAGTGAGTAGCAACATTAATATTTTGAACCCCTAGCGAAAATAATGAAGGAGAAGTTGGTTTGATAAGGTTACCACCAATTATCCCCGATTCTGATCTCTCTGCAATGGTACGAGGTCTAAACTATAAACAACAACTTTATTTTAGGCATGTGCTCCATAAGGTTAATGAAGGAAACCCATTTTATGAGTTTGTGGGTGGTGGTGCTGGTGTTGGAAAGTCAAGGCTTATACATACTCTTTATCAAGCGCTAATCAAACGTGCACATTCTACACCAGGACATGATCCCAATATGATATCAGTTCTTTTATGTGCTCCTACGGGAAAAGTTTCTTTCGGAATTGGCGGAATAACTCTTCACGCCATATTTGCATTGCCTGTTAATCAGTCATCTGTTGAGTTAAGACCTCTAAATAATGATGCAGTCAACACCTTGTATTCAAAACTTTTAAATATCAAACTGATTATTGTCGATGAAATATCTATGGTCGGTGCCAGAATGTTTTCCTATTTAGATTTACGGTTGAAACAAATTTTCAAAAGTACTCTACCCTTCGGAGGAGTACCAATAATTGTCTTCGGTGATTTAAAACAGCTTAGTCCTGTAGGTGACAAATGGATATTTGCATTAAACAGACGCGATCCCTATAGCGTGATATCCGGTTCAAATTTGTGGGATATGTTTAATTATTTTGAACTTACTGAAGTTATGAGGCAACAAGATGATCACCATTTGGCTGTTGCTTTAAATAATATGTCCGAAGGAAAAATGACAGATCTCGATATTAATTTGATGAAAAACAGAATTGTAAACCCATCTAATATTCCTCATTCCGCCATCCATTTGTTCTTCTCCAATACTGAAGTATCCAGGTATAACGCTATCAAGCTTGGAGAAATTCTTACTGAAGAGTTCACCCACACCGCCAAAGATACTTTAAAAACTGCAATGGTTTCTCACAGAAGCAAGCAAAATATTCTGGAGGCGGTAAAAACTCTCAAAATTTCTGAAACACAGGGGTTGTGTCAATTGCTTTTGTTAAAAACATCTTCAAAATACATGATGACAGTTAATGTCAACACGTCAGACGGATTAGTGAATGGCGCAACAGGTGTGCTAAAGCAAATTGATTTTCGAACAAGTGAGTCGAAAAAAGTTCCAACTGTACTTTGGATCAAATTTTCGGAAGTTACAGTAGGCGAGACAGCCAGGAGAAAGAATAGGCATCCAACATCATCCGATTGGACACCAACTACTGCAGTTACGCGCTCATTTCAGTATAAGCGCAATGAGCAGGTCTCCATAGTGCGAACTCAATTTCCCGTTGTTCCTGCGGAAGCTATCACTATCCATAAGAGCCAAGCAGCTACATATTCTCAAGTTGCAGTTCATATAAATAACCGAATTAGTCGTTCGGCGTTGTATGTTGCATGTAGCAGAGCAACCAATGCTTCCGGACTGTACATAGTTGGTGACTTCCTTCCACCTAAACCTTTTGTGGCTAATGACGCACTTCAAATTGAACTTAATCAATTGAGGACTCAAAAAAAACTAACAACACAATATGAGGTAATGCAACCGAATGAAGATAATTCACTATATGTAACCTACCACAATGTTCAAAGTCTACATGCTCACATCGAGGACATTAAAGCTGACTTAATTTTATTGTCTTCGGATATATTATGTTTCGTTGAGACATGGACTCTTGAAAGTGAGAATTATGAAATCCCAGGTTTCAGGATCATCCACAGGATTGACAGTAGTGAAGGAAACAAACGAAACAAAAACGGCATAGTTATTTATGCCAAAACTGCCAAATTCGATCATCTCAAATTTTTCGAAAAAACTGACTGGAATTTGGAAGGACGTGTATACCAGCAAATATGCTTCACATACAAAGCAAATACGTGCTTCTGTATAGTTTACAGAAATCCGTCCTTCTCTGAAGCTATATTAAGGGGATTTATTGTTCGGGATATTGCTAAGTTTCGTTTAAAACATAGCCATGTGGTAATTCTGGGTGATTTTAATATTTGCCGTGCTTCCCAGAAGAGCTCCATGGAGTCAAGACTAAGGGGACAAGGTCTGCGCCCACTTTTAAATAGAAAGGCAACCACAACTAATGGGTCCACTCAAATAGACTGGGCATTTTCCACTACTGGGGGGGAAGCAATAATTTATGATACCATATACAGCTATAACAAGGCGATTATTTATAAATATGACGAAATTCAATATCTATGTCTATGGGTTGGGCCCTCATTTGCGAGTTTCGAAATTTGATCTGTTTTGTCGCTACCTTAGCAACATAACATATTTTATAGCAATACTACTTCTTTCTAATGCCTATCGTTGTTACATAACTAGTATTGAAATGTTATTCTACACATTGCAAGAACATTGAATAAATTAAGACAAATTCCCAGGGAACAAATATCCCCACTTTTCACCCCCTTCACCTTCACCCCCTTTAGTGACACAATCTAGACCTCCACAGTCGGGATTTCAAGTATAATCACGCCTTCATGGCTTATATGTACTACAGAATTCCCACACTTTCGTGGTCGTCTTTCTCACGGATAGCTGCAAAGATGCAAGACCTGATGAGTGCTTCTATCCGTCCGAAACCACTAAGCTTAGAGAAATTTAAAAATAAAAATACAGGGAATTTGAGAATAAAATAAAAATAGAGGGAATTTGAGAATAAAAAGTATTTGTCCCGTTGTGGGACTTGAACCACAAACGATCGTGTTTCAAGTAGCAAAAAATGCCCGGTGCGTTACCGAGTTAAGCTACAGACGCATACTAAGTTGTGTGCAGAATGAAACCAAGTGTCACAAAAATTCCATTTTCACTAAAAAATTATTTGCACTGCACATTGCAAGAACATTGAATACATTAAGTAAAGTTGTCAGGGAACAAATATCTCCACTTCTTACCTTCTCTCCACTCCCTCTTGTGAGTTAATAAAAGTGCTTCACACCATCTAGACCTCCACGGTCGCGTTTTCAAGTAAAATCCCGCCTTCACGGCTTCTACTCACAGAATTCTCACACTTTGGTGGTCGTCTTGCACACGGATAGCTGCGAAGATGCAAGACCTAATGCGTGCCTATATCCATACGAAACTACTAAGCTTGTATAAATTAAAATCAGACATATATAGGAAACTCACTTTAATACATATGGTAGTTACCAATTGGAACTTTTGGTATCACCACTAGGTCTATACAAGTCTAGGGTATATACGCTTCGGACTCCGGGCCGAAGCTTCGCTTCGGCCTGGTTTTTTTCTGGCTATGCACAATTTCAAACCGAAATAAGGTATGCGAAGGAAAGCGAAAATAGCCATGTACATACTCACCTTCGTTTTAAACGAAATTAAGCATTGAGTGTGAAACCGAAAGAATCTATGCATGACTACTTTCGGTTTCAACCGAAATTATCCATTAATGCCTTATTTCAAAATGACTTATTTCATGGTGGCGTTTAACTAAAATCGGAGACTGAATCTCATGAAGTTGCGCACGACGAACTTACAGCGAGCCACCGGCTGCTTCAAACCCGCTGATTCCGAATTTGAAGTTAAAAAAGGAAAAAAAGTTTTGGGTTGCCCACCTCAGAATAACCACCCTGTTTTCATGGAGAAATACTCGTCCGATCGGGCTGGCTCGACCTTCAAGGTAATTTTGGGTGGCTGATTCCGAATCTGAAGTCAAAAAAGAAAATTTTTTTTGGGGCTACCCACCTCAGAATGACCACCCTGTTTTCATGGAGAAATACTCGTCCGACC
Source organism: Chloromyia formosa (assembly GCA_964017055.1). NCBI lineage: Eukaryota > Metazoa > Arthropoda > Insecta > Diptera > Stratiomyidae > Chloromyia > Chloromyia formosa. Next base: position 66,825,935 of record OZ024818.1, read on the forward strand.
GAGCTGGCTCGAACTACAAAGTAATTTTGGGTCGCTGATTCCGCATCTGATGTTAAAAAGAAAAAAAAATTTGGGTTGCCCACCCCAGATTGACCACCCTGTTTTCATGGGGAAATACTCGTCCGATCGGGCTGGCTCAAACTACAAAGTAATTTTGGGTCGCTGATTCCGCATCTGATGTTAAAAAAAAAAAAAAAATTTTGGGTTGCCCGTCCCAGATTGACCACCCTGTTTTCATGGGGAAATACTCGTCTGTTCGGGCTTTCCTTGCAAATAATGTCTTTTTTCGTTACCAAAGGACTCAAAATGCCTTCAGCGGCAGTCTAACGTATTCGTCTCAACACCCCTACTCATACAACACCCATCTTGCTTATATACATATATGTATCTCTCCTCATCGCTAAACAAATCCTTTTATCCTGACGCACACCTGCAGCAGGACCAAAATATCTGCGTGGACCCATCCTTCTCATATTTTATGATGCAAGCTACTACTACCACCACTATAGATTCTCTCTCTCTGGATCCTGTCAACCCCTTGTGGGGCATAGGGCATTAACCACGACTTTCGACCTCGTCCGGTTCGCCCCCATCGCCTTCAACTGTCTCCACGATTTGCCTAATGACTTACCCTCGACCTCAACTGATCTTCTCCAGGTGTTTTTAGGTCGTCCAACGCGGCAGCTTGCATCGGTTCCTTGTGGGATCCAATCGAGGGCCTGTTTAGCAATGTTTTCCGGCCCCTTTCGGAGTATGTGACCTATCGGAGTATGTGACCTATCCATTGCTACTTTCGCCTTTTTATAGAGATGCCTATCCTGTCCTGGCCAGTAATGAACAGGAGGTCGTCGTTAGAAATGACCTCCGGCCAGCGTATGTGCAGGATGCGCCGTAGACAGTGGTTCACGAAAGTTTGCAATCTAGTTGTTATCGCCCTGGTCACCTTCTAAGTTGAACAACCATAAAGAAGCACAGATTTTATATTGGTTTCGAAGATTCTGAGTTTGGTACGTCTGGAGATGTTGTTGTTTTGCCAGAAAGGAGTTAAACTGAAAACAGCTGCTCGAGCCTTATTGATGCGAGACTGTATGTACATCAGCATCCGCTCCACCATCTGCTGTAACTACGCTTCCGAGGTAGCAAAAATTGTCCACTTTTTCCACCGTCTGCCCCGAAATACAAATTTCGCTCTGTCTTCCTGGATCCAAGCTCAAGTACTTAGTTTTGGCAGCATTGATTTTAAGCCCCGCATTGCCACTTTCGCGGTGCAGGGCATCCGTCATTTAAACTAGATGATCCGATATATTTGAGAGAAGACAAATATCGTCAGCGTAATCCAGGTGTTGAAGGTATTCAAACAGGTTCCATCTGATACCTTTGCTCTGGTGTTCACGAAGCGCACTGCAGAGTACGTCGTTAATGACAATCAAAAACAATATAGGTGACAAAATGCAGCCTTGTCTCACTCCGCTATGTACCTAGAAGTGATCTGAAAGCTTACCCTTGTGTAAGACTTGACATTGGGCTCCGCTATAGGACTCCTTGATGATGGATATTATTTTATTTGGTATACCTCTCCTATGTAAAGCCTTCCAGATGTATTTCCGGTCAACGCTGTCAAACGCCTTCTCGAAATCGATGAACATAAGATGTAATGGGGATCTCCACTTTGCGGATTGTTCAATAATAATTCGGAGGGTGTTTACGTGGTCGCTACATGAAAAGCCCTCACGAAAACCGGCCTGTTCATCGTTCAGTGTGCGGTCAATTGTTTGCTTGATCCGGTTCAAGACTATTTTTGCCATCAGTTTGGAGACTGCGGGGAGGAGGCAAATTCCACGCCAATTATTACAGTCCTTCAGGTTACCGTTCTTCGGGATCTTAATAATGACGCCCTTCTTCTATTCTTTAGGGAGAGTTTCGGTTTCCCAACACTCTTGGATAAGGAGGAGAAGAATATCCGCAGTAGCGTTGATATCCGCCTTAAAGAATTCCACCGGAATTCCATCTATCCCAGGGGCTTTACCCGCTTCCATCGATTTAATAGCCATAGTTAGTTCCTGTTTAGATGGTGGATTGGTATCAACTCTGGCTATTTGCGGAATATTTTCTACTTCTAGTGAAGATAAGTTCGAATGTCCAAAGGTGTTGTTGAGGACCTCAATGAAGTGCTCTCTCCACCGTCGCAGTTGGTCTTCATCAGTGACCAGTAGAGACCCGTCTTTATATTTCACGGGATGTTCAACTGTAAAAGATTTGCCAGTTAATGGCTTGATAAGTTTGTAAAAGGTTCCACTGTCACCACGGTAAGCTGCTTCCTCTTCCTTCTCCGCTAATGCATTGATGTTGTTTCGTTTGTCCCGTCTTACGCTTCTTTGCACGCCTTTCTGAAGAGAACTGTATTCAGCTCTAAGTTGGTCTTTGACTGCGTCGTCAGTGGCTGAGTTGATTTGTTCTTTAATTCTCTTGCGTGCCGTGATTAGAGACCATGTAGAGTCACTAATGACTGGCCTTCTACCGCGCTCCAATCTGCCCGCAAAAGTTTCACCGCACGAAATAAATGAGTCCTTAGCGACGTTCCATCTATCATAAATTATAGGAGTCTCATAAGATGGTGGTTCATTAGCTCTTTCGTGCAAAGCGGTGGAATAAGCACGTCTTATAGATGGATCTTTAAGCTTTTGCACATTAAAACGTGGCAAGATTCTTGCATTTTGAAGGCGATGGATCGTTCCCGTTCGTAAGCCTACTTTTGCGACAACAAGTTGGTGATCGCTGCCAATATCAGCACCCCGCTTGGACCTGACGTCTAAGAGACAGTTCCTCCATGTCTTGCAAATGGCTATATGGTCAATCTGGTTCTCTGTTCTGCCATTCGGAGAAACCCAGGTTGTTAACTACTACCACTATAGATTAACCCATAAAAATTCGGTCGTGGCGAATCATCTGCAAAATCACAACACACCCAACTAGACACCGTCTCCATACAAATTGTTGTTGCTCTATCATCTGAAAACCGAAAACGCCACGAACCATCTGGTCGCACAAAGTTACTTAAATTTTACTACTGGTTCAAACGTGGCGAATCATTTGGCGGTCCAGGTGCCGCGATTTTCCAGTGGATTGTAAACGCCGCGAATCATTGGGCGGTTCAGGTGCCGCGATTTTCCAGGGGACTGTCAACGAAGCGAATCATTGGGAAAATAATTGGGCGGTCCAGGTGCCGCGATTTTCCAGGGGATTGCAAACGTGGCGAATCATTGGGCGATCCAGGTGCCGCACGTTTGCAGATGATAGAGCGTGTGTGTATGGCCGGCTAATGGCAATAGCAACTCCTATTCCAATACAAACACTAAGAACAATGAGACCGGAAAATAGAGGGCTACGCCCGCAATCCGAGGGTTTTGTAGTGTCCCATGCCAATAGGAGATGAACTGTCCTACTTTTGGAGATGCTTAACCATTCATGTTAAGACGATATTGCAAATTGCAAGTTTGGATAAAAAATATTGAAAATAATTTGTTTGAATAATTATAGAAAGTAGAGTCAGCGACCAGCATACCTCCCCTCTCCCCCCCCCCCTCCCCCCTTCCTTCCTCCCTCCTCTCCTACCAATCATTACCCTTTCGAAAATGGTTAACTCCAATTCGCTCTACGGAAAACAATATGCAAGTATGTTGTACTCGTAGTACTAGTATGTAGTACAAGAGACCTGTTATGTGCATTTTTTGTATGGATGATATCAAAATCAAAAACCAAATCTATTGTAAATGAATGTACTACTATTAAATATTACGTGATTATTACGAAATTTGGGGATATTATTGCACATAGTGTTGATTATCGTCGGCCATCAATATTTTCGACCTGGGATGAGTTTGAGAAATGCAGGGGTGTGCTAACTGTAACTATAGAAATATACTATTATTAACCTATTTTGAGAAGATATCAAAATTCCATAATTTTTTTGTTTTCTGTGCTAGTTGATAGCCATCTTCCAGTTGGTTTTCATATTTCTAAGTGTAACGGTCTCGAAATGGTAAGGGGGTGGGAAAAATTATGATCTCATATTTTCCCTTCTGCCTCTTTTCCCCTTTCTTCAAATTTGATGAAGACGCCAAAAAGGGAATGTACTCGGTAGTACTTTTCTCATGATACCCCACTTGCCCATATCAGATGACAAAAAATGTTAACCTTAATTTCCCCTCCCCTTAAAGCAGCAACCCACCTACCTCCCCCCTTAAACTTCTCTCTCCTACCACTCCTATACCACCAATCTCCACACTTTCAGAAATGGTTAACTCCAATTCACTTTACGAAAAACAATAAACAATATTCAAGTATGCAGTACTAGTATGTAGCCGGTTATGTGCATTTTTTGTATGGATGGTATCAAAATGTCAAAATTTAAATGAATGTACTATTGTATTACGAGTATTAAATAGGATGTGATTGTAATGAAACTTTGAGGTATTATTGCCTATGATGTTGGTTATCATTGGCAATCAATATTTTTGACCTCGGGTGCGCTTAAGGGGTGCAGGGGTGTGCAGCTATGGACATGTACTATTATTAACCTTTTCTGATGAAATTTCAAAATTCTGTTAATCTAGGTTTTCTACGCTGGTAAAATGGCGCTTTTCTGTAAATTTTCATATTTCTAAGTATAACGAAATGCAAGGGGGGGGGGGGGGGGGAGACAAACTCGGATGACATATTTTCCCCTCTCCCTCTTTTCCCGTTTCTTCAAATTTGAAAAAAAATGGAATGTACTCGACGGTACCTTTCTTATGATACCCCACTTGCATGTACCAAACGAACAAAAAAAATTTCGACCTTCATTTCCCCTCTATGGGGACCTCATTGCTAACCAACGTCAAGCCGCCAGTGATGGCGGTGCGATGATTTGGTTGAGGTCCCCCTGTGGTGTGGGGTGTAAAAAAAGAATATCACGGCCTTTCCCTTTGAGGGTATGTCGTTAAAACCGACAATCAAAGGACAGGATGTGTAAGCCAGCAACTTGCACTATATGCTATATGCTAACGAAACGTCAACTATGCCTCGGATAAGGACTGACTCAACGGTTACGACTTTTGGCTATCGTACAATGACAAAGATTGGATTCTGGAATGTGCGTACTCTCCTGGACAATGGATCAGAAGGTCCCCAGAACGCACGATTTCTTCAATTAGAGAGTGAATTTCTGAGGTACAAATTAAATATCTTAGGAGTTAGTGAGATAAGATGGTGGAACAGCGGAGAATTTATCTCTCCAACGGGCAGCACTGTAATGTTGTACTCCGGTAAAGCCGCGCGAAACTGTCTCTTATCCTGGGAGCCGGTCTCTGACAGAATCTTGACCGCCAGGTTCCGGACCAAAATGAGGAACATCTCAATAATACAATGTTATGCCCCTACTGAACCCGACAATGTCTTGGCAAAAGACTCCTTCTACGAAGAACTAAACGCCGTTCAGAGCAGAACACCTAAAGGTGACATTATAATGGTTCTGGGTGATTTGAATGCGAAAGTTGGCGCTGATAACTATGGGCTCAGACATGTGATGGGGAGACACGGTCTTGGTGATCGTAATGACAACGGTGAAAGATTTGTAGAGTTCTCCAACTTTCACAGTCTCTTCATCGGTGGTACTATGTTTGAGCATAAGGACCACCACAAAATCAGTTGGTCCTCTGTTGTTCAGCGCAGAACACAAAATCAGATCGACCATTTTGCCATTAGTAAAAGATTCAAGAGTTGCCTCCTGGACGTGCGAAACAAGAAGGGTGCAGATATTGGGATGGGAAGAGACCATTATCTTATGATCGCTAATGTTCGACTGCGTATTGCAGCCGTGCGCCGCCCCAGCGACGAAAGATCCAGGCCCCGCAAATTCAATACCGCTCGATTAAAAAATCCAGCTATCTTACAACAATATAATAACCATCTTGCGCAAAAAGCAGCTGAGATAACTAGTCACTCAGATAGTGACATAAACGGAAACTGGATGCCATAAAAAATGCGTACATTGATAGCGCAAATACCATCCTTGGCCCAAACCCGGATTGCCGGAATAAGCCCTGGATGTCCGACGCTTCATGGCAGCGGATTGTTGAAAGAAAGGACTTGAAAGTTCGTTTGGCTGCAGCATCAGACGACAATCGAAGCAGAATCGAACTCCTTTACCGTCAGAAAGCTCGAGAAGTTCAGCGTAGTGTGCGACGCGATAAAAGAGTTTATGCCAATTCTCTTTTAGCCTCAGCAGAAGAAGCCGCAAGAAGTAACAACTTAAACGCCGTATACGGTGTCAAGGAGTTTACAGGTGGTCGTAACTCCTGCCAACATCCGGTAAAAGATAGTGATGGAAAGCTACTTATCTTGGAAGAAGATCAAATGAGGCGGTGAAAAGAACACTTCGCCGCGGTCTTGAACCGTGTAACCTCTGGTGAAGTTCCCCCTCATATAGATAATTTAGCTATCCATCAAAATGCGCGTATACGGTCCACTGCCCCGACTAAAGAGGAAATAGTCACTGCAATTATTGCACTAAAACGAGGAAAGGCCGCCGGACTTGACGGTATCCCTGCCGAACTTTATCAAGCAGCGCCAAGCGTAACTGCCGATTTGCTGCACCCACTTGTTGATAAAGCGTGGAATACAGAGACCTTTCCCACTGAGTGGAAGGAAGGTTTGATCATCAAACTTCCAAAGAAGGGTAGCCTCACAGACTATAATAATTGGAGAGGCATTTGTGTGCTTCCTGCCGTTGCCAAGATAATAGCTAAAATCGTCCTGGAAAGACTAAAGGCCCACTTAGAAAGCACAATTGATGAAGAGCAGGCTGGTTTTCGATCCGGATTCTCCTGTGTCGATCACATTAACACCTTGCGAATCATCATCGAGCAATGCGCTGAATACGATTCTCCGCTTCACTTGCTTTTCATAGATTTCGAAAAGGCTTTCGATAGTGTGAACCGGGAATCTATATGGGCGGCCTTGCGCAGGAGAAGCATCCCTGAGAAGCTTGTGGCTATTATTAAGGCAACCTATGACGGCGCGAAATGTCGCGTTTTGCATAAAGGTAAGGTGTCGGGGGACTTTGAGATTCGCAGTGGAGTTCGGCAGGGGTGCATTCTCTCACCGATCCTATTCCTCATAGTGATCGGTGACGTGTTGCATGCAGCCCTATCCGGACTCGACAGAGGAATTCAATGGACTTTAACATCTTATCTACAACATCTTGACTACGCTGACGACACATGCCTCCTCTCCCACAAAATCATGGATCTGTCCGCAATGGCGTTAGATCTCGAGAGGCAGGCAAGCAAGGTTGGGCTAAAGATACCAACAAGACCAAGGTTCTTAGCTCGCCGTTGCGAAAAAGAAATCCGACACCTATTGCCATCAATATTAATAGGCAGCCTGTGGAGAAGGTGGACAACTTCGTCTACCTAGGTAGCATTGTTGCCGAAAATGGTGGTACGGAGCAGGACATCGTTCGTCGTATCAACCTGGCTAAACGCGCATACGGCATGCTGTCCAAAATCTGGTAGGGCAGTTATCTCAGCATCAAGACCAAGCTGGGCCTGTTTCGCTCCCTGGTACTATCAGTGCTTTTGTATGGGAGCAGTACATGGAAAGTTTCCGTAGGAGTTACCAGAAAACTGCAAGTTTTCGTCAACTCATGTCTTCGTCGAATTTTAAGAATTTTCTGGCCCGAAACAATATCAAATGAAGAGCTAAGTCGGCGTACGGGTCAGATGCCAATCGACGAATTGATACGCAGGCGAAAATGGCAGTGGATAGGTCACACATTGCGGAAGAGTGATAACTGCATTGCTTTGCATGCCATGAAGTGGAACCCCATTTCAAACCAAGGCCAACCAAGAGGGGGTCCTCGAATCACATGGCGTCGATCTGTGGCAAAGGAGTGTCAGGCACTGGGTAAGTCTTTTGGGGAGTTGCATCCCATTGCCCAGAACAGAGTACGATGGCGCGCAGGAGTAATTGACGCGCTATGCCCCGCTAGGCAAAGTAGTAGTATGGGGACCTCCCCTTAAAGTTGACCTATTACATCGATTCGCTTTCTCCGGCGAATTATATTAATTCTACACATTCTTACAAATTTTCGTGTATGTAGCTTCAGCGTTCGTGAGATATTCCATGGACAGACGGACAGACAGACATTTGACCGATTTCCTAAGGGTTTTGTTTTTACTACAAACCCCTAAAAATGGACTCTAAGATGCACCATCAACTTCAGAATTACGAGAGAACTCTCGAACTCATACACCACTAAGAAAACCGATGTACTCTTAGGGCTCTCTAGGGGTAAATGTGCAATGTTAGTGGGCTTATTACCGGATCACTGCCTAATAGGCGAGCACGCACACAGACTGGGACTGATCACAGACAGCGGCTGCAGGAATTGCAAGCTGCCAAATACCAAAGAAACTTTGGAGCACCTCCTGTGCGAATGTCCGTCACTCGCAAGGACAAGACAAATATGTACATATGTATATCTTGGAGACTACTTTGCCCGCAACCTTAAAGCGATTGCAAACCTTAACATAATGAATCTTCTAAGATTCGCAAGCGCGACGAAAACCTTCGGGCTCAACAAAGACTTGTTGATTACGACTGATGACAACACCTAACGATCTCTGTTGTTTTTCTTTGTGGCATCGCTATGGACCCAAGTGGTCTATGTGGCCTTGAGGCCGCCACCTAATCTAACCTAACCTAGACATGAAGTGATATATAGGAAATACGAATGTCGTCTGAGTTGGAGCGATGAGGCCAATACTCTGCTCTGCAGTGTTGTTGAAGGTGATTTTAACCCTATGGTGTTGAGATGAACACATTCTTAAACATGAAGTGAAATCTAGGAAATACGGGTGTCGTCTGAGGCCAATGTAATGGAATGATGTTGTAGGCGCTGTTAACCCTATGTTGTCGAGATTTACACACACTTAGACATGAAGTGAAATCTAGGAAATACGGGTTTCGTCTGAATTGGGGTGATGAGGCCAATGCAATGCGGTGAGGTTGTATGCGCTGTTAACCCTGCGTTGTCGAGATTAACACATACTTAGGCATGAAATACGAATGTCGTCTGAGTTGGAGCGATGAGGCGAATACTCTGCAGTGTTGTTGAAGGTGCTTTTAACCCTATGGTGTTGAGTTGAACACATTCTTAAACATGAAGTGAAATCTATTTAGAAAATACAGGTGTCGTCTGAATTGGGATGATGAGGCCTATGCAATGCAGTGAGGTTGTAGGCGTTGTTAACCCTATGGCTTTGAGATGAATACATTCTCGGATATGAAGTGAAATCTAGGAAATATGGTTGTCGTCTGAATAGGGGTGATGAGGCCAATGTAATGGAATGATGTTGTAGGTGCTGTTAACGCTATGTTGTCGAGATTAACACATACTTAGACATGAAGTGATATCTAGGAAATACGAATGTCGTCTGAGTTGCAGCGATGAGGCCAATACTCTGCAGTGTTGTTGAAGGTGATTTTAACCCTATGGTGTTGAGATGAACACATTCTTAAACATGAAGTGAAATCTAGGAAATACGGGTGCCGTCTGAATTGAGATGATGAGGCCTATGCAATGCAGTGAGGTTGTAGGCGTTGTTATTCCTATGGTGTTGTGATGAATATATTCTTGGACATGAAGTAAAATCTAGGAAATATGGGTGTCGTCTGAATTGGGTTAATGAGGCCAATAAAATGGAGTGAGGTTGTAGATGCTGTTATCCCTATGATGTTGAGATGAACACATTCTTTTATGTGACGTGAAATCTAGGAAATACGGGTGTTGTCTGAATCGGGGTGATGAGGCCAATACTCCGGAGTGTTCTTGAAGGCGCTTTTAACCCTATGGTGTTGAGATGAATGCTAAAGGATGAATGCTGAAGGCACCATCATAGGGTAATGATGTTGAGATTAACTGATTCTTGGACAAGAAGTGAAATCTAGGAAATACGGGTATTGTCTGAACAGAAGTGGTGAGGCCAATACTCTGGAGTGTTGTTGGAGGCGCTTTTAACCCTATGGTGTTGAGATGAATATATTCTTGTACATGAAGTGAGATCTAGGAAATACGGGTGTCGTCGTCTGAATAGGGGTGACGAGGCCAATACAATGAAATGATGTAGTAGGCGCTATTAACCCTATGTTGTGGAGATTTACACATTCTTAGACATGAAGTGTTATCTGGGAAATACTGCGTCGTCTGAATCGGGGTGATGCGGTCAATACTCTGGAGTGTTGTTGAAGGCGCTTTTAACCCTATGGTGTTGAGAAGAATACTGAAGGATGATACTGAAGGCACCGTCATAGGGTAATGATATTGAAATGAATTGATTCTTGGACAAGAAGTGAAATTTAGGAAATACTGGTGTCGTCTCAATAGAAGGCCAATACTCTGGAGTGTTATTGAAGGTGCATTTAATCCTATGGTGTTGAGATGAATACATTCTTGTAAATGAAGTGAGATCTAGGAAGTACGGGTGTCATCTAAATAGGTGTGACGAGGCCATCATCATCATCGTGGCGCGACAGTCCGGCATCGGGCCTTGGCCGCCTGGATCGTTGTCCTCCAATTATCTTGGTCACGTGACCGCGTCCTCCAATTTTAGAAGCCCAGTAGCTGCTCGGCGTCCACACATACTGAGCTCTTCCAACGAAATCTCGGTCGTCTAGGCCGTCTCGCTCCGTCGACTCGTTCTGTATTCATTACTTTCTTTGGCATGCGATCATCGTCCATTCTTTGTATATGCCCTGCCCATTGAATTCGTTGTAATTTGACGATTTTCGAAACTTCCAGCTCATCATACATTTCATACAACTCATGGTTATTCCGGATGCGCCATCCATCTCGATCTCAAACAGCTCCGAAAATTTGTCGCAGAACCTTACATTCAAATGTATCTAGCATGTTTCCGGAGGCTTGAGTTAGGGTCCATGCTTCGCAGCCATAGCATAGCAATGGTCGTATAATGGTTTTGTACACGCGGAGCTTCGTGTTTCTGTGCACATGCTTCGATTTCATTACGGGGAGAACCCACTTCACTTCAGTACGTACCCACATAGTAAACATTAATAGAAAAAACATAGTAAACATTCATTCATCCACGTAAATGTAAGATGATATGCAGCCAGACGACAAGCAATGCGAGATGCACTTACTTGCGTCTTTGCATATACATCTAGGGACGCGGGAGCGTCCCGCCCCGCGGAAAAAAAAAAAAACCGAAAAAAAAAAAAAAAAATCGTAAAGTGACCAAGACTATGTTTACGCGACATAACAAGTACGGGTTTTCGGACCTTTGTAGCTCCGGACCCGGATGATTGTTCGAGCTCAAATTTGGTATGGTTATTGTCTCTGGTCATCTTACATAGTGCTGCAAATTTGATACCGATACAAGGAAAAACACCCGAGATATAATAATTTGAAAATGGCTATTTTTCAAATTTTTCTTGTTCTCGTTGTCCTTTGACCGGTCTACAGCCTCGTAGGGAGCGTATCGAGGTCTGCTTTCTTTTCTCACGGATTGACTGTGTCCCAAGGGTGTGCATAGGCTATCATTTGCGCTGATCCGTGCTGTAGATGAAAAGATACATCCAAAAATGTGAAATTTTATAGTAGAGTTTCTCGCTTAAGTCTTTTTGATAATTTGAATGCGACACAGAAAATCACTCGCAGAGATCGCATGCCGACGGGGAGAGACGCAAACACTTGATTATGTGAGTAAAGACGACGACGGATGCAAAAGTCCGTGCGCCCGTCGGGTGAGGAGAACCATACCAGGTAATGGTTGTGGACGTGGTTTGTGGCAAATGCATGAATGAAAAGTGTGTGATGAAAAAATTGAAACTGAATGTTTATGACTGCATCTTAGGATGTCCGGAAAGAAAAAAACATGCTGCGTGGTATATGATTCAGTGATGGGCACTATCGAATAACTATCGGAAAGTTATTTGATAGTTTTCACTATCGATACTATCGATAGTAAAAACTATCGGCCGATAGTCCCGATAGTTATTCGATAGTTTTTACTATCGATAGTTATTCGAATAACTATCGGGACTATCGGTCGGTTGTTATTCGCATAACTATCGGGACTATCGGTCGATTGTTAACAATGAGGTGGTTTGAGACTTCAAAATTCTACCACGTACAGTAAAACAACGGTTAATCATAACAAGGGGCTTGGCAACCGGCAGTGGGCACCCGCTGAGTTATAAAGAACGCGTTCCCACTGTCGGCAAGGCGAGAATCATGACGGAGGGGATAGATCGCCCGCTGGGTTCATTCCAGCATCGATTCGAATATTTTCAATGAAAAATTGGTTGCCGGGTGTATAAATTACACAGTGGATGCTCGATCCAACACATTCCATTAATATTTGTGCTACATGTTTTGGTATGCAATCTAAAAACATATTCATGAGAGAAATTATTACTTCGGTCAACAGTAAGTGCGACTGTGAAATGAACCCATATGTTATAATACTATAATGGACAGAGCTCGATGGCTTAGCAGCAGACCAGACTTTCGCACGGGAGTCCCGGGTTCGGTCCCGACTGGGGGGCGGCTTGACTTCTCTTTTTATTATACCCTTCACGGATGTGATAGGGCACATTAACTTTGTCAGGAAGTTTGCAACGCACAGAAGGAAGCTTCTTCGACCATATAAACTATATATATTCTTGGTCAGTATGATGAGGCGAGTCGATTAAGCTTTGTCCGTCTGTCCGTCTGTCTGTCTGTCCGTCTGTCTGTCTGGTTCTATGTAGACTAGTCCCTCAATTTTAAAGCTATCGAGCTGAAATTTTTTACAAAGCTTTCTTTCTATTGCACGCTGTAAATATGTCGGAACCAACGGAATCGGACCACTACGTCATATAGCTAGCCGAAGGCTAATCTTGCTACGTTTTGTACTGAAATTTTTTAGTTCGTATTTATCTGGCGATTTTACAAAGTATTACTAATATTAATAATAACAGTCACAATGAAAGGTATTTTATTTTTTATTTTCAAAAAATATAACAATGGGCAAAATTTGTGCGGTCCCCAATATCAAAACCATGTATCCAAAACAATCACATTGCTTTCCTCTCAATCTAGAGCTTCAAAAAAAGTGAATTGACTTCATAAATCTTCGGGAAACGCATGGTACACAGGGTTAACCATTTTCTCTTTCGGAAAGTAAACTTAAATCCCCCAAAAACAACCCTGTTGTAAAAAAAATCCCCGCCAAGAAAAACTCCTCAGCCGTAAAAAGGCTTACTATAGATAGTGGAGCTTCTATTAGTATCCTTGGTTCAAAATCAGTGGAATTAATTCAAGAGTTAGATCTTTATCTGCATACTATGCATGCTGAGGTTCAGACGGCAGCTGGTCATAAAGCCCCAGTACTCGGATACGTAACTGCGTCAGTGAACTTCGGTAATAAAACACAACCTGTTCGATTTTTAGTCGTACCATCACTTTTTCATGAGGTTTATTTAGGCATTGATTTCTGGAATCAGTTTGGTCTGAAACCTACTCAAGTGCCTGATATTAGCTCCGTAACTCTTCCCGACCTTTCACCAAACACTTCTGCTGAGTTTCATAATTTATCCGATACTGAACAACAACGTTAAAAATTTATTTCCATCATTTAATAAATTAGGACTTGGTAAAACATCTTTATTGACACATTGTATTGATACGGGAACAGCAAAGCCTGTGAAACAGCGGCACTATGCTGTATCACCTGCAATACAACAGCTCATGTACGACGAATTAGATCGCATGTTATCTTTGGGAGTCATACAAGAAAGCACTAGCGCATGGAGCTCTCCTGTGACACTCGTTCGAAAACCTGGCAAGGTTCGTTTGTGTCTTGACGCAAGACGAGTGAATGAGGTCACTATCAAAGACGCATACCCGATGCCTTTGATTGGCAAGACTTCAGTCTACCCGTTACATTTCTAGCCTGGATCTAAAAGATGCCTTTTGGCAAATCCCGTTGGATCCGCATTCCCGCGAAAGAACCGCTTTTACAGTCCCTAGAAGACCCTTATATCAGTTTACAGTTATGCCTTTCGGGCTGTGCAACGCTCCACAAACTATGTGCAGACTAGTGATGTGTAACACAGTAACGAGTCGCTCTTTTTGAACAACTCATCAGGATGAGCGAAATATTCGGCACAACGACATAGCCATCGAGTCGTTCAATTTAAAAATGACTCACTGTAAAATTTATTCCCAAACTAGCCCATCGCATAAATATTACCCAACGCATAACCAATCCACGCTCATTTCTCAATACATATAATGTACTACAATACATTCATTCACTCACATCCCATCCCATTATCTATCTAAAAGCAAAACCACCATCATTTATCTACCAAAGCAATCCCATCTAAATCCATTCATATTCATCTCTATGCAGTATGCAATGCATGCATTGTGTATACTTCTAAATATATGTATACGCAACAACCCATGCTGACTGCAAATGCAAACATATCAAAAATCATTTACTTACGTCGCTTCGCATCGCACAGCCAAGTTTCACCAAATACAGAAAACAATCCCAACATTCTAAAACAAAAGTTCCGTCTTACGTATCATCATCTCAAGCTCAACTTTAGATGAAACCAAACAAAAACCCATAGCTTCCACTTCCACTACAGCTACAGTGTAAAGCAGCGTTCTGACGGGGCATCCCCATGCATCTCCCATGCTCCTCAGCCCGCATGCGAAATTCCTTATATTTTAGAAGTTATGGCCACAAAACAGTTTATTTAAAATTAGGGTATAGTAGTGGTGTCACTGCTTGAAACAGAATGATTTATGGGATAAACTGAATCGTGGTCGTGTGAGTTCACTTTCCAGTCCACGCTCGATACAAGCATGAGATCGAAAGCGTGCCACGATGTCATGTATTTGCCCCGTCAGAACGCTGCTTTACACTGTAGCTGTAGTGGAAGTGGAACCTTTTGAGATGGGTTGCTATTAACGTATCTGCTATTTTTTAGCAGCTTCTCACTTTTAACATTAGCAGGTAACTGCTAACACCAAAAAATAACAGATAAAACTCAACTTCTAAAACCCCAAACAAAAATCATCCCCTCATTCATAAAAAATTTATGTGTATCTGCAAATGCTCCGAAATTGCATAAAGAAAGCAGAAACACTACGCACAACGCATTACATGTATATCTGACATGTGTATTCATTCATTCACCCACATCTCACTTATCCCACAATACTAAACCTATTCATAATCTTATCATTATACTATCAATCACGCAAGGCAGTTCAATTAAACTCGTTACAGATTTTACAATAGACAAGAATCTAGGGACGCGGGAGCGTCCCGCCCCGCCAAAGAAAAACAAAAAAATCGAAAAAAAAAATTAAACCGGAATATAGAGGGCTACGCCCGCAATTCGAGGGTTTTGTAGCACGCGCTTCTTTTGGTATCTAAATATTGGCTCCCTGCTCTTCTTGGTACCCCTCAGGTGAATCAAAACACCATAATTAAATGTTTTACCCATTATATAGTATCTTACATGCCAATTCAAAAAAAGACTGCATCTGTCACCTCTCAAAGTACAATAATAGTTTTAATACGAGAAGCTGTAGATAGATATGTATGTATACGAGATAAACTGTCCCACTCTTCGAAATGCTTAACCATTCATATTAAGACGACATTGCAAATTGCAAACTTGTGTAACGGCTTCGAAATTCAGGGCGGCTGGGACAAATTACGGTCTAATATATTTTTTCCTCCTCCACTGTTCCCCTTTCTACAAATCTCAAGAAAATGCCAAAAATGGAATGTGCTCAGCATTACCTTTCTCACGACACCCCACTTGGCTATACCAGTGGATAAAAAAAATTTACCTTAATTTCGCCTCTATGTGGACCCCCCTCCCCCCCCCCCCTCTTAAAGTTGGCCAATTACAACACAACGCTATCTCCAGCAAATTATAGCATTTCTACACATTCTCGCCGAATTATGTGTGCAGCTTCAGCCGTTCGTAAGATATTCTATGAACAGACGGACAGACAGGTATTTGACCGATTTTGTAAGATTTAAGACACAAAACCCTAAAAAATTAACTGTGTGAATAGTTATTGTTAGGATCACCAATCACCAATCACCAATCTTCACCCTTCTAAAGTTGGTTCATTAAATAACTGCAATTCGCACTACGAAAAACAACATGCAAGTAGTACACGCATATCTATGCGTGAGGCCGGTAGGTGTATTTTTTGTATGGATAGTGTCAAAATGCATAACTTTAAGTCAATGTACTATTATTAAATATCATGTCATTGTAATGAAACTTAGAGATATTATTGCCTATGATGTTGGTTATCATTAACCATTAATATTTTTGACCTAGGGTGTGCTTGAGGGGTGCAGGGGTGTGCTAACTGCAACTATAGAAATGTACTATTATTAACCTTTTCGGATGAGATTTAAAAATTCTATTATTTTTAGTTTTCTATGCTAGTGAAATGCCGCTTTCCTGCAAATTTTCATATGTCTAGCTATAACGGTCTCGAAATGCAAGGGGGGGGGGGGGGGGCAAACTCGGACCACATATTTTCCACTCTCCCTTCTTTCTTCAAATTTGAAAAAAAAAATCGACAAATGGAATGTACTCAACAGTACCTTTCTTACGATACCCCACTTGCCTATACCAAACGAAAAAAAAATTTCGACCTTCATTTCCCCTCTATGGCGACCCCCCCCCCCCCCCTTAAAGTTGATCTATTACGACGCATCGCATTTCATGCATGTAGCTTCAGCGGTTCGTGAGATATTTCATGGACAGACGGACAGACGGACGCATGACCGATTTCATAAGGGTTTTGTTTTTATACAAAACCCTAAAAATGGAAAAGCGACCAAGACTATGTTTACGCGACACAACAAGTACGGGTTTTCGGACCTCTGTAGCTCCGGTCGCGGATGCTTGTTCGAGCTCAAATTTGGTATGGTCATTGTCCCTGGTCATCTTACGAAGTGCTGCAAATTTGATTCCCATACAAGGAAAAACACCCGAGATATGATAATTTGAAAATGGCTGTTTTTCAAATTTTTCTTGTTCTCGTTGTTCTTTGACCGGTCTACAGCCTCGTAGGGAGCGTATCGAGGTCTGCTTTCTTTTCTCACGAATTGACTGTGTCCCAAGGGTGTGCATAGGCTATCATTTGCCCTGATCTGTGCAGTAGATCAAAAGATACATCCAAAAATGGGAAATTTTATAATAGAGTTTCTCGCTTAAGTCTTTTTGGTAATTTGAATGCGACACAGCAAATCACTCGCAGAGATCGGATGCCGACGTGGAGAGACGCAAACACTTAATTATGTGAGTACGTGACGATGACGGATGCAAAAGTCCGTGCGCTCGTCGGGTGAGGAGAACCATACGAGTTCATGGTTGCGGGCATGGTTTGTGGCAAGTACATAAATGAAAAGTGTGTCATGAAAAAAATTATACAAAGTATCTACACTGCATGCAGATACATCGGAACATGGATATGTCTTTGGCTACCGACTGCGTGGAACCTGTTGTGTTAAAGATATCGACGTAAGTTTTATAAAGATCCCAGTATAGTTATACTGGATGAATTCATTCGACAAAACACGTCCCACGCTTTCGGTAGGCATAAGATGTACCGATGTATCTGCATGCAGTGTAGATACTTTGTATCATTTTCAAGACATACCGTCCCGCATAGTGTACAGGAGAATACAAATTAACCCAACCGTTGCCCCGTGTGTGGATCAAGCGATCATACACTCTACATATTTATATGCGCCTGTGCTTCGTTAGTACGTCAATCCGCGATCGATCGCGTCAAGCCGCGGTCTAGCTAAACACACTTACTATTAGATACTTAGATAGTACTCGTCTAACAAGGAACACTAGGGAGGTGTCCGCCTCCGATTTCGATGAAACTCATATATGTTGTAGAGAACTCGAAACTAAGCGACACGTATTTTATTTTATCGGCGGATACGCAGTTTTAAGGGGGAACCCATGGTCAGAAAGTGACCACTTTTGGGGGTGATTTTTCAATTCCACCTATAAGAAGGGAATTTTCGTAAATGTTCATTATGGGAAGAAATAGCTCATGAGGAATTATGAAAATCACAATTGATAGTTCCTTCGGGGGTTGAAATTTGGAGGGTAAACTACCCCTGTAAAAATTTCATTTTTCAAAAAAAGAAAAACTATGAGTCAGAATTTTATGAAACCAACTGCGTTGGATGGAACATGGAAAAATGCGGAATACCTGTTTTTGGTTTTTCCCCAAAACTGGAGTTATCTAGGGTGAAAAAAAATAGTTTCCCGGTAACATCATCCACCAAGGTGGCCGGGTTATTTATGCAATTTATCCAACTGATGAATAGCTGGGGAGGAATTATGGAAATCATAATCAATACTTACTCTGAGGTTTCAAATTTAGGGGTTAACTACTCTCATGAAAATTGTGTCTTTCAAAAAAAGAAAAAATAAATATTGTTCAAATTTGCATAAAACCAATAGTATTCGAAAAAACATGAAAAAATGCAGCTAGGGGCAGGATAGTCCAGTAGGAAGAGCACCCGATGGAAAAAAAAATCCGGGAACTGGTTTTTTAATTTTTTGCTCGAAACTGGAATTTTCGGAGGCGCAAGTTTGATTTTGAAGAAAACTATGAATTATTCAAAATATATACACATATGGATTAGTGATGTGTAACACAGTAACGAGTCGCTCTTTTTGAACGACTCATCAGGATGAGCGAAAGATTCGGCACAACGACATAGCCCTTCGAGTCGTTCAATTTAAGAATGACTCACTGTAAAATTGATTCCCAAACTAGCCCATCGCATAAATATTACCCAACGCATAACCAATCCACGCTCATTTCTCATTACATACGAGTATAATGTAGGTACTACAATACCTTCATTCACTCACATCCCATCCCATTATCTATCTAATAGCCCCCATATACGATGCAATCCGTTGTCAGATCGATCTGACGATATTACGATCGTCAGGTCGATCGCCCAGTGTATGTGACTATCGTTGACGATTTTTTTTGACATTTCCATATAATTGCGATTGTCAGATATTTTGTGGCGATCTATCGTCAGATTGATCTGACGACGGATCGCACCATCTATGGCGGGCCTAAAACCAAAACTACCATCATTTATCTACCAAAGCAATTCCATCTAAATCCATTCATATTCATCTCTATGCAGTATGCAATGAATGCATTTTGTATACTTCTAAATATATGTATACGCAACAACCCATGCTGACTGCAAATGCAAACATATCAAAAATCATTTACTTACGTCGCTTCGCATCGCACAGCCAAGTTTCACCAAATACAGAAAACAATCCCAACATTCTAAAACAAAGTATTCGTCTTACGTGTCATCATCTCAAGCTCAACTTTAGATGAAACCAAACAAAAACCCATAGCTTATTAGATGATCTATCTATTCCGACCAATCCAGGCTTGGCCTGTCTTCCCAAGTAACGGTACCTCAGGCCTTCTTAAACTAGGTGGAAGAAAACAGGCAGATCTCTACCTAAATCCCCTGTTTTATTTCACTAATGTGAAATTGCATAATTGAATCACATACATATACGAGTATATATGTATACACATACATGTGATCAAATTAGGGGATTATGATTGTATCCAAGCGTGAAAACTGCAGAATAGTATCATTACACAATTCTCAATCTTGGACAACAGTACCAAATTCAGCCGCTATAGCTCATAGTCTGTCAAACATTTTGGGGCTGAAGTCCCTAATCTATAGTTGACTACTTTATAATCTTCTTTACTTCACATATCGTTCCTATTGTTAATTATCCCTACTAACTCATTTTACTAAATATTCTTTCTATTCAGCTTCATCTACTGAACGATATCCTAATCCTACTTCACCCAGTTAAACCCTAAAATTCACTCTGTTCGATTATCTCCTCTCATCATCTAAACTTATAAGACATTAAACTTCGCTTATTTTTATCGACTGATCTCTCTATCCTATCTCATACAGCTTTTATACTTTTAAATTAAGAATTAAATTTGGCCTAATGGGAAAATTTTAATGGAGTGTTATTGTTAATTTAATTAATTACATAATTAAGTTTTTTTTTAATAATTTCGAGTGTATGGGCGACCAGACGCGTTTCGTTCGTTTCGTTCCCACCCACGAGGACTCATCAGTGGTCATCATTATGCAGACCTTTGTCTAAGCTTATACATAACACTGAACTTCACCTACAATCATCAAATCCTTCTACAAAAACACCCAATCTACCTACTACCCAGGGGGGCAAAGACCTTTTCCATAGTCCTCCGCGTGGGCGCCCCCTGGTAACGGCAATGTATCAATTCGCTGACGGCCAATGTCTTAGCGATAAGACAGTTTGGAAAAGGCAGATAGCTGTAGCCTGAATGGCTGACCAACACCTAAGCGTCTCAGGTTTAGTAGGATGGAATGACTTGCGTAGTTGGACCTGCTACATAGTTGTGTGGGCTCCAGCACGTTTATTAAACCATCTGAAGCAGCTATCTCCGAGACCATCCCCTGAATGGGGTTAAGCGACGTGCTGACAACTCGTCCTTGTAAAAACCACTCCATGTCAAGAAACCTGGAACAAAAGCCTCGGATTGGACGGATCCACAACGACGACCACGCAAACGAATAAAGGATTATTCTTTCGGATCCTGGAATGTACGCTCCCTGAACAAACCGGGGGCCGAGAAGGCCCTCCTTCAACAGGTCGAAAAGTACAAACTGAGCATTACTGCAGTCCAGGAAACAAATTGGCTTGGCAGCGAGATTAATGACAAGAAATCGCACACAATTTTTACAAGTGGCAAACCATCGGGCCGCAAGGAGTTTGGAGTAGCATTTATAGTGAACAATCACCTCAAACCGCATATTACTGACTTCAAACCCATAAATGAACGGCTGTGTGCGATTCGCATCAAGACTCGATTCTTCAATCTCTGGCTCATCAATGTGCATGCCCCCACTGAAGTTAAAGAAGACGCAGTAAAAGACGAGTTCTACGCCCGCCTTGAAACTCTCTTCGACTCACTTCCAACAAACGACGTCAAATTGCTGCTGGGAGACTTTAACGCGAAAGTCGGGAATGAAAGTTGGCATCGGGGGACCACTGGAGGCCACAGCCTTCATGAAGAATGTAACGATAACGGCCAGCGACTTATCGACTTCGCCTGCAGCAGGAATCTAGTCGTAAGCTCTACGTGTTCAAAACGCCAGAAGTTTCTTTGTCGATGTTTTCCACGCCTGTATATACACTAAAAGACATATGTATGTGTTGTTTTTCCTAAGACGGGATGATTTCTTTTTTTATTATATATGCGCATTTCGGACACCAACTAATTAGTTGAATTATACTGAAGAAGAACACAACTGGTGTCCGAAATGCGCATATATAATAAATGAAACCGGAATATAGAGGGCTACGCCCGCAATCCGAGGGTTTTGTAGCAAGCGCTTATTTTGGTATATAAATATCGGCTCCTTGCTCTTCTTGATATCACTCAGATGGATAGAAAAAACGTAATTAAAATGTCTTACCCACTTACATTTTGCATGCTTATTCATATTACGTGATTGTAACGAAACTTAGAACATATTATTGCTTAAGGTGTTGGTTATCGTTGGCCATCAGTACTTTTGGCCTCGAACGTGTTTAAGGCGTGCAAGGGTGTGTTAACTGTAACTATACAAATAAACTATGATTGACCTATTCTGAGAAGATATACAAATTCCACTATTTTCCATTTTATATGTTTTTCGAAACCCACTTCCTGTAAGTTTTCATAATTCTAAGTATAACGGTCTCAAAATGCAGGCAAGGGGGGGTCAAATTACGAACTAATGTTTTCTCCTCCCCCACAGTTCCCCTTTCTATAAATTTCGAGAAAATGCGAAAAAATGGAATGTACTCATCATTACCTTTCTCACGACACCTCATTTGCTTATATCAGTCGATAAAAAAATTTGACCTTAATTTCGCCTCTATGTGGACCCCTCCCCCCTTCCACCCGGTAAAGTTGGCCAATTAAGACACAGCGCCCCCAACCAATCTTTACCCTTTAAAAAATGATTAATTAAATAACTGCAATTCGCACTACGAAAAACTACATGAAAGTATAGTAGTACTCACACCTATGAGGCCGGTAGGTGTATTTTTTGTGTGGATAGTGTCAAAATGCCGAACTTTAAATGAATGTACTATTATTAAATATTATGTGATTATAATGAAACATAGAGATATTATTGCCTATGATGTTGGTTATCATTGGTCATCAATATTTTTGACCTCGGGTACGCGTAAGGGGTGCAGAGTTGTGGTAACTGAAATTATAGAAATGTACTATTATTAACCTTTTCTGATGAAATTTCAAAAATCTAGAAATCTAGGTTTTCTACACTAGTAAAATGGCGCCTTTCTGTAAATTTTCATATTTCTAAGTATAACGGTCTCGAAATGCAAGGGGGGGGGGACAAACTCGGATGACATATTTTCCCCTCTCCCTCTTTTCCGGTTTCTTCAAATTTGAAAAAAATTTCAAAAATGGAATGTACTCGACGGTACCTTTCTTATGATACCCCACTTGCCTGTACTAAACGAAAAAAAAATTTCGACCTTCATTTCCCCTCTATGGGGACCTCCCCTTAAAGTTGACCTATTACGACGATTCGCTTTCTCCGGCGAATTATAGTAATTCTACACATTCCTACAAAATTTCATGTATGTAGCTTCAGCCGTTCCTGAGATATTCCATGGACAGACGGACAGACGGACAGACAGACATTTGACCGATTTCATAAGGGTTTTGTTTTACTACAAAACCCTAAAAAAGAAATCATCCCGTCTTAGGAAAAACAACACATACATATGTCTTTTACTCTACGTGTTTCCCGCATCGACGCATTCACAAGCAGACCTGGAAGTCTCCAGACGCACATACCGTCAACCAAATTGACCACGTCCTCATTTGCAGGAGATGGGCGTCTAGTGTCATGGATGTCCGCTCCTATCGAGGAGCAAACTGCGACTCAGATCATCACTTGGTGAAGACGACCTACAGATGTAGAATTTCCTCAGTGCACCAGTCAAGAATCAGCCCTCCCAAAATCTTTGCGGTTGATAAGCTCTTGAGTGATGCTACAGCGGTGGCGTATACTACCGCTCTTGAGGAAGAACTATCACCTATGCTACACAACATCAGCAACACAGGCGTCCATGGGTTCTGGGAAGAACTCAAGGGTACCATCAAGGATGTCGCAGAGAAGGTCGTGGGATATAAAGCCCGGCGAGCGCGAAATGACTGGTTCCACGAAGAATGCAAAAATTCACTTGACGCGAAAAACGAGGCCTACAGACAATGGATTCAACGAGGAACCAGAGCCAGAAGAGAAAAATATGACGAGCTACGGCGAATATCGAATAGAATAATTAGACGTAAGAAACGTAAATACTTTGACGAGCAGTTGCTGAACATAAACGAAAGCTTAGCTAATAGGAACACCAGACAAGCGTACAAACTAGTAAATACAATTAAGAACGGCTACCAACCCAGGACTAGCCTTTGTAAGGACAAGGATGGAAACATCATCAGCGACACCGATGGTATTAACAAACGATGGGCCTCTTATTTTGAAGAGCTTCTAAACCGACCATCTAACATCCCCACACAGGAAGCTCTCGACGATATTGTTGATCTAGGCCCACCCATTCAACCCCCGACAGTAGAGGAAGTTGATCTCGCCTGCGGTCACTAAAACGAAATAAAGCGCCGGGCGCTGACGAGATTCCAGCTGAACTGCTAAGATTCGGTGGAACGAGTCTAGTTGATGCCATACATCAATTACTCCTGCGAGTATGGGAGAACGAGGAGATCCCAGACGATTGGCGCAGAAGCATCATCTGTCCAATTCATAAAAAGGGAGATAAACTGCAGTGTGAGAATTACAGGGGCATCTCACTAGTTTGTACGTCCTATAAAATTTTGACGAAAATTCTGGAAAATAGAATAAAACCGTACGCAGAACGAGTCATTGGCGAATATCAAAGCGGTTTCAGACCTGGTCGCTCCACAACCGATCAGCTCTTCTCAGTCAAACTGATACTCCAGAGGTGCTGGGAATACAACGTAAACGTATACCAAATCTTTGTCGACTTCAAGCAGGCATACGACAGTATCGATCGTGGAGTACTGTACAACATCATGCTGCAATTCGGTATACCGACAAAATTAGTGCGACTGACTAAGATGACGATGACCAACTCCGTCTCACAAGTCAGGATCCAGAATAGACTTACTGATCTATTTGAAACACGCACTGGTTTGAAACAGGGCGATGGACTGGCACCGACGCTCTTCAACCTAGCACTGGAATACGTTGTTCGGGCCATGAATATGGACAACAGCAAGACGCTACTCATCAAGTCGACACAATTAGCAGCGTACGCCGACGACATCAACATCATGTCCCGAAGATTGGCTGACGCAGAAGAACTTCTGCATACGCTCGATACCGCTGCTAAGGAAGTTGGATTACGTATTAACGAGGGTAAAACTAAAATAATGATGCAATCGGTGACAAGGACACCTGCACAACCGAGCATCAATGTGGGGGACCTCAACATCGAGTTCGTGAACAACTTCATTTACCTGGGTTGCAACCTGTCAAGGGACGCCAACGAAACTGACGAAATCAAGCGACGGATACAGTTAGCTTATAAGACTTTTTTCTCGGTTCTCCCCATAATGAAATCGAAGCATGTGCACGGAAACACGAAGCTCCGCGTGTACAAAACCATTATACGACCAGTGCTATGCTATGGCTGCGAAGCATGGACCCTAACTCAAGCCTCCGAAAACATGCTAGACATTTTCGAACGTAAGGTTCTACGGCGAATTTTCGGGGCTGTTTGCGATCGAGATGGATGGCGCATCCGGTACAACCATGAGTTGTATGAAATGTACGATGAGCTGCAAGTCTCGAAAATCGTCAAACTACAACGACTTCAATGGGCAGGGCATGTACAAAGAATGGACGATGATCGCATGCCTAAGAGAGTAATGAATGCAGAACGAGTCGACGGAGCGAGACTGCGAGGACGACCGAGATCTCGTTGGGAGAGCTCAGTAGGTGTGGACGCCGCGCAGCTGCTGGGCTCCCAAAATTGGAGGACGCGGTCACGTGACCGAGATAATTGGAGGACAATGATCCAGGCGGCCAAGGCCCGACGTCGGGCTGTCGCGCCACGATGATGATGATGACCTACTACCCAAGTCTACCTTACCGAACAATCCCTCAATTTAAAAATCACTCAATCTCACTTCTTCCTAAAACTGACCATATCCTACCATCCAGCGAATGTAAAGATCTCTTTATTTCTGCTGCTAATTGCAAACGAAACATCTACGTGCAGATACAAATATAGCCACCAACAAATGCCAACTGCTGTTTTTATCAACCGTACCATTCAACTGCTGTTTTTATCAGCCGTACCATTCAACTGCTTCTGTACTAGCTGATTTTGCAAAACGAGCTGGTAGCGAAAAAGTACCTCGTTTCGAAATTCAATGAATATCGCTAGTATCAGCTAAAACTCTAACTAGCAGCTAGTGGACTGTTACTTGAATTTCAAATTCGGTTCCACTTTTCGTTACTGCTGCTATTTTTTAACTTTTGCTATTTTTGATACTTTTACTACTGATGCTACTGCGCTGCTGATTCATATGAGAATTCGAATTTAACCGTGAACGATGGACGTGGAGCAGAGTATTCGTTTCATCTAAACTTAAGCTTGAGTTGAGATGTATAGAGTATGTATAGACGAATACGATCTTTGTTGTGTTCATACATATCTCACAAAAACAACTCTGTTGTAAAAAAAATCCCCGCCAAGAAAAACTCCTCAGCCGTAAAAAGGATTGATATGAACACAATACCGCCAAAGTACTCGTTGTTTCGCGCCTCGCTCTAGGGTACGCATATTGAACGCTGATTGCATTAGTTAATTTCTTTCAAAGCTGATTGGCGGGGAGCTTCGTAGCCTAAAGACGCAACGCCGAACGGATTTATTGATAAAATGGCAGTGATAATGGCAACGATGTCGCTCTGACAAAATTATGAATAAGTAGTTGCGTGCGGATCATGCTGTAAGCTCTTATGCCAAATATTATTGGCTTCTCGCCCGGATCTCGTTATAAAGCCCCCGCCTTACGAAAGGCTAAAAATGCACTTCAGGCCAGAAGTGAATAATAGACTATTTTCTACTGCGTTCTTATTCAGATTGTTCAACTTATTTTGTTTAATGGAAGCTCCCCGCCAAACCGCGTTGAAAGAAATTAACTAATGCAATCAGCGTTCAATATGCATACCCTAGAGCGAGGCGCGAAGCTACGAGTACTTTGGCGGTATTGTGTTCATATCAATCCTTTTTACGGCTGAGGAGTTTTTCTTGGCGGGGATTTTTTTACAACAGAGTTGTTTTTGTGAGATATCACATCTTTTTGCGAAGTAGTAGTGGTAATAGAGATGGCGCAACGGTAAACACATTCGCCTTCTATACATTGGGCTCCGGTTTGATTCCTACTGAGTGCGGTAGTCTTCGATAAAGAAGGGGATTTACGTGCCGGACTATGAGTCCACTCAGGTTACCCATTTGGGGTAAATAGTTTTCTTGCCAAGAATATCATTTTTCTAGTTCAAAGGACCCAAAGTGCCTTTAACAGTAGTTTCTTGCATTCGCCTCATCACCCCCGATAATATAATACTCATCTTGCCTAGATATCGCTTCCTTGCCAAGAATATAATTTTTCCTGCCCAAAGGACTCAAAATACCTTTAACAGTCTACTGCATTCGCCTCATCACCTCCAGTCATGTGATACCCATCTTGCCTAGACATCGCTTCCCATCTTCCACACATTGGAAAAAATCATCTTACATCATAATTCATATCGTTTCACTGCCAAAAGTATTATTTTTTCGAATATCCTTATCGGCACCGAATTACTCGAAATGCCATCCATAAAACTTCTAGGCATTCGCCTCTTCACCACAATTCATATGACACCCATATTACCCATTTTTCAATTGACTTCCAAGAATGTCCTTTTCGCTCCGAAGGACTCAAAATGCCATCTGCACTACTCCTAGATATTCGGGTGTCCACCCCGATTCATATGACACCCATATTGACCGTATTTCATTTCATGCTGTAAGCTCTTATGCCAAATATTATTGGCTTCTCGCCCGGATCTCGTTATAAAGCCCCCGCCTTACAAAAGGCTAAAAATGCACTTCAGGCCAGAAGTGAATAATAGACTATTTTCTACTGCGTTCTTATTCAGATTGTTCAACTTATTTTGTTTAATGGAAGCTCCCCGCCAAACCGCGTTGAAAGAAATTAACTAATGCAATCAGCGTTCAATATGCATACCCTAGAGCGAGGCGCGAAGCTACGAGTACTTTGGCGGTATTGTGTTCATATCAATCCTTTTTACGGCTGAGGAGTTTTTCTTGGCGGGGATTTTTTTACAACAGAGTTGTTTTTGTGAGATATCACATCTTTTTGCAAAGTAGTAGTGGTAATAGAGATGGCGCAACGGTAAACACATTCGCCTTCTATACATTGGGCTCCGGTTTGATTCCTACTGAGTGCGGTAGTCTTCGATAAAGAAGGGGATTTACGTGCCGGACTATGAGTCCACTCAGGTTACCCATTTGGGGTAAATAGTTTTCTTGCCAAGAATATCATTTTTCTAGTTCAAAGGACCCAAAGTGCCTTTAACAGTAGTTTCTTGCATTCGCCTCATCACCCCCGATAATATAATACTCATCTTGCCTAGATATCGCTTCCTTGCCAAGAATATAATTTTTCCTGCCCAAAGGACTCAAAATACCTTTAACAGTCTACTGCATTCGCCTCATCACCTCCAGTCATGTGATACCCATCTTGCCTAGACATCGCTTCCCATCTTCCACACATTGGAAAAAATCATCTTACATCATAATTCATATCGCTTCACTGCCAAAAGTATTATTTTTTCGAATATCCTTATCGGCACCGAATTACTCGAAATGCCATCCATAAAACTTCTAGGCATTCGCCTCTTCACCACAATTCATATGACACCCATATTACCCATTTTTCAATTGACTTCCAAGAATGCCCTTTTCGCTCCGAAGGACTCAAAATGCCATCTGCACTACTCCTAGATATTCGGGTGTCCACCCCGATTCATATGACACCCATATTGACCGTATTTCGCTTCACTGCCAAAAGTATCCTTTTCGAATATCCTTGTCGCCACCGAAGGATCCGGAATGCCATCTACAGTACTCCTGGACATTCGCCTCTTCACCCCGGTTCGCTTGACACCCATTTTGCCCATATTTCAATTGACTTTCATGAATGTCCTTTTCGCCACCAAAGGACTCAAAATGCCATCCGCACTACTCCTGGATATTGGGGTGTCCACCCCGATTCATATGACACCCATATTGACCGTATTTCGCTTCACTGCCAAAAATATCCTTTTTCGAATGTCCTTGTCGCCACCGAAAAACTCGAAATGCCATCCATAGTACTCCTAGGCATTCGCCTCTTCACCACAATTCATATGACCCATATTGCCCATTTTTCACTTGAATTCCAAGAATGTCCTTTTCGCTCCGAAGGACTCGAAATGCCATCCGCACTACTCCTGGATATTGGGGTGTCCACCCCGATTCATATGACACCCATATTGACCGTATTTCGCTTCACTGCCGAAAATATCCTTTTTCGAATGTCCTTGTTGCCACCGAAGGATCCGGAATGCCATCTACAGCACTCCAGGGCATTCGCCTCTTCACCCCGGTTCGCATGACATCCATATTGCCCATATTTCAGTTGACTTTCATGAATGTTCTTTTCGCCACCAAAGGACTCGAAATGCTATCCGCACTACTCCGGGATATTAGGGTGTCCACCCCGATTCATATGACACCCATACTGACCGTATTTCGCTTCACTGCCAAAAGTATCCTTTTTCGAATATCCTTGTCGCCACCGAAGGATCCGGAATGCCATCTACAGTAGTCCTGGACATTCGCCTCTTTACCCCGGTTCGCATGACACTAGTGATGGGTAACACAGTAACGAGTCGCTCTTTTTGATCGCCTCAACAGAATGAGCGAAAGATTCGGCACAACGACATAGCCTCCGAGCCGTTCAATTTAAGATTGACACACTGTAAAATGAATACTCAAATTAATTTAAATATTACGTAACGCATGGAAACTCAACGCTCATTCAAAATTTCTGATAACATATATGTATGTATGTATTACATTCATATTCATTCACACCCCATCCTAATATCTATCTGAAACTAAAACCATCATTATCTATCTACCAAACCAATCCCACCCATCTAAATAATCCCATCCATTCATAATCGTCTCTATGCAGTATGCAATGCACGCATTGTGTATACACTTATAAATATACAAACAACAACCCATGCTGACTGCAAGCAAATCAAAAATCATATGCTTACGTCGCACCGCACATCCAATTTTCCCCAAATACATACAGAAAACAAACCCAACATTCTAAAACAAAGTAGTCGTCTTGTATCATATCATCATCATCACCTCAAGTTCAACTTGAGATGAAAACGATACCAAACCAACAAACAACCAGACAATTTCCTCTGTATACTGTGGACGCAATGAGAAGTTTCTTAAATGTGAGTTTGAGTTTTTAGCACAATTTGTGCTGTTTTAAAACAGCACACTCAGCACACAGCACACGCTAACACTTCTGTATTTCATTCGCTCTGTACTTTGAGCCATACTGGGCTGTGTCTTGAGTAAAAAACACATTGATTATTTGGGTAATTCAGTACAGAATAGACCCAGATATTTCACTCATAAGCACATATTCAAATCATCACATTCATTTGATTTGAGTCTTTTTCAGCCAGAGAAGAGAGAGAAATAAGGAAATGAAATTGCTAGAGAGAAACGAAGCAATTTTTTTGGCAGCATTATTTTGGCCTGGTTCTTCTACTATATGGAAGGGGCGGGTGTTCCGGGGAAATAAGATGGAATTGGGGAATGTGAGTTTGGCAGACGGAATGAGGTGGAATTGCTTCAGGGAATTTAGTGTACATAGATTGTGATTATCCTTCCTTATCTCTCTCTCTTCTCTGTGCATATCCACAGGCTTTATGAAAATGAAAACATTATGAAAAATTTGGAGAAAGCAACAGTCTAGTTCAGAAATGTTAGCCCAGCCGCTGGAGATGTTCATGTTGTTGTTGTTCATGATTGAGGAAGTAAAGGTTAGTGGCTGCATATGCACATATGAATTTTGATTTTTTTTTTTTCGACTATAAGGCTTGTAAGGAGTCTTTTCAAAAAAGATAATGAATACTTTCCACTTCTGGCATTTTTTTCAATTTGCTGTAACTAAGACGCAGCGAGGGGCGAAATGCTTGTACAATATTTAACTACAAAACATTTAATATCGTTATATATTAAACGATTGATTTGGAACTTGGTATAACTTAACTATTGTCTTCAACATCGTTTATTACATGAGTATGGAAATTTTCTACAAGCAAGTTAATAATAATATATAGCATTAATTTCTATAACTTCGGTTATTTGTCACCTACGCTTCCTTGTTCGAACCTGGGAATTTCACAACAAGCTAGTTGTATAAATATTTCCTCTCAAATCAGTCATACATCCGCATCCGAAAATTTCTGTGAGGAGTTATCTGCAATGGAAATTTGGGGCGATTTTGACGAAAGAATGTCGAAAATCACATCCGTGTCTAACCCCATTACTGCCGGGATTGCAGAATTAGACAAATATTTGCAGGAGCCATATGTCAAATGAAGCAGCGATCCATTGTTGTGGTGAAAAGAGCGGAAATTGCTTTATCCACGCCATTTTAAAATTATGAAGAAACGATTATGTGTCATGGCTACATCGGTGCCGTGTGAAAGGATTTTCTCGAAATCAGGACAGATTATTTCGGAGAGAAGGAACAGAATAACATCAAATAAAGTTTGACAGATTATATTTTTGAATTCCAATCTTTAGCTATAAGTTTTATTTAACGTTATTTCCATATACACTTTAATTATAAAAAAAACTAGAAATAAGTTGATGTATTTTAATATACATGCATTTCACATAATTACGGGTTTTATTGAATATGTTCCCCAAGTCTATGGATTTGTTCGACTCTTTTTGAACGACTCTTTTTGAACGACTCAGTGGAAAGAGTTAGAGTGTATGTGCTGGCACAGTAGAAAGAGTCAACATGCCCATCACTACATGACACCCATATTGCCCACTTGACTTTCGTGAATGTCCTTTTCACCACCGAATGACTCGAAATGACATCTACACTACTCCTGGACACTCGCCTCTTCATCCCGGTTCATATGAGACCCCTACATTTCGCTTCACTGCTAAAAATATCCTTTTTCGAATGTCCTTGCTGCCACCGAAGGACTCTACATCTACAGTACACTCGTCTCTTTCCATCCATTCTCCTCACGTACATATAAAAATCCTTGATTGCATAGACAACCTGCCCAACATACTAGTACTATTTTCATACAAAACCCGGACATTGAATAATGAATGAATTGCTCTCGAGTCGCAGTCGCAAATCACCCATTCAAGCCGCTGTCTAGCAAAACACAGCTTAAGATGCAGCCATAAACATTCAGTTTCAATTTTGACATGGATATGTCTTATAGCTGGGGGTCATCCTAAAAATCTGTCCGTCACACGAAATGTCTGTTTTTCTACTCGGGGGTCAGAAGAGGAAACAAGCCCATTGAAAATTTTTCCGAGTTCTATGAATGTAGTGGCCGATCCTCAGTCAATCCGAGTCAGTCATCAAAGGGAACTCACGAAAATCGAAAAACTTCGCATCATGAACTGACTAAACAACCAGGCACCCATAAAACAAGTCAACATCATTCAACTGCCATCCCCTCGTGATTCAAATCTGCTCACAACACCAGCCACATCCAGACAACCTGTCTCCCTCACTCGTGCACAGCGCTATGGCTCCTCCTTCACAGCAATCTTTTTGTTTTCATCAATTAGTCACTAACCTGACTCAGTAAGCAAATCGTTGGGGTAGGTCGGGAAATAGCTTCAACTTCACACACACACACACACGTACACACACACTCGTATGCAGGCAATGGAGAGACGGTTGAGTCGAAGAAGTTCAATGGATGGGCGTTGCTTCGTCATCGGCGACAGTGCGAAAGCGATGCTTGCTCCACGGACCTTGGACTACACTTCCGCGGCGGATCCACCCCTTTCTTGTGATGGGCAATCCCACCCAGCCGACTGAAATTAGTGTCACCAAGGTCACCAACGTGTATTTCCCGTGGATGTAAGGAACTTACGACCGTACTTGTATCGCGCATACCGCGTACTATCACGATCGATGATATATCAACTCATCATCATCATCATCGTGGCGCGACAGCCCGACGTCGGGCCTTGGCCGCCTGGATCATTGTCCTCCAATTATCTCGGTCACGTGACCGCGTCCTCCAATTTTGGGAGCCCAGCAGCTGCGCGGCGTCCACACCTACTGAGCTCTCCCAACGAGATCTCGGTCGTCCTCGTAGTCTCGCTCCGTCGACTCGTTCTGCATTCATTACTCTCTTAGGCATGCGATCGTCGTCCATTCTTTGTACATGCCCTGCCCATTGAAGTCGTTGTAGTTTGACGATTTTCGAGACTTGCAGATCATCGTACATTTCATACAACTCATGGTTGTACCGGATGCGCCATCCATCTCGATCGCAAACAGCCCCGAAAATTCGCCGTAGAACCTTACGTTCGAAAGTATCTAGCATGTTTTCGGAGGCTTGAGCTAGGGTCCATGCTTCGCAGCCATAGCATAGCACTGGTCGTATAATGGTTTTGTACAAGCGGAGCTTCGTGTTTCTGTGCACATGTTTCGATTTCATTATGGGGAGAACCGAGAAAAAAGTCTTATTAGCTAACTGTATCCGTCGCTTGATTTCGTCAGTTTCGTTGGCGTCCCTTGACAGGTTGCAACCCAGGTAAATGAAGTTGTTCACGAACTCGATGTTGAGGTCCCCCACATTGATGCTCGGTTGTGCAGGTGTCCTTGTCACCGATTGCATCATTATTTTAGTTTTACCCTCGTTAATACGTAATCCAACTTCCTTTGCAGCGGTATCGAGCGTATGCAGAAGTTCTTCTGCGTCAGCCAATCTTCGGGACATGATGTTGATGTCGTCGGCGTACGCTGCTAATTGTGTCGACTTGATGAGTAGCGTCTTGCTGTTGTCCATATTCATGGCCCGAACAACGTATTCCAGTGCTAGGTTGAAGAGCGTCGGTGCCAGTCCATCGCCCTGTTTCAAACCAGTGCGTGTTTCAAATAGATCAGTAAGTCTATTTTGGATCCTGACTTGTGAGACGGAGTTGGTCATCGTCATCTTAGTCAGTCGCACTAATTTTGTCGGTATACCGAATTGCAGCATGATGTTGTACAGTACTCCACGATCGATACTGTCGTATGCCTGCTTGAAGTCGACAAAGATTTGGTATACGTTTACGTTGTATTCCCAGCACCTCTGGAGTATCAGTTTGACTGAGAAGAGCTGATTGGTTGTGGAGCGACCAGGTCTGAAACCGCTTTGATATTCGCCAATGACTCGTTCTGCGTACGGTTTTATTCTATTTTCCAGAATTTTCGTCAAAATTTTATAGGACGTACAAACTAGTGAGATGCCCCTGTAATTCTCACACCGCAGTTTATCTCCCTTTTTATGAATTGGACAGATGATGCTTCTGCGCCAATCGTCTGGGATCTCCTCGTTCTCCCATACTCGCAGGAGTAATTGATGTATGGCATCAACTAGACTCGTTCCACCGAATCTTAGCAGTTCAGCTGGAATCTCGTCAGCGCCCGGCGCTTTATTTCGTTTTAGTGACCGCAACGCGAGATCAACTTCGTCTACTGTCGGGGGTTGAATGGGTGGGCCTAGATCAACAATATCGTCGAGAGCTTCCTGTGTGGGGATGTTAGATGGTCGGTTTAGAAGCTCTTCAAAATAAGAGGCCCATCGTTTGTTAATACCATCGGTGTCGCTGATGATGTTTCCATCCTTGTCCTTACAAAGGCTAGTCCTGGGTTGGTAGCCGTTCTTAATTGTATTTACTAGTTTGTACGCTTGTCTGGTGTTCCTATTAGCTAAGTTTTCGTTTATGTTCAGCAACTGCTCGTCAAAGTATTTACGTTTCTTACGTCTAATTATTCTATTCGATATTCGCCGTAGCTCGTCATATTTTTCTCTTCTGGCTCTGGTTCCTCGTTGAATCCATTGTCTGTAGGCCTCGTTTTTCGCGTCAAGTGAATTTTTACATTCTTCGTGGAACCAGTCATTTCGCGCTCGCCGGGCTTTATATCCCACGACCTTCTCTGCGACATCCTTGATGGTACCCTTGAGTTCTTCCCAGAACCCATGGACGCCTGTGTTGCTGATGTTGTGTAGCATAGGTGATAGTTTTTCCTCAAGGGCGGTAGTATACGCCATCGCTGTAGCATCACTCAAGAGCTTATCAACCGCAAAGATTTTGGGAGGGCTGATTCTTGACTGGTGCACTGAGGAAATTCTACATCTGTAGGTCGTCTTCACCAAGTGATGATCTGAGTCGCAGTTTGCTCCTCGATAGGAGCGGACATCCATGACACTAGACGCCCATCTCCTGCAAATGAGGACGTGGTAAATTTGGTTGACGGTATGTGCGTCTGGAGACTTCCAGGTCTGCTTGTGAATGCGTCGATGCGGGAAACACGTAGAGCTTACGACTAGATTCCTGCTGCAGGCGAAGTCGATAAGTCGCTGGCCGTTATCGTTACATTCTTCATGGAGGCTGTGGCCCCCAGTGGTCCCCCGATGCCAACTTTCATTCCCGACTTTCGCGTTAAAGTCTCCCAGCAGCAATTTGACGTCGTTTGTTGGAAGTGAGTCGAAGAGAGTTTCAAGGCGGGCGTAGAACTCGTCTTTTACTGCGTCTTCTTTAACTTCAGTGGGGGCATGCACATTGATGAGCCAGAGATTGAAGAATCGAGTCTTGATGCGAATCGCACACAGCCGTTCGTTTATGGGTTTGAAGTCAGTAATATGCGGTTTGAGGTGATTGTTAGGTGATGATATATCAACTAACAGTGCACAATTCTGATTTAGTGAGGAGAATAGTGCAGATGATCCAGTTTGTGCAGCGCGGATAACGTAAACGTTAATGCAATAAAATTGTGTTGTCGCGCTTACCGTCTTTAGACTTACAAGGAACACTAGGGAGGTGTCCGCCTCCGATTTCGATGAAACTCATATATGTTGTAGAGGACTCGAAACTAAGCGACACGTATTTTTTTTATCGGTGGATACGCAGTTTTAAGGGGGAACCCATGGTCAGAAGGTGACCACTTTTGGGGGTGATTTTTCAATTCCACCTATAAGAAGGGAATTTTCGTAAATGTTCATTATGGGAATAAATAGCTCATGAGAAATTATGAAAATCACAATTGATAGTTCCTTCGGGGGTTGAAATTTGGAGGGTAAACTACCCCTGTAAAAATTTCATTTTTCAAAAAAAATAAAAACTATAAGTCAGAATTTTATGAAACCAACTGCGTTGGATGGAACATGGAAAAATGCGGAATACCTGTTTTTGCTTTTTCCCCAAAACTGGAGTTATCTAGGGTGAAAAAATAATTTCCCGGTAACATCATCCACCAAGGTGGCCGGGTTATTTATGCAATTTATCCAACTGATGAATAGCTGGGGAGGAATTATGGAAATCATAATCAATACTTACTCTGAGGTTTCAAATTTAGGGGTTAACTACTCTCATGAAAATTGTGTCTTTCAAAAAAAGAAAAAATAAATATTGTTCAAATTTGCATAAAACCAATAGTATTCGAAAAAACATGAAAAAATGCAGCTAGGGGCAGGATAGTCCAGTAGGAAGAGCACCCGATGCAAAAACAAAAAATCGGGAACTGGTTTTTCATTTTTTTGCTCGAAACTGGAATTTTCGGAGGCGCAAGTTTGATTTTGTAGAAAACTATGAATTATTCAAAATATATACACATATGGATTAGTGATATATAACACAGTAACGAGTCGCTCTTTTTGAACGACTCATCAGGATGAGCGAAATATTCGGCACAACGACATAGCCATCGAGTCGTTCAATTTAAAAATGACTCACTGTAAAATTAATTCCCAAACTAGCCCATCGCATAAATATTACCCAACGCATAACCAATCCACGCTCATTTCTCAATACT
Organism: Chloromyia formosa; assembly: GCA_964017055.1. NCBI lineage: Eukaryota > Metazoa > Arthropoda > Insecta > Diptera > Stratiomyidae > Chloromyia > Chloromyia formosa. The sequence goes on from OZ024818.1 coordinate 66,862,416, forward strand.
TATTTGTATAATGTACCTATACTACAATACATTCATTCACTCACATCCGATCCCATTATCTATCTAAAAGCAAAACCACCATCATTTATCTACCAAAGCAATCCCATCTAAATCCATTCATATTCATCTCTATGCAGTATGCAATGCATGCATTGTGTATATAGTTACTTCTAAATATATGTATACGAAACAACCCATGCTGACTGCAAATGCAAACATATCAAAAATCATTTACTTACGTCGCTTCGCATCGCACAGCCAAGTTTCACCAAATACAGAAAACAATCCCAACATTCTAAAACAAAAGTATCTGTCTTACGTATCATCATCTCAAGCTCAACTTTAGATGAAACCAAACAAAAACCCATAGCTTCCACTTCCACTACAGCTACAGTGTAAAGAAGCGTTCTGACGGGGCATCCCCTTGCATCCCCCATGCTCCTCAGCCCGCATGCGAAATTCCTTATATTTTAGAAGTTATGGCCACAAAACAGTTTATTTAAAACTAGGGTATAGTAGTGGTGTCACTGCTTGAAACAGAATGATTTATGGGATAAACTGAATCGTGGTCGTGTGAACGGTCCACAACCCACGGCAGTTCACTTTCCAGTCCACTCTCGATACAAGCATGAGATCGAAAGCGTGCCACGATGTCATGTATTTGCCCCGTCAGAACGCTGCTTTACACTGTAGCTGTAGTGGAAGTGGAACCTTTAGAGATGGGTTGCTATTAACGTATCTGCTATTTTTTAGCAGCTTCTCACTTTTAACATTATCAGGTAACTGCTAACACCAAAAAATGATACAAAGTATCTACACTGCATGCAGATACATCGGAACATGGATATGTCTTAGGCTACCGACTGCGTGGAACCTGTTGTGTTGAAGATATCGACGAAAGTTTTATAAAGATCCCAGTATAGTTATCCTGGATGAATTCATTCGACAAAACACGTCCCACGCTTTCGGTAGGCATAAGATGTACCGATGTATCTGCATGCAGTGTAGAGACTTTGCATCATTTTCAAGACATACCGTCCCGCATAGTGTACAGGAGAATACAAATTAACCCAACCGTTGCCCCGTGTGTGGATCAAGCGATCATACACTCTACATATTTATATGCGCCTGTGCTTCGTTAGTACGTCAATCGAAGATCGATCACGTCGAGCCGCGGTCTAGCTAAACACACTTACTATTAGATACTTAGATAGTACTCGTCTAAGTCTAAAGACGGTAAGCGCGACAACACAATTTTATTGCATTAACGTTTACGTTATCCGCGCTGCGCAAACTGGATCATCTGCACTATTCTCCTCACTAAATCAGAATTGTGCACCGTTAGTTGATATATCATCGATCGTGATAGTACGCGGTATGCGCGATACAAGTACGGTCGTAAGTTCCTTACATCCACGGGAAATACACGTTGGTGACCTTGGTGACACTGATTTCAGTCGGCTGGATGGGATTGATCACACAAGAAAGGGGTGGATCCGCCGCGGAAGTGTAGTCCAAGGTCCGTGGAGCAAGCATCTCTTTCGCACTGTCGCCGATGACGAAGCAACGCCCATCCATTGAACTTCTTCGACTCAACCGTCTCTCCATTGCCTGCATACGAGTGTGTGTGTATGTGTGTGTGTGTGTGAAGTTGAAGCTATTTCCCGACCTACCCCAACGATTTTCTTACTGAGTCAGGTTAGTGACTAATTGATGAAAACAAAAAGATTGCTGTGAAGGAGGAGCCATAGCGCTGTGCACGAGTGAGGGAGACAGGTTGTCTGGATGTGGCTGGTGTTGTGAGCAGATTTGAATCACGAGTGAATAGCAGTTGAATGATGTTGACTTGTTTTATGGGTGCCTGGTTGTTTAGTCAGTTCATGATGCGAAGTTTTTCGATTTTCGTGAGTTCCCTTTGATGACTGACTCGGATTGACTCCGGATCGGCCACTATATTCATAGAACTCGGAAAAATTTTCAATGGGCTTGTTTCCTCTTCTGACCCCCGAGTAGAAAAACAGACATTTCGTGTGACGGACAGATTTTTAGGATGACCCCCAGCTATAAGACATATCCATGTCAAAATAACAGATAAAACTCAACTTCTAAGACCCCAAACAAAAATCATCCCCTCATTCATAAAAAATTTATGTGTAACTGCAAATGCTCCGAAATTGCATAAAGAAAGCAGAAACACTACACACAACGCATTACATATATATGTGACATGTGTATTCATTCATTCACCCACATCTAACTTATCCCACAATACTAAACCTATTCATAATCTTATCATTATATTACCAATCACGCAAGGCAGTTCACTCAAACTCGTTACAGATTTTACAATAGACAAGAATATGTATGTACACAACAAAGATCGTATTCGTCTATACATACTCTATACATCTCAACTCAAGCTTAAGTTTACGTCCGTTACGCTAGCACCCCCACCACTAAGTATCGATATCAGGCATAGTGCATAATTAGGGGCTAATTAGTTGCTAATTAGTTGCTCTATTCCCGAATTTATTGCTCCTGCCGATCCGCCAGAATTGACGATTTTATATGGGGGTGCTAGCGTAACGTTACGCTAGCACCCCCACTTTTTTATCCAACATCTATCGCACGCAAATTGGATGCGAAATGAAAAACAGAATTAATTGCTAATTTGTTGCTCTATTCCGGAATTTATTGCTCCTGCCGAATTGCCAGGATAATGTTTTTTGTATGGTGGTGCTAGCGTAACGTTACGCTAGCACCCCCACTTTTTAGCACGGCATTTATCGTCTCTAAATTCAATGCAAAATGAAAGCCATAATTAATTGCTAATTTGTTGCTCTATTCCCGAATTTATTGCTCCTGCCGATTCGCCAGGACCTCAGCTTATATATGGGAAGGACACCAAATTTGTACCCCCCTGTACTATCTCCACTGGCACAAATTAAACAAAAACTTGATGCAGAATAAAAGCAATAGATATTTGCTAATTTGTTGCTCCATTCCGGAATTTATTGCTCCTGCCGACTTGCCAGGATAACGTTTTTTGTGTGGTAGAGCTAGAGTGACGCCACATTAGCACCTCCCTTCTAAATGCGGCATATATTTTCCTCAAATTCAATGGCCAATTAAAGACAAAATTAATTGCTAATTTGTTGCTCTATTCCCGAATTTATTGCTCCTGCCGATTCGCCAGGACTTCAGCTTATATATGGGAAGGACACCACATTTGTACCCCCCTGTACTATCCCCACTGGCACAAATCTAACAAAAACTTGATGCAAAGCGAAAGCAATTAATATTTCCTAATTTGTTGCTCTATTCCGGAATTTATTGCTCCTGCCGAATCGCCAGGATAATGTTTTTTGTATGGTGGTGCTAGCGTAACGTTACGCTAGCACCACCATACAAAAAACATTATCCTGGCAAGTCGGCAGGAGCAATAAATTCCGGAATGGAGCAACAAATTAGCAAATATCTATTGCAAGTTTTTGTTTAATTTGTGCCAGTGGAGATAGTACAGGGGGGTACAAATGTGGTGTCTTTTCCATATATAAGCTGAAGTCCTGGCGAATCGGCAGGAGCAATAAATTCGGGAATAGAGCAACAAATTAGCAATTAATTATGGCTTTCAATTTGCATTAAATTTAGAGACGACAAATGCCGTATTAAAAAGTGGGGGTGCTAGCGTAACGTTACGCTAGCACCACCACACAAAAAAACATTATCCTGGCAATTCGGCAGGAGCAATAAATTCCGGAATAGAGCAACAAATTAGCAATTAATTCTGTTTTTCATTTTGCATCAAATTTGCGTGCGATAGATGTTGGATAAAAAAGTGGGGGTGCTAGCGTAACGGACGTGATAAAAGCTTCTATAGTGCACAAAAAAAAAATCGAGGATCGGGGCCCAACCACTTCTAAAAAATTGAAATACAAAGCGGCGATTCGGACAGCGATTGTTCCCATTTCTTCGACCGTAAAATTTAGGATTTCGAATAGAGAATGATGCCGACGAAGCGAGAAAAGTCTTTGCAAGTCCCGTTAATGACGGGTCAAGAAAAATGCATGGCAAAACTTCCATCGGTATCGGTAGGTGATTCCAAAAAAACAATTTTTTGGTTTTCCTACTCCGATAACCCAGCCAGTGTCGGTGACTAGTGACTCGAAACTGCTGATCTTGCCGCGATCTCCCGCTGTCATCCCCGAACCATGGCCGCCCCCATGCAACATCGCGCCAAAACGATTCTTCACCACTGAAAAGTGCATGCCGCAAGTGTACATTCGCAATAGTGCATGCGCATATTTTCAATTCAGCCGAAAAGTCAATAAAATTAAACCGTTATACGGGTGGTTGTCCTTGCACACAGGAGATTGTGGCATCTAGAGCGAACGCAGCGAGCAAAGCACAATAATTCGCGCTTTTTATTGACATTTTTGGCTGAAAACCGAAACTGTGCATGCATGCATTATGTCAGGGAGCTCTCATATGTATGGCTGCCAACCTCGTAAATTTTACTTAATGGGGGCTATTAAGGCCGGTGCTCAGATCACATGGAATGAAAAGTGCCGTGAAATTTTAAAATTTTTCGCCGATGAACTATCAAGATTTCGTTTCGCAATAAAATGTATGCGAAATCCGGTGGATTTCAAGGAGTTTTCGCTGAAATCCCATTTTACGAGATTTCGAGTCCAGCGTAAACATAGTATTACGTTGTGTTATGTTTTCCCGGTGTTGTTTATAGTTGGGCGCTAAATAAGTAAACAAATTAGTTGTTTTAATGTTTGACATGTTCCATTTTACCGGTACAGATCGGGTGAAAAGTGACAAAATTACATGTTCCACACCCTTTTTTCCACGAGCCATTTCGCCGATGAAAAGGGCTGCTGTCAATTTTTTCATTTCACGCGATCTGAATGCCAGCCTTAACCCTGAAACAGGAAAAACATGGCCGACACCAGGTCCGTTTACAGCGGCCAATTCTAACCCATAACTGCCCCTTTTTAGGGTTTTGTATAAAAACAAAACCCTTATGAAATCGGTCATGCGTCCGTCTGTCCGTCTGTCTGTCTGTCCATGAAATATCTCACGAACCGCTGAAGCTACATGCATGAAATTTGGTGGAAATATGTAGAAATACTATAATTCTCTGGAGAAAGCGATGCGTCGTAATAGGTCAACTTTAAGGGGGGGTCCCCATAGAGGGGAAACGAAGGTTGAAATTTTTTTTCGTTTGGTATAGGCAAGTGGGATATCGTAAGAAAGGTACCATCGAGTACATTCCATTTTTGGATTTTTTTTCAAATTTGAAGAGAGGAGAAAAGAGGGAGAGGGGAAAATATGTAGTCTGAGTTTGTCCCCCCCCCCCCTTGCATTTCGAGACCGTTATAACTAGAAATATGAAAATTTACAGAAAAGCGGCATTTCACTAGCATAGAAAACTAAAAATAATAGAATTTTTAAATCTCATCCAAAAAGGTTGATAATAGTACATTTCTATAGTTGCAGTAGCACACCCCTGCACCCCTCAAGCACTCCCTAGGTCAAAAATATTGATGGCGAATGATAACCAACATCATAGGGAATAATATCTCTAAGTTTCATCATAATGACATAATATTTAATAATGGTGACTTAAAGTTATACATTTTGACACTATCCATACAAAAAATACACCTACCGGCCTCACGCATAGATATGCGGGTACTACTTGCATGTTGTTGTTCGTAGTGCGAATTGCAGTTATTTAATGAACCAACTTTTGAAGGGTGAAGATTGGTTGGGGCGGTGATCCTAACAATAATTATTAACACAATTTATTTTTTTAGGGTTTTGTGTCTCAAATCTTACAAAATTGATCAAATATCTTTCTGTCCGTCTGTTCATAGAATATCTTACGAACGGCTGAAGCTACACAAATAATTCGGCGAGAATGTGTAGAAATGCTATAATTCGCTGGAGAAAGCGTTGTGTTGTAATTGGCAAACTTTAAGGGGGGGGGGGGGGTCCACATAGAGGCGAAATTAAGGTCATAGCATTTTCTTGAGATTTGTAGAAAGGGGAACAGTGGAGGAGGAAAAAATATTAGATCGTAATTTGTCCCAGCCGCCCTGAATTTCGAAACCCTTACACAAGTTTTCAATTTGCAATGTTGTCTCAACATGAATGGTTAAGCATCTCGAAGAGTAGGACAGTTTATCTCGTTGACATATGTACATATCTATCTACAGCTTCTCGTATTAAAACTATTACTTTGAGAGGTGACAGATGGAGTCTTTGTGTGAATTGGCATGTATTTTAAGATACCATATCATGGGTAAGACATTTAATTATGGTGTTTTATTCAGCGGAGTGGTACCAAGAAGAGCAGGGAGCCAATATTTAGATATCAAAATAAGCGCGTGCTACAAAACCCTCGAATTGCGGGCCCTCTATATTCCGGTTTCATTAAACTTGTAATGACTTTTCACAAAAATTATTTGAAATAAATTGAAATCAAATATGTATATTTGCGCAAAAGTCACAAATTCAAAAACTGACAGTTATGCGTCAGAATTGGTTCGTTACGGATACAACGCCATGAGTCTTTCAAAAATATTTAATTGCAATAAATTAAAATCAGAAGACATAAAATAGTCTATTATATCCATGCAATTACACACTTATTAAAGTATTTTATTCATCGAATTGATGTGGGCAATTGTAATATTGATCAGTGCAGTTGCCGGTGTGTCGATGTGCTCGTTCATATTTGTCAAAAAGTTCGTTTCGAATCTTGTCGTGTCCTTCTGGAAAACTAAACACAGCACGCATAATTTCACCCAAAAAACTTCCAGGTTGTGTTTCTTCAGCTCTTTGACCGGTTTCACATAACAATTTGAGGACGCAATGCTCTCCATGCTTTCCTTGCCTGAAAAACAAACAGCAGTAATACTTTTAGATCTTTTTTTTATGTAAATTCATACTTACGAATTGAAATATTTTTCAATTTTCGTGTACAATTGGTGCCGGGACTTCCGATGATATTCCAAATGGAGAATCTCATCTCTTGAATAGGGAGCATCTGGAATACTCCGTTTTCCAAAAACTGGGTACATGTGGCGATGGCGATTATAGTTGCTGGTATAAATCACTTTTGATTGTTTTCTTGAATCAGTGTAGGAAGGTAGTTTCTCAAAATTTCTGTAAAGGAGGGTGTTAAAATGGATGTAAATTTAATACAGAAACAAACTTGCCGAAGGTATAATACCCTTCAGTAGATCGTGTTGCGGGAGTTTCTAGCTATTCTGCATTTGCCACTTGGAAATTAGCAGTAAAACTTGTTCCGATTTCACTGTTCCTATGAGAGGTATTTGACATAGTGGGCCGATTTCAACTAAATTTAGAATTGATTGGCTAACATGAAATTTTGTAAAGATATCTTTCGAAATAAAAACCAGGCCGAAGCGTATATACCCTAGACTTGTACAGACCTAGTGGTGATACCAAAAGTCCCAATTGGCAACGACCATATGTACTAGAAGTGGGTCTCCTATATGGCCAGTTCATAGGGGAGTTTGGCACTCATTCAGTGGGATCTTGACCATTCTCAAAATCAATTAACTGACCCATTCTACAAATATTTGTCGCAGTTTTCAAGTTGCTAGCTTCATTCTATCGAAAGTTAACGCTTATTTGAAGTTTCACTTGTAGGGGAGGTAGGGGTTCCTTGGGTCGGATCTTGCCCATCATTGCCACCAACCAATTAGATCCCCCTACAAACATTTAAAAAAAATTTCAAGTCTCAAGCTTCACTCTATCGAAAGTTATCGCTTATTTGAAGTTTCATTTGTAGGAGAAGTAGGGGTTTCGTTGGTCAGATTTTACGTATTTTCAATATTAGCCAACTGGATCATACTACAAACATTTGACCAAAATTTCAAGTCGATAGCTTTATTTTGTCGTTAAGTTATCGCTTATTTTAAGTTTCATTTCTAGGGGAGGTAGGGGTTCCTTAAGTCGGATCTTACCCATCTTTAATGCCAACTAACTCAATCTCACTTTAAACATTTGACCAAAATTTCAAGTTGCTGGCTTCATTCTATCAAAAGTTATCGCTTATTTGAAGTTTCATTTGTAGGGGAGGATCTTGCCCATTTTCAATACCAACAAAGTCGGTCTTACTAGCAACATTTTGTCAAATTTTCAACTTGCTAGTATAATTTTTTTGAAAGTTATCGTGATTAAGGGAATATTTAATTTTTTGAAATTTGTAGGGGAGGTAGGCGTTCCTTTGACCTGATTATGCCCAACTTACAAAACCTTAAGCAGCTTCTCACTTCAAGGTTACATGCCAAAAATTAGGTGCCTACGTCAATTGGTTCAGGAGTTATATACAAAAAACCTGAAAATTAGGGTAGTACGGGGTTCTTTGTAAGAAAATTACCGTTAGTTTCCAACTGATCGATTTTATTTTCCCAGGAGAGTATAAAATTACCCTCATGAGTAATCTACGTAAGCTAGAGCTTTTCGCGTTTATTTAATCGGGAGTTATAGATACATTTATGTATTTTAAAATACATATCTAGGGGAGGTAGGCGTTCTCTTGGCCTGATCATGCCCGTTTTCAATACCATCCAACTAGATTACACTACCAATATTTGACCAAAATTTCAAGGCTCTAGCTTCATTCTATCGAAAGTTATCGTGCGAACGGACAGACAGACGGACAGACAGACAGACAGACAGACAGACAGACGGACAGACAGACAGACATGGCTAAATCGAATCAGGAGGTGACCCTGATCATTTATATATATACATTGCTATACCTCCGGAGCCTCCTTTAAGGTGTTACATATTTCCGTCGTGACAAAAACAATATACCCTATACTAAAAGTCTAGGGTATAAAAATTTCCTAACAAAACCTTACTTTTGGGCCGATCGAGAGAGAGCTTTATGATACGTAATCCCACTTCAGCGAAATTCGGGAATGTGATTCGGCAATAGATACTTGAGAAACATGAAATTTGGTAATTTTAGAATAATTATCACTCTCCAGCTTTATATGTGATAAAACATAAATATATATATAATAATATATATATATATATTTCAACTGCCATAATACGAGTAATAGTCATTTTATTGTATATAGATAATTTAAAAAAAATATTATCTTTATAAATGAATATAGGTAATTCCTTTTGGTGTTATTGATTTATATATATAGTGTGTTGTTGATTAAATTTTTGTATTTATTTTAGTCTTGATAATGCATTTGTAATGCGGAGCGTCGTCATCGATTAGTAAATATCTTTATATATAAAGCTGGAGAGTGATAATTATTATTAAATAATTTAAAAAAATACCAGTGATCGAGTATCAACTTGTCTTGGTAAAGATATATTTAGAAACAAAAAAGTGTTTCTTACAAAAACCGACTTTTGAACCGGTCGTTATTGTGACATCTACCTATATATGACGTAGTGGTTCTATTCCATTGGTATGTACATATATAGATATAAGTTGTTACGAATGATGTATAGGTACTTGTTCTTGTAGTCCGGATGGCGCAACGGTTAGCACGTTCGTCTTCTACGCACTGGGCCCCGGTTTGATTCCTACTGAATCCGGTAGTTTTCGATAAAAAGGGGCATTTACATGTCGGACTATGAGCCCACTCAGATGTTAAATGAGTACCCATTTATGGGGTAAATAGCTCGGTTGAGCGTGTTGCTGATCACACACCTCTGCACAAGACCGTCACGATCTAGAAAATGAGATGATGCTAACTCATCTCGAGGCCATGGTTCAAATTGGACTGTTGCGCCAGTTATTTATTTATTTATTTAAGAATGATGTACGCTGATTTTTTTGTAATGTGTGAAAGGGTCTAGGAGGAGGGTTTTGTAAAGTTTGTAAAACGATTTTACGATAAATCGAACGACTACAATTCGACTGACAGTTTCTACTGAGGTCCGAATGCCGTTGTAACAACATGTATATTTTTGCCATATAAATAAATGTTACGTGTAGCTGATAAAAAATTATATTCATGTTGTTAGAATGGCGTTCGGACCTTGACTGAAATTGCTAGTCGGGCTGGAGCCGTTCGCCACCTGGATGCCCGGCCGCAGTAAGCTTTATCTAAAGTCCCATCCAATCAATTTGGCTGAATACCAAACTGGGTTGCCGCTGTACGTATGGCGGACAACAATTTAAGAGCGGGGCTTGTCTAGCGAGCGGAGACTACACAAGTTCCTGTTAATTCCCAATATTCTCTTTTATGTATTTGGTGTGAAATCGGTTGCGAAATGGGTTCACCGCGGAAACCAGTGATAACGTTTAGTGCACTCAAATTATGTGATGTTCCCTTCCCCGCTGGATTCTTGCAGGTCGCGAATACCAAACTGAACATTGGCTTTGACAAATGAGACAGTATCTCGTCTCCAAAATAATCACTATTTTCCACTCAACAATTGTGAAGCGCTATACTATACTAAGTGCTTGCGAACGCAACCAATTATTCAATTTGTATCATATACATAGCTGGAATAGGAACGACCGGTTCAAAAGTAAGTTTTTATTAGAAAAACTTTTTTATATCTGAAGATATCTTGATCAAATTTTATATTATTCAATCATATCATATCATATATATCGCTCGGTGGCCGTGATCGTTCGGTCACCGCTCTACGATACTAATCTAGAGCTCGGAGATCAAATCTTGGCGCGATCAAAAACTGCCTGTGGGTACTAATAGAACTCTCACAGTGCTCCGAGCTTGTCAGTATAAAGACGGCACGGATAGGAGGTGCTTGCTAGCAACTGCACTTCCGAAAAGTATGTAGATATGCTATTGAAACGTCAACAAGGCATGGAAATGCTAGATATGTTGACGCGCCCATGCCCCTGGAGGGATCAAGACAATTAGAGAATATCATATAAATAGGACCACTATTTCATATACATACCTCTCATAAGAACAGTGAAATCGGAACAAGTTTTACTAGTCATTTCAAGTGACAAATGCACTATAAATTTGCCGAAAGCTAGATAATGAACAAGGTTCTGTACGTGAAGCACGAGGCCTCTACTGACTCGGTGGAGGGGACCACCCGGCCCCACCCCCCCTCTGCGACCAACAATAACTTTGAACAGCTGATTCTCAATTGAAAGACGCGCGATGCGCCATTGCGTGGCGAAAAATGGCCTTCGAAAGCATTTGAGGCCATCCAATGGCCCATACCTGCGACGGTTAGGCCCCATTGATCATTGAACGCCATCTGCCTGTCCACACAATGGCGATGGCTTCAAATGGCTGGGAATGGGCGATTATATGTAACAAGCATGCATGAGATCTTACCTGTTGCCTGATGCTTCCCAAAATGGTATTCTTTTGGACTGGAGCCACTTTCCATGCGATTGCGCGTTTACATAAGACGAACGTAACGGTTCCGTAGCCTTTTGATAAAAGTAGGCTTCAGGCTGAATATGATTCCATTTGCGACGATTGCCATAAACATAATTCAAATTAGCGCCTTGTGGCGATAGTCGTAACAGATTAGGCGACCCTGCTTGCTTGTCAACATATTTTATATTATTTACGTTTTCGTCTTTTCGAATTCCCAATGTTCCATCGTTTAATTTTTCACGGATATCTTCGAGTTGTTCGCTTGGAGGTTTGCTAGGTAACTCCCAAGCTAAAGCAACTGTCACACCGACAATTAAGAAATTGTTATAATCTACAACTGGAATAATTTCGTCAAAAACTAGAAATAGAAACAAGAAAAGAAAAATATTTTTATGGCATATGTACAAGTTTGTGAAAGTAAAAAAGTAAGAAAAATGTTAATTTTTCATATGGAATTTCCCCCCACACCGACTGAAGCTGCATTTTAAACTTTACGAGTAGAATTAATAACATAGGTAGGTACCAATTTCATTAGGTGCTAGATGCTGCCACAATAAATTGTGCATAGTTCAGTCGAATACAGTTTTAGAATTAGCAAATATTGCGGACAGAGGGTTTTCATTGCTTCCATTTTTTTGTGTGTTCATTACAAAAATAAGCACTAACTTCTTCTAAAGTTCTATGTTTTAGCATAGGATCGAGTTGATTATCTAGGGACGCGGTAACGTCCCGCCCGCCAAAGAAAAACCAAAAAATCGGAATAAAAAGGAACGGAATCGAGACTATGTTTACGCGGCTCAACAAATACGAGTTTTCGGACCTCTGTAGATCGGGCTGCTGGTGGTCGTGGGGATTCAAATTTAGTTGGGTCATTGTCGTAAGGCGTCTTAGGAAGTTTATCTAATTTGAAGTCGATACGATGAAAAACACCCGAGCTATAACAGTTTGAAAATCGTTTTTTAATAGTTTTTCTTGTTTTCGTTGTCGTTGTTGTACTTTGAAAGAAAGAAAGCAGATCTCGATACGCTCCCTACGAGGCTGTAGCCCTGGCCTCGTAGGGAGCGTATCGAGATCTGCTTTCTTTTCTCACAGATTGATTGTGAGCCAAAGGTGTGCATAGGCTATCATTTACTCTGATCCGTGCAGTAGATAAAAAGATACATCCAAAAATGTGAAATTTTATAGAGATTCTCACCTAAGTCTATTCAATGATTTTGAAGGAAAATGTAGAGATTCTCGCTTTAGTCATTTTAATGATTTCAAAGAAAATCTTCCAGGCATTACCCGTGGTCAGTGGTTTAACTAAATTTGGTACATAGCTTCTTTTGGTTATTGTAACTACCACACTGTTATATTTTGGTGCTGCTGGTGATGTGCGTTAGGGCAAAAGGACTCTCCTAATCATGAAATTAAATAAAAACCAAAGCTGGCAGGTTTGGGTATATTCTGAATTGTGGTAATGAGACCAATGTACTGGAGTTCTGTTAAATACATTTTGAGTCCTTCGGTAAGGATGGCATTTTGCGTCTTTGGAGAGGAAAAAGGACATTCTTGGAAATGAAGTGATTTCAAGGGATGATGGGTATCATATGTCTGAGGAGATGAGGCGACTGCAGTAGGCTACTATTGCGGTCATTTTGAGTCCTTTGGAGGGAAAAAAAGGATGTTATTCGCAGGGAATCGATATCTAGGCAAGATAAGTATCATAAGACGGAAGGGTGATGAGTCAGTCAGATCTACAGGGCAACTTGGCCCGGTGGGCGTTGAAGCTGCAGGGCTTCCGCTTCACCATCCAGCATCGCAAAGGCAGTGAACATGTTGTGCCAGACACTCTGTCTTGAGTCTACTGCGGAGAATCTATGTCGGTACAGGGTCCTTCGAGAGTTCGGTCGAAACCGATCTGAGCTCCCCACACTTCCGCTCTCCGGAGTATAAGGACCTGGCAGACCGCGTCGACTCAAATCAACAACTGGTGCCCGATCTCGAAACGGCAGATGGATTCGTGTACAGACGTAGTAAGTACGTGAGCGGCAACGAAGTACAAGAGCAGATGGCCTGGAAACTATGGGTTCCAGAAAAGCTTACGGCTCACTTAATCAAGCGTGCACACGGGCACCCGCTATTTGCACACGGAGGAGTATCAAAAACGCTGCGACGTTTCAGGGTTTTATTCTTTTGGCCCAACATGGCCAAAGACGTCAGATAGTTTGTCTCCGCCTGTAGCTTGTGCAAGCAGACGAAAGCTCCTAATCAAAGTCTCCGCCCGCCCATTGAAAACCACTTCGTTTCTGACCGCGTCTTCCAACGTCTCTACATGGATCTATTGGGTCCGTTCCCGCGATCCAATTCAGGCAACATATGGGCCATCGTGTTAGTCGACCATCTGTCTAAGTTCACTTTCGTTGAGCCTATCCGGAAGTTCACCGCAGAAATTCTGACCAGTTGGCTTGACAACAGAGTGTTCCATGTTTTTGGGGTCCCAGAGTCCATTCTGACGGACAATGGGCTACAATTTAAGGCGAACGTCTTTAAATCGATGTTGGAACGAGTGAACCGCTCTATTGTGGCTGCCATACGGGCGTATGTTCATCCTTCCCAGCGGGACTGGGATGCACGAATATCACAAATAAATTGCGCACTTCAATCGTCCCACCACGCATCTATGAAAGCGTCGCCTTACTTTGTTGTATTCGGGGAAAACATGGTCATACATGGACACACCTTCGAGCTCCTCCGAAAACTCCACCTTCTCGAAGAGGGTATAGAGGTTCTGCTCCCGCAGTATAGGATGTGTATCCTTCGACAGCAGGCACAACAAAATTTGAAGTCGGCTTTCAGCAAGTATTCAAGCCACTACAACCTCCGTTCGCGACAAACTGAATTCCAGCCTGGAGAAGAAGTGTTCAGGCGGAACTTTGCCCAAAGCAATGCCGCCGCCCACTACAACTCGAAAATGGACTTCAAATTTATCAAAGGCATGGTTGTCAAGAAAGTCGGTAACAATCGGTACCTGCTGTCCGATAACAAACGAAAAGAAATCGGCATCTATCATGCCAAAGACCAACACCAAAATAGGCCCCAGATCTCTTTTTGCCTGCAGGCATCTTTGACGGTACCCTTGAGTTCTTCCCTGAACCCATGCAAGCCTGTGTTGCTGATGTTGTGTAGCATAGACGATAGTCTTTCCTCAACGGCGGAAACCGCCGTAGCATCGCTCAGAAGCTTATCAACCGCAAAGATTTTGGGAGGGCTGATTCTCGATTGGTGCACTAAGGAAATTCTACATCTGTAGGTCGTCTTCACCAAGTGATGATCTGAGTCGCAGTTTGCGCCTCGATAAGAGCGGAGATCCATTACACTAGACATCCATCTCCTGCAAATGAGGACGTGATCGATTTGGTTGACGGTATGCGCGTCTGGAGATTTCTAAGTCTGCTTGTAAAGCTGACGACTGCAAGCGAAGTTGATAAATCGCTGGCCGTTGACGTTACATTGTTCATGGCGACTGGGACCTCCAGTGGTCCCTCGGTGTCAACTCTCATTTCCGACTTTCGCGTCAAAGTCTTCCAGCAGTATTTTGACGTCGTTTGTTGAGAGTGAGTCGAAGAGAGTCTCAAGGCAGGCGTAGAATTCGTCTTTTACTGGGTCTTCTTTAACTTCAGTGGGGGCGTGCACATTGATTAGCCAGAGATTGAAGAATCGAGTCTTAATGCGAATCGCACACAGCCGTTCATTTATGGATTTGAAGCCAGTAATGTTCGGCTTGAGGTGATTGTTCATTATAAATGCTACTCCAAACTCCTTGCGGCCCGATGGTTTACCACTTCTAAAAATTGTGTGCGATGTTTTGTCATTGATCTCGCTGCCAAGCCAATTTGTTTCCTGGACTGCAGTAATGCTCAGTTTGTACTTTTCGACCCGTTTGTTCAGGGAGCGTACATTCCAGGATCCGAAAGAATGATCCTTTAGTCGTTTGCGTGGTCGTCGTTGTTGATCCGTGCAATCCGAGTCCTAATATAGAGATGTGCGGTCATTTCCTGTTCGACTTCAGTGAGCTTTGCACTACTGCACTCGCCTCATATCGTTCGAATGTTCCAAAAACCGATCGTGGTCCGTTGTTTGTAGCCGAAAGTCGTTGCCAGTGAATCAGTCCGTGGTATCCGAGGCTCGTTTAATGTTTCGAGTGTAAATTGATTTCAGGTATGCAGGTTCAGGCGTACATACTGGACGCTGGCACCCGAAAAACACTACTTTTAAGTCGACGCAAGTAATAGCGTATGCAGACGACATTAATAGCATGTCTCGAAACCTGTCAGCCAGCTTG
Organism: Chloromyia formosa; assembly: GCA_964017055.1. Lineage (NCBI taxonomy): Eukaryota > Metazoa > Arthropoda > Insecta > Diptera > Stratiomyidae > Chloromyia > Chloromyia formosa. The sequence goes on from OZ024818.1 coordinate 66,878,136, forward strand.
TTCGATAGCTCAATATCAATAAGAAGTCGCGGGTTTTATTGTTATTATTGTTTTCATTGAAAAATAGCAGATACAATTTTGGATTGCTCGAGCACTTGAGTGGACTGTATACACAAAAGTTATTGTTTACGTTGCAGCTCCGCACTGGAGCTGATGGTGTCGCTTGAATGCTGCGATGATGGCTTTACGTGAAGCCCGTGTTGCTCGCGCGGTAGGTGAATGTAGAAGACCGTGGGAACGTGGCTGTTGCTTAGTCGTTACCTCGCTTCCAGCCGTAAGTCCCGTGGGATCGGGCGATGGAATTCGCTATGTATGTGTGGGTGATGAGTCACCCTGACGATGCTCGCTCAGCCAAGTGTTGCCATGATGGTGGTTTGTGATCGACACGGCTTATGGCTTGTTCAGCTTGCTCTGAACATTCCCCCCCCCCCCCAATTGAAGGAACCCTTGAAGGAATACTTCAATTGGTTTCGGAAAACTCGTCGAGTGGGAGGATGCACATTTTCTGCACCGGACGCAGTAGCGTTGAGTGCTCGGTTTTGATCTCCGCGCTTCTGACAAATTTGTCTTTGCCTCGGTGGACCGCGGTGACTCGTCCTAATAGCCATAGGGTTGGTGGTACATTCTCCTGCTTGATGAGGACGAGATCGCTGTTCCTGATGTTCTCGCGCTGCTCGTTGCTTTTGAAGCGCTGTTGCAGGCTGCTGATGTACTCCTTATGCCATCTCTCCCAGAAGTGCTGCTGCATCTGGTTGACCATGGCCCACAATTTAAGGCGGTTTTGTGGCACCTTGCTGACATCTGCCGACAATGGTTGTACAAGCTGCTCCCCGATTAGAAAGTGCCCTGGGGTGAGTGCACATAAGTCCTCGGGGTTATCGGACAACGCCACAAGCGGCCTCGAGTTGAGGCAGGCCTCAATTAGCACGAGGGTGGTCGCCAGGGTCTCGAATGTAAAGATGTGGCGGCCCATGATCCTGCGCAGGTGGTATTTCGTGGCCTTGACGCCAGCATCCCAGAGCCCCCCTGAGTGGGGTGCGGCAGGTACGATGAACTTCCACTCGGTGCCCATGGCGTTGATCTGTTCGATCGGAAGTTTATCCTTCCACTGCTCGGCGTTTCTCTTCAGCTCCTTGTTTGCTCCGACGAATGTTGTGCCGTTATCGCTCCAGAGTACCGAGCAAGCGCGTCGTCGCCCTGTAAAGCGCTGGAATGCCGCCAAAAAGGCCTCGGATGTAAGGCTGCTCACAAGCTCCAAATGCATCGCCCTCGTCACTAAGCACACAAATATCGCGATATGTATCCTTTCTCTATGGTTTTTGATCTGCCTGCTCGTCTGATTTGAATCGGACGGGCGTAGTCCGCTGTGCTTGAAGGCACTGGCGGGTCCCACACGCTCCTTGGGAAGACTGCCCATCAGCTGCTCTGCTACCGCCTGCTTTTGGCGGAAGCAAGTCTTGCACCTCGAGATTGTAGACCGTAGCGCTCTCCTCATCGCAGGGATCCAGAATTTCTGCCGCAAGTATTGGATGCACAGCTGAGTGCCACCATGTAGCGTCTGGAAGTGAGCTTCTCTCATCAGAAGGTGGCTCAGCTTGCTCTTCGGTGGGATGATGATTGGATGCATGTTGTCGTATGAAAGTCCGACTCTTGTAGGCGTCCACCAACTCTCAGAGTACCCTTGGAATCCAGGAAAGGCGTCAAGGTGATGACTGCTGATGACAGCTCGACTTGCCTATCTCCCGCTTCCGCCTGATGCGTTGGAGCTCTGCCTGATAGGCGGACTCCCGACTAACATTCGCCCAGTAGAGCAGTGACTCGTCTCGCTCCGAAGATGAAATACGCAGAGAGTCGCCTCTTAACTTTTCGCCTCTGCACTTGCGTACGAATCTCAGGACATACGCTGTTACCCTGAGTATGCTCTGCAACGTTGACTTGCGCTCGATCAATGGTAGGTCGTTGATACTGAGGCTCGTTGCCTGCTTCTCTAGTTTGCCCACTGCAATCGGCCTGACTGCCGATGCTGCTCCGGCCCTTTGCTGGGCGGGCATGATCGGCTCCGCGTGGGGCCACTCCGTCTTTGGGCGCTTCAGCCAATAGGGCCCCTCCCACCAAAACGTGGAGTTGACCAACCGCGCTGTTGGAATCGCCCTCGATGCAAGATCTGCTGGATTGTCTCGGGAAGCGACGTGCTTCCGGGGGTGACCATCGGAAAGCTCCTGTGTTGAACTGACAATGTTGGCGACGAAGGTTTTCAGCTCGCACGGTGATTTCGCAATCCAGTATAAAACGACCGTTAAATCGGTCCAGTAGGTCCTTGATGCACGTCCGAAACCTGTCGCGGTCACCGCCTGTTCCATGAGTCTGCACAAGAGGACTGCTGCACATAATTCCAGTCTGAGTATGGTGACCGTTTTGAGTGGCGCCACCCTGGTTTTTGCTGCTACCAGGGACCATTCTATATGGCCGTTGCACCACGTCGTTCGCGCGTATATGACCGCAGCGTAGGCTCTCGAAGATGCGTCTGCGAACCCATGAAGCTCGATTCTCGCACCTTGTTTCGTTGCTAGCCATCTGGGAACTCGCACGTCCGACAAGTGTCGCAGTTCTTCGTAGAATGCTTTCCAAGTTTCTGCTATTGCTGCAGGTATGTCTTAGTCCCATGCGATGCCAGCGCGCCACAGCTCCTGGATGAGTATCTTGCCGCTGATTGTCACTGGGGCGAGATATCCGTTGGGGTCGTATAGCCGGGTTATCGAACTCACTACTGCTCGCTTAGTTAACGTGAGGTCCCCCTGCTGCAGCTGCACCCTGAACTTGAGGATGTCTTTGTCTGAGTCCCAGACCAGACCCAATATTGAGGTTTCGTCTCCAGTTGGGAGGATCAACTCGCTCTCGTTGCTCGCCTTCTTGCACAGCTCCGCCCCACTCGCTTGTCTGATGTAGTGATGTCAAGTTAGCCCCTCCAATTCAACAAAAATTTAATTTAACTATTCGCATCGTTTGTTGGTCGTTTGTTGGTGATTGTTGGTCAAATAAAAACATTTGTTGGCCGCTAATTCGTAAATTAAGCGACGTGCTGACAACTCGTCCTTGCAAAAACCACTCCATATCAAGAAACCTGGAACAAAAGCCTCGGATTGAACGGATCAACAACGACGACCACGCAAACGACTGAAGGATTATTCTTTCGGATCCTGGAATGTACGCTCCCTGGAAAAACCGGGGGCCGAAAAGGCCCTCCTTCAACAGGTCGAAAAGTACAAACTGAGCATTACTGCAGTCCAGGAAACAAATTGGCTTGGCAGCGAGATTTATGACAAGAAATCGCACACAATTTTTACAAGTGGCAAACCATCGGGCCGCAAGGAGTTGGGAGTAACATTTATAGTGAACAATCACCTCAAACCGCACATTACTGACTTCAAACCCATAAATGAGCGATTCGCATCAAGACTCGATTCTTCAATCTCTGGCTAATCAATGTGCATGCCCCCACTGAAGTTAAAGAAAACGCAGTAAAAGACAAGTTCTACGCCCGCCTTGAGACCCTCTTCGACTCACTTCCAACAAACGACGTCAAATTGCTGCTGGGAGACTTTAACGCCAAAGTCGGAAATGAAAGTTGGCACCGGGGGACCACTGGAGGCCACAGTCTCCATGAAGAATGTAATGACAACGGCCAGCGACTTATCGACTTCGCCTGCAGCAGGAATCTAGTCGTAAGCTCTACGTGTTTCCCGCATCGACGCATTCACAAGCAGACCTGGAAGTCTCCAGACGCACATACCGCCAACCAAATTGACCACGTCCTCATTTGCAGGAGATGGGCTTCTAGTGTGATGGATGTCCGCTACTATCGAGGAGCAAACTGCGACTCAGATCATCACTTGGTGAAGACGACCTACAGATGTAGAATTTCCTCAGTGCACCAATCGAGAATCAGCCCTCACAAAATCTTTGCGGTTGATAAGCTTTTAAGTGATGCTACAGCGGTGGCGTGTACTACCGCCCTTGAGGAAAGACTATCACCTATGCTACACAACATCGCCAACACAGGCGTCCATAGGTTCTGGGAAGAACTCAAGGGTACCATCAAGGATGTCGCAGAGAAGGTCGTGGGATATAAAGCCCGGCGAGCGCGAAATGACTGGTTCGACGAAGAATGCAAAGACTCACTTGACGCGAAAAACGAGGCCTACAGACAATGGATTCAACGAGGAACCAGAGCCAGAAGAGAAAAATATAACGAGCTACGGCGAATATCGAATAGAATAATTAGACGTAAGAAACGTAAATACTTTGACGAGCAGTTGCTGAACATAAACGAAAACTTAGCTAATAGGAACACCAGACAAGCGTACAAACTAGTAAATACAATTAAGAGCGGCTACCAACCCAGGACTAGCCTTTGTAAAGACAAGGATGGAAACATCATCAGCGACACCGATGGTATTAACAAGCGATGGGCCTCTTATTTTGAAGAGCTTCTAAACCGACCATCTAACATCCCCACACAGGAAGCTTTCGACGATATTGTTGATCTAGGCCCACCCATTCAACCCCCGACAGTAGAGGAAGTTGATCTCGCCTGCGGTCACTAAAACGAAATAAAGCGCCGGGCGCTGACGAGATTCCAGCTGAACTGCTAAAATTCGGTGGAACGAGTCTAGTTGATGCCATACATCAATTACTCCTGCGAGTATGGGAGAACGAGGAGATTCCAGACGATTGGCGCAGAAGCATCATCTGTCCAATTCATAAAAAGGCAGATAAACTGCGGTGTGAGAACTACAGGGGCATCTCACTAGTTTGTACGTCCTATAAAATTTTGACGAAAATTCTGGAAAACAGAATAAAACCGTACGCAGAACGAGTCATTGGCGAATATCAAAGCGGTTTCAGACCTGGGCGCTCCACAACCGATCAGCTCTTCTCAGTCAAACTGATACTCCAGAGGTGCTGGGAATACAACGTAAACGTATACCAAATCTTTGTCGACTTCAAGCAGGCATACGACAGTATCGATCGTGGAGTACTGTACAACATCATGCTGCAATTTGGTATACCGGCCAAATTAGTCCGACTGACAAAGATGACGATGACCAACTCCGTCTCACAAGTCAGGATCCAGAATAGACTTACTGATCTATTTGAAACACGCACTGGTTTGAAACAGGGCGATGGACTGGCACCGACGCTCTTCAACCTAGCACTGGAATACGTTATTCGGGCCATGAATATGGACAACAGCAAGACGCTACTCATCAAGTCGACACAATTAGCAGCGTACGCCGACGACATCAACATCATGTCCCGTAGATTGGCTGACGCAGAAGAACTTCTGCATACGCTCGATACCACTGCAAAGGAAGTTGGATTACGTATTAACGAGGGAAAAACTAAAATAATGATGCAATCGGTGACAAGGACACCTGCACAACCGAGCATCAATGTGGGGGACCTCAACATCGAGTTCGTGAACAACTTCATTTACCTGGGTTGCAACTTGTCAAGGGACGCCAACGAAACTGACGAAATCAAGCGACGGATACAGTTAGCTCGGGCGGGCGACGTCGGGCTGTCGCGCGACTATGATGATGAGTTAGTAAATTAAAGGCAAATTGAAATGTTGCGGTTAAGTGATCCCCTACTCACGAGAAAATTCCTAAAAAATGACGTTACGAAACTAAACTTGCAAAATTCTTAATTGAAATCGTTTGTTGGTCGTTTATTGGTGATTGTTGGTCTGCTAAGAACATTTGTTGATCGCTAATTAGTAAATTATAAACAAATTAAAATTTATGGATGAAGCTGAGAAGCAAATGGTTGCGATATCGGCCGGATTCTCGTTATCTCAGGCATCCGCTAGCAGATGGCGCAGAATTCGTGGAAATGAAACACAGAAGAGAGAATTGGAAGGAAACGAAAAAGAACGAGAGAAATGAAGTAATTCGGCACAAGTGAGGAAGTAGGAAGGGGGATGGAAATTTGACATCTCATTTGCTTCTATATGGACCGGGCGGGTATTCCGCGGCAGAGAGACAGAATGTAATCTTATTGGTCACAAAGGAGAAGTAGGAGAGGAGATGACATCTCATGTGTGTAGCGACCATGACTATGTAGCGACATGTTTTTAGTTTTGTTATGTTGTCACAATTTGTTTTCGGAATGTCACACTACGATCTATTGAAATAAAGTACAGTCACATGATTATTAGCTGCCGAGTTTCAATTCGTAATCGGTTTTAGTAGAGTTTCCTTTCTCTCATAGTTGTGCACAGTAATTAGCACATATCGCTAAAATTGGTGACCTGACGAGGTTAGTGCACGCAGCTTCGAAAACTTGGAATTGCGCATCTGTGCGACATTGATTTGCTTGCAATAGTGATACGCAAAAATGTCAACAGAGGACAAGTTTTCTGATGCGGTCGGAGATTCCGGCAGCCCACCACCGTCACCCCCGACACAATCGAATCAACCAGCATTCCGCGACATCGAGGGAGTTGCAGTTTTGAGATTGCCACCGTTTTGGAAAACACGACCAGCATTGTGCTTTACTAGGGCGGAGGCCCAATTTCGTACGCTTAAAGTGACAAGCGACACGGCTAAATTCGTTCGTATATTCAGCGAGTTGGATCAGGACGTACTTGGCCAAGTCGAAGACATTTTGGAGAATCCCCCGAGCCAAGATAAGTATCTAGCGTATCGTATCGTATTATTCACGCATACGCACGTTCAGAGGATGCCGAACTGAGGGAATTGTTGACCGACATGGAACTGGGTGATCAGAAGCCCTCGCAATTACTGCGAAACATGAAAGTAAAGGTGGGCACAAAAGTCAACGACAATTGTCTTAAGACCCTCTGGATGCAGCGATTTCTAGGGCGAGTACAGGCAATTCTCGAAATTTCTGACACATCTGTTTTAGACCGGCTTGCGGAGATGGCCGACAAAATCGTTGAGGCTCGCGATCCATATGTCGCCGAGATTAATACGTCCGGGGTACGTGAACCAAGCTGCGTTGATAAAATCTCACAAGAGCTATCCGAAATCCGGTCACGTCTTGATAAGTTTCACTTTAAACGCAGCCGCAATAATAGACGTTCCTCACGTTCCAAATCAGGAAATCGCCCAACATCTCAAAATTGTTTTTACCACCACAGATTCGGCAGTAAAGCGCGCAAATGTCGCCCTCCGTGTGCGTACGTATCCCAACAGGGAAACGAACAGTCGCGCCATTGAGTCAGACGGGCAATGACGCAACAACCGGAAGCCGTCTATACATCCGTGATGCGAATACAGGCCTCAGCTTTTTGCTGGACACGGGCGCCGACATTTCAGTTCTACCACGTCAGCGAGGCTATAAAAAATCTGTTCCGACTGCTTTGTCGCTGTTTGCGGCGAACGGATCGACAATAAATACGTACGGAGAAAAGGTTCTCAAGTTGTCATTTGGTCTGCGGCGGATTTTCACATGGCGTTTTTGCGTTGCCGACGTCTCGCGTCCCATTATTGGGGCAGATTTTTTAAAATTCCACGCGCTTTTGGTAGATATCAAAAACCGGTTTATTATTGATTCGACCACTAGATTATCTTCGGCTGGGCAAATTGCGAGCTTCGAGCACGAGGGTGTTTTCACTGTGGCAGGCACGTCGCAGTACCATCTTCTGCTCAAGGATTACCCTAGTCTAATGAATCCATCGCGCACGTCCATGAATGTGGCACACAACGCTCGCCATCATATCGTTACCAGTGGTCCACCCGTAGCACAACGACCGAGAAGGCTAGCCCCTGAAAAACTGAAGGCTGCAAAAGAAGAATTTCAATATCTCCTTGAAAAAGGGTACTGTCGACCCTCGAGCAGTCAATGGGCCAGTCCGTTGCAGTTGGTACCGAAAAAGGACAATTCTTGGCGACCCTGCGGAGATTTCCGTCGTTTAAACGCGGTTATGAAGCCAGATCGGTATCCAATGCGGCACATTGAAGATGTAATGGGCAATCTGGAAGGAAAAAATATTTTTTCCAAGGTTGACTTACGGCGCGCGTATCATCAAATACCGATGTGCGAAGATGATATTCCCAAAACCGCCGTTATAACGCCGTTTGGGTTATTTGAATTTACGGTGATGACGTTTGGTCTTCGAAACGCGGCGCAAACGTTTCAGAGATTCATCGATGAAGTGACGACGGGTCTAAATTTTTGTTCCAGCTATTTAGACGACATCCTCATTTTCTCTGAAACGGAAGAGGAACACATCGAACATCTCCGCGTTCTGTTCCAAAGACTCAACACATATGGAGTCACCGTAAACGCAGCAAAATGTGTTTTCGGAGTAAGAGAGATCGACTATCTCGGACACAAAATCACCGCGTCTAAGCCATCCGGGATTTTAAGTTGCCGAAAACGTTAAAAGAATTGAGACGATTCCTGGGAACACTCAATTTTTACCGACGGTCCTACCAAATGCTGCGACACTTCAGCCACCGTTAACGGAATTCTTGCGAGGTGCCACGAAGAACGACAAGTCACCGATTCCATGGTCAGCAGATACAATTAAAGCCTTCGAGGCATGCAAGGAGAATTCGGCCACTTCGACACTTTTAAGCCATTATCGCTCCAATAGACCCCTCGCCTTGACCACTGATGCTTCCAATGTAGCAATAGGTGCGGTGTTGGAACAGCTTCAAGGTGACCAGTGGACACCACTAGCATTCTTTTCACGGAAACTGTCTCCAACGGAAATGAAGTATAGCGTTTACGCCGTGAACTTTTAGCTATTTACTGCGGTGTGAAGCATTTCCGGCATATGTTGGAAGGCACCCAGTTTACTATCAAAACGGATCATAAGCCGCTCGTTTATGCGTTCGACGAGAAGGACGATAAAGCTACTGCTCGACAAATCCGACAACTTGCGTTCATATCGGAGTTTTCTACGAACATCATTCACGTTAACGGCGATTCTAATATTGTCACAGACACGCTGTCAAGAATCGATGTCATCGACGTACCAAGTGTAATCGATACTCAAGAACTCATCATGGAGCAACGTAACGACATCGAGCTGCAAAGGCTTCTGGAGAATAGTACGTCAACATCACTTCAACTCAGGCCCCTGGTGACGAAAGACCAAGGAGAGTTAATTTGCAATACTTCAACGGGTGCTACCAGAATTTATGTCCCTTTATCCTTGCGGAATCGAGTCTTTAACATTTTCCACCGTTGTTCGCATCCGGGCGCTCGTCCAACCGTTAAAGCAGTTTCAAGCAAATTTGCATGGCCTGGGATGCGCAGAGATGTTACACAGTGGACCCGATGTTGCTTACAGTGCCAAAGGTCTAAAATCAGCAGGCATACTAAAAACGAATTTCAAGTGTTTTCTGTGCCTGATCAGCGTTTTCAACATATCCATCTGGATTTGGTCGGTCCGCTTACACCATCCAACGGTTGCCGATATGTTTTAACAATGGTTGATCGATTTTCGCGTTGGCCAGAGGCTGTGGCTCTTCCGGACCAATCAGCAGCTACCGTGGCACAAGTTTTTTATGCAAATTGGATTGCTCGTTTTGGTACACCAAAGGTGATTACCACCGACCAAGGCACCCAGTTCGAGTCTGCGCTTTTCGGGGCATTATCCAATCTATTAGGTTGCAAACGATCAAGAACAACACCGTATCATCCGGCTGCCAACGACTTAGTCGAGCGTTAGCATCGCGCTTTTAAGGCATCTGTAATGTGTCACGAAAATAATCCGAACTGGTTTCATCTATTACCAACCGTATTACTAGGGCTATGGAATACCTTTAAAGAAGACTTAGGAGCCAGCTGTGCAGAAATGGTCTACGGTACAACTTTAACCTTGCCAGGCGAATTTTTTGCCGATGATCAAAACAACAGCGATCCGCAATTGTTTGCTAATTCCATACGTGAACAGATGCGGGAGATTAGGCCGAAGCAAATCTTCCAGCGAAACGACCGACCTTCATTTGTTTTCAAGGACCTACGATCTTGCTCACATGTTTTTCTGCGCATCGACGCTGTTAAAAAATCCCTAACTCAGCCATATTCAGGACCTCATCGTATTATCACTCGATTATCACCTGTAATTTTCAACATTGAAGTCAACGGTAAAAACATAAACGTATCAACTGAGAGGTTGAAGCCTGCGTTTCTCCCAAGCGATTTCTCGTCGGAAACAGCGAATGAGCGAGTTCCAGTCAGGGATGTTCGAAGTCAATCTCCGCCAACTGAAGATGCTGGTCCTTCAACGACTCATCTCTCGTTTCCAACGTCGCCCACACCAATCAGAAGTTCACCAGTGGTCGTATCGCCACCGAATCATTCTACTCCTTCCGATGTGCGACGAGTTTCCTGGGAGCCGATCATCATTTCCCGACCATCGCCGAATCGTCGAACGTACCCGCCGGCAGTAATTAGCACATATCGCTAAATGTGCTTCCTGTGCTTCTATTGTATATAGACGGCGCGGGTGTTGCGCAGTGGAGGGCGTGTGTCTCTCTGTTTACTTTTTACTAGTTGGAGAAATTATGTCCAGAATTTTGTGTGGTGGTGTCATCTCCTATGTATCTCTGTGAAATGAAAATGGTTGTGAAATGGGATTAATATATTAGTTTCCGGTTTGATTCTAATTTTCTCCGAACAGTGTTGTCTTTTTAAACGCCGAAAGTTTATAAGCTTACGTCACATTAGCTATTTTTCGTACAAATATTTTAACAAACATTTCAAGATTTAGTGTTTGTGCTTAAATATGTACCGCGAACACCGCTATTCTGGTGCAATGTTTATGCACAAACACGAAATCTTAAGTTGTACACACATTTGGTCTTCACCTTTAGGCTGCGCGCAAGTTGGCACACATTTGCGTGTCGCGTTCACGTGTTTCATGTCAAACGGTTTGAGTCTATAATTTGTAACCAAAGACGCGAATGTGTCAATATGTCAAATGCTCGACTGTTGTTGCATCAACAAATTGAGTTCATTATTGTGCTTTAAAACGGATAATTAGGTAAGAATTGAGTGGCAAAACAAACGACTGGAGAGTAGTAGGATGTACATAAGCACATATTTCATACTAAATTATTGGCGTTAACACACAATACTGAATCCAATTTGGTGATGCGACAACAGTCGAGCATTTGACATATTGACAGATTCGCGTCTTTGGTTACAAATTATAGACTCAAACCGTTTGACATGAAACACGTGAACGCGACACGCGAATGTGTGCCAACTTGCGCGCAGCCTAAAGGTGAAGACCAAATGTGTGTACAACTTAAGATTTCGTGTTTGTGCATAAACATTGCACCAGAATAGCGATGTTTGCGGAATATATTTAAGCACAAACACTAAATCTTGAAATGTTTGTTAAAATATTTATACAAAAAATTGCTAATGTAACGTAAGCTTATATTACGTTTCCACTATCCCCAGATTACTTCATCTGCGCCGGCTGACTTCATCTGAAACTGTCATATACATTCAATTTTAAACTCACCACACCCAGATTACGCTGCAGATGAAGTAATCTGGGGATAGTGTAAACATAATATTATAAACTTTCGGCGTTTAAAAAGACAACACTGTTCGGAGAAAATTAGAATCAAACCGGAAACTAATATATTAATCCCATTTCACAACCATTTGCATTTCATAGGAGATGAAACCACCACACAAAATTCTGGACGTAATTCCACCATATACGAACTAGTAAAAAGTAAACAGAGAGACACACGCCCTCCACTGCGCAACACCCGCGCAGTCTATATATAGGTAGAAGCACAGGAAGCGCATGAGATGTCATCCCCTCTCCTACTTCTCATTTGTGAACAATAAGATTCCATTCTGTCTCTCTGCCGCGGAACACCCGCCCGGTCCATATAAAAGCAAATGAGATGTCAAATTTCCATCCCCCTTCCTACTTCCTCACTTGTGCCAAATTACTTCATTTCTCTCGTTCTTTTTCGTTTCCTTCCAATTCTCTCTTCTGTGTTTCATTTCCACGAATTCTGCGCCATCTGCTAGCGGATGCCTGAGATAACGAGAATCCAGCCGATATAACAACCATTTGCTTCACAGCTTCTTACATAAATTTTAATTTGCTTATAATTTACCAATTAACGACCAACAAATGTTCTTAGCAGACCAACAATCACCAACAAATGACCAACAAACGATTTCAATTCAGAATTCTGCAAGTTTAGGTTCGGAACGTCATTTTTTAGGGATTTTCTTGTGAGCACGGGATCACTTAACCTCAAAATTTTACAATAATTTGCCTTTAATTTACTAATTAGCGACCAACAAATCTTTTTATATGACCAACAATCACCAAGAAACGACCAACAAACGATACGAATAGTTAAATTCAATTTATGTTGAATTGGAGGGGCTAACTTGACATCACTGCTGTTTTGAGGGGTTCACAATCAAGCAAATTTCTAAACCACTGACAAAGTTCTGATCCACTGTAATTATTGTTCAATATATTTAAAAAAAATATTGCGAATGTGGGGGGCTATAAGTAAAAACCTCAGCGCCACTGGTGCTTTTTGCCGAAAACACACATACCGTATGTTTTGATGTCTCTAACTGACTTCACGCATCTATATATTACATTTACGCATATTATATTCACGCATATTTTCTGAATCCCATCGAATAAAATGTATTTCATGCATAGAAATAGGGACAGCGCACTACACTTGGTTTTCATGTTTTGGAAATTGCAAATATTTTCAACCTACCAACTTGTAGCGAGCTTCCCTCAGGAAAAATGAGATACCGCCGTTTTCTCGACAAAATGTTATTATGGGCTCTTTGATTATCTATCTCTTGATTGGTTGCGTTAGATGCGAAGCACTTTACACTGCAATTGATTAAAACTAAACTTATTATAGTGGCAGCTAGAAGTATGGAAGGAGCGCTCATTCTGTTATATTCGTTAGAATGGAACTGAAGTGTAAAATTGTAAAGCGAACATATGGCGTCATATCGCACCTCTTAGTGAACTGAAAGTGTTAATTAATAGCGGTATTACTGAAGAATTTTCGAACTGAAACGTGCATTTTAAATTTTATTTAGAATTTAGATATTAATGATGACCTCCCAAGAATATCATTATGATAATAATATTGGCCTCATTCACCAAAAAGTTCTTCTCCCCTCCATATAACACGCTCTTGAGCAGGCGTTAGCATCGCCGCAATTATATTTATTTGAACTAATATATATCCGTACTGTGTTAATTAATATCAATCTATATCGCGCTCGGTGGCCGTGGTCGTTCGTTCGGTCACCGCTCTACGATACTAATCTAGGGCCCACTTTCTTAATGTCTCGTTAAACTGCCCGATAGCTAACAGGGAGATGAACTTATTCCAGCGATAAACTGCCCGATTAATATTTCCATTTTCTCATCAATCACCAAGCGGAAAAATTGACGAACGTATCTTAAAATTGTATTGGATTGAACCGGTTGAACTTTCGACCGGAGACACGCTGTAGGGTATTTGTTTTGGATAAACTTTTAAACGATTGCCTCAGAAGAGAGAGATAATTAATTTAACTCAGTGAAGACACTAACCGGCAGGTGAGTGTACTAGCTTTCTTATCCAAAGAAGAGGGAAACCAGGCCCAGAGTCCGAAGCGTCTATACCCTAGACCTGTACAGACCTAGCGGTGACACCAAAAGTACCAATTGACAACGACCATATGCATTAAAAGTGAGTTTCTAATATAGCCAGTTTATAATGGAGGCACTCATTCAGGGAGATCTCGACCATTCTCAAAATCAATTAACTAACCCATTCTACAAATATTTGTCGAATTTTTCAAGTCGCTAGCTTCATTCCATCAAAAGTTATTGCTTATTTGAAGTCTCACTTGTAGGGTAGGTCGAGGTTTGTCGAATCGTGCACAATCAACTAGATCCCAGTACAAAAATTTCACCAAAATTTGAAGTCACTAGCTTCATTTTATCGAAAGTTAAGAGCTCTTTCGTGAACGTGAAAATGAAAATAAATATTTTTCACGATGAACAGCTACGTGAAAAGCTATTCTGTAAATGCAAGGTGAAAATACTTAGCCCGTTCACAGTCCCGTCTACAGTTTTCCGTGAACAAACGACAGTTCCAATCATTTCGCACTAAAACGACACTTTTCACAGTGAACTGATTTTCAGAATGCAAATGCAATTCGAACGTGAACAGCATCGTAGAAAAAGATATCGTGGTGTATTTGGCATTTCCTTGTTCACTTTCATGTTCATTCGTTTACACTTGCTATGAAACGAGGTGAATTCCATTCCACGATTAAATATTTTTTTTTCACGGTGTATGAACGGGGAATTGAAAAAAAAATATATGAAATCTCAAAACAAGGCTGTGAAAATAGTTTCAAACTGTAGTTTATTGAATTCTTCATTGTTTCAATACATTCCCCGAACGCAGAAATTCATTTTCATACATTGTAATGGACCATATTCTGGTCTGCTTGTGCTGCTTCCACCGGCAGATCTATGGCAGCACCTGATGAGTAAGGATCTGTCGGTGGTACGAAACCAGAGACCGAGGGTCCTATTACACCTGGACCCCAATACGAGCGCGAGGGCAAGCGAGCCATCCGCTAACCATTTCATCTTTATCGCCTAATTTTTTTTATTCCCCATTTTTTCCTCCCCTGTTTGTGTTGTCTTCCCAAGGCCTATGAATTTTTGTTAATACGTAAAGGACAGGGGCAACGAGCGGCGAAAACCCCGCCCACGTCTCCCGAACTGAGCTACAGCAAGCATAGGCCGCTGCTTAGCTCGTTGAGGGGCCTTTTTCTTCGCCAGATGGCACGGCCGACCTTCACGGTCATTATGCTACCTAAGGCTCCGTCCCCACGGGCATCTCCGGATGTCCACCAAATCGTCCGTTACAACATATTTTTCTAAAAAAAACCTTTTCTCATTTTCACGTTCACGGTGAAGTGTACAGAGCCCTTTATTGCTTATTTTAAGTTTCACTTGTAGTGGAGGTAGGGGTTCCTTGGATGGAATCTTGCCCATCATTGCCACCAACCAATTAGATCACAAGCAACACAATCACAAACATATAAACAAAATTTTAAGTCTCTAGCTTCACTCTGTCGAAAGATATCGCTTATTTGAAGGTTTCATTTGTAGGAGAAGTAGGGGTTTAGTTGGTCGGATTTTACGTATTTTCAATATTAGCCAACTGGATCCTACTACAAATATTTAGCCAAAATTTCAACTCGGTAGCTTTGTTTTGTCGTAAGTTATCGCTTATTTAAATTTCATCTCTAGGGGAGGTAGGGGTTCCTTTGGTCGGATCTAACCCATCTTTAATACCAACTAATTCAATCTCACTTCAAACATTTGACCAAAATTTCAAGACGCTGGCTTCATTCTATCAAAAGTTATCGCTTATATGAAGTTTCATTTGTAGAGGAGGTAGGGGTTTCTTGGTTCAGATCTTGCCCATTTTCAATACCAATTAATTAGACCTTACTACCAACATTCTATCAAATTTTCAACTTGCTAGTGTTAGTCTATCGAATGTTATCGTAATTAAAATAGTATTTAATTTTTTGAATTTTGTAGGGGAGGTAGGCATTCCTTTGATCTGATTATGCCCAACTTACCAAAACCCAAGCAGCTTCGCACCCCCGGGGTACATGCCA
This sequence comes from Chloromyia formosa, assembly GCA_964017055.1. NCBI lineage: Eukaryota > Metazoa > Arthropoda > Insecta > Diptera > Stratiomyidae > Chloromyia > Chloromyia formosa. Next base: position 66,893,838 of record OZ024818.1, read on the forward strand.
AAAGTCAGATATAACGTAAATTGGTTCAAGAGTTATAGACAAAAAGCCTGAAAAGTAGGGTAGTACGGGGCTCTTTGTAAGAAAGTTACCGTTAGTTTTCAACTGATCGATTTTATTTTTCCAGGAGAGTATAAGATTACCCTCACGAGCAATGTACCAAAGCTAGAGCATTTCATGTTTGTTTAATCGGGAGTTATACTCGTAGATACATTTAATTATTTTACATATGTAGGAGAAGTAGGCGTTCTCTAGGCCTGATCATACCCATTTTCAATACCAACTAACTAGATCATACTGTTGCGTGTACGGAGTGGGTATCTTTTACGACCCACACTGTACTAATCTCGAATGATCGATAACAAGTATCAGCTGACTGGCCACTAGCCGATTCTCGAACTTTCGTTGAGTAGTGAAACCCGAGACTCGAACATCTCGAAAAATCTAGAGTCTTCGCTAATTGACGAAAGCATGGATTTCCAACTATAAAAGGCAGATGTCACCGAAGGAGAAGAGAGGTAGTCAGAGTCGACACTCAGTGGCGGTTGGATCGCTATAAAGCGGGATCGGAAAGTAGTACCGTCGTTATTATTAGAGCTAGTTTGATGTTTTAACGTTTGTTGTTAGTACGCGTGTGTGTTTTTCAATCGAAGTGTTTCATTATTCAGCACAATAATATCTAACGAACCTGGTTTCGTTCTTGTTTCACTCAACAGAGGAAACATTACAATTGGTGTCAGAAGTGGGATATTCGTGTGCGTGTAGTGAACGTTCGTTTGAAAAGTGAAAGTCGTGAAAGTCGTGCGTGATATTTACGGAAGTGTAAATAAACGGAAAGTTTCGAGAAACTTTAGAGTGAAGCGCCGGGAAGTTCTGGGCGGATAGAACTTGCGCGATCGTGTATTTTGTGTAAGGCATGCGGGATATTTAGGGTAGTGTAAATAAGCCCGGGAAGTTTTGAGAAACTTTGTAGTGAAGTGCGGGAACATTCTACGCGGGTAGAATTTGCACGATTGACTGTTGTGAACTTTTGAAGTGAAAAACGAACTAAAGTACCGGGTACTCTTTGCGAATTGACAACCGCGGAGATAAGAAACGAACTAGCACGACGGAAATTGTTAACGACGGGAAATACGTCCGCGCTGTGCGTTCGTTTAGCACAAGCGATAAGAGCCGAAGGACAGGATCCGTGTACGTTCGAATTTCCGGATGAGTCGACAAGAAATCTCGACGAATCGGGAGCGGAACAGGTTTCAACTGGGGACCCTGGCATCCAGCATCTACTGTCGATGTTCAAGCAATTTAGCGAGCAATTCAAGCAACAAGCAGAGCAACAATCTGAGCGACAAGCAGAGCAATCTGAGCGGTTTGACCGGTTGGAGAAACGACTGGACGAGCGATCCAAGCAACTTGACGAGCTAGGCAAGCGAGTTAACCAGCGATTCGACGAGTAATTCGAACGGTTTAACAAGCGGTTAGACGAGCAGTTGCAGAATCAGTCGTCGGAAATATCGAGATTGCTCGACGAGAGGCAACGAGAAACCTCCAAGGAGTTCGAGAACGACCTCATGCAGGATGACGCCAAAGTGGATGGCGGGTTCAATACGGTTGCTGAGAAGGTCGAAGGGCTGAGAAGCGGACCGGAGCGCGTCGAAAAGTCAGGAGTTGTAAAGGTCGAGTCTGCCATGGGAAATCTGATGGCGTCAGCTTTCGATGGACAAACGTCCTGGGGCATTTGCAGGACACAGCTCGAGGCCGCTGTGGTAACGAACAGCCGGACCGATAGCGAACAGTCACCGAGAGCGGAGAAGTTGCCGAGTGAAATGACATCGCAGATGAACGAGCGGTCAGCGAGTTTTGAGGAGTCACTGAATGAGACTACAACGGCGTTGAACGGACCGACAACGAAGATGACCGAACAATCGGCAAAGTTAAACGAGCGGCTGGTGAGGTTGGAGAAGTCACCGCGGAGAGTGACAACACAGTTGCAACCGCAGAAGGACGACAGCTTGAAGCCACAATTACAGGAGCGGTCTGCGGGAGTCTGGAAGCTTAATGGCGAGAAGCTTCGTAGAGACTCTATGAAGTTTAAACGGATGCGGGTGGGCGCCCAGATCGGAAACATGTGTGATGGACTCGAGAATGCTGGAAACTCGAGGAACGATCTGGAACGTGTGGAAACGTTGGGATTCGTTAGGGCCGAACTGTCCGCGAAGGTTTCAAGGGAACCAGTTCTCGACGACGTGGAAGTGTCCTGCACGCAGTTTGAGGCCGCTGTGATGATGGACAGCAGGAGCGACATCGAGTGTACTGCTGCTGTCAATGAGATATTGCGATGTCCGACTACGCAGGTGTTGCAGAGCATTCCAACCCCACGGGATGATTCATGTATGGAGCAGTCAACGTCGGTCGCCGACTTCGGACGCCGGTTTGATGGCGTACATCGTCTGATGCAAGGACGACCTCGGTGGAGTGTTGGAGTGAGGATCGCATAAGGAGGTTCAACTTGAAAGTTCACTCGATTGGCGTCAGCGACGGTGGCTTTGTATGGTTGTGCAGCACTCATCGGAGAAACCAAATGTGCTCATGGGTTCGACAGACCTGGAAGGAACCGGACGAGATTGTTGCTTGGTTGGATGATGTAGTGCGTCGCGTTCCGAAGCGATGGAGGCCAACAGTGCAAATGAAGGCCGTGCATCTGGATCGGATGGCACCGCGTGAGTGGCGTTATGGTGACTTCTGTTCGGGACGAACAGGTCTAAGGAGGAGGCAGTGTTGCGTGTACGGAGTGGGTATCTTTTACGACCCACACTGTACTAATCTCGAATGATCGATAACAAGTATCAGCTGACTGGCCACTAGCCGATTCTCGAACTTTCGTTGAGTAGTGAAACCCGAGACTCGAACATCTCGAAAAATCTAGAGCCTTCGCTAATTGACGAAAGCATGGATTTCCAACTATAAAAGGCAGATGTCACCGAAGGAGAAGAGAGGTAGTCAGACTCGACACTCAGTGGCGGTTGGATCGCTATAAAGCGGGATCGGAGAGTAGTGCCGTCGTTATTATTAGAGCTAGTTTGATGTTTTAACGTTTATTGTTAGTACGCGTGTGTAGTTCGTTTTGCAAATAAAGTGTGTGTGTTTTTCGATCGAAGTGTTTCATTATTCAGCACAACAATATCTAACGAACCTGGTTTCGTTCTTGTTTCGCTCAACAGAGGAAACATTACAATACTTTCAAGATTTGACCAAAACTTCAAGGCTCTAGGTTCATTCTATCGAAAGTTATCGTGTGAAAGGACAGACAGACGGACAGACAGACAGACAGACAGACGGACGGACAGACGGACAGACGGACAGACAGACAGGGCTAAATCGAATCAGGAGGCGACCCTGATCATTTATTTATATAGATGATATACCCCCGGAGCCTCCTTCAAGGTGTTACATATTTTCGTCGTGGCAAAAACAATATACCCTAGACTATAAGTCTAGGGTATAAACAAAAACAATATACCCTATACTATAAGTCTAGGGTATAAAAATGAAAAAAAGGAGTTGAAATTAATTATTACCCAAGAGAAACGTTCCTAAAACGCCAGCGCTCAGCAGCTAAGCGCTCTTTCACTGGTCAGCATAAAATTTTCTCGCTTTTGGCTCTGCCGCATTATTTGACATTTGCGACAATTGTCAAACTTCGATTCTAACCTCGGTTGTGTTGTGTATGGTCGATAATCGATAATAATGGGAATGAGTCGACTCTTGCCTTTTTGACGGGCATTGCAGTTGAAATATATTCATTTGACAGCAGAGCTCGAAGTTTACTTGCGCATGCGAATTTAGAACTTAGTGTACAGTATATGGTGGTATCATCTCCTTTTTGCTTCCTTCTGTGTGTGTGTGGCGATTGCGATGTGTTGGGATTTTGTTTCGGATAAACGATTAAGTGGAGAATTTGGTGTCGGAGTTTTGAAACTTATCTTTATTTGTCAAATTTAAAGAGCAGATGACATTCCCCTTTCAGCGTTTTCGATCGGATAAACGCTAGACATTGAGAAAATGAAATTGTGCAAACAGGCACTTTATTCCAACGATAAATTATAAAAGGACATTGTAAAATGGCCCTAGAGTTCGGAGTTCAAATCTCGGCGTGATTAAAAACTGCCTGTTAATGCTAATAGAACACTCAGAAACAACAAGGGTATGTTGTTCGAGTAATGTGTGTAAGTTAACCTGGAAAACCTCCAATTAACCTTCACCGCAGTACAAAAAAAACGCCTTATATTGTATTTCCCGTGATTATGGAGTACAAATACGTTGATTTGCAGGCTGCACTGGCCAAGTGGTGTAAGATACTGGAGGATCATGGACTGAGGATTAGCATACAAAAGACAGAGTATCTTTGCTGTCTTTTCTCAGATCTAGAGAGACCGATACCAGATATCTGCATTAAAGGAGAGCAGCTAAAGTCCTGTACAACAAGGTTCAACTACCTGGGGTCGATGGACAACAAGGAAGCTACCTCTGATTATGACATCAAACATCGCTTCAGTGTCGGCTGGATGAAGTGACAACGAAATTCTAGAGTTTTCTGCGACAAGAAAATGCCACGAAAGCTTAAGGGCAAGTTCTACAAAACGGTCGTACGTCCCGCACTCATTTATGCGTCTGAGTGCTGGACTATGTACAAAACATACCAAACTAAAATGACTGCGACCGAGATGAAAATGCTACGCATGTCAGCCGGTGTGACCAAAAAGGATCGTATAAAAAGTACCTACCTCCGAGGCAGCTTGTTTGTTAAGCAACCGATCACTGAAAAGTTCGAAGATCGTCGTATGGATTGCTATTGCCATGTTCTACGGCCTGACAACCCTGTCATGAAGGCATTAACAATGAATGTTCCATTTGCTGGACCCAAACCCCGAGGCAGACGGAAACACACGAGGATCGATTAGATGAAGAAGCGACAACAACGCATTAATTTCGGCGATAAGATGATACAAGACCGAGCTGTCTGCCGAAGGAAGCTGAGATTATACCGCGAGAATGGGCGAAGTGCCAACACCACAGGCAGGGGAACGCGAAGCCGCAGAGTGCTATGAAAGGGCAAGGCAGAAGAAGAGTAGTACAAATATGCGAAGATTAGATGACAGCTGCAAACAGTCTTCGTGCGAATCATTTGCTGCGTGTTCGTCGACTTATTGGCGAGTTGTTTAGTCACGAGTCAGACTGATGCTGTGTTTGATGCCGAGTCAAAAAAGGTTGAATATCCCCGTGGAAACGAAGCCTAAAGCAGCATAATAACCGTGTAAATCGGACCGTGTCACCAGGCGAAGAAAGAGGCCCTTCAACGAGCTAAGCAGCGGCCTATGCTTGCTGTAGCCCAGTTTGGGAGACATGCGCGGGGTTTTCATTGCTCCTGTCCTTCACATATTAATAAAAATTCACCCGCCTAGGGAAGACAACACAAACATGTGACGGAAAAATGGGGAAAAATGGGCGATAAGGATGGAATGGATCATATGCCCTCACGCCCGCATCGGAGTCCGGCTGTATGGGACATTCGGCCTCTGGTATCGTACCACCGACAGATCAGTACTCGTCAGGTGCTGCCTTTGATCTCCCGGTGGAAGCAGCACGACCAGACTAGAATATGGTTTATTACACGTGGCTCGGACATACATATATACAATGTGCAATAGAATGAAGGCTTTGTACGAAATTTCAGCTCGATATCTTCAAAATTGAGATACAAGTTTGTATAGAACAGACAGACAGACGGATAGATGGACAGAGTTTAATCGACACAACTCGTCATACTACCGAGAATATATTGTATATACTTTATATGATCGGAGATGTTTACTTCTGTGCGTTGCAAACTTCAAAACAAAGTTAATATACCCTATCACATTCGTTAAGGATATAACAAAGTAAAAGAAAGCCACAATGGAATCCCTACTAAAGCGATAAACAAGAACACCGAGGATGGCAGAGTATTTATCGGGGAACACCTAACAATTCGACTACTATGCTGCTTCAACAAGCGAAGACAGAACCCAGGCTAGAAGCGAAAAATAGGAAAAAAATCCTGTAATTTTGAAACATGGCACAATTGTTAGGGACAGTCCTATGTATATGTGATCAGAAGTCTATCGACAGGATAAAGCTAGCTAGTTGAAAATTTGGTCGGATGTTGATAGTAAGATTTAGTTAGTTGGTACTGAAAATGGGTGAGATCCGACCAAAGGAAACCCTACTTCCTCTACAAATTAAACTTCAAATAAGCTGTAACTTTCAATAGGATGAAGGTGGCGACTTGAAATTTTGGTCTAATGTTAGAACTTGGACCTAGTTAGCTGCTGTTGAAAATGCGCAAAATCCGACCAAAGGAACCCTTGCCTCCCCTATAAAAGGAACTAAAAAATTAAGTGATAACTTTCGATAAAATGAAAAGAGTAACTTGAAATCATGGTCAAATATTTGTAGTAGGACCTAGCTGATTGATTTTGAGATTGGGCAAAATCATACTGAATGAACGTCAACCTCGCCTATAAATGTTCGTTAACATCCGAATGGATGAACGATGAAACTTCTCATTAGATCCACACAAACAGTTCAAACTGACCATATAGGGAACTCACTTTTAATTCAAATGGTCGTTACCAACTGATACTTTTCGTATCAACACTAGGTCTGTACAGGTCTAGCGTATATACGCTTTGGACTCCAAAGCGAAGCTTCGGCCTTTTTATACCCTTCACGGATGTGATATACAATATCTCCCAAAAACAACTCTGTTGTAAAAATTTCCCGCAAAAAAAAACTCGTCAGCCGCAAAAAGGATTGATATGAACATAAACTCCGCCAAAGTACTCGTAGCTTTGCGCCTCGCTCTAGGGTATGCATATTGGACCCTGATCAAATTAATTAATTTATTTTAACGCTGATTGGCGGGGAGCTTTGTGAGCTTAAGCTCTGATGCCAAGTACCGTCTACTCGCCCGGTTTCCTTTAAAAAGCTTCGTGCCTTATAAAGGATTAGAGATGTACTTGAGGTCAGAAGTGATCAATGGACAATATCCGTATTGTGTGCGCAGCACAGATCAGAGCAGAACAGGAATTGCAGGCGACACACTTACAAAATTGCTCTGAATTGAGCCGATTGTTAGTGTAATACTTATGATTGTTGTTCTGCACTGATCTTTACTGCACAAAAGAAAAGAACCGGTTAATGCATAGTTTCTACTCCGTTCTTCTCTTTAACCAATTTCATTTTCCGTTTTATTGACCAGCTTTTGTTTAATCAACTTAATTTTCAATTAAATAAAACTATTCCATGTTCTTAAAATCTTCCTACTTATCTGTTTTTATTTTAAGCATGCTCCCCGCCAAACAGCGTTAAAATAAATAAATTAATTTAATCAGTGTTCAATATACATACCCTAGAGCGAGGCGCAAAGCTACGAGTACTTTGGCGGAGTTTATTTTCATATCAATCCTTTTTGCGGCTGATGTGTTTTTTTTTTTGGCGGGAAATTTTTACAACAGAGTTGTTTTTGGGAGATATCACATCTTTTTGCATTTAATGGAGGAAGAACCCGGATATGAATTCCAAAACTGCTTTAGAATGCTTAAAACTTATCGTTGTGTGCTATTGATTGCCAACGTGTGGGTTTTAATACTTACATAGAACAACACCCGAAACAATTTGCTGCAATTAATACCAAATTTTAACTCCAAAAATTCTCTTTACAGGACCTGATTTCAAAAACTAAAATTTTTTCCGTACAAAAGAGCGCTGAATTCATTGGCACTTTAGCCCAGTCCCATCCATTTGCTTTTAAGTTGTACATGATTTGCTTTGAAAAGTGATACCCCAAGGAACTAATAATTTAGGTGGACATCATTGAGTAAATATGCCTCTGGCATCACTATGAGTTACCTTCGATAAATTACGTGTTTCGGTCCTTTATGTCCGTTGAGTTATTTATATCCTTAAGTCGAAACTGATCTTTTCTAGATTTGGTTTCTGTTTAATTTCATGCTTAAGAAGATGCTCTTTTCCTAAGTAAAGGACTCAAACACCATAAATAGTACTCTAGTGCATTTACACTACGATCCCTAGTCGTATGATACTCATCCTGTCTAGATATCGCTTTTTTGCAAGGAATACCATTTTTCCAGTCCAAAGGGCTCAAAATGTCAATAGTAGTCTACTACATTCGTCTCATCGCCCCCATTTTTAATACTCATCTTGGCCACATATCGATTCCTTGCGAAGAACATCTTTTTTCGTCCCCAAAGGACTCAAAATGCCTGCAACAGTAGTCTACTGCATTCGCCTCTGCTGCCCCAGACATATGATACCCATAATCCCTTGATATCACTTCTTTTCCAAGAATGTTCTTTTTCCTCTTCAAAAGACGCAAAATATGCCATCAGTCTTAGCCCAAGGACTCAAAATTTCTTTAACAGAACTCCAGTGCATTGGTCTTGTTACCACGATTCAGAATATACCCATACCTACCAGCTTTCGGTTTTGTTTAATTTCATGATTAGGAGAGTCCTTTTGTCCTGACGCACATCTCCAGTATCACCAAAATATAAACGTGTGTTACTTATAATGACCAAAGGAATCTATGTACCAAATTAAGTTGAACCACGGACCGCCTGGAAGATTTTTTCTTTAAAATCAATAAAAAGACTAATTTTTTCCATCGAAATCATTAAAAAGACTTCGAGAAAGCGAGAAACTCAATTTTTTTTCACATTTTTGGATGTATCTTTTTATCTACTGCACCGATCAGAGCAAATGAAAGAAAACGCACACCCTTGGGACACAGTCAATCCGTGAGAAAAGAAACCAGACATCGATACGCTCCCTATGAGGCTGTAGGCCTGTCAAGGAAAGACAAGATCAACGAGAACAAGAATAATTTGAACCTTCGGCCCGGAGTCCGAAGCGTATATACCCTAGACTTGTACAGACCTAGTGGTGATACCAAAAGTACTAATTGGTAACGACCATATGCATGAAAAGTGAGCTTTCTTTATGGCCAGTTTATAGGGGAGGTTGGCAATCATTCAGGAGGATCTTGACCATTATTAAAATCAATTAACTAACCCATTCTACAAATATTTGTCGAATTTTTCAAGTCGCTAGCTTCATTCTATCGAAAGTTATTGCTTATTTGAAGTTTCACTCATAGGGGAGGTAGGGGTTCCTTGGGTCGGATCTTGCTCATTATTGCCACCAACAAATAAGATCATGCTACAAACATTTGACCAAAACTTCAAGTCGCTGGCTTGATTTTGTCAAAAGTTATCGCTTATTTTAAGTTGCATTTGTAGGGGAGGTAGGGGTTGCTTAGGTCGGATCTTGCCCATTTTCAATACCAACTAAGTAGATCTTACTAACAACATTCCACCAAATTTTCAACTTGCTAGTGTCATTCTATCGAAAGTTATCGTAATTAAAAGAATATTTAATTTTTTGAAATTTTGTAGGGGAGGTAGACGTTCCTTTGATCTGATTACGCCCAACTTACTGGAACTCAAGCAGCTTCCCAGCCCAGGGTTACATGCCAAAAATCAGGTGTCTGCGTCAATTGGTTCAAGAGTTATAGACAAAAAACCCGAAAAGTAGGGTAGTACGGGGCTCTTTGCAAGGAAATTACCGTTAGTTTTCAACTGATCGACTTGATTTTTTCAGGAGAGTAAAAGATTATCTTTGCGAGCAATCTGTCAAAGTTAGAGCTTTTCATGCTTGTTTAATCGGGAGTTATTAATACATTTAACTATTGTACATATGTAGGAGAGGTAGGCGTTCTCTTGGCCTGATCATGCCCATTTTCAATACCAACCAACTAGATCATACTTCCAACATCTGACCAAAATTTCAAGGCTCTAGCTTCATTCTATCGAAAGTTATCGTGCGAACGGACAGACAGACGGACAGACGGACAGACAGACAGACAGACATGGCTAAATCGAATCAGGAGGTGACACTGACCATTTATATATATACATTGCTATACCTCCGGAGCCTCCTTTAAGGTGTTACATATTTCCGTCGTGACAAAAACAATATACCCTATACTAAAAGTCTAGGGTATAAAAATAGCGATTTTCAAACTGTCATATCCCGGTTGCTTTTCGTCATATCGACATCAAATTTGCAACACTTCTTAAGACGACCGGAGAGAATGGGCATACTAAATTTGAGCCCCACAATCACCTGGGGCCGCAGATACAGAGGTCCGAAAACCCGTACTTGTTGTGTCGCGTAAACATAGTCTTGGTCACTTTTCCGAATTTTTATATCCTAGACTTATAGTATAGGGTATATTGTTTTTGTCACGACGGAAATATGTAACACCTTAAAGGAGGCTCCGGAGGTATAGCAATGTATATATATAAATGATCAGGGTCACCTCCTGATTCGATTTAGCCATGTCTGTCTGTCTGTCTGTCTGTCTGTCCGTCTGTCTGTCTGTCTGTCTGTCTGTCTGTCTGTCTGTCTGTCTGTCCGTCTGTCTGTCCGTTCGCACGATAACTTTCGATAAAATGAAGCTAGAGCCTTGAAATTTTGTTCAAATGTTGGAAGTGTGATCTAGTTGGATGGTATTGAAAATGGGCATGATCAGGCCAAGAGAACGCCTACCTCCCCTACATATGTAAAATACATAAATGTATCTATAACTCCCGATTAAAGAAACATGAAAAGCTCTAGCTTTGGTAGATTACTCATGAGGGTAATCTCATACTCTCCTGGGAAAATAAAACTGATAAGTTGACAACTAACAGTAATTTTCTTACAAAGAACCCCGTACTACCCTACTTTTCAGGTTTTTTGTCTATAACTCCTGAACCAATTGACGTAGACAACTGATTTTTGGCGTGTAACCTTGAGGTGAGAAGCTGCTTAAGATTATGTAAGTTGGGCATAATCAGATCAAAGGAACGCCTACCTCCCCTACAAATTTCCAAAAATTAAATATTCCTTTAATTACGATAACTTTCGAAAAAATGATACTAGCAAGTTGAAAATTTGAAAGAATGTTGCTAATAAGACCTACTTTGTTGGTATTGAAAATGGGCAAGATCCGACTCAAGGACCCCCCCCCCCGCCCCACAAATGAAACTTCAAATAAGCGATAACTTTTGATAGAATGAAGCCAGCAACTTGAAATTTTGGTCAAATGTTGAAAGTGAGATTGGGTTAGTTGGCATTAAAGATGGGTAAGATCCGACCCTAGAAATGAAACTTCAAATAAGCGATAACTTACGACAAAATAAAGCTAGCGACTTGAAATGTTGGTCAAATGTTTGTAGTATGATCCAGTTGACTAATATTGAAAATACGTAAAATCCGATCATCGAAACCCCTACTTCCCCTACAAAATAAACTTCAAATAAGCGATAACTTTCGATAGAATGAAGCTAGAGACTTGAAATTTTGTTTAAATGTTTGTAGGGGGATCTAATTGGTTGATGGAAATGCTGGGCAAGATCCGACTCAAGGAACCCCCACCTCCCCTACAAGTGAAACTTCAAATAAGCGTTAATTTTCGATAGAATGAAGCTAGCGACTTGAAAAATTGGATAAATATTTGTAGAATGGGTTAGTTAATTGATTTTGAGAATGGTCAAGATCCCACTGAATGAGTGCCAACGTCCCCTGTGAACTGGCCATATAAGAGACCCACTTTTAATGCATATGGTCGTCGCCAATTGGGACTTTTGGTATAACCACTAGGTCTGTACAAGTCTAGGGTATATACGCTTCGGACTCGAAGCTTCGGCCTGGTTTTTTTTTCGATTTTTTCGTTTTTCTTTGGCGGGCGGGACGCTCCCGCGTCCCTAGATTAAGTTTGTCATGAAGTGTGCAACGCACAGAAGGAAGCATCTCCGACCACATAAACTTTATATATTCTTGGTCAGTATGATGAGGCGGATCGATTAAGCTTTGTCAGTCTGTCTGTCTGGTTCTATGCAAACTAGTCCCTCAATTTTAAAACTATCGATCTGAAATTTTGTACAAAGCCTTCTTTCTATTGCACGCTGTAAATATGTCGGAACCAATGGAATCGGACCACTACGTCATATAGCTACCATAGGAACGACCGGTCCAAAAATTCGTCTTTGTGAAAAAACCTTTTTTATTTTTTAAGATATCTTTTTCAAATTTAACACTAATCCATATTATCTTTAGTTTAATCAAATTTGGTTGAAATTGGACTACTTTATCATATACATGCCACAGGAACGATCATTCCAAAAGCAAGTTTTTGTTAGAACAACTTTTATTATTTCTGAAGATATCTTACCAAATTTGATATTATTCAAACATGTTGACCACCAAACTATGTTCCTAAATTTCGTTGAAATTGGCAAACTATTTCAGATACCTCTTATAAGAACAATGAAATTGGAACAAGTTTTACTACTAATTTCAAAGTGGCAAATGCACCATAAGTTATAACGAAGGTATGATACCCGTCACGCTTCGCTTCGGCACGCTACTTACTACTTTTAGTTAGATGTCAAAACTTAACCAGGCCGAAGAGAAGCTTCGGCCCGGAGTCCGAAGCATATATACCCTAGACTTGTACAGACCTAGTGGTGATACCAAAAGTACCAATTGGCAACGACCATATGTATTAAAAGTGAGACTCCTATATGGCCAGTTTATAGGGGAGGTTGACACACATTCATGAGGATCTCGGCCATTCTAAAAATCAATTAACTAACCAATTCTTCAAATATTTGTCGAATTTTTCAAGTTGCTAGCTTCATTCTATCGAAAGCTATTGCTTATTTGAAGTCTCACTTGTAGGGGTGGTAGAAGTTCCTTGGATCGGATCTTGCCCATCATAGCCACCAACCAATTAGATCACAATACAAACATTAAAAAAAAGATGTCAGTTGTCTAGCTTCACTCTATCGAAAGTTATCGCTTATTTGAAGTTTCATTTGAAGGAGAAGCAGGGGTTTCATTGGTCGGATTTTACGTATTTTCAGTATTAGCCAACTGGATCCTACTACAAATATTTGACCAAAATTTCAAGTCGCTAGCTTTATTTAGTCGTAAAATATTGCTTATTTAAAATTTCATTTCTAGGGGAGGTAGGGGGTTCCTTAGGTCTGATCTAACCTTTTCTTAATGTCAACTAACTCAATCTCACTTCAATCATTCGACCAAAATTTGAAGTTGCTGGCTTCTCTCTATCAAAAGTTATGGCTTATTTGAAGTTTCATTTGTAGGGGAGGTAGGGGTTCCCTAGGTCGGATCTAACCCATCCTTAATGCCAATTAACTCAATCTCACTTTAAACATTGGACCAAATTTTCAAGTCGTTGGCTTCTATCAAAAGTTATCGCTTATTTGAAGTTTCATTTGTAGGGGAGGTAGAAGTTCCTTAGGTCGGATCTTGCCCATTTTCAATGCCAACTAACAAGATGTTACTACCAACGTTTTGCCAAATTTTCAACTCGGTAGTGCTATTCTATCGAAAGTTATCGTAATTAAATTAATATTTAATTTTTTAAATTTTGTAGGGGAGATGGGCGTTCCTTTGATCTGATTATGTCCAACTTACTAAAACCCAAGCAGCTTCTCACTTCAGGGTTACATACCAAAAATCAAAAATTTCCGTCGTGACAAAAACAATATACCCTATACTAAATGCCTAGGGTATAAATATTTGACCAAAATTTCAAGTCGCTAGCTTTATTTTGTCGTAAGTTATCGCTTATTATACCCTAGACTTATAGTATAGGGTATATTGTTTTTGTCACGACGGAAATATGTAACACCTTAAAGGAGGCTCCGGAGGTATAGCAATGTATATATATAAATGATCAGGGTCACCTCCTGATTCGATTTAGCCATGTCTGTCTGTCTGTCTGTCCGTCCGTCCGTCTGTCTGTCTGTCTGTCTGTCTGTCTGTCTGTCTGTCTGTCTGTCTGTCTGTCTGTCTGTCTGTCTGTCTGTCTGTCTGTCTGTCTGTCTGTCTGTCTGTCTGTCTGTCTGTCTGTCTGTCTGTCTGTCTGTCTGTCTGTCTGTCTGTCTGTCTGTCTGTCTGTCTGTCTGTCTGTCTGTCTGTCTGTCTGTCTGTCTGTCTGTCTGTCTGTCTGTCTGTCTGTCTGTCTGTCTGTCTGTCTGTCTGTCTGTCTGTCTGTCTGTCTGTCTGTCTGTCTGTCTGTCTGTCTGTCTGTCTGTCTGTCTGTCTGTCTGTCTGTCTGTCTGTCTGTCTGTCTGTCTGTCTGTCTGTCTGTCTGTCTGTCTGTCTGTCTGTCTGTCTGTCTGTCTGTCTGTCTGTCTGTCTGTCTGTCTGTCTGTCTGTCTGTCTGTCTGTCTGTCTGTCTGTCTGTCTGTCTGTCTGTCTGTCTGTCTGTCTGTCTGTCTGTCTGTCTGTCTGTCTGTCTGTCTGTCTGTCTGTCTGTCTGTCTGTCTGTCTGTCTGTCTGTCTGTCTGTCTGTCTGTCTGTCTGTCTGTCTGTCTGTCTGTCTGTCTGTCTGTCTGTCTGTCTGTCTGTCTGTCTGTCTGTCTGTCTGTCTGTCTGTCTGTCTGTCTGTCTGTCTGTCTGTCTGTCTGTCTGTCTGTCTGTCTGTCTGTCTGTCTGTCTGTCTGTCTGTCTGTCTGTCTGTCTGTCTGTCTGTCTGTCTGTCTGTCTGTCTGTCTGTCTGTCTGTCTGTCTGTCTGTCTGTCTGTCTGTCTGTCTGTCTGTCTGTCTGTCTGTCTGTCTGTCTGTCTGTCTGTCTGTCTGTCTGTCTGTCTGTCTGTCTGTCTGTCTGTCTGTCTGTCTGTCTGTCTGTCTGTCTGTCTGTCTGTCTGTCTGTCTGTCTGTCTGTCTGTCTGTCTGTCTGTCTGTCTGTCTGTCTGTCTGTCTGTCTGTCTGTCTGTCTGTCTGTCTGTCTGTCTGTCTGTCTGTCTGTCTGTCTGTCTGTCTGTCTGTCTGTCTGTCTGTCTGTCTGTCTGTCTGTCTGTCTGTCTGTCTGTCTGTCTGTCTGTCTGTCTGTCTGTCTGTCTGTCTGTCTGTCTGTCTGTCTGTCTGTCTGTCTGTCTGTCTGTCTGTCTGTCTGTCTGTCTGTCTGTCTGTCTGTCTGTCTGTCTGTCTGTCTGTCTGTCTGTCTGTCTGTCTGTCTGTCTGTCTGTCTGTCTGTCTGTCTGTCTGTCTGTCTGTCTGTCTGTCTGTCTGTCTGTCTGTCTGTCTGTCTGTCTGTCTGTCTGTCTGTCTGTCTGTCTGTCTGTCTGTCTGTCTGTCTGTCTGTCTGTCTGTCTGTCTGTCTGTCTGTCTGTCTGTCTGTCTGTCTGTCTGTCTGTCTGTCTGTCTGTCTGTCTGTCTGTCTGTCTGTCTGTCTGTCTGTCTGTCTGTCTGTCTGTCTGTCTGTCTGTCTGTCTGTCTGTCTGTCTGTCTGTCTGTCTGTCTGTCTGTCTGTCTGTCTGTCTGTCTGTCTGTCTGTCTGTCTGTCTGTCTGTCTGTCTGTCTGTCTGTCTGTCTGTCTGTCTGTCTGTCTGTCTGTCTGTCTGTCTGTCTGTCTGTCTGTCTGTCTGTCTGTCTGTCTGTCTGTCTGTCTGTCTGTCTGTCTGTCTGTCTGTCTGTCTGTCTGTCTGTCTGTCTGTCTGTCTGTCTGTCTGTCTGTCTGTCTGTCTGTCTGTCTGTCTGTCTGTCTGTCTGTCTGTCTGTCTGTCTGTCTGTCTGTCTGTCTGTCTGTCTGTCTGTCTGTCTGTCTGTCTGTCTGTCTGTCTGTCTGTCTGTCTGTCTGTCTGTCTGTCTGTCTGTCTGTCTGTCTGTCTGTCTGTCTGTCTGTCTGTCTGTCTGTCTGTCTGTCTGTCTGTCTGTCTGTCTGTCTGTCTGTCTGTCTGTCTGTCTGTCTGTCTGTCTGTCTGTCTGTCTGTCTGTCTGTCTGTCTGTCTGTCTGTCTGTCTGTCTGTCTGTCTGTCTGTCTGTCTGTCTGTCTGTCTGTCTGTCTGTCTGTCTGTCTGTCTGTCTGTCTGTTGTCTGTCTGTCTGTCTGTCTGTCTGTCTGTCTGTCTGTCTGTCTGTCTGTCTGTCTGTCTGTCTGTCTGTCTGTCTGTCTGTCTGTCTGTCTGTCTGTCTGTCTGTCTGTCTGTCTGTCTGTCTGTCTGTCTGTCTGTCTGTCTGTCTGTCTGTCTGTCTGTCTGTCTGTCTGTCTGTCTGTCTGTCTGTCTGTCTGTCTGTCTGTCTGTCTGTCTGTCTGTCTGTCTGTCTGTCTGTCTGTCTGTCTGTCTGTCTGTCTGTCTGTCTGTCTGTCTGTCTGTCTGTCTGTCTGTCTGTCTGTCTGTCTGTCTGTCTGTCTGTCTGTCTGTCTGTCTGTCTGTCTGTCTGTCTGTCTGTCTGTCTGTCTGTCTGTCTGTCTGTCTGTCTGTCTGTCTGTCTGTCTGTCTGTCTGTCTGTCTGTCTGTCTGTCTGTCTGTCTGTCTGTCTGTCTGTCTGTCTGTCTGTCTGTCTGTCTGTCTGTCTGTCTGTCTGTCTGTCTGTCTGTCTGTCTGTCTGTCTGTCTGTCTGTCTGTCTGTCTGTCTGTCTGTCTGTCTGTCTGTCTGTCTGTCTGTCTGTCTGTCTGTCTGTCTGTCTGTCTGTCTGTCTGTCTGTCTGTCTGTCTGTCTGTCTGTCTGTCTGTCTGTCTGTCTGTCTGTCTGTCTGTCTGTCTGTCTGTCTGTCTGTCTGTCTGTCTGTCTGTCTGTCTGTCTGTCTGTCTGTCTGTCTGTCTGTCTGTCTGTCTGTCTGTCTGTCTGTCTGTCTGTCTGTCTGTCTGTCTGTCTGTCTGTCTGTCTGTCTGTCTGTCTGTCTGTCTGTCTGTCTGTCTGTCTGTCTGTCTGTCTGTCTGTCTGTCTGTCTGTCTGTCTGTCTGTCTGTCTGTCTGTCTGTCTGTCTGTCTGTCTGTCTGTCTGTCTGTCTGTCTGTCTGTCTGTCTGTCTGTCTGTCTGTCTGTCTGTCTGTCTGTCTGTCTGTCTGTCTGTCTGTCTGTCTGTCTGTCCTGTCTGTCTGTCTGTCTGTCTGTCTGTCTGTCTGTCTGTCTGTCTGTCTGTCTGTCTGTCTGTCTGTCTGTCTGTCTGTCTGTCTGTCTGTCTGTCTGTCTGTCTGTCTGTCTGTCTGTCTGTCTGTCTGTCTGTCTGTCTGTCTGTCTGTCTGTCTGTCTGTCTGTCTGTCTGTCTGTCTGTCTGTCTGTCTGTCTGTCTGTCTGTCTGTCTGTCTGTCTGTCTGTCTGTCTGTCTGTCTGTCTGTCTGTCTGTCTGTCTGTCTGTCTGTCTGTCTGTCTGTCTGTCTGTCTGTCTGTCTGTCTGTCTGTCTGTCTGTCTGTCTGTCTGTCTGTCTGTCTGTCTGTCTGTCTGTCTGTCTGTCTGTCTGTCTGTCTGTCTGTCTGTCTGTCTGTCTGTCTGTCTGTCTGTCTGTCTGTCTGTCTGTCTGTCTGTCTGTCTGTCTGTCTGTCTGTCTGTCTGTCTGTCTGTCTGTCTGTCTGTCTGTCTGTCTGTCTGTCTGTCTGTCTGTCTGTCTGTCTGTCTGTCTGTCTGTCTGTCTGTCTGTCTGTCTGTCTGTCTGTCTGTCTGTCTGTCTGTCTGTCTGTCTGTCTGTCTGTCTGTCTGTCTGTCTGTCTGTCTGTCTGTCTGTCTGTCTGTCTGTCTGTCTGTCTGTCTGTCTGTCTGTCTGTCTGTCTGTCTGTCTGTCTGTCTGTCTGTCTGTCTGTCTGTCTGTCTGTCTGTCTGTCTGTCTGTCTGTCTGTCTGTCTGTCTGTCTGTCTGTCTGTCTGTCTGTCTGTCTGTCTGTCTGTCTGTCTGTCTGTCTGTCTGTCTGTCTGTCTGTCTGTCTGTCTGTCTGTCTGTCTGTCTGTCTGTCTGTCTGTCTGTCTGTCTGTCTGTCTGTCCTGTCTGTCTGTCTGTCTGTCTGTCTGTCTGTCTGTCTGTCTGTCTGTCTGTCTGTCTGTCTGTCTGTCTGTCTGTCTGTCTGTCTGTCTGTCTGTCTGTCTGTCTGTCTGTCTGTCTGTCTGTCTGTCTGTCTGTCTGTCTGTCTGTCTGTCTGTCTGTCTGTCTGTCTGTCTGTCTGTCTGTCTGTCTGTCTGTCTGTCTGTCTGTCTGTCTGTCTGTCTGTCTGTCTGTCTGTCTGTCTGTCTGTCTGTCTGTCTGTCTGTCTGTCTGTCTGTCTGTCTGTCTGTCTGTCTGTCTGTCTGTCTGTCTGTCTGTCTGTCTGTCTGTCTGTCTGTCTGTCTGTCTGTCTGTCTGTCTGTCTGTCTGTCTGTCTGTCTGTCTGTCTGTCTGTCTGTCTGTCTGTCTGTCTGTCTGTCTGTCTGTCTGTCTGTCTGTCTGTCTGTCTGTCTGTCTGTCTGTCTGTCTGTCTGTCTGTCTGTCTGTCTGTCTGTCTGTCTGTCTGTCTGTCTGTCTGTCTGTCTGTCTGTCTGTCTGTCTGTCTGTCTGTCTGTCTGTCTGTCTGTCTGTCTGTCTGTCTGTCTGTCTGTCTGTCTGTCTGTCTGTCTGTCTGTCTGTCTGTCTGTCTGTCTGTCTGTCTGTCTGTCTGTCTGTCTGTCTGTCTGTCTGTCTGTCTGTCTGTCTGTCTGTCTGTCTGTCTGTCTGTCTGTCTGTCTGTCTGTCTGTCTGTCTGTCTGTCTGTCTGTCTGTCTGTCTGTCTGTCTGTCTGTCTGTCTGTCTGTCTGTCTGTCTGTCTGTCTGTCTGTCTGTCTGTCTGTCTGTCTGTCTGTCTGTCTGTCTGT